>BSBN01001438.1:0-1287579 GCA_027924645.1 Cunninghamia lanceolata | reverse complement strand
TGAAGAAGAAGGTTGTTGCCATTACTACAAACAATAAAAAGAAAGGACAGGATATTCCTGATGAGGAATATGATGATTTTATAATTGAAAAAAAGAAATCTAAAGGAGAGAGGCTGCCTCCACAACAACAGCAAAGTAAAAGACCCCCTAGGTGTAAGAAAATTGATAATGAACCCAAAGGGGTGATTATTGAAAGGGCAGTGTTTCTAGTTGAGGATGCAACAACATCAGGATCAGGATCAGCATCACCGCCACGGGCAGATAAACAAAAGTCCAAGAGAGTTCATAGGACAGAGGCAACAGTTACTGAGACCCAAGAAGAGGGTCAATCCTCACAAAAATAAATAGAAGAGGATGTCCTCCTGGAGGAAGAACCTGAGGAAGAGGAGGCCCCTTTGTTGTTCAAAAGGAAAAGAAAATCCCCGCAAGTGGTGGTAGCTACCACACCTAAGAAACCAAGAACTTCCATGAGAGGTGAGATAAAGCAATCCCCTATAATGTTGAGAGGGGTAGGTAGTAAAGTTTTCCATAGGGAATTTCAACACAATGTTCCACTTCCTACCATTGTGAAGTTCAAGGCTGAACAAGCGGAAGGGCAGATGAAAGAAACCTCACTTCAAAGAGGTCATATCTCACTAGATGAAATAGTTAATTTATTTGATGATGAGGTAGTGGAACATGTAGCTTCATAGAAGATGGAAACCCTTACTGCAGGTATTCACATGACTCCCCATGGGACTCCATTACTTTAAACAATATTGGAGGAGATGAAGCAAGTGGAATCTGAAAAGGAAAAGAGTCCAAAGAAGATAGCTCAAGAAATGGGGCTAGACACATTAGTTGCACAGGTGACAAGTCCTGCAATATTGGATTTGACATATAGACAGGATGTAAGTCCCGAACATCCAGCAAGTACACCTGATAAAGGGGAACATAGGGAAGAAGTGAAGATGGCAGAACCAGAGGGCCATGCTTTAGAAATCAGCCAACAACACCAACAAGATACATCAACAAAGCTCCTTATAATAGAAGTTCAGGAGAAGAAGGCTGATGAGAAAGAGGTATTAGAAGATCAGGCTTCTAAGGTTTAGGAAGTAAGTAATGCAGGTGCAGAACAAATAGTAATTTCAGAACCAATAACAGCACCTAAGGAGGATTCCATAATATCCACGGTTATGAATATGCCTCAACAGGAGGAAAAGTCAAAGGTGGATGAAGTAATAATGGAGAAGGATTATGATCATCATGATCATCATATAGACGCATCTCAAGATCCTCCACCTCAGGATGATGCTCCTCTGGAAAAGAAAATTCCTCAGCAAGAGGATGTACCACAGGATCGACCTCAGTGTGAGCATCATGAAGAAGAAACAAGAAAATCACCTTCTCCATCACATATGCTGACGGATATAGGAGATCAAGGTGAACATCATGATGATGGAGAGAAACATGATCAGGTACCTAGATGGTTGGAAAAAGAAGTTAGCATAGAGGTTGACTTTGAGATTCAAGAATTTGATGTGTCTACTCTATTCTCAGAAAACCTGATAAAACCAAAGAGGAAGGCCAGAATGACTTCAGCCATTAAGAGAGATCCAACGACTGGAAGAAGGACTACACAGATAGCAATCCCTACTGTAGATAAAGAAAAGGGTAAGATTTCTTTGGAAGAATTCCAGATTAATACAGTTGACTTAGGATTTGCAAATGAAGATGAGGAGGGTCAAGAAGGAAAAGACATTATAGATTCTTTGATTCAAAAGGTTAAGAGAGAAATGGAGAAAAATAAGCAACACAAAGAGCACATTGCTCAGTTGCATGCATATATAGGAAGGTTAACCAATCCTGAAGATAGTTCCAATGATTATGTAGTCCCATTGACTGCTATTTCCCAAGAGGAGGTAAATAAGTTGGATCTCATGAAACATGAGTCACCCATATTGAGAAAGTGGATGTATTCCACATTTGATACAGCAGAGGAAGTAGTAAAGGCCTCTTTGAAGAGGTGGAGTTCTCTCAGTGACTCTAGGAAAAAGGTAGACAAGTTGCAAATGGAGACATGTAAAAGGTCTTTCCAATTGGAGAAGATATTGGATGTCCTAGGAGAAATAAGGAGGATAAATCCTCAACTGCTCATCAACAAATAGGTACTGAATAATAACAATGCACTATTGATAGATATATGGTATAAGGACATTCAATTTAAATGTGGTGTACTCAAAAGATACAATAATAAGTTGAGAGAAATCAACATAAAGTTACATGATATGATGTCTTTTGAGGCAGAAATTTTAGAAACACTGGAAGAAAAAGTGAAAGGAAAAGTAGAAAATCAAGATGAAGAGTTTGCAATCCAAGCTCTACATAATAACTTCCAATTTGTTGCTGACGATCCACTATGCCAGATGACAGAAGAAATCATTGATAAACTAGTGAGGACCAAAGTGAAAATGGAAAATTATAATGAGACACTGCACAACAGAAGAAATAAACTGGATAGCATCAGAAATAAATACCAGGCCACGCCATTATCAAAGCAAAGACCCAGGATGGTGGAGAAATAGATAAAATTGTGCAGTTGTATGAAAATGTTAGGGTCATCATGCAGCCTCATATACAAGGTCACCATTATCAGGATGATGAAGGTTCAGAAAGTGATGCACTTAGTGATGGAGCACATGAATTAGATAAAGTAGATGATGATGCATCATGAAGTAAATATCAACATCCAATACTTAGTGAAAATAAGTATTTCAGATAGTTGCCAGCTGGCAACTTGTGCCATTTGATAAAGGTGACAAAGTTAAAGGAAATACTGACCGTAGATATTCATAGATAAATCAAGATCGTAGATCTTTTGTAACGGATTCCTCACCTTGTTCTATAAAAGGTGCAGGAATGCTTCATTTCAAACATTCAAAACTTAATTAAAATCTATCTGCTGAAGTATTCAGGGCTCATTTCAAAGCTTTTTGTATACATTTATATCCTTGCATACTTAATGAATGAGAAGACTTGTTTGGTTACAATTCATAGTAAATCTTGTGTAATCAGTGTGTGAATTTTGGATATATGTTGTGATTTGCTGCGTCCCTTGGAGTGCATGTCTACTTGCATATGTTGTGTTCATACAATTCCTTTGAAGTTAGCATCAACTGTATCTAGCTGTGGAATGTCCTGGTGAACATATGGTTTGGTTTTCTTCTCTTCATGACTATATCTGATGTACATGTGGTTCAAAAGCTGAAGGTTCAACATTATTTAAAGCATTTCTTTCAGTTTCTTTAAATTTCAGAACATTTTACCATCATAATTGCAAATAATTGATAATCTTAAGCAAACTCTACAAATATGTGGACATCTCATAGATAATTGCAAATATTTAGCATATTTGAAGCTAAGGCATGCATAATTGAAAATATCATGCAAAGATTTAAGTATTTCTATATCATTTGATCAAACAGCTGCTTAAAATGACCTCTCTGTGAAGAATCTTTGCAGAAACAGTGTCATGATGATGAACTCAATGTAAGGCCCCAAAATGGAAATAGCAACACACATCAACCTCTGAGTAATGTCAGATGATTAAGACCTAATCACCGGAGACTTGGGATCATGAATTCCCTAAATTCATCATATCTTTCAAGATGAATAAAGGTTAATGTGCACTTTTATTCTATGCTTGTTTGTGATTAACATTATGACCAGCATAAATTGGTGCTAGAAGGAGGGCAATCCATAGGATAGGGATCATCATCAGTTAGTTAGATGATGATAGAGATTGTAAGGTAACACTCATCACTAAATTTCTGAGCTATATACAAATATTTGCTGTTCTGAGTCGATATATGCTAATCTTGTGTAAAGTTGTTGAAATAAGTCATAAATATTGCAATCTTCACAGTAGATCATCATGTATTTGCAAAGATCGACCTTATTTAGTGTAAATTTGTCAAAGCTTTGAGGTATCCTGCATTAGAAACCCGATATCGACCCGCTAGTGTTGCCAGACCAAGAATCACCTCATATTTGCAGTACAGCTGCAAATATTCCATAAATACTCAGTCAATTTCTAATCCTGACTGTAAATACAACCTTTACTAGTGAATTCTGACTGATCTTTACAAAGTTTCAACCAATTTGCCTTAAAATTGAGAAATCCTGGTTCACAAAATAAATACCAAGTCTAGACCTAGTGGAATCTTTGAAGAACTACCTATTAGAGGGTTTAGACCTAGAACTGTGGACATCCATCACACTCCAGGGTCTAGTGCATCGGGAGCATCACTAGAACATCCTCCTGTAACTCCTATTAGTTTGTAAATACCTTTTAGGATATCTGTGGCACCTCCTATTCAACCTCAACCTCAGGTCCAACCTCAACCAACTGTACCACTGGCTCAACCTCCTCTGGTTGCAATGTCTTTCTTTACTGCAGAGTCACCTTTGACCTTTACTGCATATCATGATTTACCAAAGAATCTAGATAAACTTTGCCCAAAATATCATCCTTATCAAGATGTTGATGATCATATTAGAACCTTTAAAGAAGCCTGCTGTAGGGCCAGAATAGAGCATCAAGATGTTGTATGCAGATTATTTCTTTTTTCCTAGGGGAAGAGGCTTATAATTGGTTTATTAGTCTTGGTCAAGGTTCTATTGGTTCATGGGTTGTCCTAGAGAAAGCTTTTACTGATAGGTTCAAAATACCAATTGATCCTTCAATGAATTATCACCTATTTGCCACTATCAAGCGATTTGAAGGAGAACCTATTGCCAATTTCAATGCTAGGTTCCAAAAAATGCTATCCAAGTTAGTTGCTCCATATACTGTAGCAGATGTTGCTGCTAGGAGTATCTTTTACTCAGCTTTGGATCCATTGACTTCCATGTTCATCAGGAGAACACATCCTAAAATCACTACCTTGACAGGAGCTTTTCAAGAAGCTATCAAAGTGAATTAGCAGCTAGTCCCTGCTCCAACACCAAACATAGCATTCCCTACATTGCCTGGCATGTATCCAACTTATCCTCCACAATATCCTACATATCCAGCTCAGCAATATCCTAATGGAGCAATGATACCTCTGGCAGTCATGCCATCACCCTTGCAAATTCCTCCATTAAGTATCATGCCACCTCCTAATGGGAATGGCCAGACTCCACAATATCGTGCACAAACTCAGACACCTCAGGGTGCTGATCTATCCAACAATAACATTGGATCCTCTTTCTTTAAGCCTCAAACTGAAAATGTAGTGGCTAAAGCTCAGGAAGAAAAGGAAGAAATCAAAGAAATCTCTGCTCAGTTAAGAAAACTCACTATAGAAGTGACTCATTTGAGAAATCAGAACTTATATTCCCAGTCAAATCAGAATAGAAGCTATTCCAATGATAGATCCAATTATCCTGACAGAGGATACAACAACAATAATTTCAACAATAGTGGTGGAAATAACAATAATCCTCAGAGACAACCTAGGGTATGGAACTCCAGGCCAAATAATGGCTCACTACTAGAGTCAACCTAGCTAAGGCAGCCCTCACCAATTGGTGCAGAATACACAATACAAACGCTCATGCAGAATTAGACTATCCACAATTTAGAATTGCTGCTAGCATTTTCCAGACAGAAGTATCTAATACTTCTAGAAATCCACCTCAGGTAGAGGGAAATGAAATTGTTCCTTATGGATATGACTCTGCATTTGTATTAGAGAGTTATACTGATCATCATCATCAGCAAGCTGTGTCATCCCACCAGCACTTTACTCAGGCATGTGAAGAATCTGCCATGGCTTTTGAGTCAAATTATGTCTTCCCTTTTGAGGATGAGAATGAGCCTTCCACTGAACATGAGGAGGTGCATGCATACCAATAGCAATATCTTGGTAAGCACAATTACAATCTAAGAAGTAATCTTAACAGACCTACCGGTCCACTAACCAGTTCTTTGCCCCCAAATAATTTTAACACACCTCCTGATCCCAAGTCAAGTAACAATCTAAGATTTCCCAAGGTGAACGCCCAATATCTGTCACCTCAAAATACAACATCAAAGGCTGTTAGCTTACCTCATGAGTCTGATAAACTTGTCACATATCTGGCTGATGAAATGAAGAAAGTAAAGATTAGCCTGTTTCTATCAGAATTGTTGAAAACTCCTGCAATCAAGAGGCCTTTCATGAAATCACTAGATGATCCTGCTCCTAGAGAGGATAATCATTCCCCAGGTCAGCCTAGTAATAAGGATCATGCTGCTAAAGAAAACATTGTCAAACATAAAGTGCCAGCTACTGTCCAAGCTGCAAAAACCTCCCACGTGACCTTGTACAGAGATAAAAGTGAGTCACCGCCTTTCCTGCTTACCATAAGGGTGTTTAGCAAGAATTTACACAACTATTTGGTGGATTCAGGTGCATCTACAAATGTCATGCCCCTGTCCATATGCAACGCTTTAAGACTGCATCCTGTTAAATCCTTAAAGAAGGTGACACAACTAGATAAGACAGAAGTGAGTGTAATAGGAGAATTAACTCATATACACATGCAGTTAGCATCTGATCCCAGGATCCAATATTACATTGATATCCAGGTAGTTGATATACCTGACATATATGGGATGCTGCTTAGTAGAGACTAGTCAAAAACTTTGAATGGATATATGGCTACTAACTTTAGTCACATGTGGTTACCTTGGAAAGGTATACCCAACCAGATAAGAATAGATGTTGAGCCTAGAATGAAGCACATGATCACCGAGTACAACAAAACAAATGAGATCATGTACGTTGATATTGAGCCTGGAGTCTATGCCATTAAACCACAGACTATCAGGATAGAAGAGATCTTGATGCTTGACTTTCATCATCATCATGATAATGATCATCAAGAAGATATACCGACTATAGAACCTGATGGTAATTTTGAGGATGAGAAAGAAATAGATCACTTCAGAAACTTTGAGATACATCTATCCAAACAAGTAAAACATTGTCAATTGTTAGATATACATGTTCATGACATTCTGATTGATGGTTGGTGCAGATTACACGACGAAGCACATTCAGAGAAAACTTGTGAAACATGCCTAGATATGATGGAACTGGAGCAGACATGCAGTGAGGCATCATCATCATATTCTGAGGTAAGTTCTATATCTGATGATGATGATACTGATTCTCATTTGTCTTCTGCAGGAGACACAGAAAAGGTGACGGATCATGACCGAAATCAAATTTTGAGTACAGAAGAAATTCTGGTGTGTGACCAGATAAATGTTAAGAAGAAAGGAAGGATCACCCCTGGGAGTGATTGTCTGATGGAATCAGATTATGAACTATCTGATGAAGACAGTGGTAGTAACTTAACCCGATTCGAAGAGTTTTTATTAGGAGAAGTTAAGAAGATGATAAAACAAAAGAGACATCCACAGGATGCGTTGACTGAAGGATGGTGTAGGCTGCATGAGGCACCTCACTTAGAGACTACCTGTTCACTATGCTTACATGTTTTAAAGAGACATACAGAGCCTGATCCAAAAGATCATCCTCCTGATGATGAAAAACAAGAAGAAAAATCAACCTCCCAGGAGAAAGAAAAGATGAAGTCTGAGAAAGATGAAATTCCTAAGTTAAAATGGATATCAGGTGGAGCAGCAGCTAGAGCTGCAAAGAAAAGAGAAGGTTCAACCAAGCCTTTTGTTGAAGATAAATTTTGGACCCTAAGATTTGATGGGTCTAAGTCCAAACAAGGAGCTGGAGTAGGGATTGATCTCATTGATCCATCAGGAAAGTCCTACTTAGCTACCTACAGATTACAGTTCCCCTGCACTAACAATGTGACAGAGTATGAAGCTCTGATTCATGGGATACTGTTTGCTCTCAAGAAGAAGGTAAAAATTCTGCATGTCTTTGGAGACTCAGAATTAGTTGTCAGACAGGTAAGAGGAATCTACTCTTGCAACTATAAGAGATTGTCAAATTATAGACACAGAGTGTGGGATTTGATTGAAGACTTTGATGCATTTAATATCACCCATATTCCTAGAGAACAGAACCATAGGGCAGATGCACTTGCCCAGGCTGCTAGTACACTGGAGCCCTTGTCTATATCAGGTTTAAAGAGAGTTTTAGTAGAACTGGTATTGGTACCATTAGTACCTGATAATGTTACTAATCTTCAGGTCTTTGATGATGATCAACACATCCTTGATTTCATCTCTAACAGGGATATATTTGATGCTTAGATCATAGATGAGAATAGTGTGAAAGATCATGTTTGGGAAGAAGATGAAATATTAGAGTTGCCTGGCAATAGGATTCCCAAAGGTATGATAGAATTAGAAAGAGCTTTTGACCTGGACAATATGCTGAAGCAGAAAGATCATCCAAAAGCTGATGGAGGTTAGTATTCACAAGTGAATATTGGACAAAATGAACACAAGAGAAATGTCTTGATAGGTAAGGTTTGCACATCAGAAGAGTTAGAAGGAATAACTCAAGCCCTTTAAGATTACATACATGTTATTGCATGGACCTATGATGAGCTGAAGACATATGACACATCAATCATAACTCACACTATACCTCTCAAGCCAGATGCTAAACCTTTTAGATAGAAGCAAAGTTCAGTCAATGCTTTGCTTGAACCAATAATTTTTTAAGAAGTCAAGAAGCTATTGAATGCCAAGATTATATTTCCTATGAGGCACTCCACTTGGGTGGCAAACCTAGTGCCAGTAAGAAAGAAGAATGGAGACATCAGACTGTGTGTAGATTTTAGGAACCTGAATAGAGCATCAGAGATGGATAATTATCCTTTACCCTCGTTAGATGAAGTTCTACAGATTGTCAATGGAGCTAAAATGATGTCCTTTCTGGATGGCTTCTCAGGGTACAATCAGGTCATGATTGACAAGACTGACAGGCTGAAGACTGCCTTCACCACAAAGTGGGGGATATTTGCTTATAGATGCATGCTATTTGGACTGATAAATGCTGGAGCAACATTCCAGCAAGCAATGGACATAGCCTTCAAAGGCTTAATAGGAAAATGTATAGTCATCTACATGGATGACCTCACAGTGTTCTCCAAAGAAAGAACAAATCATGTAACAGATCTCAGAAATGTATTGAAGAAATGTGAAGAATATGGGATATCCTTGAACCCCAAGAAATGCATATTTGGGGTGACAACAAGAAAGTTACTGGGACACCTGATAACTGAAAATGGAATTATCATTGATCCTGACAGGGTGGAGTCTATCATGAAAATACAACTCCCTGGAAGTAAGAAAGAGCTCAAATCTTACTTTGTAAGAAAATTCATCATTGGTTTTGTAGAGATAGTCAGACCATTAAATGCTATGCTGAAGAAAGATGCCAAGATTGAGTGGACAGCAGAAGCTAAAGCTGCTTTTGAAGACATAAAGAAAGCCATATTAGATGCTCCTATTCTCATCAGTCCAGATTACACAAAGGACTTCTATATTTATTCATTTGCTTCAGAACATACCTCTGCAACAGTATTAACACAAAGGAATGAAGAGAAAGAAGAGAAACTAATTGCCTTCATGAGCTGTCCCTTCAAGGATGCTGAATTGAGATATGTAGATGTTGAAAGACAGGCACTTGCATTGGTCAGGGTAGTAAAGAAATTCAGGCATTATATACTAAGAAGAAAAGTAATTGTAGTAGTGCCTAATGCAGTAGTGAAGATGCTGCTAATGCAAAGTGAGCCTGGTGAAAAAAGAGCCAAGTGGATTACTATACTACAAGAGTATGACATGGAGATTACACCAATGAAATTGGTAAGAGGACAGGCTTTGAGCCAAATGATATCAGAAATTGATCCAAACATTACCAGTCAGCAGTATGTAATCAATACAAGAGATGATAAAGAGTGGTATTCAGATATCAGGCACATCCTGATCACTGGAAGATGTCCTCCAAGATTGCAAGCTTCACAGAGAAGAGCCTTGAAGATAAGGTCACAAAAATATATGATGAAGGGAAGAACCTTATTCAAGAAGAATTATGAAGGAATATAACTGAGATGCTTAGAAAAGCCAGAAGCAAATAAGGTTTTATCAGAATTACATGACAAGTTCGAAACAACACATGGATCAGCCCTAGCCACAACACATGCAATCCTCAGAGCAGGATATTATTGGCCCACAGTTTTTAAAGATACAGCTAAACATGTTAAATGTTGTCATGTATGTCAGGTTGCTGCCAACAGAGAGAAATATGCTGCACAACCCTTGCAGCCAGTGATGGAAGAGCGCCCATTTGCACAATGGGGCATGGATTTCATAGGACCAATAAATCCTCCATCATCCTCAGGCCATAGGTATGTCTTAACAATTACTGATTATTGTACCAGATGGACTGAAGCTGTTAGCAGCAAGACTTGTACTACAGACAATGTTATTAAATTTCTGGAAAGTAACATTGTTACTAGGTATGGAATTCCTTATGCTTTGGTAAGTGATAATGGTTCTGCTTTCACTTCAACCAAATTGCCAAGTTTGGCTTTTGATCATGGGATCATACTCAAATTTTCATCCAACTATTATCCCCAAGGGAATGGATTAGCAGAATCCAGCAACAAAAATTTGCTGAATATCATAAGAAAATTAATAGAGAAGAACCCTAGGGAATGGAACTCATTTTTGAAATATGCCTTATGGGTAGACAGGACTAGAATGAAAATTGCACTAGGAAACTCACCCTTCCAATTAGTATATGGGGTGGATCCTATCCTCCCTGTAAACTTGAAAATTCCTACCCTGCAGTTTGCCCAAGAATACCTAGGCATAGATAATAGACAAGAAGTCAAGTTGCTTCAGCTGATGCACCTGGAAGAGAAAAGAAGTCAAGCAATTGACCAATTTGCAAAACATCAGGCTGTTGTCAAATGCTTGTTTGACAAAAGAGCCAAAGTCAAAGCCTTCAGGATATTTGATTTAGTCCTGATGTGGGATAAAGCCCATGAGAGGAAAGGAGACCATGGTAAGTTTGACAAATTATGGATAGGTCCCTTTCAAATTTCTGAGATACTAGGAGACAACACTTATAGGCTTAAGAATTTGACAGGTGAGGATGTCCCATTGCCAGTCAATGGACAATTCCTCAAACACTATTTCCAAGCCTAAGTGACTTCATGAAGTCATGTGTATCATATTGTACATCTGTATAGTTGCTTGTACAGTTTTATTGTGTTTTTGTTGTTTGTATGTTTTTGTTTGTCTTGTTTTGTTTGTTTGTTGAGCCCTTGTTTTGGTTAGTCAAGATGATGCACTTCATCACCCCAGAAAATAACAAAATTGTTAGGATTTAAGTGATGAGATCAAATTTAGACATAGGTTAGTATTCATTCTAAGAAGTATTCATGATCAGGTCTGTGATATCCTTTCATCAGGGTGCCTTTTCTTGATCAAAGATAATCAATCACAATGAAACACTTAATAGCCTTGGGTTTGTTGAACACACAAGTATAGGTGTTAAATAAAAAATCTAAAGGGACTCCCTTGCTACCAATACAATCTCCAACCTAAAGCTACAAATGACTATACCTTGTACAAATGAGCTGACATGATGATATCAGATACAGATTTTTGAGAAAATCAGAAAAGAAATAAAATTAGGCCATCTAAGTAAATCTATCGGGGCTATGAACACCTGCTGGCAGTGGGGCTCTACTTAGGGAGATTGTATAGATAACCTTGCTGGGACTATAGATGCCTGCTGGAAGCAAGGCTCTATCCAAGTTGGCTATGAGGGATGATCTCCAACTATGTAGTTTAACACCAGTTACTTATGTTTTCAACTTGCTTTCAAGATGAAGATAATTAATCATTTACACACACATGATCCTTTGTTAGCATTGTTACCATGATGAACTTTTATCATTCAGAAGATCATGATGCTTGTGCTTGGAAGGAATTAGAATACTATGGATGAATGTGATCACATCACTTGAATCATTGAAATTTTGATGTTTTCTTTGGTGGCAAGTTGTTGTGTGGTTACACAACACGCCCCATTTTAACTTGGCAAAACAAGGACCCAACTTTTGGCTTGGCTTATTTTTTCTGCTTCTTGGCGGTCTAGTAAAAGTAAGTCATGTGGATCATCATGCATGGAGGGATGTGGTAAGTCATCATCATGAGGTCAGTTTGTCAAAATTCATATTTCATTCCAGTATCCTCATTTTTAGCAAGAACATCAAATTTCATGCAGGTTTGCCTTTTGCATCACCCTGATATTCATTAAGATGTGAAAGTTATGAATGGTCAAAATCCTGGTCAAACTTGATATTCACAAGGGGGAGGATCATATTTCTCAATATCAGTCATATCGCAGAAGGTCATCTCGATCTAATTTATCACCTGATAAATCATGCGGTCCAAATGTAAGGATGTCAATTTTAGGTGATAGTGACTTTTACCCATCAACAGCCTTAGGTATTTCGCGAGAGTCATATTTCTCAATGTAACCCAATATTTCTCAATATCCTCCTACCGTGAAATATCCCCCTAAGCCATTATCCTGATGATGTCATTTGAGTTCGATAAACAAAGAAACAAACATGAAGATGATGTAATCATCATTTTTTACCTCTCGGGGGCATATTTCCTAAACATGATCCTTCTCGCATAACATGATGATGACGTCGTGATGCCATAGCGATATACTGAGCGAATATCTGGATGACATCATCCTGATATTTTGAGAAAAAGAGGTTATAGTTTATCCAGTCATCATCATTTTTGTAACATCACCCGACATATTGAAATGTCCTCCTGATGTATAAAACACGTCCTAATGGTGCGATCAACACCCGATCTTGTCAACATAGTTTTTCCTCTCGAAGAGGATGATCACATTGCACTCGGGACGATATTTGAATATCACCTCGATATCCAAATATCATCATGTATCAAATATCATCCTGTCATACGAATATCACCCAGCTCTCATTACCACCATTGACATTTAATGCGCGCAGAGGTGGTAGGTAGTTCCCGCCGACCACAAAACCAGATGACACACCTGGCGAAATCCTGAGTTTCTGTGAAAAATCAACAATCAAAATCTAATCTGTCAGGGTTTGCCCTAATTTCACCCTAATTGCTAAGTTAAAAGGTAAATTCAATTGTCATTTTACATTTACCTCAAGCTGAGATCATTTTTACAGAGTGCTAGCCTTCGAAACCCTCGTACAGGCGATACTTGGATGAATAGAGCTTACAGGCAGAAAGAAGCGCGTGATTATCACCGAAATTAAGAGCACTTTCAGATAACCACTGGTATAATCAAAGGGATCTGCATAACTAGGTATGTAATTGAAACCCTCATCCTGATTGCTTCTGCATAATCATGTATTATCTTGTAGGTTCTGGTTTATGCATCCCATGAGAATCAAATGTTGAATAAGTACAGTATGCATGATGTTAGTAGAAATAAATCGTTATATGCATGCTTGTGAATATCCATTGTAAGACAAATCTTGTTAATTGCAAATATCCATGGCTGACAAGAGGTTAGCTAAGTGTGAGGCTGAATTCAGTAGGCCCATGTTCGCATCTCCTAAAGGAATCTTGTTCAAGTATGGTGCCATAATGGATACGCACCAAGGAAATACCGATTTGGAGGCTTGGTCTGCCAAAATGAATGATGAAAAGAATAGAAGCACCTTGCTGGATGTAGTGTTCGTATCAAGAATGTGGAATGCGGCTGGTTTTCCATACTCCATGGAGTCTTTGGAGCTGGTTATTGAGTGTGCACGAAACTACAATCCACAAACAAGACAGGTGGTGAAACATGGGAGAATATATGCAGACCTGTCCATCAAGGGTCTTTCCAGGATATTTGGACTGCCATTGGACAAGAAGGTTAAGAGCATAGATTTGAAGAAATCTAAACTTGACTATGAAAATAATAAGAAGCAAGCAAGGAAGAACATGTATCAGTGGAGGGCTAAGAATAGTTCATATCTTGCAGTGGCCAAACTTCTTATGCACTTATATAAGTATGATTTTGATGACGAGTATCAGTATTTGATTGCATTGCTTAGCAGGATGACAGGCCAGCCTAATGTTAGTAGTTTTAAAGATTGGATGTACGGTGTCATCATGATGTGCATATATGCAGATACCAAGCCACTATGGGGCCAATTGATAAGTGATGCTCTACATGAGCAGCTGACAAACCTGGGGGGTTCAAATTGTTTCTTTTACATGACATCATACATTGTCTACTCCTGTGCTTACAAGGGCACATTTGATGCATTGGTTACAGATGGGAAGGTTACAGGCACAATCAATGTTGTGCACATATGGGATCATCATCCCCAGTTGCAGAGGGTTAATTACCTCCAGGATTACAAATTGGTAAATGATGCATTCTCTATACATCTGGTGAGGACCATGGAGGAGGACAGGATGAAAAGATTGAGCATGGAGGCTCAAGAAATAATCTATAGGCATGGATCCTGGTACATCCAATTTGCAACATTTTCTTACATGAGAATTGGGGGCTTTGAAGGACACCCCCTCATGCTGCCAAGATACCCCACTGATGCAGTGGTATTAATGGAATTTATAAGGCAGAGCTCCACAATACTGAAGACATACAAGGATGCTCAGAAAATACCACCAATTTTGTTTCTAGTAACCATTGGCTGGTACATGTGCCCAGATTCAAAAAGTATCAAGGTCATGGTTAGTTTGAATAAAATGCAATTGCAGCCATTCCCATTGGTAAGGCCATATGATCCTTATGGAAGGATATAGAAAATAATAGGGAAACCTATTCATCAAAGGCACCTGGAAGACTTCTGGGTGGATTGTGAAGATGAAGCAGAAGCCAGAAGAAGAAGATACCAAAGGTTGACACTGAATCAAATCAAAACCTTTGACTACATCCCCATTCCTTCACAGTTGAAAAAGGATGATGGCAAGATAATGGCAGATGAGTATGAAGAAAAGAAAATATATAATGATACAATATCTGCACCTGACCTAACTATACAAGAGGACATATCTTTGGACCCTTTCATTGCCAGAACATTACAGCTAACCCAAGATTGGGTTGATGAACAAATTGATGCATTGAAGAAGAAGGGTGTTGCCATTACTATAGACAATAAAAAGAAAGGACATGGTATTCCTGATGAGGAATATGATGATTTTATAATTGAAAAAAAGAAATCTAAAGGAGAGGCTGCCTCCACAACAACAGCAAAGTAAAAGACCCCTTAGGGGTAAGAAAGTTGATAATGAACCCAAAGGGGTGATTATTGAAAGGGTAGTGTTTCCAGCTGAGGATGCAACAGCATCAGGATCAGGATTAGGATCATCGCCACGGGCGGATAAAAAAAGTCCAAGAGAGTTCATAGGACAGAGGCAGCAGTTACTGAGACCCAAGAAGAGGGTCAATCCTCACAAAAAGAAATAGAAGATGATGTCCTCCTGGAGGAAGAACCTGAGGAAGAGGAGGCCCCTTTGTTGTTCAAAAGGAAAAGAAAAGCCCCGCAGGTGGTGGTAGCTACCACACCTAAGAAACCAAGAACTTCCATGAGAGGTGAGATAAAGCAATCCCCTATAATGTTGAGAGGGGCAGGTAGTGAAGTTTTCCATAGGGAATTTCAACACAATGTTCCACTTCCTACCATTTTGAAGGTCAAGGTTGAACAAGCGGAAGGGTAGATGAAAGAAACCTCACTTCAAAGAGGGCATATCTCACTAGATGAAACAGTTAATTTATCTGATGATGAGGTAGTGGAGCATGTGGCTTCACAGAAGATGGAAACCCTTGCTGCAGGTATTCACATGACTCCCCATGGGACTCCATTACTTCAAACAATATTGGAGGACATGAAGCAAGTGGAATCTGAAAAGGTAAAGAGTCCAGAGAAGATAGCTCAAGAAATGGGGCTGGACACATTAGTTGCACAGGTGACAAGTCCTGCAGTATTGGATTTGACATATAGACAGGATGTAAGTCCCGAACATCCAGCAGGTACACCTAATAAAGGGGAACATAGGGAAGAAGTGAAGATGGCAGAACTAGAGGGCCATGCTTTAGAAATAAGCCAAAAACACCAATAGGATACATCAATAAAGCCCCTTATAATAGAAGTTCAGGAGGAGAAGGTTGATGAGAAAGAGGTATTAGAAGATCAGGCTTCTAAGGTTCAGGAAGTAAGTAATGCAGGTGCAAAACAAATAATAATTTCAGAACCAATACCAGCACCTAAGGAGGATTCCATAATATCCACGGCTATGAATATGCCTCAACAAGAGGAAAACTCAAAGGTGGATGAAGTAATAATGGAGAAGGATTATGATCATCATGATCATCATATAAACGCATCTCAAGATCCTCCACCTCAGGATGATGCTCCTCTGGAAAAGGAAATTCCTTAGCAAGAGGATGTACCACAAGATCAACCTCAGTGTGAGCATCATGAAGAAGAAACAAGAAAATCACCTTCTCCATCACATATGCTGACAGATACAGGAGATCAAGGTGAACATCATGATGATGCGGAGAAACATGATCAGGTACCTAGATGGTTGGAAAAAGAAGTCAGCATAGAGGTCGATTTTGAGATTCAGGAATTTGATGTGTCTACTCTATTCTCAGAAAACCTGATAAAACCAAAGAGGAAGGCCAGAACGACTTTAGCCATTAAGAGAGATCCAATGACTAGAAGAAGGACTGCACAGATAGCAATCCCTACTGTAGATAAAGAAAAGGGTAAGATTTCTCTGGAAGAATTCCAGATTAATACAGTTGACTTAGGATTTGCAAATGAAGACCAGGAGGGTCAAGAAGGAAAAGACATTATAGATTCTTTGATTCAAAAGGTTAAGAGAGAAATGGAGAAAAATAAGCAACACAAAGAGCACATTGCTCAGTTGCATGCATATATAGGAAGGTTAACCAATCCTGAAGATAGTTCCAATGATTATGTAGTCCCATTGACTGCTATTTCCCAAGAGGAGGTAAATAAGTTGGATCTCATGAAACATGAGTCATCCATATTGAGAAAGTGGATGTATTCCACATTTAATACAGCAGAGGAAGTGGTAAAGGCCTCTTTGAAGAGGTGGAGTTCTCTCAGTGACTCCAGGAAAAAGGTAGACAAGTTGCAAATGGAGACAGGTAAAAGGTCTTTCCAATTGGAGAAGATATTGGATGTCCTAGGAGAAATAAGAAGGATAAATCCTCAACTGCTCATCAACAAATAGGTGCTAAATAATAACAATGCACTATTGATAGATATATGGTATAAGGACATTCAATTTGAATGTGGTGTATTCAAAAGATGCAATAATAAGTTGAGAGAAATCAGCATAAAGTTACATGATATGATGTCTTTTGAGGCAGAAATTTTAGAAACACTGGAAGGAAAAGTGGAAGGAAAGGTAGAAAATCAAGATGAAGAGTTTGCAATCCAAGCTCTACATAATAATTTCCAATTTGTTGCTGACGATCCACTAGGCCAAATGACAGAAGAAATCATTGATTAACTAGTGAGGACCAAAGTGAAAATGGAAAATTATAATGAGACACTGCACAACAGAAGAAATAAATACCAGGCACATAAACACGCCATTATCAAAGCAAAGACCCAGGATGGTGGAGAAATAGATAAAATTGTGCAGTTGTATGAAAATGTTATGGTCATCATGCAGCCTCATATACAAGGTTGCCATCATTAGGATGATGAAAGTTTAGAAAGTGATGCACCTAGTGATGGAGCGCATGAGTCAGATAAAGTAGATGATGATGCATCATGAAGTAAATATCAACATCCAATACTTAGTGAAAATAAGTATTTTAGATAGTTGCCAGCTGGCAACTTGTGCCATTTGATAAAGGTGACAAAGTCAAAGGAAATACTGACCGTAGATATTCATAGATAAATCAAGATCGTAGATCTTTTGTAATGGATTCCTCACCTTGTTCTATAAAAGGTGCAGGAATGCTTCATTTCAAACATTTGAAACTTAATTGAAATCCATCTGCTGAAGTATTCGGGGCTCATTTCAAAGCTTTTTGTATACATTTATATCCTTGCATACTTAATGAATGAGAAGACTTGTTTGGTTACAATTCATAGTAAATCTTGAGTATTCAGTGTGTGAATTCTGGATATATGCTATGATTTATTGCGTGTCTTGGAGTGCATGTCTACTTGCATATGTTGTGTTCATACAATTCCTTTGAAGTTAGCATCAACTGTATCTAGCTGTGGAATGTCCTAGTGAACATATGGTTTAGTTTTCTTCTCTTCACGATTGTATCTGATGTACATGTGGTTCAAAAGCTAAAGGTTCAACATTATTTGAAGCATTTCTTTTAGTTTCTTTAAATTTCAGAACATTTTACCATCATAATTGTAAATAATTGATAATCTCAAGCAAACACTACAAATATGTGGACATCTCGTAGATAATTGCAAATATTTAGCATATTTGAAGCTAAGGCATACATAATTGAAAATATAATGCAAAGATTTAAGTATTTCTGTATCATTTGATCAAACAGCTGCTTAAAATGACCTCTCTGTGAATAATCTTTGCAAAAACAGTGTCATGATGATGAACTCAACGTAAGGCCCCAAAATGGAAATAGCAATGCACATCAACCTCTGAGTAACGTCAGATGATTAAGACCTAATCACCGGAGACTTGGGATCATGAATTCCCTGAATTCATCATATCTTTCAAGATGAATAAAGGTTAATGTGCACTTTTATTCTATGCTTGTTTGTGATTAACATCATGACCAATAGTCTCCTACCAACTCAGCTAGAGGGTCATCATCCCATGGTTGATGGTTAGACTTTGATGTATTTTGGCCCTTGAGGTATTGTTGTATCATGACATGTATTGTTATTTTGAGTGATGTATATTTTGGTGGCGATATATATGATATGCATTTATGGTTATGGGTATTTATTGTTTATGGATTTATGTTGTGATGGATGCATTTATGATTTTATGGATGATGTGGATTTCCTATGATGATGTAGATGTATGTTATCATGACATTTATAGATGTTATGGATGTTTTTGATTCTATGGTGTTTATGGATGTTATGCATTGTGGATGGACTTATTTTATTATGGATGCATTTTCTGATTATGGATGGGCATTATGTTATGATGTTGGTTTATGATATGCATGATGTGAATGATATATGAGATGTAATGGAATATATTCTCATATTAATAAACATATATTATGTATGGAATGGTAAAATAGAATATATGCTTAGATTAATAAACATATATTATGTATGGATGAAAATGGAAATAGATATGTAATGGTTGATGCAATGGGTAAATGGATAAATGATATTGGATAATGGTTAATGGTAAATGCAAATAGAAATGATAAATGCTAATGGATAAATGGGTAAATGTAAAATGATAAATGCAAATGGAACTGAAAAATGATAATGGGTAAATAGATATATGATAATGGATAATGGTAAAATGATGGATGCAAATGGAAATGATAAATGCTAATGGATAAATGGGTAAATGATAATGGTAAAATGATAATGGAAAATGGTGAAATGATAATGGATAAATGAATAAATGATAATGGTATAATGATAATGGAAAATGGTGAAATGATAATAAATAAATGGATAAATGATAATGGTTAAATGGTAATGGATAATGATAAGGGTAATGGGATGGGTCATTGTCATGATACATTGTGATGTTTTTAGAACCATGGGCGATGGAGTGAGGAGGTTAGGATAGGTTTGGACATGGTTGGGATAGGTTTGGGAATGGTTGAGATAGGTTTAGGGATGGTTGGGATGGGGGATACTAGGTCACTAGATGCCACATTGTTAGAGGGGGTTTTGATAGAATGTGTAGAGTGATAAGTTATGGGGAGGGGTTTGTGAGAGTGGTTAAACGAATGGAGTTTTTTAATTATCATTAGATGCTAAGTCCAGGTAGTGTGTTTGATGATTTCTAATAGAGAGGGGGATAGGTGAGCTAGGCTAAGTACTTGCATTGACATTATTGAGAGCATTTCTAGATTTATTATAGCAAGAGGGGATATTTTCACCAAGGTATGAAAGGACCAAGGTGATGATATATATTTGTCTTTACATGGACTAGACCCACAAAGAATAGGTTGATCTCATGCATGCCCAAGGTAGTATAACCTTGCCTAGATGAGGGAAGGGGACTCATAGCATAAGTTCTTTAGTACATAGAACAATATGCTAGAACCGACCCTTCATCTTCAAGATATGAATACCATTCTTGGAGTAATGAAATAAACCCACAAGCACGACATACAAGACAATGACCATGCCCCATTCTAGGTGTTTTCTTCCACATGCCATGATATAGTGAGATCAAGGTAGCTTTGGAATGATCCCTAAAATGAGACAAAAGATAAAAATCAATAATCAAAAAGACCAATGAACAATACAAACAACCATTATATCTCTTGCCAAGATAAGTGTTGATAGGATGATGGATTTTGCCTATTGTAGGAACGATATATCCATTAAGGCGAGAATCAATTGGATGTTGTTGGATAAATTTTGAAAGGTGGGAAAAATGATAGTAGGCCATATGTTATGATTATGATTGGTTTGTTGATTGATGATTTTTGTGTAAGGTGTGATTTTTTGGGAGTATGCATAGCCTGTGTATTTCTTTTTTGGATTTAGTAAGCTCAAGGGATAGGGACCATCCAAGAAGGTTGGATGGGTGCATCTTTTGTACTTGAGTACTAGATACTTCCTTCATATTCCAAACTACCTACATACCCCATGTCCATGGGATCAAGGCACTTTAAGATGCAGGTGGTGATGAATATGTAGTTCTGGTTTGTAGTGATGGTGTAAGAATGGTTTGAGGTAGATGAGATGATGTTGGATGATGTGTTGGATGTTTTGGATAATTGTGGTGATGGTTGAGATTATTTTTAGAGTTTTTGTAATTTTTTTGATTTTTTTGGGGGTTTTTGGATTTTCTATTATTTTTGGATTTTGTTGGTTTTCTAATTTTTTTTGGATTTTTTCATTTTTTGATGTTTTGGGTTTTTTTAGAGTTTTTAAGCTGTACAAAGAGAGCATACATGGATCCTTTTTCCATGAATTAGCCTTTGATGGGATGATTGAGGGTGGGGTGATAGGATTGAATGTTTTAGAATTCCAAGCCATGGAATGTAAGTGATGAAATGTCATGGTGGGTGAGAGGACTTATTAGATGGTAGAACCAACCACTACACATGGCACCTGAGATAGGTTTTCACCATGGTACTTATCCAAGGCATCACCAAAGTGATTTTCACCATTGGACGTCTTTATTCCACTCAAGTTTTTCTTGATTTTTTTGAATTTTTTTTGGATTTTTCTGATTTTTTTATTTTTGTATTTTTGATTTGGGATACTTGATGGGTTATGCATAGAACTTTTTCAGGTGCATGATGTTCATAGGCTTGTCTAAAGGCTGTCCCTCAAGTGTTGCAATCTAATAAGATCCTGATCCATAGCTAGCTGTAATGACATATGGTCCCAACCAATTAGGCTCAAATTTTCCTTTCTTGTGGTGATCTTATAGGTTTCTCTAATTCTCCATAAGGACAAGGTCACCTATCTCAAACTTGTGGTTCTTGATCTTTTTTGTTGTACCTCCTGTGTAGGTGGTTTTGATAGGCTTAAAGGTGATTAAGAGCATTCAAGCATTTTTCATCTAGGAGTTCTAGTTCATTCAATCATGCAACTCAGCACTCCTCCTCAGTGATTATATTCTGCAATCAAATATTGAGAGAAGGGAGCTTGACCTCAATAGGAAAAATGGCTTCAGAACCAAATACTAATGAGTATGGTGTGGCTCCTATGGGTGTGTGAATGCTTGTGTGATAGGCCCATAGAGAGGGGTTAAGCTGAAGGTGCTAGTCATGGCCTGCTTCATTAACCATCTTTTTCAGGATGCATAGGATGGTTTTATTAGAAGCTTTAGCTTGACCATTACCTTGGAGGTAATATGGTGTGGAAAAATGGTGTTGGATGTGGAATTTCTCACATAGGGTATGGACTTCTTGGTTCTTAAATGGTTTCCCATTATTTGTGATGATGGAGAAGGGAACGCCATAATGGCATATTATGTAGTGGAGGATGAATTTAGCGATTTGGATGCCAGTGGTAACAGTGAATGGAATGGCTTTAATCCACTTGGTGAAATACTCGATAGCAATGATGATGAACTTGTGGCCATTGGATGAGGGTGGGTGAATTTTTCCTACGAGATCAAGTCCCCACTATGAAAAGGGCCAACGTGTTGTTATTGTTTGCAACTCCTTTGAAGGTGCATGGATAAGATCACCATGTTGTTGACATGGTAAACATTTCTTCACAAATCGGTAGGCATCTCATTCCATGGTTGGCCAATAGTACCCTGTTCTGAGAATCTTCTTTGCTAGAGTAGGTCCACTAGAGTGTGCCCCACAAATGCCTTCATGTACCTCTTGCAAGACCACTTTAGCTTCCCTAGAGTCAAGACATTGTAAAAGAGTACCATCAAGAATTTTTTAGTATAGGGTATCTCCTATGATGGTGAAACATGAAGCTTGGTGGATGAAGGTTTTACGTTGTGCAAATGTTAGATTTGGTGGGATGATGTTATCATGGAGGTACATGTAGGTCTCTTGATACCAAGGAGATAGGGGACCAATGATGTCGCATTCTAACTCAGATTGTGGTATGTCATAGGTAGGCATTGGAAGTTCTTCAATCAGGAACTCACATTTTTTGCTATCCTTTTTCATGTCAACCAGGGATCTTATAGTAACCATTGCATCTGTTGCTTTGTTGTTTAACCTTGGAATTTGCTCAAAATGGATATCATGGAAATAGTCCTTGAAAGCATTAACCATTCTTTTGTAAGGCAAAAGCTTGTCATCTTTTGTTTTGTACTCATTATTGACCTGTCTTATGACCAACTAGGAGTCTCCATAAACTGTAATCTTTTCAATCTTCCACTGGATGGCCATGTGAAGTCTGGTAATAAGGGCCTCATATTCTGCTACATTGTTTGTAAATGGAAATGTTATTTCGTAGGATTTTGGAATAGTGTCTCCTTTAGGGGTAACAAACAAGATGCCTGTTCTTGAGCCACGATGTGTGTAGGATCCATCAAAATACATTTTCCATGTTTCTGTTCTTGGTGCTACTGTCAATATTGACTCATCTAGGAGTTTTGAAAGTAATGGTTGTTCTATTGGGATAGGTGCATTAGCCAATTGATCGGTAATCACTTGTCCTTTGATAGCTTTTCTTTCTGTGTACTTAATGTCGAACTCACTTAGGATCATAACCTATTTAGCCATCCGTCCTATGAGAGCTACTCTAGTCAGTAGATACATGAGTGGATCAATCTTGGCAATGAGCTTTGTCATATGGTTGAGCATGTAGTGTCTTAGCTTTTGAGAAGAGAAGACAACGACAAGGCATGCTCATTCAATAGGAGTGTAATTTAGCTCACATGTCACCAAGGTGCGGCTAATATACTATATATCTCTCTCATTTCCTTGTTCATCATGATGTGCTAGCAAGGCCCCTATTGTTGTTTCCGTTGTTGAAATGTATAGAAGTAGGGGTTGTCCTTACTTTGGTGGAACAAGGACCGGTGGTGTAGAAAGATATTCCTTTAGCTATTCAAAGACATTTTGACACTGGTTACCCCATACAAATGTTATATTTTTTTGGAGAAGATGCTGAAATGGTTGACACTTGTCTACATGTTGTGCTATGAAGCGGTGGATGGACTGAAGTTTCCCTTGTAGGCTTTGAAGTTACTTGAGTGTTTTAGGTGGAGGCATCTCCATTATAGCCTTGACCTTGGTGAGGTCAACTTTGATTCCTCTTCTTGACACAATGTATCCTAGGAGTTTTCCAGAAGTGACTCCAAAGACACATTTCTTGGGATTTAGCTGCACTTTATATTGTTCTAGTCTGTCAAATATTTTAGCCAACACATTCAAGTGGTCTTCTCTAGTCTTTGAATTTCCTAGTAAATCATGTACATAATCTTCCATTATGTTCTGGAAAAGGGCATGGAAGATAACTGTCATGGCTCTCTGATAGGCAGCTTTTGCATTTTTCAATCCAAAGGGCATCACCACCCAGTAGTAAGTTCCCCATGGACATATAAAGGAGGTTTTATGTTGATGTTCTTCAGCTATCCTAATTTGGTTGTAACTAGAAAATCCATCCATTAATGACAATATCTCATGTCTTGTGGTGAGATCCACAATGATGTCTATGTTGGGCAACGAAAAGTCATCCTTAGGGCATGCTTTCTTAAGATCTCAAAAATATGTACAACATCAGATGCCCCCAGTGACTTTTGCTACATGTATGATGTTTGATATCCACTCAAGATAGTCTATAGGACAAATGATCCCACATCTAAAAGTTTCTTGAGTTCTTCTTTAATGAGGAGTGCCACTTGTGGATTCATTTTTCTTAGCTTCTGTTTTACTAGTTTTGCATCAGGATGTACAACAAGATGATGAACAACTAGAGCGAGATCCAATCCTGACATGTCGGCATATGTCCATGCAAATTTTTGACTCCTTTGTTTGAAGAAAGCTAAGAAAGCCTCTTGTTCTATTACTGTGAGGGATTATGCTCTAAATGTGATCTTGGGTGCCTCTTATGTTCCAAGGTTCATCTCATGTGATTTTTCTACTAGGATCGGTGACCTTTCTTGATAGAACTTAGGTACTTTGGGGAGGTCCATTCTCTCATCCCCTAGCACCTCATGGAGGTTTTCACTAGGGGATACGTTCTTTATTTAATTTTTTCTTCATTCAAAAGTGCCACAGGGTGGTTTTCACTAGGGGATGTTATATTTATTTTCATGTTTTTTTGACTAAGAGTTTGGATTATCTCCCTAAAGTATGTGGATGTGTTTAGTTCCATCATATAGCTAGACTTGTGGTCTCCAAGGGGAAAGTGATCCCTAACCCCCATCATTTAAGCCATTGCTTTGTCATTTTGTGCGACATCAAGGACGAGAGGTCCTTGTTGGTCCCAATCTATGAGTTGGGTATACACAAGGGATAAGTCATTGGATGTAGATGGCATGGTAGTTAGGGTGTAGATGGTGCATATAGATGATTCAAAAAGTTTGGCAAAATCGTTGAAAGAGTCTTGATGGTCCTCTTCGTTGGTGTTATCTATCGTGGGGAATGCCTTAGCAACCTCGTTTAAGATATACTCAGTATTGGTGGAGGTAGACTCTTGTTTTCCATACCCTAACCCATGGAGATATGGATTCCTTGTTGCTTGAATGGCCTTGTCCTTTATAGCCCATGTATTTGACAATCTCGAGACCTTTTCCATAGATCTCGGTTGGGAGAGTAGGAGCTTCTTGTTTATCTTCATCTCTGCATAACCATGAGGTTATGTCTTCGAGAACATCTTGTTCAAGGAGGTGCTTTTCTCAAAGGTTGGTGACAACTTGCATTTGATGACAACTGTAGAGACTTTGTCTTCTTTAGGGGTACCAAATGTTTTAGGGGATGTTGGTAATAGGCCCACACAAAATGTGCCATGTAGGTCATATTCACCACATCCCATGTCACTTACTTTGATCTTGACCTCGGGAGGAGTGGATGTTTGTGATGTGGTTGCGATGTTGGAAGGATCAATGTATGAAGTGGATGACATATGATTAGCATGAGAGGTGGATGTCTTAGTAGCATTGTTGTAGGGGTAAAAAGTGTGATCATGTCCTTCAAAGAAATTGCAATATTGGAAAGGATGAGGGTCGGCATAGATAGTGATTTCTGTGCCGTTGTGTTGAAATTTTAGACATTGATGGAAGGTAGATGGAACAGCTTGCATGGCATGAATCCATGGTCGGCTGAGGAGGATATTATATGGGAGGTCAAGATCAAGTACTTGACATTTGGTTTCTAAAATCTTTTGTCTCACTTGAATAGGAAGCTTGATGGTGCCTTCGGACAATCTTTCGGAGTCGTCATATCCTTTGATAGTTATACACTCACTAGAGTCTACAACCACATCAGAGTATCCCAAATGTTTTAATAGTTTTAGAGTGCAAATATTTAGGATAGAGCCACCATCTATTAAGACTCGTTTGATTGTATGTTTATGGATTAGGACTTTGATGTGTGAGGCTTCGTTATGTGCAACATTAGAGGTGGGGAGATCTTTTTCTGAGAAGGTGAGGCGGTGAGGTGAGGTGATGTGGCCTACCATGGCTTGGAATTAATCAACATTCAAGTTGGTAGGGACTTGGGTTTCCATTAAGGCTTTGTTGAGGACTTCCTTATGGAGGGGAGATGTGCGTAGTAATTTGAGGATGGAAATTTGTGCAAGAGTTTTTCTGAGGTGATCTAGGAGGTTGTAATTGTTGGTGGATGGTGGATTAGTAGGTGCTAATGTAGAAGGTTGATCATTGGTAGGGGTTCCACAGATGGAGATGCAGTTGTGAGGAGTATTAACGGTGCAATTAGGTGTCTTGGCTCTAATGGTGATGGTATTGACATGGTTGAAATAATCTTATATTCATCCTACAATGGAATCGAAAGAAGAAGGAGGCGGCATGACATTGTATGTTTGGTTGGAAGATGAGGCTTTTCCTTTATTATGATCTGAAAGTGGATCCTTGTATGCTCCTAGATTGGCATTAGGTGATTGTTTTGGAGGTTTGTCGATGGTTATATCACTTCTATCTATAATGTCTTGGATGCAATGTTTCAACCTCATATAGTTATATGTCTTATGCCCTTTCACATGATGATATTCACAATAGGCATTTTCATCAAACCAAGAGTGTTTAAATTGATTTTCATCATAAGGATGAATAGGGGGTAAGGTTACCAAATCCACCTTTACAAGGTTGTTCAATACATTTTCAATGGGTTCCCCTAAAGATGTGAATTTTCTCTTAGGGTTGTTGTTTTGTCTTGGCGCCCCCCTAAGAACATTTACATTGTTGTTGTGGGTGGATGTACTTGGTGGAATGGGATTTTGTACATTTTGGATGGCCTTCACATCAGTGACACCATCACTGAGGGTATTCTTGTTTTTACCCCAAAATCGAGGTTTGTTGTTGGATTGTGCGTTGTTGGAAGTGTGGGTGTTGTTGTTGTTAACTTTTTAATTGTTGTTATTGGTCTTGTTGTCATTGTTGTAAAGTTTTATAGAGCCTTTGGAAATAAGGACTCTTTCAATGGTTGTCCCTTTGTCTATAACCTCCTCAAAGGTTGATGCACATTGGATTTGTAAATGGAATCCCATTTCTTGGTTGAGATTAGTCACGAACATGGTGACTAATTATTTTTTGGGAATTGGTTAAGGGAGTTTGCTTGCTAAGATTCTCCACCTTTGTGAAAAGGTAGCAAAGGATTCCCACACTCTTTTGTTTTGTGTTGCAAATGTCGGTCATGGCTATTTTGTGTTCAAAGTTATAGGAGAAATGATTTACAAATTTTTTCACAAGCTCATGGAATGTCTTAATACTGGGGGGAAGATGAGCAAACCATTTGGTAGCTTGACCACCGAGGCTTCTAGGAAATGGTCTCATCAAATATGTATCATTATATGAGACCTCTAGGAAAGCGATGTAAAACTCCCTATGGTGTTCACTAGGATCTCCCTTTGCTTTGTATTTGTCAAATTTTGGTGTTTCAAAATTCTTAGGAAAGGGTGGCATGTGGAGTGTCCTATCAAATGGGTATGGGAAAATATCCTTGAAAAAATATTTATTTTGTTTGTGTCCATGTTGCATATCATCAATCTTTTGAATCAAAGATTGCACAATGCTTGGTAAATCTTGGGTAGGTGGTGGTTGTGGTATGTGGTTTGGCTGGTTTTGGATGAGGTGTTGAAGAAAATTGGGAATTTGTTGATGTTGGATGGTTTGATTTTGTGGAGTTTGGTCTTGGTTTGATTTTGATGGGTGATGTATTTTTTGTAGGCAAGGAGTTGTTATAGGACATGTGGTGGAATTTGTGGGTTTTGATTGGGATTTTGTTGTGAGCTTTGGATGGAAGATGTAATAGGTGGTTGGGAAATTGGCGATGGTACGTATGTGAAGTTGGATGAAGGGTTGTTGCATGGATTATATGTATTGTGATGTGGTTGGGAGATTAGTTGGGTCATGAAGGCTTTGGCATTAGCGTCAAATTGGGGCATAGTTTTTGGAAGCACTTGTGTGCATGGTATTGTTAGGAATGTTAAGGGTGATTTGTGGGGTTGGTGGTTACATTTAACATGGTTATTGATGAGGAAGTGGGGTTGTGGTTGTGTTGGAAGTTTGTGACATATTAGGATTGGTGTTGGAAGAGGATGGTTGTGAAGTAGTGGGTATGGTGGCTCCATTTTGAATGAGGAATTTAAGATATCTATTTGGATCCAGTTTTAGGACTCTATCAAGTATGTCCATGGAATCGGCGCCTTGTGTAAACTCTAAGACATCTTTATCCACGTTATTAGTGTTGGTGGGTCGAAAAGGATTTACCATAGCATTGACATCAAGTGTCAATTGTTGTTGGATTATAGGGACATTATTTTGGTCTGTTTGAGGCATCCCAATGCCAAAATTGACTCTAAAAGGTTCCATTTCTTTGTTCTTCCTAGCTTGTGACCTTGTCAAGGGCATGCAATGGGTTAGGTATGGATTAATGGTATTTTTTGAAAAGGTAGGTGAAGGTTGAGACCTTTGAGAATGGATTTCAAAATATTGGACCCAAGGATAGGTGATGTTGGATTTTGGTGTGATAAAGATTTAGTTTTTAGAGAACAAAATCTCAAAAATTCTAAATCTAAGGATGAGTATTGATGGATGTGATATGGATAGGTTTGGTATAGGTTTTATCTTTTATAGAATAAATCTCAAAAGTTTCCAATTTAAGGGTGATGTAAATGCTAAAGGTATGGGGATGTATTGAAAATAGGTGAATTGATTTTCAAATTTTTTTGGATCTTAAGGGTAAATTGAAAATGTGGGCTAATGGATAGAGTGGATAATGACCTTAGGAATTTGGAAATGATTTTAGGATAAAAGTATAAGATAAACTTTGAGATATTAAATATCAAAAGGATTTCTTAAACCAAAGTGATAATGTATGGTTGAATAATGATTTTGGGGATGACCTTAGGATGAATTTGGAGGAGATGATGATTTGGAAATGGATGACTAAGATGTAATTAGGATGGTTTGGATGATAATCAACCAAGGAAAACCTTAGATGATTTGTATATTGGATGACTAAGGATGTATTTAGGATGGTTTAGATAATAATCAACCAAGGAAAACCTTAGATGATTTGGATATTGGATGACTAAGGATGTTAGATAATTTTGATGATGTTTGAAAAGGATTTTCAAAACAAATGTGAGCTTGAATAAATCTAGACCTTTGAATTATAAAAGGAATATCCCTCTTTACTTAATGACCTTTAAGCAAATAGGGGAGGATTATTTTACTTGAAGGTAGACTAATGACCTTCAAGCAAAATGGGAAACCTTAGGATATATCAACTTAGGAGTTGTCTAGGCTCCTAAATCAATTATCCAAAGGGTTGATAAAGGCTAATTTATAAAATAACTTAAGGTAGACAAAGTATTAAGTACATTATAAACTAGAGGATGATGAGATCTAGATTTAATCTTTGCACAAAATTGATTTGAGGGATGGTTTTGGATGTTGATTGATTTTTTGGATTTTGGATAAATTTTGATTTTTGGATGTTGATGTTGGACTTTGGAGAATATGGATAATATTTGGATAAGGTTAGGTAGTGTTGGGGATTGTTGGATGATTGAATTTGGACTAAGGTTGGGATGACTTGGATTCAAAATGAATTTTGGAATGGATATGCAAAGGTCCATGGATGAAAATCAAAATGTTCACCTAAGGAGGGATAATGAATTTGGATTGGGATTTTGGAATGAAATGATTAATGGATGGACAAGGTATGACCAAAGATGAAATATCAAAATGATGTTTATCTAAGGTCAAATGGGATAGGGTAAATGGAGTTGGAGAAAGGTTGGACTAGATGATTGGTGATTCAAGGGTCCAATAATCATAATGGTTTTCTCTAAGGTCTAGATGAAAAAGAAGTAGATGAATTTTGAACAAAAGGTTATGGATTTATGATCAAAGGTGAATTTGGATTTTGATGAATTTTGACAAGGTGACTACAGCTTTGGACTAAATAGAGTCCAAGGATTCCAGGCTAGGTCAATAGACATGTGTGGGATCTGCCTTGCAGATGGTTCTAATTTCTCGATAGAAGGCATCAAAATAGAGACAAATGTCATCAGAACAAAGACAGATGGCGTTGATGGACAAGTTTATGGTGCCATAGAAAATGGCACCATAGATGAATTTTAAGGTGCCAAACAGAGATATTTTGGTGCTACAGTGAGACAATCTTTAAGATTTCAACTAGGGTTTTGGCAATTTTGGATTTTGTACTAAAAATTTTAGATTTTTGAAGGTCAAATGCTCTAGTTTCAAGGTTCAAATGTTCAATGGTTTGATTTTTAAAGGTTCAAGTGGTTTTGGACAATGTTGATAAGATTTCTTAGCAAGTAGATACAAATCAAACAATCAAACACAATGGCTTTTGACTCAATGTATTAAAATAACTTTTTCTTTCACAGGGTATAACATGAAGACACTCCAAGAACATTAACATCCTAGAAATTATTCAAGTAGGTGTGTATGAGACCATAAGCCCACTTCACTACCTTTATATAGGTGTAATGTGCAAGTCCCACGAGGAGGAAACTAACTGCTTTTGATCACCCAAGATCATTCATTATGTCATGAGGGGAGAGAATACATGGCATGCATGCCTATTTCTAGAGGGCATTTACACTTGGCGATAAATCAAATGTGGCTTGTGTAGTGAGTAACTTCACAGGCCTAACAGGTATCCATTGCATTACAATCTCATACGGCCGAAAGGTCTTAAACTAGGATAATTACAAGCTTCTAGGGGAATCCTCTATCGTACGCAAGGTGAATGGGGGTGTCCTAATCAGCTGACACTCAACCACTCAAGTCTTGGCAGACCAAGGGTCTTGGAGGTCTATTGCTTGGAGACGAGAGGGTCCTTCCTTTGAAGCTATCTTTCGAATTGTAACATTTATATACCACGCTGGAACATGTGGTTGAGGTCATCCCCTGGGGGGATGAAATCCCCAAGCAGGCCTCCTAAGAAGAAACTACCCTCTTGTTTTTTATCCCCAAGATCACACTAGGCATGAGGGGAGAGCATACGCAAGAAAAGTAACCCCTTCTGGTAACACTTAAAAGCATGAAAATGTTCACAAGTAGACTTTTGATCCCCAAGATCACCCTAAGGTGCGAGGGGAGAGCATACATCTACAAGTGAACCAAAAAAAGTACACAAGTTAATTATCCTTCTAACTAATTTAGTGTGACTAAGCTAGTGAGAAAACAAAGAGTCTTCTACCAACAAAAGCTGCAACAAAATCAGTAAGTAGTTTCAAGATTTGCCTTTGACTTGTGTTCTTTTACCTATACAAACTTGTCAGTACCCTGCACAAATCTTGAAAAGCTATTAACCAGATTGCACCAAAACAGAGATAAAAGGTGCTAAAACAGAACAGTAAAGCACTAAAAAAGAGCCAGGTGGTGCTCAAAATAAGGAAAAAGGTGCTAAAACAACAGAAAAAGGTGTTAAAATTCTCAGACTCTAAGATTAAATAGACAATAGAGAGAAAAATAAAGATGGCGCAAAAAATAAGCAAAATGGCACTAATTTCTAGCATGGCACCGAAAGTTTGGAAAATGCCACTAAAAAAGTTTATTACATGTCTTACCTAGCCGACTGGTTCAGTGGCGCCGTTCTATGTGTATATGGCACCAAATCACAGAGCTTACCTAAAACCTGCTCAAAAAGAGATGTTAGCTTAAAAGGAACAAGTCAAAAGGTAGTTAGTAAGCTTCCCCTCCTGTCAAAAGGCACCATGAACTAGATTAGAGCATAAGATGAGTTAGTTGATAGTGAAACAAACTAGGGCCAAACAAAAACTCATTCTCATACATTTATAGATAAATTTTACCATTAGGACCCCCTGTGTCTGTTGCTTTCTGATAAAAACAAAGACGTAAAAAATCTAAAATGTGTTAAAACTTCTAAAAATGACCTAAATATTTTTTCTAAGCCTAACATGCACAAAAACTCGTGATGTTATGGCACTAAAACAATGCTAGATGGTGCCAAAATAGTAAAAAATGGTGCTATTCCACAGACCGATGGTGCCAAACCAAGAGTTTTTAGCGCTGAAACTCCTCCTTGTTCGGCTCCTTGCAAGAAAACTTAAACAAAAGGTTAGATTGGGACCATGGGATCCCACCAAGCATGCCAAATGCATAAAAACATGAAATGAAACAAATAAACAAGAGATTTATACCTTGCAATCCATTCCAACTCCTCACTCCTTGATAAGGTGGAGGAACTTGTACCCTTAGTCCCTAGCTATACCTAAACTAGTGACTACAATGTGAAATTCTCTTCTATGCCAATGCAAATTTCACTATAACCTAGCTATGATGAAGGAATTGGAGGAAAATTTGAGCATAATAAGATTACTCTAAAATTGGATGATGAAATGGCTTGTGGAGGCTTGTATTTATAGGCAAATTGGAGAGGATTTTGATCCAACGGTGGAGATTGATTGTTGAGATCAAGGGATGAGATTGATTGTGAGATGGAGGGCTAGGATTTGGTCAAGAAAATTGGATGGTGGAGAATAGAAATGAATCTTTTATTCATGTTGAGGAGGACTTAGCATTTAATGTGATTTAGATGTGTGAGGAAATTAAAAATTAATTTCCTTGGGATGAGATGGAATTAAAAACTCCATTTTATGTGGAAGTGTGAAGGTCATAGGACACATGTATATTTTTAGGTTCTTACATTTGTAAGCTAAAAATGTGAAAGATGTTTTATCATGAAAATGGTAAAATTAAGTTGGAGGGTTTATGTATATTTTACAATTTTTAATTTGTGGGTGTGGGAGAAGGTGTTAAACATGATTTGACCAAGTTAATTAGGGTGATTATCTTAGTTAATGTGGCTGGAAAAAAATAGTGGATGAGGTAATCAGGGTTTAGGATTAATTAAATAATGATTTATTTAATTTATCCAGGTCTAGGGGTCATGTAGGCTAGGGTAGCTAATTAAATAATAGCTATTTAATCAACTAGGTTAGGGGTGGGCTAATTAGTAGGGTTGATTAATCAGATAAGTATGATTTATCTAATTAATTAGGTTTAATGAGATGGACAAATTAACCAAATAAATATTTGACATATTTATTTAATTAATTAGTATGATGTTAGTTAGGTGTGACTATTGAATTAATTAAATTAATTCAATTTTAGGGTTAATTGATGAAGGATGGATGAATGGTTTAGGTGTTGGATGAGATAATTAATTGAATAACAATTTAATTCATTAATTAGATGGAGAATTAGTGTTGTGGATGACGTCGAAGGGTGGTTAGAAGGGTTGAGACATTTTTAGGTGTCTACAAGGTTTAAGTCATAAAAGATATAAAATACATTCGACTTCCTGGTCTACTTAATTCTACTACCATTTGATTAAAGATAGGTTATTAAATCATATGTATATCATCCTTTGTATACATATGTCATATAAACTTATATCAACAATCTAAAGTACAACAATCATGTGGGGTTGAGTTTTGAATCTCCCAACATACTCCAACTTGGAATAAATCATATCAAGGATACCCAACATTGGAATAACTTTATATTCTATGCACTTAGCACTAAAATGAGTTCTACTAAAATATATACTATGAGAACTATATCTCCTCAACTCCTAGTATGTATATACCCTTTGGGTTGGTTTAATAGTTTCAATCTTGAAACATAGTAGTCAATTATATTTCCCAAAATACTCTTCAACATAGATATTTACTTAAGACGTAATCAATCTTTTTCCTTGATAAGAGGGGATCTTGAATATAATTATCAACCTTCTAGGTCTTCTCTAGTCATTTGACTTATGCTAAAGAAGATATAAGAACTAAGTCTAACCTTCTAGGTTGTTAGGATAATACTTATCACTGTTGTTGAAAAAGCAAGTGATATTATATCACTATTCAAGTTGTTCTTAATGATAATGATATCATTCTAACATAAATGCATATATCAAATCTAGAATATTTGACCTCAAGGCATAAAACTTATACCTTTATCTCAATGAGATACCAAGATCAATCTATATCTTAACTCTCTACATTCTAACTCCACACAATAACTAGGCTTATGATAGAGTTCTCAGGAGTAATATATCAAGATAATAAAATAAATACCTTTAGTCATCTCTCGACTGCTATGCATTGAATGATTTTACACTCCTCATGTCATATAAATACATGATACATCAAGTATAGCCTATTACATAAAATATTATCATTTTCATAATATAACTCTCAATTAAGTCAGTTCTTCTTCCTTGATGAGTTTGAGTCTTTAAATATAGTAGAACTATCATACTTACGTAAAATGATAATAATGAGAAATATTTTACCATTACTATGCACACTTTTGGGAACTTATAATACTATCCTTTAGTGATGCAAAACTTGTAATTACTCTCTAAGTCTACAATATATTAAGTTCTCTGGCGTTGCTCTTTTATAGAAACACTCTAAGGTCAATATCTAAATAGTTTCACTAAAAGTAATGAATGAGTCTCCAAGCCGTTCATTTCACATATGTCAGCATGCTCCCATCCCATGCCAAAATGGGAGCTTTGGGGCAAACTATGAGCTTATTTAAAAGCATGAAGTATAGAGGAATTTTAATAGATGTTGAGGATCAACCGACCTAGTAGACATGTATGCAAAATGTACAAGAATACTCAAAGCATGTGAATTGATTAAAAGAATGACTTGAATAAAAGTGTTGTCAAATAATGCAATGATTGTAGGATACTCACAAAATGGATCTATTGTAAAGGTTTTAAAAACTTTCAAGCATGAGCAATTGGCAGGGTAAAACTAGACTCCACGACCTTTGCCAGCATCCTCCTTACCTATATTCAAATTGGAGCTTTAGTAGAGGGTAAGGAATTCCATCAAAGCATACTTGAAAAAGGATTTTATCCAACATTACAGTTGTAAGTACCATTTCTGAACAGAACAACCATCCTAAAACTTATACAACTCTATTCACGAGTGTCCTAAGCTTAAAGGTTGTTGAAACATAGTTCAACCTCTTTAAAATAAAAGTTTAATTGTATTTAATACGGTCTCATAAGATAGAATTTGACTATGCAATACTAAGGTTTAAATAATAAAACATAGAGGATTTTTAATACTTATTGGCCTCATAAAATAGAGCCTTTCTATGTATACTGGTCTCAAACACTATATTCGCTGACCTAAAACCCATGAATAAAACATATAGCCAAATATACTTGCATAAGCTCTCAAATTAACTTAAAGCTACAAGAATATAGAACCTATAGAGTTCATCATGGTACAATATGCCTTGTAGCATGCTTATGCCAACATTCTAGTGCACATAGGCCAACTTAGCATCCATGAACTCGAACTTGTGATCCATACAAGAGAAGAAAAAAACTCAACAACACTTGTTGCATTCCAAGTTATGCAACAACTCCCCTCTAGATCTCACTGTCCATCTCCCTATCTAGAGAGACTCCTACAGAGAGAACCTCCCCCTTTGTTAAGTCAACCACGTAGCTTTCTTAAAGGCTTATCTTTCCACTACTCGTGGATTCTTCCTGAATAAAATCCTTCTAAAACTCCATGCAGGTAAGCAGATTAGTGGAGATAATGGTCTTAAAGACCACTCCACAATCTAGTTCAAAGTTCCTCCTTTTTCTCTTGTTAGATAAGGAGTCATTTCCACTTTGCAAAGAGTGGTTGCTAAAAACAAGGAGTTCTTACTTGTATCCCTTAAAAACCAAATACATTGAAAAAGTTTAAACTTTTTAAACTATAATGCATAGGTAAATATATTTAAAAAGAAACCTCATAATATCTATTTATGCAACGTATACTCTTATTGCTATAACACATGACGTGATATTAGATTAGGGTCAAGGTCTTCTCCCCTTCTCTATCTCATTTAAATGTCAAAATAGACAAACATATCATAATATGATCCCCATTGGGAATTCTAATAATAAAGTACTTTAACAATTATCAATTATTTCTTGTTGATGGTCACATATTGACCTAACTTAGTTTTCAACAAAATCTAAGTTTAATGGACGTTGCCTAGAAATCGACAATTGTTGAGTCAAAATCGAAACTAAAGACCAAAAAGAGCTATTATGACTTACCAAGTTCAACAAAGGTTCACTAGACAATAAACACAAGACTTAGATGGCAATAACTTGTCCTTTCCAATGCCTATCCACTTCTCTCAGATGATGCATTCCCTCCCTTTCTTGGAGGTTGGTAATCTATTCCTTGGTTGCAACTCACAATCACCAAATTGTGATCAGTGTATCATTAGTCAATTCATAATCCTTGTGAAATCATAACCTATTAACATATAATCACATGTCAATTATAATCATATAAACATAATCTCATGAAATTATTGATTTTTCTTGACATTTTCCCTAAATGTCAAATCATTAAATCATGCATAATCATTTACTAATTACTTAAAAGTAGAAAGTAAAACATAGTTAGATTTAGGGATGTGACATATCTCCGCCCATAAGTTTCATCATCTTTGTGATCTATGAAGTCAAAATGAAAGCCAAAAACATAAATCAAGTACATAAACAAGCATTATACCTTTCACAATGAGTCACAAATCCTTGAGGGTGGAAGGAGTTTCACCCAACACTCCTTAGATTTACCCAAGTAGATGAATGTGGATTTGTCTTTGGGATTCAACACAATAGGATGAGGGATTTAGATTTAGATGGAGATTGAGATGGGGATGAGGAATTATTTTGGCATTATGATGTTGGGATAAGAAGATTTTGGCATAGTAAGGATGCAAGAAGTTGTTTTTAAAATGGCTTGGGTGAGGGTTTCATTTATAGATTTTTGAAAAGAGGATGGAGGGTGAGAATCAAAAATTGAGATCAAGGGCTAGAAATGATTGAGAGTTAGGGTTAGGATTGAAGTCATGGCCTTGTGACAAGTGTCACAAGGAGAGTGGGTGAGAGAGATCAAGGGTTGAGGTTTGGTCAATGGGATTGGAGGGCTCTCATTATTTGTGAATTTTAAATTCACATGGGGAAAGGTGTGGAAGATAAAAATGAATTAAAAATTCATTTTTGGGAAGAGTGGATATGACAAGTGAATTAAAAATTCAACTCATGGGGAAGTGTGAATTAAAAATTCACTTTTATGTGGAGATGTGAAGGTTGAAGGACATATGTACACTTACATGTGTAAGAGGGTGATAAATGAGTTGTAAGGGAGATTTGACCCTTTGAATAAAAAATTAGTTTTTATTCAAAGGTGTGTGGGAGGAAGGGATAAGCAAGATTAATTAAGTGTTAAGCTTAATTAATTTAGGTCTAGGGGATAGGTAGGCTAGGGTAGCTAATTAAATAATTGATATTTAATTAACTAGGATAGGGATAGGTTGATTAATAGGCTAGATTAATTAGATAAGCATGATTTATCTAATTAACAAGGATTAGGGAGATAGACAAATTACCTAAATAAATATTGAGAATATTTATTTAATTAATGAGGTTATAGTTATAAGATATAGTGATAAATTAAATGAATTAATTGATCACCAAAGATGGGTAAATGGTCAAGGTAGATGATGAGGGATAAATTAATTAAATAAAATGAATTTATTTAATTAATAGGAGAGATAATTGATGGTGTAGGGATATGGGAAATTGGTTTGTAGAGCAAGTCAATTTTAGGTGTCTACAATCCTCAACGATCCAATGTATCCAAAACAATACTAAAATAAATGATTTTGTTCACCTTGCAAAAGCATAAACAAATGAGAAAATCTTTTCTATAAAATCATGGTAAACTTTGCATGTGATATTACCCTCTGCATACTGGTCCTACTGGATCTTGCACTGAGTAATCTCTTTGTTATGTAAGTAGAGCTGTGATGCCCCGTCATGCAACCCTAGAGTGTTAGACTAACAAGAGACAATATTACAGAATTTTTTTTTTGAAGCAAGGAAATACATTATACAATAAATATAATTACAATAATAACAAAATTAAATGAAATGAATCGCTAACACTTCTAGGGAACACAACTGCAACAAATAAAATTATAATCATACAACTGATACGCATCACAATACAACAGAAGAATATTACATTATACATTTGCAGAGAGGAATAATTACAAGGTTCAATACCAGATTACAAGACTGATCACGTCGGTTTACAAATAATACAATTATGAATGTATACAACAACTTTGAAAGTGGAGGACAAAACTAAAACTGGAACACTTCAGCACAAATCTTGAACCATAACATCCAAGAAGACAATGGATAGCTCTGCCTCCCAACCATGTGGAACCCTGAGGTCCACCCCTCCGAGCTAGGAGATAACAATGAGGTTCCACTAGGCCAAAGGTTATAGGCAAGTAGATATAGACTTGACATAGATAACTCAGATCATCAAAACTACACAACTCATCAAGACAAATCAATCATCAATACAAGTCAATAAAGTATTCCAGAGGCTACAACAAGAGGTAAAAAGGAAGTAACTATGCTGCAGTAGGGAGAGTGTCATCACATGGTCCTAGCATGGGTTTCCAGGCTATCTCTCACTAGAAACTGGCCCCCATCTATAGTTTTCCTAGCGACCTCTCTATAGGCACCGGCCCCATAGGGTGACACATGAGGAGTCGACACTTCCTCTCATGGAGACAAGGAAGTTGACCTCGCCAACCGGGCCTTCTCATCCCATCCTTAGCCTGTGAAAGCACTCAAGGCATGGGTGAGGCATCAAACTTATCTTGTTAAGTAGATTACTACCCAACCCACCTAGATCAATTGTTAAGTTATCACTTGATTACAATTTCCATGGGGTTTTCCAGGCAACCACTTTGGGCACCGGCCCCACCATGGAAGCCATTCTCCCACATACAACTAGCACTCCTAATCAATATTCAAATCCAATACATGCAAGGGCAAGGAAAACTGTAAACATCTATCTTTTACAATCTAATACATTCCAATTCTCCACCTCAACATTAAAGCTTTTCCTTTCCCACTAAAACCACTCAAATCAAAGGAACATTTGAATAGAATGACAACAAAATAGATTGAAGACCCAAAAAAACCCTAACCTCTAGAGTTGGTAAAAGCACACAAAGCCACTTACCTAAATCCATCTCACTACATAGAATGAGGATTAAGACGATTTACGACATACCTTATAACAATATGACTCAGAACAAAATATCACAATAACCCAATTAGATCAACACAAAATCCAATACTAACAGTTAGTAATGGGATTTCTACCACACCATAGTAACATCAATGGATGAAATAAACCGTCAATCATCACAAAGTTTCTACTCTCTTTAAAATGAAGTAAAATAACATATGTTATTCACGTAACACGGGATAGCATAACTTAAAAAAATTATTTTTAACAAGGTTATAAGAGTATAATCAATACTTAATTATCACACTATCATTACCCTATGAATCTAGTATAATAATTCAAATAACTCTAACTCATTATTTAATTACTAAAAGTAATGTATCATAGGATAGTATTTAACAAAATTATATTTAATAAAATGAGCACTAACTTAATTATTTAATCTACTTGCATCTACAAAAGCAACATTAATTTAATAAATTTAATTCTAAAATGATACAATTCTATCCTACTATCTTATGAATATTCTAATATTAACTTAATCTCTAATATTCTAATATTAACTTAATAAATCAAAACTAAAATCATAAATCAAGGTTAATGAGTTGTTCAAAGAGTTCAAATAGAAGTTTCCTAATTGCAAGATTTCCTCTGCATGCATTCTAAATAAATTCAATGACAACTCCTTATTCTATGAAATCAAATTAAATTTTCATTGCAGAAGAAGCACATTCCACAATTTTTATTTGGAGAGTTAAAAAAAATAGAGATATGGAAATAAAAATCTTCTGAGGTTTAGACAGAGAATGACCAGAGCATTTCTAATTGCCTAGCACAGGAGAACTGACAAAAGAGTTAGAGAAATCAGAGACGTCACAGGTAAGAACAAGATTTAATTATCTTTATTTTCATAAAAAAAATTTAGGCAACAAAACGAAATTCAGAGAAAGCTAGGAGGAGTCCAAACGATCAAACCAGAAGTTATAGACTTAAAGAAAATTGAGAAGCAGAAAATTCATTTGAAAGAAGCAATAAGAAGGCTATACGACAGACGTACGATGGACCACAAGGAGGGTTAGAATGTCTTCAATAAAACAAATTGCACCAGACCTCCTTCTAATGCCATACGGTCAATGACTAGTAGGGGGTTAAACAAAAATTTCAGACAAAAGAAGAATATAGATGAGAATTTCATACGCCATATGGTCAAAGGCACAAATTTAAAGTATTTTCTCAACCTTCAGCAACAGATATACAGTGACTTCCATAGCTGAGGTAAAAATTTGCATAAATTGCCATTTAGTTTAATCAATTCCTAAATAACAGTATCAGAGCTTCATTACTTGGCAAAATTCTGAAAAGCTAAGGTTGGGTGAGGCTTACTACGGCATTGAGAGTAGCCAAGGAAAAGAAATGAGGCAAGAAACTAGTAAATGGTTCATATGGGTCATTTTCTTTTAATTCGGGTCACTTTGAATGATTTACAAATGATTGGACTCTAAGATTTCAGGAAGGATTTTGACAAAGAATAAACCAAAAGAAGAATAAACTTGGAAGTAACAACAGAGGTTAGAACATTGATAGCCATCAAAGTGCGATTCTCAAGATGGGAGCATGGTCAGGGGCAACTACATTTGAACACACAGAGCACAGAACGATCATGCTACAATAAGATTTAAATTCCAAGCTACAGAAATGCCAAACTTCACACACAAAGAGTCAACATAAACATACTCGAATTTTAGTCCCACTTCAGATCTTCTCCATTTCCCATAACAAATTCTTTTTTTTTCCCCAATTTTTGTCTTTTTCTCCCCAATACAACCCCCCCCATTAAAAAAAAACGGCTAATCTCATAAATTGCCACAATCATGCATCCGTTACTGAGAATCCCCACTCCTCTGAGAATTTTTTTAAAATTTTACTAATAATAGAGATTTCCCCAAATCTTGAAAATTCACATTCGACAACTCACAACATTAAATTTTTACCTAATATTATCCTTTAAATGCAATATATATTAATTAACCATAAACAAACTTTAGATACTTAATTAAACATTAAAATAATTAATTTAGTCAGTAATAAATTTTACTTAAGCAATATTCCAAATTTTACGACTACTCAAAATACTATTAAATTTAACATATTGATAGCATTATCATTATAATAATAGTTGATTAAGGTATTGCCAAAACAAACACATAGGCATAACTTAAGCAAAACTCGACAATCCTCCACAACACATGATGATCAACAACATGAGGCAAGGACCAAGTGTCACATCACGACACACGACCACAACAGAAGACTGGGACTGACCTAGCAGGATAAACCTCATGTTATCTCCCATCACCGATATCCATTGGTGCAAGAGCCCGCTCAAACCTGCTATATCAGGTGGAGTTGAGGCTCGATACCTACAGCCTGCATCAAAACAATAGGTTGTATATGATCAAATACATATATGTCAACACACACAGAGTCAGAGAATCATGGTGTAGTAGGGTGCTTGAAGCGAGTAGTACTACACTGTCCCTGCTCTTGAAACAAGACTATAACCACTTTTATTTGAATTTAGATATCAACAAATCGAATAAAACATGATAATATTAAACCATTACTAATCATGTCAAACTCATCATAACTGGAATAATAATAATGTCATCATGAACTCATAACACATGTCAAAACTATAGCAGTCAAACATAGTCCATCATGATCAAAATAAGCATAAACCATAAGCCTACTAACCCAAATGTCTCAGAACTATCTAAAAGCAATGGAAGAACTAACAACTATCTCAGATTGACAAAGAGCAATGCAAAACTACCAACTATCACAAGCCAAAAAGAGGGGGCATTACATCCTCCCCCCTAGAGTCAGGCTTACTCCTGGAACCCTGCAAATAAGTAAGGGTATAACTCTCTCATCTTGGAAGCATCCTCCTAGCTAGCAAAAATCTCGTCATTAGGATTCCACTGGACCCTGACCTGCTCCACATCTCTACCCCTGAGAGCAAGTCTCCTATGTTATAGAATGTCTAGGGCTCCAAAGCCATCTGCCCATCCTCTACCTATAGAGTAGTCCAATCAAGAACATGAGCAACATCTGGATAGTAAGGTCTAAGTACAGAAACATGAAATACATCATGGATACATGCAAGGCTAGGTGGCAAAGCAAGACAATAAGCAACTGGACCGATCCTCTCCAACACCTCAAAAGATCCAACAAAGTGTGGTGCTAGCTTAGAGCCCTTTCCATAGCGGATCAGACTCTTTCGCAGTCGCACATGCAAGAACACCCAATCCCCAACTGAAAATTGTTGATCGATCCTATGAGCATCTGCATACTTCTTCTATCTATCCTGAGCTGCCACCAAATGCTCTCTAATCCTCTCAACCTACTGCTCCATATCTCTCAGCATATCAGGACCTAGAAGAACTCTATCCTCGAGACGATCCCAACTCAGAGGGGTCCTGCAAGGATGACCATATAAGGCCTAAAATGGAGACATGCCGATAGAACTGTGATATCCATTATTATAAACAAACTCTACCAGGTACAGGTAGTCCTCCCAATGGCTCTGCTGATCCATCACATACATGCTAAGCATATCCTCGAGAACTTGATTAACCCTCTCGGTTTGACCATTAGTCTCAGGATGGTAAGCTGAACTAAAGTTCAGCTGTGTCCCCAAGGCATGCTGCAGAGAAGTCCAAAGGGCAGAAGTGAATACTGGATCCCTATCCGAGATGATCCTATGAGGAATCCCATGAAGTCAAACTATGTCCTCCATGAACACTCTGGCCACCATAGTAGCATTGTAAGAAGAACGGACAGGAGAGAAGTGAGCTATCTTCATCAACCTATCCACAGTGACCATAATAGCATCGTGTCAATGAGAGGATACCAGAAAACCAACAATGAAGTCTATCGAAATGATGTCACACTTCCACTTTGGAATCAAATGAGGCTGCAAAAGACCTACAGGGTGCTGATGCTCTGCCTTCACCCTCTGACACTCAAGACATCTCGACACAAAATCAGCAATATCTTGCTTCATGCCACTCCAAAATTATAGCTGATGCAAATCTGCATGCATCTTCTTGACACCCAGATGAGCAGAATAAGGTGCCCGATGCACCTTTGACAACACTAGGGTACAAAGACCCTTAGAACTAGGAACATAGATATGACCCAAATGTCACAAAAAACCATTTGGCTCAAGAGAGTAACCAGAAAATCTACCCTCTAAAGGTCTACCAGACTCAATCTTAGACTTCACCTCCTGGCACCAACTGTCGGTGGGAAATGCTGCGAGAATCTAACCTCTCAAATCAACTATGAGAGAAACTGCTGAGATCTCATGTCTCCGACGACTAAGAGCATTTTCTACCACATTCTCTTTGCCCTAAATATACTTGACCTTAAAGTCATACTCGCACAAGAATTCCATCCAATGCCTCTACCTCGCATTCAAGTTTGGCTGCATGAAAATATACTGCAAACTACGATGATCACTGTGCAGCTCAAACCGATGCCCTAAGAGAAAATGCCTCCACCTCACCAAGGCATGCACAACTACAACTAACTCCAGATCATGAGTGGGATAGTTCAATTCGTGATCCTTGAGTTTGCGAGACTCATAAGCAATCGCACGACCATCCTGCATTAGAACTACTCCTAAACCATCCAAAGAAGCATCCGTGCACACAACAAAGTCCCCAATAGGATCAGGAACTGCTAGAATAGGTGCATTAGTCAACCGCTCCTTAAAGGTCTGAAAAGCTACTTGACACTACTCTGACCACACAAACTTCTTTCCTTTCCTCTGAAGAGGTGTGATAGGATGGGCAATCCTCAAAAACCCCATAACAAAATAGCGGTAATAGCCTGCCAAACCCATAAAACTGCAAACCTCAGAAACATTGGTAGGTACAAGCCAATCCATAATAGCTTGGATCTTTGAAGGGTCCACCGCAATACCCTCTCCAAAGATGACATGACCCAAATACTTCACCTCAATCTAAAAGCATTCACACTTCGACAAATTGGCATAAAGTTGATTTTCTCTCAGACACTGCAACACCTGACGCAAATGCTCTTCATGCTCCTCCATAGTCCTCAAATAGATCAATATATCATCTACAAATACAAGGACAAATATGTCGAGATAAGTGCAGAAAACACCATTCATCAGACTCATGAAAACTGAAGGTGCATTCGTTAACCCGAATGGTACTACGGTGAACTCATAATGGCCATAATGGGTGTGAAATGCTATTTTATGAATATCTATCTCAAATATCCGTAACTGGTGATATCCTGACTTAAGTTCAATTTTAGAAAACACCTTGGCTCCCTTAATCTGATCAAACAAATCGTCAATCCGAGGCAAGGGGTACCTAATTTTCGTTGTCACCTTATTGAGCTATCAATAGTCAATACACAGTCGCAGAGACCCATCCTTCTTTTTCACAAAGATCACAGGTGCTCCCCAAGGAGAGACACTAGGTTGAATGAATCCCTTGGCTAACAACTCCTCCAACTGTAGTTGAAGCTCCTTAAGCTCCTGGGTGGTCATCATGTATGGAGCTCGTGAGATATGCTCTGCACCGGGAACAAGATTAATCTTGAAGTCGATGTCATGCTTAGGTCGCATCCCTAGAATCTTAGAAGGAAAAACATTAGCATACTCCCTCAAAAGTGGGTGATCATTAAGAGATGCCTCTCGACTCTCCTCCATCTCCAAACCACTAATAGAAAACTGTAAACAACTGACATCCCTGACGCATGCATCTCTTAAGCTATATAGCGGAGATCATGCGTAGGGAAATAGGTCTTTGAACTCCTACTACCTCCACCCCTCTACCAGAATCATCTACACAACTAACAGACTTATGCTGACAATCGATCACTGTCCAATGGGCCTCTAGCCAATCCATCCCCAATACTATATCATATGAACCAAGGGATAGGATGTAAAGGTCTACTATAATAGATAGAGAGCCAATCCTCAACTCACAACTGAGCACTAGAGACTCAACTATGACCTTAGCCCCATAAGCTAACTCAACCTACCACCTATCATTTTGCTTTGTTGCCACTAAGCCACAATGCTCCACAAGAGAAGGAGATATGAACGAATCAGATGCACCAAAATAAAAAAGAATAGAAAAACCAATACCTCACATGAAACCAGAAGTCTCCACCATGGTGCTCTAATGCTCTACCTGATGGTTATCAACAGATGCAAAAACTCTGTGCGATCTACCTGCATCACTCATCGTTGGCTCTGAAGCCGCCGGTTGATGTCCAAACCCTAAAGTACTCCTCTGAGGACACTGTTTAGCAATATGGCCCTGTTGACCACAAGAGAAGGACCTAGTGCCTCTACCAAAACCACTGCCACCCTGGAAAGCACTAGACTGCTAGAAACTACCCCTACCTGTTGCGGACTACGTGCTCTGAGCGAAGCAATCAACACGTTCCTGTCTAGAATGCTACAAATTTTGGTTCTTCTTGTTTTGAAATCTATTACCGTGCTAATGTTGTGAATACTTTGGTTTGGACTGAGAGTACTACTACTTCTATCCACCCTTTGAGGGTGCATGAGATCCTGATGCCTAAGTATGACCATCTTGAGAACCATATCCTGAAGAAGGTGTACTGCCAATATGCACACCTGTATGCCCACTAAGTGCCAAAGCCAAATTCTTCTCCACTAACCGGGCTTTCTCCACTGCAACCTCCATAGACTTAGGCTCGAATACTCAAACCCCTCCACTAATCTGTGCATTTAGGCCGCTGATAAAATGCTACACTAACATATACTCATCATCTCTGATACCTGCATACTATTTGAGCTTATAGAATCTGTGCTCGTACTGCTCAACTGACACGACCATCTACCTTAGGTCGTGGAACTCATCTGCGTGGCACTACCTCCAATGATCAGATAGGAAACATGCTTTGAATCTCTCTAAAAACAACTCCCAAGAGATAGTGCTAATGTCCAAGTGTAGCTTCTGCTCCTCTAACTCCCACCGGGTCAAAGCAAAACATTAGAGATGCAAAATAGCACATCTAGCTTTGGTGTTGTTGCCATAAGGATACATGGTAAAACATCTACCTATATCTAATAACCAAGTCTCCGCCTCTAGACCACTACTAGCTCCATCAAAGGTGGAAGGACATGCCCTTAGTAAATCTCTCATATGGCTGGCTAGTGTGGCCTCTTGCTTAGCTGTCAACTCTCTCCACCTAGGTGATCTCTCTCTTTCCCTAGGTTCCGGTTGATCTACCTCCTGACCTCCTCTAGGCTGCTCAACCTCCTGTCTCAGGCCTAAATGGGCAAGGGCCTCCTCAAGTAGCTATCTCAACTGGGCTCCCTCAGGCTGACCCTGACCATCCATATTCTAACCACCACCTTCATGGGCACTCTCATGAGGAGAACTGGGAGGAGGTGTACTGCCACCACTCCTCCCACGACCCCTACCTCTGCCACAACCTCGACCCCTACCTCTAGGCATCTACCTACAACACCAAAAGATGATTTATTACATTTAGAAAGGGATACAATAGGGATGAAGTTAATCTGCAGAGTTTAAGCACTAGGTCACATAATGGGCTCAATTGTAACCAGAGTACCCAGTGTTTAAACTTGGATCTGATACCAAATGTGATGCCCCGTCATGCAACCCTAGAGTGTTAGACTAACAAGAGACAATATTACATAATATTTTTTTTTTGAAGCAAGGAAATCTATTATACAATAATATAATTACAATAATAACAACATTAAATGAAATGAATGGCTAACACTTCTAGGGAACACAACTGCAATAGATAAAATTATAACCATACAAGTGATACACATAACAATACAACAGAAGAATATTACATTATACATTTGCAGAGAGGAATAATTACAAGGTTCAATACCAGATTACAAGACTGATCACGTCGGTTTACAAATAATACAATTATGAATGTATACAACAAATCTGAAAGTGGAGGACAAAATTGAAACTGGAACACTTCGGCACAGATCACGAACCATAACATCCAAGAAGACCAATGGATAGCTCTACCTCCTAACCATGTGGAACCCTGAGGTCCACCCCTCTGAGCTAGGAGATAACAATGAGGTTCCACTAGGCCAAAGGTTACAAGCACACAGATAAAGACTTGACATAGAAAACTCAGATCATCAAAACTACACAACTCATCAAGACAAATCAATCATCAATACAAGTTAATAAAGTACTCCAAAGGCTACAACAAGAGGTAAAAAGGAAGTAACTATGTTGCAGTAGGGAGAGTGTCATTGCATGGTCCTAGCATGGGTTTTCCAGGCTATCTCTCACTAGAAACCGGCCCCCATCTATGGTTTTCCTAGCGACCTCTCCATAGGCACCGGCCCCATAGGGTGACACATGCAGAGTTGACACTTCCTCTCATGGAGACAAGGAAGTTGACCTTGCCAACTAGGCCTTCTCATGCCATCCTTAGCCTGTGAAAGCACTCAAGGCATGGGTGAGGCATCAAACTTATCTTGTTAAGTAGATTACTACCCAACCCACCTAGATCAATTATTAAGTTATTACTTGATTACAACTTCCATGGGGTTTTCTAGGAAGCCACTTTGGGCACTGGCCCCACCATGGAAGCCACTCTCTCACATACAACTAGCACTCCTAATCAATATTCAAATCTAATACATGCAAGGGTAAGGAAAATTGTAAACATCTATCTTTTACAATCCAATACATTCCAATTCTCCACCTCAACATTAAAGCTTTTCCTTTCCCACTAAAACCACTCAAATCAAAGGAACATTTGAACAGAATGACAACAAAATAGATTGAAGACCCAAAAAAAACCTAACCTCTGGAGTTGGTAAAAGCACACAAAGCCACTTACCTAAATCCATCTCACTACATAGAATGAGGATTAAGATGATTTATGACATACCTTATAACAATATGACTCAGAACAAAATATCACAATAATCCAATTGCATCAACACAAAATCTGATACTAACAGTTAGTAATGGGATTTTGACCACACCATAATAACATCAATGGATGATATAAACCATCAATCATCACAAAGTTCCTACTCTCTTTAAAATGAAGTAAAATAACATATGCTATTCACGTAACACGGGATAGCATAACTAACAAATTTATTTTTAACAAGGTCATAAGAGTATAATCAATACTTAATTATCACACTATCATTACCCTATGAATCTAGTATAATAATTCAAATAACTCTAACTCATTATTTAATTACTAAAAGTAATGTATCACAGGATAGTATTTAACAAAATTATATTTAATAAAATGAGCACTAACTTAATTATTTAATCTACATGCATCTACAAAAGCAACATTAATTTAATAAATTTAATTCTAAAATGATACAATTCTATCCTACTATCTTATGAATATTCTAATATTAACTTAATCTCTAATATTCTAATATTAACTTAATAAATCAAAACTAAAATCACAAATCAAGGTTAATGAGTTGTTCAAAGAGTTCAAATAGAAGTTTCCTAATTGCAAGATTTCCTCTGCATGCATTCTAAATAAATTCAATGACAACTCCCTATTCTATGAACACAAATTAAATTTTCATTGTAGAAGAAGCACATTCAATAATTTTTATTTGGAGAGTTAAAAAAATTAGAGATATGGAAATGAAAATCTTCTGAGGTTTAGACAGAGAATGACCAGAGCATTTCTAATTGTTTGGCAGAGGAGAACTAACAAAAGATTCAGAGGAATTAGAGACGTCACAGGTAAGAACAAGATTTCATTATCATTATTTTCATAAAAAAAAATTTAGGCAACAAAACAAAACTCAGAGAAAGCTAGGAGGAGGCCGAACAATCAAACCAGAAGTTACAGATTTAAAGAAAATTGAGTTCATTCAAAAGAAGCAATAAGAAGGATGTATGGCGGCCCATAGGGAGGGTTAGAATGTCTTCAATTAAAAAAATTGCACCAGACCTCCTTCTAACATCGTACAGTCAACGACTAGTAGGGGGTAAATAGAAATTTCAGACAAAAGAAGAATACAGATGAAAATTTCATATGTCGTATGGTCAAAGACACAAATTTAAAGTATTTTCTCAACCTTCAGCAGCAAATATACAATGACTTCCATAGCTGAGGTAAAAATTTGCATAAATTGCCATTTAGTTAATCGATTCCTAAATAATAGTAACAGAGCTTCATTACTTGGCAAAATTTTGAAAAGCTAAGGTTGGGTGACGCCTTACTATGGCACTAAGAGTAGCCAAGGAAAAGAAATGAGGCAAGAAACTGGTAAATGGTTTATATGGGTCATTTTCTTTTAATTTGGGTCACTTTGAATGATTTACAAATGATTGGACTCTAAGATTTTAGGAAGGATTTGACAAAGAATAAACCAAAAGAAGAATAAACTTGGAAGTAACAACAGAGGTTAGAACATTGACAGCGATCAAAGTGTGATTCCCAAGATGGGAGTGTTGTCAGGGGCAACTACATTCAAACACACAGAGCACAGAATAATAATGCTACAATAAGATTTAAATTCTAAGCTACAGAAATGCCAAACTTCACACACACAGAGTCAACATAAACATACCTGAATTTTAGTCCCACTTCAGATCTTCTCCATTTCCCATAACAAATTCTTTTTTTTCCCCCAATTTCTATCTTTTTCTCCCCAACACAACAACCCCCCCATTAAAAAAAATGGCTAATCTCATAAACTTCCACAATCATGGATCCATTATCGAGAATCCCCACTCCTCCGAGAATTTTTTTAAAATTTTACTAATAATAGAGATTTCCCCAAATCTTGAAAATTCACATTCGACAACTCACAACATTAAATTTTTACTTAATATTATCCTTTAAATTCAATATATATTAATTAACCATAAACAAACTTTAGATGCTTAATTAAACATTAAAATAATTAATTTAGTCAGTAATAAATTTTACTTAAGCAATATTCCAAATTTTACTACTCAAAATACTATTAAATTTAACATATTGATAGCATTATCATTATAATAATAGTTGATTAAGGTATTGCCAAAACAAACACATAGGCATAACTTAAACAAAACTCAACAATACTCCACAACACATGATGACCAACAACATGAGGCGAGGACCAAGCGTCACATCATGACACACGACCACAACAAAAGACTGGGACTGACCTAGTAGGATAAACCTCATGTTATCTCCATCATTGATATCCATTGGTGCAAGAGCCCGCTCAAACCTGCTATATCAGGTGGATTCGATGCTTGGTACCTACAGCCTGCATCAGAACAATAGGTTGTATACGATCAAATGCATATATGTCAACACACACAAAGTCAGAGAATCATAGCGTAGTAGGGTGCTCAAAGCAAGTAGTACTACACCGTCCCTGCTCTTGAAACAAGACTATAACCACTTTTATTTGAATTCAGCTATCAACAAATTGAATAAAACATGATAATATTAAACCATTACTAATCATGTCAAACTCATCATAACTGGAATAATAATAATGTCATCATGAACTCATAACACATGTCAAAACTATATCAGTCGAACATAGTCTATCATGATCAAAATAAGCATAAACCATAAGCCTACTAACCCAAATGTCTCACAACTGTCTAAAAGCAATGGAAGAACTAACAACTATCTCAGACTGACAAAGAGCAATGTAAAACTACCAACTATCACAAACCAAAAATAGGGGGCATTACAAGAGCTTGCAAATTTTGAGCACTTTGAAAGGCTTAAACATGACCACTCCTAGGTTCTGTACCTATAAAAACATCTAGAAATATAATTATCATCTATTATATACTTTTCAAATATGAAATATTAAAAGCATTATGCCTCCTGTCAAGAGCTTGGAGTAGATCAATTCTAAAATCAACTAAATTGATAACTTCGAGAACTTTGAAGGATCCTACATATTGAGGATCTAGTTTGGAACACTTTATAAACCTTATGGAACTTTTCTGAGGCTTACCCTCACAAGAACTTTTTCTCTAGCTGAGAATTGTCTTGGTGCATGCTTGGCCTCCGCGTAACCTTTTACTTATTATAAGCTTCCACCAATCTTTATCTGATCAACTTGATTTGTTGTTCCATTTCTGACAACATTTCTAGACTAATGCTAATCTATCTTTAGCTTACCCAGCTTATAGGAGTTCGACATCTTCTTCCGTCTAATGTTTCCAATGGAGTCATCTAAATAGCAGAATTATATGAGTTATTACAAGTAAACTCTACAAGAGTTAGATACTCTTCCCGCTTGTACTGCTGTTCCATGCAATACATTCACAAGAAATCTTCTAAAACTTAAGTTACCTTCTCTATTTTACTGTCTGTCCCATAGTGATAAGATGAGTTTATGTGCAATTGAGTTCCAAGTGTGGAAATTAATGTTTGCTAAAACCTTGAGGTTATACAAGAGTTCCTATCTGAGATGATCTTCTCAGGAACTCCACGCAATATAAAATTTTGATACACAAACTTGCGAGCTAAAACTAGTACTCTACCTATTAGATTACCAAGTATAAAGTGAGATACCTTGGTGATTTTGTCCACCACCACTAAAATAACATCAAGCCTAATTTGAGACTTAGGAAGACCTTGCACAAAGTCCATGCTAATGATCTGCCATTTCCACTCCTAGAATATCATATAGATATAGAAGCCCTGTTGGATGCTTATGCTCAACCTTGACTCTCTGGCACACTTTCTATAAATCTTGTAGCATCACTCTTCGCTCCTTTCCAAAAATAAAGAGATTTCACATCGACTAGAAGTTTAGTTACTCCTAGATGTCCTGATTGTGGTTCAAAATGAATTTTCTTCCACAGAAGTTTTCTTAATTCTGCAAAGTTAGGGACATACCAAGTGCATTCTCTGCAATTTATTCCCATACACCATCCATTAGAGGCCCATCCAGGACATGATACAGATGAACATTGCATAATTTAACATATTGAACATCCAAAATGTTCTAGTATAGCCACCACAATAATTTAAATCAATATCAAAGTATAAGAGATTTCATTTTCAACAATAAGTCAAAAGAATGAGCTCAATTTTGACAATAAGTCAAATTTTGACCAACTGGTCATAAAATAAATGATCTTCAAAATCTAGCGGCTAGACTATTCCAAAATAAAGGAATAAACAATGACAAGCCTTGCAAGTATTAAAGAATTTGACCAAAAATCCAAAGAAGTGTCGAAATCTAGAGGAACGCTTACTATGCACCACATGACTAATTGAGTCACTAACAAGGGAGTAGATTGTTGCACTACACTTGGATTTTCCAAAAACCCATAGTGAGATAGAGATTGTGCTACAAGCACACCAAACAAATAAGTCCTTTAAGACTTTAATCATGCTCTAAAATTTTATAAATCAAAATGTTATATCACATTCACTCCTACATCTTGGAGTAACTGTAATGTTGGAGTATAGGACTACTGAGAGGGGGGGTGAATCAGTGGTCTATAAAATTTAACATTTCAAAACTTAACTCAAAGATCTTGTGCAAAGGAACTCATTGAAAACATAGTCGTCATGATATGCAAACTAGAATACAAACTTAAATAAAGATGACCAAATAGGTACAACATAATCAACCATAAAGAAAATACATGACATAGGTTTTGATGAGTGGAAAACCCTCATGGGGATAAAAAACCACTCTTGAATCCTTTCACTTTATTGTGCCTCACTAGCTAGGAAAATCTCACTGATTACAACAAATGTCTCATTGACATACATGCCTCACTGGCAACAAATAGGCCTCACTGACCATGCAAGCCTCACTGGCTACAATATGCCTCACTGACAAATTATACAATCTCAGAATAATACAAAGAATACAAAGGGTTTCTTTGTTTCAATACAAACCCCTGAACTTGCATATCCCCTTGCAATCACACTCAACTCAATCTGCATTTTCCTTCTTATTATCTCTGCACAATCAATTACATATTGTCTTGGAAGTGATTCAATATATAAATTTGCTGCATAATGTATTAATCCTATGTTGGATTAATCCCTACAAAAACATCTCATACATCTTTCAAATCTTATACAAATTATTCACCTAATTCATCTGCATTTTTCTCTTCCAAATCCTCACAAAAATTATATCTTCCATGCTACATATATTAGTTATGAAATTACTATTCACAATACACCTGCAATAGAATTACAATGAAATAACCTTTCATATCTTGCTTCTCTTCATTTTCCTTCTCTTATTTCAAAAAATAAAAAACCCTTCATTTTCCTCTTCTCTCTGCATTTATCTCCACCTATTCAAGAATAAAAAAAATATAAAAGAGTTCCATCATCTCCAAATAAAAATCTTCAATAATATTTTAATCAAACTACCCTGATAAAAATAATATCTCTCTATCATCTTCAAACCCATACACCAATTCATCTGCATGAAGACAAAAAGAAGGTTCTCCAAAAAAGAAACATATACACCTCTTAGTCTTCTCAAGCATTTAAAAAACCACTAAAAATACCTCTCCTTATTTTAGGAAAAGAACAAACAATACTCCTTTTTAATATCTCCAATGCACGAGAGGGAGATCAAGAATAGAAAAACTATCCTTAAATGCTTTTAAAATCACCACAAACTACCTTTAGAAACTATCTAAAAATAGCCTTTAAAAAGAAAATCCACTGTAGTCACAATATATATATGATGGCCTTCTGCACGTCAAAAAGCATACACAAGGAAGAAGGTCAAATTTAAATGTCGACCATTGATTTCAACTTGCCCGCACATCAAACTTTCAAACACATCCATCGATATACATGTATTTGGCGCCCAAGCGCATAAAGGGAAGATCGAAGTTACCGATTATGCTAGGTAGAAAGGGACGGTCCCCCATGACTCCAATACCCTTGAAGTTATAACTTAAGTTATAACTAACCTGCAATAGCGGGTCACTAGAGAAAAAGAACAAAAAGTGCAAGTATGGAAGACGGGTGGGTTTAGGTGATTGAAGCGCATGAATTAAGGTTTAGACCATAGGACTTAGACTAGTAATCTTTAGGGTTTCAAGGATTTAGGGAATTAGGCATTAAATTTGCATTGATCTAAACCAGACTCTTAACTCTACTACAGAGAGGTAGAACAAAGATAAGGACATTTAGAGTTTGAAGCTCTTCTTGAAAACATAATGATTTTTAGATCATTGCAAATTTTGTCTATAGGAGAAGCACACATAAGAGTGACAAAGATAATTCTAAAGCAACATTTTAAGAACCATGCACTTGAGGTCATATACAAAGACCAGAAAGAAGATATTTGATCAATACCATCCACAACACCATCCTTTACAAATCCTTCTTAACAATGAATGTGAATATCATTGTTCACAAGTTAATGTCACTCACAAAGCAACTCATCAAAGCCCACTACTGTTGACATCTCAATTGACATCTCCAAAGCATAGGTGATCATAAAGACAGCAGACAACATACCACTTCCCTTGTATTGTTAAAGGCATTCATGCTTCTCAAATCAACCTTGCCAAAAATAACATACCATTGACAACATAAGCATAAACTCCTAAAGTATGTAAACTCTATGAAAGTCTGAGCCATGAAGCAACAAGTTCTTTGCAACTCAACTTTTATATTCTTTCTTTAAGACATTCTTGCACCAATACACATTCTTGCATTAATACCATACCTTGAAGACACCCCTGAATGAACAACATCATAACCAAGGCAACTGAACACATGATATCAAATCCTAGTATATGAACTCCACATACTTCTAACATCAATAACAAACAACTCAACACCTTTTTGACATCAATGATAATCAACCTCCATCATATAATTCATCATTCAGATGATATAATAAGATCGTGTTATAACCACACAAAGGTATTAAAGTTGGAACACAAGCTTCTTCCCATCATTCTGCTTTACAAACCTCTATTCCCTACCTCACTGAAAAGGTTACTTGTTCAAAAATTTGAGCAACTTGTCTGAATACCTTGGTGATAATCACATTCACCAATGTAGTTGTACTTTCTAGCTCTACCAAGAGGCGGAGTACATAGTTCTCAACCATCTGGCCAAAATTCCATGAGAATATCTAATGTATTCTCCTTACAACTATTATGAATCATCTTGCAACTTCATGAAAATTCTTAATAAAAAGTTTCAAAGAATGATACTAATCCCAATCTTTATTCATCAAAATATAGCCTGAGAGGACCCTCTATACTTACGTCCTCTAATAAACATTGACACATTTTCCAAAAGGATTCATGAGATACTAGGGAACTCTTATTCACCTTTTCTTATGCACATTTCCTTGTATATGCCAATTGGTTTTCTCTTGAATCTTGGAAAACAAATGCATTTCCAAGTCATGTACTATTTTTCTAGGCATTCTTTGCCAACTTATCACTACTTTTCTTTAATGATCCTTTTATTCCACTTGGCCCATTCCAAGCCATCTAAAAATTAGACAAGAGCCCATCTTCTCTATGTATCTTAAATACAATTCTAGGATCTTCAACACTTAGTTGCTCCTACATCTGGTTGATTATTTCTGGATCTTCCCATCCCTAAGTTCTTGAGATATAAGAGCGCTTAGCTTTTCCTAGGTTCACTTGTTTGCAAATTTTTTTGCGTCTAACACAGTAGGCTCATGGGCCCTAGTATTCGAAACCAGGCTCTGATCTTGACTTTTTCTCTGAGTGCCTTGCAAAAAAAAATACTTTGTTCCCTACATCGTCTAGACACTCTACTATTTTTGCTAAATAGCCAACCTTGGACTTTTATCTCCTCACTTGGTTCTTTCTTAACCACTAACTTGGTTAAGTACTGGGAAATAGTCTTCCTGACAATTTCCTTGCTTCTTCTCTACGCCATTCTAGAATAAACCAATTTCAAACATTAGTCAATCTACTAAATGTTAATGATTTTTCTCATAATGAGATTATAGGTCCATGTGTTGAACCCAGTTAGCTCTAATACCATATGTAACATGCCTTCTCATATTACTCAAAGTAACTCAAGAATTTACTAGAAGTAAATAAACATGGTAAACATGAGAGAGAAACTTTTTTTATATATAAATCATTTGCATAATCATAACAAATAAAATATAGCTTTCTATATAATTTCAACCTTGAAATCATAACATAATCGAAGATAGAACCATAGTGAAATCTTTTCACTTTTCATTTACAATACATAAACTACACTTGACATAAAGAATAATTTTACCTAACAAATTTGACTATCATAAGTCATAACATGGAGCACACTGCATCTAGAATATTGATATATGTCTTCATAAGTCTCAGCTTGTCTTCTACTTGGGCGGGAGAGGATCATCTGAGTTCTTTACCCTCAAACCACAGACCGGCGGTCCCCCACACACCTTCCTTCCTGGAAGTGGCCCTACCCTTCACAAAGATTATAGATATATGGAACCAACAAGTTTTTTCCATCTGAGTCTCTAGTGTTGTGTCCTACATAACCAACATAGTCATACAAACATAGACTCCTTATAACTGAGTATGACACTACTAGATGGTTATGCAAATCTGGAGCACAGTGAATCGACTAATGCATGTAGAGATGGATGCATTACTTTGGCCAAAGATTCAATATAAATAGACATTCACAATGAAAGTAGTCATGAATTCACACACCTCTGACTCAACTTGGAGACTATCTCATCCTATAGTTTGACTTCCTTCATTTAGTAACTCTAGACATAAACTTGTCTGTACTGCAATCCATTCTAGTCAATCTGACTTAATCCTTAATCTAGGATATACATGCAATATATAGGTTTAAGTAATTCCAACCTTTCAGAGAGTCCTTATTTGTAGACTTGTAATTTCGAGGGTTTGTGACCTCCTGTTATTCTACTCTCAGACTCAAATATCAAAGATGCTTGTGCAATATAACAAGTTTCGACTCTTATCATAGAATCATATTTAATTTGTTAAAGTACTACTTAGACTCTTTCTGTCTTACTCTATGGTTTTCTCAACCATTCACTATCAACCAATGTGTGTGTGTGTATATATATAAACAATGCATATCCGACATAAAAGTTATAAGATTTCTAAACCCTTTTGGTTTTAATACTAGGGTTTAACTTCTCTAACCCAATACATGGAAATATCAAGCATCCTTGTTTTCCAAAGATAATAACATAAATATAACAAAGCGTGGGAACAAATACCTCTAGTCTTCCCTAGACCACTTGGCATTGTTGAAATTCACATTTATAAAACATGAATACCCATCATATACGAAGTATTTCCTCTATAATATCTAAATTGATACTATCACCTCATCATTTGACTAAGTTCAGTCATTCAACCTAAATAGTTTTAAGTCATAAAAGATATAAAATACTTTCGACCTCCTAGCCTACTTAAGTCTATTGATATTTGATTAAAGATAGGTTATGAACTCATATGTATATCATCCTTTCTATACATATGTCATATAAACTTATATCAACAATCTAAAGTACAACAATCATGTGGGGTTCAGTTTCAAATCTCCCAACATACTCCAACTTGGAATAAATCATATCAAGAGTACCCAACATTGGATTAACTTTATCTTCTGTGCACTTAGCACTAAAATGAGTTCTATTGAAACATATACTATGAGAACTATATCTCCCTAACTCCTAGTATGTATATACCCTTTGCGTTGGTTTAATAGTTTCAATCTTGAAACATAGGAGTAGTCAATTATATTTCCCAAAATACTCTTCCACATAGATATTTACTTAAGACTTAATCAGTCTTTGTCCTTGATAAGAGGGGGTCTTCAATATAATTATCAACGTTCTAGGTCTTCTTAGGTCATCTGACTTATGCTAAAGAATATATAAGAACTAAGTCTAACCTTGTAGGTTGTCGGGATAATACTTATCATTGTTGTTGAGAAAGCAAGTGGTATTATATCACTATTCAAGTTGTTTTTAATGATAACGATATCATTCTAACATAAATGAATACATCAAATCCTGAATATTTGACCTCAAGGCATAAAACTTATACCTTTATCTCAATGAGATACCAAGATCACTCTATATCTTAACTCTCTACATTCTAACTCCACACAACTACTAGCTTTATGACAGAGTTCTTAGGAGTAATATATCATGATAATAAAATAAATACCTTTAGTCATCTCTCGACTGCTAGGCATTGAATGAGTTTACACTCCTCATATTGTATAAATACATGATATACCAAGTATAGCCTATTACATAAAATATTATCATTTTCATAATAGAACTCTCAATTAAGTCAATTATTCTTCCTTGATGAGTTTGAGTCTTTAAATATAGTAGAACTATCATACTTATGTAAAATGATGATAATGAGAAATATTTTACTATTACTATGCATACTTTTGGGAACTTATAATACTATCCTTTAGTGATGCAAAACTTGTAATTATTGTCTAAGTCTGCAATGTATTAAGTTCTCTAGCATTGCTCTTTTACAAAAACACTCTAAGATCGATATCTAAATAGTTTCACTAAAAGTAGTGAACGAGTCTCCAAGCCATTCATTTCACATATGTCAGTATGCTCCCAGCCCATGCCAAAATGGGAGCTTTGGGGAAAACTATTGACTTATTTAAAAGCATGAAGTACAGAGGAATTTTAATAGATATTGAGGATCAACTAGCCTGATAGACATGTATGTAAAATTTACAAGCATACTCAAAGCATGTGAACTGATTAAAAGAATGACTTGAAGAAAAGCGTTGTCAAAGAATGCAATGATTGCAAGATACTCACAAAATGGATCTGTTGTATAGGTTTTAAAAACTTTCAAGCATGAGCAATTGGTAGGGGTAAAACTAGACTCCACGACCTTTGCAAGCATCCTCCTTACCTACATTCAAATTGGAGCTTCAGTAGAGGGTAAGGACTTCCATCAAATGATACTTGAAAGTGGATTTTATCCAATGTTACAGTTGTAAGTGTCATTTATAAACACAACAACCATCTTAAAACTTATGCAACTCTATTCGCGAGTAACCTAAACTTAAAGGTTGTTGAAACATAGTTCAACCTCTTTAAAACAAAAGTTTAACTGTATATAATATAGTCTCATAAGATAGAATTCAACCGTGCAATATTGAGGTTTAAATAATAAAACATAGAGGATTTTTAATACTTATTGGCCTCATAAAGCAGAGCCTTGCTATGTATGTTGGTCTTAAACACTATATTCACTAACCTAAAACCCATGAATAAACATATAGCCAAATATATTTGCATAAGCTCTCAAATTAACTTAAAGCTACAAGAATATAGAACCTGTAGAGTTCATCGTGGTACAATATGTCTCCTATCATGCTTACACCAACATTCTAGTACACATAGGCCAACTTAGCATCCATGAGATCAAACTTTTGATCCATACAAGAGAATAAAAAAACTCAACAACACTTGTTGCATTCCAAGTTATGCAAAAACTCCCCTCTGGATCTCATGCTCCATCTCCCTATCTAGAGAGACTCCTACAGAGATAACCTATCCCTTTGTTAAGTCAACCACATAGCTTCCTTAATGGCTTATCTTTCCACTACCCATGGATTCTTCCTGAATAAAATCCTTCTAAAACTTCACATGGGTAAGTAGATTAGTGGAGATAATGGTCTTAAAGACCACTCCACAATTTGGTTCAATGTTTCTCATTTTTCTCCTATTAGATAAGGAGTCATTTCCACTATGCAAAGAGTGGTTGCTACAAACAAGGAGCTCTTACCTGTATTCCTTAAAAACCAAATGCATTGAAAAAGTTTAAACTTTTTTAACTATAATGCATAGGTAAATATATTAAAAAGAAACCTCATATTATCTATTTATGCAATGTATACTCTCATTGCTATAACACTTGACATGATATGAGATTAGGTTCGAGGTGTTCTCCCCTTCTCCATCTCATTTAAATGTCAAAATAAGCAAACATATCATGCTATGATCCCCATTGGGAATTTTAATAATAAAATAGTTTAACAATTATCAACTATTTCTTGTTGATGGTCACATACTGACCTAACTTAGTTTTCAAAAAAATCCAATTTTAATGGGATTTGTCTAGAAATCGACAATTGTCGAGTCAAAATCAAAACTAAAGACCAAAAAGAGTAATTATGACTTACCAAGTTCAATAAATGTTCACTATACAATAAACACAAGACTTAGATGGCAATAACTTGTCCTTTCCAATGTATACCCACTTCTCTCAGATGATCCTCTCCCTCCCTTTCTTGGAGGTTGGTGTCATGTCCCTACAATGATTTATAATTGAATTGTTTATTTAAATAATAAGTTAGCCTTATATACACTAAATATATAATATATTTATTTAAAATATATTATTAATATGTATTATTTAATAAATAATATAATATAAATCATATATCATTTATTATGATATAAATGATATAATATAAATAATATAAAATAAATAATATATCATTTATTATAATGATATAATATACATAAATAATAATATAAATAAACATATTTTAACCTATCCTCTTATGATAAGGGAGTTACGTATGGTTAGAACTAGTTTTACTACAAAAGGGAATTAATATAAAGTAATAAAAATTATAAGAGGGTAAGTATGTCTTTTACCACCAAACATAATAAGAGACATGCCTCTTCAAACATTTCCCTTGAAAGGGAAATAAATAAAGGTTGTGAGATAGAAGGAAAAGATCATCAGAAGAAAATATATATATATATATATATATATATATATATATATATATATATATATATATATATATATATATATATCTGAGTCATAAGTAGGAAAGATATTATAAATTAATATATAGAGATATGTACATCAGTAGTAAAAGGGAGTGAAATATATATTAAAAAATATATAAACGATAACAACAATACAATAAAAATTATATTACGGCAGCATAGGTAAGGAATCCCAAGTAAAGCTACAACAGGTAAGTATTTATATTTATTTATTCAATTTATGATTTGTAAGAATTTATATTTACTTGTTCAATTTATAACTTGTAAGATATAAATGATAAGGTTATTAAGTAGGAACTGATATATGTGATATATGTGTTTATGTATGAAATTTATATTTTAAATATATATCTTGTATGATTTGAATTCATAAGTGATTTATTAACACCATATGATTTGAATTCATAGAGGCCTTGTCACATGAGGTATGGGGTACCCATGGTGCAAGGATTGTGAATTAATGGCCTTGGCTACCTAGAGTACCAAGGAGTCTCACAGAGGCCTTAGCTCCAAGAGTACAAAGGTACTTCTTGAGTAAGGATGGGAGACATTAGAACCCCATGGTGGATAATGGCAACTCTCATCTCATCTCACATAAGTTGTTAATAAATGACATATGAGAGATAGCAAGTATGTAATATGTATAGATAAAGATCATAGATCATGTGAAATATTATGATAGAGAATATGCAAGGCATATGAATAGTGATCATAAGAATAGCATGTGAAATATGAAAGATAGATAAGGGCAATAATGTTAATCCACTCACCACTATGAGGAGTAAGAAAGATTAGGGGCAAACAATCAACCAAGGATAGGTACGGGTTCATTAGTCTAGAGCACCCCTTCGAGCCCTTGTCTCAAGATGGTACCTTAGGAGGCAAGAGGTAGTCTTTTGACTTGAGTGGTCTAGAGAGCCTCGAGTCAAAGGAAGGTCCTAGAGTGGCTTGGGTTTAGAGTACCCCTCAAAAGAAGAATGACCTATACCATTGGCATTGCACCCAACAGATTCGCTCTCATAAGATGGAGGTTTTGATTAACAAAGGCCCAAGTAGATCTCTTCTAGGGAATCATGAAATGAATGCAATCAATCTATGATAACAAATGGTTTATGTTTATAAATAATGACATGTGATTTTTAAGAAGAATTGAATACTAATGTTCTCTTTTGTGAGTTAAATTGTGCAAGATCAAAGGAAAAATTTGGACTCACTAGAAGGGGACATTAAAATTGGTAATTTATTCCCTGGTTTCATAGTCACCAAATTGTGATCAGTGTATCATTAGTCAATTCATAATCCTTGTGAAATCATAACCTCTTAACAACATATAATCACATGTCAATTATAATCATATAACCATAATCTCATGAAATAATTGATTTTTCCTGACATTTTCCCTAAATGTCAAATCATTAAATCATGCATAATCACCTACTAATTACTTAAAAGTAAAACGTAAGACATAGTTAGAATTAGGGATGTGACATTTAGGCCTTTGGTTAATGTAGGACATTGGAGGAAAAATTGATACAGTGTGTTAATGTCATTGACCATTTATTGTAGAGTGTTTATATGAGCTTCTAAGTGTGTATGCATTGTGGCATGTTTCCTTCTAGCCTCATCCATTTTGTTTTTATCCACTTATAGGAGTTTATCTTGGATTGTGGTGTACTGATCATCCATTTGTGCTTTGACCCCATCCAATAACTATTTCATCTACTACCCTAGTGACAACGTTGTGTCTCTTTGAAGGTGTGGTACTTTGCTCTAAATTATGGCTATGGCATCCTCCAATTGCTTTGTATTTGATACATGTTGTTTCAATATCTCTTCCCTTGTTGTGTTATGAAAGATATCTCCTAATTGGAATTTCTACAGGGGTGAGATGCTAGACAAGTCTACTTGTGATCCTGTGAATGGTAGGTGTTTCTATAGGCTGGATCTATTTTTGTTGTGCCAAGAAGCCTTTGATATGTTGCATGGGAGAGGTTGTAGTGGATGAAGATAGTCTTTCTAGAAATAGTGGTGGCTCTTGTTGCAGTCCTTGACCCTCTGATTGATCAGTTTCATGTTGGGTGCCTCTAGATTCTATGTTTTGTTCTTGGTATACCTTCCTTTCTTCTTCCAACATTGCCTCATATGATTTCTTTGTTACTACAATTGTTTCTTCTTAAATTTTCCCTTTTACTTCATCATTTAGATCCATCAATGCATCCACTCTTTATTTAGATCTGAGCTCTTTGGCTAGTAACAATGTTAGTTTCTCCTTTTATGTGGTAGAGAGATTGGGATCAATTTCCTCCAATGCTTGATTCCTTATTTCTTCCTCCATCTCTATAGTTTTTACTCTTTTCTTCTGGACTGTAGAGGCTAGCTAGTATGTGAAATTCTCAATGATGTTTTCTAAGGTGTCTTCAAACACTCTTATATGCCGAATTATAGCCTTTTCAATAACTACTTGATTTTCTTGACATACCTTGTTATACATATTCGTAGTATATTTTAGCATACCCTTATTGTTTAGGGCACTTGTGAGGAGGTCTATGCTCATGATATCCTCCTTCTTGGTTTCTTCTTGTGAGCTTCTATTTTCACTATTGTTTATTTGGTTCTTCTTGTCATTCTTTTATATGGCTTTTGTATTTCTTCTACTTCCTCCTCTGTTTCCGCACCTAATGTTTGGATTATTTTACGTTTTACTCCTTGCTTTTGTCTAGGCTTCATTTTCTTTGACCTTAATTATATCAATACTTATGATATTTCTTCTATTGATGGGTCTACTTATTGTGCTTGTAGAGTGCTTATTGATGTTTCTTGTGTGGATGTACTCTATACAACTATATCATGTGACCTTAGGGACTCCAAATTTAACCTTTCTAACCTCTATACTTGTGGTGTAGAGGTACTTGTCTTTGGTGGTTCTTGCTTTGGAATTCCCCATTGTTGATGTAGTTTTTCCTTGTACTTCTCAACGTGCTCTTCCACACTTTTCTTAGATTATTTTTTAATGAACTCCTTATATGTACCAAATATCTCTACATTTGTATCCTTGGGTCGCTTTAGTAAGTTCTTTGCATAGGATTCCACCATGTCATTGTTGATTTCATATGATAGTCTAGGGATCCATGATACCCTAGGTTCTACTGCCTCCATTAATGTGTAGTCTTTGTCCACTAGAAAGACAATGGGCCATTTTCATACTTCCTCACCATATCATATGAAATACATTCCCCAATCTACATTTGTTGTTGAAGGGCTTTGAAAAAACCCCCAATTTGAAGTAGTGTATGATGCGATGTCTTTGAACTATAGGACATGGTATTTTCTTTGTGCCACTACTAATTGATTTGTTTGCCATGCATTACCGAAAAATTAAGGTAATGCATTCATGAAATAAAATGTAAGGAAAATGATTAAAGTCCCATACCAGAATTGATAATGTGTGTTCTTTTTCCTTTGTATATTCTCTAGTAGTTGCTCCTAGAGGACTTCGCACAAGTCAAATGTCATGCCCACATTTCCCATGTGGCCACGACATGCAATACATGTCATGTCTACATTTGTCATGTGGTCATGACACGAAATATCAAAACTTTTCCAGATGTCCCTAGAAACCCCCTCGCATGTGTCAGCATGCTCGGTGGCAATACGCATAAGGCATAAACATGTCAGTCAAACTCAGGGAATAACATTTACCTATGCAATCCCCTGCGTGATGATAGCCAACTAGGGAGTTATACGACGCGAGGAGCATCACTATTAGGGTTAGGATCAATCTAACCTGAACCCTAAGTTTCCTAGGTGAGCGATATGATTCTAACAGGAGTTGAAATCCAACCCTAATCCTAGAACATAAAAATAGATTAGGACATGCTTACATTTAAAATAATAATCGTAAGGCAAAATAAATGCCAAGGAAATTCCTTTAATACAACTGCCCTAAGTCTTGGAAAATTTTGGTAGCATAACGTGCTATTAACATTTGAAATAAATATTTTAAAAAGGGTCTCCCTAGCAAACATTTAGGAGAAAAATTAAATAAAAAGATTAAATTAAATTTACCTAATTAACATTATAAAATTACCCACCCAAATAATCAAAGGAACAAATTAAATTAAACTATTAAATAATTATCCTAACAATAATAAAAATCCACTAATAATATAATTCAACAATTATATTTATTAAAAGCCAAAAGTAAAATTCTCCAAGAAAATAATTAAAACAACCTTATCCAACCCAACAAAATCAATTAACAATATTAAATTAATAAACGAGATCCCCAACCTAATTAAATTAAATTCCACTAGGAAAATAATAATACAAAGTCTAAAAATTGAAATTTGAAAGGGATAGAAAAACCCACTAAGATCCCTAATTACCATACCCCAATTTAAAATAGACATTTAAACCAAAACCCCACATAAATAATATTTAATCCCAAGTTAACAATAAACATCAATCAAAATTAAATAAAGCCACCCACATGAGAATGACCCCAAGGAAAATAATAACAATAAAATCCTAATAGATAAAGTTCAAAATGGAGAGTGAGAGGGAGAGTTGAAATTCACATGCAAATGAAAAAGAAATAAAATGAATTTATTCTAATTTCCCTCTCAAACCTCAACCCTAAAACACCCTATTATTTTATTGTTTTCTCATCTTGCCCTAACCCTATTCTTTTTTATGAGGGGGTAAATCATAAAACACACAATAACAGAAATTGCACACAGAAAATAGAATGATATTTTATTAATATGGGCAAAACATTACATTATAGAAGCTCAAATACAATCAGAGGATGAATCTCCTACAGGCTGCAACACATTATAGCTCTCTCTCTCAAGACTCTAGAATCTTCAGCCTTCTGTAATTCCCAAATCAACTAGGGTTTCTAATTTCCCTGCCTTTCTTGACTCTACACCTTCCCCCTTCACTCTACTACCCTAAGGGTTCCCAAAAATGGTTATATATAGCACGACCACCAACATAATTTCAAAATTTGTATCTCCCTCCAAAAATAGGTCAACTTCGTGGGGCCATAACTTTCGATCCGACTGTTGGATTTTCAATTATAATACCTTTTCAGAAAGCTCTCGAAAAGACGATGGTGCGCAAGTAGTACCAATAGGTAGACTACTTGGGTTTCCCACCAAATTTCAGGCCCATTCGGAGCCTCTAAGTGCCTCAAAGTTGACTTTGAATATTTCAATAGGATTTTTGGAATTTGAAATCTTAATATCTCACAAATGACAAATGATATTGAAGTGATTTCTTCACTATTAGCTTCAATTCACCATTCTGGAGGTCCATGTAAGATTTTGTATCCAACCATGCACAAATGCAAACTTACTAAAAATAGTAACCCTGCCAAATTTAGCCCTTATTGAAAAGAAACAACACATGTTTTATTTTTTATTTTTTTGGTTGATGCAAGATTGCTCTTACACCCTGGATGCTCCTGCATCACTTTTCTTTCCCCTCTATTCTTCTTCTATTTTCATTTTGTCTCTCCAATTTTGTTCTCTCTATGTTTTTGCAGGTAGGGTTTTTGCACAAGGGCAGCCATGGAAATATTACTACAGGGAGGTATATACATCGAATATATATATATATATATATATATATATATATATATATATATATATATATATATATCTGTGTATGTATGTATAAACATTTATTATTATTGTAAAATAGAGTAAATATTTTATTGCAGATCTCTGTATTTATTTTGTTTTTTGTTTTGAAAACTTAGAGGATATAATATACACACACACATATATATATATCATATTTTAAATGCATTTAATGAACAGGGGTTATAGAAAAAAATATACAAATTAAAGGTATCGGCAGCGGCCGAAATCAAAGAGGGACGCCGCAGTTTGAAAGGAAGAGAGTGCAAGTTTAAATCTTAAAAAAAAAGAGGCAACAATGGTGTGGGGAGGGGGGCCGAACCCCCACCCGCACCCCACACCCCATTCGACTAAGGAAGTGGTTGTGTGGGCGGCGGCTTGTGGCTGCCGTCCACACAGACCACTGTGTTTTCTTTTTTTTTTTAATTTAGAACTTTAAAACCACAATCCCTACTCTTGTTTAGGGATTCGACCAGGAAACTCAGTCCTCTTTTATTCACTGTAAAATACAACAACAATGAATATATGTCATTCGACTATTTTTACAATGCATTTCATTTGATATTAAAACATATATATGTGTGTGTGTATACATAGGTATATATACACAGTTTTACATAAATTTTAATAGTAAGTTATAAAATATACTTTTAGTAGGAATATATAAATATAATATATATATAGATATATATATTTTATTTATATATGTATATATTATATAATATATATATGCCAATAAACAGAAAAATTAGATAACTTAAAATCTAAGTGTAGGAGAAATAGAGGAATAACTAATTTTTTTTTTAAAACTAATTTTTTTCTTTCTCACACATTTTCTTTCTTTTGACAGCAACAATAAAATAACACAGACATATTATTTTCCTTTAAAACAACAAGCATTTGGAGGAGAAATCAATTTACTTTGAACCATAAAATAGAGTTTAACTATTTTATTTCTCTTTAAAACATAATAACAGCAACTATATTTTCCTTTTCTTTTCATGCATATAATCAACAACTAAACAACATTGTAATTATTTCTTTTCTTTTCATACTATTCAAATACACTTCATTACAATGCCAAGAATTGCATAAATATTTTAGGACAGTAAGAAGGATTTAAATCAACAATATAACTTCATTTGAAATGTAGGAAAACACTAACTTCATAAGGGAAATTTTATTACACAACAACTTTGAGAGTACAAAATTTGACAACCAAATACAATAAGGTCACAAGGACCATGACTCACAAAACAACCAACATAGCAATAAAAAAACAAGGCCACAAAGGCCATTCTCCAAAGCTCCAAGACCTGCAATAAATTTTAACACAAAGAGGGGGAAGCCAAGCCATGAAAACCGCCCTCCTCCCTACCATAGACCAGCTAGTGGGTCACCCCCAAGCTGGGAGGTAGATCATCACACAGGTTTAATCATTCCACAACAAATTCAAAACACAATGGAATCCAACAACACAAATTCACCCATAGCTTATGCACAATATGAAACTCATAGAAATGAGTTTGGAGGGGGTAGGGGAATGGACCACTCAACTCAAGAGGTCACTCCAAAATACATAGTCTCAACACTACAAGGCCTCAAGCCAAAAATAATATCTCCATGAAACAGAAAATCACCATGTCACTCATGCCAACCAAAATAATCCCATACTCCATATGATGCCCTCAAGGCCATAAAAATACCAACACTAGGAGGGTGACCTCGAGGAGGTTCACTCCTCCCCCACCCCACACAAGGAAGGACACACCCAAATGGGCAGTCTCATCCCATACACCCAAAACCCACACAAAAGAAAATACTCCCAAAACACAACCAAACACATAAGCAAAAATAAATAACAAGCATAAGAAATGGCTACATGCCATGAGGCTTACCTTAAGAGCCCCACAATGGATGCAAGTTGAAGAAGAGCCCACAAGCTTTCTCTAAGCCTCCAATCCTCCAAATTCCTCTCACTCCTTCCAAAAACCCTCCAAAGATAGAAATTTTTTTCAAAAAGCAAGAACCCCCAACTCCTCTCCAAGAGGAGATAAAATAGGCCTCCAATCTAGGCCTTGATTAATGAGAAGGTGACACATGTCACCTTCTCCTTCCTCATCCCATGCCACTTGCAAGGGAGAAGGAATGTGAGGGTGACAAGTGTCATCCTCTTATCCATTCAAACCCTCATCCTCTCCACTAGTGCTCTCACACATGTGTGAGAAAAAGTGGAGAGGTGGCATCTCTCCCCATGGCTCCATGAGGATAAGGGATGACACATGTCATCACCTTACTCCTGAAGAGAGCCCCTTCACTCCAAGATGCTCTCCCACGTGTGTGAGAGTCTTGGAGAAAGGTTCCACACACTTGGGGGTCTTGAAGACTCCCCAAGTCTTTAAGGTGGAGGAATCCCCAAGCCTTGGGAAGGGAGATGGGCCTTCTTTCAAGGCATGACTCATCTCCCACCCTTAGCCATTTTGAATTTTCGTCACTTTTATTTAACCCAATTTTAGGGTGACTAGATGGGAGTTACCCTAGGGTTTAGTAAGCCCAAATGGACCCTTATCCCTAGGGGTACCACCTAAGTTTAGTTTGGACCTCTAATAAACATTTAAGGAGGTATAAATTCACATTAAATGGCCCAAAATAAAAAGAACACCAAATGGTGTGAAACAAAACACAAGTTTTACAACACATCAATTAAATTAAAGAAAAGGGGTGAACTAGGCCAATTAATTAAATTTAAGCATTCACAAAAACATCATTCAATCATACATGATCCTTATCCCTCTTGGGAATGGATCGGCTTAACAAGGAAACACATAAGTGTGAGACCGGCCTCCAATTTTTTGTGGTCTAGAAAATCACCTACACACTCGAACATCAATCCAACATAGATATATCATAGCCAAAGCAATAGAATGTAATAATCATGTCATCACATAATTCATACACAACATTAAACAACTCACATCATAATTAAGATTTATAATTGCATTTTATATATACTAACTCAGAAGTCAGAATCACATAGCAAATCCATATAATGAGCTCAAAATCAACATCACTAATAATCATCAAATGCATCTCACATGTCTAACATCATAAGAGTATCAAAATGGAATATAATCAAATCACCACATAACTAATCAAAGCTAATCCAAAATCAGGAGATATAGTCTAAATCTACATAATAGAAATCAATAGTCTCTAAAAGTCTAAAATGTCTCCAGTTGTAATATGAAATGATCAAAACAGGGAAGTGAAATAATTAGGCCTCACATCCTCCCCCCTAAGACTCAACTTCCTCATGGAAGTCATCAAAGAGGTGAGGATAGAGTGTCCTCAATCTAGCTGCATCCTCCCAAGTCGTCGTGACCTCATCATACCTATCCTACTGGACCCTAACCTGGTCTAGCTCTCGACCTTGAAGGCCCAGCATCCAACGAGCCAATATGTGAATTGGCTCCAAAGCCACTGCCCGTCTGCCTCTACCTGTAGAGTACTCCAGTCTAATACATGAGATAAATCAGATATATATCATCATAATACAAACACATGAAAAACATCGTGGATGCATGATAGGCTAGGTGGCAAAGCTAGATGGTAGGCTACATGTCCTATCCGCTTTGAGATCTCAAAAGGCCCTATGAACCCTGGTGTGAGCTTAGAGCCCTTTCCATAACGGATTGGACTCTTGTGTGGCCACACTCACAAGAATACTTTCTCACCAACTGAAAAGCTCCGATCTAGTCTCTTAGCATCGGCATACTTCTTATGTCTATCATGTACCTCCTAAAGTCTCTACCTAATCAGTGTGACCTTCTACTCCATATCCTGAACCAACTTTAGGCCAATGGCAACTCTGTCATCTATCTGATCCCAACTCAACTGTGTCCTGCAAGGTCTTTCGTACAAGGCCTAATAAGGAGGCATACCCAACGAGCTGTGATGTCCATTATTGTAGGCAAACTCAACCAGATATAGTTACTCTTCCCATCTAGATTGGTGGTCCATAACATACATACAGAGCATATCCTGTTGGTTTTAGGATAGACAACTGAGAGGGGGGGTGAATCAGTTATCACAAAAACTTTCTTTTCTGTAAACACTTAAATCCTTCTTATATTTCTACAGCATAATAATGATTTAATCATGGAAGCATAATGCAATAACTCAAGAGTAGAAAGACATTAACAAATATGACACCAAGATTTTAATGTGGAAAACCTGGTTAAGGGAAAAACCATGGGGTGACTAACCTAAGATTGTATTCTCTGTTAAAAGAATAAGAAGAACAAAATGGAACTTGCCAATTAGGGCTCACTACCCGAGCACACTACTCACAAGAGGTCCACTGCCTATAGGAGACACACTATCTACAAAATAATATAAATATTACATATTTGAACTGGAGATTAGCATCTTCACCATGCCTGAGACAGTTCCATTTAAGCTCAACACTTCTACTCTGCTTTTCGCTCTTCTCCTCTCTACCACTTTCTCATCTTGACCAAGGATACTTTGAAATGACTTCACAAATCTTATTTATACAAGACATCGACTTTGGGATAATCATCAAAGTCAGCACAACATACTTTATTTTATTATAGAGCAGTTACAAAAATACAACTTGATTTGTTACAAAGACTTCATGCATATCACCACACTGTCGGCCACACATATCTGGGACTTCAATCTTCTTTGATGAACATGCCATGCTTCACAAAACATCTTCAAGATCATCCGCAAGATGTGTAAAACATATAATCGGCCATGATTAGGAAGAACACCATCACCTGAGAGTAAATCTTCAATTAGGAGCTCAATCTTTAATGCGGACCACCAACATCAACTAGACACAATCTAGAGACCCCCACAAGCTTGCCTGAATCACCAAGAACATCCACACCACTTCTGCTTACTAAAATCATTCACATCTTCAGCTAGAGCCTCAAGAACACAGTCTGTCATTACTATCACATTAGAATAAATTCTTGAAAACCTCCAGATCATGAACCAATTGAGTTGTTAATTCACATTAGCTTCTTAAACATGCTACCAGATCCGTAGAACAAGATATTGCATTTTTGGATCTTACTTGACCTGTTTGTGTCACTCTGTCACCTCTGAATAGCTGCTAAAACCAGTTTTACTCATATGGCCATAACTTCTCCAAATCTTCATGCGGACCTCTCAAATCTTGACTAGATCATCTTTAGACACATATCTACAAACCCTTTGATGCGCATTCTTTGATCTTTATCTAGCTGGGATCTTCACTTCATAGATTTTCGTTGTCTTTGTTGTTCTTCTCTGTTTTTGATAGGACTAATTTTCTCAATATCCTCAACACACAACTCATCCAATCCTTGACATCAATGCAATAGAAGTATGTTGACATCAATGATAACATCGGTTAGGCCCATACTTGCAACAATCTCCCCCTTTGTCATTGATGGCAACATATGATGTGAAAAACTATTTTAACCATCAAGACAAGAACTTCTCCTCACTAACTGACATAGCTCCCCCTATCAACAACAATCAATCATATGTCTTCTCTTTCTTTACTGCTCCTCCTTTGATCAGCAACCACTTTTGTTTTTCACATGTCTTCTCTCCTCCTTTGACATCAATGGCAAAGGGCACATACTTGCATCAATCAGAATCATATAGACTGCTCCCCATGAGTAGCAGCTTCCTATCATCAATCTAGATGACAAGATATGACTGTGAGATCCACCAAATTGATGCACATCAGTGCACCTTAATTCAGAACCAGAGGGGTAATAACCCCTAACTTCTCCCTGACATACTCAAAAGAGTCCTTAGGTAGAGGTTTAGTAAAAATGTCTGCAATTGGATCCTTCGAGGGCACAAACTCCAATCTGACTTCATTCTTGTTCACCCACTCTCTCAAAAAGTGAAACTTGATGGATATATGTTTTTTCTTTGAATGCAACACTAGATTTTTTGATATATTTATTGCACTTGAGTTATCATAGAAGATTGTGATAGGTTCCTCATACTCCACTCTGATGTCTCTTAGCATTTGTTTCATCCACAATACTTGAATGCAACTACCTGTTGTTGCAATATATTCTACTTCTACAGTGGACAGAGATATTGCCTCTTATTTCTTGCTCATCCAAGAAACCAATCTTTTCCTCAAAAAGAATGCACCACCACTGGTACTCTTTCAGTCATCCACATCTCCTGCCCAATCAACATCTGTATATGCGTGAAGAGAGAAATCATGATCCCTAGGATACCATAAACCATACTCAACTGTTGCCTTTAGATATATGAGAATTTTCTTGATTGCCATGACATGAGATTCTCTGGGATCAGCTTGGAATCTAGCAACAAGACCAACATCATTCATAATGTCAGGTCTAGTTTGAGTAAGATACAATAGTCCTTCAATCATTGACCTATATTTTTTCTGATCATCCTTAGGAGATTCATCATCTTTGCTTAGTTTACATTCAGTTTCCATGGGAGTATTCATTGGTTTTGAATCTTCCATCCCAAATTTCTTCAACAATTCTTTCAAATATTTGGTCTGTGATATGAAGATTCGTTTCTTTGTTTAAGTGATTTGTAGACCCAAGAAGAAATTCATTTCCCCAAACATAGACATCTCAAATTCACTTTTCATTTGATTTGCAAAAGTCTTGCACATACTATCTCTTCCTCCAAACATGATATCATCCACAAATACTTCAACAATCAAGATATTTTCATGATCAATCTTGAAGTACAAGTTACTATCAGTAGTACCTTTGTTGAAACCAATCTTCAAAAGATGCTTATCCAATCTTTCATACCAGGCCCTTGGGACTTGTTTGAGTCCATACAGTGCTTTCTTCAACTTGCAGATATCTCCATGATCAGACAATTGAAATCCATCCGGTTGCTCAATGTATACTTCTTCCAAGTCACCATTCAAAAAGGTAGACTTGACATCCATCTGATATACTTTGAAATCCTTGAAGGCATCAAAAGCAAGGAATAATCTGACTGCTTCAATTCTTGCCACTGAAGAAAAAGTTTCTTCAAAATCAACTCCTTCTACTTGAGAATAACCCTTATAGACCAATCTAGCTTTGTTTTTTACTACTTCACCATCTTCATTCAGTTTATTCCGGAAGACCCATTTGGTCCCAATCACATTTTTGTTTCTAGGTCTAGGAACAAGATCCCAAGTGTGATTTTTCTCAATCTACATCAACTCTTCCTCCATTGCTTTGGCCTAGCTTTCATCATTGCATGCTTCACTTACTGTTTTTGGTTCAATCTTTGAAATCAGAAAATACGTCTCTGAATCTTGAGTAATCTTTCTTCTTGTTTGAACACCTTTGCTTCTATCACCTATGATCTAGTCTTCAGAATGATTCAGTCTTACATACCTGGGAGTTTTGGGAATTTCTTGCACTTCTATTTCTTGGATAGGTTCATTCAAAATTATCTCTTCTTCCTATATTTTAGGATTCTCTGGATCAATCTGAATCTGAACTACAGATGGGGCTAGATCTTTTTGCACCAGAACATCATTCTAATCATCTACTTCATACTCATAAAACCTTGAGGGATTTTCAATGCCTTCATCAACCTTCACATTTGTAATTTCTACAATCTTTCTTAATCTCTTGTTATAACACCAATATGCTTTGCTTTGAGTAGAGTAACCAAAGAGTATTCCTTCTTCACTTCTAGCATCAAATTTTCCAAGGTCTTCATCTCTTTTAATGTAACATTTACTACCAAAGACTCTAAAATACTTCACAGTAGGAGTGATGCCAAACCAGAGTTCATAAGGGGTCTTACCAATATTGCTTCTAATTTGTACTCAATTAACAGTATAGACAGCAGTGCTTACAGCTTCTCTCTAGTAGATCTGAGGGACATTTTCTTCCATCATCATGGTTCTAGATGCTTCCTAGATGGTCTAGTTCTTTCTCTCCACTACTCCATTTTGCTATGGAGTCCTTGGAATAGATAACTGTCTTTTTATCCCATGTTTCTCACAGAATTCTATGAACTCTCCGGATGTGAATTCTCCACCTCTATCAGACCTAAGACATTTTATGTTTAACTCAGTTTCATTCTCTACCATAGCCTTGAATATTTAAAATTTCTCAAGAGCCTCAGATTTCTCTTTTAGGAAAGTCACCCACATTATTTGGGAATGGTCATCAATTAGTAACATGAAATATCTATCATGCAAACTCCTAATTCTTGCCGGTCCACATAGATCAGTATGTACTAAGTCCAACAATTCGGTAGAAGATTGTTCCTTACTTTTGAATGTGACTCTGCTCTGCTTACCCAACTGACATTCTTTGCACAAACTGTTAGTAGGTTTCACCAGTCTTGGAAGATCTCTTATAGCTTGAGTGTTGCTTATCTTGATGATATTATCAAAATTTACATACAAATTCTCCTATGCCACAACCAACTATGATCAATTTGAACAAATAAACAACTTTTGCCAGTACCGACCAAGTGGAAGACGTTACCTTTTGTTTGAGTACCAGATGTAATCTCTGTTCTAGAACTTTCAAAGATCTTACATTTTCCATTTTTGAATCAGAGATCATAGCCTTTGTCCACCAACTACCCAACACTAAGAAGATTGTGCTTCAAACCTTCAACATACAGTACATTACTGGTTTTTTTCTTTCCATCAAAAGAAATAGTTCCTCTGCCTCTAATTCTGCCAGTAGAATTATCACCAAATTTTACAACTCCTCCTTCATATCTTTCCAGATCTATGAACTTATGTTTGTCACCAGTCATATGGTGGGAGCATCCGCTGTCAATGACCCATTCATCCTTTTCTTCAACTTGGGCAGCCAGAGCTCTTTCTACCATTTTATGATTGATAGATTCAATGGGCATTGGATCTTCTTCCTTGATGGCAATAAACACCCAGTCACTTCCGAATTTATTTCCTGTCTCTGATTCATCATCTGTTACTCCTTCATCATCATCATCTTCATGAACATAGTAACATTTATTTTGAAATTTTGATCTATTTGGATTAGTCCTTAAAAATCTTTCTGAATACCTTGAAGCAAAATGACCAATCTTGTTGCAGTTGAAACATTTGAAGGGCAATTTTCTTTCATACTTACCAGATCCTCTTGGTAGTCTTTTTACAATAAGGGCTTCAAGTTGAGCAGCTTCTGCCTCATCTTCTTCCAAATCTTTTCTTTCTTTTTTATACCATGATAGTTTCTTTGAGGAGTTCTCTCCTGGATCATACCTTTGTTTGCCTTTTACAGAGGCACTAGCTTTGAATGCAGATTCAGTCTTGGGGGGTGCATCTCCAAACTTAGCTAACTCAAATGCAGCTAATTTTCCAACCAATTGATCTCTTGTGATATTTGATAAAGATCTGAATTCTTCAATAATAGCAACCTTGTGTTTGTAAGCAGGAGGTAGGGATATGAGAACTTTGGCAACAATCTCATCTTCATCCAAGGTTCCACCAACACACCTAATGCCACAAACAAGCTCATTTACTTTTGGCATAAATGTAGTGATATTCTCATCTTCATTCATCTTTAGGTTTTCAAATTTTCCTTTCAGACTCTATAGCTTGGCACATTTAACATATTTGTCTCCTTCATGAAGAAGTTCCAGCTTGACCAAATCTCATATGCATTTTTTAAATCCATAACATTTGTCATCTCTGAATCAGATAAGGCACTTAGTAAGGCTTCTTTAGCTTGAAGATTATCTTCAGCATCTCTGATTTCATCTACAGTTGTCGGACCATTCTTTGGAGGAACATACTTCTTTGTAGTCATGGTCCAATATTGCATTCCCATACATTGCAAGTGACATTCCATGTAGCTTTTCCAAAGAGTGTAATTAGTTCCATCAAACCTCGGACTATCCTTCTTGTAGGAAGACATCCTAGATCTCCTCAAGTGATTAATCTCTTTTAGAGGAACTTAGCTCTGATACCAATTGTTGGTTTTAGGACAGACAACTGAGAGGGGGGGTGAATCAGTTGTCACAAAAACTTTATTTTCTTTAAACACTTAAATCCTTCTTATATTCCTGCAGCATAATAATGATTCAATCATGGAAGCACAATGCAAAAAATCAAGAGTAGAAACAAATTAACACATATGACACCAAGATTTTATTGTGGAAAACTCGGTTAAAGGAAAAACCATGGGTTAACTAACCCAAGATTGTATTCTCTGTTAAAAGAATAAGAAGAACAAAATGGCCCTTGCCAATTACGGCTCACTGCTCAAGCACACTGCTCACAAGAGGCCCACTGCCTATAGGAGACACACTATCTACAGAATAATATAAATATTACATACTTGAAATGGAGATTAGCATCTTCACCATGCCTGAGACAGTTCCATTTAAGCTCAACACTTCTGCTCTGCTTTTCACTCTTCTCCTCTCTGCCACTTTCTCATCTTGACCAAGGATACTTTGAAATGACTTCACAAATATTATTTATACATGTAAGGCCTGCCCTTGTCTCACAGGTACATATCAGTTCATTTTATGGTTATAGTATAAATGACAAAATAAGTTGATTACTATATGATGTAATTATACGGTGGAAATGAACCTAGATAGATTTTGCATCCTCATTGATCATTAGTTTATTAAAGTTGCTTCGGCTATGAATTTGTTATGAGATTTGATGTTCCAAATTGAGTGTGCAGGATATCCTTATGCAGGTATTGACCAATGGGAGGATGTGGAGGAGGAGACATGGAACCGCTTAACCCCTAGACCACCTCACATTACCTAGCCCTTCGGTCAAGTATTTGATCCCTCATTCTTGGGGTATGTCGATAGCTTATCTCATTCGATTTTAGTCTTGAATCAAAATCTAGTGCCTTTGTTCATCCTCCTTCCCTCTATTTGGAATCGTTGTGAGTTTGGAATCCATGTGTCATATGTGTCAAACCGTATAGTGTTGTGTCTTGGCATGGGAATGGTTCGCATGAAGTCTCTTTCCCTTCTTTTGTTTCTCTTACACCTTCTAGGAGGTGGTTGCATACCTTTTGTACTTTCATGAGAGTTCGTATTAGCTTAACGACCCTTGTGGTTGGACCCTTGCATTTTTTTACGTAATGTTGTGACTTTTGCTATGATTGCAAGTTAAAATATGGTTGGAGTTATGAGAAAATAGTTAGATTAGTTAGTCTAGTGGTAATTGTAACTTAGTTGGGATATGCACCTTTTCATTAATTATGTTAATGCTTTAAAGATGACATTTATTAGATAATCAACCTTGGCTATCAAGCAATTTTTGTATGACAACTATCTATTCAATATTGCCTTATGATACTACAACATACCGTGATATAAATAAAAATCTTTTAAAGACCAAGCAGATATATATATCTATATATATATATATATGTATATATATATATATATGTATATATATATATATGTATATCATCTTAATATTATAAATTTTGGCAATCTTTCTTTTAGTATGCCTCTTTTCTTGTGTTTCAATCTCCTTTAAGTTTTAAATTTTATTTTATGGCAAAATGCTTAAACGCCACTTGTGGCCATTAAATTTAGGCCCAAGTTAACTATTTATATAAGCCATTATAATTTTATGACATCATAATCCTATACTTGGGGTCAGTCCTCTAATTTGATGGTTGACCTCATCTGTCAAGCAAAATATTTGTTTATGATAGCTATCCTTTCAAAGGTGCCCTTAAAATACGATTGTTTTTAAATATAACTTTTTGTTGTGAATGAGGTGTAAAATTGTTATTAAATTGGTTGACCTCTGAGGTGGATGGTATTTAAGGGGTAAGCAAAAATATGATATTATATCTTAATATGTTTCATTTATATGAAGAGCAAACTTAGATTATTATTATTATAAACCTATTTTAAATTTTGACAGTTTGATTAAAATCTCTCCTCTCGTACGTTACCGTATAGAAAATGTTTCGATTACTATTTTAGGATGCATTTAATGCCTTTCAAGGACTCATATTTGTAGGTAAGGGGGGGAGAGTTTGCCTTGATGGATTATGTCATCATCTAAAAGGTAATCCCACAAGATCGAAGGTGATTTCATCAAGCTTCTTGTGAAGGTTTTGGACAAGGTGCCCTATATCTGGTAAATTAAGGACATCTCTTCCTTGGAGTAGGAGAGCCTCTTGAATATAATGTATTTAAAAAAAATGGAATCCTATGTGATGAGGTCTTCCTTCTTGATTCATGAGTAACATAAAATACTCACTTTCTTTCTAACTCTTCATGACTCAACATTTTCTTTTAGATAAAAAATGAGCTATTACTTTTGTAGCCAAGTTTATCTCTGTTGTTTCTCTTGAGACAAAAAGGACATTTGGTACTACAGATTTCGTCGCTCCTTCCTGTTGGTAGCCGTTGAGAACTATTATATTTCTTTAAAATTATCTAGGGAAGGGAACCAACTATGACTAGACTAAACGGTAATTGCAATTTTGTGTTGATTGGTCTAATTCAAAGAGAATGCATATAAACTAGTATACATTCAAATGAGATGGCCTACCATGGTACATCCTGACTCATACGCGTGAGTGGAAATTTTTATTTTGGGAAGTTAGGGAGGAGTGGTGGACAAAATAGGCAGGATGGCGAAGCTTGATTGGGAGAATGAGAAGCCTGGGGGGAGGAGACGCAAGATAACACAGAAATTGGTATAGTTTTGGGGAACCAAGTTCTGCCAGCATTCTGGAAAGTGGCGTAAATCTCCAAACGTGAAGAGTTTAAAAAGAATAAAGGGGGGAGTCTGAGAGGGACGGGTCTCAATGGTATGGGGACAGGTGGAGCTCTATTCAACGGCATGGGGAACAGATGCTACGAGGAGGGTATTCCATGAGATCACAATATCTATTAGGCAGATGGTGAGGATATGGTGCTGGGTAGTAAGGTTCCTATGGGCCCAAAAATGAAATCTCACTCCACCCTTCTTCGAAAGTCAAGGAGTGCACAACACAGTAAGAGGCAAGTGCAAAATAAATAGAAAAGCTATAGCAAGGAGAAGGGGTATCTATTTCCTGATAGATTTCACATCATGGCGAAGAATCCCTTGAGAGACTTTAGCTGCAAATCTATGGAGAAGTTGACTCAACCCTAAAAGAAAGAAGTGGCTCTCCTGATTTGGTAGCTTACACAAAACAAAAGAGATAGTCATTTTAGACTTCAGCTAAAGATACTTGGCATTGTACTTCTCGGTGGTATTTTAGCCTTTAGCCACTCCCTGTGTTGTGTTTATGGGGCCATTGTGGGTTTGCAGTAATAAAAAAAAGAGAAATGAGGAGACCCTTTAAAAAAAAATTGGGCGTTTGCATTTGGACATGCATACAACTTGCTCAGGTGGCACCTTTAGGTCAATCTGTCATCATTTATTCTTCCATCCTAAAACTTTGCATTTGTATTTTATTGTTGCTGGGGCTTTCTATTATCGCTCGATTCTGTTTTGATTTAGGCTTTAGTAGTTTGCCTATGAGTGGGTTTCATTGCTACTGTGTAGGGTTTACTACTTAGAGTAAGACGTGAAGTATTATAGAGTAAACCTCTTATCTTGCACACTCGTACCTAAGTATACACTATTTGTAATTGATACTTTGACTGTGTATTTTCCTCTATATTGGAGGTTGCAATGACTTCCGTAATACTCTTGTTGAGTTATTAATGTTCTGTGAGGGTTAAACCCCGTAATCCATCCACTGTGTAAGTAAGTACTGTACCCACTTCTTGATGTCCCTGTAGAGTACTTATTTTCTGTGAGTAGTAAATCTTACACCATGTCTCGACTTGGTAACATGAAGACCCTTAAGCAGGTTGATGCTTGTTAGTGAGGGCATTATTAGTTTCATTAAATATGGTCCTAGGGGTTGAGCTCATATTCTTATCCATGTTGGATGTATCTTATTATCTTTCATACTAAAGCTCTCGTATTTTAGTGGTGGTAGGGAAGTTTAAACAATTGTTAAGGTTATTGAAGAACGTGTTAGAAGCCATCAAGGTTTGGTGGTTCTTAGAAAATCCTTGTGTTTGTGATATTTCATTTATAGATGAACATTCTTTGATGGAGATCAAAAAGGCCATTGTTTTCACCTTAATGAGAGACTCCCACCTATGCATCGTCATGGTATTGGTGGCCATGTGTTATTGGTTCGTCAAGAAGACTTTATGCCCTACTTCCTATGATTATCTTCATGTTAGTGAAATATTAGTTATCGTGCAGTGTCTTTGTATATTGTAAATTGGTCTCTCTTGCTCTCTCTCTCTGTGCTTGGATTAGGTTGATTTGTGTCTTTATATAGAAAGGTATATGTTTGAAAGTAATGTATTGATTTTCCTCTTTGCTCCATTCACTTCCTTACTTTCCCCTATGGGTATGGGCCATGAGTGCCCTTATGGTGGAATTAGCATTGGAATTGTGCTTTGTGTGTTCTTTGTGCATTGAGCCCCTTAGGATCACTTGACCCCCGCTTTTGTGGGGTATTGGGTGTGCATGACTGGTGTTTTATATTTGTGTGGTTAACTTAGTGTTGTACTTGAGACCCAGGTTATGAGAGTCGTTCATCCTCACAGTGGTTTCGATGATCTCTTCTCTCTGTAGCTCGGGGGTTGCCTAGTGTGCAATGGTCATCCATTGCGTTTGATGATGGTAACATGGTTGGGATGTGGGCAACAGCCCCCATTGGTCTTTGTTTGGCGATCTCCATCAAGGACATGGTAGAATCTTGGTCTTCATCCTTGATGTACTTAAGAATTTAATTACTACTCATTTATTTCTGCTGATGCAAAAGAAAATAATTAATGGATATTTCTCTTGGATGTTTGCCAAAAATTAATTATTATTATTTCATTCTACTGATACATAGGAGAAATAAGTAATGTATATTTATCTCTTTGATGTGTTCAAGAAATGAATATCATATTTATTCTTACCTTTATTTATTTCAGGGGAATTTTACATATATTTATTTCTTGATACTTTGGGGGTGAGTAGATAATGTGTATCTCATTTTTATTGACGTATGCAAAATTAATTTATGCAATTAATGCTTATTTTATTCTACTATTGCAAAGGAGGATAATTGGTGTAAAGTTTCCGCTTGTTGTATAGGAAAGTAAATAGTGATTATTTATCTCTCTTTTGGTCAAGGAAATTAATTAATTATTGTTTAATCCTCTGTAGATGTAAAGGAAATTAGTTACTGATTATTACATCTATTGATGTATAGGAAAATAAATAATGTCTATTTACCTCTGTTGATGTAAAGTAAACTAATTATCGTTTAATTGACCCATTGACGTTTCACGTGTATAGTCTGGTTGTCAAAACCCTCCTTCTCTCTTTATGCTACCTTGTGGTGTAGAGGTAATGGATTAAAACAACTGCTTCCTTGAAACTCTCTTGGTGTCAAATTTGATGGAAATGCCAAAATCACATCTCTTTTGCTTATGAACTATTCTTTTCGTCTTGGTGGTTTGGGGGGTGGAATTATCCTTCTTGCATGATTGTTGTTTTCGTCAAGTACAGTCATTATCCCCTGGGTTGTTTTTATTTCGACAAGCCGTCTTGGATGTCTCATCCACACCTTGTCTTCCTTCCCTGCCTTTTGCGACGGGGATTTAGGGATAGGGGGAAATTTTTTTGGTGGTTCATGTCATGACCACATGGGTAATGTGGGCATGACATGTGTGTTCTCGTGTTGTGGCCACTCGTAAAATGTGGGCTTGACAATACAAGACATCAACTTTGGGATAATCATCAAAGTCAGCACATCATACTTTATTTTATTATAGAGTAGTTACAAAAATACAACTTGATTTGTTATAAAGACTTCATGCGTATCACCACACTGTTAGCCACACATATCTGGGACTTCAATCTTCTTTGAGGAACACACCATGCTTCACAGAACATATTCAAGATCATCCACAAGATGTATAAAACATCTGATCGGCCATGATTACGAAGAACACCATCACCCAAGAGTAAATCTTCAATTACGAGCTCAATCTTTAATGCAAACCACCAACATGAGTTGGACACAATCTAGAGACCCCCACAAGCTTGCCTGAATCACCAAGAACATCCACACCACTTCTGCTTACTGAAATCATTCGCATCTTCATCTGGAACCTCAAGAACATAGTTTGTCATTACTGTCACATTAGAATAAATGCTTGCAGACCTCCGGACCATGAACTAATTGAGTTGTCAATTCACATTAGCTTCTTAAAAATGCTATCAGATCTGTAGAACAAGATATTACATTTTTGTATCTTACCAGACCTATTTGTGTCACTCTGTCACCTCTGAATAGCTGCCAGAACTAGTTTTACTCATATGGCCATAACTTCTCTAAATCTTCATGCGGACCTCTCAAATCTTGATTGGATCATATTTAGACACATATCTACAAACCCTTTGATGCACATTCTTTGATCTTCATCTAGTTGGGATCTTCACTTCATAGGGCTTCACTGTCTTCACTGTTCTTCTCTGTTTCTGGTAGGACTAATTTTCTCAATATTCTCAGAACACAGCTCATCCAATCCTTGACATCAATGCAACAGGAGTATGTTGACATCAATGACAACACCGGTTAGGCCCATACTTACAAGATATCCTTCAACACCTGATTCACCCTTTGAGCATGCTCATCTGTCTTGGGGTGATAAGTAGAGCTAAAGTTGAGTTGTGTGCCCAATGCCTGCTGCAAGGCCCTCCAAAAGGCTGATGTGAACATTGAGTCCCTATCAGAAATGATGTGGCAAGGTACCCCATGTAATATCACAATGTCATCCAAGAATACTCTCTCCACTGCTGGTGCATTGTACATTGTGCATATAGGTGAGAAATGTGCCACCTTGGTCAACTTTTCAACTATCACCATGATGGGATCATGGCGGAGAGAAGACATAGGAAGACCAACAATGAAATCCATGGAGATGGTGTCCCATTTCCACTCTGGTATCTCGTGAGGGTATAAAAGACCTGCTGGATGCTGATGCTCAGCCTTGACCCTCTGGCACTCAAGGCATCGAGCAACAAACTCTGCAATATCCTGTCTCATACTTGCCCAATCGTATAATTGTCACAAGTCAGCATGCATCTTCTTCACCCATGGTGTGCTGCATAAGGTGCTCTATGAGCCTCTGATAACACTACTGTACATAGGTCACCTGCATGGGGTGCATAGATGCGCTATCGATGACGAAGTAACCCATCTACCTCAAGGGAGTATTCTACAAACTTGCCCACAAGGTCCTTCTATGACTAGATCTCCTGATGTACTTCAAGAAACCACTTAGAGATACCATCGCCAGATAGGATGTGCCCCAAATACTGCACCTCTATCCTAAAAAATGCACACTTTGCCAAATTGCCATAAAGATTCTTCTCCCTCAAGCACTGTAAAACCTGACGTAGGTGCTCCTCATACACCTCCTCGGTCTACAAATAGATCAGAATATCATCAAGGAATATAATCATGAACTGATCCAAGTAGGTACAGAACACCCCGTTCATGAGACTCATGAACACTACTAGGGCATTCATCAAGCTGAAGGGTACCATAGTGAACTCATAGTGGCCATAACGACTTTGGAAGGCAGTCCTATGGATGTCTGCCTCTGTGATGCACAACTGGTGATAACCAGACTTCAGGTCTATCTTAGAGAACACCCTGGCTCCCTACATCTGATCGAAGAGATCATCAATCCTAGGTAGAGGATAATGGTTCTTCACTGTCACCTTATTTAGCTGCCTATAATCCATGCATAGACGAAGATACCCATCCTTCTTCTTCACAAAGATGACCGGTGTGCCCCAAGGTGAAATGCTAGGTCGGATGTGCCCCTTCTCTAGAAACTCCTCTAATTGCAACTTGAGCTCCATGAGCTCATGAGTGGTCATCCTATTGGGTGCACGAGACACTGGCTTGGCACCCAACACTAGATCAATATGAAAGCCTACATCTCAACAAGGTGGCATCCCTAGTAACTCTGGTGGAAACACATCAGCAAACTCTCTCAAGATGGGCTGGTCATCTAGTGATGCCTCTGGCTCATCCTCTGATCTATTGCTAACAATGATGGTGAACATCTAGCATCCCTTTCACATGCAGCGCTTAAGCTACTGAGCATATATCATATGAACTACCGTGGGCTTCTAAATGCCCACTATCTCAACTGACGTACCATGATCGTCTAAGCAGCTAATCACCTTTCGACGACAATCTAGCTTGGCTCGATGAGCCACAAGCCAGTCCATACCTAATACCACACCATAAGATCCTAAAGGCATAACCCTAAGGTCACATAATGTAGTAAAGGCCCCCAAAGATATCTCATAGTCATGGACCAAGGCATCTACTGCCATCTTGGCCCCTATGGCCAACTCAACCTCCCACCTATCGCCCTGCCTAGAGGCCACCAACCTGCATCGCTCCACTAACGATGGAGATATGAATGAATCAGTAGTGTCAAAGTCAAATAAAATAGAAATGGGGACATCCCCAATCATCCCTGAGGTCTCAATCACTGATGCCTGAAAATCAGCCTGACGGTTATCAACTGCTGCGAACATACGGTGGGATCTACCCACATCACCAACTGTCTGCTCTAATCCTCTTACACGAGACTATTCCCCTACTGTAAAGCCCTGTGGGTACTGGCTAGATGTCCTACTCCACCACAAACATAGCATGGGCTCTGAGCCTGTATCTATCTAGATTGTGTCCTACCTAACTGCTTCTATCTAGATCAACCCATGGACCCCTGTGAACCCCTATAAGACTGTTGTGATCTTGTGGGTCCCGCAAGTGGTCCCTGCTACTTCCAACCTTGATTATGACCCCCATGTGCCCTCTGCTGTGGCCTGGACCTCTACTGAAACTACTGTTATTGTGGAGGCCTAGGAGGTATAGATGCATAACTATACCCTCCTCTCTGAGGTGGTGGTGGTGGCCTATGGTAACTCTGCTGCTGCTACTAGCCACAATCCTAAAACTGAGGGCGTGAACTCTGACCTCGTCCCAATATCTCCTTAGCAATGTATGCCTTCTCGGTAGCCTCACTCAAGGTCTGGGGGTCTGCCATGCGCACATGCCCTGCTATCCCCTGATTCAAACCTCTAATAAACTTGTGAACCTGCCCTCATATTGTGCTACAATAGACCCTCGTTGTTGCAAATCATGGAACTCATCTATGCGATGTTGCCTATAATGGTCTGATAGATATTGCACATTAAAGCACTCAATGAATGTATCCCATGAAAGTGTATCGAAAGACAAGCGGTGCTTGCACTCCTTAGTGCGCCACTAAGTCTCTGTTGTGTCTCTTAGTAGGTGAACCACCACACATGCCTTCATGTTGCCCTCGTAAGGATGCAATGCGAAGCACCTATCTAAACTGATAAGTCAAGCCTTTGCCTCAGCTCCCTCTGTGGTCCCTGCGAAAGTAGGTGGATTCAGCCTCAACAAATCCCTGATGGGGTCCCCACGGTCTATGTGCCCTTGGATAGGCTCATCTACACCAAGGCCATAAGGCCTGTGAAAAATTTGCTCTACTCTCACCGCCTCCTCATGCCTAGCATGATGCGGAGGGCTCCTGCTACGAGCTCTATAAATTGAACCAACCCTCTCCGCTATCATATCAAGTATCTCAACATAAGGCTCCACACGTGGTGCCTCTTGCAGCTCGATGCGGGGCTCCACACGTAGTTCCACACGTGACTCAGCTCGTGGCTCCTCTCGTGGGTTAACGTGGGGCTCAACACATGGCTCGATGTGCGGCTCGACTACAGCCAATGGTAACCTATCTTGCACTACCTGTAGCACCTGTAAGATCTGTGGCTTGATATCAGGTGCAGGTGGTGCCTGCGGTGTCGGCAGTCCTTGACCCTCAGCTGATGAGTCGCTATGTACCTCTACAAACTTAGTGCGGCGAGAACGTGCTTGCCTAACTCGTCGGGGAGGCATCCTACAAGAATAAGGTATCCTCAAATCAATCAAAATTGTAGAAAATATAATGTGCCCAAACAAGCCTAGTGTTTAAACTTGGGCTCTGGTACCAAATGTCATGCCCACATTTCCCATGCGGCCACGACACACAACACACGTGTAATGTCCACATTTGTCATGTGGTCATGACACAAAATATCAAAAAAAAATTCACATGTCCCTAGAAACCCCCTCACACGCGTTAGCTTGCTTGGTGGCAATACGCATAAGGTGTAAACATGTCAATCAAACTTGGGGAATAGCATTTACCTACGTAATCCCCTGCACGATGATAGCTGACTAGGGGGTTATGCAACACAAGGAGCATCGCTATTAGGGTTAGGATCGATCCGACCCAAACCCTAAGTTTCCTGGGTGAGTGATATGATTCCGATAAGAGTCAAAATCTAACCCTAATCCTAGAATATAAAATAGATTAGGACACGCTTACATTTAAAATAATAATCTCAAGGCAAAATAAATGCCAAGGAAATTCCTTTAATACAACTGCCCTAAGTCTTAGAAAATTTCGGCAGCATAAGGCGTTATTAATGTTTGAAATAAATATTTTAAAAAGGGTCTCCCTCGCAAACATTTAGGAGAAAAATTAATTAAAAATATTAAATTAATTTACTTAATTAACAGTATAAAATTACCCACTCAAATAATCAAAGGAACAAATTAAATTAAACTATTAAATAATTACCCCAACAATAATAAAAATCCACTAATAATATAATTCAACAATTATATTTATTAAAATCCAAAAGTAAAATTCTCCAAGAAAAGAATTAAAACAACTTTATCCAACCCAACAAAATCAATTAACAATATTAAATTAATAAATGGGATCCCCAACCTAATTAAATTAAATTCCACTAGGAAAATAATAATACAAAGTCTAAAAATTAAAATTCAAAAGGGATAGAAAAACCCACTAAGATCCCTAATTACCATACCCCAATTTAAAATAGACATTTAAATGAAAACCCCACATAAATAATATTTAATCCCAAGTTAACAATAAACATCAATCAAAATTAAATAAAGCCACCCACATGAGAATGACCCCAAGGAAAATAATAACAATAAAATCCCAATAGGTAAAGTTCAAAATGGAGAGTGAGAGGGAGAGTTGAAATTCACGTGCAAATGAAAAAGAAATAAAATGAATTTATTCTAATTTCCCTCTCAAACCTCAACCCTAAAACACCCTATTATTTTATCGTTTTCTCATCTTGCCCTAACCCTATTCTTTTCTTTCCCCTCTATTCTTCTTCTATGATGAAGGGGGTAAATACTTGATGAAGGGGTAAATCACAAAACACACAATAACAGATATTGAACACAACAAATAGAACTTTCTTTTATTGAACTAGGCAACTCATTACATTACAGAAGTTCAATTACAATCAAAGGATGAATCCCCTACTGGCTGCAATACATTACAGCTTTCCCAACCTCAAGACTCTAGAATCTTCATCCTTCTGTAACCCCAAATCAGCTAGGGTTTCTATTTTCCCACCTATTCTTGACTCTACATTGGCCCCCCCTTAACTCTATTGCCACCCAGGGTTCCCAAAATAGTCATAAATAGCACTTTTTGGTGGCTTCTAGCTAAATTTCAAATTTTGCAACTCCCTCCAAAAGTAGGTCAACTTCCGGGAAGCATAACTTTTGATCCGGGTGTCTGATTGACGAACTGTTTTAAGCACCGGAAAGCTTGTGATGTGAACTATCACGCTGGAAATTTGTAAATGGATTTTCGTCAACTTTTTGGGACGTTATGGAAAGTTTTAGTGCCTCATATCTCGTTTCAGAAATTTTCAGGGGCTTTTCGGAAAACAAAAACTTTAATATCTTTTAGCTCACAAATGATCTTTGCCTGATTCCTTCGCCAAAGGTCTTATATTTCCATTATGTAACTTTCTGAAAGTTTTTGTTTCATTACGTGCCCAAATGCAAACTTTCTAAAAATAGTAGGTACACTTTCCTAATTAGGCAGGTCGCTATTTTTAGCAGTTTTGGAAAAACTGAAAGTCCTACATTATTATCCTAGATATTATGGAACCAGAAACCTAATTATGGAAAGAAATGAAAACAACTACAATGATTTTGAATTAACTTCTTTTTGGGTGATGCAAGATTGCCCTTACACCACTGGATGCTCCTGCATCAGACACCCAGGGTAATTTGAGAAGTGACCCTGTCATGTCTCATGTGTTTGTGTGAGGAAAACCCAAACGGTCAACCTTTGCCTTAGACAACCAAGAAGAATCTTCAACAGGCCTTCCTTTCCATTTTACCAGATATTCTTCATATTTCTTGTTCCGAGTACTTCTTCCCACATGGCTATCCAAGATCTCTTCTATCGCCTCCATTGAAGTAGATGCCGGAATACTCCACTGCACTTCTGTTGGTCCATCCTCTGTTCCATCTTCATGATATTCTAATAAATCAGCAATGTTAAAAATAGGGGAAATATTGATCCCACTCAGCAGCTCTACCTCATATGCATTTCCTGAATCATGCTTCTTCAGGATTCTGCATGGTCCAAATTTCTTCATTTTCAACTTATTGTATGTTCCAATTGGGAACCTTTCTTTTCTCAAGTGAACCATGATTTCATCTCCTACTTGGAATTCCTTATATCTCCTCTTCTGATCAGCCTTAGCCTTGTACTGAATATTCATTTTATTAATGTGCTTTCTCACCTCTTCATGCAAATTCTTCAGATGTTCTGCAAAGTCTTCAACTTCAGCACTTGTCTTTTCTCCATTGTCGAGCTTCCTTAACTCAGAAGCATTTCTTGGGCTATTGCCATATACAATCTGGAATGGTGATTTACCAGTACTCCTATTGACAGAATTGTTGTAAGCAAATTCTGCCTGTGGTAAAATCAAATCCCATTCCTTGGGCTTATCTCCTACTAAGCATTGTAGCAGGTTACCCAAACTCCTATTCACTACTTCAGTTTGTCCATCAGTCTGTGGATGGTGTGCAGAGCTAAACTTCAAATCTGTCTTCAACTTCTTCCACAATATCCTCCAGAAATAACCAACAAACTTGGTATCTCGATCTGAAACTATGCTCTTTGGTAGACTATGTAGTCTCACCACTTCCCTGAAAAATAACTCTGCAATATGAACAGCATCATTAGTCTTCTTACAAGAAATAAAATGTGCCATCTTTGAGAATCTGTCCACCACCACAAAAATAGAATCATGCCCTCTCTATGTCCTTGGTAAACCAAGAACAAAATCCATACTAATATCATCCCATGGCTTCTCTAGTACAGGTAATGGTTGATACAATCCTGTATTTTGACTTGTTCCTTTTGCCATCTGACATACTCTGCAACTCTACACAAACTTCTTCACATCCTGCTGCAGCTGTGGCCAATAATAATTTTCACCAACAATAGAAATGGTCTTATCTCGACCAAAGTGTCCAACTAGTCCTCCACTATGCTTCTCTTTAATTAGGTTCTCTCTCATGGAACTCCTCGGAATGCACAACTAGCTTCCTCTAAACAACATGTCGTCTTGGATTATGAAATCCAACCATTTTGTCCTGTCCAAAGTAACAAGCTCCAGACAAGTTTTCCAAGCCTCTGCAAAATCTAGATCTTCAGGATACAAACTTTTGAGCTCATCGAACCCAACAACCTCTATCCTCATTTCTGTCAACAAATTGTGCTTTCTGCTCAAGGCATCTGCAACTCTATTGGACTTCCCACTCCTATGCTTCAAAACAAAGGTATAACTCTACAAAAACTCAACCCATTTTAAGTGCCTTTGGTTCAACTTCCCTTGACTATTAATATACTGCAAAGCCTGATGATCAGTATATAAAACAAAGTCTTTTGGCAACAAATAATGTCTCCATTTCTTCAAAGCCTAAACTATTGCATAAAATTCCTGATCATAAACAGAATACTTTTTCTTGGCATCATTAAGCTTCTCACTAAAATAGGCAATGGGCTTACCTTCTTGGCTCAAAATAGCTCCTATACCACTACCACTAGCATCACAATCTACCTGAAATACCTTATTGAAATCTGGAAGTGCCAAAATAGGTTCTTCTACGACTTTCTGCTTCAATGTATCAAAGCTCTTGTCTGCTCCTTTAGTCCATCTAAACTCTTTTCTATCCCCTCTCATTGTCTTAGTTAGAGGTGCACAAATGCTACTGAAATTCCTGATAAACTTTCTGTAAAAACTTGCCAAACCATGAAAAGATCTTACCTCCATTGCACTCCTTGGCGTAGGCCACTCAATGATAGCCCTTACTTTTTTTGGGTCCATCTTAAGACCTGCCTTTGAGACAACAAATCCTAGGTATACCAACTATTTCTTTGCAAAACTACATTTCTTTAGATTAATCAACAACTTCTCCTCCCTCAGCTTCTCTAGAACTCTTCTGATATGCATCAGATGCTCATCCCAAGTCTTACTAAAAATTAAAATATCATCCAAATAAACAATAACAAAACTTCCCAAAAATTCTTTTAGTACCTCATTCATGAGCCACATGAATGTGCTCGGTGCATTGGTTAGCCCAAATGGCATGACTAACCACTCATACAAACCTTCCTTTGTCTTGAAGGCTGTCTTCCATTCACCCCCTTCTCTGATACAGATCTGGTGATACCCACTCTTCAGGTCAATTTTCGTGAAGTACTTTGCTCCACTCAAACAGTCCATGATGTCATCCATTCTTGGCAATGGAAATCTATACTTGATCGTTATCTTATTGATGGCTCGAGAGTCTGTACACATCCTCCATTCTCCATCTTTCTTTGGTGCTAGTATTGCAGGTACTGCACATGGACTTAGGCTCTCCCTTATCAGTCCCTTTCTCAACAACTCCTAAACTTGTATATTCAGCTCTTCATTCTCTGCAGGGGTCATTCTGCGGGCTGCCTTGTTTGGCAAACTGGCTCCTGGTATCAAATCCATTTGATGACTTATCTTCCTTACTGGTGGTAAACCTTCTGGTACATTATCAGAGATAATGTCCTGGAACTCTTCCAACATATCTGAAACTTCTGCTGGTACATCTTCACATTTCTCTTGACTAATCTTAGGAATCAATGCAAAGCAATGACACTCATGCTTCATACCCTCCAAAAATTTCCTACCATCTACCAAACAAATTCTGGCAGTACTACATACCTTTTCTTCCACCTCCTTCAAGGGCTTCAACTTATGACGAACTCCATCCTTTGTTAGGGAATATGTGTTTGCATGGCCATCATGGACAGTGCTCCTATCATACTGCCACGGCCTCCCCAACAACATTGACATGCATCCATCGGTATGATATCACACAACACCACATCATGGTAGTCACCAATCTTAAACTTCACTAAACACTGCTCATTGACCAAAGCTCTATGGTCCTTCTACAACCATGCAATCTGATATGGATGTGGATGCTTTCTTCTTGTCAACTTCAACTTGTCAACCATCTCCTCTGAAACAAGATTATCAGTGCTTCCACTATCAATAATAATATCACAACACTTACCCTCACATTTACACCTTGTGCAGAATAAACTCTTCCTCTGATTGGGTTCTTTCTCCTCATTCAGCAAGGTTCTTCTGACAACTAGGGTTTCTCCCCTTTCAGCATCTTCAGAATGCTTAGAATGTGCATCTTCATCTACATATGCAACTCGTGCATTACCTTTAGGTGTTCTATTTGTCCTTCCTTGATGTTGCAAACACTCATATGCTCGATGCCCTTCTTCTCCACATTGGAAATAGGTTCCTCTAAAACCTCCTCTTCCAGGTCCTTGCCCAGGTCTGCCTCTTCCTCTTCCTCTTTGATCACCATTGTTTTGGTCATGAGGGCGGTAGGTATTATCACCTCTCTGATTTCGACTAGTACTAGCTTCTTCACTTTTCTTTGCATCTTCATTTTAGCCCCCATAGGGTCTTCCACCACTCCTTCCACCTTGACCCCTTCCCCTTTGCTTGTTGTCAAATCTCTTATTCAGCTTCTCTTCCACCTTCAAGGAAAACTGGTACACATCTTCTATGGTGGTCATTCTGACCAGGCTCAACTCCTCTTGAATACTCGGCCTCAACCCATTAATGTAATAGGCTACCTTCTCCTTATTGGGCTCTGCGTGGCTTGTCTTGATAGTGATTTTATAAAACTCTTCTATATAATCCTTAACAGACTTGTTACCTTGCTTCAGTCCTTGCAGTTTCTTCAGCAACTCCATCTCATAGTCCACAGGAATGAACTGCTTCTTCAGTTTCTCCACCATCTGATCCCATCTGGTAATCTTTGCTTTTCCTCTTCTGTTCCTCTCTAATTGGACCTCCTTCCACCAAATATTGGCGTGGCCTTTCAACTTTGTTTTTGCAAACTTAACCCGATCTGGGTCCTCCACATCTTCATATTCAAAATACTCCTCCATGTCATTGATCCAATCAATAAGCTGTTCTGGATTCAAATCTCCAGAATATGTAGAAACTTCAATCCTGGGCCTCTTTCTGATCTTCAAAATGACCCTCAACAACCTTACTTCTGCAGCATCTTCGGTAGCTTCTTGTTCTTCCTCAGATAGCTCTTCTTCAACTTCATCTTCACTTTCTTCTCTTGCCCTCAGCTCAAACCCTCTTCGTAGCTCCTCTTACAATGCATCGATTTGCCTTTGTAGGGCTCTAAAACCCTCTTCTATCAAAGCATTCCTCCCAACATGATTTCTTCGTGGAGGCATCTTGGTCTCCGCAGCAAACCCACAACCTCAGGTCCTGGTGCAAACTGCCTCACGGTCGGCGATCTATCTACACACTTAGAAACTTCGCTCTGATACCACTTGATGAAGGGGGTAAATACTTGATGAAGGGGTAAATCACAAAACACACAATAACAGATATTGAACACAACAAATAGAACTTTCTTTTATTGAACTGGGCAACTCATTACATTACAGACGCTCAATTACAATCAGAGGATGAATCCCCTACTGGTTGCAACACATTACAGCGTTCCCAACCTCAAGACTCTAGAATCTTCAGCCTTCTGTAACCCCAAATCAGCTAGGGTTTCTGTTTTCCCACCTATTCTTGACTCTACATTGGCCCCCCCTTAACTCTACTGCCGCCCAAGGTTCCCAAAATAGTCATAAATAGCACTTTTTGGTGGCTTCCAGCTAAATTTTGAATTTTGCAACTCCCTCCAAAAGTAGGTCAACTTCCGAGAAGCATAACTTTTGATCCGGGTGTCCAATTGACAAACTATTTTAAGCATCGGAAAGCTCGCAATGTGAACTATCATACCGGAAATCCATAAATGGATTTCTGTCAACTTTTTGAGACATTATGGAAAGTTTTAGTGCCTCATATCTTGTTCCAGAAATTTTCAGGGGCTTTTCAGAAAATAAAAACTTTAATATCTTTCAGCTCACAAATGATCTTTGCCTGATTCCTTTGCCAAAGGTCTTATATTTCTATTATGTAACTTTCTGGAAGTTTTTGCTTCGTTACGTGCCCAAATGCAAACTTTCTAAAAATAGCAGGTATACTTTCCTAATTAGGCAGGTCGCTATTTTTAGCAGTTTTGGAAAAACTGAAAGTCCTACATTATTATTCTGGATATTATGGAACCAGAAACACTAATTATGGAAAGAAATGAAAACAACTACAATGATTTTGAATTAACTTCTTTTTGGGTGATGCAAAATTGCCCTTACACCACTGGATGCTCCTGCATCATTCTATTTTCAGTCTATTTTCATTTTGTCTCTCTAGTTTTGTTCTCTCTATGTTTTTGCAGGTAGGGTTTTTGCACAAGGGCAACCATGGAAATATTACTATAGGGAGGTATATACATCAAATATATACACATAGAGTTCTCCTTGTTTCAAATCATATATATATAAACATTTTTTTAATTATAAAACAGAGTAAATATTTTATTGCAAATCCGAGTATTTATTTTGTTTTTTGTTTTGAAAACCAAGAGGATGTAATATACGTATATATATATATATATATATATATATATATATATATATATATATCATATTTTAAATGCATTTAATGAATAGGGGTTACAGAAAAAAATACAGATTAAAGGTATCAGCGGCGGCGAAAATCAAAGAGGGACGTCGTGGTCTGAAAGGAAGAGAGCACATATTTAAATCTTAAAAAAAGAGAGGCAATAATGGTGTGGGGAAGGGGTTCGACCCCCCTCCCCACACCCCATTTGACTAAGGAAGTGGTTGTGTGGGTGGAGGCTTGTGGCTGCCGTCCACACAGACCACTGTGTTTTCTTTTTTTTTTTTTAATTTAAAACTTTAAAACCACAATCCCTACTCTTGTTTAGGGATTCAACTAGGAAACTCAGTCTCTTTTATCCACTGTAAAATACAACAGCAATGAATATATGTCATTCGACTATTTTTACAATGCATTTCATTTGATATTAAAATATATATATGTATATATGTGTGTGTGTGTGTGTGTGTATATATATATATATATATCTATGTGTGTGTATTATATAATATATATGCCAATAAACAGAAAAATTAGATAACTTAAAATCCGAGTCTAGGCGAAGTAGAGGAATAACTTTTTTTTTTCTTTCTCACACATTTTCTTTCTTTTGACAGCAACAATAAAATAACATAGTCATATTATTTTCCTTTAAAACAACAAGCATTTTGAGGAGAAATCAATTTACTATGAACCATAAAATAGAGTTTAACTATTTTATTTCTTTTTGAAACACAATGACAGCAACTATATTTTCCTTTGCTTTTCATTCATATAATCAACAACTAAACAACATTGTAATTATTTATTTTCTTTTCATACTATTCAAATACACTTCATTACAATGCCAAGAATTGCATAAATATTTTAGGACAGTAAGAAGGATTTAAATCAACAATATAACTTCATTTGAAATGTAGGAAAACACTAACTTCATAAGGGAAATTTTATTACACAACTTTGAGAGTACAAAATTTGACAACCAAATACAATAAGGTCACAAGGACCATGGCTCACAAAATAGCCAACATAGTAATAAAGAAGCAAGGCCACAAAAGCTATTCTCCAAAGCTCCAAGACCTGCAATAAATTTTAACACAAAGAGGGTGAAGCCAAGCCACGAAAACTACCCTCCTCCCTACCATAGACCCGCTAGTGGGTCACCCCTAAGCTAGGATGTAGATCATCACATGGGTTCAATCATTCCACAACAAATTCAAAACACAATGGAAGCCAACAACACAAATTCACCCATAGTTTATGCACAATATGAAACTCATAGAAATGAGTTTGGAAGGGGTAGGGGAGTGGACCACTTGACTCAAGAGGTCACTCCAAAACTCATAGTCTCAACATTGCAATGCCTCAAGCCAAAAATAATATCTCCATGAAACACAAAATCACTATGGCACTCATGCCAACTAAAATAATCCCGTACTCCATATGATGCCCTCAAGGCCATAAAAATACCTACACCAGGAGGGTGATCTCGAGGAGGTTCACTCCTCCCCCACCCCACACAAGGAAGGAGACACCCAAATGGGTAGTCTCATACCATACACCCAAAACCCACACAAAAGAAAATACTCCCAAAACACAACCAAGAACATAAGCAAAAATAAATAACAATCATAAGGAATGGCTACATGCCATGAGGCTTACCTTAAGAGCCCAACAATGGATACAAGTTGAAGAAGAGCCCACAACCTTTCTCCAAGCCTCCAATCCTCCAAATTCTTCTCACTCCTTCCCAAAACCCTCCAAAGATAGAAATTTTTTTCAAAAAGTAAGAACCCCCAACTCCTCTCCAAGAGGAGATAAAATAGGCCTCCAATCTAGGCCTTGATGAATGAGAAGGTGACACATGTCACCTTCTCCTTCCTCATCCCATGCCACTTGCAAGGGAGAATGAATGGGAAGGTGACAAGTGTCACCCTCTTATCCATTCAAACCCTCATCCTCTCCACTTGTGCTCTCACACATGTGTCAGAGCAAAAGTGGAGAGGTGGCATGTCTCCCCATGGCTCCATGAGGATAAGGGATGACACATGTCATCACCTTACTCCTGAAGAGAGCCCCTTTACTCCAAGATGCTCTCCCACGTGTGTGAGAGTCTTGGAGAAAGGTTCCACACACTTGGGGGACTTGAAGACTCCCCAAGTCTTCAAGGTGGAGGAATCCCCAAGCCTTGGGAAGGGAGATGGGCCTTCTTTCAAGGCATGACTCGTCTCCCACCCTTAGCCATTTTAAATTTTCGTCACTTTCATTTAACCCAAGTTTACAGTGACTAGATGGGAGTTAACCTAGGGTTTAGTAAGCCCAAATGGACCCTAGACCCTAGGGGTACCACCTAGGGTTAGTTTGGACCTCTAATAAACACTTGAGGTATAAATTCACATTAAATGGCCCAAAATAAAAAGAACACCAAATGGTGTGAAATAAAACACAAGTTTTACAACACATCAATTAAATTAAAGAAAAGGGGTGAACTAGGCCAATTAATGAAATTCAAGCATTCATGAAAACATCATTCAATCATACATGATCCTTATCCCTCTTGGGAATGGATTGGCATAACAAGGAAACACATAAGTGTGAGATCGGCCTCTAATTTTCTGTGGCCTGAAAAATCACCTGCACACTCGAACAAACGGTCAATCCAACATAGATATATCATAGCTGAAACAACAGAATGTAATAATCATGTCATCACATAATTCATACACAACATTAAACAACTCACATCATAATTAAGATTTATAATTGCATTTTCTATATACTAACTCAGAAGTCAGAATAACATAGCAAATCCATATAATGAGCTCAAAATCAACATCACTAATAATCATCAAATGTATCTCACATGTCTAACATCATAAGAGCATCAAAATGGAATCTAATCAAATCACCCAATAAATATCAAAGCTAATCCAAAATTAGGAGATATAGTCTAAATCTGCATAATGGAAATCAATAGTCTCTAAAAGTCTAAAATGTCTCCAGCTGTAATATGAAATGATCAAAATAGGGAAGTGAAATAATTAGGCCTCACATCAAAATCTTGCCCTCTACAATCATTTTGTATGCAGTGTCAATTGCGGTGCCTGTTGCCAAATCCTCTCTAATTATAAAGTATATTTTATATGGGATACCCATGGTGGCATACCACATGGTCAAATTTGTAATTTTGGTCATGGCTCCTTCCATCATATGTTATGCTGGTTAGCTCTATGACTTTGTTAGTTTAATGGCCTTTTTGGAAGGCAACTTCCTTGTTGCGCACAACCCTGTTACCTCTTGGATTGCTTGCTTGGTTATGCGGTAGGGTTTGTCAACGTAAATGTATTCATCATGGATCTGGCTAAGAATAATCTTGATTCACCCATGCTCCACTGAGAAATCTAGGAAGTCTTTCCACGAATCTAGATTCTTCTTCTCTATTTCTTGGCACTATGGCATGTATTGTGTTTGGTCTAGTTGCAACAAAGATTTTTGTAGTGTTTCAAACTTTATGTGATCTATCTCTGAGAGGGGCATGTGGATATACTTTCTTACATCCTCAGTATACATTACATCAGCTAGGCTGGTAGAGAATGCCCCATCTAGGTCAACCTCCATTGCCTTAAACTTCTTATATTTTGGGCACTACTTGTTGGAGCCATCGACCAATGTAGGTGTTGACATTTTTACTTTGTAATTTATTTTGGTTCAGCTTACTTGTATAGATTTTTATTGAGCTCATGACTATTCTTAGTATGCAATGGTGTTGAGTGATGGTTTGGAGCTATTTTTTATAACCCTAACAGTGGGATTTGCAATTAAGGTATTTTCCCATTCTTAATTTGGTGTAATTTTGTAACTGTTACATTCTTGCGGGTTATTTTCTTTTGCAAGTTTTTACTTTAATCATACATATGTTACGTATAATAGAAAATTTGATTCTTTTTCTTTGCTTTATCCCATAGTTTGATGATAATGTTTTAATCTTGCACCATTCACATATCTTGTGAGAAGTTTCCCTTCTAATGTTTTAAGTCTCATCGCTCTGGAACTTGATATTTCTAAAGTATTTTAATAATAATGTAAAAATATTAAATTATTTTTAAAATACTTTTTCTTTTCTATAGTTTAAATATTAGAAAAATTAAAAAAAGGGCAAAATTAGTTATTTTTTGCACTTAAAATTCAAAATTTGGGGAAATTATTGTTTTTAAAAGAACATATTAAGTTTTGGAAACTCAAAAATCAAAATAAACTAGCAGCATTATTTATTAACGGTGCCTTTGATTTGCATTTAAGGTAATTTCGTTGTGTTTAATTACTACATCTAACATGTAATAAAGTTGCAACAATGACATCTATGGCATCAACCTTGTAAACTGTCGGGGATAAATAAGGGTTAAATCAGAGATATAAGGATTTTAAAACTATATACAATGGCTCCTAGTGCACATAAAATAATGCTTCCTAACTCTCAACTCTTGAAAGGAGATAATTATGCCACCTTGAAAACCAAAGTGCAAACTCAATTAGAGTTTGAAGAACTTTGAGATGTAGTCTCTGGAAACACAACTAGACCTCAACAAGCTAGTGATGATCAAAATAAATTTGATAAGGCCAATCAAAAGGCCAAATTGATCATTTTGTTTGCAGTTACATATGAGGTTCAACCTCACATATGTACAACCGCCATTGCCAAAGAGGCTTGGGATCGCCTCAAAATAGTCTATGAGGCTAAAAACCAAAACCAAATCTTTCATCTGTAATATCAGTTACATTGTCTCCAAATGAAAAATGGTGAGAAGGTAGAGGCATTTTTAGAAGAGTTTCCAAAATTAGAACAACACTTCAAGCGTTAGGGGAAGAAGTCACATATGCTACTCTTGTACCAATTGTACTGAGAGCATTACCCCTATCATTTCGAGTGTTTGTTGACAATATGTCATAAGGTCCTAACACTTTAGTTAAAAATATGCCAATTTTGTCGATCGGGTAGTGTCCAAGGCTGTATGCAATAGGAGATATTTTTGGACATCTCACTTAGCAACAGATTTATGAATTTTTGAAAAGATTGAAACAAAATCTAAACTAGAAAGCATTTGAATTCCTAATCTAGAAAGCATGTAAACTATCTAAGAATCAACACTTGCAGTTTAACTATGAATTCAAAACAAAAGGAACTAACTACTAATTAAAAGTTCATTTGACATCTTTAATCAATAACTAACAATAGATTTATGAATGGAGTGGATGCTTCAAAAATTTCAAGTAAACAGAATTTCAAAGATCATTAATTTAAAACCACAACCTGCAGGAACACATAACAAAGCTAAACACAAAGTGAGATTTATCTAAACAAAACATGCACAAAACAAAAATGATAACACCAACAATAAAAATACTTATCTATTCTATAATCCCTCAAGTGGCCAGCTCTTGGGAGATCCTGTTATCGATTCACATCACATTTAGTACTTCAACAAATCCAAAGTAAATCCCATTCATATTACTTCCACTGCTCAAAAAATATTACTCAGAATAAGACTGGCGATATTCATTCATGTCATAGTTTAAAGATCATAGAACACAGAATAGCCCTTTTGCATTGTATATCAGAACATAACATAACACAACATAATCCTTGTTTTGAGCAACTACATATATATGGTATTGCTACAAAATCCTAAATTTCAAATGGCAGGTAAATGCCATTGAAAAAGTCTTTAAAGAAAAATAGAATTATAAACCAACTGGATGTCTTTGAAATAAAACACATTAAAGGCTATGAGTGGATCCGTAAAGTCTTAAGTATGCCCAACAGAAAATAACAAAATTTCTTAACAAAGTCTATGATGTATGCCTAAATTTCTGGCGCCCTAAAATTCTGGTGCTCTGACTTCAGCTTCTTTGAAATCCACTCCTTTCATTAGGCCATACATGGAACCCTACATAATTACACAAGCTCTAGAGCAATTAAGTCAACATTAGTGGCTAATTTCAATCAATTTGAAAATAAAGATTTATACATCATTTTATCAAAAATAGATAAATATTATTTCTAAAAATAAACAAATTGGCATGGCTAAGGTGCATGGTTAGGACAAAAAGGGTTAAATGGATTATTGTAAAAATGAGGTTGTTTATACCTCATCAACCTCCCCTTCCTAGGCCTGAGCAGGTCCTCCTACTCTCTGATGAGCCCTTTGTCTTTCTGCATCCCTCTTCCTATTCAGTTCATCATATTTAGAGCTGAGATCATTCATGTCCTCTACCTCCTCATCCAAATGATCAGGGTACTTAAGAAAACCTTTGTTCAATCTAATCCTCATCTTCCATGCATGTAAGTCTTTGGGATCTTGCTCTGCAGTGACCAAAACTACAGGGGGTGGCTGAAGGAGTAATGGCGGTCTGTATCTCATCCCTATCCACTTGGTCTTGAGCTGCAGAAGTATTTCTATCAAATCTTCTACTCTTTTATAAGACCACCTGAGATTGGTTGGAGAAATCATCTCCCTTCATTTGAGATACATAGGTAGGGGAGTTTATCGCTCCTCACAGGCACTCCATGCCCTGTTTATTAATTGTGGTCCATTAACTTTGAAATCTTCAAAACAAATCTTGGTACTTTCATTATACTTGTCCTTCACAGCTTCATAACTCTTAATCCTTCAGAATTGAGCCTTGAAGGAAAAGGGCTTATGGTTAGGGTATCTCATTTGGATCCCTACAATTCTCTCTACCTGGAGATATTCTCTAGTCCTATCCTTCCAATGGAGTTGATTTTGCATATTAGACATGAAGGCTCTGAGCTGCACTTCTCCCATAAAAAGGTTAATGAAGAAATCACTGTATTTTTCCAAAAATAGATTATGTATGAAAAATTCACAGAGCAGATTTTGCTGAATAGGGGGTGCCTCTTTGAATGCTTCTAGGAATTGTTTATCATCTGGATCATGCGGTAAGTTGCAGGAAATTCTCAAAAGTTTCCATCTCAATAATTGTTCATTGAGGAACATAGAATATAATTTGGATGGCTTCCTACAGGATAATAACAACTCTCCAAGCTTGCATGCATCAGTTTTAGCTTGGTAGAGTCTGTCATAGGATTCCCTCAATAATACCATTTCCTTCTTAAGTCTGGCATTTTCTACCCCTGCTTGTCTTAGGAAATAGCACCTTTCCATCCACTTTGCTAACATGGGAGGAATGTGAACTTGAAACCACTCCATTTTGGTTAGTTCAGTTTGTATCTCTTTTGAATCATAGTTGGCTTAATACTGACTTCCTGCAATTCCTATTCTAGCTCTATAGTTTTACTAAGAGCTAAATTAAGTTCTAATATCTATTTCTCCCATTCCTCTACAAATGATTTAAGGAATTGCTCCAAATTGATAGTCAAATTTTAAATTTGTTCATCCTTTTTCTGATAAACTAACCAAATGTTCCTTATCTTTTGCCTCAATTTGTTTTATTTTTTACTGCAATTCCTCAATGAATTTATCCTTCTATTCCAATTGAGTTCCTAGGGTTTTGATTCCTTGATCTTTTTGCTACAAAAGTTTTGTCTGTATGTCCATTTCCTATTGTTGTTTGGCTATTTGTTCCTCATTTTGCTAGAGTTTGTTTTTCAACTGTCCTATTTCTTCCCTTAATTCTTCTAATTCCACTTTTAAGGGATCACATTTTTCATTTTTTGTATCATTGGCAAGAGAGGGAACAAAAGTTTTTGTATCATTGGCACGAGGGGGAACAAAAGTTTCTGTATCATTGGAAAGAGGGGGAACAAAGATTTCTATATCATTAGAAAGAGGGGGAACAAAGATTTCTGTATCATTAGCAGACACATGTCCTTCATCATTTACTTCTAGTAGACCTTGTTCTGTGTCATTGATAGTATTAAGAGGCGATGATTATCCAATTTGGGGGACTGTGTCAATTATGTGTTCTTCTAATGGCTATTGAGTGGGAGAAAATGCTTCCACAGGCTCATCCCCTTGAGCCTCTTCTTCTTCAACAAGTACATAATTTGGGACTTGTTCTCTTATTTCTTCTTGATCCTTCTCAAGTGGATCACTCTCTCTCTCTCAGATGTAGGGACATCATTATTTCCCAAGGTTTGACATTCACTTGACTGGACTGGGTTCTCACTTGGCTGCCTATCCTATCTTTTCTTCTTAGGTATATGCGGTTGGTCACAAGCCATAGCACAACTGAAATCAGAAGCCAATCTTTTACTTCTCCTTAAAGGGGGCTCAGTCTCTGCAATTTAATTTTAGGCCTCTTTTCCTTTTTATTGGGCCAACTATTTTCATCCTTAGAGTCCACTATATCCACATTTTCCTACTTTTCAGGGGTTTTTGGCACACTTTATGGCTTGGGTCGTTCTTCAGGGTCTAGAGGGTTTGACAAATTTTTTGATGCTTTATCATCGGGAGCTTCTGTGGTAGTTTGAGGTACAGGGGAAGGTTCTCTTAGGTTTTGTGCCACCAATCCAGATGACCCGCCTTCCTCAAAATGTCTAGAGAGGGCACAGGGTTTTCAAATTTCCTGAGAAATTTCTACCATTTCTCATTTGTTTTTCTCTTCTTAAGGATCTAGTGTTTAGAAATTAAAGAAATAAGGCCATGGTATTTCAATGGTCCTGACCCAATTTTAAACCTCTCTATCATATGGACAAGGAAATTATTGAGGAAGGTGGGAAGGTTAACCCTCAATTTAGGGTTTTCAATGCCATGGCGCAGGTGAATGATCAGACGGAAGGGAGGACCAACTACGATAGCACATTGTCCTTCACATGTGAAATACTTGATTATCTAGGCTACCGCCATTCTCCATGGCTCTGCAATAGACATTCTTTGAAACCCTTTATTTTCTCCTCGGGTATTCACAACTAGTAATGGTTGAGGTTCCCCTTCCCTTATGAAAAGTTCTATTAGTTTTTGGTAAGAAATATTTGTAGTTTCTGATAGATTTAAAACTTCATTTTTAATACCAGATAAGCTAGAAATAGTTCAAGGACTCACCTTAAATTTATTTCTACGTACAATCGATTGTCCATCTGAGAAGTTCTCGATGAACTCTTTAACCAACTGTGTATTATGCCTCTCAAACTCTTTCATGAATTCTAGCCATCCCACCCTTTGAAATAGTTCTAAAATATTATTAAGTGCCAATAACTTATTTGTGGAAGTTGGCTCTGATTTGTGCTTTGCTTCTCCCATTCTATCCTTTACTGGAAACTTTGCTAAGTGTCTACTAAATTTCATGGCACACTAAGGTGAAAAATGTTTCAAACAAACTAATATGTAGATTAAGCAAAACTCAATCTTTATGGCCACTTGTAGTCTTATAATGCTGATAGGACACAGATTAATTCATGGCATTCAACCATTCTATATCTAATTATTACCTTGCATGGAATGGAATGAGTGAGCCGACACCTCTTCTAGTGAAGGTAGAGTTCACATAATCTACCAAATTTGGAAAAGATGGGGGAACATGCCAATTTATTTAATGTTATTCACAATAATTTACCTACTTAAGACAAAAGATGTACGTACCCTACATTTCCTCATTGATTTGAAATTCACCTCATGTATGCTGGCGTAATGGCATCATAGATGGTGGTGTTATTAGATTCGAATGGGATGGTTAAGTGTGGTAATGGATTTATTCTTAATGAAGATGGGGTGGCTAAAAAGTGTTCTAATTATTATGCTGATAGGTTGTTTGTTGGGTGAATATTTTGTCTTCAACTAACTAAAGGCAAAATGGTTATATTGACCACAGTGTAATGAGATAAATCTCTCTTCTCAGCAAGGGGAGGTTCCCTATCACTTATCACAAACTTATTTAAACTAAATATTAACTTGGCGGTGAGACCATATCATCCATTTCTCTTTTTTCAGAAATGATGTTTACAAAATGAAATAGCACTTTCTTGATACAAATTGAAATAACCAAGAAACCCATGAGAGAAAAAAGTCTATCATTGCTTCTTTTACTGATTTATAACTTAGAACCTAGTAGAATAAGGTACAGACCAAAGTCTTCACCGAAAACTATGACAAAATAAATGATCACAAAAGATAATAGTAGTTCAAAGCCTTTCCAATATCTTTTACTTTAAAACACTAAATCACAAACTAAAGATAATTGTTGTAGCACAAAGTCTCCATAATCAACTTTAGAACATCTCCCAGATTATTCTCACTCACACTACAATTTGATCAAAAGGATAAGATAGTATTAGGAAAAGGACATAAGAACAATTTCCAATACACCATAAGATATTCCAACACAAAGATTGAATGATCACTTGCTTTCTTATTCACTTGATAAAATTTGATTTATAATTTGAACACAAAGTCTCAAAATGCTCTTCAATTTGGCAGAGTTTCGCTTCAATAACTAAAAGATAAAAAATACAAAAGAGGCCCTCTTTATTTATAGGGAGGGTCCTGGAGCAAAAATAGGAAATTTACAACTACTTTGACTTATTTAGCAAAAGAGTCCTATTTGTCTTGGGACTTCCTTTGTCTCACATTTAATTACATTTTGGAAAATTACATATGGATATGTCCACAACAAAATTCAAATGACATATACAAGAATAAAATAAACTAAGGCATTAGCTTCCTCTATCATTCTTCTTTAGAAAATCCTGGTACATGGCCTGTATGGCTGCCATCTCGCATGCATCTGGTTTAGCTATATTTTCTAAGATAGTGCGGGCCCGAAGAATTGCATCTTTTACTGCCTTTATCGCCTTTTCATGTTTGTCCAGATTATACTTCAAGTTCTTTAAAGTTGAATGTTGATCATATAGAGTATCCATGGAAAGTATTGAGGGCACCTCCTCTTCGAATTTCCTTTGAACCATCTTTTCGAAGGAACTTACCATCTCCTCTACTGAGAGGAATTTATGGTCTTCACCTGTGAGGGTGCATGGAAGTTCTTCTAGCCTGTGTAGAAGCATGACATCACTATCTTCACTGGCTTCTCAAGCTTGACATAGATCTTCAAGTAAACCTTTTATTATGTGAATACAATGAACCAGAGTCTCCTTGGTTTTAAGATATGATTCCCTGTTTGCAATGACCCCGATGGTGATCAGATTCTTTATCTTAATCTTTTTCATATCTATCCACTCCTCCAAGCTCTCTTCTTGATCTTGCAGCTCTTGTGAGAGTAAGTCAACCAAGTAGTCCAGCTCAGCTTTAGCTTTATCCATCTTCTCTTTTCTTTCTACAGTGGTTTTTAGCAGAATTTGCTCTTGAGCTAACGAACGCTCCACAATATCTCCTACCACCCTTCCTCTGGCTTGTGCTTTTTCAACCTTCTGGATCAAGGGGTCTTCTATAGTCACTGCCATAGGTTCTACAATTTCTGATGACTTTACTATCTTTTGAAGAATTGCAGCAAGTTGTTCTGCTTTGGCCTTATACTTTTCTTTCTCTTTTTTGACTTCATCGCACTTTTCAAGCAAAGTGCTGGTAGTAGTTTGAAAATTTGTTTTTATGCCTTCATGAGTTAGCTTGCCCAAATCAACTCTTGAAATGACATAATCATTCATGTCAAAATTGTCAATAGTGGCATCTTCTGGTGGTTTAGTAATGTCTGCGTATCTGATTCCTTTCTCATTGATAAGCCTAGAAATAGTCTTAGGCTTCTTCTTCATAGTCTTTTCTTTTACAGGTAACATCTTTTCAATATCAATCTCATTAGGTGAAATAGCTTGCTTCTTCCTCTTTGGAGTATATGCAGACAACCATGGGGGAAGCACAGAAGCACCAACAACCGAAGATGAGTCTACTACTTGTTTAGTCAGATCCATATTTATACAAGTTATAGTCACGATAGGACTGGTGTTGGTAAAAACCACACCTGTATCAACAACCTTCTCTAAAGCATCCAGAAGATTTTCAAAAACAAACTGTTCACCAATGTCAAAAGATGGAGAAGATAAACTTGGGATGGAACCGGAAGAATAAAAAATGGTCCCAAAATTGGTTTTTATAGAAGTAGGGGTATTATCAGAAGAAACAACAAAGATAGGTGAAAGAAGAACATTTGAAATCACCGGGAGACTACCAGAAACTAGAGTATGAGGAAGAGGTGTAGAAACTTGTGTTCCAATGGGAAGACCTTTCTCAGGGGATTGAGGTAGATCACCAAGTTGTTCTTCTTCTACATCTTCATCTTTGCCTTGTTCAGTTTCATCTTCTTCATCAGATTTATTAGATACTTTTATTTATTGAGCATCCTTTGACTTCTAAACATTTTGTTCTTCAACCTCAACATCTTCAATCTCCATTTGGTCAACATTAGCATCTTCAACACTTGCTTCAGTGACATTGGAAGTTTCTGTAACTTCCTTCTTCTTCCCTCCTTTTGATACAAACTTAATTTTTGGTTTTCGTATCTTAGATGAAGAAGGGGCGTCACTCTTATTTTTGGTTCTATTCTTAACCTTCTTACCCATCTGTTCCTATGCTTCAGTCTCTAATCCTGTGAGAAATTCTTTCAATTTAACCCCTTTACTTTCCAACCACACATTTGTGTTGGCTAGGATTGGTTGAAATCTTTTCCTTATGGATGTTTCTTCTTTAACTGACCATTTCACCTCTGGAAGAGGTGATACTTCAACATTCTCAGTGTTATATTTGGGATCTAGAACATTCCTATCATCCTCCATTCCATCTGGAATATCAGCGAGGCCCAGCTCTTCAATCTTACTTAGGTGAAGTCTGCAGTAGTCTAGCTTCCTGATCTCGTTCTGTGTCCTGAGATCAGCCCAAATGTCTTCAACCATTGGTACATGGAAGGTTGACTTTCTTTTGATCTTATCTTGAACTCTTCTGAAGTCAAAATGGTCTCTCTTCTTGTAAGTTCTCATAGTGACCAGCTGTAATTAAGAATCAACTATTTTTGCTTTGTTAGCTGATTGAACTGAATACCTTCCAATTTCAATGGGGAACTTTATCCCTGACTTCTTCAGCTCCATTTGTTTATTGTGCACTAGAATCAGCTATCTGAATAGCTCCATGAGAACAATACAGTCACTGGGATACCATGGAAGAATATAAGGGTAACCGGGATAATACCCTACCCTGAGATATGTGAAAGTGGGGAATTGCAAGAACAAGCAACCGAAAGAATTCACGACCTCCCAAGCTTCATTTGAGACCCTTTTCTAAACAAGTTCATTATCCCATAAGCACATGAATACTGAAAAGAAGGCATCATTGACCCTTCAGAAATGATGGATTGATCCCTTCAGAGTAATTTGAGGGTAATACTCATATATAGGGACCAATCTCATGTCACCAACCTGAGTCAAACCTGGAAAGCTTCTCATGCTAGCAGCAGCATATACAAGATATGAGGTCATATAGAATTTGAATGTTGTGTTGACCTTCACCAGTTGCTCATGTAATGCATTACTAATCTACTCTCCCCAGAATATTCTCTATGTACCTCGAAGAATCACCTTGATGTAAGTGTACATCCATTCTTGGAACTTGGAGGAAGAGGGGAGTCCTCTGATGTGACTCAAAAGTTTGATCAAATCACAAACTTCCTCTACAAAGTTACTTCTAGGGATTTTCAACCATTTGTTGTTGATGTACCTTCTTGTAGCTTCCACATCTGTGTCATAATATTTTTGCCCCTGAGCAAGGTCAATTTGTCCAATGTTTACAATGGGTGGACACATAAAGATTTTGTCTAGACATTCTGCATCTAACCTCATGATCACATTCCCTTGAGAATCTGTCACAACCCTAGTGTCCCTGTTGTAATGGATGGCCACCTGAAGAATGAACTCAGGATTGTGTGCAGAAACTGGAAATAATGCAACCAAGTGAATATTGTTGTCAATGATCTTTTGCATATGTCTGGAAGGATTCACCTATTTTGTTCTTTCCACAAATTCTGCCATGTCCACGTGTCCTATTTTTGTGTCCCTGATTTCATCAATATTTTACTGCACTGCCATCACTAGAAAGACACCTTGGTATTTGTACTTCATGATTTTGGCTTTGGATGGAGATGGCTCTAACATCAGCTCTAGAGAGAACTCTGAGATAAATATCTGCCATGAACACTTGTTGAGAACTGCAAAAGGCCATGATCTCGCAATTAGGGGGAAAATGGATAAACTGGGATAACCATGATTTGATGATCATGGACAGGAAAGCATGTGTTGAAGGGCTTGAGTGCACGCAAATCAAGGTAAGGGTGAAAGTAGGCTAACAGGCCTGGAAAGGTGAATTTTCCCAGTGTTGGGAAAAATTTGGGAAAATTGCACAAGCGGTCAAAATGACTACTCCTGCATGAGGAATTACTTGCATATGTAAAGTTAGATGTTTTAACCGCTTGTACATGTTTGGGAAGAATTTATCATTATCATGAAAAGTCAGTGAAAAATATCGACATTACATGTGTTTTCTTTTTTGGAAGAATGTTTTACATGTAGGGTTGGTCAAAATGACCGCCCTTACATCAGGGTATTTTGCAACTTTGAAGGCATGTGCATGGTCGGCTGATTGGACCACCGGTGCATGTATTTGATGCATTGTCCATGGAAAATACCGACTTTGCATCTATTGATTTTCTTTACTCTGGAATGTGTAAAGGCGGCATATTTCACCGCTGCTACATATGTTTGAACATTTGCAAAGGTTATGTAAAGGGCGGCGGTTTTAACCGCCCTTACGTTATGTTTGGGACTCTCGAAGGGTGCAAAGACGGTCGGTTATTCCACCAATGCACAAGGGTAGAACACAAACAAGTTTTTCACAAAATGAAACAAGACATGACGAATATGTAAATATGGAAGAAAATACGCATAGAGCATTGTGGGTAATTTTAAAATCAATTGTTTGTTTAAAAACTTGAGGCAAAAAGATAAAACGGAAAACATTTAAACAAAACCGTAAATAGAAAAAATAATAAAAAGGAAAGAAGACATACCCTGACGTAAGGTCAACGCAAAAACCCTAACTCATGCACAATCCATGAAACACAGTCAAATCTACTGACGTCTCGATCAAATGATCTTAAAGAGGATTATCAGTCGAGTGAGAGGTTTAATAGTAAGAAATAAATAATTAAAATGAATTTAAAACGGTTTAAAAAGGCTTAAACCAGATGCATTAATGCCAACACAAGTGGCATTAATGTCACGGATTCAGAAAGATATGCTTAGTCGGTGAGAATGACCAACTTAGCATGTGTTGATCAACATGCGAAGGCGGGGGGAAAGACCGACCAAGCATATCTTGAGAAAAACCTTTAACATGTGTAGGCGGGGGAAAAGACCGACCAAGCATGTTAAAGGTTAGAAGGGTCATGTATGAGCAAAGATTTGGACTGCCATTGCATGTTAAAACAAGGACTTAGTAAGACATGCGAAAGTGGCGAAAAGAGCTGACTCTGCACATAAAAGAAGCAAAATACATGTAAGAGCGGTTGTTTGGGCCGCTATTACATGTAGTAAAAAAAACATTTCTAACACCCCAAAATGTCTAATAATTGATATTTTGGCGAGTTTACGATCACAACAAGCTTTGTGATTTTCAAGAAATCATGGCGAGGGAATGTCACAATCTCTTCTAGGATGTTAGATGACTTCGCTCGAGATCAAGAGTACTTGTCTCAATTTGTGAACTTAGAGTGTCAGCTACGAAATGGACAAGTTTCGTAGGGGTTGTCTACAAAAACGAGCATAGCTGATTTTGAGAACAACAACTATCTCTAACTGGGGAACTTCCATCGATCGAACTTTGAAATGATCGAAGGGAGAAGAATCTAGTCTCTAAGTGCCTTCATCCATGCCATTGGGCTATAGAGTCAAGTGACCAAAAAGAAAAAGACACAAAAGACTAAACAAAAACACAAAAATAAAAACACAAAACTATACAAATGTATAAGTGAACTTATCTGATACTTCAAGGATTGAAGTGTTTCAAATGTTGCCCACTGTGAGGCAACAAGAATGGTGTTCCATCCAGATATTCTAGAAAAAAGCTATTTTCACCACAGAACTGATGAATGGTGAACAGACCTCTCCACAAGGAATCAAACTTTCCATGCATTCCTTTTGGTTCTCTCCTCTTATGCCATAACAAGACTTGATCTCTAATTTGAAACTCACGAGCCCTTGCTTTTTTGTCAAAGAGTTTCTTAACCTGACTTTGATGTTCAATGATATGATCTACCACCATAGCTCACTGTTCTTCAAGTTCAGTTAGGTACATGATCCTTTTATCAATAGAATTTTCAAAAGTTCTATCCTACACTGCCTTTGCCAACTTCAGTGCTGGCAACTCCAAGGTAATTGGTATCTTTACATTCAGACCATATAGAAGCTAAAATGGTGACATACCTATTGCCCTTTTGGGGGTAATCCTGTCTGTCCATAAAGAATCAAACAACACTTTATGCCAAGTTTCCTAATTATCTTCCACCAATTTCCTAATAATAGTAACCAGATTTTTGTTACTTGATTCTGCCTAACCATTTCCTTGCGAATAATAGTCTGAAGAGTGGGAAAGAATGATCCCATGCTCGTAGCAAAAGCCAGTAATCTCATGGGAAGAGAAACAAGTAGCATTGTCTACTACAATCTTGTTTGGGACTCCAAACCAGGAAATAATGTTTTCCTTGAGGAAATTACATACCACTTCAGAAGTAGCATGCTTAATTGGGATGGCTTCCACCCACTTGGTAAAATGATCTGTCGTGGTGAGAACATAGTTGTGTCCCACACTTGATGGTAGGTTCATAGCACCAATGAAGTTGATGCCCCATTGCTGAAAAGGTTCTTCAATCACCACCGGCTTGAGAGGTAATGCGGCCAACTTAGGCCTTCCAACAAACTGTTGACACAACTCACATCTATGTACCCAATTGTACGCATCTTGAAACAGTGTGGGCCAATAGTATTTGGCCCGCAAAATCTTGTGAGCTGTCACAAGTGCAGAAAAATGTCCTCCATAGGCCAAATTGTGGAAAGACTCCAGAAGTCTACTTTGTTGCACTTTATCCACGCAACAAAGAAATACTCCATCAAGATTCCTCTTATACAAACCATTGTCCCATAAGACATAGTTTTTAGCCTTCAATTTGATAGTTCTTTTCTCCTTATAAGACAGATGAGAAGGACACTCACCATAGGTAAGAAAATGAGCAATATTTGAATACCACTCATCAGTAGTAGTGACAAAAAGAACAGTTGGTATATCTTCAACTTCTTCTTCTTCATCTCCTGTCTCCTTTGGTACATTATCAGCGATCAATTGACACAAACCTCTACCACACACAAGCTTGGTAGGTTTGATATCAAGATCAAACTCTTGGATCTTAGCAATCCAATTGCCTCTTTTAGTTCTGAACTCCTATTGAGTCAGAATCGACTTTACTGTTGTATCAGGCACTAAAACAACAGTGTGTGAATTCAGAATATAGAACTAGAAATGCTTTACCGCCTTGACCACGACATAAGCGTGTTTCTCCATATTCAAACATTTCAATTCATGAGCTTTGAGAGGACAACTCATAAATGATATGGGGGATTCCACACCTTCTTCATTCTGTTGAACAAGAATGGCTGAAAGTGTATGTTCAGAAGCGTAGCTGTAAAATATGAAATCTTTGGTATAGTCAGGACAAACAAGGACTAGAGCATGAGCAATAGCCCTCTTGATATCCTCAAATGCCGCTTGGCCTTCCACACTCCAACAGAAAGTAGCCTTACCCTTCATCATGTTGACGATGTGACGGGTTTTCTCTGCAAATTCAGGAATGAACCTTTGTAGAAAATTCACCTTTCTGAAGAAAGAATGAACTACAGTCTTACTAGCAGGCAAAGTAAGACTTTGAATGGATTTGACTCTTTCAGAGTCAATTTTAACACCTTCTCAGGATACAATGTGGCTGAGAAGTTTACCTTCTGTAACCCCAAAAATTGACTTCTTAGGGTTGAGAGAGATACCATTTTGCCGACATCATTCTAGCACTTGTCGTAAATGGTACGCATGATCATGATGGTGTTTGGAGAAAACAGTCAAGTCATCAAGATACACCATAATGAACTTCCCCATCTCATCTTTGAAGGCGAGCTCCATTGCTCTCTGGAATGTGGCACCAGCATTGATCAGACCAAAAGGCATCCTACGATATGCAAATGTGCCCCATGGTGTTGTGAAAGTAGTCTTGTACTGATCTGCTTCATTGACTACCACTTGATTATACCCTGAAAAATTATCTAACATAGACAACATTTCTGAACTAGTTAATGTTTGCAACACTTGGTCCATGATGGGTAAGGGCTAGTTATCCTTTAGAGAAGATTGGTTGAGATTCCTGAAATCAACGCAGATACGGATTTCTCCGTTCTTCTTCCTTACAGGAACTATGTTCGCGATCCAGGTGGAATGATGAATTGGAAAAATTATCCTTGCATTCAACATCTTCTGAATCTTAGAAAGGATAGTACCTAATTTTTGGGGTTGTATTGCCTTCGTTTCTGCTTGTGAGGCAATGACCCAACTTTGAGGGGAATTTCATGTTGAATTTCCTTTAGCCTGAAGGACTTCAGGTCATCATAGGAATACGCCAAGACATCAATGTAATGGTGAAGGAGTGTAATAAATTTGAACTTCTCATCGGTAGTGCAACATTTCCCAATGTTGACCATTTTGGGATCTGCCTCCGAACTCAAATTTACTTGTTCAAATTCCATAGAGGAACTTGAATCTAGTTGTTGCTACTGCTTGATATATCTGTCATACTTATCAAATAGATTTTCAAGGGAAACCAAACCTTTTGGAATCTTATTCACTTTCAATTGAAGAAACTCTTCACTAGTTTGTGAATCTATTTCAGAAACATATTCCCGTGGTGGAGATTCACTACCTTCGAAATAGAGTTCATCAAAGCTATCTGTCTTTTCCAAGAAAGCTATGATTTGGTTATCACCATTGAACACCTGCTAATGGCCAGCATTATTAGGTACACTTGGTCGAAAGACTAGCTCAATAGTGTACTTGTTTCCTTTGAAATCCTTATGGGGTACCATAAGGGTTGTGGACACAGGTAATGAATCTGCACGATCATTAAACTCTCTAGGCACCACATAAATATTGAAAGCATCAAAACCTTCAATGTAATCCCACACGAGATTGCGATAATGTCTCAATCTTTCATTCTTGGTTTGATACAAATTTCTCACTTGACAAACCACTAATTTGGCATCTCCTTGAGAATGAAGATTTTTAACACCTCTAGCATGAGAAGCTTCTAATCCGAGCAATAATGACTCATATTCAGCGGTGTTGTTGGTGTTGTCGAATTGCAACTTGTATGAGAAAGGGAAGATATCACCTTGTGGAGATATCAAAACAACTTTGGCTCCAGAACCGGTAGAGGACCAACTGCCATCAAATTCTAAAACCTAGACCTCATTAGAATTTGATTTTTTAGAATTTCTTTGACTAGAAGATTCTTCTTCATCAGTAAGGGAAGAATCTGGCATTATTATACCTTCACCTAAACTTTCATCTGAATACTCTTCTGATTCTCCATCTGAATTATCTGAGCTCTCACCTAATGAGCTCTCATTTGATGAACTAGGAATATCTTCAGTGGACAGGAAATAATTACCCATTCCTGAAGATTCAAACAAAATTTGAGCTTTGGGATTTGTCGTTTGGGTAACAATGTATTTTGCCTCTTTCTTTGGAAGTAACTTTTGCATGATGCCTTTAACAGGTATCCTTGCTTCAAATAGATCCATGTTCAATTCCCCACCTACATATTTACAAAAATTATTTCCATGTAGAATGCCATAAGAAGATGGAACATCAGCTACTAGGACGGTCATCTTAATCCTCTTGTCTGGAAAGGCTGCAAATGCAAATTGGGCATCTTTGATTTGACCCAATAATGGTACTTGTTTATTTTCCATCGAGAAACATCTCCCAAAGGTCTTAGTTAAAGTGAGACCAAGGGCGTCTACTACTTTGGAGGGCATAACATTATCAGAGGCTCCAGAATCTATTATGCAATTGCTTAACTTATGACCATTTACCAATAAAGAAACATAGAAAGGTTCTATTTTTCTGGAGGCAACAAGGGGAGTAGTGACTAGATTATTTTGAGTGGATTTGTTCTTTGAGGAATCATGGGTCACTTTTGGAAAATCTTGTCCTATAGGGACGGTCTTGTTTTTGACGTATTTAGCTAACCTATCAAATTATTCAGGATTAGCTTATAAATGCTCAACCTCAGACATTTGGATTTTGGTCTTCCTAGCATGATCTATTATATCAAATAGCTAAAATAAACTAGAGACAGAGGAAGGAAATCCATCATTTTGAGTTTTATTAGGGGTAGCACTGGTCTGAGGGACAGAAGTAGAAGATACAAGATTGTTATATGTACTTACTTGCTTATTGCCCACTGGGTCCTTTGGTTGAAAAGGCAACGGAGTTCCCCATTTAGCAATTGAGATCACTGGTTGAGGTTCTTCTCTTGCTTTTCCTTTATCAACTTGTTGAGTTAACTGATTTTGGGACCTAGTAAAAACAACATATGCTCCATCATACACTTCTCCTTCTTTTTCAGCTTCATCTTGGTAATTCAGAAAGCCAATGGTAGAGTCACTAGCTAATTCATCTTCTCCTTCTGCAAAGAGATTAGCATCATTCTCCTGGCCCAACTCAGGTTGGAAAGAATGATCATCTTTGGCTTCATAATAGCCAACTGTTGAGTTGACCGACGTTGCTTCAATAGCAAGCTTCCCCTGTGTAGGTGGAAGATGATTGGGTTGCCCTTGATTTTTAGCAGCGTTGCCTTGATATGAATTGTTGGGAAATGTCCTCCTTGGTGTATCCCGATAAGGAGGGGTAGACATACCTTGTGACATTTGCCTCTTCAGAGCTAGTAATTCATTTGCTACCTTTTGCACCATAGGGTCCATGGTGCTTGTGGAAGAATTCTCAGCAGAAGAGGGACCTTTATTTCTGTTAGAATCTCTTCTTATCTTACCTGCAAGGATAAGATCATCTTCCACTTCAGTAGCCAAAATTTGTGTTACTGGAAGATCCGCAGGACCAGCCTGTCTTAGCAGAAAACTCACTTCAGGAAGCTAAGTATTGATAAAGAAACACTTAAGATTTTCCGCTGTTGGCTAAGCGGTTGCAGGAATCATGTTTCTCAACTTATTGAACTTAGCGATGAAGTCTCGCATGGGTTCATGAGGCTCTTTCTTCATTTGTGTGAGCTGAGCCAATAAGGCATGTGCATCTTCTGCAGGTTTGAACCTAGCCTCAAACTTGGTCTTGAGAGTGTTCCAATTGGTTATAGTTTGAGCTTGAACATGGTAAAACCAATCTACAGCAGTACCTTGTAGTGTTTCCACAAAAAGTCTTACTGCTACATCTTCATGCTCAACACCTATTACACCACAAGCTATGCAGAAAGCTGCAATGTGTTCATCCGGGTGAACTTTTCCATCACCATAGAACTTAGGAAAATTCTTCCTTCAACTACGAGGTAGTTCATGCAAAGGTGGAGTTAAATTCAAAGGACCAAAAGTATTACCCCAAGGGCCTTGAGCTTCCATGATGCACTGATTAAAGGGTGGGATAACAAACCTTTGTGGAATATGAACAAACAAAACTCTACTAGCACTAGAACTAGAAGCTTCACCTAGTATTGGAGACCTGGTGTTGGTAGGAGGAAAACTCCTAGTTCACTGAAGTCGAGGTCATGGAGGCAAAAGACCAAAGTTATTTTGCTGCATCAACTCAAATACAGGATCAATAATACCTTGAGCTCTCATGCTTCTTGTATACCGTGAATCTGCCAGAATGTAGTGTACTTAACAAAATTTTCAAAAATCTTGAAACAAATGGTAAAGGACTAACATGCTTCAACTCAAAGCGTGAGGCTTCAAGTTGCGCGTTAGATCCCCAGTAGAGTCACCAAAAACTATTGGGTGAATATTTTGTCTTCAACTATCTAAAGGCAAAATGGTTATATCGACCACAGTGTAATGGGATAAATCTCTCCTCTCAGCAAGGGGAGGTTCCTTATCACTTATCACAAACTTATTTAAACTAAATATTAACTTGGGGGTGAGACCATATCATCCATTTCTCTTTTTTCAGAAATGATGTTTACAAAATGAAATAGCACTTTCTTGATACAAATTGAAATAACCAAGAAACCCACGAGAGCACAAAGTCTATCGTTGCTTCTTTTATTGATTTATAACTTAGAACCCAGTAGAATAAGGTGCAGCCCAAAGTCTTCACCAAAAACTACGACAAAATAAATGATCACAAAAGATAATAGTAGTTCAAAGCCTTTGTTAGTCTCTTACAATGATTTAACAACTGAGCTCTTAAAACTGTAACTCAGAGATTGGACATCTAAACTGAGTAGCTATCTTAATCACTATGGAGATGCATTTCACTTGTCAACCCAGGGACGTGAACTTGAAATGGGTCAGTACAGTATGTGCACTAAGAACTTCAAAGTAGCCATGCTCATCCTATAGCTAAAAAGACACATTGCTGAAGATAAACTGCTAAAAAGGAAATAACAGGAATGCTAAATATTAACCAACAATTATATTGGAATCAAGTACATAACACAAAGTAACAATCTGGGCAAACAAATAGGAAACTACTCTATCTACTTTGGTTGTAGGAACAGACATAGAATAGAATTCTAGTGGTTGCAGGAACATTCAATGCCAGATTTACTAAACAATTAACAGAAAATGCAATTAAAATAAAGGGTGGAATTCTCACCAAGTGGGCCTCCTTGGATGAGTATTCCCTAATACAAATGTAAACTCAGAAATGTGAACTCACAACTTTATTTTATTCATTTGAAAGGATGAGTACAACTGAACATGATAACTGTATTACTGGAAATTGGATAATGCAAGTACAATCTTTGAATAATCAACAACCCCCAAAAGGAGTATCAGAGTCTTATTTATAGAAGAAAGACTACTAACTAACTAGTAGGGCGGTCAACTCCAACAGAATAGGAGGATGCCACATTATGGAAAACAAAGAAAGTGGAAGGAAGTTACGCATGCAAGGGAATCTAGTCAAGCGAGTTGCTTCAATGTAGATTTAGCATAACTATAACTCCTAAATTTGCTCAACAAATATTTAAGACCAGTTACAAAATAGTTGCTTTCCCTCCATTTGATATTTGAACGGCCACCACCTTTGACTTTTATGGTAAACGACCATCCAGCAGAATCTTCCTCTCTTTATGGATGTCAATTATATCTGCAAAATAATGTTAGTACACACAAATAATTGCTCATTTGAAACCACCTTGGAGTAATATTCATTAACCATATGCAACATTAACATAGATAGTTCAAATAGCATGTCTTTGCCACCAAAGGATATAAGAAATGACCTATGCTCAACAAGTTATAGTTTTGGGGGTAATGACATAGAAAAACCAAGAGTAAAGTATCAAAGTCCAAGATAGCTACAACAAATAGACAATAAAGTTTAACAAAATATGAGTCATAAACTAGACTCGTCACTCTCCCCAACCTAAGACTTTGCTAGTCCTCTAATAGAGGAAGGGTTGTTCTTTTGCCAATTGTCCAATATCAGTCTCTCTGGTGCGTGAATTAGGATCCCAATAGAATCCTTGCTTCCTATCCAACCTGCTTCATCTTTGTTTTTCTTCTGCAATATCATACTGGTAAAATCTGTAATTTGGCACTGGCCACAATAGGAGGGGTGGTTGAAAAATTAAGGGAAGCCAGAATTGTCCCTTTGTCCTTCCAATCTGAATATATCTGTCCACTCTGTTATATGCTACAGCATAATTCTACATGGAGTGAGGCTCTGGCTGTTTTATCTCATCAGATAAACTAGTCCACCTTTGTGTCAGCTGTCCTTTCACAGATTCTCCAGTAGTGTGTGCCATCTTTTCATATTCTTTGTATGCTGCTTCTCTTTCATATAGAATTCTATTGCCATAACTTGGCCTATAAAGCATCCTATGCCAATCATTAAAAATGCTTCCTAGATTTCCAGATTCTGCTCTAACAGGGAATGGAGTGTTGAATTCCAATTGCTTATAAGCCTTGTATTGTTGTCTTCAAATAACCTCATTTTGCATCCAGGACATAAATGCCCTCAACTAAACATCCCCAACATACAACAAGGGGTTCCACTCATGGTCTTGGGACACAGCAAAATTATGCAAATAAAATTCACACAACAAATTCTTTATTTCTGGAGGAGCAATCCTATAAGCATTGAAAAATTCAAGAGGAGTTTCAATGGAAGGGTTCAAACTAGAAATAATTCTTGCCAACTTAAAAGATAGGTACCTTTCTTTTAAATGCAGAGCATAGACTCTCGAAGGATTCCTACATTCTAATACCTAAGGCACCAAAGTTGCCATACCATCTACTCTCTCTTTTAAAATTGCAATTTCTGCATCCTTTTCTTTAATCTCTTCATCCTTCTTTTGAATTTCAACTTTCAACCTCGTTTCTCCCTCTTCCATTCTTCTTCTCTCCTCTGCATTTCATTCCACAAATTCATGGCAACCATTTGCATTGAAAAATTAGGAGGTCTATGAATGCCTACCAAAAGTTTTCCTAGCACAGATGGCAGTTCTTCCTGTAACATAGGTTGTAGGGTTCTTGATTGCTCAGCCAAATCTAGCTGCAGGGTGTCTTGCTGCAGGAACTCCTATTTACTTTCATGTTCCTGTCTTTCCATATGCTCAGCAGCGATGGCAAGGTCTGCCAGAGTTACATCTGTTGCTTCCTTAATTATGTCTTCTTTTTCTACATCACTATCATGCCCCACTGGGGCCTCTGTTTCCTCAGCTGACATTTCATCAATCCTAGGGCTTGTCTATGTAGATGCACTGGTGGCAGGCTCAATAGGTCTTGGTTTACTAGAAGGGCTTTCATGTTGTTCTTCGGCTGCAAGAAGAACAGTATCAACTTTTCATTTCCTAGAGTGTAGCACCTTCCTTTCTATGGTTTTCTTTTTGGTTTTACCCTTCTTTATTTCTGCACTTCTCCTTTGTGCCCTAGTTTGAATTAAATTACCAAGAGGAATATCCTCATTGTCAAAATCTGAAGAATTTTCTTTATTTACATGCTCTGCTTCACTAATTTCAATAGCTGGTTTTGTTGTAGGAGGCTTCACACTGGAAGTTGAAGTTCCTGGAGTAGTTTCAACTCCACGTATGGTTCTCCTAGTTCTATGATGTTGTGGCACAACCACAAGTCACAAATGACTAGGTCTTATTTGATCAATTTCTAGAAATTCCTCCCAAGTCATATCAGATACATCATGCAGAGACTTCTCAACAAGCAATTTGATTAAACAATGGTGAGAGACAGAATTAGGCCTACCTTTTTGAGTTTCAGCAGCCATAATCGAGAGAAGGTGGTGAAGCACATTTGGCACGTTCATTCTTCTTCCATGTCTCATATGATTTAGCAATTTACAATGGACAGAGTGAAGGTTCGACTGTTGACCTTCGCAAGTGATGTATTTCACCACATGAACAGCTACCTGCTTCCACAGCTCTGGCAGAGAGGTTCTTTTGGCTCCCTACTTGTCTATAATCAATGGTGGATCCCTAGGTTCAATAAACTCAGCCCTAGCAAACCTGGCATCTCTGGCAACAGGGTATCCTTATCCATCAACAGGCAGACCTGTAACCTTAGCAATTCTTTCTTCTATGGCCAACACCTCTAAACCTCTTACCACTGCTTTACCATTAGACAACATCTGAGCAAATTCCAATGCAATATTTTCATCGAAACCATTTAATTTCAAGATATAGTCTATCCAACCACAATTTCTAAATTTAGCCTAGCTAAGTGCATCTTGTAACAATGCATTGTGAACTATGGGTTCATTCCGAATTAAACTTCCTCCCATGACTTAGCTGTCTGAAATCAATCACACTGTAAAGTTTTTCTGTGCAAAATTTGAAAACAAGCTTCACCTTCCTGTAACCTTGTAAGTTTTCAATAACTCATGCTATCTGCATTTTCTTTTACAGCTTCTTTTCTTGGGAATGCAAGACAAGGGTGGTACAGGCATAAATGAATAATCGATGAAGGTTGTCATCTCACACTTGTGAGCCATCACCTCACTCAAGATTCAAATTATTCAATTTCAAAACTTTACTGACATTCAGGCATAAAACATATGGACGGACAGACACGTGGTCATTATATTTACACTCCCTCCCCAACCTATATGTAGGCATGTGTCCACACATGCGGATTTGAGGCGTGACAGGACAAGGAAGGGAATAATGACATGCTACAAGAAATATTGATATTAATGTGCAATAATTAAATAAACAAACCACAAGGTAATTAAGAGAGAATTATTGAAGTGTGAGTACCTTTATTTGAGGAAGATGTGTTGCTAGAATCATGGAGAAAGTAACGGGTAATGCTTAAGAATTTGTTGAGCAATGAATGCAAGTGAAGTGGACTGAAGTGAGGTGGGATGAAGTGTAATCAATACATGATATGGAAGAAAGAAGTATGATATGGGTGGGTGGATGGGTGAAGAAGTGAAAGAATGGACTCCCACAAATCTGGAAATCTTTATTATGATTATTGTTGTACCTTGGTTAGCCAGAAAGAGGGACACTAGGTCCGTTGCCTTTAGCTATAGGAAGTTTGGGAGTTACATGTTGATTGAACTGCTGCAGGAAATCTTCTTTGGAGGCTGGCTTATGATATAATTTGAGTCTATGACCATTGACTAATAGCTTGAATTTGACAGAGTCAATAGTAGTAAGCTGAACAGCACCATTGGAAAACACTTCAGTGACTTCATATGGGCCTAGCCATCTTGTCTACAATTTTCCTACATTTTCTTGATACCTTAAATCATAAAGCAAAGCCCAATCACCAGGTTGGAACTTCTTATCCTTGATGTATTTGTCATGCCACCTGATTGACTGATTCTACACTTCTGTATGATGTAGAGCTATTTTTCTCATCTCATCCAAAACATTAAGCTACATGATTCTTTCTTTTTGTGCTTGAGATAAATCCATTCCCAAGTCAAGTGTAGTTCTAAGAGTTTTATGTTCAAATTCAATAGGCATCATGGTTGTTTTGCCATACAGCAACTCAAAAGGAGTAAAACTAGTAGTTGTTTTCCAAGTTGTCCTATGGGCCCAGACAGCTTTTGGCAACCTACTTGCCCAATCCTTCCTATGAACTGCCACAATTTTGGTCAGAATAGCCTCTAGTTCTCTATTAGTCACCTCAACTTGGCCATTAGCCTAGGGGTGATAAGGAGTAGACTTCTTGTGCCTTATATTGTATTCCTGAACTAATGTTGCAACTAGAGTTGAGGTAAACTGAGCTCCTTGATCAGTCACCAATTCTCTGGGGACTCCATACCTTGTAAAGATTTCTCCATAAAAAAATTCTGCAACTTTACTATCTCTTGCATGTTTCATGGCTTTAACTTCTACCCACTTAGTTACATAGTCAGTGCATACTAAGATATAAGATTTACCATTAGATGGAGGATCAATAGGTCCTACAAAATCTAACCCCCATTTATCAAATGGAGTAATCACAAGCTAAGGATAAAGGGGCATCTCATCAGACTTTGTTGGCCGACCCATCCTTTGACAACTATCACACTTCTTGGTATATCTTGCTACATCCTTGTATAGTGTAGGCCAATAATAACCTGCATTCAAAATTTTCATTGCAGTTCGCTTTGCTGCAAAATGTCCTCCACAAGGTTCATTGTGACAGGCATGCAAAATGTCATATGTTTTATCTTCTCTCACACATCTTCTCATGACATTGTCTGGTCCAGTGTAGAACAAACATCCAGTAATCCATGAAAAAGGAAATGATTTTTCAATGAGTACCCTTCTTTCCTTAGGAGAGAATTGAGGAGGGACTCTTCCTATGACTAGGTAATTGGTTGTGTTTGCACATAGAGTGAAAACAAATGTTCATTAGGAAAAGAGTCATCAATGACCTGGTTATCTTCTGATGTAGTCATTCTTGAAAGAAAATCTGCAACCACATTGGCTTTTCTTGGTTTATCCATAATAGTGATGTCAAACTCCTGCATTAACAACACCCATCTTGCTAACCGGCCTGATATAAGAGGTTTGTTCATGAGATATCTAATAGCTGCATGATCTGTGTGCACAAAGATTTGATAACTGGTTATGTAGTGCCTAAACTTATTAAGTGCATAGATGACTACTAACATTTCCTTTTCTGTGACTGTATAGTTGAATTCAACACCCTGTAAGTTTTTACTGACAAAATAAATAGCATGCTCAATGACTCCTTCTTTTTGGCCTAAAACTGCTCCTATAGCATAATCTGATGCATTAGTATGAATGTGAAAAGGAAGTTCCCAATTGGGGCCTTTAAGTACAGAAGCATGGGTTAAGGCTACCTTTAGGTCAGAAAATGTTTTGTCACAGTCTTCATTCCACTAAAATTCAGCATCCTTTGTCAGAAGGGTATATAATGGAGATGCCATTTTGTTGAAATCTTTGATGAAGTGTCTGTAATACCCCGCATGACCCAAGAAACTTTTGACATCCTTTTGCTTTGCAGGAATGGGCAGATTGATGATGACTTCAATCTTAGCTGGGTCTACCTGTATTCCTTTTTGAGAAATATAGTGACCAAGCACTACACCTTCCTGCATCATCATGAAGCACTTTGCACTATTTAATGATAGACTGTGCTCTTCACATCTTTCCAAAACTTTACCTAAGTTTGCTAATGCCTCTTCAAAAGTAGCACCATAAGTAGTGAAATCATCCATATAGATTTCCATACAATCATGTGAGATATCAGAGAATATGCTAATGACTGCTCTTTGGAAAGTTGCAGGTGCATTGCATAAGCCAAATGGAAGCACTGAGTAGGCATATGTTCCCCAAGGATAGGTAAATGTTGTCTTCTCTTGATCTTCAGGTGTAATCTGAATCTGATTGTAACCACTGAATCCATCCAAAAAGGAAAAGTATTGATTTCCTGCAAGTGAGTCCAAAACCTAGACTATGAAAGGAAGGGGGAAATGATCCTTTTTGGTAGCAGAATTTAATTCTCTATAATCAATACATACTCTCCATTTTCCTCCATTCTTGGGCAGAAGAACCAGAGGGGACACCCATTGGCTATCTGAGATTGGGTAAATAAATCCTGCATCTAATAGCTTCTGTAATTCTTCTTTGACAATTTCTCTTAGTGCAGGGTTGATTCTCCTTTGTGGTAGTCTTACTGGTGTACAATCTTCCTTTATGTAAATTATGTGAGTGCATAATGTACGATCCAATCCCTTCATGTCATGATAATCCCATGCAAAAGTATTTTTATGTTTCTTTAACAAATTTGCCAAGGACAACTGTTGTGCTTGAGTTAAGTTGTTATTAATATTGAGATATTTGTCCTCTGAAATTTCCACTTGAGTTGTGAAATCAACCATAGTTACTTCATTAATGCTAGGTACCTTAACTTCTTGTGGAAGTAATGTATGTAACATACCCAATGCTGCAAGAAAAATTGGAACACACATCCTTTCTGAATCAGTAGAATGAGAGGATGATGCTTCCTCGACTTCATAAAGATTTTGTATTATATTGGACAACATCTCCTCCTCTCCTTAAAGCTACAGGAAAGAAGTTCTGCCAATCATCATAAGCTGCTCCATAGAATTAACTTCCTCTGCCTCTTCACCAATATGAGGCCAAACAGGATTCTCCATATCATGAGATGGCTGTGCAGGTGGGTAAAGAACAAGTGTTTTAGTGCTTCTCCCATCAAAGATGGTCATGTCTCCTAACCAGCACCCAATATAAGCATCTGTTGTGGCTAACCACGGCCTTCCCAATATGATGGGGTATCCTCCCAATGTAGCTTTAGGAGAAAGTATCATAAAATCAGCTGGATATTCCCATGAGTCCAAGGATACTACAAGATCCTCAACTATCCCATCAGGTTTAACAGTAGAGCTATTAGCAAGCTGCAGGACAATAGGGGTTGGTCGCATAGTTGCAACATTCAGTTACTATAGGATATCTTTTGTCATTACATTTATGGCTGCTCCAAGATCAATCAAAGCATTTCTGATTTGGATTCCATTTATGACAACTCCTACTATAGCACTTCCTAGGTCATTATATTTAGGAACAACCACCTTTCCAAGCATGATGTCAACCAACTGTCCCACCACATGGACCATAGTGGGGTCTTTCCTTTTTCTGCTTGGCTTCTTAAGGCATGCTTCTTTGATTACTTTGCCATATATAGGAACATCTTTTATGGCTTGAAATAGAGGTATCTTGACACATACATGTTTCAACTATTCTAGAATATCAAAGGTGGGTTCTTCTTCTACTACCTTTTGTTTCATATTTTCTAACCTTTGTGGAAATGGTGGTTCTTGGGGAGTTTGTTTGACTGTCATTGGTTCAAGATTTTCAGGCACATCAGATTGAATGGGGGTTTTGTTAGGCTCCACTTCTTCCTCAGAAAGCTCAGTAATGACAGGTCTTGAAGGAGCTACCAAGTTAGTTCCTAAACGCAGATGTATATCACCGACATTCATAGCATATGCAGGGTATTGATTTGGATCAGCAGAATATACTGGTTGTTGTTGTGGTCTATTATTTGGGTTAGGTGAGGGTTGAGCTAGTATTTGAGTAGGTTTAGGTGTATTTGAATTGGAGCTAGCAGGTGGAGGCATTATGGCAAGCTATTGGGGCTGAGGAGGTGTCTGCATGTAATTAGTGGTCTGATTTGGCCATTGCTTTCCTCCTCTCCATTGAGATATTTGTTGCCAATTTCTTGGAGGTGACTGCCAATGCCCCGGAGGCTGCTACCACCGAGGTGCAGGGTTTTGGTAATTTAGCCAAGCATTTTGAGGGTTGTTCCAAGGCTAAGGTGGATATCCTCCATAACTAGATGGAAATGGTTGTAGCCATTGATTACCAGATGCATAAGTATTAAAATGTGGACCAACATATGATAATGGATCTAGTGACATACCTTGTCTTGGAGCCCATGGGCTCCTTTGTGCAACATAGAAGACTTGATCCTCTTCAACTTGTATTGGCTTGCTATCAATGTTAGCTACCAGCTTGCATCTGCAGTCCCTCTTATTTTGTTTGCAATGAGGACAATATTCTACCAACATTGCCTCAACCTCTTCATGCTTCTTCTTTGCCTGGAGTGTATCCAACTGGGTGTCCATATTGTTTATAATATCTTGCTTAAAATCGGATAGCAAGTGGCTTATCTCCATCCTTGAAATTCCATTGGTAGAGGTTTTTCCCACAAGGGAATGGTAACATTTTCCTTTCTTCATGGTTGCTCTGGAATAATTCTAGCACAACTTCTTAATATCATCCCAAGACACTTGGGTAATATCTCCTCCTCCCATTAAATCTAAAGCATCCGTAAAATGCTCACTTATCCCCCTGAGGAAGAGCAGTTTCTGAGAGTCCTCAGTGAGTGCATGATGAGGAGACTTTTGTAAACAAAACAAGAACCTTGAGATGTAATCCTCCAAACTTTCATCTTCTTTCTATTGCATTCTGAAAACATCATTGCCTCTCATATCCCCACTCCTATAGTAGTCTTTATATTTCTCAAGAAATTTATCTTTCATTTCTTCCCAAGTATTGACAACATCACTACCTAGACTCATAAACCACCTTAATGCAGCCTCCTTCATGGTAGTAGGAAACAACTTAAGTCTATGAGCATCAGTAGTATAGTCATAGCTTTTGCAGAGGATATCAAATTCAAACAAAAAGGTGTTTGGGTCCTCTGTTGCGAGTCCATAGAAATTGGGGAGAGCTGAAGCAGGTATGTTCTTGAGATTATCCACTTCATTTTGAAGAGAAATTGAGAATGGAAATGGTGCTTGATTAGGTACATATTGGGCAGCCATGACTGCTTGACCTACTATCAAGGCAAATGGATTTTCAACTAGATTTGGGGTATTTTGTTCTTCGGAGGAGATTTTAGAGCTATTCAAATTAGGGAATGCATCAAGAAAAGGATTCACTTCTGCTTCTTCTGTTGGGTGAGTTAAATCATTAGGAAGGAATCTCCCTAAAGCATCTCTTCTCCTACCTCTATGCATGCAATATACTCAGTATTAACCGCTTCTCACACAAAAAATATTGATGGGTTGTAAATGGTTTCTTCCTAACTAACACACATTTTAAGGAAAAACTGCAAGGAATAATACTACAAATGACTCCAAAGATTTTCTTAGTTTGACACCATCCCCGACAATGGTGCCAAAAATGTTGGTCTCTTACAATGATTTAACAACTAAGCTCTTAAAACTGTAACTCAGAGATTGGACATCTAAACTAAGTAGCTGCCTTAATCACTATGGAGATGCATTTCACTTGTCAACCCAGGGATGTGAACTTGAAATGGGTCAGCATAGTATGTGCACTAAGAACTTCAAAGTAGCCATGCTCATCCTATAGCTAAAAAGACACAATGTTGAAGATAAACTGCTAAAAAGGAAATAACAGGAATGCTGAATATTAACCAACGGCTATTCTGGAATCAAGTACATAACACAAAGTAATATTCTGGGCAAACAAATAGGAAACTACTCTATCTGCTTTGGCTGTAGGAATAGACACAGAATAGAATTCTAGTGCTACAGGAACATTCAATGCCAGATTTACTAAACACTTAATAGAAAATGCAATTAAACTAAAGGGTGGAATTCTCACCAAGTGGGCCCCCTTGGATGAGTATTCCCTAATACAAATGTAAACTCAGAAATGTGAACTCATAACTTTATTTCATTCATTCAAAAGGATGAGTACAACTGAACATGATAACTGTATTACTGGAAACTAGATAATGCAAGTACAAACTTTGAATAATCAACAACCCCCCAAAAGGAGTATCAGAGTCTTATTTATAGAAGAAAGACTACTAACTAACCAGCAGGGCAGTCAACTCCAATAGAATAGGAGGATGCCACATTATGGACAGCATAGAAAGTGGAAGGAAGTTACACATGCAAGGGAATCTAGTCAAGCGAGTTGCTTCAACGCAGATTTAGCATAATTATAACTCCTAAATTTGCTTAACAGATATTTAAGACCAGTTACAAAATGGTTTCTTTCCCTCCATTTGATATTTGAACGACCACCACCTTTAACTTTTATGGTAAACGACCATCCAGCATAATTTTCCTCACTTTATGGATGCCAATTATATCTGTAAAATAATGTTAGTATACACAAATAATTGCTCATTCAAAACCACCTTGGAGTAATATTCATTAACCATATGCAACATTAACATAGATAGTTCAAATAGCATGTCTTTACCAACAAAGGATATAAGAAATGACCTATGCTCAACAAGTTATAGTTTTGGGGGTAATGACATAGAAAAACCAAGACTAAAGTATCAAAGTCCAAGATAGCTACAACAAATAGACAATAAAGTTTAACAAAACATGAGTCATAAACTAGACTCATCAGCCTTTCCAATATCTTTTACTTTAAAACACTAAATCACAAAGTAAAGATAATTGTTGTAGCACAAAGTCTCCACAATCAACTTTAGAACATCTCCCAGATTATTCTCACTCACTACAATTTGATCAAAAGGATAAGATAGTATTAGGAAAAGGACATAAGAACAATTTCCAATACACCACAAGATTTTCCAACACAAAGATTGAATGATCACTTGCTTTCTTATTCACTTGATAAAATTTGATTTACAATTTGAACACAAAGTCTCAAAATGCTCTTCAATTTGGTAGAGTTTCGCTTCAATAACTAAAAGATCAAAAATACAAAAGAGGCCCTCTTTATTTATAGGGAGGAGCCTGGAGCAAAAATAGGAAATTTACAACTACTTTGACTTATTCAACAAAAGAGTCCTAATTGACTTGGGACTTCCTTTGTCTCACATATAATTACATTTTGGAAAATTACATATGGATATGTCCAGAACAAAATTCAAATGACATATACAAGAATAAAATAAACTAAGGCATTAGCTTCCTCTGTTATTCTTCTTTAAAAAATCCTGGTACATGGCCTATATGGCTGCCATCTCGCATGCATCTAGTTTAGCTGTATTTTCTGAGATAGTACGAGCCTGAAGAATTGCATCTTTTACTGCCTTTATCGCCTTTCCATGTTTGTCCAAATTGTCCTTCAAGTTCTCTAAAGTTGAATGTTGATCATATAGATTATCCATGGAAAGTACTGAGGGCACCTCCTCTTTGAATTTCCTTTGAACCATCTTTTCGAAGGAACTTACCATCTCCTCTACTGAGAGGAATTTATGGTCTTCACCCATGAGGATGCATGGAAGTTCTTCTAGCCTGTGTAGAAGCGTGACATCACTATCTTCACTGGCTTCTCGAGCTTGACATAGATCTTCAAGTAAACCTTTTATTATGTGGATATGATGAACCAGAGTCTCCTTGGTTTTAAGATATGATTCCTTATTTGCAATGACCTTGATGGTGATCAGATTCTTTATCTTAATCTTTTTCATATATATCCACTCCTCCAAGCTCTCTTCTTTATCTTGCAGCTCTTGTAAGAGTAAGTCAACCAAGTCATCCAGCTCAGCTTTAGCTTTATCCATCTTCTCTTTTCTTTCTACAGTGGTTTTTAGCAGAATTCACCCTTGAGCTAACAAACGTTCCACAATATCTCCTACCACCCTTCCTCTGGCTTGTGCTTTTTCAACCTTCTGGATCAAGGGATCTTCTATAGTCACTGCCATAGGTTCTACAATTTCTGATGACTTTACTATCTTTTGAAGAACTGCAGCAAGTTGTTCTGCTTTGGCCTTATACTGTTCTTTCTCTTTTTTGACTTCATCATACTTTTCAAGCAGAGTGTTGGCAGTAGTTTGAAAATCTACTTTTATGCCTTCATGAGTTAGCTTGCCCAACTCAACTCTTGAAATGACATAATCATTCATGTCAAAATTGTCAATAGTGGCATCTTCTGGTGGTTTAGCAATCTCTGCATATTTGATTCCTTCCTCATTGATAAGCCTAGAAACAGTCTTAGGCTTCTTCTTCACAGTCTTTGCTTTTATAGGTAACAACTTTTCAATATCAATCTCATCAGGCGAAATAGCTTGCTTTTTCCTCTTTGGAGTATATGCAGACAACCATGGGGGAAGCACAGAAGCACCAACAACCGGAGATGAGTCTACTACTTGTTTTGTCAGATCCATATTTATACCTGTTATAGTCATGATAGGATTGGTGTTGGTAAAAACCACACCTGTATCAACAACCTTCTCTAAAGCATCCAGAAGATTTTCTAAAACAGACTATTTACCAATGCCAAAAGATGGAGAAGATAAACCTGGGATGGAACCGGAAGAATAAAAAAATAGTCCCAAAACTAGTTTTTACAGAAGTAGGGGTATTATCAGAAGAAACAACAAAGATAGGTGAAAGAAGAACATTTGAAATCACTAGGAGACTACCAGAAATTGGAGTATGAGGAAGAGGTGTAGAAACTTGTGTTCTAGTGGGAAGACCTTTCTCAGGGGATTGAGGTGGATCACCAAGTTGTTCTTCTTCTACATCTTCATCTTTACCTTGTTCAGTTTCATCTTCTTCATCAGATTTATCAGATACTTTTGTTTGCTGAGCATCCTTCAACTTCTAAATATTTTGTTCTTCAACCTCAACATCTTCAATCTCCATTTGGTCAACATTAGCATCTTCAACACCTGATTCAGTGACATTGGAAGTTTCTGCAACTTCCTTCTTCTTCCCTCCTTTTGATACAAACTTAATTTTTGGTTTTCGTATCTTAGATGAAGAAGGGGTGTCACTCTTATTTTTGGTTCTATTCTCAACCTTCTTACCTGTTTGTTTCTATGCTTCAGTTCCTGATCCTATGAGAAATTCTTTCAATTTAACCCCTTTACTTTCCAACCACACATTTGTGTTGGCCAGGATTGTTTGAAATCTTTTCCTTATGGATGTTTCTTCTTAAAATGACCATTTCACCTCTGGAAGACGTGAGACTTCAACATTCTCAGTGTTATATTTGGGATCTAGAACATCCCCATCATCTTCCATTCCATCTAGAATATCAGCGAGGCCCAGCTCTTCAATCTTACTCAGGTGAAGTCTACAGTAGTCTAGCTTCTTGATCTTGTTTTGTGTCTTGAGATCAGCCCTAATGTCTTCAACCATTGGTACATGGAAGGTTAACTTTCTTTTGATCTTATCTTGAACTCTTCTGAAGTCAAAATGGTCTCTCTTCTTGTAAGTTCTCATAGTGACCAGCTGTAATTAAGAATCAACTATTTTTGCTTTGTTAGTTGATTAAACTGAATATCATCCAAGTTCAATGGGGAACTTTATCCCTGACTTCTTCAGCTCCATTTGTTTATTGTGCACTACAATCAGCTGTCTGCATAGCTCCATGAGAACAATATGGTCATTGGGATACCATGGAAGAATATAAGGGTAACTGGGATAACACCCTACCCTGAGATATGTGAAAGTGGGGAATTGCAAGAACATGCAACCGAAAGAATTCACGATCTCCCAAACTTCATCTGAGACCCTTTTCTGAACAAGTTCATTATCCAATAAGCACATGAATACTGAAAAGAAGGCATCATTGACCCTTCGGAAATGATGAATTGATCCCTTCAGAGTAATTTGAGGGTAATACTCATATACAGGGACGAATCTCCTGTCACCAACCTGGGTCAAACCTGGAAAGCTTCTCATGCTAGCAGCAACATATATAAGATACGAGGTTATATAGAATTTGAATGTTGTGTTGACCTTCACCAGTTACTCATGCAATGAATTACTGATCTGCTCTCCCTAGAATATTCTCTATGTACCTCGAAGAATCACCTTGATGTAAGTGTACATCCATTCTTGGAACTTGGAGGAAGAGGGGAGCCCTCTGATGTGACTCAAAAGAGTGATCGAATCACAAACTTCCTCTACAAAGTCACTCCTAGGAAGATCCTTTGGCCATCTGGTCAAGTTACTTCTAGGGATTTTCAACCATTTGTTGTTGATGTACCTTCTTGCAACTTCCACATCTGTGTCATAATCTTTTTTCCCCTAAGCAAAGTCAATCTATCTAATGTTTACAATGGGTGGACACAAATATTTTGTCTAGAAATTCTACATCTAACCTCATGATCACATTCCCTTGAGAATCTGTCACAACCCTAGTGTCCCTATTGTAATGGCTGGCCACCTAAAGAACGAACTCAGGATTGTGTGTAGAAACTGGAAATAATGCAACCAAGTGAATATTGCTATTGACGATCTTTTGCATATGTCTGGAAGGATTCTCCTATTTTGTTCTTTCCACAAATTCTGCCATGTCCACATGTCCTATTTCTATGTCCCTGATTTCATCAATATTTGATTGCACTACCGTCACCGAAAAGACACCTTGGTATTTGTACTTCATGATTTTTGCTTTCGATGGAGATGGCTCTGACATCAGCTATGGAGAGAACTCTGAGATAAATATCTGCCACGAACACTTGTTGAGAACTGCAAAAGACCATGATCTCGCAGTTAGGGGAAAAATGGATAAACTGGGATAACCGCAATTCGATGATCATGGACATGAAAGCATGCATTGAAGGGCTTGAGTGCACGCAAATCAAGGTAAGGGCAAAAGCGGGCTAACAAGCCTGGAAAGGTGAATTTTCCCAGTGTTGCGAAAAATTCAGGAAAATGTGCACAAGCGGTCAAAATTACCACTCCTGCATGAGGAATTACTTGCATATGTAAAGTTGGATGTTTTAACTGCTTGTACATGTTTGGGAAGAATTTATCATTATCATGCAAAGTCGGTGAAAAATACTGACATTACATGTGTTTTCTTTTTTGGAAGAATGTTTTACATGTAGGGGCAGTCAAAATGACCGCCCTTACATCAGGGTATTTTGCAACTTTGAAGGCATGTGCATGTATCTGATGCATAGTCGGTGGAAAATACCGACTTTGTATCTGTTAATTTTCTTTACTCCAGAATGTGTAAAGGCGGCATATTTCACCACTATTATATATGTTTGAACATTTGCAAAGGTTATGTAAAGGGTGGTGGTTTTAACCGCCCTTACGTTATGTTTGGGACTCTCGAAGGGTGAGAAGACGGTCGGTTATTCTGCCAACGCATAAGGGTAGAACACAAACAAGGTTTTCACAAAATGAAACAAGACATGGAGAATGTGTAAATACGGAAGAAAATATGCATAGAGCATAGTGGGTGATTTTAAAATCAGTCGTTTGTTTAAAAACTTGAAGCAAAAAGATAAAACATAAAACATTTAAACAAAACCCCAAATAGAAAAAATAATAAAAAGGAAAGAAGACATACCCTGACGTAAGATCGACGCAAAAACCCTAACTCATGCACAATCCGTGAAACACAGTTGAATCTACTGACATCTTGGTCAAATGATCTTAAAGAGGATTATCAGTCAAGTGAGAGGTTTAATAGTAAGAAATAAACAATCAAAATGAATTTAAAATAGTTTAAAAAGGCTTAAACCAGATGCATTAATGCCAACATGAGTGGCATTAATGTCATGGATTCAGAAAGATATGCTTAGTCGGTGAGAATGACCGACTTAGCATGTATTGATCAACATGCGAAGGCAGGGGAAAAGATCGACCAAGCATGTTAAAGGTTAGAAGGGTCATGTATGAGCAGAGATTCAGACCGCCATTGCATGTTAAAACAAAGACTTAGTAAGAAATACGAAAGCGGCGAAAAGAGCCAACTCTGCACATAAAAGAACCAAAATACATGTAAGAGCGGTTGTTTGGGCCGCTATTACATGTAGTAAAAAAAACTTTTCTAACACCCCAAAATGTCCAATAATTGATATTTTGGCGAGTTTACGATCACAACAAGCTTTGAGATTTTCAAGAAATCATGGCGAGGGAATGTCGCAAGCTCTTCTAGGATGTCAGATGACTTTGCTCAAGATCAAGAGTACTTGTCTCGATTTGTGAACTTAGAGTGTAGGCTACGAAATAGACAAGTTTCACAGGGGTTGTCTACAAAAATGAGCGTAGCTGATTTTGAGAACAACATTGTCACAATAATATTATTTATTATGGTAAGAGATGGCAATATAGGGAGTGAATTTCTGAGGTGGCGGTGGTATGAAAAAATTTAGTGATGACAATGGGTATGTTGTTGAGGATGTTAGAGCATTTGCAAAGAAGGGGAAATTATGAATCCAGAACATAGGGAAAAGATGCTCATGGAATTAGTATAAGGAACAAAATTCCAGAGCATCGCTGAAAGATGCAGCCAGAATGCAGGAATGAAATTTCAGAGCATCGCTGAAAGATGCTGCCAGAATGAAAGAACAAAGTTGTAGAGCATCCCTGAAAGATGCAGTCAGAATGAAAGAACAAAGTTCTGGAACAGCACTAAAAGATGCAGCTGGAATGCAAGAACAAAATTTTGGAGCATCATTGAAAGATGCAGCTAGAGTGAAGAATGGAGTTTTGGTACATCCTTGAAAGATGTACTGGAATGTAGGAACAACATGAATGAACAAGTTCTAGAGCATTGCTAAAAGATGCAGCCAGAATGAAAGAACAAAGTTTCGTAGCATTGCTGAAAGATGTGTCGGAATGCAGGAACAACATGAAGGAACAAGTTCCAGAGCATTGCTAAAAGATGCAGCCAGAATAAAAGAACAAAGTTCCAGAGCATCACTGAAAGATGCAGCCAGAATGAAAGAATAAAGTTCTAGAACATCGTTGAAAGATGTGTTAAAATATGGTTCTTGGACAAAGATGAAGTCCTACAAAATAATAATGAAATTTAGACAAGTACAAAGATGAAGACGCAATAAGAATCCTTCGAAATAATCATGAATACATACACCCCATATTTATTATAATATTTTTTTTACTCAAATTATTATACTACCTCTGCCGTAGTAGAGTCAATACATTGGGTTTCTCCTTGCATTTGTACCATTCGCATAAATTCTTCTTTGTTAAAAGGTTTGTGATAGATTCGTAATCGATGATCGTTGACTAAGAGAGTTTGAGTGTCACTGTCGATGGGTTTAAGCTACATTGCTCCTTTTGGAAATACTTTAGAAATCTCATATGGACCTAGCCAGTGAGTTCTTCGTTTACCTTTCTGATCTTTATATCTGGAATCAAATAACAGTGTCTAATCCTTGTTATGGAACTCTCTTTCTTTTATATGTTTATCATGCCAAGCCTTTTGTTTTTGTTGAACTAACTCAATCTGGTGAATGGCTTCCAAATGAAGTTCATCTAATTCACTAAGTTGTAGAACTCTTTCAACCTGGGCTCGATCAAGGTCGAGGCCTACCTCCATTGCTGTTCTAAGCATTTGAAGTTCAAATGTAATGGGTAAGAGAGGTTTCTTCCCAAAGACTAACTCGTAAGGAGTAAGACTGGTAATTGATTTCTAGGTTGTATTATAGGTCCAAACGGTTTCAGGTAATTTTCTAGCCTAGTCTCTTCTTCCTGATGAAACTATTTTTGTCAAAATGATTTCAAGCTCCCTATTAGTGAATTCCACTTGACCATTTACTCATGGGTGATAAGACGACGACTTCTTATGGCTTACCTAGAAATGATCAGTAAAGGCTAGCAAGACTTTGGACATAAACTAGGGTCCTTGATCTGTGACAATTGATCTAGGGGCTCCAAATCTGGGAAAAATCTTGTTATGTAGGAAGTCTGCAACTTGTTCTTCCGTAGCAACTCACAAGGCTTGGACTTCTGCCCACTTAGTTAGATAGTTAGTACAGACCAAAATGTATTCTTTACCCTGTGAAGGAGGATCTATGGGATTGATGAAATCCAATCCCCACTTTTCAAATGGTTCAAAAACTACATGTGGTTGTAGAGGCATCTCATTGGATGACGTGGGTCTTCCTACTCATTGGCATTCATCACAGTGGTGAACATAGTTTTTTTATGTCTTTATGCATGGAGGGCCAATAATATCCTGCACCTAAGATTTTATGGGACATCCTCTTGGCAGAGTAATGATCTCCAGAGGGATCATCATGGCAGGCTCTGAGGATGCTATATATTTCATCTGATCTGACACAACGTTGTAAAACTAGATCAAGACCACATTGAAATAGCATCCCATTAATCCATTGGAACTGAGCACTTTCCAGAATGAGGCATTTCTTTTGTTTTGACATAAAGTTTTATGGCAACTTAGAAGTGGCAAGATAGTTGGCAATGTCTGCAAACCAGGGGGTTTTAATGGAGATGGCAAATAAATTTTCATCTGGGAATTCATCTTGTACAGGGGCACAATATCCATTGTCTTATTTGATTTGGGATAAGAAATATGTGACTACGTTGAACTTCCTGGGTTTTTCAATGATGGTCATGTTGAATTCTTCGAGAAGAAATAACCATCTAATTATTCTTCCATTGACTGCAAGTTTGTTCATTAGGTATTTGATAACTGAATGGTTTGTGAACACAATTATGTTGTACCCTGTGATGTAATGTTGAAATTTATTGATTGCATGAACCACAGCTAAGAATTCTTTCTCCATAGTGGTATAGTTCCATTCGGTGGGAGTCAAATTCTTACTGATGAAATAGATGGCATATTTTCCTCCATTATCATCTTCCTGACCTAAAACTGCTCCAATAGCATCATTGGAAGCATCTGCATAAATATGGAAGGGAAGGTTCCAGTTAGGTCCATGTAAGACAAGAGCACAAATGAGTTTCTCCTTAATGATCTCAAATGATGTTTGACATTCTGCTATCCAGACAAAGTCTATATCCTTTTGGAGAAGGGACGACATGGGGGCTGCAATCTTGATGAAGTTTTCTATGAATCTTCGGTAGTATCCAACATGTCATAAGAAACTTTTGACCTCAGTTTGGTTCTTTGGAGTCTCTAGTTGTTGTAGCACTTCAATTTTCTTAGGATCCACTTTTATCCCTTCAGCTGAGATGTGGTGTCCCAACACTATCCCTTGTTCCACCATTATTAAACATTTTTTGTGACTCAGGGATAGCTGATGGTCCTCACATCACTGCAACACCTTGTCCAAATTTTTAAGAGCTTCATCAAAAGTGGAACCATACACTATGAAGTCGTCCATATAGACTTCCACACAATCATTTACTAGGTTAACAAAGATGGCTAGAACAACTCTCTGAAATGTTGCAGGAGCGTTACATAGCCCGAAGGGAAGAAATTGATATGCGAATGTTCCCCAGGGACAGGTAAAAGTTGTTTTGTCCTGGTCCTCTGTTGCTCCTTGTATTTGGTTATATGCACTGAATCTGTCCAAAAATGAGAAATACTTCCTTCCAGCTAAATTATCCAAGACCTGGTCTATGAAAGGTAAAGGAAAGTAGTCTCTATAGGTGGCTTTGTTGAGCTCTCTGTAATCAATGCACACTCTCCACTTCCCATTTTTCTTTGGGACTACTACCAGAGATGAAACCCATTTGTTCTTAGAGATGGAATAGATGAGTCCTACTTGTAGGAGTTTCTCAATCTTTGTTTTAACAATATCTTTGAGAGTAGGGTTGAGTCTTCGTTGTGGTTGACGAACAGGTCTAACATCTTCAATATAGATGTGATGGGTATAAACACTTGGGTGTATTCCTCTCATGTCTGTATAATCCCAAGCAAAATCTTTGGATCTATTTACAAAAACATCAAATAATTTGAGATCATCTGACTCTGTCAACTAGCTATTGATATTTAAGGTTTTTCCTGGTAGTAACATGATAGTTTTGGTTTCGGGCTAGTTGGAGGTGACAGTATGAACTTCTCTAATTAGGGTGTTGAGAGGATAGTTATGCGGTATAGTTCTGTAGAGTTTGGCAATATCTTCGAAGAAGTGATCTATTTTCAAAATGATATTAGCCAGAGGACAAGGTAACGCTGTGAAGTTGGTGTAATCATGTTTGATACCATCAGTGTGGATCGGGTGTCCTAAAATCTCTTCCACTTCTAAAATTTCTTCATTACCTGAGTCTGTGGAAAGATCTTGCATGTTGTTTTCCAATTCATCTTCCAATGCTTCATCGTCTTCTTTGATGACTACCATAGCAAGTGAGGCTAGATTCTCTTGTTTGTCAAAACCATTTGGTTCATCAACCCAAACTTTGTTGAGTGCAGCAGGTTGAGCAGGGGGATATAGGAATAAGTGTTTTCTATTGGGAACATTTGAAATGGTCATTCCTCCTTTGTAGTCAATCTTACTTGCAACTGTAGCTAACTAAGGTCTGCCCAATATTATCAAGTAACTATCCTTGGGTGTGAGGGACTGGATTATTTGGAAATCCATTAGGTATTCCCAATCGTCAACCTTGACAAAAACATTTTCTAGGAAACCCATGGGAATAGCTATGGATTGATTTTCCATTTACAGTATGGTGGTTGTGAGACGTAGATCGGTGAGTCCCAGTTTCTCCATAACATCCACCGTCATGATGTTAAAGGTTACTCTCAAGTCCACGAGTGCATAAGGTATTTCTACCTTGTTGATCATCACTGTTATGAGTGGACTGCCTAGGTCACCATATTTTGCGGTTGAGGTTTTTCCATATAGAAGGCCAGCTAGGTATCCATTGATGTGCACAATATTAACCTGTTTCAGTTTCCTTCCTGGTGTTTTTATCCACAACTATTAAACTGGCTGGTTTAGTTCAAGAATTTCTTTAATTGCCTGTAATAAGGGAATCTTGATATGGAGTCATTTAATTTCTTGTATTAACATGGTTTCAGTGGGTAAGGTCATTTTCGGAGGGTTGTTCAGAGAAGTTTCTTTGAGGTGCTCGGGAAAAGGTGCTTGAGGTCACTTTTTTAAGGTGGAATCCTTCTTGGAAAGATCTATTGAACATTGGCCAAACTTCTTCCTAAGGTAACTCAAAAGTTTTAGGTGAGGATTGTTGAATAAGATTTTATTGGTTATTTGTTGGGTTTTTATCTGAAGGTATGGAAGGTGTCTCGGTTCCTTCAGTAGATTCTGCATTTGGTTCATCAAGGATCTCAACTATGGTAGGCTACTGGAGTGTTTTTCCTGACCTCAACTATAGGTTTCCACAATAGATAGCATTAACTCCAGCCATATTTTCCTACTCCATGGAATACATTGGTGTGGTTTGATGATTATTCTTTGGATTAGGGATAGGTTGTCCTGGGAGTTGTGGTTGGTTGACATGCTCATTTTGTTGAGGGTTTTGGGGAGCTAGAAAAAGGTTCTACTGTGGATTGGACATCCTCCTTGGTCCATGATAGAATTGATTTGGAGTCTGATTCCATTGAGGGGCAGGATTTTGAGGATACCATTGTTGTTGAGTCTGATTTGGCCATTAAGGGTTTCCCCAGGACTGATTTGCCTATTCAGGTGGTCCCTAAGGGTAAGGTCCCCAATTAAGTGGTTCTTGAGGCCAAGGTGCCACCCATTGACTATTATTCAAATTATTTGGAGGTCTCCAGGAGGAATTTGAATTCTAGTCATAGGAGAAATTCCCTCCAGGTCTTTGACCCACAAAATTGATCTCCTCCTTAGTGTGAGATGACCTTTTTCTTGGAATTTTTGATTGCATTCAGGATCTCACATTAGTCAATGGCATGACTCTTTTCACAAATTTGGCAATTGTCAGCTTTGTCCAAAGGACACTCTCTTAACATATGTTTGTTTTGAAACCTAGGGCAGTAGATGGATAAGGTTTCAGGTTACATGTGTTGTCTTGTATTCCATCCAAAGTGGTGTTTAGTTGAATAAGAATGTCAGTTTTCAAATTTGCTATTTCCTCTCACAATTTACCTATTTCATTTGAGCCCCGCAAAAGACTTGATTTACAGATACCTCCTTGAGTACGGGAGAAATTCCGGCATAACTTAGCGATATCACTGAATTCAAGTTGGGACACATCTCCTTTTTCCCATTAAATCGAGGCTTCTCCTAGCATCTTCATCAAACCCCTTGAGGAATATGGTCTTCAGAATTTCTGGGCTTATGGCCTCTTCACCACATCGTTTAGATAAGAAGATAAGTTCCTATCAAGGTAATCTTCCAGCCTCTCATCTTCTTTTTTCCTTAGTTTGAACAATTCCTCTTTCCTATCACTAACTCTGAAGTAACTCTAATATTTGTCTAAAAAGATTGTTTCCATTTTGTCCCACGTGGTTATCAACCCTGAAACTAATCCCATGAACCAATGCATTGCAGAGTCTCTCAGAGTGGAGGGGAAGAGTTTAAGTTTCTAGTTATCATTTTTGTAGTCATATGTCTGACACGGGACTTTGAACTCGAAGAGGAACTGGTCAGGGTCTTCGAAGGATAATCCTCTGAAGGTTGGTAAGATGGAAGGTGAAATGTTTTTCATGGGTGCATCATCATCTTCGTTGAGAGCAATAGGATAGGTAAATGTCCGTGCTACTCTTCATGGGTTATCGCCATCTCCTTGGTTTGCTCTCCTTCCATTGAAAGGGTTATCATTGTGATTGTCAGCCATGATGTTAAAAGGAATGTTCTCCTCCTCAAAGATTGGGTTTGTTGGTTGAATGATTTCCTCTTTAAAGGTCTAGTCTGATGGCTGAACTTCTGGGGTATTTTGGGAGGTCTTAGGTTGATCTTGATCAATCAATTCATAATTAAGTTCTTCAGCTAAGGCTTCTACCTCCCTGCTTATGGTTGGAACTACTATTGGGGGGTTCTTGGTATGAATCTTCCGTGCATACCTCGTTTCCTGACCATGCAGAAAAAGAAGTTTGACAACTATTTTTTTCTAAAAGAGGTATCCAAGTAGTCTCCTATTAACACTAGAAAAGAAGGTCCCTGACAACGGTGCCAAAAAGTGACAAGTTGTTGTAAGGTCCTAACACTTTAGTTAAAAATATGTCAATTATGTCGACCAGGTAGTGTCCAAGGCTGTATGCAATAGGAGATATTTTTGGACATCTCACTTAGTAACATATTTTCTAAATTTTTGAAAAGCTGAAACATAATCTAAACTAGAAAGCATGAAAACTTTAAGCTAGAAAGCATTTGAATTCCTAATCTAGAAAGCATGTAAACTATCTAAGAATCAACACTTGCAGTTTAACTATGAATTCAAAACAAAGGCAACTAACTACTAACTGAAAGTTCATTTGACATATTTGATCAATAACTAACAACATATTTATGAATGGAGTGGATGCTCCAGAAATTTCAAGTAAACAAAATTTCAAAGATCATTAACTTAAAACCACAACCTGCAGGAACACATAACAAAGCTAAACACAAAGTGACATTGATCTAAACAAAGCATGAACAAAATAGAAATGACAACACCAACAATAAAAATACTTATCTATTCTATAATCCCTCAAGTGGCCATCTCTTGGGAGATCCTATTATCGATTCAAATCACATTCAATACTCAACAACTCCAAAGTAAATCCCATTCATATTACTTCCATTGCTCAAAAAATATTACTCAGAATAAGACTGGTGATATTCATTCATGTCATAAAAGGATCACAAAACACAAAATAGCCCTTTTGCATTGTATATCAGAACATAACATAACACAACATAATCCTTGTTTTGAGCAACTACATATATATATTGTATTGCTACAAAATCCTAAATTTCATATGGTAGGTAAATGCCATTGAAGAAGTCTTTAAAGAAACATAGAATTACAAAATAACTGGATGTCTTTAAATTAAACACATTAAAGGCTCTGAGTGGAGCTGTAAAGTCTTAAGTATGCGTAATAGAAAATAACAGAATTGCCTAACAAAGTTTATGATGTATGCCTAAATTTCTGGCGCCCTAAAATTTTGGTGCTCTGACTTTAGCTGCTTTAAAGTCTACTCCTTCTGTTAGGCCATACATGGAACCCTGCATAATTACACAAGCTCTACAACAATTAAGTCAACATTAGTGGCTAATTTCAATCAATTTGAAAATAAAGATTTATACATCATTTTATCAAAAATTGATAAACATTGTTTCTAAAAATAAACAAATTGGCATGTCTAAGGTGATTGGTCAAGACAAAAAGGGTTATATGGCTTATTGTAAAAATGAGGTTGTTTATACCTCATCATTTGTCACATTTTTATTGTGGCTAACAAAACACCCTTGTTTGAAGAACTAGTCAACTTGCTTCAACAAGAAGAAGCAATCTTTTATGAGACAAACTCTCATGAAAATCAAGCTCTCACAAAAAATTAGAAGGGAAAACAACCTGAACGCTGGAGTGGTCCATCAAGCCAGTCTAAACCAAATCAAGAAAACTCTTCTCACAAGAAAAATAAATGTATAATTTGTGGCAAAAAGGGTCTTAAACTCAAATAATGCCAGTATAATTCCTATGCCAATAGTGAATCCAGTCAAAGAAAGCCACATAAATATTTTTAGGGGGACAAAAAGAAAACTCCCCTTGGTAGAAAAAGCCAAATAAGAAACAAGGCAATGTTGCATATACAAGTAATTCAGATGAAGAAGAGTTCATGTATGCTGCAAAAACTAAGGCCTCCACATCAAACAGTTCAGTCTGGTATGTTGATTTTGGTGCATCCAGACATATGACAGGGGAACAAGAATGGTTTTGTGACCTCACTCCATCCACCTCCTATGGGCATGTTTCATTGGGTGAAGATACCTCATATGAAGTTCAAGGAATTGGTGAAATTTCTCTTCCACCAAAAACTCAAAAATATCGACTTACAAAGGTTATGTATTTTCCAGGGCTCACAGAGAACCTTCTTTCTATAAGTTAGTTACTAGAGCACAACTTGCAAGTTGAATTTGATCAACACAATTTTGAGAAACTTTGTCTTATCAAAGACAAAACTTGCAATTGAATAGTTGTAGCTCATGCTTTGGGAGTGGTTAAGATGTCCCAATTAGTTAATGTTTCAAATGAAGATCAAGCCCTTGTAGTGAAAACTAATGTATCCACAACTCTTTGGCATAGGAGATTTGATCATCTCAGTTTTGGTTATCTTCTTGCATTGAGTAAGAGAAATATGGTGAGAGGACTTCCCCCCTTTTAGAAAACATAAGTTCTTTGCTCACATTGTCTTGCCGAAAAGCAACATAGGGCTCCTTTTCTTGCTATAGAAAATAGAGCATCGAGTCCCTTAGAATTGGTTCACATTAATCTATGAAGACCTATGCCACTTAGTCATCATAATGCTCAGTATTTTCTTCTCTAAGTTGTGGATGATCATACAAGAAAAATGTGGGTCTATTGTTTGGATCACAAAGATGAAACCTTTGAGAAATTCAAAGAGTTTCGAGCCCTTACAGAATGGTCATCAGGTCAAACTCTCAAAGCCCTTTGCTTAGATCGAGGGGGGAATTCACAAGTAAGGAGTTTGTAAACTACTTACAAAAACATGGAGTACAAAGACAATTGACCACTACGTATATGCCTCAACAAAATGGTGTTGCAGAGAGGTGTAATCATACTATTGTAGAAATGGTGTGATGCATGTTGAAGGATGCAGATCTTGCTCCTGCATTCTAGGCTGAAGCAGTTCATGCATAAGTTTACTTGTTGAATTGAGCACCCATCAAAGTGCTCGATAATATCATACCAGAAGAAGCTTCAACTCGGAAGAAGCCCTCTATTTCTCATTTCAAAGTGTTTGGTTGTACCACCTTCGTGCATGTCCCCAAGGTTTAGAGAACAAAATTGGATGATAAGTCTGTGAAGTGCATTTTTCTTGGGTATAGTTCAGAGTTAAAGGGATATTGACTTATGGATGCAGTCACAAAGAAGGTGTAAATTAATAGGGATGTTTTTTATGAGGAATTTGGTTGCAGTACCTCTTCCTCTCCATCACTTGTTAGTTCCCAAACACCTGTAATTCTTGAACTTGAGGATGGGGAACTTGATGAAGAAGCTCAATAAGAGGTTTTGTTTCTGTTGGATGAGTTTCTCCCTCTCTCACCACCTTAATCCTCAACTCCTGTACACAAAAAGCTTCCTAAGTGGTATCAAGCCACTATGAAGGATGCTAAAGACGATGCAGTTGTAGACACATCTTCTAGTGGGCCTAAGACTCGCAGCAAGTCTTGTGAAGAGGTGAACATGGTCCTTATGTGTACAGTTATGTAGAGTTTAGAACTAGAAATAGTGTAGCAAGCTCTTGAGTCACCACCTTGGAAGGATGCTATGGATGCAGAGTATCAAGCACTACTAAGGAATAATACATGGGAACTTGTTGATCTTCCACTATGAAAGAAGGCTATTGGATGCAAATGGGTTTTTCAGATCAAATATAAGGTAGACAGTAGCATTGACAAATACAAGGCCCGACTTATGGCTAAGGGTTATCCACAAAAGGAAGGCATTGATTATGATGAAACTTTTTCCCCTACAACAAAGATCAAGACTATCAGTATGGTTGGCTATGGCAACACAGTTTGGGGGAAAGTTCACCAGATGGATGTCAAGAGCACCTTCCTTAATGGAGATCTCATGGAAGAAGTCTACATGACTCAACTAGAGGGTTACACTGCACCCAGGAAGTAGCATAAAGTATGCAGACTAATCAAATCCCTCTACGGTCTTAAACAAGCCCCTAGAGCCTGGTACATAAAGATCGATGAGCATCTCCTTAAACATGGATTCATAAAAAATCCATACGATCCCAATCTCTACCTCAAAGAGAAAGGGGGAGATTGTAATTGTGATTGTATATGTCGACGATCTAGTCATCACAGGGAGTTCTCCATAGATGATTGATGCAACAAAGAATGATCTCAAACAATTGTTTGACATGACAGATCTCAGGCTCCTGCATTATTGTCTTGGACTTGAAGTGTGGGAATAGAAGAACTAGATCTATGTTTCTCAGATGAAGTATGCCAAGAAACTGTTTGAGAAGTTCAACATGGAAGATTGCAAACTGATGTTGACTCCCATAGAGACAAGTTTGCAAATTTCCCACCATGATCCATCTCCTTAGGTGAATGCTACTCTTTATTGACATTTGATTGGGAGTCTCATCTACCTAAAATATACCAGGTCGGATATCAGCTATGCTGTCAACTATCTCTCTAGGTTTATGCAAGAACCTAAGGTTGTTCATTAGAAGGCAACAAAGTGGGTTTTGAGATACATCTGTGGTACAGTGGCATATGGCTTGGAGTACAAGCAAAATGTAGATTTTTTTTGTATGGATACATGGATGCGGACTATGTAGGTTTTGTGGATGACAGGAAGTCTACGTCAGGCTTCATTTTTTTGGGATCTAGTCTAATTTCTTGGGGGAGCAAAAAAAAGCCATTGTTGCTCGCTCATCCACAAAAGCAGAATATCACGCCACAGGAGGTTGTTTGTGAGGCAATATGGTTACGTCGTATTTTGACAGGCACAGATGTTCCTGAGACAGGTCCCACCACTTTGTTCTGCGACAATCAGAGTGTGTTGAAACTTGTTCGCAATCCAATTTTTCATGAGCGTACTAAGCATATTAAGGTTCAGTGCCATTATATTCATGAACATATTTAGCAACAAAATATTCAGCTCCAATTTTGTTTGACTCAAGAGTAGTGTGCAAACATCTTTACAAAATCACTTGCAACTGTGAAGTTCGAAGCTTTTCAAACTTTCATGCTTTGGTCTCTTGGGCATATGATATAATAAGGGGGGTGTTAGATTTATTTCTATTACATAATTTGTATTATGTTAATAATAGTGTAATTATTATTAACATTACCAGCTTATAACTATCTTTGATCTATTTATAGTTGGTTGGTCAGGTATGCCCGACTAAGTGGTTATTCCAACCACTAATGTTTGTATATTTATTTGTTGTTTCACATAATAGAATTTGCTCATTGCTTTTCTCGTCAATAGTTTAGAGGTTAGAAAAGATGGTCAAGGGGCTAAATAGGCTAGAGGATGCATCATCAAGTGTGAAAATGTTGAGAAAAATATAATTTAGGCCTTCAAGGGTCATGAGCTAGACCGCCAAATTATCCTCAAACTACCATGTTGGCTCGTGCATGTTTTTATTGCTTATAGAGACATTGCTAAAAAAGTAATCAATAGGAAAAGAGCACCTTGTACCAACCACTAAAGAATCGTTGGTGGCATGATAATATGTAGAAATCTCCAAATGTTTTTGAATATTCTACTAATGATCTCGAACCAATAAGAAGCAAAACAAGACTATAAGTGAACCACACATTAGGGCCCATCTTGGATAAAAGAATGCCTTTCACCATGACTATAAAGTAAAACCAATGACTATTGTTCCAAAAGACTTTGATCATTGTATTTAAGAAAGACAAGAGGAAGAAATACTAAAGAGTATAAAGGGTGAATCAAGCAACAAAATCAACCTATGCAATCACCTACCATTATAATCTTGAGCATTTCTTCCTCTTATCGTTCTCAAATATAACGATCAAAGTAATCTGCAATAACAATCATTGGTTTTAGTTTGGACTCATGACGATAGACATTTTTAATCCAAAATGGGCCCTAATGATTGTTTGTAGAATGTTCATAAACATTTGGAGCTTTCTATGTATTATCACACCCTCAAAAATTCTTATGTGGTTGGTGTAAGGTGCTCCTCCTATTTATTGCTTTTTTTAGCATTGTCTTTAGCTTCCATGTCGACATAGAGGTTCAACAAATCATCTTTGAATCTCCTGGTCTTGTTATCCCTCTCCCTCAACTGCTTGAGCTTAAAATTATCTTACACCTTATACAAAGTTCAGTTGTAACACAACAATAATCTTTAAAGGAAAAAAAGACCAAAAGAAAACTATGGAAAAAGATTGGTCTCCCATGTTCTTGGTCATTTCAACGCCAAAATAAGAAGAAAAAACATTTTAAAAAAAAAGCAGCAGCTAACCCTACTAAATTTGCTATTCTTAAGAACTGGTTAAGAGTCAAATGGTACTTTGATGAGACCTTGCCCAAAGCACATAAAATCAAGAGTAAAGTAACTTAACGGCTTCCTTTAATAAAATGGATTAAACTTAACGTTGATGGTGCCTCTAAAAATAAGTGGTGGGGCTATTTAATGTGATAATTTGTCATGCTTGACCTAGGTACCCTTCACGTATATCAATACAAAGAACATTGCAGAAGCTACGACTCTTCTTGGCAACTTCTACAATATTAGACTTTGTCACAATAACCAGTAAAGTAACAAGGGCTGGTCAATCTCAGTTTATGTAAAAATTTCCATTCTTTGCAGATTTTGGATAATGAGATAAGCTCTGAGGCGCCTTTTGATGAGTTGAGGATCTAGATGGAAACTCTTCTACGCCATCTCAGTTTCTTTTGTGGACCAGAGGATTGATCATAATGTTGAATGAAATGATTTTGAATATAATATGATTTTGAATTTTTATTAATTAATATAGTTAAATGTACATTTAAAATGTTCGATAGATATTGTAGGTTTATAGAATGTTCATGAGCTGTATTTTTTAGTTTTCAAGGAGAATAAGGTTAGATGATACTTCTTTATTGTCCTTGTTGAACTTTTCTCTCCTTCAATGCAGTGTTGGCAGAGGCACTATTAGTCTGTTTTGGAAATCTTCTCCTCATCACATGCAGGTTGGTTATTTTTAAACGTCATCTAGTTTATTGGTCAAACGTAAATTCTGACCAATAAAATATGACAATTATATACCACTTTTTGGTGGGAATAAGGTGTAAAATTATTTAATGATCAAATATAAATTCTGGCCAATAAAAATATGATAACAATTATATCACTTTTTGGTAAGGATAAAGTGTAAAATTATTTAATGGTCAAATATAAATTCTGACAAATAAAAATATGACAATTATATACCTTTTTGGTGGGGATAAGATGTAAAATTACCATTGACTGTTTGACAATTAAACTAATGATATTTAAATAGAGTGAGTACTCTCAGTTCTATCTATTGGCTGGTTTATGGATAAAACTGATTTTTATCCTGCAGTTCTACTGCCTCTTTATACCAGGTATCACTCTTAAATTCTTTAACCCATATCCTCATTATGATTGACTGAAATAATAGGTTTTCTTTTTTTTTTTTTTTTTTTTTCTCTAAAACTTTTGGATAGAGAATCCTAAATGCCTTGACCTCATATTCATTATATAGAAGAAATAGAACTAAGAGATTTACATTTAAATAGAGTGAGTGCTTTCAATTCTATCTATTCTGTGGTTTTTGGATAAAACTGATTTTTATCTACAGTTCTATTTCCTCTTTATACCATGTATCACTTTTAAATTTTTAACCCATATCCTCATTATGATTGACTGAGATAATTTTTTTTTTTCTCTAAAGTTTTTGGATAGAGAATCATAAATGCCATGACCTCATGCTTATAAACATGTGTTTTAGCATAAAAACTTTAGTATTATATTTAGTGTATTTTTGGAGCTTTGTCAGCATGTGGAAGGTACACCAGTCTTTAATAAAAAAAGACCAAAATCTTAAAGTATACAATAGGTTTAAGTTGACACAAGTAAACTCGCTTTCGGAGATCAGAGGCAATGGCCCATTGTTTTAATAGAAGCTTTCAAAATTTGTTTTGTTATTTGTTGAAATCTATGTGGGCGTTCTGTAATGCAATCATTTTTTTCCCACTTTTAACTGTTTATTTTTTTGTACTTAGTTTGACTTTCATTGTGTTGCAGGCATGAATTTAGATCAGTGTGGGGGCACTGAATTAAAAAAGCTTGTAATTGGCACATGGGCTGTTACTTCTGTCATTCAACATTCTGATCAATCCTATGGTCCACATGTTTCAAAACACTTCCATCTTAATAAAAGTCTTTTTTTAAATGGGTTTAGTATTTTCTTTTTCCGGAGAAACAGGCTTTACAGCATATTTTCCCACAAGATCTTAAATGGCATTTTATTATGATGAATCAAATTTTTATTCTTTCTTCTTTTCCTGGTTGCTTCTTGTTCTCATGTTGTTTTTAGAGATAGGGACACATTTGTTTTTTGGCATCAAGTAGGTTTTTGAATTTTTGCAGTTATCAAAAGTGAGGCTGCTTCACAAGGCTGCAAGTTGGAGAAGGTTTCTTTATTCAAATTTTGCCTTACCATGCCCTTTTTTTCCCTATTCGTCTTTAGCTGTAAGGCATATTTAAAAAATTGGTGGTTGATTGCATTTCCCCCTTCCCTTGGCAAAAGATTGCATATCTATTCACATCTTTTTGATGCTTTAGTTTACACTTTAAACGGTGAAAATTGAACATCATTATTCTTGTGTGAATTCCGTTTATGACATTATTATATTGTGATTTCGCTATCACATATTTTCATAATTCTATTCTTCATCCATAGATTTATTATTCATCAACCTAGATCAAAATTATGGGTATGGACTTGACTTGAGTCACTTCAGTGGACCTTAAACTTGTATGGATCATTTCACTAATCATTATTGCGAGACAACCTAGTGCATGTTTATGTTGATTTAGGTGCTATGTTGTTGTATTTATTGACATTCACTCGTTCATTTGAGAAGCATCTAGGAGTTATCAAGGAACATGCAAGGGTTATTGATGGAACATTTATGAGAGCATTCTAGCAGCATTATATCAAAACACATCATCTTAGGTCTATTGCATGGTTGCTTGTTATCCTCAATCTTGGTTCATTATCATTGAATTAGTTCAAATAGGGGTTTGATTGAGGAGAACATGATCCTCACAATTCAATAGATTCCCCAAAGGTATTTATAAATATTGTCAATCCTTACACAGATTTAGAAATAAACATTAAGGTGAGTGAACTCCAACAATCCATTTTCTACCAAAACATTTTGTAGGTACAAATTCAATTCTCTACACATGGTGCATTTCAACAATCGTGGATTTGATGAGTTCATTTTAACACTCATAGATCTCATCTAGCCAAATTTTAAGAATGACCTAGTTTAGATTCCATCATTTTGCTTCCAATGCATCTAGGAAGTCACAATTCTAAGTTAGAGTTCAAAAGTTCTAATCAAAAAAATTGACAACTATCTATTGGCCACTAAAATTAGCTTAGTGTTTTTAATTCTATTTATTTCTAAATTGTTAATTTATGTTACATGATCTATCATAGCTCTAAATTAGGTTAATTGGATTATATTGCTTGTTGTATTCATTAAACTTAATCATAGTAAAGAATTTTAGTTTATTTCTTTACATTTTGATAAACCCAACATTCCTTCACAACCTAGGGTTTTGACCTTAGGGTTTATCATTCTTCCATTAAGATTTTACCTTCTTCGATTAGGATTTTAAGATCTAATGTTTTGATTGCAAATTCATTAATTATCAGTTTTAATTAAGGTTTGAATCAACCCTTATCTATGTCTCATTGAATCCACTAGTTGATGATACATCTTTCGTACCCTTTCCCACTATTGCACATGGTAAGCATACACATATGGATATGGGACATAATAAGAATGGCATTTCACCTTATATAAACTACTTAATTATTGAGATTAGACTTCTAAAAAGCTACATTGATGATAATGAGCAAAGATTTAAATATAAATATCATATCAAGGAGATAATGCACAATCCTTTGGCACATGACATTTTGACTTATGTTCCACCAAGTGGACTTGTAGCACCTTATTTTTTAAAGTATGATGGTAGAGGTTATCTATTACTACTTTCAATACTTCCAAACTATATTCCTCCTATAGTTTCATGATGATTAATTACTTTCTAGAATGTTTCCAACAAGCTTAAGTGTTCATGCATTCACATGGTTTCCTCATTACCACATGCTTCTATCATTTCTTTTATGGATTTGACTACTGCTTTCATGAAACATTTTCATTATAATATTTAATGTAATGTCCCAAGCTTTTGCTCAAGACATTAATGAAACAAAAATAAATGAACAATTTTTGTATTATAATGAAACTTACATGTCACAATTGTACTAACACGCTCCAAGATGTTGTGAAAAAACATGACACAAGATATGCAACACCAATACACCAAGTATGGTGGTTCCAATGGAAGACTAAGACATGTCATGTGACAAAGTCACCATGATGACTCTGTGAGGGGGTATAGTTCATCTAACTCTAATGATTAGGTTCAGAACCATAGCCATCCTCACTCACAAATGGGAAGAAGAGGAAGAGGATATCACATGAACACATCCCTTAACCCTGAAACAACACAACCATATTTCCATGAGGATGTATAAATGACAACCAAGACCTTGGTTCACTCACACCAAAGATGACACAAAGGAGATTGATAACTCATAAAGTACTTAAAGTACCATGCAAACTTAGGTGCTATGGAAGAAAGGAAGAATCATAAGAGCAATATCCATTAAAAGAAAGTTTCTTGAAAAAGTACAGGAAGTGCTCACTACCAAAGCGTTGCCCCTTTTTCTAGTCAGGGTCTCTTAGGACAAGGCAAGGTCACTTGAGACAAAATAGGTTCTCCTAGGATATCCTAGGGTTAGGGTCACCCCTTTTTCTAGGTAGGGTCACTTGAGAGATTCTAACTAGTAAGACAAGTGACCTATGATAGTGACCCAACTAAAATGTGGTCTTAAGGGTCCTAGAAGCTCCAGAATGACTCACCAAGTTGTCTGAAGGATCCTAACCACACCCCTTACCTTGAGTAACTCTAAGCACTAAGTATCAACCTTACAAAGCATGAAATTAAGAGTACAAAACCCAAGACAAGGAAGGACTAGGCCCGAACAAGTTTTATGCAACCTAGACACCAAATAAGGCATATCTACCATGATGAACGTGCTCTTTTAAAATGGCTTTCACCAATGAATTTAGTTAAGATTTAGCTTTCCATTGACGTGCAGAAACCATAAACATCATAAACTCATTTCAACCCTTAATGCACTATCAACAACAATAGAATCCTTCTTAACAATAAAGCATGAAAGAATTATCATTTCAGGTAAACTAAGGAGTTGAGCATAATAATCATTCCACAATTGAAATCACTTAAAATTACATGTAAGGATAACGTATTATAATCATTTGATCCATTTCAATCATGAAAGGAAATTAGAGCTAAGCATCATAGTTATGGAATTTAACAATTCATCTTAACACCCTCATAAGATGAGGTGCAAAATCAACCAATATAATTCCATAGGATCATTACAATAAAAGGATATAATCCCAAACATGGATGGATCATAGTCAACACAAGAAAGCTTAATGATACATAAATAATCACTTATTATAATGGTCATAAGAACCCAATTTATAGTGTTTTCAATAACTAATGAAAAGATACAAATAACATTATGACATAAGAGCAGGCAGTAGACCATCCAATGAACAACAATTGGATCCATCTAGATCCAATGGTGGTTCAACACAACCCAACCATGTGGACCCTTAGGCCCATCCCTCTATACTAGGCGATAATCGATTAGGTACAAAACACAAGCACAAAAATAATATATGGAAAGACACACACTAATCAAGTACATACAAAGAATTCCCAAAAAACATACATACATGAGGGTTATACAACTCCATCAATGCATATACAAACGATTCTTAACACTCATTGGGTACAAAATCCAATGAACCAATAAGAAGAGGGTACTAGACATAAACCAAGAAGTGTCATTACAATAGCACGAAAACCATGTAGAATGTTGAATAGTATTCCCTATCTTCTATAGGAGTACCTAATGGAATTCATCAATCTCAATAAGTTGTGATATGTCCTTTACAACCAAGTCACACATTATCTTCAAGCATTTGGTGCATGGTTTAGTTAATTTTGATTATGTGTATGATTTATTTGATCCCCATTCATTTTATTGTTTTTAAATTTTTAAACTCTCACTTGGATCTATCCCTAGGTTCCTTTTAAACACCAACAAGTAGTGGGAGGCCACTCCTTTACTCTAAACCTCATTCCTAAGTGACCAACATACCAAAAATACAAATTGGTCATGACATGAAAATCAATGCAAATAGTCACGACACTAGGTCCAATTACGCACAATAATAATTCCATAGGGAGACTACACATCCCAAGAAAAGAAAATAATCTAACATGGTTTGAAATTTAAATTTCATTTTCTAAAAATTCAAACCCCATGAAGGTTCCTAAATCCATGATTAATGGATCCTATGAAACCTTCAATTTTTCCAAATTTAAAATACTCAAAATAACAAATCTTAAGAATACCCTTAGAATAATAAAATGCACAACACTCTTTTTTAATCACATACAAATTTAGGAATTTTTTTAATAAGTCAAACACCTTTTTTGCATTTTTTAATAATAATTAATTACCTACAACAATGAATTTTATACAATACTAAGTTATGAATTGATGTCAACATAGACCCTATGTAAGGAGAACCATATGCATCCACCTATTGTTGTTATGGACAATATAAAGGAAAATGCATCTTTATATGTCAAGCTACAACAATGGAGAAAGTAGAAACTCTTGAAGGTAACGCACATTGCTTGCAATTCCTCCAAGATCCAATCAAGCTCCAAGGACAAAAAATCTAAGCAATAGTAATTTTTTCCACAAAGGAGAAGAGGAGAGGTTTTTTTATTTTCCAAACAAATGCTCAAGTCCTTTAAAAATGCCCTCCCTTTTTGCTTTTGTTCAAAATTTCCTAAAACCCCTTTACACTTTTCCCTCCTTTCACATATGAATAAGCTATTTTAAAAATGGCTATTTGCAACAAAAGATATTTTTACTCAAATATTTTATAAAGTTATTTCATTTCAAACAACTAATATCTAATATATTTCAATTAATCTTTGCATATCATTTTTTTTATCATTGAACGCTTTTGACCAGAGCTATGAATCGGTGAGGCCACAACATGGGGGACCTCATCTCCTGGCATGAACACCTGGCATGAACACCTGCATTAACGTTGGAGGTTCAAACCCATGAACTCATTGGCCCAGCGAAGTCCCTCCACCTGCAAGTACAACAACCCAGTGAAGGCATAGATCCTGCGAGCGTGTTAGCCTAGGGAAGGCGCAAAGCCTGCGAGCTCTTTGGCCCAGCGGGGGTTTGACCTTGGTGGATGCCACTGCAACCGAGTGACTTAACCACCAAACCATGCCCTTAATGACATCTTTGCATATCATTTTAATTCTAAATATCTTAACACATTATTTTCATAAATCAATTAAACTCAATTTGAATTTTTTCCACATGCAATAAAAATAATGCACATGATCACCTATTTTGCTAAGACATGAAATAATCATCCTTTCAACTCAAAGAAATTAAATATCCTAAAAACATGACAAACATGTATTTCAAAAACCAACTTAAATGCAATGTAACCAAGGTCAAATAAACACATGCAAAGAAACCACTCACTTCATGGGTTTATTTATAACACACAGATTCTAGAGTCACCACCGATTCAAATCTAGGTTATACAAGGATTCACAAGACTCATCTTACAATTTGAATCAAGTGAGATGGAGGTTAAGAAAATATGTTTTACCCAAGATGACCATCCCCAATTAACCACCCTTGGGGAAATTTGTATCTGCGTGCACTCAAGTGAAACATCAGGCATACCTACCCCATATAAGGATAGTTGAAGGAAAGCATAAAATACCCAATGTGATATAATATCCAATGAAATAATATCAATAATTGCAACAACTAATCCTTAGCCACATGATCTAGAACTCAATGTAGAAATCGATAATCATCATAATCATAATTTTGAACTAGATAACATGATTAAATTACATAAACATATATAGTGAAAATAGTGAATTTGAAACACTATAATAATCCAAACATATAATATCACAAAGTATGCATCCCATAATACATAGGTGGACACTAGATGCCAATATAAAACATCATCAATAAAATACATTGATGGGAATACACATCACTGATAGTATAGTAACAAAACCAAAGAAAAATCAAATAGATAGTAGTGTCATAGATTGTGCTTGCTCCAATTTCACACTTTATTTGGTACTCACTTTAGTATCCACTCCCCTAATGTGTTTTTAGGACCACTTTCTATCCTCGGCCTTGCCCTCGACCCACAAGATGTGCCTTTGTGCTACTTTGACCATTTTTACTTTATCCTATCTAAAAACCATAAAAGTGCCTAAATCCTAGTTCTATCCCAAGTTAACTAGACATTTCAAGAACTAGAATTGCAAAGACTCTAGCGCTTAGCGCAGACATCTTCACCATGCACAGTTGTCCTGAAAGCCTCTGTCAATCTTGCGATCATTTTAGAAGTCTTTTTACTTCCACGATTCGCAAAGATTTTCTTGATGCTTAAATGCACCCAAACGACTCATTTCCCTAACTCTCTCTATTTAAGCAAGTAGATTGACATTGCAAAGGATCAATCTTTTTCCTTTCATAACGAAGCTCTGCCAAAATCAAGAGCCACCATTACTGCAATTTATTTTCTCAAGACCATATCACGCTCTTGCTCACAAGTTTTCTTTGATATCTCTCTTATCTTTGTGGGTTGAGCACATTTCCTACTTATCTCTATCATATAGGGATTGTCTTGTGAATACACTCTAAGTCATTGAGTAGGATTTATTTTATCAATATAGCATTGTTATTTTGTCACTTCTCATCATAATTCTACACACACTTAGAAAATTCAAAGCATACACTTTTTATATCAATCTATCAATCTGTGTCTCTAGTTTTCATTGAGGTGGAAACACCAAAAATAGCCTGTTTGACTAAGGATTTAACTCCTATACAACCCAACCCTCTCTCTCGTTTGTGCATTTGTAGGTTTCCTTAGCGAGCTCAGTGGTGGGAGGAAGGAATAGAAAGACCGGTAAGAGAGCTGAGATCGCAAATCTGTACAGTACCCACACCATACAGAGTACAACATGATGTGTAGACGTCCATGCGGTGCGCTATCGTCCTGGACAATGAGGTTGTCTGCCTGGTGCCAAGTTCCTTATCATTTTGTCTTTTCATTTCTATACTTCATTTCTCAAAATTTTATTTACTACTATTCATTTCTATTAAAACATAATGTGGTTCTGTAGACATAGATTTTGTGTGAAACATTAGCTAACACAACCCTAATGTAATGTTAGTGGAAAGCTCCCTTGATCGATACATTCAGTTGAGGAGTAGTTTTTCCAACATCACATTTTGGTGAACCCATCGTATCTAACTTAAAATACCTTCTTTTTCAGTCAAATTTATTTTCTTTCTAAAAAAAATTTTAGGATGGTGCCCTGAACCCCAACCTTCAATGGGATCTTTCAATGCATCTCTTAATCTTCTCCTTTTATTTTTATAAATTAGCATGTTCTCTTATTTTCTTATATCACTTTCCAAATTTTCTCAAAGGATTCATGAAAGTGATGTTCCATTCAATGCATGTAATGGTGACTTAGCTCTTCCTATGCCACTCTATTCTTTTGATCCCTCTCCTAAGATTCCTCCTACTTATGAGGATATTTTGGCACAAGAGGATGACATCATAGATACTTTTCTTAACATTACTTTATCTACTCTTCATTCCAATGCTCTCCCTTCTAGTGATGAAGAATTAGTGGGTGAAGAGCCTCACCTCACATTGGATCCTCCATGGATATATTTAGCATACTACTTCTCTTACATCATGTATTTCTCAAGTGGATAATAATGTTAATTCAATCATTGTTAATCAACTTATCCCACCTACAAAGGGGATGTTGGATAAGTGCATTAATGTTCAAAATCTTCCTTGTATTCCTAAAATAATTATGCATAGGGTGCCTGATCTACCCCCACTCTCTTGTCCTGTGATCATTGTTCGAGGTATTCTTGAAAATCCTCGACCTTTGAATCACTTGTTAGAGATTGCTAAGTCTATAACTCAAAATGTGTATACTCAGTGAAACAAACAAGATACTCATATCCCAATTTCCCTTTCACCACCTTCTCATCTTTCTACTAATATCACTTTTCATTTGTCTAAACTCCCTTCTACTAAAGTTTAGAAGCAAAATAATGCTCTTATGATTATTGTATCTATAAACTTGACTAGGATTAAGATAACCCTTATTGATAGTGGTTCTGGTCTTAATGTCTGCAGTTTAGAACTCATTAATCATCTTGAAATTGATGTATCTTCTATTTCTCCTTCAAACATATTCATTAGAGGTTTTGATAACATGGCTCACCTAACTTTAGGCACTATCATATTGCCTATTACGTTAGGTCTAGCTGTTACATTACCTACTGAGTTTCATGTCATGCAAGAATATCTTTCTTATAATCTTCTTCTCGGTAGACTTTGGATTCATGCCATGGGTGCAATTTTGTCTACCCTTCATTAATCTCTTAAATTTCTTTATAATGGTAAAGAACATAAGGTAAGTGTTGATCCTAACCCCTTTCAATACTGTCAACAGGATAAATTAGGTCACGAGAAGCCTACCCTTTATTCTCTTCATAATTGTATACCTTCTACAACAAATTCTCAAACACCATCATCATCCTATGTTGATGATTATATGCCTTCCTCATCTAATGCATGTCTGGGTGATGATTGGGGCTCCTTAAACTTCACCCCCATGGGCCATGTGAATATAAGACTAACTCTTCTCACTCTGACATCCCCACATTCAACAAGGATCTACATTCTGGTATTAGAATCAATCCTTTTTCTCATGTGAATCTTATTACCGCTTCTTCTCCAACATGTACATACACATCTAATTTCAACAAGGCTAGTGATGCTAATTATCCCCCCCTTTCTGATTTGGGGACACATCATGGGATTGGATACAAAATTCTTTCTAAGCATGAATACAATGGAAATGGTCTAGGGTGCATGGAGCAAGGAGTTAAGGTCCCCATGGAACCTACACCACACTTACCTTCTACCATGGGCTTAGGTTTCTAGCCTTCTCCTTTGTCTACATCCCCTCCTCCATTGTCTAAGGTCTCTATGGCTTCTTCTTCTAAGAAATCAAACCTTTATCCACAACAAAAAAGATTATTTCTTACTCCATCTCTTATATCTAAACAAGAGCATATCTTTCTGAGGATTTTCATAGCTCGCTTGATCACTCTTTCTCCTCCTACATGAAAAGATTCCCTAAATAATTGCAATCAATACTTCCTTTTTGTGCATATCATTAAGTACTTGGCCATTCCACCAATGAATGTTGCACCTTGAAGAACAAAATTCAACAACTTCTTAACATGGGTTCTCTCACTCTTCCATCTAATAAAGCACCTGTCTCTTCTCTGCATGACAAGCGATATTGAGGTTCATCTCTATCTAGTTCATGCTTTTTCCTCTAGTTCTATGAGACTATTGTGTTTCTACCACTATGTGGCACATGTAGATTTCATTATTTTCTTGTTGTCATTCATGGTGGTATAATCTCACGTGAAACCATACTTCATCTTTGGTAACAACACAATATTATTTTTCATGATTATCCTCACCTATATTTTGGGAAGCAAAGACAATTTATTCTAGGGGTGTGCATTCTTCATAAGAATCCCCCTTCTTTTTCTTCCCCTTTTCTTTACCTTAAAATATTTGCATATTATATATGCTAATATTTTAAGGGGGGCATATATTCTCCTCACATGTGCATCATACATGCACCCTTCTTTTCACAGCCCTTGGGGTGTAGCTTATCAATTCACCCCTGGGGTGCAACTTATCAATTCACCCCCTGAGGTGTTGCGTATTAATTCACCCCCCTATGGTATTGTTTATTTAATGCACCTTAAAGCATTGACCCCTATGGTGTTTGTGTTTGATACACTCCCTAAGGTATTGGTTTTTTATACACTCCCTGAGGCATTAGTTTTTGATACTCCTTGATGTTTTGGTTTTTGGTACGCTCCCTGAGGTATTGGTATTTCATGATCACCTAGAATAATACAATTTTCTAGTTTGTGATCTATGCAGTCTATGAGCCATCTAGCATAATGTAGCTTTCTAGTTTGTGATCCATGGTGGTATTGTTATTTACATGACCCCTAGAGATAGAGAAAGCTAGTGTCAAAGTCATGTACTCTTCTTCATTCATATTGATTGCTTCCCTGTCTATTTGTATGTCTTCTTTCCTTGAAGCAATTGATCGACTCATCATATTCTTCTATCTTTGTTTAAGAATTCCTCTATTTGTTGGTTTTATTTATTTTTGTTGTATTTTGGGGATGACACATGGTATTGAGACAACCTTTTACATTGAGGTATCTTTCACTTTGCTGACTCAAATTCTTTGTTTGCTTGTTGTGTGTTTCTCTCCTTTATGTATGTGTTGTTTATGTTTATCTATATATGTTTGTAATGTACTGACATAGTGGTTTTACAGGTTTATACTCTAGCACTGTTGTCTTGTAGGTTTTTGGTTTTCTAACATATTTGTTTTACAGGTTCTTAGTCTGGGGGCTTGTTCCTCTTCTTAAAGAGCTCTGCATCCTCTATAGTATGCTTTTGGGTATCTTGTTCATGCTTATTTTTCTTTCCTATACTTTAGCATGCATATGCATGTATTGTTATATGCCCGCTAAAGTGGGGGGTAAATGTAGCATTGTAAATTGTGCTCACTCACAATTTCATGCTTTATTTGGCAATGACTTTAGTATTCACCCCCCTAGTGTGCTTTTAGGACCAATATCCAACCTTGGTTGCCCTTAACCCATGAGATGTGCCTTTGTGTTGCTTTGACCCTTTTTGCTTATCCTATCGAAAAACCATAAAAGTTCCTAAACCTGGCTCTATCCCAAGTTGACTAGACCTTTCAAGAACTATAATTGTAAATACTCTAGTTCTTAGTATGAATGATGCCCTGAAAGCTTCTGTCAGTCTTGTGATCATTTTAGAAGTTGTCTTTTTACTTTTGCGATTCGCTAAGATTTTATTGATGCTTATCCACACCCAAATGACTCCTTTCCCTAATTTTTCACCTTTTCTCTCTCTATTTAAGCAAGTAGATTTGCCATTGCAAAGGATGGATCTTTTTCCTTTCATAATGAAGCTCCTCCAAAATCAAGAGCCACCATTGTTGCAATTTATTTTCTCAAGATCATATCACGCTCTTGCTCACAAGTTTATTTTGATATATCTCTTACCTTTGTGGGTTGAATACATTTCCTACTTATCTTTGTCATATAGGGATTGTCTTTTCAATCCACTCCAAGTCACAGAGTATGATTTATTTTATCAATATAGCATTGTTATTTTGTCACTGCTGGTCACAATTCTAGATGCACTTAGAATTTAGAGAACACACTTTTTATATCAATCTATCAATCTATATCTCTAGCTGTCATTGAGGAGAAAACACCAAAAATAGGTTTTGACTAAGGTAAAATCCTATATAGCCTAACCTTATCTCTCATTTGTACATTTGTAGGTTTCATTAGGAAGCTCGGGGACGGGAGGAAGGACTAGAAAGACTAGCACGAGAGCTGAGATCACAAATCTATACAATGCCTATGTCATATAGACTACAAAGTGACACACAAACATCCATGAGGCACGTAGATGTCTTGGACAGTGAGGCTATCCACCTAGTGCTAGGTTCCTTATCATTTTGTATTTTCATTTTTGTACTTCATTTCTCAAAATTTTATTTACCGCTATTCATTTTTGTTAAAACATAAAGTGGTTCTGTAGACATAGATTTTGTGTGAAATATTAGCTAACAAAACCCTAATGTAATGTTAGTGGAAAGCTCCCTTGATTGATACGTTCAGTTGAGGAGTAGTTTTTCCAATAGCGCATATAAACATACTAGGCACATATGCATGGGGCATTACATTTAACCTAAGATGCATGTTGTTAACCTCATATAATGCCCTTGGCCTTGCCCTCAACCCATGAGATGTGCCTTTTTGCTACTTTGTGTTGGCAACATGGTCAAGAGACACTACTGACATGTTGGAGATTTGATGTTGTCATTGATGGCAACAACCAGATATGATTGGAAATAGTTCTTGAGATAGGTTATGCATAGTATTTTGGGTCTGGAAAGAATGACTTAGTCAAATTGACTAAGTGTTGGCAGTTTACTAAGGTAGTGACAGTGATTCAGCTAGTACTCCTCCGCAGATGAAGATTTTGGTGTGCGGTTCTGGTATGTTACACAATGCCATATTCCAAGTTTCATGTCTTGAAAATCTCTAGAAGCCATATTGTGAATTTCCTAAGTTCAGGTAAACAAAGTTCAATCAAGAACAGTGCATAACACCTGAGTATTTTGGTCTACATTCCTTCGGTATTGATTGTTTCAATGTGTGGTTTGGAGGTGTTGTAAACACATATGAGAAGTGGGGATTTTTTTAGTGGTGAATCTTCACCAATTGGTGAATAGTTTATATCTTCAAATTGCGATTTGGCGAATACATTGCAACTAGCGGGGGGCCAATTCGCCCAGATTTTTCAAATTTTTGGTCAAATGCATTTCAATTCGCCAGCAATTTATTTATGAGGCATTTATAATTATTATTTTCGTCACAGTATTCTATGTAGTTCAAACAGTGATTCGCTTGAAATTTTAGAGGCATGTTTTAACTCCCCTACATATTCGCCAATAGAATTAAACTGTTCACCATGTATGAGGACCGATTTCACCATTACTATATTAAATTCCTACTTATATTATAGAATAAGGGTTGGTATTTTATTTATATCCATTGATTTTCAGTTTAATCTAACGGTTGTAATACAATTCCGTGGGTCATTTAAGCATGTGCCTTTTTAAAGGCATGCTGAGCCCGGAATTACTTTTGGGCTGTGGGATTAGATCCTAATCCCACAACCCAAAAGCAATTCCGGGCTCAGCATGCCTTTAAAAAGGCACATGCTTAAATGACCCTGAAATTGCTTTTGGGTCATGGGATTTGATTCATGGATTTAATTTTGGGATTTTTAAAAATATTTAATTTATATGTGTTTCAATGCGTTCTCAATAATGGATTTGTGCTTGGCAGCGAGGGGCTCTGCCCCTCGACCCCGCCTATATCGCAATAGGAGTGTGCCAGGGCCGCTATCCCTGGACCCTGCGAGGGGGCTCTGCCCCCTCAACCCCCACAAGGGGTGCTACTCCTTGACCCCATCGGTGGCTGCCGCCCCCAAGCCCCCGCTTTAGAATTATAAAAAATAAAAGAATATAGGGGGGGACTGCGCCAATCCACTATGTAAAATTTTAAAGGAAGTATTCACCATTGTAATTATTTTTTTTTGTCTATCATTCACTATGATTCACCAGGATTTTTTATAAATTTCTAATAATGTGCATAGATTCACCAAGAAAATTAATATTTTTTTCATAAAAAAGGAAAGATTCACAAGGAAAATTATGGCACTTAGCTAGGATTCACCAGGATTTTATGGGTTTTTTTTTGGGGGGGGTTCCTTAAAGTTATTCTTAATGAGAAGTATCTAATTCCATATTTCTAGATTTTGAAGGTCACCAAAAGATCATCTACAAGATTCTAAGTATCGACATTCAGATTGATAGTGTTTCACAAAGATAGAGTCATCAATTCAGAGATTCGCATCTCACCATATAAGAATATTATGATCTCCAGTCATGAAGGTATGATTGGTGATGCCTATTGAATTTTTGATATGAATTTTGGAGTCCCATGTGATCTGCACTAGAAGTTATGATATGCCAGACAATATGGTTAAGTGTATACTCAAGTATAAGGCCGACACACAGTTGGATCGATGTGCGGTAAAAATATTTTATTTAGATCATCATCCTAAGTGGTTCTATAATAGGTCCACACCTATATGAAGGTTCTTGAAGGATTGTATATGTTCACATTGTTGTTTGTGTAAAGGATCAAGCCGACAAACTATAACTTTTGTGTACATGCTTCATATCTGGCATGCCGACCTAGTTTTGAGTTAAATCTTGTTGTGGATATATATACTTGATAGATTTCAATGTTGGTGAGTGAAGAGAATGCGAATGTGTTGCAATTTTTGTGATCCAAAAAATGCAATAAAGTTGCAGAAACCTGAAGAACAAAGCATATGTAAATAGGGCAGAGAAATAGAGTAGACATAATGAAGACCTTTGAATTTGTATATTGAGCTATCAATGGAACTATATTCCAACATACTGTAGATGCATTTGAAACAGTTCTTTCTTGGCAATGAGCCCCACCCTTTCTATATCTTCTTTCTTTATGGAAGTGAGCCTATTGTAGTGAGCACTTCTTTGGACAATGAGTCCTTGGGCAATGAGCCTTTATGTAATCCAGTTTTGATATTATAATATATTGTGAGCTAACACTCACTATGGTTTTTCCCTTTTTGGGTTTTCCATGTATCCTGGTGTCTATGTGTTATGACTTTATTGCTTCTCTTCTTATGTTTATTTTTCTTTCATGTTATTGAATTTAATAAATAGATTAAATAAAATGTGAAAGAATGGTTTTATAGAATACTGATTCACCCCCCCTCTCAGTATTCCTTGTGTTCAACAATTGGTATCAAAGCAAGGTTCCTTGGAAAAAGCCTAACAACTTAAGGAAGATCTGGAAAGTGAACACATGGAAACTAGAAGATATCCTACTCCAGGTAGTGTTACAATTGATAATTGCACATATGTCAACAATGAAGAACTGAAAACTACTCTTAAAGATCTTGATAAGTATGAAGCAGATATCCAGGATTTGACGGAGAATGTCAAGGAAGCTGATGAATGCATCCTAAAGCTAAGGGAGCAAGTCAAGAAATCCAAGAAAAGGATCAAAGAGCTAAGTGAACAATTGAAATCAGCAAATGAAATTCTAAATAGTTTATCAATGCTAATTGAAGAAAAAGAAAAGGTTGAGGAGAATTTGAATCAAGTTTTGATAGGCAAGTCTGAAGAATGTGAAAGTTGGCAAAAGATGGCGTGCTTTTGAAGTATGATCTGGAAGTAGCTAATAGCTATAAAGAAAAGTTCAAACTGAGTTCTGCAAAGCTTGATGAGTTGATTAACAACCTAAAAAGTCCAGATGACAAGAAAGGTTTGGGTTTTGAAAGAGGAGAAAGTTCTAAATCAGGACAAGTTAACATTGAGATGAAGAGAGTCAAAGACAACCAGGTTCGGAATCAGAGAAACAGGCCTAGAAGACCTCCAGTCAGGAACCCAAATGCTCAAAGGTACCCATCTTTCAATGGCTATTATTTTAATTGCAATAAGTTTGGTCATAAGGCTACTCAGTGTAGGAGCAGAATGAATCGAAATGTTCCATCATTCTCTGGTTAGTGTTTCAATTGCAAGAAAATTGGTCATAGAGCAAATGAATGTAGAAGTCAGATTAGGAAAGGTTTCAACAATGGAAGGAATACTCAGCCTTTTAATGGAAAATGCTTACATGCAATAGATTTGGGCATAAGACTAACCAATGCAGATCAAGAATTAATCCAATGAATGGAAGGAACCAAGGACAAAGGAATGTTGTTTTCTACAATTGCAATAAGCTTGTACACTTTGCAAAATTCTACAGAAGCAAGAATGTAAAAAGAAATAATCCTCTAGAAAAGAGGAATACAGAGCAAAGGGAAGACAAAAGAAAGAATAAGGTTGATCTGATAGAAACTAAGAAGGAGATGAGCAAAATCTGGATTAAGAAGGATGTAAATGAGGTCAAGGATGGATCCACACTAGCTTCTAGAGCAGATACTTCCTCTGGGAAGTAAATTGGGAGCTCTGGCTTAGGGGGAGCTTTTATTGAACATCCTAATCCCCTAGCCAGATAGTGGGTGCTGAGATCCAGCACTAAGGGATGAGTTAAATAAGTATTGGATGAATCATTTGAAGAAGAAACTAGTAGAAAAAGATCTAATGTGGCACATTGCAGAGCAATATTAATTGACTGTGTTTAACAGTGAAGTGTTTGGCATCTTTTTGGAAAACAACATTTATGGCAATTAGGTTTTGGTAAATAAAGGTTAAAAAGGGTTGCATGAAAAGGATTAATCACTTTGCATTCAAGTTTTCAAGCATCCAAGGATATTAAAAGCAGAACCCTAAGTGACTTCAGTGATTTCCAACGATTCAAAGCAGAGAAAACCCTAATTTTGGCAAAAAGAGGTATTTACAGTTAAAACCCTACTGTGAAATTGTTTGAATCATTACGGAAATGCCAACACCACAAGTAGTCAATATCACTGAGAGACCTCAACCGAAATTCAAGAAACACCCATTCAAATCAACGGAGGTCAACCCTAATGGTACATTTTCAGGAGTACTGTATGGTGTAATGTACAAGGAAGACATTAGGGCTTACATCCATGTTTCCCTAGAAGAACATGGAGGTAGTCAACTTATAGATTTGTACCTGAAACATCTAACTGGTGATGATTTCAATTTGAAGGAAGAATATAAGGCATTGGAGAAAAATAAATTCATACAATATATAAACTTTCCAATGTTTGCAGAGGATGAATAGGTTCAGTATGTGCTCAGTAGAATTCATGATGAATTTATGTGGCTTGAAGAACCCTTCATGATTACAAAGAAGGTTATAAGGGTTGTAACAGGATTGAACTCTACTAGAATGGTGCCTATGCTAAAGGCTATAAATAATAGCACTATGATGGAGGCCACTAGAGCTCAATTTGATAAAAGGGCATTGATAGTTAACACAATTTGTAGACCATGCAGTAAGGTTCGCATCGATGGTAATTGGATACAAGATATACTTCACAAACCAGGATAAATCTATCTTTGGTACAGCCATCTACACTTCCTATGAGATGGTTAAGAATGTTGATTATGACCTTTGTGATTTGTTCCAGCAACAATTGATGGAAAATCTGAAGCAGACCAAAGAGTCTAAATATCCCTTCAAATATGGTACATTGATTCTCTTCCTATTCTTCTATTTTATGAAAGAGTTGCCCAGAATGAGAAATTTGATCTGGTTTGGTAATGACCCTGTTGCCACACAAATTAGAAATCATTTGAATAGCCTAGGCAGTCATGATGTACAGAATGAAGCCCTATGGGGCTATTTCAAAAACTTTCAAAGGGCCATGCAATCAAGGGAAAGAATACCTAAGTCAATTGTGGAAAAGTACAAAAATGACATATGCTTTATTGTGAATAAGGATCAATGCATGATAATGGCTATGGAGCCAAGGATAGTTTGGGTCCTTCCAATGGGTTATGAAGTAGCTGAAAATGTGTTGAATGGTTATGCTGAGCTCATATTGAGCAAACATAGGGACACTGTACAAGAAAGATTTGGCACCTATGAAGAAATCTCTGTCAAATTTCATGTTGAACTGAGAAATCCTAAAAGTGTAAAGAAGGCTGTAAAAATGGTAGAAGAATATGCCTAGAGAAAGGGCTTCACTAAATAATAGATTGTAGAAATAAGAGCAAAGGCAAGAGCAACAAGGGCAGTTGAAGAGAAGAAGCAAGGTGAATCTGAAAAGGCTCTAGAAGAGCCTAAAAATAATATAGAGAAACATGCTGCACTAAAGAGAAGAACAAGAGGTTCAACCTCTACTCAAACTGCAACTGCATCTTCCCATCCCACACCTTCTATGAGTGTGGAAGCACCTGCAAAGGAAACCACTGCAAAAAAGCACAAGAGAATGAAAACAAAAGGTAAAAGGATGTATGTTAGTATAGGAGATGATGATGAGGAGACTGAGATAGATGAAGAGGTAGAGAAAATGAAGACCAAGGCCAATAAAGTCTCACAGAGAAAACAGGACAAGCCCTCTGGTAAGGGCAGAAGCAAGAAAAATCCAAGGCAAATAGAGCCTAAGAAAGCAGAGGCTACAATAAATTTGGAAGATGTCCTTAATGCTATGGCAACACATGGTAATCTAAAGCCCATAGTAGACCTATATGATGAATATAATGATGCAGATAAAAACATCGTTGAAACTACAGTAATCAAATTTTTGGAAATGTTTAACAAAGCCCTCATTAAGGTAATCATAGATCTACCTGATAGCTTGGGTAGTATCATGTCTGCTAGAAAAGAAGCAGCAATGGCTAAACACTTGGAATTAAGAGAACATGCATTGATACAATTGTGTCTAGATATAACAGATGAAGAGAAAACAAGAGTTAGCAAGATACGTGGGAGAAAGCTTGACATTAAAACAAGGACCAACATTTTGATGTGTGGAGACATAGAGAAGTTGGTAAAGGACATGTGAGAACAAATAACTCTTGATGTCCTAAAAGAACTCAACATACCAACTATTCATGACAAGGAAGAACAAAATGTTGGTGATGATAGTTCTCTTTTGGAAGTCAACTCTAAACAAGACTTGAATCAAACAAAGACTCCTACAGTAAGCCCAAGGAAGGATGAAGAAATAAAGAAGCAAGAAGGAGATAAGACTCCTAAGAATACTGAAGTTCCCCCTGAGTAAACTGAAAATGTCGATCAAAGAAATCAAGAGGATGAGAAAGCTAAGAAGAGCCCTCCTCCATAACATAGAACTGATGAGCAAGAAGCTGAGGATCAAGATCCACCGGAGCAGAACAAAGAAGAAGAAATGTCTCATGATATGACAAGAGACACTATTGCAGTTACACAAGACCCTATTGATTCAATCAGAGAGTTCTTGGAAAAGCAGCAAGAAGCTCTATTTTTGGATTCATCTGAGTTACTGCAATGACCAATAAACCTAGCCTCAATGTCACCTCTGCAAAAAATCAAATTAGTGTCAATTATTCAAACCAAAGCTTAGGAAGAAATCTTCAGGTCTCATATTCAGGACAGTGAGCTCATTGATAAGGTATTTGATGTTTTGGAGAAATTGATGCCTAGACTGCAGAAAGATACATCTCTACCACCATCTGAGCAATTCAAAAGGCTCATAAATTCTGTAAGTTCACATTTTGAATCTTTTGAAATAGTTCCTGATAATAAGGTCAAAGTAGAAATTCATGATAAAAGGTTAGTTGAGTTGAAGGATAAGCTAGCTAAAGATACAATTTTGTTAGACAATAGCATCAAGAACATAGATACTGCTATTAAGGATGCTAGTGATATATACAAATTTTGTCTAACATGGTTTGAGACAACAAAGAAAATGAAGAAGAAAATAGATGACTTGGAACTTCAATTGATAAAAATCTCAAAAACATTTGATCCTCCATCTGACTCCATCAACAACAAAAAGGCAGAAATTGAAGGCATTCATGCAAAGATAAGCAATCTCCAGAATAAGAAAGAGGCCACTAATAGCAAAATGTGCCAAGTCATAGAAATAATGAAATCCAAGATTGATTCTATGACTGTTCTTCTAGCAGAGGCAACAAAAATAAAGGCAATAACTGATGTGCCTACCATTGTGGAGAGAGCAGAGGAATTGGTGTTTCAAGTGAATGGAAACATTCAAATTTTGAACAGTGCTAAGGCAAAGTGGGATGGAGAAACTGCTCAACTGAAAGCTATATGCATAGACATCCTCTCCACTTTTTAGTAGGTAAGCTATATGATTACACTTGTATATATGTCGCAAAGTATAACCGTTTTGTAATTTTGACACAATTTTGTTACTTGTGCATACACCTTTGCCATTGATGTCAAAGGGGGAGAAGAAGAACTAGTGAAAAATGGCCAAACATCTTAAGGGAGTAGTGTGAGCATTTTTCACTAAGTGTTGCCATCAATGCCCAAGGGGGAGATTGCTGGCAACATGGTCAAGAGACACTATTGACATGTTGGAGATTTGATGTTGTCATTGATGGCAACAACCAAATATGATTGGAAATAGTTCTTGAGACAGGTTATGCATAGTATTTTTGGTCTAGAAAGAATGACTTAGTCAAATTGACTAATTGTTGGTAGTTTACTAAGGTAGTGATAGTGATTCAGCTAGTACTCCTCCGCAGATGAAGATTTTGGTGTGTGGTTCTAGTATGTTACACATAGTTGATACACAATGACATATTCCAAGTTTCATGTCTTGAAAATCTCCATAAGCCATATTGTGAATTGCCTAAGTTCAAGTAAACAAAGTTCAGTCAGGAACAGTGCAGAACACTTGAGTATTTCGGTCCACATTCCTTTGGTATTGATTATTTTGATGTATGGTTTGGAGGTGTTGTAAACACATATGAGAAGTATCTAATTCCAAATTTGCAGATTTTGAAGTTCACCAGAAGATCATCTACAAGCTTCTAAGTATCGACATTCAACTTGACAGTGTTTCACAAAGATAGAGTCATCAGTTTAGAGATCCACATCTTGCCATATAAGAATATTATGATCTGTGGTCATGAAGGTATGATTGGTGATGCCTATTGAATGTTTGATATGAATTTTGGAGTCCCATGTGAGCCACACTAGAAGTTATGATATGATAGACAATATGGTTAAGTGTATACTCAAGTATAACGATGATACACAGTTGGATTGATGTGCGGTAAAAATATTTTGTTTAGATCATCATCCTAAGTGGTTCTATAATAGGTCCACACCTCTATGAAGGTTCTTGAAGGATTGTATAGGTTCACATTGTTGTTTGTGTAAAAGATCAAGTCAACAAAGTATAACTTTTATGTACACGCTTCATATCTGGCATGCTGACCTAGTTTTGAGTTCAATCTTGTTGCGGATATATATACTTGATGCAGGAGCATCTAGGGTGTAAGAGCAATCTTGCATCAACCAAAAAATATATATATATATATTGTTTCTTTTCAATAAGGGCTAAATTTGGCAGGGTTACTATTTTTAGTAAGTTTGCATTTGTGCACGGTTGGATACAAAATCTTACACAGACCTCTAGAATGGTGAAGAAATCACTTCAATATCATTTGTCATCTATGAGATATTAAAATTTCAAATTCCAAAAATCCTATTAAAATATTCAAAGTCAAATTTGAGGCACTTAGAGGCTCCGGATGGGCCTAAAATTTGGTGGGAAACCCAAGTAGTCTACCTATCGGTACTACTTTGCACTCCATCGTCTTTTCGAGAGCTTTCCAAAAAGGTATTATAATTGAAAATCCAACGGTCGGATCGAAAGTTATGGACCCGCGAAGTTGACCTATTTTTGGAGGGAGATGCAAATTTCGAAATAAAGCTAGTGGTCACCAAAAAGGGCTATATATAACCATTTTTGGGAACCCTTAGGGAGGAGAGTTAAGGGGGGCCAGTGTAGAGTCAAGAATAGGAGGGAAAATAGAAACCCTAGTGGATTTGGGGTTACAAAAGGCTGAAGATTCTAGAGTCTTGTGGTTGGGAAAGCTGTAATGTGTTGCAGCCAGTAGAGGATTCATCCTCTGATTGTAATTGAGCTTCTGTACTGTAATGAGTTGCCCAGATCAATAAAAGAAAGTTCTATTTTCTGTGTTCAATTTATGTTGTTGTGTGTTTTGTGATTTACCCCCTTCATCAAGTGGTATCAGAGCAAGGGTTCCTGAGTGTGTAGACAGATCGCCGACTTTGAGGCAGTTTGCACCAGGACCTGAGGTTGTGGGTTTGCTGCAGAGATCAAGATGCCTCCATGAAGAAATCGTGTTGGGAGGAATGCTTTGACGGAAGAGGGTTTTAAGCCCTGCAAAGGCAAATCGACGCATTGCAAGAGGATCTGCGAAGAGGGTTTGATCCGAGAACAAGAGAAGAAAGCGAAGATGAAGCTGAAGAGGAGCTATCTGAGGAAGAACAAGAAGCTGGAGGAAATCCTGCAGAAGTTAGGTTGTTGAGGGCCATTTTGAAGATTGGAAAAAGGCCCAAGATCGAAGTTTCTACATATTCTGGAGATTTGAATCTGGAACAACTTATTGATTGGATCAATGACATGGAGGAGTATTTCGAGTATGAAGATGTGGAGGACCCAGATCGGGTTAAGTTTGTAAAAACAAAGTTGAAGGGTCACGCCAGTATTTGGTGGAAGTAGGTCCAATTAGAGGAATAGAAGAAGAAAAGGAAAGATCACCAGATGGGATCGGATGGTGGAGAAATTGAAGAAGCAGTTCATTCCTATGGACTATGAGATGGAGTTGTTGAAGAAGATGCAAGGACTAAAGCAAGGTAACAAGTCTGTCAAGGAGTACATAGAAGAGTTTTATAAGATTACTATCAGGACAGGCCATGCAGAGCCCAACAAGGAGAAGGTAGCCCGTTACATTAATGGGTTGAGGCCGAGTATTCAAGAGGAGCTGAGCCTAGTCAGAATGACCACCATAGAAGATGCATACCATTTTTTCCTGAAGGTGGAAGCGAAGCTGAATAAGAGATTCGACAGCAAGCAAAGGGGAAGAGGTCAAGGTGGAAGGACTGGTGGAAGATCTTATGGGGGCCGAAATGAAGATACAAAGATAAGTGAAGAAGTTGGCACCAGTTGAAATCATAGAGGAGATAATACCTACCACCCTCGTGACCAGAACAATGATGAGCAAAGAGGAAGAGGAAGAGGTAGACCTGGGCAAGGACCTGGAAGAGGAGGTTTTAGAGGAACCTGTTTCCAATGTGGAGAAGAAGGGCATCGAGCCTACGAGTGTCCGCAACATCAAGGAAAGATGAATAGAAGACCTGAAGGTAATGCACGAGTTGCACATGTGGATGAAGATGAACAGTCTGAGTGCTCCAAAGATGTAGAAAGGGGAGAAACCCTAGTCGTCAGAAGAACTTTGTTGAATGAGGAGAAAGAACCCAGTCAGAGGAAGAGTTTATTCCGCAGAGGGTGCAAATGTGAAGGTAAGTGTTGTGATATTATTATTGATAGTGGAAGCACTGATAATCTTGTTTCAGAGGAGATGGTTGACAAGTTGAAGTTGACAAGAAGAAAGCATCCGCATCCATACCGGATTGCATGATTGCAGAAGCACCATAGAGCTTTGGTCAATGAACAGTGTTTAGTAAAGTTCAAGATTGGTGACTACCATGATGAGGTGTTGTGTGACATCATACCGATGGATGCATGTCATATGTTATTGGGGAGGCCGTGGCAGTATGATAGGAGTGCTGTCCATGATGGCCGCGCAAACACATACTCCCTAACAAAGGATGGAGTCCGTCATAAGTTGAAGCACTTGAAGGAGGTGGAAGAAAAGGTATGTAGTACTGCCAGAATTTGCTTGGTAGATGGTAGAAAGTTTGTGGAGGGTATGAAGCATGAGCGTCATTGCTTTGCATTGATTCCTAAGATTAGTCAAGAGAAATGTGAAGATGTACCAGCCAAAGTCTCAGAAATGTTGGAAGAATTCCAAGATATTGTCTCTGATAATGTACCAAAAGGTTTACCACCAGTGAGGAAGATAAGTCATCAAATGGATTTGATACCAAGAGCTAGTTTGCCAAATAAGGCAGCCCACAGAATGACTCCAGCAGAGAATGAAGAGTTGAACAGACAAGTTCACGAGCTGTTAAGGAAGGGACTGATAAGGGAGAGCCTAAGTCCATGTGCGGTACTTGCAGTACTAGCACCAAAGAAAGATGGAGAGTGGAGGATGTGTACAGATTCCTGAGCCATCAACAAGATCACAATCAAGTACAAATTTCTATTGCCGAGAATGGATGACATAATGGATTGTTTGAGTGGAGCCGAGTACTTCACGAAGATTGATCTGAAGAGTGGGTATCACCAGATTCGAATCAGAGAAGGAGATGAATGGAAGACAACCTTCAAGACAAAGGAGGGTTTGTATGAGTGGTTAGTCATGCCATTTTGGCTAACCAATGCACCGAGCACATTCATGTGGCTCATGAACGAGGTACTAAAGGAATTTTTGGGAAGTTTTGTTATTGTTTATTTAGATGATATTTTGATTTTCAGTAAGACTTGGGATGAGCATTTGATGCATATCAGAAGAGTTTTAGAGAAGCTGAGGGAGGAGAAGTTGTTGATCAATCTGAAGAAATGTAGTTTTGCAAAGAAGGAGTTGCTATACCTGGGATTTGTTGTCTTAGAGGAAGGTCTTAAGATGGACCCAGAAAAAGTAAGGGCTATCATTGAATGGCCTACGCCAAGGAGTACAACGGAGGTAAGATCTTTTCATGGTTTGTCAAGTTTTTACAGAAAGTTTATCAAGAATTTTAGTAGCATTTGTGCACCCCTAATTGATACAATGAGAGGGGATAGAAAAGAATTTAGATGGACTAAAGGAGCAGAAAAGAGCTTTGATACATTGAAGCAGAAAGTCGTGGAACAACTTGTGTTGGCACTTCCAGATTTCAATAAGGTATTCCAGGTAGATTGTGATGCTAGTGGTAGTGGTATAGGAGCTGTTCTAAGTCAAGAAGGTAAGCCCATTGCCTATTTTAGTGAGAAGCTTAATGATGCCAAAAAAAAGTATTCTGTTTATGATCAAGAGTTTTATGCAATAGTTCAGGCTTTGAAGAAATGGAGACATTATTTGCTGCCAAAGGAGTTTGTTTTATATACTGATCATCAGGCTTTGCAGTATCTTAATAGTCAAGGAAAGTTGAACCAAAGGCACTTAAAATGGGTTGAGTTTTTGCAGAGCTATACTTTTGTTTTGAAGCACAGGAGTGGGAAGTCCAACAGAGTTGCAGATGCCTTGAGCAGAAGGCAAAGTTTGTTGACAGAAATGAAGATAGAGGTTGTTGGGTTCGATGAGCTCAAAAGTTTGTATCCTGAAGATCCAGATTTTGCAGAGGCCTGGAAAGCTTGTTTGGAACTTGTTACTTTGGACAGGACAAAATGGTTGGACTTCATAATCCAAGATGGCATGTTGTTTAGAGGAAGCCAGTTGTGCATTCCAATGAGTTCCATGAGAGAGAACTTGATTAAGGAGAAGCATAGTGGAGGATCGGCTAGACACTTTGGTCGAGATAAGACCATTGCTATTGTTGGTGAAAATTATTATTGGCCACAGTTGCAGCAGGATGTGAGGAAATTTGTGCAGAGTTCCAGAGTATGTTAGATGGCAAAAGGAGCAAGTCAGAACATAGGTCTATATCAACCATTACCTGTACCAAAGAAGCCATGGGATGATATCAGTATGGATTTTGTTCTTGGTTTACCAAGGACACAAAGAGGACATGATTCCATTTTTGTGGTGGTGGACAGATTCTCGAAGATGGCACATTTTATTCCTTGCAAGAAGACTAATGATGCTGTTCATGTTGCTGAATTATTTTTCAGAGAGGTGGTGAGACTACATGGTCTACCAAAGAGCATAGTTTCAGATCGAGATACTAAGTTTGTTGGTTATTTCTGGAGGACATTATGGAAGAAGCTGAAGACAGATTTGAAGTTCAGTTCTGCACATCATCCACGGACTGATGGATAGACCGAAGTGGTGAATAGGAGTTTGGGTAACCTGCTACAGTGCTTAGTAGGAGATAAGCCCAAGGGATGGGATTTGATTTTACCACAGGCAGAATTTGCTTACAACAATTCTGTCAATAGGAGTACTGGTAAATCACCATTCCAGGTTGTATATGGCAATAGCCCAAGAAATGCTTTTGAGTTAAGGAAGCTGGACAAAGGAGAAAAGACAAGTGCTGAAGCTGAAGACTTTGCAGAACATCTGAAGAATTTGCATGAAGAGGTGAGAGCGCACATTAATAAGATGAATATTCAGTACAAGGCTAACGCAGATCATAAGAGGAGGCATAAGGAGTTTCAGGAGGGTGATGAAGTCATGGTTCACTTGAGAAAAGAAAGATTTCCAGTTGGTACATATAATAAGCTGAAGATGAGGAAATTTGGACCATGTAGAATCCTAAAGAAGCACGATTCAGGAAATGCATTTGAGGTAGAGTTACCTGATGACATGAATATTTCACCAGTGTTCAACATTTCAGATCTGACAGAGTATCATGATGATGGACTTGATAAAGGAACACAGTGGGACGTTCCAGCATCTACTTCAGAGAAGGAGGAGATAGAGGGCATTCTGGATAGACGTGTGGGTAAGAGTACAAGAAATAGGCAGTATACAGAATACTTGGTGAAATGGAAAGGAAGGCTGGTTGAAGATTCATCATGGTTATCTGAGACTGAGGTTAATCGTTTTGGTTTCCCTCTAACACATGAGAAGTGACAGGGTCACTTTTCAAATTACCCCGGGTGTCTAATACAGGAGCATCTAGGGTGTAAGATCAATCTTGCATCAACCAAAAAAAAAAAATGTTGTTTCTTTTCAATAAGGGCTAAATTTGGCAGGGTTACTATTTTTAGTAAGTTTGCATTTGTGCACGGTTGGATACAAAATCTTACGCAGACCTCTAGAATGGTGAAGAAATCACTTCAATATCATTTGTCATCTGTGAGATATTAAAATTTCAAATTCCAAAAATCCTATTAAAATATTCAAAGTCAAATTTGAGGCACTTAGAGGCTCCGGATGGGCCCGAAATTTGGTGGGAAACCCAAGTAGTCTACCTATCAGTACTACTTCGCGCTCCATCGTCTTTTCGAGAGCTTTCTGAAAAGGTATTATAATTGAAAATCCAACGGTCGGATCAAAAGTTATGGACCCGCGAAGTTGACCTATTTTTGGAGGGAGATGCAAATTTCGAAATAAAGCTGGTGGTCGCCAAAAAGGGCTATATATAACCATTTTTGGGAACCCTTAGGGAGGAGAGTTAAGGGGGGCCAGTGTAGAGTCAAGAATAGCATGGAAAATAGAAACCCTAGCGGATTTGGGGTTACAGAAGGCTGAAGATTCTAGAGTCTTGTGGTTGGGAAAGCTGTAATGTGTTGCAGCCAGTAGAGGATTCATCCTCTAATTGTAATTGGGCTTCTGTAATGTAATGAGTTGCCCAGATCAATAAAAGAAAGTTCTATTTTCTGTGTTCAATTTCTGTTGTTGTGTGTTTTGTGATTTACCCCCTTCCTCAATACTTGATAGATTTTGATGTTGGTGAGCAAAGAGAATGCGAATGTATTGCGAAGTTATTGTGTATGTGATTTTTGTAATCTGAAAATTGCAGTAAAGGTGTAGAAACCTGAAGAACAGAGCATATGTAAATAGGGAAGAGAAACAAAGCAGACATAATAAAGACCTTTGATTTTGTATATTGATCTATCAATGGAACTATATTCCAGCATACTATAGATGCATTTGTAATAGTTCTTTCTTGGTAGTGAGCCACCCTTTCTCTCTCTTCTATTTTTATGGCAGTGAGCCTATTATAGTGAGCACTTCTTTGGACAGTGAGCCTTTCTGTAATCCAATTTTGATATTATAATATATTGTGAGCTAACACTCACCACGGTTTTTCTCTTTTGGGGTTTTCCATGCAAAAATCCTGGTGTCTATGTGTTATGACTTTATTGCTACTCTTCTTATGTTTATTTTGCTTTCATGTTATTGAATTCAGTAAATGGATTAAAGAAAATGTGAAAGAATGGTTTTATAGAATACTGATTCACCCCCCCTTAGTATTCATTGTGTTCAACACTTTGACCCTTTTTGCTTATCCTATCCAAAAACCATAAAAGTGCCTAAACCTGGCTCTGTCCCAAGTTGACTAGACCTTTCAAGAACTGGAATTGCGAAGACTCTAGTGCTTAGTGTGAATGATGTCCCAAAAGCCTCTATTAATCTTGTGATCATTTTAGACGTTGTCTTTTTACTTGCATGATTCGCTAAGATTTTCTTGATGCTTATCCGTGCCCAAACGAATCCTTTCCCTAATTTTTCACCTTTTCTCTCTCTATTTAAGCAAGTAGATTTTCCATTGTAAAGGATGGATCTTTTTCCTTTCATAACGAAGCTCTTCCAAAATCAAGAGTCACCATTGTTGCAATTTTTTTTCTCAAGGTCATATTGCGCTCTTTCTCACAAGTTTATTTTGATATCTCTCTTATCTTTATGGGTTGAATACATTTCCTACTTATCTCTATCTTACATGGATTGTCTTGTGAATCCACACTAAGTCACTGAGTAGAATTTATTTTGTCAATATAGCACTGTTATTTTGTCATTGCTGGTCACAATTCTAGACGCACTTAGAATTTAGAGAACACACTTTTTATATCAATCTATCAATATATATCTCTGGTTATCATTGAGATGGAAACACCAAAAGTAGGGTTTGACTAAGGCAAAGTCCTATACAACCCAACTCTCTCTCTCTCTCTCTCTCTCTCTCTCTCTCTCTCTCTCTCTCTCTCTCTCTCTCTCTCTCTCTCTCTCTCTCTCTCGTTTGTGCATTTGTAGGTTTCGTTAGGAAGCTTGGGGGTGGGAGGAAGGACTAAAAAGATTGGCATGAGAGCTAAGATCATAAATATGTACAATACCCATGCCATATAAACTACAACATGATGCATAGACATCCATGAGGCATGCAAACATACTAGATAGTGAGGCTATCCACCTGGTGCCAGGTTCCTTATCATTTTGTCTTTTTATTTTTGTACTTCATTTCTCAAAATTCTATTTACTGCTATTCATTTCTATTAAAACATAAAGTGGTTCTGTAGACATAGATTTTGTGTGAAATATTAAAGCTAACATAACCCTAATTTAATTTTAGTGGAAAGCTCCTTTGATTGATACGTTTAGTTGAGGAGTAGTTTTTCCAACAACACATATAAACATACATGACACATATGCTTGGGGCATTACATTTAACCTAAGACACATGTTGTTAACCTTATGTAATGCAAGTAAGAAGAAAAGATCCAATTAAAAATTACATATTACAATTTCAAGTGTTAGTTACTAACATGATTTCTAACTTAAAAGATGATGAACTTCAAAACATATACACCAAATGTCATATGTCATCAAGAATAAATGTGTATCACAAAATAATACGTCATGATCAAAATATGTATATCAAAATCTACTAGGCCTAGCTAGCACTATCTCCATGTGAACCTAAGGTTGGTCTGCCCCCACTAGGAGGTGGAGGAGGTGGTGGTCGCATCCCCATTGACCCTGACACTACCCTACTTGCTTCTTTTCTTATAGTCCTACTTTGTGTGCTCCACATAAGAAGTTGCTCTTTGATTTGCAAGAACTACCACCTCATACAAGGAGTGGTAATACATAGACTCACTATTGGCCCATAGTACATATGTCATGGCCCATTATGCATTAGTCATCATATAGGCTATTCCTACCCTACTCAATGTTACTCTAGCCTGATCACACTCCTAGAAGAGCCTCTATGTATCTTCTTGTGACCTTTTATCTTGATGGTTGAGGTTTTGGGGAGGACTATGATGAAGATGTTAGTCTTGGGTAACCTACAAGATATAAAACTAGCTACTATGGTCCAACCTTTATTTATTGAACAATTTTTGGATGATATCATCCTCTTTGGTTTTGCTTTGATTATGGAGGCTAGGAGGTGGAAACAATTTTTGAATGAGTATGAGGTTGTCTCTAGCCAAAAAAATTATTATGAAAAGAGCCAAATCTATTTCTTTAACACTGGCAATGATCTATAGCAAAAAATTAAGGCCATTTTGGGTTGCTCTTGTGCTCAACTTCCTGCTACTTATCTCGAGCTCCCCTTGACTACCAAAGATGTTACTCTGACTTTCTAGAATTTAGTTCTAGAAAGAATTCAAAATAAACTAGTTGGGTGGAAAGGCAAACTCCTAAGTTAAGTAGGGAAATTCCAACTCCTCAAAGCTTCCCTCCAAGGTATCCCTATTTACTTTCTTAGTCTCTTCAAGATCCCTAAGTATCTGGATGAGAAGTTTGAACATATCCATGTGAACTTTCTTTGGGTAGGAGTTGAAGAGAAAAAAGAATAGCTCTAGTTAACTGGGATAAGGTTTGCCTTCCTAAAACTTAGAGGGGACTTGGCATCAGAAAAATACACTTGACCAATAAGGCCATAGTAGCCAAGGTTGGCTAGAGCCTTATCAACGAAAATATGGATTGGGGAATTATTATGAAGGCCAAATATCTTAGAGGGATCCCAGAGAACAATTTCCTTTCAGAGCAGGGTATTCCTAAAGGTTGTGATTTGGAATAGTCTCCTTAAAACCAGAGGTTTGCTCCAAAAAGGTATCATATGGAAAGTTGGAAATGGTAGAGGCATCAGATTCTAGGAGGATAGATGGTTGGTAGACCAACCTCTTATAGGTCTCCAGTCTTTTGGTAGGCTGGAAGGCCCAGCTAGTAAATTCTTTGGTACTTTGGTGCCTGATTACATTCAGAATGGCATTCTGAGCCAATGGAAGAACTTGTTTCATTGTTGTTTTAACTAGAGTGACTTGGAACTTATTTCTAGAGATCTTCAAAGGGAGCTGTAGAAGTACAAAATTCCTATTTTTTATAGGGAGGATAAAACTATGTAGGATAGAAACAACAAGGGTATCTTCACTATCATAACAACTTATGGTTTTCTCTTAGACCCGAGTGGAGATAGGTTCTAGTGCAAAGTTTGGAATCATAGGTTGATCCCTAAAATTTACTTTTTCTGGTTGGTGGCTAATCATAATAGGATTCTAAACCTTGACAACCTTCAAAGGTGGGGGTTCCAACTCCCTAATAGGTGTATTACTTGCCAAAAAGAGGAGGAATCTGTCAATTACTTGCTCCTTCACTATGACTTTGCTAGGGACATATGGGATTGAACCATGCAAAATTTGGGTATTGAATGGGTTTTGAATGATAAGATGATTGCCTTTGTTAATGAATGGCATTCCCCCTTCTCCTACCCAGTGGTAAAAGAGATTTGGAAAAAAATACCCCCATTTAAGGTGGAGTATTTGGAAAGAAAGGAACAATATAATCTTCAAGAATACTGCTAGGACCTCACTTGAAGTCTTCCATGCTTTTTCTAAGCTTCTCTTGGAGAATTCAATCCACTTGCAACTTAAAAACTCTGGAAGTGTCCCCTAGCCCTTTGGAGGTCAGTATAGTGAAAAAGTGGGATATTTATAAGGATTTAACCAAAGTGGACAGATCTAAATAGTTATCTCTCAGGATAATACCCATTGGAAACTTTCCCTAGTTGGTTGGTGTAAGTTAAATTTTGATGGGGCTACCAAAGGGAACCCAGGACCTGCAAGTAGTGGGGAAATAATAAGATCAGATAAGGGTGACTTCCTAGCTACTTTCACAAAGGGGTTATGAGTTAATTCCAATAATGAGGCAGAGGTCGTGGTCATGCTTTGGGGAGTCAAACTGGCACTTTCTCTAGGTACCAAGAAGATCTAAGTTGAAGGGGATTCTAAACTTAAGGTTGTAGACACCCAAAATTGTCCCAACTTTGTCCATGTCTAGCAACACCTTGTCAAAAACATTATCCTAGACATCATAAGCCATTTTGTCCTAAATCCCACTCTTAATCCCATTTATCCATTAAGCCAATTAATTAAATAAATTTTATTTATTTAATTAATTCCACATCATATCTTATCTCATCCTATTCAACTTCTCAATTAATTAAATAAATTTTATTTATTTAATTAATATCCAACTCATATCCCAACTAATTCAAATATTTTATTTGAATTAAGCCCTCATCTTTCATCACATTCCAACACTTGTCCAGTCAATCATGTGTTGTAGTACAACTTTTATCTTTCACATGCACAACTAATGGGACCTAATTTTAGTATTTATCTACACAAGCACACCTAAGCCTTATCTTCCCTTGCCACATGTCACATGACTACAATTTTTTGATGTGCAAGGAAACCTAACTTAATCCTATCCATCCATTTCATCTAAAGCCCTAATTGATCCTAGCCATCCATTGGAACCAAACCTTTCCTATAAAGCAAGCCTCTTTTGAGCCATTTGCGACATTAGAGAAGACATTAGAGAAGAGATTAGGAGGGTGACCTTAGAGAATTTAGGATTCTTTTTCATGCAACCTCACTCTGCTGAATTTTTATCTCAAGCCATTATCCATTGTCTTTCAATCCATCTAGCTTGCATCTATCATCTATCAATCATCCATCATCTATCTCTCTATCAACGTTATGTTGTAGAATCGAGCAATCAACACAATAAAGCTATCAATCAATCGAGCTCATCTTGCATCTTTAAGGCATTGAATTATTTGGGTTTAGGTTATGCATTTCAATTGTTTGATCATTTCCATTTATAAATCCAAATTTTTCGATATACATTCTGGCACGCCCGGTGGGACTCACTTCGCTTGATCTTTTTTACAGGTTTTTGTAGTAAAAATTTACATTCATCTAACCCCCATTGTTGAGTTTTGCAGGTTTAATTAACTTTTTGTTGCAGATCCGCTGTTTTTTCGACAAAACCCTAGGTTTTAAAGATTTCATCATATCTTCCAAACGGATACGAATTTTTCTACAATATTTTAGTAGAAGTTTTTCCATGATATAAGGAAGCTACAGCAGAAAAAGTTTGGTTTTATTGCGATTTTTGCGGGATTTATCATGTTTTTATGTTTTTTCATAAAATCATAATTATGGGTGCAAATCAGTGAATTTTTCAGCAATTTTCACATTTCTGGAAAGCTCTCAAAATTTTAATGGGGGTCTATGTTTTACAGATTTATTTTGGAGTTGTTTACAGTGCGAAAAAAATTAGATCTTTGCCGACTATACTGTTTTCATAAATCTGCATTTCTGGGCACAAAACAGGGAATTTTTTTGATTTCTTTACATTTTCGGAAAGCTCTCTAAAAATTAATAGGGGTCTCTTCTTTGGTTTTTTAATTTTCAAACCAAAAATGTATCAAAATAATCAAATCTAATTTAGCTATGCATCTAAAATTACAATTTTCCTTGCCTGATGAGCCTATTTTTTATGCCTGCATTATAATATCATTTTTTTTTATGTTGTAGGTGATCATAAGAAGCTGGAGCAACATTGACATCAACATCTACAGCAACTTGAAAAGCAAAAATAACCAGGTACAATCATTTCATCTCTTATCTTATAATCTTGTTTGAATCACACATTTGGATTTTGGGCATAAAACGAACAATTGTTTGCAAATTCACATCAAAAAATTAGGCTAAAACAAATCATTGCTTTTCATCACATTTGGATTTGGGCTTTAAAACAAACAAGTGCTTGCATTGTCTTCCACACATTGAATTTCTAAGGTTAATGAACCCCATGCGAGTGTGACCAAGTGAATGTGTATGCTCTCTCCTCGCGTCCGAACACGAACTTGGAGATCAAAAATATTTACTTGTGTTGCTTTTGTTTAGCCTTAGAGAGGCCTGCCTTGGTATCCACCCCAAGGGAATGACCTCAAGCGGTACTTTCATCCGGTCCGCTATAAAAATCAGAGGATAAGGCGAAAGACAAGTCTAACTGGTATTAGCGCTCACCATACAGTGCTAACTTGAAAGGAGGTGTACCTTTGTGTATATTAAAACTCCTAGCAGGGTTAGTTAAAGTCTTAAGTGGCTTGTTGGATGCTCGTGGGGTGCCGGTCCCCCAGATTTTCATTAGAACCTCCTTGTGATAGTGGCCTTGCCTTAACTAGGACTTGTTGAATTGTCTTCACGTGCTTGCTTAACCAACATCACATTCTTCCAAACTAACAACTTGCTTATGTGTCTTGCATGAGTGATTCATGTGTGTATATGCATAATCATTTGTTTGAACATTGCCAAATCAATCTATAACCACCAAACACATAAATAATTTATCCTACATTTCATCCACATCACCCAATTTTGTCATTCCACATCATATCCTAATCATACCTAAATCAATTTTATTCTGAACATATCCTAGTCACATTCATACTCATTCCAAATCATCTCCACATCATCATCAACCTAGTCCTAGTCAACACTTGTCAAGATGGTCGTAATCATTCAAGGGGGCTATCCCTCTAATCATGAGACAAATCCCAAGCCTAAGGTGACAATTCAAGGGGGCTATCCCTCTAATCATGAGACAAATCCCAAGCCTAAGGTGACAATTCAAGGGGGTTATCCTTATAATCATGAGACAAGACCTAAGCCTATAATCACAATTCAAGGAGGCTACCCCTCTAATTCAAACAATGAAATAAAACCAAAGCCCAAGATCACAATTAAAGGTGGATATCCTCCTAATCCAAATCATGAAGATCAACCAAGACCTAAGGTCACAATTAGAGGAGCCCCTCTTCGTAATCCAAATCATGAGGATAAACCAAGACCTAAGGTCACAATTAAAGGTGGCTATCCTCCTAATCCAAATCATGAAAGTGAACCAAAGCCCAAGATCACAATTAAAGGTGGCTATCCTCCTAATCCAAGTCATGAAGACAATCCAAGACCAAAGATCACAGTCAAAGGAGCCTCTCCTACTAAGACCAAGTTTATACTTCGAGGAGAATATATCTTTATTGATGAGGATGAGACAAGTCCAAAACCCAATCCATCCACACATCAAATCAATTCCACATCAATAAAGATATATCCTCATCAATCCCACTTCATACCAATCTAATCCATCCATACATCAAATTAATTCTGCATCAACTTATCCCACCTCATCTCAACCAAATTCATCCACATGTCATATCAGCCCTTTATCAACCTATCACAACCCTTATCCATATCAATCCATATCACAACAATCATTATCCTATGCAACCTCTCCATCATCATCACATCAACACATTTACCAACATCAACAACAAATCATATCACAACAACAAGTCCAAACACCATCCCAACCTCAACAAATTCCACATCAACCTTACATGTCATCATCTTCCACCTCCTATCAACTTAACCCACCTATCCACCAAGTCAATGCCACATCAACCTATGAACATCCACCTCAATCTTATCCAATCCCTCATGCCACCGTTCCAATGCACTACCAAGCCCATCCACAAAGCAATCAAGTGATATCACAAGAACAACATCCAAGTCCCAATGGCTGTTTGTATATAAATCAAGTGAGCACAAGTCAACCTTGCCAACAAGATCAAATGCATGCATCTTTGAGTCCACCTCAAGATCTTTTGTCTATATATCCTACCATTACACCTAGCTACCCAGACTATCAATGGCCTCCCCAACAAGCACAAATGAGCCCAAACCCACCTTTACAACAAGAAGCACATGCAAGTCCAAGTGGTCCCTTGTACATAAACCAAATGAGCCCAAATTATCCTATGCAAGATCTAATTACCTTTGACAAGGGAGATACCAATCTAGCCAATGCATCCTATGAGTGGCCACCACCATCCAATCACATGCCAACACATGAGCCAACAAGTCCTATCCCAACACCACCATGTGATCCCATTCCTAGTCCATTGGTCCATCAACCTTCCAAATCACCAAGCCCTTCATTACCTTCATCACCATGTCATTCTAATCCTTTACCAAAGGATGCGGCTGAGATAGTTTTACAAAGAATGCTTGAAGCAAAACTCATTGAACTTCCCCCCATCAAACCATGTGAGGAAAATCCATATGATGAACATGATTATTGTGCATACCATAGGACCAAAGGCCATAATACAAATCAATGCCCAATATTTGTTCCAATTGTTTACAAGGTGTACCTACCTATAATGGGAAATCATGCCACATCATCCCAATCTCGTGTGTCACCCTCATCTAGTCCAAATCCTAATCCACCCAATCCAATTAGCCCTCAACCTAATCCTAATCATAAGCCTACAATACCATCTACCCTTATCATCCATCCATTATATTTCCCATCCACCCATACACTTGCAAAGGATGTGATCCATTGGCTACTAGCTAGGAATAAACTACCTACATGTCAAACACCCATTCATGAGCCTACCCAAGAACTTCCAAAGGTCATGTCCAATCATATAATCCCATCATGTGGTCCACCTATCCTTGAGCCTATCCAAGAGCCTTCCATTAACATACCTAGCCCTTCAAGCCCATCATGTGACCTACAAGCCATCAAGCCTTTACAAGGGTCTGTTGATAACTGAGAGGGGGGGGTGAATCAGTTATCCTAATTATTTCCCTTATTGAACTTTCCTTTTAATTGAAGCAGCATAAAATCAAACACAAAACATTAACCATGAAATAAGAAACACATGACACAGTATTTTTGACGTGGAAACCCTGTTAAGGGAGAAAACCACGGGGTGATTAACCCAAGAATTATTCTCTGTTAGAAGAATAGGAAATTACAAAAATGGCACTTGCCAATTAGGGCTCACTGCCCGAGCACACTGCTCACAAGAGGCTCACTGCCTACAAGAAGACACACTGTCTTACAAAGTGATAAGAATCACAGTCTTGAACTGATTGGAAGCATCTGCATATGCTGGAGTTCAGTTCCGGTTAGGTTCAGTATACTGATCTGCTGCACTTCATCTTTCCTCTGTTCTTTAGTCTGCTATCCTTTCACATACCGGATCTTTCTTGCTACTTCTGCTCTACTCTGGACTTGTTCGCATATCCTTTCACACATTTCACACACTTTACAACTAAATCCATCCTCTATATATATCCGCACAAGTAATTTCATCACCTTTCTAGTCGGCATCCGGAACAGTCTAGTTTCTTACAAACTTAGTTCTGTCGGCTGAATCCTTGCTCACCAAGCAATGCGGATCAAGCATATACTTGTAGATATCATCAATTATGTCGGCCAAACATGATTCATGCCTCCGCAACCTTTATCATCATCTGTAACACATCCGGAAAGTAGTCTGATACTCTGTCAGTCAGTTCTTCCTCTGTTTTCACTGTCTCTCAGGAATCCGGTACTCAACTATTCATATCTTTTTCCTTGTCCAACTCCGGAGGCTAAATCCTTGGAATATACCACTCAAGATAGTCCTCTTGACTTCCCCAGATCCGCACTACACCAAGACACTTCCTCTGAGAGATCCGGACCAATCTGTCGGACCTTGCCACATGCTCTGTTCTTGTTCACCGGACCACAACAATCTTCAATCTGACTTCCGGTAGAGACATATCATGACTTGCGGATATGTGGGATGACCTTTGTTGCCATCAATGACAACAACCATGAATCCATATAGTGTCTCTTGCCAACAGGGTCATCCAATTCCATTCAAGCAATCCAAGAGGTATGTCAAAGGTTTAATCCTAAGCATGTGGAAACATTAAGCCCTAGTCCAACTCAAGATAAAAACACTTTCATGCAACCCATCCCTAACATTTACCTTCTTTATGATCAAGATGATACCTATAAAGAAGCTATCCATGAGCACCTTGATCCTATCCATAATCCTATATCTATCCATGAGCAAGATATCCAAATTGCTCATAGTCATCCACCATCTATCCCTATTCGTAATGAGGAAACATCCATTTGTCATGATGAGACATGTGCCTCTCAAGAACACATAAGCATAAAAGATCAAACAAATAACTTGGATCTCAATGAACACAATGCTAATCCAGATCCTAATGATCCTCCTTCCACATCCACCATCGATTTCACTTCAAATCCACCATGTCCTAGTGATCTTACCACCTTTGTCCATGAATGTTCTTCCTTAGGACAACAACAACCTTTGTCCTCCACTTCACTTTCTCCATCCAATAAAGAGCTCAAGTCTAGCTCCAAAAACACATCTAGTCCCATAGTCCATCGTATCCTCCAAAACATGAACTACAAAGGTAAAGGCCTAGGCTTTTATGAACAAGGTATTTTGGAGCCGATCCATGTCAAAGTTCCTCCATGCTCATATGGCCTTGGATACACACCCCAAGGTAAACAAGCTAAAGATGTTGGTAATCCCTTCATGCATCCTAAACCTACCACTTTCCATCACAAACCCCATCATCTACCCAAAACATATGTTGCCATTCCATCTCCATCATCCTACAAATGTCAAAAGCATGTGACCATACACCTTCCACCATCCACTTTGCCTCCACTTTTACCAACTCCAAATATACCTCCATCTACCTTGCCACCGTTGCTTCCAACACCTAACATACCTATCATTCATAAGTATCCTTACATCCCTAATCATGGCCAACAAAAGCACACATTGTTTAAGCATAAAGCTTCCAATCATTCCATCCACTCCACCCACCCCATGGGATTCAAAAGAAAAAAATTTGATGCCTCTACTTATAAAGATAACAATCCTACCAAAAATCCTAAAGGTCTTCATACCTTAGGACATAAAGAATCAAACTCAAAGAAAAGTTCATCTAAGCAGCCATCTAAGCCCTTACCTCCAAATGCAAAGCCCAAAAGCAAAATGGTTTGGGTTCCTAAGCAAATAGCTAGCAAAATGAATGAGGCATCCTCATCCACATCTCAAGAATCCCAACCACCTATATCCATCCAAAACTTCCATTCCCTTCCAAAATCCCACAAGCAAAGCAAAAGCACTAAAAATATTAAGTCTATGTGGGTTACTAAATCACTTCATCAACCATTTCCTAAGAAAACAACCCCATTGCTTCCTACACCACCATCCAATCAAAAGCTTCAATGTTTATCATGGTGTGTGCAACCGTTGGTCATGGTTCCCTTCCACTCTACAGCACCTCCACATAACTACATCTCCCCATCTTCCATCCATTATCCTACATATCTCCCCCATGCTATCCGTATGGTCCATGCTTTGGCATAAACTTTTCATCCATCTTCATTCCATAAGCCTTCTATCCATCCATCCTTGCATGAACCTTCCACAATCCACGTCATAATCTACTATCTACCTAATCCATCTCCAATCGACACAATCCCTTATCAACATCTATGAGCATAATGACATGGTCCATGCGAAGACATCATACATCTCTAAAGGGACACTATCAACCTTCATAGCACTAGCCACTTGAGTCCCTCCTATCCATTACCATGGTGAAAACCTGGCAAACAGGCGCCATGTGTAATTGTCATGCTATCCCATATAAAAATAAAAATAAAAAAATAAAAAAATAAAAATAAAAAAAGTAAAGAGAAATCCCTTCATCCAACGGTGAAAACCTGGTAAACAGGTGCCTTGGATAAGTACCATGACAAAAACCTGGCAAACAGGCGTCATGTGTAGGTTGATCTTCTATGTCACTTATACTTGGGGGCACATTGTCTCATCCAACCTATCCATTTCCAAACTATCTATCCCATTATATCATTTTCCATCTTATCATGTCCTATCTTACCATCCTACCATCCTTAGCCATTACATAAACATGCCTATCCTATTGAACCCATTTATCCATCATTCCTCCTTTTGATTTTGATGAAGACATAGGGGCAAAATGTTGAAACATGTTTGGATATCTCTTGACATACCTTCTTTCCAAACCAAGGCCTATCCATTGACCATTTATCCATCCCATTTAAACCAATCCATCATGTCAACCTATCGTCATAAGCGCCATGTAAAATCCAATCATGTCATCCCTTGGTCATGAACTTGTCATGTAAGAATCCTAAGCATTACCATCTAGAATGTTGCAAGTTATTCCTATGCAACATAGCCTTTGAAGATCACATCCTAGCTCCCCTATGATCCATCCACTATGGCGTATCCTTATCACGAGCTTTCTATCTTATAGCTTATCCCCATCTGTTTATCATGAGCTTTCCACTATAGCCTACCTATCCATTTATCATGAAGCAAGCATCCATCCCTTATATGGCCTATCCGATCTATCCATCTATCATGAGCCTTTCATCACATTTACTATGATCCCATCCTTTTATCCATCCAATCCCATTCATCCATCTTTACACCTAGACTTGGTTTTCCCTTGTCATTGGTATCTAGCACAAAGGTTACCCAATTGTAAATCCATTGGCATTTTCCAAAACATTTCAAAAAACACAAAAGAAAAAAAAATCCAAAAAAATTAAATATCCAATGAAAAATCCAAGCAATAAGATTGATTCAATCATCAATCCAAAACAATCCACTCCATCAACATTCAATAAAAATAAAATCATCATCATCAATTCTTCTTATCAATAACATTCATCCATCCATTTCAATGAATCAGTTCTTCCAATCATATCAATCAAATCAATCTAAGCAATGATCTTAAATCCAAGTCACACTAATCCATATCAAGCAAGCTAATCAATCAAGGAACATTATCCAATCAAATCAACAAGTTTTTGATCCTAATCTTGTCATGAGCCAAATCAATCATCATCAATTATCATCAATGGGATATAGCGTTCCCACATCCTTGTGTTGATCTAGGGATATAGCTTTCCCTGCAATGACAACACTATCTATCATCATCAATCAAACAATCAATTATTGGTTTATGACTTGACAAGGGCAATACCTTGTTTGTTTTACATCCTTTGAGCACACTGAGAACAATTGCTTATGCTTAGATTGAGTGGACACTCCAATCATCACACCATCACTATCATCATTCAAAACAATCAACCCAGCAACAACAAACATCACAACCAAAGCACATAAAGCCAACCATCAAAAACTAAATCCTATCAATCATTAACTTCAACACCAAAGCAAATCAACCAAAGCACATCAAGCCAACTATCAAAACAAATCCTATCAATCATCAGCATCAACACCAAACCAAATCAACTCAAGCATATCAAGCCAACCATCAAAACAAATCCAATCACTCCAACAAATTAAAAGTAGCTCAATCCACCACATATCATCAATCATCAACATTTTCATCAATCTTCATCCATCATTTCATCATCTTCACATAATTCAAAGCAATGATCCAAGTACAAGTCAATCCTCAATCCATACCAATCAAGTTAATCAATCAAGCCGAGTTATCCAATCGCAATCCGTGGTCTTGATCCTAGCCTTGTTGTAAGCCAAATCAATCAGCCAATCAGCCAACCAACTCAGCAAACAATCTTGTGTTGATCTAGGGATATAGCTTTCCCCGTAATGACAACACTCTCAACTATCACCATCAAAACAATCAATTAATCATTGGTTTACAGCTTGACAGGGGCAATACCTTATTTGTTTTTGAATCATTTGTGCATGCTTGCTTGCTTGCTTGCTTGTGTGTGTTATCATTTTATATTGCATTTGTATCAAATCGGTAACTTTCCAGATAATATTCATATCTTGTGTATGTTGGAATAGCTTTTTGCACTATCCTTTGCATCTAAGGTCATATCATACCTTTTGTGCATTAGGACTTCAATACTCTAAGTTTACTTCCTCATATGTTAGACAAGGTTGTATTATGCTGGAGCACAAGACACATCGTCACCCTGGTCCTTATACCTTGGTGCATAACATCTAGTGATATATCAAACATCATGGTTGCTCACTTTTCTTTGCAGCATAACGCATCATCCATTTCTTCTATCTATCTCCTTATCTTTCTTTTGCAGCCAAGCCATTTCTTTTTGAGAGCCTACCCGTGTTTGTCCAACCCACCTATCCTCTCGAGGGGGCATCATCATCCTATCTTTCCATCATCATCATCATCCTCATCATATCCTTACATCATCATCACTATCCTTTTCCTCTATCCATACCTTAGCTTCTTTGAAATGATGTTACTCAACATAAATCTCATCATCTCGAACATCATCTCAAAGAGGGGCAAAATGTAGACACCCAAAACTGTCCCAACTTTGTCCATGTCTAGCAACACCTTGTCAAAAACATTATCCTAGACATCATAAGCCATTTTGTCCTAAATCCCACTCTTAATCCTATTTATCCATTAAGCCAATTAATTAAATAAATTTTATTTATTTAATTAAAATCCCATTCAATCCCATCCTCATCCTACTTAGCCAATTAATTAAATAAATTTTATTTATTTAATTAATTCCACATCATATCTTATCTCATCCTATTCAACTTCTCAATTAATTAAATAAATTTTATTTATTTAATTAATATCTAACTCATATCCCAACTAATTCAAATATTTTATTTGAATTAAGCCCTCATCTTTCATCACATTCCAACACTTGTCCAGTCAATCATGTGTTGTAGTACAACTTTTATCTTTCACATGCACAACTAATGGGACCTAATTTTAGTATTTATCTACACAAGCACACCTAAGCCTTATTTTCCCTTGCCACATGTCACATGACTACAATTTCTTGATGTGCAAGGAAACCTAACTTAATCCTATCCATCCATTTCATCTAAAGCCCTAATTGATCCTAGCCATCTATTGGAACCAAGCCTTTCCTCTAAAACAAGCCTCTTTTGAGCCATTTGTGACATTAGAGAAGACATTAGAGAAGACATTAGAGAAGACATTAGGAGGGCGACATTAGAGAATTCAGGATTCTTCTTCATGCAACCTCACTCTGCTGAATTTTTATCTCAAGCCATTATCCATTGTCTTTCAATCCATCTAGCTTGCATCTATCATCTATCAATCATCCATCATCTATCTCTCTATCAACATTATGCTGCGGAATCAAGCAATCAACACAACAAAGCGATCAATCAATCGAGCTCATCTTGCATCTTTGAGGTATTGAATTATTTGGGTTTAGGTTATGCATTTCAATTGTTTGATCATTTCCATTTATAAATCCAAATTTTTTGATATACAAATGTATATGCGGTCTTGGGCATTGCTAACCCTAGTTGGTAGCTTATTGACATTAGCAATGACATTAAAGGTATCCTATGTGGTATGGAGGGATATGAAGTATCCCACATTTTTAGGGAAGATAATAAAGTGGTCGATTCCATGGCCAACCTTGCCACCAATCTCAACTCGTGGTGATGTTGGAGGAATATTGGGAATATCCCTTGCAATATTCAGACCCTCCTTTCTAAAGATTTGAACACTCATGGCATACCATGATTGGGGTTATTTTGGCCCTCTTAGCTTGTTGATGTTAAGTTGGAGATGAAAGTTGGCTACCGCTAATTCAACTCCCAATAATGTTAATAATTCTAATTAAGATTGGTTGGATTATCATGCAAATGACGTGGATGGATTTTAAGGTGACTCAACATGATAGAGTGGATTTTTCTAATGAGTGGAGGGAAGGAAATAATCTTTTAGCGGTGCGATATTGCATGAAGTACTCACCTGGCATGCTCCATCATTCAACTTTAAGCCAGAGGAAGCTTTCTCTTCATTATTTCACACCTGTGGATGGGGAAGATTTGAGAGATAACCATTTGATGAAGGGGGTAAATCACAAAACACGCAACAATGGAAATTGTACACAAAAAATAGAATATTCTTTTATTAATTTAGACAACTCATTACATTACAAAAGCTCAAATACAATCAGAGGAATCAATCCTCTATAGGCTGCAACACATTACAACTACCTATCACCAGGCTCTGGAATCTTCTACCTTATGTAACCCCAAATCGGCTAGGGTTTCTATTTTCCCATCTTTTCTTGACTCTACACTTTCCCCCTTATCTCTACTACTACAAAGGATTCCCAAAGATGGTCATAAATAGCCCTTTTTTGTGGCCACTAGCCAAATTTCAAAATTGGCATATCCCTCCAAAAATAGGTCAACTTTTGGGAGCCATAACTTTTGATTTGGGTGTCTGATTGATGCACCGTTTGAAGCCTTAGAAATATCATGGAGTTCTCTACGCACTACAAACCCACTCTACCAGTTCCACCCATTTTTGAGGCTGCACAGGGCTGTTTAGTGCCTCAAACTTGAATTTGAATAACTTTCAAGGGTTTTTCAAGAAACAGAAACTTTAATATCTTTCAGCTCACAAATGATCTTTGCCTGATTCCTTTGCCAAAGGTCTTATATTTCATTTACGAAGCTTCCTGTAAACTTTCACTTCCATCCATGCCCAAATGCAAACTTTCCAAAAATAGCAGTTTGTTATTTTTAGCAGTTTAGAAAAATTGAAAGTTCTACATCATTATTCAAGCAATTATTAAACCAGAAATGCTAATTATGGAAAGAAATGAAAACAACTTGAATGATTTTGAATCAACATCTTTTTGGGTGATGCAAGATTGCCCTTACACCACTAGATACTCCTACATCAGACACCCAAGGTAATTTGAGAAGTGACCCTGTCACGTCTCAGGTGTTTGTTTGAGGAATTTCCAAATGGTCAACCTCTGCCTTAGACAACCAAGAAGAATCTTCAATAGGCCTTCCTTTCCATTTCACCAAATATTCTTCATATTGCATATTCCAAGTACTTCTTCCCACACGGCTATCCAAGATCTCTTCTATCTCCTATGTTGAAGTAGATGCTGGAATACTCCATTGTTCTTCTGTTGGTCCATCCTCTGTGCCACCTTCATGATATTCTATTAAATCAGCAATGTTGAACACTAAGGAAATATTGATCCCACTCGGTAGCTCTACCTCATATGCATTTCTGAATCATGTTTCTTCAAAATCTTGCATGGTGCAAATTTTTTCATTTTCAACTTATTGTTGCAAGTATAGGCCTAACCGGTGTTGTCATTGATGTCAACATACTCCTGTTGCATTAATGATAAGGATTGGATGAGCTGTGTGCTGAGGATATTGAGAAAATTAGTCTCAATCAGGAACAGTGAAGAACAGTGATGACAATAAGGTAAAAGTCTAAGATAGGTTTAGGATTAGGGGATGCAGATTAAAGGGTTTGTAGAGATGTGTCTTAAGGTGATCCAATAGAGATTTCAGAGGTCCGCATGAAGATCTGAAGAAGTTTTAGTCGCTCAAGTAAAATCAGTTCCAGTAGGTGTTCAAAAGTGACAGAGTGACACAGATAGGTCCGGTGAGATCCAGAATTGCATTGTCCTATTCTGCAGATTTGAGGGAGTGTTGAGGAAGTCTTTGTGGAGTGTCAACTCAATTGGTTTGTGATTTGAAGGTCCGTAAGAATCTATTCTTTTGTCACAGTGATGACAGACTGTGTTCTTGAGGTTCTGGATGAAGGAGAGAAGGATTTCAGTAAGCAGATGAAGTGTGGATGTTCTTGGTGATTCAGGCAAGCTTGTGGTGTCCTTTGGATCGTGTCCAGTTTGTGTTGGTGGTCCGCATTGGAATTGGAGCTCGCAATTAAAGAATAACTTACGAATGATGGTGTTCTTCCTGAGATAGGCTGACCGGATGAGTTATACATCTTGCGGATGATCTTGTGGATGTTTTCCAACTTAGATGATCATTCCTAAGTTGATGTCTTGTATAAATAAGGGATTGTGAAGTCATTTCAAAGTTGTCCTTATGGAGATGAGCATGTGGTTGTGAAGAGCAGAGTGAAAAGCATAACAGAAGTATTGGGCTAAAATGGAACTGATTCAAGCATGGTGAAGATGCTATTCTCCAATTCATGTATGTGATACTTATTTCTTTGTAGACAGTGTGTCTCTTGTAGGCAGTGAGCCTCTTGTGAGAAGTGTGCTCAGGCAGTGAGCCCTAATTGGCATGTACCATTTGTTCTTTCTATTCTTCTAACAAAGAATACATTCTTGGGTTAATCACCCTATGGTTTTTCCCTTAACTGGGTTTTCCATGTCAAAATCTTGGTGTCTTATGTGTTGATATGTTTCTGCTCTTGATTTGTTGCATTGTATTTTCATGATTAATTTATTATTATGCTGTTGAATTGTTAAATGGAGTTAAGTGTGAAATAAGAAGAAAGTTTTACACAACTGATTCACACCCCCCTCTCAGTTGTGTGCCCTTAAATCTAACACTTATTATATGTTCCAATTGAGAACCTTTCTTTCCTCAAGTGAACCATGACTTCATCTCCTACCTAGAACTCATTATATCTCCTCTTCTGATCTACCTTAGGCTTGTACTGAATATTCATCTTATTAATATGCTTTCTCACCTCTTCATGCAAATTCTTCATGTACTCTGCAAAGTCTTTAGCTTTGGCACTTGTCTTTTCTCCCTTGTCCATCTTCCTTAGCTCTGAAGCATTTCTTGGAATACTCCCATATACAATCTAGAATGGTGATTTACCTATGCTCCTATTGACATAATTGTTGTAAGCAAATTCTACCTATGGTAAAATCAAATCCCATCCCTTGGACTTATCCCCTACTAAGCATTGCAGCAGGTTATCCAAAATCCTATTCACCACTTCTGTATGTCCATTAGTTTGTGGATGGTGTGTAGAACTAAACTTCAAATTTGTCTTCAACTTCTTCCACAATGTCCTCAAAAAATAACCAACAAACTTGGTATCTCGATCTGAAACTATGCTCTTAGGTAGACCGTGTAGTCTTACCACCTCTTTGAAAAATAACTCTGCAATATGAACATCATCATTAGTCTTCTTACAAGGAATAAAATGTATCATCTTTGAGAATATGTCCACCACCACAAAAATGGAATCGTGTCCTCTTTGTGTCCTCGGTAAACCAAGAACAAAATACATACTGATATCATCCCATGGCTTCTCTGGTATAGGTAATGGTTGATATAGCCTTGTATTCTGACTTGTTTCTTTTGCCATCTGACACACTCTGCAACTCTGCACAAATTTTCTCACATCCTGCTACAACTGTGGCCAATAATAATTCTCATCAACAATAGAAATGGTCTTATCTCAACCAAAATATCTAGTTAATCCCCCTCTATGCTTCTCCTTAATCAGGTTCTCTCTCATCGAACTCCTCAGGATGCACAACTAGCTTCCTCTAAACAACATACCATCTTGGATTATGAAATCCAATTATTTTTTCCTGTCCAAAGTAATAGGTTCCAAACAAGCTTTCCAAGCCTCTACAAAATCTAGATCTTCAGGATACAAATTTTTGAGCTCATCAAACCCAACAACCTCTAACTTCATTTCTATCAACAAATTTTGCCTTCTGCTCAAGGCATCTACAACTCTATTGGACTTCCCACTCTTGTGCTTCAAAACAAAAGTATAACTCTACAAAAACTCAACCCATTTTAAGTGCTTTTGATTTAACTTTCCTTGACTATTAAGATGTTGTAAAGCCTGATGATCAATATATATAAAAAAACTCTTTTGGAACCAAATAATGTCTCCATTTCTTCAAATCCAGAACTATTGCATAAAACTCCTGATCATAAACATAGTACTTTTTCCTGGCATCATTAAGCTTCTCACTAAAATAGGCAATGGACTTACCTTCTTGACTCAAAACAGCTCCTATAGCACTGCCACTAGCATCACAATCCACCTGAAATACCTTATTGAAATCTGGAAGTACCAAAACAGGTTGCTCTGTGACTTTCTGCTTCAATGTATCAAAACTCTTTTTTCTCCTGTAGTCCATTTAAACTCTTTTCTATCCCCCCTCATTGTCTTAGTTAGGGGTGCACAAATGCTACTAAAATTCCTGATAAACTTTATGTAAAAACTTGCAAAACCATGAAAAAATATTACCTCTGTATCATCCTTGGCATAGGCCATTTGATGATAGCTCTCACCTTCTCTGGGTCCATCTTAATACCTTCCTTTGAGACAACAAATCCTAGGTATACCAACTCATTCTTTGCAAAACTACATTTATTCAGATTAATAAACAACTTCTCCTCCCTTAGCTTCTCTAAAACTCTTCTAATATGCATCAGGTGGTCGTCCCAAGTCTTATTGAAAATCAAAATGTCATCTAAATAAACAATAACAAAACTTCCCAAAAACTCTTTCAATACCTCATTCGTGAGCCGCATGAATGTGCTCAGTGCCTTGGTTAGCCCAAATGGCATGACTAACCACTCATACAAACCCTCCTTTGTCTTGAAGGTTATCGTCCATTCATCTCCTTCTCTGATTCAGATCTGGTGATACCCACTCTTCAAGTCAATCTTCGTGAAGTACTTGGCTCCACTCAAACAATCCATTATGTCATCCATTTTAGGCAATGGAAATCTATACTTGATTGTGATCTTATTGATGGCTTGGGAATCTGTACACATTCTCCACTCTCCATATTTCTTTGGTGCTAGTACCACAGGTACCGCATATGGACTTAGGCTCTCCCTTATCAGTCCCTTCCTCAACAACTCATGAACTTGTCTGGTGTAGGAGCACCTACCTGACAGCTGGCCTTCATGAGGTAGTTAGTTAGTTTGAGTCTTGTTTATGTTTTCAAGAAGGTCTGATAAGACCAAATGCATGTAATAAGGTCATGCTGACTGTACTAAGGTCATGCTGATCATGTTTTACTATTTTTAGTTAGTTTGTTAGAACAGCTGTCATGCTGTAGGTCCGGTTGGATCTCCCAGCCGCCTGGAGAGATTTCCCAGCCGCTTGGAGTCGAGTGGTAGTACTCGCAGGAAAATCTATTTAAGCATGAGGATCGGTTGGTATTGCATATCATCGATCAGACTTTGCGAGAGAGAGACAGAGTATTGTAATAGCATTTGTTGAAATCAATAAAGAGATCCTGTTATTGTTCATCCTCTGTTGAATTCCATTGCTTGATCGATTTGCTGGTTTGGTGGTTTCATGGATTTACTGATCCATTCCACTGGTTGATTCGTCGAATCGGTGGAATGGTTATGTACAGTAGGTTAGGAGTTTGTTTGTTTGTTTGCATGCAGGTGTGCAGGATCGCCGTCGAGAGATGTTGAGAACCCTAGCATGGGTATGTGCTAGGTCGAGCTGATAGAGTTTGGAAGATCACCCTGAGAGTGGATCGGGTCATCCTTGGAGGTTCGGTGGATCAGAACGGTGAAAATCCGCTAAGGCTGGAAATTTGTCAAAACGGCATCATCAGGATATTTTGGTGAATATCCTGCAGTTGCTTCGGGCATCGTCATCCGGATAAGTGGAAATGAACATGATGCAGTCGAGTGCATGAAGTGAAAGTGCGTCGGGGTGATCATCATCAGGAGTTGCCGAGGAGGAGCGCATCGGCATAAGGAAGAAGATCAGGTTGATCGCGGGCCGAAAAAAACTAAGTTTGGCCAACAGCAGGATATGACGTCATCATCATCAGGATATACGTCATCATGATGTTTTGGAGCAGCAGGATATTGAGGAGCTGCAAGTGACGTCATCGTCATCAGGATAATCGTCATCAGGATATCGGGGTGACGTAAGCATCGAGGGGACAGTGCGTGGAGTTGAGGTTTGTCATCATCAGGATATATGGGAGGAACCGGATGTTCCATATCCTGCAGATTAACATGATGTTGAACATCATGATGCTGAAGATAGTGAAGACAGAAGTTGTCGATGAGATGAATAGTGGACGTCAGGAGGATGTTCGCGCTTGCCGAACATGATGATGCTGTCGATAATCGAATATGATGATGCTGCTGGTAGGCGAAAGTGCGAAGGCTTGTCTACAGGAGGATATCGGTCAGCGACAGTAAATATGATGATGCTGACAGTGTTAAGGAAAACATGATGATGATGATGATGATGATGATGAAGGGTTGCAGACATCCATGCTGTGGGTTAAGGTTTTAGTGTGGATGCCTCTGCATCATAGTGGTATCAAAGCTCAGCAAAAGGTCTGGGCTGTTGTGTGTTGATTCTGTCACCGAAAGGGCAGAGGTAGAGTTGATTGTGTGTTGTGTGTTGATTGAGAGGTTGACAAAATGCCCCCAAAAGGTAGTAGTACTGCAAGGGAATTGCAGGAGATAAAGGAAAAACATGCCAGAGAGATGAGGAAGATGAAGGAGCTTGCTGAAGCACTTCAAGCCAGGCTTGTAGCCCTGGAAAAGAACAAAAAGAGGGAAGTGGAAGACAGTGAGTCTGAAGAAGATGAAGATGCTGTTGAAGAGTATGAAGAGGTAGCTAAAGATCTGGATGCAGAAGACCAGAGACTTGCAAAACTGTTAAAGGCAGTGCAGAGTGATAAACCTAAGGTAAAGGTTGATGTTTCCAAGTATAATGGAAGTTTGAATGAAGATGAGTTGCTGGATTGGATTGCTGCACTGGATAATCACTTTGAATGTGAAGATGTTGCTGAGGATCAGAAGGTAAAGATTGCAAAGACCAAGTTAGGAGGTCATGCTATGGTATGGTGGGATTATGTACAATCTGAGAGAAGGAAACAAGGGAAGTCAAAGATCACTTCATGGGATAAGATGGTAGCAAGGATCAAAGGTAAATTCTTGCCAAGGGATTATGAAATTCAGATGTTTAAGAAGCTGCAATTTTTAAGGCAGAAGGAAAGGGATGTGAAGGCATATACTGAGGAGTTTTATAAGTTGAGTATGAGATCTGGTCATCATGAGAATGAGGTAGAAAAGGTGGCTAGGTACTTGGCTGGTTTGAGATTTAACATACAGGATGAGTTAGTTTTAGCTAACCCTAAGAATGTGGAGGATTGTTATCAAATGGCAATCAGGATTGAAGAAAAGCTGCATAGAGGACAAGATAAGTCCATGAGAGGAAGAGGAAACAATATGAGGGGAAGAGGAGCAGCCCCTACACAAAAGCAAACCAATGAGGGTCAAGAAGACACTGGTAAAGGACAGGGACAGTCTGATTTCAGAGGTGGATGGAAAGGTAATAGAGGCAGATTTGGAGGTGGTAGAGGTTCTACTACATTTTCAGGAAAATGTTACACCTGTGGTGAGTTTGGTCATCCATCTTTCAAATGTCCAGAGAACAAGGGTTCATCATCCATAAATGATAGAACAAATGACAAGAGAGTACAACTTGTACAAGAAGAGAAAGTAGAGCAAAGTGTGCAGAGTTCAAACACTAATCAAAGAGATAAGGAGCCTGATTATTATGCATATCCTGAGGAGGGAGAAGCATTGATGCTAAGGAGAATTCGTTTGCAGGCATCAAAGGATATGATGCAAAGAAGAGCTCTTTTCAAGACCATATGCAAGAGTAAAGGTAAGGTATGTAAGGTTGTCATTGATACTGGTTCAACAGACAACATGGTATCTCAGGAAATGGTGGATAAACTGAATTTGGAAAAGATTCCACATCATCACCCTTACAAGGCATCTTGGGTGAGTGATAGTCAATCACTTTTTGTCTATGAACAGGCATATGTGGATTTTCAGATTGGGGCTTATCATGATAGAGTTTTGTGTGACATTTTGCCCATGGAATGTTGTCACCTACTGTTGGGTAGACCATGGCAATTTGATAGGAGGGTACTGTATGATGGGTATGCTAATACCTACACCATCAAGAAAGATGGGAAGACTATGAAGTTGATGCCATTGCAGGCAGATGCTGCAGTCCAGGGGGCGGCCAAAATCATTTTAATGGGAAAAGAGTTTGTGCAGATGCCTAGAGGAGCAGGCATAAAGGCAGATGAGGATACTGCAGGAAAAGGAGTTGCTAAGAACAACAGGTTGAAGAAAGTTTTAGTTTTGACTGACAGAGGTCAGCAGCAGGTGCAGAAACAGGTTTGCAAACAGCAACCAGTTGAGAGGACTGACAAGGATGTTGTCATAGTTGGGACTATTACTTGTCCTATAAAGATTGAAAGAAAGACAGAGTTGAACATTGCAGAAGTTCAAGAGGCAGTTCAGACAGAGGTTCTGGTCAGACAACCTGACAAACACAGGGTATGTGAGAGAAAGGCCTACATTGACAGGCATGAGGATTTACTTACCAGAAAGCAAGTTACAGTTCAGAAGTCTTGGAGCAGCCAAGAGCCAGCAGAGGACAAAGCTGGAACAGGTTAGAATATTGCAAAGGCAAAGTGTAAAGGTGGAGGACTTCCACAACCCAGACTCATGGGACATGAGTTCTTTTCTGTTGGGGAGTATGGTGCAGGAGCACCTACCTGACAGCTGGCCTTCATGAGGCAGTTAGTTAGTTTGAGTCTTGTTTATGTTTTCAAGAAGGTCTGATAAGACCAAATGCATGTAATAAGGTCATGCTGACTGTACTAAGGTCATGCTGATCATGTTTTACTATTTTTAGTTAGTTTGTTAGAACAGCTGTCATGCTGTAGGTCCGGTTGGATCTCCCAGCCGCCTGGAGAGATTTCCCAGCCGCTTGGAGTCAAGTGGTAGTACTCGCAGGAAAATCTATTTAAGCATGAGGATCGGTTGGTATTGCATATCATCGATCAGACTTTGCGAGAGAGAGACAGAGTATTTTAATAGCATCTGTTGAAATCAATAAAGAGATCCTGTTATTGTTCATCCTCTGTTGAATTCCATTGCTTGATCGATTTGCTGGTTTGGTGGTTTCATGGATTTACTGATCCATTCCACCGGTTGATTCGTCGAATCGGTGGAATGGTTATGTACAGTAGGTTAGGAGTTAGTTTGTTTGTTTGCATGCAGGTGTGCAAGATCGTCGTCGAGAGATGTTGAGAACCCTAGCATGGGTATGTGCTAGGTCGAGCTGATAGAGTCTGGAAGATCACCCTGAGAGTGGATCAGGTCATCCCTGGAGGTTCGGTGGATCAGAAAGGTGAAAATCCGCTAAGGCTGGAAATTTGTCAAAACGGCATCATCAGGATATTTTGGTAAATATCCTGCAGTCGCTTCGGGCATCATCATCCGGATAAGTGGAAATGAACATGATGCAGTCGAGTGCATGAAGTGAAAGTGCGTCGGGGTGATCATCATCAGGAGTTGCCGAGGAGGAGCGCATCAGCATAAGGAAGAAGATCAGGTTGATCGCGGGCCGAAAAAACTAAGTTTGGCCAACAGCAGGATATGACGTCATCATCATCAGGATATACGTCATCAGGATGTTTCAGAGCAGCAGGATATTGAGGAGCTGCAGGTGACGTCATCGTCATCAGGATAATCGTCATCAGGATATCGGGGTGACGTAAGCATCGAGGGGACGGTGCGTGGAGTTGAGGTTTGTCATCATCAGGATATATGGGAGGAACCGGATGTTCCATATCCTACGGATTAACATGATGTTGAACATCATGATGCTGAAGATAGTGAAGACGGAAGTTGTCGATGAGATGAACAGTGGACGTCAGGAGGATGTTCGTGCTTGCCGAACATGATGATGCTGTCGATAATCGAATATGATGATGCTGCTAGCAGGCGAAAGTGCGAAGGCTTGTCTGCAGGAGGATATCGGTTGGCGACAGTAAATATGATGATGCTGACAGTGTTAAGGAAAACATGATGATGATGATGATGATGATGATGATGATGAAGGGTTGCGGACATCCATGCTGTGGGTTAAGGTTTTAGTGTGGATGCCTCTGCATCATTGTCTATTCAACTCTTCATTCTCTACTAGAGTCATTCTGTGGGCTGCCTTATTCGACAAACTAGCTCTTGGTATCAAATCCATTTGATGACTTATCTTCCTCACTTGTGGTAAACCTTCTGGTACATTATCAAAGACAATATCCTAAAATTTTTCCAATAGATCTAAGACTTCTTCTAGTACATCTTCACATTTCTCTTGACTAATCTTAAGAATCAATGCAAAGCAATGACTCTCATGCTTCATACCCTCCAAAAATTTCCTACCATCTACCAAGCAAATTTTGGCAATACTACATACCTTTTCTTCCACCTCCTTCAAGGGCTTCAACTTGTGATGAACTCCATCCTTTGTCAGGGAATATGTGTTTGCATGGCCATCATGGACAGCACACCTATCATACTGCCATGGCCTTCCCAATAGCATATGAGATGCATCCATCAGTATGATGTCACACAACACCTAATCATGGTAGTCCCCAATCTTAAACTTGACTAAACACTGCTCATTGACCAAAGCTCTATGGTCCTTCTGCAACCATGCAATCCGATATGGATGTGGATGCTTTGTCCTTGTCAACTTCATCTTGTTAACCATCTCTGAAACAAGATTGTCAATTCTTCCACTGTCAATAATAATATCACAACACTTACCTTCACATTTCCACCTTGGGCGGAATAAAATCTTCCTTTGATCTGGTTCTTTCTCCTCATTCAACAAGGTTCTTCTGACAACTAGGGTTTCTCCCCTTTCAGCATCTTCAGAATGCTTAGACTATGCATCTTCATCTACATGTGCAACTCGTGCATTACCTTCAGGTCTTCTATTCATCATTCTTTGATGTTGCAGACACTCGTATGCTTGATTGCCTTCTTCTCCACATTGGAAATAGATTCTTCTGAAACCTCCTCTTCCAGGTCCTTGCCTAGGTCTACCTCTTCCTCTTCCTCTTTGCTTGCCATTGTTCTGGTCACGAGGGCGGTAGGCATTATCTCCTCTCTGGTTTCGACTGGTGCCAACTTCTTCACTTTTCTTTTGATCTTCATTTCAGCCTCCATAGGATCTTCCACCAATCCTTCCACCTTGACCTCTTCCTCTTTGCTTGCCTTTGAATCTTTTATTCAACTTCTCTTCCACCTTCAGGTAAAACTGGTATGCATTTTCTATGGTGGTCATTCTGACTAGGCTCAACTCCTCTTTAATACTTGGCCTCAACCCATTAATGTAATGGGATACCTTCTCCTTGTTGGCCTCTGCATGGCCTTTCCTGATAGTAATCTTATAAATATCTTCTGTATACTCCTTGATAGACTTGTTACCTTACTTCAATCCTTGCAGCTTCTTCAGCAACTCCATCTCATAGTCCATAGGAATGAACTACTTCTTCAGTTTCTCCACCATCCAATCCCATTTGGTAATCTTTCCTTTTCCTCTCCTATTTCTCTCTAACTGGACCTCCTTCCACCAAATATTGGCATGGCCCTTCACCTTTTTTTTACAAACTTGACCCGATCTAGGTCTTCCATGTCTTCATACTCAAAATATTCATCCATGGCATTGATCCAATCAATAAGCTGTTCTAGATTCAAATCTCTAGAATAGGTAGAAACTTCGATCTTGGGTCTCTTTTTGATGTTTGAAATGGCCCTCAACAACCTAACTTTTGCAGGATCTCCTGCAGCTTCTTGTTCTTCCTCAGATAGCTCTTCTTCAGCTTCATCCTCGCTTTCTTCTCTTATTCTTAGCTCAAACCCTCTTTGCAGCTCCTCTTGCAATGCATCGATTTGCCTTTGCAGGGCTCTAAAACCCTCTTCCATCAAAGAATTTCTTCCAACATAGTTTCTTCATGGAGGCATCTTGATCTCCATGGCAAACCCACCACCTTAGGTCCTGGTGCAAACTGCCTCATGGTCGGCGATCTATCTACACACTTAGGAACCCTTGCTCTGATACCACTTGATGAAGGGGGTAAATCACAAAACACGCAACAACAAAAATTGCACATAGAAAATAGAATATTCTTTTATTGATTTGAAAAACTCATTACATTATAGAAGCTCAAATACAATCAGAGGAATCAATCCTCCATAGGATGCAACACATTATAGCTACCTATCACCAGGCTCTGGAATCTTCTATCATTTGTATGCCCAATCGACTAGGGTTTCTATTTTCCCACCTTTTCTTGACTCTACACTTTCCCCCTTATCTCTACTACTACACAAGATTCCCAAAGATGGTCATAAATAGCGCTTTTTGGTGGCCACCAGCCAAATTTCAAAATTTGCATCTCCCTCCAAAAATAGGTCAACTTTCGAGAGCCATAACTTTTCATCTAGGTGTCTGATTAACACATCATTTGAAGCGTTGGAAATCTCATAGAGTTCTCTATGTGCTAAGAACCTACTCTATTGGTCCATCCCATTTTAAAGGTCATATGGGGCCGTTTAGTGCCTCAAACTTGAATTTGAATAATTTTCAGGGGTTTTTCAGGAAATGGAAACTTTAATATCTTTCAGCTCACAAATGATCTTTGCCTAATTCCTTTTCCAAAGGTCTTATTTTTCATTTATGAAGATTCCTATAAATTTCACTTCCATCTGTGCCTAAATGCAAACTTTCCTAAAATAGCAGTTTATTATTTTTAGCAGTTTAGAAAAAATGAAAGTTCTACATCATTATTCAAGCGATTATGGAACCAGAAACACTAATTATGGAAAGAAATGAAAACAACTTCAATGGTTTTGAATCAACATCTTTTTGGGTGGTGCAAGATTGCACTTATACCACTAGATGCTCCTGCATCACCATTGCAAAAACTACAATTAGGGGTTCTTGAGATTTTTGAAAAGGCAAAGAAGGAACAATGAGTTACATCAGTTAGTTGCTAATTTTATTATCTCTTTTCCTTTACACTTACAACTGATGTTGTTCTATTTTGTTGGGGCTAATTTTACAAAAATGGGAGGAGATAGGGTTAGAATTGAACCCATATCCTATGAAGAGGTTAAATAGGATGGAACTTTGTGGCACATTGGCAATGAAGGGGGGGTGACATCGTTTCTTAAAGGGTTAAATCCAGGTATGATGAGAATCTCTCCAACCAATTTGTGGAGTCATGGGATCACATCATGTTCATCTTGGTGGATTTGGTTTCAAAGTGAATGAGGAGGTTATTGGGCAGGCTACAGGGATGAGCTGTAAGGGTAAGAAGGTTCAGAGACAAAGCAAGGTGCCCAATACTGATAGCATGGTCATCTTCTTCAAGTAAGGTAAGGATATGATTAAATTGTAGGGTGGCTTTGAGAGGGAGAAGTTACTAGACCCTTGGAATAAGGTATGTTTTCTCATTATGAAGTACTTTATGTTAGAAGGGCAGTTCAAGTGCTACTTCCATTACCACTTTGCCCTCCTTAACCATTTTAGGTACATGATTTCTCTTAGCTTCTTTTTCTATATGCTCTCTTTTCTTGAATCCTCTATTAAGGAAATCATAGAAGTCCATGTTAAAATCATGTTAAACACCCCATCTCCCTTCACCAAGGCTTGATCTTCCATTTGTATCACTTCCATTTGGCCCTCTACCCCCTAAGCCCATTAGAGTCAGCCTTGTTGAACATTCACCTCTTGGCTTTGCTATTGAGAAGTACGTTAAAAACCTTATCATAGAAGAAACCCTGAGGGTTAAGGGTAAAAGCAAAAATATTGTGTCTTTGCAAGAGGAAAACCTAGAGTCTCCCTCTGTGGGTGAAGCTGTTGTGTTGAAACCATCTATGGTTCAATCTAGGTTGGGGGGAGATAATACTGGTGATAATTAGATGGGCTCAACCACTAATTCTAAAACCCCATCTAGACAAGCCAAAGGGAAAGATACCCCTAAATATTAGGGTAGTAAATCTAAGTCTTATGAGGAGGCAGTTCTTGGTCATTTCTCCCTTAAGAAAAATTCTATCAATCAAAGGGATAAGGCCTCTACTAAAAGGAACCTAGAGGCGGATATGAACCAGTCCAGCAAAAAACCTAAAGGGGTCCAAACCAAAGTAAGTGCCAAATACACTATGGAGGAAATAAAATTTGATGATATGGATCTACTTGCTTCCCCTACCCATCCCCAGCTGAAGGAGAAGGGAAAGGTTGTGTCTACTAGTGCTAAAGGTAATAAAAAACTCAATGTTAGAAGGTCTAATAGAATTGTTCGTATCCAAATTCTGTTGAATGCACAAGACAACTGAGGGGGGGTATGAATCAGTTGTAACTTATAATTCCAAAACCCTCAAACACATTTAGATTACATCAATTCAATTAACCCTTAAACTGTTATGATGATTAAGCATGAAAGAAAATAATAGAAACTAAATCAAATCAACATCAAACACAAGAGAACACTAGATTTACATGGAAAACCCAAGAAGGGAAAAACCACAATGAGGATTATCTCACAATATAAAGTAATATCAGCATCAAAAAACAATAGGCTCACTACCAAAATAGAGAAGAAGATAGAGAAGATTGTTACAAGGAGAAAACTATCTCAATGCAATAGAGAAGTCCACCACAACAGTATCATCACCTCCGCAGTCTCACTAAGGAATTGTAGACACCTTCTGCTCACTGCATCTAGTAATCTAACACATGAAATTTTGCACTGCGCTGCACAAATTTGCACTTTATAACTCTATAATTTGCATCACACTCATCTATCTTATCATCCTTCAACAACTTGACACTTATTCATCCCATCTTCAATCTTAAGAACATTCTCCAATGTTGGCAAGGCACCTTAATCATGCAAATTCAAATTAGGTCAATGTGTAAGAGGAAAAATCGATTAAATTAAAACTAGGAAAAATTGATTAAATCAAAACTAATAAATCAAAGAACCCAATAACATAAAGAAAATGAATTTAAATAAAAGCCATAACAAATAGATCAATGAAATAAAGACTTTTACTGAAATTTGTGTTGTTTCCTTTGGATTGAATGTAGATTGTTCAATTATCGTTGCGAAACCATAGTAGCAACAAGCAAGTAGTGTGCTCAAGAGATCAATGTCAAAAGATCGTAAGTTTGCTCAATCGAATCGTTGTATGCTCAAAGCGCTATTAAGTATGCCTGAGAATAAAATCGAAGAGAGAGAGACTTAATGAAGGAGATGAAGGAGGTTTATATAGATTTCAATGAAGATCGATCAACGGTCTAGAAAATTCAGAAGAATCAACAGAGGAGAACAGTTGAGGAACGTGCAACAAATAAGAGGAAGACAAGTGTCACACAAAAGCTATTTTATTTGAGTTAAACACTTTCTTTTCTAAAGATAAGACATGCTTTTCATAAATTAGAAAGTTTTTTTCCAATTTAAGAGAAATTGATAAAAACAAGGTTGAGTGAATAGATAACTCAACTTTAGATTTGCTTTTGCATGATTTGAGATAAATTAAATAATAAATTATTTAATTGTGTGTGCATGGAGAAGAAGACTTATTTTTAAAAGATTTGAAAGATATTAGAAGAATTTAAAGATAAGAAAGCAAATTAAATAAATAAATTTATTTAATTGTTGTGCATGATTTGGAAGAATAAATAAGATATTTAATTGTATCTTATTTTTGGAGAATGAGAGAATTTAAATAAATTTGATTTGATTTATTCAAATTTGGAATAATGAATTTGATTTAATTAAATAATGTAAATTATTTAATTGTAGATAAGATAGAATTTGTGATGAATTAATTAAATAACTGGATTCATTTAATTAATGTGGATTTAATTTTTGGAAAGGGGATAATGATCTAATTAAATAATTAAAAATATTTAATTGTGGAAGAATAACAGAGGAATTTAATTTAATTAAATAAATAAAGAGAATTTATTTAATTAATGTCGAAAGTATGTGATTTAGAAGAATTTGGTGAAATTAATTAAATAATTAGATTATTTAATTAATGTTGAAATACAGATGATTAGACAAATTATGAAATGCCAGTGATTCGACGACACGGTCATTTTAGGGTGTCTACATTTTGCCCCTCTTTGATGCGATGCAGTTTATAGCGTTGCGTCAAAGAAAATGATTGTTGAAGACATAATACAATTTTGATGCCCTAGTGTAGGTAGTTGCCCTAGTGTATGCCCCCTCGAGCGGAAAGACAGGGAAGCAACAGAAGAACTGGGTTGACGCTCGACTAGAAGATTGCGCAACAAGGTGAGAAGGAAAAAGCAGAAGGGGTGGGAAAGAAAAGGAGGGAGGGATGCTATAAATAGGACCCATGGGGACCACAATCCTCATTTGCACCCTAGGAGCTTCTAAATTTAGAGAGTAGAGCCTCCAAACTTAGGTTGAGTGGAAGGAGCAAACAGCGAGGAGAGATGCTGATTCCAGCGCACAGGCATCGAGCGGAGCTAGTGTAGACCTACAGGAGGCCAGCAGGAGCTCCGGCAGTGGTAAGTGCTCGAAAACTTCATTTTATTTTGTCATTTTTGGGCGGTTTAGGGCTAGGTCTAGGGAGGTCAACTAGGTCAGCCAAAAGCGCTTTAGGGTGACTCAGCGCGCTTGGTAGTCAGTTTAGGCGCTTTTGGCGTACCGTAGCGCGTTTGGTAGGCGGGTGTAGCACTGTTGGTAAAAATAGAGTGCTGTTGGTTTTAGGGCTAGTGCCGTAGCGCGGTTGCAAAATGTCGCAGCGCGTTTGGTATGGTAGGCTAGTGCGATTGGTGGGGAAGTGAGAAAATCACATCGCGTCTGGTAGTATAGAACGGCACGGTTGGTAGCATAGTGAGGCGCACTTGGTAAAAACTAGGCGCGCTTGGTATAGAAAGCACAGCGCGTTTATAGGAATATTAGAGCGTTATTGGTAACATAGGGTAGCGCTTTATGGTAATCAAGGTGCCTTTGGTTTGGATAGAAGAAATTGATAAGTACAGCTAACTAAAGGGTTGACTACCCTAGTGTAGGAAAGGGGAGAGTTGGTCTGGGGTTTTATAGAGAAGAATAGATGCATGTAGAAAAGGTTAAACTGACTGACAAGTGGTTGCCTGGATGCAGAGGATTATGCCGCCGTTGATGTCGAGGGAGCGACACCACCCTATAGCCCATGAGGTAGTACAACTGACATGGGAGGAGGATGCATTCTTGGAGCACGTAGGATTGTGGCATGTGGCCCACTTGACTCACATTAGGGCGAATCTCGCCCTAGTGACAGCAGTGGTAGAGAGATATCATAGCGAGACCTCGTCATTTCACTTTCCGACGGGGGAGGCGACAGTGACACTAGAGGATGTATATCGTATCCTGAGGATCCGGATTGATGGAGAGATAGTGGAGTTCGACCAGGTACGGGGCGAGGTAGGCTTGGTGGAGGTCTTCGGCACAGATGACCTTTGGATAGATGATGGGGAGATTCGATGGGCAAACGTCTCGAGACTCTACAACAGGATCAGATGGATAGTGGAGTCACTGATTGGTGGATTCTTGTGTCCAGATAGGAGATCAAGGGGACTATCAGTTGGCTGGGGTACAGTATTATCTAGGATGTTCACACATGGCAGACAGTATGCATGGGGCCCATGTGTGCTGAGATAGTTATATCGAGACATGCATCACTACATGTATAGGAGAGCCAGGAGTCTCTCAGCAAGGGTGACACTGCTACAGGTGTGGGTGTGGGAGCATATCCCTATGATCAGACCTATGACACAGCGCCAGCGGGGGAGGGGAGAGCCTTATGCGTTCCTGTACGAGGGCATCATTACACATAGGCAGCTAGGATCTGTTAGCCACTGGAGGTGATAGATCGACGAGATGAACCTCTTTGTTTGGAGGCCTTGGCTACTTTGTGAGGAGTGGGAGGATGAGCATGAGCAGCTAATGTACTGCAGATAGGCTCAGTATCTGTTCAGGAGATGGATAGACATGATAGAGAGATACCTACCAGAGCAGGTACTGAGACAGTTTGGATTGCTGCAGGGACTACCAGTGGGGGAGGTGACACATGCTAGGACATGGAGGGAGGTTGGAGACTGGGACGCAGAGATTCCAGTGGCTATAGCATTAGCAGAGGTACGGGGACTTGTCCCCGTGAGATGCGATTGGGACATAGGATTGGCAGACCCAGGTACACTGCCAGAGTATGACAAGTACTGGCAGGCACACAGACCAGTGAGATTGACTACACCAGGTGTAACAGGAGCAATGGGGGAGGTACTAGTCCCCGGTGTGGAGGCTAGGATGAGATGACAGGCCAGAGCAGCCAGGCAGCAGGACGGTGGAGAAGGCGGTGGCCAGCAGGCAGTTGGAGAGGGCAGCGGTCAGCCAACCAAGGTGGAGATGGTGGAGACAGAGGACCCAGTCGTAGAGACTGATTTACAGAGGGTCGAGCGGCTGCTTTAGGAGGAGATAGCCTGAAGGACTTGATTAGAGCTCTGAATGGTATGGATGAGGAGGGACAGGGATGCAGCGTGGGCTGAGGCAAGATAGGCTGAGGCCATAGCCCAGGCACAGACACAGGCAGCAGCAGCAGCAGAGACAGCCCTGGCCCACGCACAGGCACAGCTACAGGCCCAGGCACAAGTCCAGGCACCGGCACAGGCACAGGCATAGATACAGACACCATCGGCACCAGCAGTAGATGACGGGCAGCTAGCCCAGGTGACGAGGGAGAGAGATGTAGAGGTGCAGCTACGGTTGACAGCAGAGGCCACACTCTTTAGAGTGAGGTGGGAGAGAGATGAGGCACGCCGTGCACTAGGTGCAGACGAGAGGACCTTATACAGTGAGCTTGTCCATGTGCAGGGAGAGCTACTATCGACTGGTAGAGAGGCAGAGTATTACAGGGGTCTGTATGTGGGTGCGGTGCCAGCAACTCAGCAGACACCGAGTTACAGAGACAGGAGCAGATCTGGGGCATCTAGATCCTGCAGGATAGGGCAGTCAGTGTCCTCAGTGAGAGGGCCATTTTTGCCACCAGGGGGAGGAGGAGGACCAGCAGGGGGACCCCCACCAAGCACAGGGGGCAGACATGGACCACAGCAGGAGGGGAGCTCTACCCACTAGAGCACATACATTTGTATATTGTATCATATGTACCATTTTTGTATTATGATGGACACTTGTACATTTGTACCATTTGTATTAGTTTGGACAGATGCCTGCGTGCATCTTGATGTATATTTTGCGGGCTCTTGATAGCCTTGATGTACTATATTGATATATATTTGGATGTATACATATGGACTATTGATGTAGACACAGACATTTAGTATTATGATGACCTTTATATGAGATATATGATGATCTATTCAGCTCACTGTTGTTCATGCTTTTGTGTATGTATTCCTTGATGTCATGGATGTGATGATATGTATGTATGATTATGGATTCATGTGATGACATATGTTGCGTGTATGATGCTTATAGATGTATGATGACAGAGTTTTATGATGATATATATGTGATGACTAGTGATATCTAACATGTGGGTTTTGCAGATATACACCAGAGAGAAGAACAAGAGGAGATGGAGGACAGAGACTGTTGATTGATCATCACAATGAAAATGATATAAAGGTTGTGGGAATGGATGAGCGAGCTTGTTGCAATGGTTTCGCAATTGTATATAAAGAGCAATCCTTATTTTTGATAGAGCACATGGATAGTTCGCCACCGAGGTATAAAAGACCAAGGTGCAGTAATATCCGAGTGCGTGGATGTTGACTTTGCAAGCAAGCAGTTTGAACTTAGATCCCCTTAGACATAATATAACCTTGTAGGTATATGTGAATGAGCCATAGTCTTGAACATAAAATAAACTTCAATACATGGAAATGCAAGAAGAGTGTTAAATATGTAAGATGCTAGGGCGTAACACACACAAGATAAATATAATGCTAAGAAAGATACTAAAGATCATTCCTCAAACACGACACACAAAAAGCAATGACTATGCCCCCAAATCCGCACCGCATCGTAACATACCAAGATTATAGATAAATCAAGGTAACCTTGAATAGGTATTGGAAAGGGAACAAAAGATAAACCAAAAATCACATTGACTGACTTACAAAGTAAACATACAGTCAACATATTCTCTTACCAAAGAGGTTGCTCATGATAGATTGGATAGGAAAGATAATAGCCTTATCGTAGGAAATCTGTGTCCATTAAAGGGGGCTATCTACCTAAAAAGACAATGTCTTGCTGTAGGAAATGCCACATGTCACAGGAGACACGTGTGTTGGTCTTGACAATGGAACACTTCACAGAAGACAAGCTTGTTGATCTAGGGCTTTGGTTAAGCAAGACTTAGCTGATGCTGGCAATCGGTATGCAGGATAGTAGATGACTCTAGAAGAAAGCTACTTTACTTCAGGTTTGTTAAGGACTTTCGCTTTGAAAGGATGCGCCAGCTTGTTGTTTTGCTGCTTGAGTTAGTCAAGTCAAGGTGAATGGATTTTGAAAAATTGAAGACTAGAAAGGTGATAGTGCTTGATGGATTGAAACGGGTGGAGAATGATGGATTGTGTGTGCCTGAGTACTGGATACATCCTCCGTATTCTAGACTGCCTACATACCTTGTATCCATGGGATCAAGGCACATTAAGAGGAAGGATGAAAAAATGATAATATGTAGTTCTGGATAGAGTGATGAGATGGATCGAGGTGGAGAGGAGGGGAAGAGGAAATGATGGGATCTTATGTACCTGAGTACTGGATACTTCCTTCGTATTCTAGATTGCCTACATACCCATATCCATGGGATCAAGGTACCTTAAGATTGAAATGATGATAATATGTAGTTCTAGTTGATGTGATGATGTAGGAAAAGTGGTGAAAAGATAACAGCCTTATCGTAGGAGCGATGTGTCCTTTAAAGAGTGTTATCTGCGGAAGGGAGAAAAGATTGAAGAGCGCGGTGTGAACCACGAACAAAGACCAGTTCCTAGACCTAGGTTAAGGAAAGAGTTGCCCCCATTTCGGTAGAGGAATTTGCATAGGTGACTGACCAAGAAGACATAGAGAACCATGACCTAGGACAAGACAGTGTTAACTGTAGACATAGATCAAGACGTAGGATGACGATGATGGACATTGACAAATTTCCAAGCTATACTAGATAGGGAGATGGAAATGCAAACAAGGTCAATGGTTTTATTATGGATGGGTGAAGGGCGTTGTGACATGGAAATGGAATGAATAGGACTCGATGGAAGATGGATGTTGACTCTACACATAGCACCTGTTTGCTAGGTTTTTACTATGGTACTTATCCAATGCGCCTGTTTACCAGGTTTTCACCAGAGGATGGATTATTTTGTGTTTTTCATTTTTTTTTTTAATTTTTTTTTTTTATTATTTTTTTTTTATTTATTATTTTTTTATTTTATTTTTATTTTTTTTATTTATTATTATTTTTTTAATACTCTGAGGATCAGGCATAGAACTTCTTGAGATGGACACTGTTAAGTGGCTCATCTAGAGGAATGCCGTCAGGTGTAGCTAAAGTATAAGCTCCTAATCTATATGCTGCTGTGACAATAAAGGGACCTAACCAGTTAGGCTCAAACTTGCCCTTCTTCTCTCGATCTGCTTGATTTCTCTGATTCTCTTTAAGGACAAGATCACCAACTTGAAACCGTCTTTCTTTGATCTTTTTGTTGTAATTACACCATAGGTAGTTTTGATAGACATGGAGGTGATTAAGCGCTACAAGGCACCTCTCATCTAGTAGCTCTAGCTCAGCTAATTTGGAAGTGCGATACTCCTCTCCATTAATCAGGTCCTGCATAGATACTCTGAGGGATGGGATCTTGACCTCTATAGGTAGGATGGCTTCAAAGTCATAGACCAAGGCATAAGGTGTGGCACCAGTAGGTGTTTTGATACTAGTGCGGTAGGCCCATAGGGCGGGATTGAGTTGCAAGTGCCAATCACGACCAGCTTTATTAACCTTTTTCTTGAGAATCTTGAGAATGGTTTTATTGGAAGCCTCAACTTGGTCGTTACTCTGTGGATAGTAGGGAGTTGAAAAGCGATGTCAGATATTGTATTGTGTGCACAAGGCACGAACATCTTGATTCTTAAATGGTCTCCCATTGTCAGTAACAATAGCCTGGGGGATACCATACCGGCAAATGAGGTAGTTAAGGATAAACTTGGATATTTGCTTACTGGTGATATAGATCATAGGAATGGCTTCAACACACTTCATGAAATACTCAGTGGCGGTAATGATAAATTTGTGGCCATTGGAAGAGGATGGGTAGATCTATCCTACGAGGTTGAGACCCCATTGAGAAAAAGGCCATGGAGTTGTCACAGGTTGTAATTCATGTGCTGGTGCGTGAATCAAATCTCCGTGCTGCTGACATTGTAGACATTTCTTAGCAAACTGTGCAGCATCTTGCTCTATTGTAGGCGAGTAATAACCTGTTCTGAGTATCTTCTTAGCGAGATTAGGACCGGTAGAATGTGCACCACAGACACCTTTGTGTATGTCTTGTAAGGTAGCTTTAGCTTCTTTTGTGTTAAGACATCATAAGAGGATACCATCGAGACTCTGGCAATATAGTGTATCACCCAGAATGGTGTAACGGGAGGATCGACGGATGAAGGTTTTGCGTTGGGTGGAGGAAAGGTCAGAGGGAAAGGTATTGTTTTTAAGGTATTCATAGATATCTTCATACCATGGGGAATTGGGACCAACAAGTTCACAGATGATTTCAGTAACTGGGACGTTGACGGCTGGTATCAACAATTGCTCGATCAAGAATTCGCATTTCTATGTATTTGCAGGCATGTCTATAAGTGACCCTACAGAAGCCATAGAATCTGCCGCCTTGTTAGGCTCTCTTGGGATTTACTCAAATGTGATGCAAGAGAAGTGTGGTTTGTAGGCATCCACTAGTTGCTTGTAGGGGACCAACTTTTCATCCTTTGTTTGGTACTCATCTGTGACTTGGCAAATGACTAGCTGTGATTCTCCATATACTTGTAATTCTATGATGTCCCATTAAACTGTTGTATTGAGACCTATGAGGAGTGCTTCATACTCAGCGATGTTGTTGGTGCAAGGGAATGCAAGCTGATATGACTTTGGAATATAGTCATTCTGAGGTGTGACGAATAAGATACCGGCCCCTAATCCATGTTGTGTGTAGGAACCATCAAAGTATAACTTCCACATTATGGAGTTAGCGAGAGTAAATAGATTCTCATCCAGAAAGTCTACTACCATAGGATGTGTATCTCTCATGGGTGCTTCTGCTAGTTGATCGGCGAGGGCTTGTCCTTTGATTGCTTTATGATCCGTGTACTCAATGTCGAACTCACTAAGGATCATGACCCATTTAGCTAGTCTACCTGTGAGAGCTGCTTTTGCTAGTAGATACTTCAAGGGATCAATCTTGGCTATCAGATTTGTGTGTTGGTTCAGCATGTAATGCCACAACTTTTGAGAAGCAAACACTACTGCTAAACAAGCCCTTTCCATTGGTGAATAATTGAGCTCATATCCCACCAAGGTTCTACTGATATAGTAAATTGCATGTTCCTTTCCCGATTCATCATTTTGTGCTAGCAGGGTCCCCAGGGCCGAATTTGTGGTGGAGATATATAATATCAAAGGTTTGTCCGCGACTGGTGGAACCAATACAGGAGGTGTAGTTAGATACTCTTTAAGTTGATCAAACGCTGCCTGACACTTGTTGTCCCATCAAAATGAGACATCCTTTCAGAGCAAGTGTTGAAAGGGTTTACATTTATCTGCTAGCTGTGATATGAAACGCCGAATGGACTGCAACCTTCCCTGAAGGCTCCTTAGTGCTTTAAGGTTCTTGGGTGGAGGCATCTCCACTATAGCCTTTACTTTCACTAGATCAACTTCGATGCCTCTACGAGATACTATGTATCCCAACAGCTTCCCTAATGTTACACCAAATACACATTTCTTTGGATTGAGTCTTACTTGGTATTTTTCAAGCCTATCGAAGATCTGTCCTAGAACTTGTATATGTTCTGCCCTAGAAGATTTAGCCAGTATATCATCCACATAGTCCTCCATGATGTGATGAAAGAGATCATGGAATATCACTATCATTGTTCTCTGATAGGTTGCTCTTGCATTCTTCAGACCAAACGGCATGACACACCAACAATAATTGCCCCACGGACAAGTAAAGGTTGTTTTATGTTGATCTTCCTCAGCTATCCTTATCTGGTTGTAGCCCAAGAATCCATCCATGAGAGAGAGCATCTCATGACCTACTGTCAAGTCCACTATAATGTCAATGTTTGGTAGTGGAAAGTTGTCTTTGGGACATGCCTTGTTGAGATCTCTGAAATCATTACACATGCGGATGCACCCATTGGGTTTAGACACAGGTACAATGTTTGAGACCCAATCTGAATAGTCAATGGGTTGTATGAACTTTGCATCTAATAATTTCTATATTTCCACTTTTACCAAGAGGGCTATTTGCGGGTGCATCTTCCTCAACTTTTGTTTGACTGGTTTCACTTTGGGATCAACTGTGAGATAATGAACTACCAGCTTAGGGTCTAACCCTAGCATATCGGCATATGTCCATGCAAAGTTGATGGTTCTCTGTAAGAAGAATGTGTTAAGATTCCTGTGCTCTGTTTCAGATAACGATGCTGCTAGGAATGTGGCCTTTGGATTTTGCTCTGTGCTAAGGTTTATTTCTGTAGAATCTTCCACTAGGAGCGTTGACTTCTCTTGGTACTTAGATGGTAGGGGAAGGTCAAATCCTCCATCCTCTAGTGCCACAATTAGGTTTTCACCTTTGGATGCGGCCTTTGTTTTTACTATTTTGTGATCGAGAGGTGCCACAGTGTGGTTTTCACCTAGAGATATTTCTTTACTTGTACTTTTGCGACTAGAGGATTTGGCATTCTCACCAAAATAAGCTGTTGGCTCTAGTTCCATTACAAAACCTACTTTATGATCTCTAAGAGGGATACCTTCCTGAAGTCCCATGAACTCAGCTAAAGCTTCGTCATTCTAAAATACATCTATAACGGGGGACCCTTGTTGGTCCCAATTAATAAGTTCAGGGTAGACAAGTGTGACATTCTGGGTGTTTGTGGTGGAGGTTAAGGATACGGAGGATAGTGTAAAAATGGAGGATTCTACGAATAGGTTGGTCATATGGAGGGAAGAGTCATCGATGATATCCTCTGTAGACGTCGAATCTACGGGAAAAGTGTCAGCTACCTCATCGAGGATATACTCGATGTCCAAGGCGTGTGGTACCTTCTTATCAAATCCTAATCCCTTCTTGTCTAGTTTCTTTGTCACAACAATGGGTTCCATAGTTCCTTGATTCTGTTTCCCAAGGCCACCTTTGCCTTTATAGCCCATGTTTTTGACTATCCTTAAGCTGTTGCCATATTGCTTGACTGGTATTATGACTGGTTCTTTCTCCTTATAGAGCCAAGAAGAAATGTCCTCAATAGTTTCCTCTTCCAATAAATTTCCCTGTTGGAACTGGGTTAGGAACACTAGGGGAGGAATAGCCTCTTTTTTAGTTACTTTGGCAATGGGCGGTTGGCCGTAAGATTTTGGAGATAAAGGCATCTGCCCTACACAACAAGATTTTGAGATATCATAGGTTCCAAAGCCTATATCCTGAATGTGAGCTGTGATTTTGGGGAGGGGTTTAGGTTCACTTGTAGAGGCCGGCATTAGAGTTTCAGGATCAACATATAGTGGGGATTCAAGGGCTTTGTCATTTTAGGCACTTGGTTGCAATTTTTATAGCTGCCTTGCAAGACACGACAGAATTCAAAAGGATTAGGGTCTCCTGGGATGGTGATCTCCATACCATTGAATGGGAATTTTAGGGACTGATGGTATGTGGAGGGAACAGCTTTCATTGCATGGATCCATGGGCAACCCAGGATAATATTGTAAGGCAGCTCAATATCAAGGACTTGACATCTAGTTTCAAGCATGACAGGGCCCAGTTGTATAGGCAAGTGGATAACACCTTCTGAACGGCATTCAGCATCATCATACCCCTTGATTGTAATACTATGATTAGAGTTGACATGATCCTCAGAGTATCCCAATTGCTTAAGTAACTTTAAAGAACAAATGTTGAGACCAGCACCACCGTCTATGAGTATGCATTTGATTTTGCGCTTATGGATGAGAACCTCAATATGAAGGGCATCATTATGACATGAATCATGCGATGGGATGTCTTGCTTAGAGAAGACCACGTTGTAAGGTGAAGCAATATTACCCACTAAAGCTTGGAAATCTGTGACTGCAATGTTGTTAGGAACCGAAGACTCTTGGAGGGCTTTTTCTAGCACGACTCTATGTGCAGGTGATGACCGTAGAAGGTCCAAGATAGAGATCTGTGCTGGCATTCTCCCTAGATGTTTGACAAGGTTATAATCAAATTGAGCCAGAAGACTAGGTGTAGGACCATGAATGATAACACGACCACGATGAGTAGTAATAGCGCAATCTGTAGATTTACCTTTAATTGTGAGGGTAGACACTCGACTCTCTTCAAAACAACCCACAATGGAATCAAAGGAAGTGGAAGCATGATTAATACCTTTACCTCTATCCTAAGGAGGAGGTAGACCATGATGAGGGAATGGTTCCTTGTACATATCGAGGTCTTTGTTCATGTGTTGAGCTGGTGGATCATTTTCAACAGTGATTTGGTTGCCTTCGATAAGATTTTGGATTAGGTGCTTGAGTTTCATGCACGATGCGGTTTTGTGCCCTTTGCTCCTATGGAACTCACAATATTCATTATCTCTGTAACGTGTAGTTTTGTAAACAGGTTCACCATATGGGGGAGCATCAGGTAAGGTGATGAGCCCTCTCTATAAAACTTGATGTAAGACTGATTCGATGGGCACTCCCAAGGGAGTGAATTGACGTCGCGGAGGGTAATCTTGTTGAGGCCGCTCTTGTTGTCATTGCTATTGGTTTGGATAAGGTTGCCTTTGTTGCTACTGTTGTTGAGGTGGAGCTTGACTTGGTTTGGAGAGCTGCAGCGGTGTTTGCAATGTTTGGACATGTTTAGAATCGACCACACCATCGTTGACTACATTTTTGTTTTTGTTCCAATATTTGGGTTTATCATTCAATTGTTGATGAGGAGCATTTTCTTTTGTTTCTTTGAAGATTTTGACCACACCCTTAGCAATGAGGGGTTTTTGAATGTTGATTCCCTTGTATGTGATTTTGTCAAAGGTTGTACCACTAAGAATTTGCAAATGGAAACCTAACTCTTGGTTGAGATTCTGCACAAATATGCTAACAAGCTGTTTCTCAGGAATCTTGAAAGGGAATTTGCTAGCCATTTGTCTCCATCATTGAAGGAAAGAAATGAAAGTTTCACCATTTTTCTGTTTATTGTTGCATAGATCGGTCATGGAAATCTCATGCTCCGCGTTGTAAGAAAAGTGGGTGGCAAACTTCTCGGCTAGCTCATTAAAAGACTTGATACCCGTGGGTAAGTGTGAGAACCATTCTATAGCTTGACCTCCAAGACTGCGAGGAAAGAGATGCATAAGATATGTGTCGTTATGTGAGACCTTGAAGCAAGCAAGATAGAATTCCCTAAGATGGTCTTTTGGGTCACCTTTTCCTTTGTATTTATCAAACTTAGGAATAGTAAAATTTTGAGGAAAAGGGATCATTGGTAATGACCGATCAAAAGGATAAGGACACACTTCCTCTAAAGAGAAGGTCTTCTTGGTGTGGCCAAACATAAGATCAGATAGCTGTTGTTGAACTTCCACGATCTTTAGCTCTATTGTTGTGGGAGGGGTTGGAAACATCTCCTGTTGTCCTAGAAGTGGATGTTGTTGCCCATACGGAAGATTGTATTGTAAGCCATGAGCATTGGTATTATAAGGGTCGTAAGATTGGTTGGGATCATACGCGTTGTACGTTGGGTTCAAATTGGGTTGGAATTGGAGGTTTTGATTCGGCAGAGGTGGAGGTGGCGCTAGGTAAGAATGTTGGCTTTGTGATGGTTGAAGAAAAGAATTGGGTGGAGGAAAGCTAAAAAGCATTTGATTAGGTTGCGATGGCGGCACATAGCTTTGGGAAACTTGATGTTGGGAATGTTGTGAGTGGCTAGGCAATGTGTGAAAGAAATTTAGTGAGGATGAACGTTGTGGAGGAGGGACATAGGTGGATGTGATTTGTGATGGTTGAGGTTGATTGGTGATGAGAGTAGAAGAATGTTGTGGTTGGGTTTGCATGACTCTAATTGGTTGAGAGACATGAAGGTTTGATGATATAGGAGGTGGTATTTGTTGAGACCCTTGTTGCATGGCTACATAGTTGTTCCTCGGATTGTAATTTGGTGGGAAACCTATTCGTGAGGGTGTAACCAAGATTCCACTTGTGATATGTGTGGACACTTTAGGAGGTTGTTACATATTTGATCGAGCTAAGGTGGCTTGCTTAGCTAGCTTTGTTTGATGTTGGAGAGTTTCTTGTTAGTTTTTGTAGATCTCCATAGGAGTCAGAAGTGGTGATATGGCCCTCTCTTCTGTTGGGTTTTGAAAAAGGGGATTCCTATACTGCGAGCCTTGTGCAGGTAAGGGCGTGGTCACCGTTGACATGGTTTGCACCGCTTGTATGGTGTCTTGGTTGTTGCTAGGCTCACTGAGATTGGCTAGATCAAAATCTTTGGGTAATTTAGCTCCTTGCTCTGCTAGCAAGCGAAAAAAATGATCTTGGTTCTTGCTAAGGATTTTGTCAATGGCTGCTATGGCTCTAGGATCTTGCATGAATTCATCAAGATCTTGCTCATCTGCTTGAGAGGATTGACCTATTTCAAAGTGCCGCTCTTCTTGAGATGGGGTTAGATCTGCAGTATAACCTTATGGCACAAAATCCTGAGGCGTGCCTGTAGTATAGTGAGGAATGCTTACCAAAGGGACCTTTTCCTCCTGAGATGGTACTTGACCAATAGTATAACATTGTGGGACAAAATCTTGAGGCATACCAAAGGGATCCTACCTTCTTGGGAATTGCTTGGTTGGTCGGCGTGCGGTATGCTTGGCGAATTGGTAGATCTTGCTGCGGGTGTTCTAGGAGTGACCTTGGGAGTAATGTTGAGATGACCCGATTGCAGTGTGTGAGGAGGCGACTTGTGCTTCCTAGGGACAACTTACTTGGACTTCATAGTTTGCTGGAGCCTAGTGGTTACCATGGAATATACTAGGACAAGAGAGGTAATGCTAGGTTTCTGTTTGTGATTTGGAAAAGACAAAATCTTGCTACACAATTTACTGGACCAAAGGCGCTATACTGTTTGACCAGAGGTGCAGGACTGTGCAACCAAAAGCGTGCTACTGTAATACCAAAGATGATGGACTGAGCTACCAAAGGTGAAATACTATTATACCAAAGGTGAGCTACTGTGACCAAAAGCGAGCTACTGTTTTACCAAGGGCGCTAAAGTAGAGTTTTAGCCAAAGGTGAGGTACTGTTATACCAAAGGTGATCTACTGTACTACCAAAGGCGAGCTGCTGTAATACCAGGGGTTCTAAAGTAGTGTCTGATGTTTGTAAAGGCAATTTTGACAGATTTGGTTATGGTTCTGATTGGATTTTGTCTTTGGCAAGAGAAAACATAGCAAACAAGTGGTCAAAAAACAAGGACTAACACAACAGATAGTGTATGTTTGAGGCTCAAACAAGCCCAATGTTTCCATAGGTATAAGACAATTGCAAACAATAACAAGCACTTTTTATCCCTAGAGACAAGGTTTCATTGCAGTAGATCAGCTCACAGCTTAATACTCCGTCGATAAAAATATCATTCCATAAAGGTGTCAGATATTTTGTATCTTTGCGAAAGATGATAGGTAGGGATATCTCACCCTCCCCTTGGAAATCTCAAGTAGGTCACAAGAGCTTTATGGCCAAGGGAATAGTATCTCTTCTCAAGGGAGCTAATGGTGAGTATCTTAAGGGCTTAAATCGATTCCCCTTGCACTGATGATTACCGCAATGTTCGGAGGTAGATCGGGTAGTCTCTATCTAGAATGGTTCTTAGTAACTTTGAGGGACCAACACCTTACGAGCAATGTGACAAGCTACTAAAAGCTTTAACCAATCCTACTAAGAGTATCAAACACTTCGCTCAATGTGAAAATCATTTCCACAAAGAGCTAGTACACCTCTTTTCAGTTTGGCACCACAAGGTAAGGCTGACGTCGGTTAGGACTTGGCTTTCGCCTTATCTCTCTTATATAGCGGTTCAAAGGAAAACTCCGCTTAGGGTCGTCCCTTTTGGATGAAACGCAATCCAAAAGCAGGCCCTTCTAAAGGAAGTACTGAAATGTAAGAGCAAGCACGTCAAACAAAGGTTCAATTGTCCCGTTATAAGAAAAATAAGGTGCAACTAAATTAGGGACACACACATTTGTAGTTGTCAATTGTCCCTTATAAAATTGAAGTGTTTGGCATTCATGTCCATTGTCCCTTAGAAAATTGAAGTATTTTTTGCATACATGTCCATTGTCCTTTAAGAAAATTGAAGTGTTTTTGCATACATGTCCATTGTCCTTTAAGAAAAGCAGTATGTTCCTAAGACTTAGATTTGCAAAAAAAAGATTTGTTCAATTATCCCTTTAAGAATGCAATGTGTTTCTAAGACTTAGTGAGATAAATCAAGAGGTCTTCAATGTTCGTCCTGCATGAACATGTTAAAAACACCTATTTGCTCTGTGTGAGTAATAAGAAGTTGCATCAAGTCAATTAGTTCCAACAAAACTCACAAGTTAGCAAAAACCAATCAAATTGATCAAAAGCGCGTTACTGTCTTACCAAAAGTGACCCACTATAATACCGAATGCGATGTACTGTGTTTCCAATAGCATGGTGATGCAAATTAGAAGCGACCCATTGTCCTGTTAGAAGGACTGAATAATAACCAAAAGCGCGGTACTGTTCTACCGAAAGCACTATAATGTGTGACCAAGAGCGCTATTCTATCCCAGATCAAGAAAAAAAGTTATCCTTTGTCAAAAATAACTAGGTTCAGATAGGATTTCATGATTGAATCAATATTCTAAGAGGTAATATTTGATAGATCTGGATCCTGCAATCAATCAAACTCAAAAAAGGTGCCGTGAATAGATGGGTTAACTCCAAAATTAAAAATACTCCTAAATAAGTCAGCTTAAGAAGTATCAAAAGATGTTTAAAAGACAAATACAATAGCTTGTCAGACAAATCAAAAGATATTTTATGAATAAATACCCTGTGAACAGCAAACAAAGTCAGAAAACCTAATTATCCGAAAGCGTCGAACGATACTACTAGGAGCACCGTTCTGTATTACCAGAAGCGCCTCTTTGTCTTACCAGAAGCGCTTCAGTATCGCCCGAGAGCGCTATAGTGTGCCTCGAAAAGCGCTTAACGATATTGCCAAAAGCACTTTTTTGTGTCTTTTGTGCTGTTCCATACTGTAACTTCAAAAAAATCAATTTCTCAAAGAAAAAGAGGGATTTGTGGGTCCCACCGGGCGTGCCAGAATGTGTATGAGAAAAATTTGATTAAATCAAAACTAATAAAACCAAAAACCAATCACATAAAGTGAACCAATCTAAATAAAAGCCATTATCATCAAATCAAAGAAAAATGAAAGCTCTTACCAAAATCTGTATTGTTCCCTTTTGGAGATGTGTGGATTGTTCAATGAAGTTGCGAAACCATAGCTACAACAAGCAAGTAGTGTGCTCAAGAGATCAATGTCAAAAGATCGTGAGGTTGCTCTCTCTCTTCGATTTTATTCTCAGGCATACTTAACAGTGCTTTGAGCATACATCGCATCGATTGAGCAACCTCACGATCTTTTGACATTGATCTCTTGAGCACACTACTTGTTTGTTGCAGCTATGGTTTCACAACTTCATTGAGCAATCCACACATCTCCAAAAGGGAATAATACAGATTTTGGTAAAAGCTTTCATTTTTCTTTGATTTGATGACAATGGCTTTTACTTAGATTGGTTCTCTTTATGTGAGAATGTGTATGAGAAAAAATTGATTAAATCAAAACTAATAAATCAAAGAACCCAATAACATAAAGAAAACAAATTTAAATAAAAGCCATAATAAATAGATCAATGAAATAAAGACTTTTACCAAAATTTGTGTTGTTTCCTTTGGATTGAATGTAGATTGCTCAATTATCGTTGCGAAACCATAGTAGCAACAAGCAAGTAGTGTGCTCAAGAGATCAATGTCAAAAGATCGTAAGTTTGCTCAATCAAATCGTTGTATGCTCAAAGTGCTGTTAAGTATGCCTGAGAATAAAATCGAAGAGAGAGAGGCTTAATGAAGGAAATGAAGGAGGTTTATATAGATTTCAATGAAGATCGATCAACGGTCCAGAAAATTCAGAAGAATCAATGGAGGAGAACAGTTGAGGAACGTGCAACGAATAAGAGGAAGACAAGTGTCACACAAAAGTTGTTTTATTTGAGTTAAACACTTTCTTTTCTAAAGATAAGACATGCTTTTCATAAATTAGAAAGTTTTTTTCCAATTTAAGAGAAATTGATAAAAACAAGGTTGAGTGAATAGATAACTCAACTTTAGATTTGTTTTTGCATGATTTGAGAGAAATTAAATAATAAATTATTTAATTGTGTGTGCATGGAGAAGAAGACTTATTTTTAAAAGATTTGAAAGATATTTGAAGAATTTGAAGATAAGAAAGCAAATTAAATAAATAAATTTATTTAATTGTTGTGCATGATTTCGAAGAATAAATAAGATATTTAATTGTATCTTATTTTTGGAGAATGAGAGAATTTAAATAAATTTGATTTGATTTATTCAAATTTGGAATAATGAATTTGATTTAATTAAATAATGTAAATTATTTAATTGTAGATAAGATAGAATTTGTGATGAATTAATTAAATAATTGGATTTATTTAATTAATGTGGATTTGATTTTTGGAAAGGAGATAATAATCTAATTAAATAATTATAATTATTTAATTGTGGAAGAATAACAGAGGAATTTAATTTAATTAATTAAATAAAGAGAATTTATTTAATTAATGTCGAAAGTATGTGATTTAGAAGAATTTAGTGAAATTAATTAAATAATTAGATTATTTAATTAACGTTGAAATGCAGGTGATTAGACAGATTATGAAATGCCAGTGATTCGATGACACGGTCATTTTAGGGTGTCTACAGTCGACACCAAAACATTCCCATGGTGGAAAGGAATGAAGGCAGACAAAAACATACCTTAGCTGGGACCTAAATCCACTCATACAAGTTACACCATTCTTCCATAATCATCAAAGCAACTCTGTAATTAGTGTAAACACCCAAGGATGGCCGAACTGGTGTTAACACTATAAACAATTATGTACACACCTCCTCAAACCCAAAGATGAATCATGGACCACACGCCATGCTTGAGCATAATCTAGAATATCTCATAAACATCCTAAAAACCAACAAATTCCTTTGCAACAACATTCACCTATCGTACAACCTTATCTTGTTTACCCAACATACTCAAATATCTCTGTCATGCACAACAACTTGAGAAATCATCTTCTGGAGCACCAAACCATGAACAACTTTGACTGAAGAAAGATATTAACCTTATAAGTACACTTCCAAAACTACAAGAACTGAAACCACTTTGTAGAGAAATGCGAAGCAAAAACATTTCTCCCAGACACCTCTGTAATACACAGTTCATACATTAGTGAATACATCTTCCTCTGCACATCGATCTAGCATGCCAAATTATGAATGTAGCATCTCTAAACACTTTTAAACAACATATCTAAACTACATAAACAAATCTTCAATATAAAATGAATGAGGAGCAAAACTAAAACACTACTCTGCAATACAGAATACCACTGCCACACACTGTTCGCTTATTTTATTCAAATTTTATCAAAAGCACTTGGAAACCAAACACCAGAAACATATTATCACCAACTTTAGCACCTCCTCATCATAAAAGACATCATTCACTCAACACCAATTGCTCATACTCTTTCAGCATCTCTTGCTCATAGTGTTGACATCAATGACAACACTAAAAGCACATACTTGCAACAATCTGCCCCTTTGTCATTGATGGCAACACATAATGTGAAAAACCATTAACACAATAGCATTCTCAATACTATGCTTCATACCAACTCTTTTCCTTTCTCTTTCTCTCCCCCTCATCTTACTACTCTCTTCTTGACAACTAACTCTTTCCTTTTTCACATTGCTCTCTCTCCCCCAGCTTTGACATCAATGGCAAAGGTCTACACATTTCTTTATCACATTTGCATACTTGTACCTTCTCACCACTACTTTATAACATCTTTTCTTTTACTGCCCTTCCTACTCCCCCTAACTACAACAACCAACATGACCTCTACCTACTCCCTCTGAGAGGTAGCCTCCAACATCAGTCTAGAATAAAGAATGAATCTTGAAATCCATTGGACTGATACATCTCCTTATGCATTTAGTTCAAAGGAGGGGCAATAACCCCTAACTTCTCTTAGAGATACTCAAATGTATCCTTAGGAAGAGCCTTACTGAATATATCAGCAACCTAATCCTTTGTAGGCACATACTCAAGCTTCACTTCATTCTCTGCAACCTTCTCTCTCAGAAAGTGATACTGGATTGAGATATGCTTTTTCCTCGAGTGTATCACTGGATTCTTTGAAATGTTACTAGCACTTGTATTATCATAGAAGATAGGAATGGGTTCATCATATACAAATTTGATATCCTTCAAGGTTTACCTCATCCATAATACTTGTGTGCAACAAGATGCTGTTGCAATGTATTTTGCCTTTGCAGTAGATAAAGATACTGAATCCTGCTTCTTACTTAGCCATGACACCACTCTGCCTCTAAGAAAGAATGCACCACCACTTGTACTTTTCCTATCATCTACACAACCAGCCCAATCTACATATTTATAAGCACTTATAGAGAAGTCATTATCCTTTGGATACCACAAGCCATGATCTAGAGTGTCCTTTAAATATCTGAATATCCTCTTCATTGTTGCAACATGTGACTCTCGAGGATCTTCTTGAAATCTAGCCACAAGACAAATTGCATGCATAATATCCGGTCTAGTAGCAGTTAAGTATAGCAATCTTCTAATCATTAATCTACACCTTCTCTGATCCGTATTAGGAGACTCATCATTCTTTCTCAGCTTGCAACTAGCAGTCATAGGGGTACATACTGGTTTAGAATCTTCCATTCCAAACTTCTTTAACATCTCCTTGACATAATTTGATTGTGAAATGAAAATACCTTTATCTGTTTGATTGATCTGTAACCCAAGAAAAAAGTTCATTTCCCCACACATTGACATTTCAAATTCTTTCTACATTTCATCTATAAAACTCTTACACATACCTTCATTTCCACCAAAGATTATATCATCCACATATACTTCCATAATCAAAATTTGATCTTCACCTACTTTGATGTGCATATTACTGTCTGCGGTACCTTTATTGAATCCTTGTTGTAATAAGTACCTGTCTAACCATGCATACCAAGCCTTGGGGGCTTGCTTCAATCCATATAGTGCCTTCTTCAATCTACAAACCATATCCAGTTTATCTGATAACTAAAATCTATCCAGTTGTTCTATTTATACTTCTTCTTCCAACTCACCATTCAAGAAAGTAGACTTCACATCCATTTGATATACTTTGAAATCCTTATGTGCTAAAAAAGCCAAAAACATCTTGATGGCCTCCATTCTTTCCACCGAAGCATAAGTTTCCTTATAGTCTATTCCTTCTACTTGTGAGTAACCTGTACACACAAGCCTTGTCTTGTTTCTTACCACTTCTCCATTATCATTCAGTTTTTTCTGGAATACCCACCTACTTCCAATCACATTTTTGTTTGCTGGTCTTGGGACAAGTTCCCAAGTCTAATTCTTTTCAATCTACATTAGTTCTTCTTCCATAGCCTTGATCCAATACTCATCCTTGCATGCTTCAATTACTATTTTAGGTTCAACTTCAGAAAGTAAACATAGATTTACATGTTCTTCAACAACTTTCCTTCTTGTAAGCACACCTTTGTTCTTATCACCAATGATATGGTCTTCAAAATGATGCTTCTGCACATACTTGGGAGTTTAGGAGTCTTTTCCAGAGCTTCTTCCTCTTCAATCTGCACTTCCTTTTCTTTAGCATTTTCTTCTTCTCTGCAAGAAGACTCCTCTGATTCATATCCATTTACTTCTGAATTCTTATGTAGATCTTCATCAACTTTGACATTTGCACTCTCAACAATCTTTCTGAGCCTCTTTTTGTAGCACCAATAAGATTTGCTTTTAGTAGAATACCCAAGGAAGATACCTTCATCACACCTTGCATCAAACTTTCCTAGGTTTTTTCCATCCCTTCTGATATAACATTTGCTTCCAAACACTCTAAAGTATTTGACAGTAGGAATCCTTCCATACCATAACTCATAAGGAGTCTTTGTACTGTTTGCTCTTGCATGCACTATTTTAGTATATAAACATCAGTATGAATTGCTTCTCTCTAGTAGACCTCTGGTAGATTTGCTTCTTTTATCATTTTCCTTGTAGCTTCTTAAACAATCCTATTTTTCTTTCAAACACTCCATTCTATTGAGGAGTTCTAGGGACAGATAAGTGCCTCTTTACTCCATGATTCTCACAAAACATGTTAAACTCATTAGAGGCAAACTCTCCACCTCTATCACACCTCAAACATTTTATTCTCATATCCATTTCATTCTCAACCATGAATTTGAATGCTTTGAACGTATTGAGGGCTTCTAATTTTTCTTTGAGAAAAGTAACCCATGTTATTCTAGAATAATCATCAATCAGTAGCATGAAATACCTATCACCTTGAAAATTTCTTACCTTGGTAGGACCAAAAAGATCTATATGCACCAATTCCAATAGTCTGGTAGAAGATTGATCCTTGACTTTGAAACTCCTTCTTGCTTGCTTTCCAACTTGGCATTCCTTACAGATAGCATTGAAAGGCTTTGTAATCTTTAGCAGATCTCTCATAGCTTCAACTAAACTAACTCTCACTAATCTGAGTCATGAAATAGTAACCATCACCACCTTTGAACTAATAAACATTTCCATTGGTTCTCTTTCCAGCAGCTATCAGAGTTTCAGAATCCTTTCTGATCTCACAAACACCATCCTAAAACACAAGATTGTATCCTTTGATACACATTTGTCCAACACTCAAGAGGTTATGTTTTAAACCCTTAACATAAATAACATCATCAGTGTTATGCTTTCCATCCAAACTGATTGAACCTCTTCCACATATCTTAGCAGATGTATCAACACCAAATCTAACTAGTCCTCCATCATATTTTTCAAGTTTATCAAACTTATTCTTATCACCGGTCATATGATTTGAGCATCCAATGTCAATGACCCAGTAGTTATTTTCCTATTTGATATGAAAAGCAGACATCAAAGTGCCTTCAACAGTATTACTTACTTCCGGAGTCCTTTCCTTCACACATTCCTCAAGGTTAGCAACAGTATCATCTTTTAAATCTATGAACAAACATTTATTATCTCATCATTTTCATAATTAGATTCATCATCAAATATACTTGCATCTTCTCTAACATAATAGCTTTTCTTAAACACTTTACTTTTATTCTCCCTATTTTTGCTTCTCAAAATTCTTGCTGGACGTCTTGAAGCATAATGACCTATCTTGCCACAACTAAAACACTTGAAAGGCAACTTACCACTATACTTACCATTACCTAATTTCATTTTTCTCACAAAGTTAGCTTCCATATCATCAGAATCCTCCTGATTTGAATCCACAGTCTTCTCTGATTTAGCAAGCTTAAAGGCAATCTCAAATTTTGCACTACTTGTACCAAATTTTATCATTTCAAAAGTAGTCAAAGTACCATACAACTGATCTCTGGTAAATTGATCCAAATTTTGTATTTCTTCAATAGCAGAAACTTTATGACTATAAGCTTTGGGAAGAGTTCTAAGTACCTTCATTACCACTTCTTTTTCTGCTAGTTCTCCACCAAGACCTCTGATGCTATTGACAACTTCATCCACCTTATGCAAGTAGCTTGTGATGTTTTCATCTTCTAACATTCGCATGGTCTAAAACATGATCTTCAAATTCTACATTTTAGCTTGCTTGACCTTATCATCTCCTTGACAAATACTTTTTAACTTTTTCTAGATTTCATTAACAGTTTTTAGATTCATAACTTTCACCAATTCAGAATTAGTAAGACCACTTAAAAGAGCATTCCTTGCTTTACCTTTGGTTTCATAGGCCTTAATCGTATTTGCAGTACTTGGACGATTTTCTGGTATAGTGTATTTAGTCTCAACAGACTTCCAAATCTCATATCCAAGAGAAATCAGATAACCTTCCATCTTTATTTTCTAAAATGCATAATTTGTTCCATCAAATAGGGGCACATCCTTCTTGTGCGCCATTCTAGATCTACCTCAAGTGGTTAAGGTTTCTTCTAAGGAACCTTGCTCTAATACCAATTGTTTAATGCACAAGACAACTGAGAGAAGGGGTGAATTAGTTGTAACTTATAATTCTAAAACCCTCAAACACATTGAGATCCACATCAATTCAATTAACCCTTAAACTATTATGATGATTAAACATGAAAGCAAATAACACAAATTGAATCAAATCAACATCAAACACAAGAGAACACTAGATTTACATGGAAAAACCAAGAAGGGAAAAACCATGGTGAGGATTAGCTCACAATATAAGAGAAAACTATCTCAATGCAACAAAGAAGTCCACCACAATGCCATCATCACCTCCATAGTCTGACTAAGGAATTATAGACACCTTCTGCTCACTGCAACCAATAATCTAACACATGAAATTTTGCACTGCGTTGCACAAATTCACTTTTTATAACATTGTAATTTACATCACATTCATCCATCTTATCATCCTTCAACATCTTGACACTTATTTATACCATCTTCAATCTTAAGAATATTCTCCAATGTTGGAAAGGCACCTTAATCATGCAAATTCAAATTAGGTCGACACCAAAACATTCGCATGGTGGAAAGGAATGAAGTTGGACCACAACACAACTGATCTTAGACCTAAATCCACTCATACACATTACACCATGCTTCCACAATCATCGAAGCAACTCCGCAATTAGTGTAAACACCCAAGGATGGTTGAACTAGTGTTAACACCATAAACAATTATGTACTTACTTCCTCAAACACAAAGAAGACTCGTGGAGCATAGGCCATGCTTGAGAACAATCTAGAATATCCTAGAAACATCCTAAAAACCAACAAATTCCTCCACAACATCTTTCACTTGTTGTACAACCTTATCCTGTTTACCCAGCATACTCAAATTTCTCTGTCATGCACTGCAACTTGAGAAATCATCTTCCAGAGTACCAAACCATGAATAACTTCAATTGAAGAAATATATTTACCTTATAAGCACACTTCCAAAACCACAAGACCTAAAACCACTTTGTGGAGAAATGCAGAGGAAAAACATTTCTCCCAGACACCTCTATAATACATAGTTCATACACTAGTGAATACATCTTCCTTTGCAAATTAATCCAGCACGCCAAATTCTGAATGTAGCATCTCTAAACACTTCTAAACAACATATCCAAACCACATAAATAGATCTTCAATATAAAAGGAATGTGGAGTAAAACCAAAACACTACTCTGTAATACAGAATACCATTGTAACACACTATTTGCTTATTTTATTCAAATTTTCTCAAAAGCACTTGGAAACCAAACACCAGAGACATATTATCACCAACTTCAACACCTCCTCATCATAAGAGATATCATTCACTCAACACCAATTGCTCATACTCTTGCAACATCTCTTGCTCATAGAGTTGACATCAATGACAACACTAACTACGCATACTTGCAATAGATTCCTATTCTTAAGGGGGTTGATATCTCTAGTGACTCCTAGTCTAATGAAGATTATAGGGAGAAGGAGGAGGATAATGAGACTACTGAGGTCTCTAACTAGGGGGAGAGGGAAACAGTCTATTCCCTGAAATTAATGAGCTTTACTCTGAGGATGATATGGAGGACCCTGTTCAAGTGCCTCCTGCTGGTAAGGAGGGAGAGAATTCTATTGGTGAGAAGAGATGTGATTTGTGTGTGCATACTACCAAAGAGGTGACTACCCTCAAATCTAAGATTGTTGAGCTAGAAAGCAACTCAAAGGTGTTGGCCCATTTTAGCACCAAGGTGATGCACTGGTCTACTACTACTTTATCAGTGTTGCAGGACCTGGAGCTTAAGAAGCATGGCATTGGGACTAACTACATGGGGCATTATGAGGAAATGTATAAATTCATCATGAATGACTGGGCTAAGATTTGCTAGTAGTTCAACGGTCTTTTGACTTCTTTTTGGTTTTTGATTAAGTATGTTTTGATCTCTACTTCATTGTTTGTCTATTGTTGAAGTGTTGTTTCTGGCCTACTGTGGTCTTTTTTGTTGTGCCCTTGGGGCAATTTTTGTAAAGGGACTAGGACCTTGTTTTTGCTTGCTTAATAAAAAACTATCACATACATAAGGAAAAAATAAATCTCTTTTCTCAAAAAATCTAGAGTGTCATGCATAGATGTGAAAACAAACACATCCTCTCAAAAGAGGGTCTACAATACTATATTGGTTTCAAGAGAGGGTTTCAAATCCCATATAAGACCTTCATCAAACACAAGTTTTCATCTTTTAATTCAATGTAAATCTAAAAAAAATTAAACTTCACATCCAAGCCAATCGAGATTTTCTTACCTCCTAACCATAGGACTTTCTCACAAGCCCACCCCTGAGCTTGGAGGCCTCAAGAAAATAGGTTTCACATCAACAAAGAATACACAAACACATAAATCTGCAAATTAAGGTCTATCATAACACATATAAATCTTCTCAAAATTTATACCAAAGGGCGAGTCAATGGGGATACACTAATCTCTTGGAAAAAAATAAAAATGAAATCAAATTTCCTTTCATTTCCAATTCCCAAATACACCAAAATACATAATAATACTCCATCATTAATTCACACCTCCCACAACATCATGGCCATAAATCCATAAAGGATTTTTCTTATATCTCATGATATCACATATCAAATATAAAGTCACTCAATGCCTTGAAAATACTACACCTCCCACATGAATACTCCTTATATCACTAAGAAATGTAGTCCACACAAATTTGCAAAGGCACTCATGCCTTAAAATAAATGTAAATTGAGTATGTTTTCTTCAAGAGAGGATCTGTACCTCTCTCAACCCCATTACATGGATGGCTCTTAACCCAATTGGGAAGATTCACACCTAAAACACATAGAACCCATCTCAAATGAGCTTCAACACAAAATACCAATACAACAAGAGGGATTTCATGCAATAACAAGAATACTCACAAAAAAATTAGTAAGTTATCAAGCATCATTTGAACAAGAAATGACAATAGACACTCTAAAGTGGCTTAAGAGCCCACCTTAATACTTTAAAAAAATTTGAGAATCTCTTGATCCAACCTCTTTAATCCCTCCTCTTCTCCAAAGCTCTCCATCTCTTCTCATTCTTCTCTTCTCCTGACAACTTGAGAAAAAAATGTGATAAATCTAAAAATAGAAAATATCCAACCCTAAACAAAGCTTTAAAAAAAGTTTAAATAAAGAATGCTAACGGATCTACTAGTGGATTAAGGATAAAAGGTCTAGGCTGATTGGTTGAATGTGGTCTAGGTCTAAATATAGGCAATTCTTCAAAAGGTCTAGAAGATCTTGACCTTGTGCTAGGTTGATGAGCCAGTTCTAAGAAGTTCAGGGTAAGACCTGAATATTCAGACAAGATCTTTGCAAAGATGTAAATAATTCCTTCACATGGATGGATATTTATGGACAAATGTCTCAAATGATAAAGTATTTATGAAATATTTGTAGAGAATGCAAATCTTTGACTCAAACTTTGAAATCTAGACATTGTCAGTAAATATTAGGGTAAGTATCCTTAGAGAAGCAATATTTATGATCAGATACCTCAAATTGTCAAAAGTTGGTGGAATCTTTGTCAAAATACTCAAGATTTGGGGTATACTGAGAAATTCAAAGTATTTCTTCATAGAAACGTAGGAAAGTATAGCAGGATGACAAATCCCTACAAATTTCAAGTGATCGGGCCCTCCTTCTAGGGCCAAAAATTGTTGATACAACTGTTAGCCATATTAACAGAGAAAAATTCATACAACAAACCTTTATCCTCTTGAAAGATATGACAAATTTAGGATGAATTTGTGATCCCAAGTCTCTGATAGTTAGTACATAACCTTTTGATAATCACTTAGTGGTTTGATGTGAATTTGTTGTTAATCATTCAGGGGGCCTTACGCATGAAATTTGATGTAATCTATATCCAGATATGTGAATATTTGCTATGTTTCACCTGTTCTACATGAATCTCAATGAATTATGTTAAATCTTACAATCTTAAACTAAGATATGAAGATATTTATCCTAAGTTTGATCAATTACTCTAATCTTTACTCTAATTAAAATTGTTCATGATGATCTGTGTAACTTTGATTAGTTCTTCTGAATTTACTTAAATTTGAACTAATCTTCACTTAATTTTACTTTTGCACCTTAAATTCTTCTAAATATTGTGCCTATAAGCTAATATTTCCATGATCTTTATCATTATTTCCAAGTATTTGCATGATATTTTCAATCTTACATGCACTTTTCTCAAATATGCATAAGATGTTCAATTATCTATGGATATCTACATATTTACTATGTTCTACTTATCATTTGTCATTATTTTGTAGTTGATGATGATGATTAATGAAATTTAAAAGAAATGAACTGAAATTCTAAAATTATTTGATATGAGTGAGTTTCAACCATTGATCCATATGCATAATTAAATACTTCATGAAAAGAGATAAAATCAAACCATGCTTTGCCAGGATATTCCACAACTACACACAGTTGATGCTAATCTTCAAGGGAATTGGAAAACAACAACATTCACAAATTAAAATGCACCTTTGAGACCGCAACACTCCACGGTGACATGTCTAGATATCATCCACAAAAGATTACTCAAGATTGATGATTAATTTGTAACCTGGATCTCTATTTGATTTAGTATTCAAATGTATGCATATTTACAATTGGTCTCAAGGGAGAACCATGGGGAAATGCTAAGTCACAAAAGTATACTTTGTGCTCACAAAGCTCAACAATTCTCTCAATTAAGATGCTAATAATGTACAAATGGAAATCCATCCCCTTTTATAGAACAAGGAGAGGATGTGGTTACAACAGATCCAATGATTAGGATTAAATCAACATGATTCAATGGTCAAGATGAAATGTGGCACATGATTGCTAGTTGGCAGTCAATCTGGTGGAACACAACTGGCATTCTAGAATATTCTTGAAATCTTTAACTTGGTCAACATGACCCTCTCACTCTGCATTGCCATCGAATTCTTCATCTGTAGATGGTTCTTCAGTCACTCTGCATCTGATACCCTGGATGAGCACATATGCTTGGATGGCCTTATCTATCTCCGCTCTATCTGGCACTTTAGCCTTTTCAGCAGCATGCTCTTATGCCTTTAACTATTCTTGGAGGGCTACCCACTTATTAATCTGGCTATCTAGCTCCTCATTATATGCTTCAACTTTAGCCTTCATGCGCATAGCTTTGTCAATAGTATTCTTAGAAAAGTGTTGGCTATGATCCTCTATTGCTAACCGGAAGTTATCTCTAAATACCTTGGTAGAAAACTCCTCATCCTAATTTTCAATTTTTCCTTCTACCTCACCCTCGAGAGCCTCCAAAATTTCTAGCTCATCTGCTAGGAGTTCATGTGCTTTGAGGCTGATGTCCATAGCCTTAGCATTGCATCTTTTCAATATGTTGACCTCAAACTTTATATCTTCAAACCATGTATCCACTTACGGCAATGTTTGAGGTGTCAGGACATTTTTGGTCATGAGGGTGCTGACATCTCTTTTGCCTTGGGATATTTGTTCCCTACAAAACATCGTGACCTTTTCCTCTCTTTATCAGAGGTATTTCATCTTCTTCATCTTCCATATCCTCATGTCACCCTGGGCTCTTCTACATGTCTAGTGGTTAGTACAACGGCTGGGACAAGATCCTTTTCTTTCTATGGGGGAGGCTTTCTGGCTATATTAATGCCCTTGGTTGTAAATTAGGTAGCTGATTCTACTGTAGGCTTGGCCAAATTGGTGTCCATGATTTGCCTCTTGTGAATTAAGAAGTCATCATATTCTTCTTTAGGAAACTCTTGCCTTTTCCTCTTCTTATCCACTGTTATGACTACCCCCTTTGCTTTTAAGGCAACCAATTGTTGATCTAACCATGCTTTGGTTAACTTCATAACCCTACCTATAATGAGGTCAATAGAAGTTACCTCTGGCTAGCTCCAATTAGCAGGAGAAATAGTCTCATTGTAGACCTTCTTGTCTTCATATTATTTAGATATCCTCATGCCATCATCAGAATGCAATTAAGGAGGGACGTCAAAATAGTCCAATGTCTAGACCTAGTTGAGAGTTAACCTCTAGTAACTCCTCCTCCTGACTTCTACATCATCTGGGCAATCTTCCCAATAGTCATATAGGTACACTTGGTGTATCAACCTCCTACTCACAAACCTCTCCATTCTATGATAGGGATCATAATATCTAGCTAGGGAGAACGGTTGTAACTAAAACATACATATCTATGCTTCTAAATGTTTAGTGGACTCAATCGATGGACATATATACCATCCCAAAAGTAAAGGAAACCTGACATTACCCTTTTTGTTCTTGGCCACATATGCCTCATATGAGGGTATAATCTGCCTTGTTGGTTCCAGTAATATGATCTTATCCATGGGATACCTTGGAAACATGAAGGGTTTCCCATTGAATCCTTCCATTCAAATATAAGTGAATGTCGGGAACTGGATGAACCAAGTCCCATTTCATGTGACCATTTCTTGATATTTAGAGTTCAGCCTCTTTGCTCTGTTGTTGTCCATTAATCAGACTAAATGCATGATAAAACAGTCATTAACCCTCCTATAATGTTGATTGGAGGCCTTCCTTGTGAGCTGTGGATAATGATCCCATATATTTACATCTCCTAGATTTCTGCCTACTATGCCTACCGTCTGCAGGCCAGAGAACGTTGATTGTGCAACACATGCATATACAACATATGAATTCATATAAAATAGGCACTCATTGCCTCCAAATATCCTCATGTTTTCATCTAAACCATCATTGATCAAAGATGCCCACTGAATCTGGGTGTCTGTTGTTTCCACCATCCTCATCAATCCATACATCCAAAGCTCAAAACTTCTAGCATCAGCTTTTCCCTTCATTCAGCTTAACATCACCATCATATATTGAACCTCCGAAGTGAAGTCAAACTTATACAAATTAACTAGAAATTTGGTTGTTGCTTTGTGAGTGTTGCTTTGTGACCTCCAGCATGAGAACATTATCTTCTTATAATCAGTAGTGTTAATCTTATATTGTTTTTCCAGGTCCTCAAGATTTATCTTGAAAAGGTTGGGACCTATAGGCAAATGAAATGCCTTTGTAATTCCTTTCACAGAGAGATCCACATATACTCTGTCATCTTTCTCTACTCTTTTGACCTCCTTGTTGTAAGTTTTTGCACAAGCCACTATCAATTCAATGGTGTCTGCTGCATATGGGAATCCTCCTGCATGCTACATCCCAGAATTGTATATCTTTTGTAAAATTGGATGTTTGTTACCTTGAATAGATCTTGTTGTCCATTCATCCACATCTATATTGCCTGCATGAGTATCACCTATTTTCCCAAAATAGAAGCCTATGCCTCCTAGCGATGCAAACATGGTAGTCTTGAATTCCACTTCATTCTTAAGCTTCCTAGCTTCCATTGTATCCTGTAATGACAGATGTGCATGTCTCAAAATACATTTCATGTTATGGGTTTCATATCAATTTTCTCAATATCCTCACATTTCATCATTTACAAAGCACAATGCATGCATATGCAGCTAAGATTTACCCTAGTTACAAAAATTTACCTTTTACTGTGTTACCATAAACAACAAAAGTAGGGTTTTACCATTACATACCTTTTTACTGAGCTAAAACCTGATTAGATATGTCTGGATGTGTACTTTATACTATATGATCACTGTTTACTAGATGCCGTTGAATATGCACATCATTTCATTTTAGATCAAGGTTTCTGCAATAGTCATTGTAATTTGTTGGAGCTCTGTAAATCTTTCTTATGAATGCTTAGCTAAGTTTAAAATGATCAAGATTTTCCTTTTATGTATTAAAATTACAAAATTAGGGCGTAATTAATACTAAATTCATCAGGTATGGACATCTGTTTAAAGTTCCATAAGATCTCTATAAGTGGCGGCATCCAATTTGAAATTTTAAATGGCTAATGACCCCTTTCATGATATTAATTGCAAGATCAGGATATGAACATATATCCAGATGACATCATGTAAATGCTTGGTCAACGTTGACCAAGGAATGGGGACCAGGAGGTTAATGCCCTAAGGCATTCACCTTTTATCTTAAATGTTTGAACATTAAGATGTCCACCTTTGAAAAGTCAAATTTCTACCACATGGCATTGTCGGATTGGCTCATGGCATGGCTTAATTTATGTTTGTAAATAGCAGGGATAGGGATATTAAGGAATATCCAGATGTTAGAGCTTACAAAATATCCCTGGGCTAAATGTGTCGATGTTGTCAGGGTTTAAGGTGGTTCTTTTAGTCAAGGAAAAAAAACTGACATCATAAGGATATTGGTGAAATTTTGAACATTTAGTTGATGTCTGGAGGTTTAGAAATGTTGAATGTTCTATCCTCTTAATGTTTGGATGATGTCATCATTTTTTGTTATTTCTTTAAGGCGTGATTGGATGACGTCATTGAGATGTTGCGGTAAGGTCTAGATGTTAAGTGTTTAAGTGTAATATCCATAGTCTAAGTCCATTTGAAAAGTCAACTAGGACACGCCATCAGGATGTTAATGAATGTCTACACATTAAATTAAGATCCGGATGTTAAGTTAAAATGCACACCCACTAGTATCCACACTAAGAGACTTTATGCGTGCGACGTTCAACTAGCACAATGGGTTAAATTTGCCATCTTCACATTAGCAAATGTCTGGATATTTTTTTTACTTAGCCAATTTGCGATCGTGACATTAAGTTAATAACTAGATATTTGGGTAATGTGAAGATATCCCTAAGACTGTTTGACTAAACTTTGACCGGCATAACTTCCTAATCTTAAGGAATTTCCTGGTGCTTCAAAAGGAAAACCTACTTAGAATTTTATTCTCTTTCATTTGGCAGGATTCATGATGAGAAATTCTAACTTAAAAAATTTGAGCTAGATTTTAGGATCTTAACATGCCAAGGATAAGATCCTAACACACATTTGCTACTGGTTTTTACCATACCACCCAAAGCAAAATAAACAAGCAAGCCAAGCAAAAGTAGAAAAAGTTGGGTCCCTATTTTGCTGGGGCAAAATGGGGCATGTTGTGTAACCACACAACACTACTATCATTTTGAAAACACATCATTATTACATTGAAATGTAATGAATCATATAGAAAGTAATTTTCCAACACTTGTGTCTAATAAGACATCAAATGTTTAAAAAATATGGAGAGTAACTCTAGATAAAATGTCATGGCAGGGACCACCCTCAACCCAAGTGACATAACATAAAAGATTAAATTTGCTCTATGCACCAACAAGTGTGGTTGTACATGAGCGGAAGTTAATTGAGACAACATTTGTGGAGTATTATAACCTCTCCATTGAGAAACCCCTTTGCATTCAACCCCTAATTATGCTAGTGCCCTCAATCTAATGGAAAAGAAGACATTAGGTAAACACAAAGCATTGCAACATAAAAGTAGAGAAAGTGTACTACACATTGTGTTCAAGAAGAAACACACCTATACCTAATTTATGTTTTCATGCTCATTGGCCTCAAACGTAGTCATCTACTCACAACCATCTCAAAATGGTGTCAAATACTTGATATTATGACTTGAGATACAATCACATAATGTATAAATGTCCACTTATCCCATAAGGACTTTTTGCATGCTTCATCACTTTATGCTACATAGATATTTTACACACATAATTTCCACTTAATTAAATAAATCCCATACATCAATACAATGTTTACAATCAATTCTTATATTTTAAACTAAGCTAAATATAGTTTTTATACATATGCAACTAACATAAGAAGGTAATACATGTCATGTTTACCCTACTAGGTTCCTACTTCAATTAGCGCATTCAAGACTCTAATCCTTTGTAAAATATTTCTATATTACAAATTTCTAACTCATTTTATAATCACATAGATGATAAACCATTTATTTTTCATTACTTCAACTACAATTCAACCCTATTTCCTTTGAAAATTGAACAATAATGTGATTATTTCCTACATTTTGACCTAGTTTTCCTTTCCTCTTTTGCAACATAATTAATTTTACTACCAATAAATTTAATATTTATGTTCTCATACCATTCTAATCTTCAAACGATAAACAAAGATTCACTTTTCAAAAGCATTCAAGCATTCATGATGGAGTAACAAACCTACACATAGTAAATGAAAAGATAAAAGTGCATACACTAAAAATGACAACATAATAACAAGTTATCTAATACATTCCAACATGTCCTATTATTCCATGGATGCATATAAAATATAGCATTTGTGTAACCTACGTCATTATCTTCTAATACATATGGCAACAATCTTTCATATTTAACTCCTCATTTATAGCCAACAAACACAAGGTACAACATCTTAAACTTGTTGCAACTCTTAATCAATAATGGAATGGCTAATCACAAGAATCTTCCACACAAAAGGCTAACAATTTAAAACATTCTACTACACAAAATTAATTGGTCTATCAACAAGGATGAATATGTACATATTTCTATACATTTTATTTTGTATGTGCTAATAACACATTTAACTCTAACCTTTAATTTATTTTCATTATTTTATTATAACCATAAGAACAATGAATACTTTATCCCCAAGGTTTGGCTCAGTTGGTGCATCTACTCACTCTAAGTGTGTTGCAGCTTGCCCACCCAAGTTTGAATCTCATTTAAAGTGACGAGTAAGATTGGGGCCCCCTAGCAAGGCTTGGGGGTTATAGGGGCTCACCCTATTGATCGTCATGTTCATGCGAACCGTGTTCATATGGAATATTGATATAGGTTATTGGGCTACTGGTTCCCCTAGATATAAAAAAAGAACAATGAATACTTTAAAATTTAACAATTCACCATATAATCTTTTATTTATTTTAAAAGGGCTACACAACTCTTTATTTTTTCTTTTTAATTCATTTTCATCCTTTTAAATGCAAGTCTCATACATTCTTAACCTAACATTTTTTAAGTCAAATTCACACATCAATAAAAAATGTGCTATTAACATTAGAAATATTATCTAAGTGGTACATGTAATTAGGAACTTGTTGGTGCCTGCGTGAGCAGTCAAGTTTCAAGCATATAAACATGCAGGCACCCTCCCAAAAAATCCAAAAATAGTCCTAAGTCCTCAGCCTCCTCAGCATGTTTTTAACAGCAACATCATATTTTCTTCGAGGAGGTCGTCATCATCATGTTTCCAGTCATCACCCTATTGTTTCTCGTGGGGGTCATCTTTTTTCCTGTCAGCATGATCTTTCGCTGGGGTGATATTTTAACATCGGGTGATCTTAGTTAAGATCATCCTGATGATGATGCTGCAAGGTTCTAGGTATGACCCGATCTTCTGTGGGGTCATCATATTTGAACATCAGGTGATCTTTGTTAAGATCATCCTGATGTTATTTTATCACTTCATGTTCATTGTTTTATCACCCTAATGATGCTGACATCATTCTTATGTCAGGGTGATATCTGCTTTTCTGCCTGTCTGCATCATGATATTTCCAAAGGGAGATATCCGCCTGTCGGCTTCATGCATTATCCAGTGGGGGGTGATCATTTCAAATATTTGTCATATTCATATATCACCCCGATCTTATAGTGGAGCTATAGTGCAGCATGATATTTGTGCATGGGGGTGATATTTCAAATATCTGATTATCTTTCGAATATCATCCTGATGTTGATATGGTGGTGACATCATCAAGGTTTGGAGGGTCATATTTCTAACACTAAGTCATTTTATGGAGATCCCCCAATGTTGTGAGTATGACGATGATGTCATCTAGATATGAGGGGGTGCGCAGTATGCAGATTTGCTGATGACATCAGTAGGATATGACGGTGACGTCATCAGGATTTTTCATTGGCCAGACATTTGGTATCAGCAAAGCAAGAGGATCTTCCTTTGATGGATCAGGTTGTGCTGATGAAAGTGATTATCATGCAGATGATGAGGTTGGTCGTCAGGGTAATATTGAGTATCCAGATATCATGCTGCTGGAAGATGATGATGAAGGTTTATACTAGTGTCATCGGGAGCAAAAGCACCGACATCATATATGCTCACGACCTAGTATATAAGGTGATGAAGAGGTCGCCACGGGGTGCATGTGGGATATTTCGATCCTGCATATTTTTAAATATCATGAAGAGGTATTTTGGTGGGAAATGATTGCAATGCACTGTTTGATGTTTTCTCGATGGCTGTGAGGTAGATGGACATTAATGGCAGTTGTTGCAGAGGTATAGGCGATGGCGTGGACGGATCCAGTACTTGACTGAAGTTGTACATCCACGGGCAGCAGCGCAAGGCTCGAGGCCCTTTCCTATCTTCTCTTCCACCGACTGCATTTATGTTTGAGCGCCATTTCTTAATGCATTGCATCTGGTGGGATTTTTTGGCCTCCCTTGTAATTAATTTGCTGAGTACACAGTTTTGCTACAAAAGGCAGACTGTGTCACTCATTTTAGGTTGTTGAAGGCCTAGGGCATTTTTGTGTAAATAATGAAGAACAGGGCATGATCTTGGTTGTTTTTATCCCATTGTGGAGTTTATGAGTTGCAACATGTATGTATTTTGCACATATTTTCTGTTTCAGTGTTAATGTTATATGAAAAGTGCTTATTGCATGTGTCTATCTGCTTGTCTCCATTTGCTGCATGTTATTCTCCTTCTTTTGAATTTGGTTGCTAAGGGTTTCATAGATTCTAGGGTACAGTGTTCTATATCACATGTTTGATCTCTAACTTCCATTCAAGGAGTGGATTAAACTGTTTTAGGTCAATGCATGGAGAAGGTTGCATGTTAGCAGGGATTTCTGTAAGTAGAGGCAGTTAGATACCCATTCTTGGGTGATGTTTGTAAGGCAAGCATCAGTCCAACCCCCTGAAACTTGAGTGAAAGTTGCAAACCATCTGTTGTATACGTCTAGTTGACTCCTTGCCCAATGGATAGGCACCAATCTGCTCCTGGGTCAGTAGTTATGAGCCAAAACCCCTTGTCTTGCATCTAGGACATTATGTCCACCCATCTCATCACTTCCACCTGTTAGTTGTAGGAGTAGGATTAGGAACCCCCTGCATACTCTCATACCCAACCAGACAAATATGTCCAAGAATGTTTCCAACCTTGTGATCTATCATGCAGATCTTGGTCCATACATGAGAGTATTCTGCCTGTTGTTGTCAAGTTAAATCTATCAGTCATTGAGCAAGTCAAGGTTACATCTTTAGTCATAGAGATACCCACCTTGGTGTGGTAGAACCAGAAGTGAAGGGGAGGCAACTCATGCAACCTCCCGTAATCTGTTGGCCAAATCTGCCTGTGCATTGGAGCTGGCAAACCCTCTGCAGATTTGGTAACCAACAGAACTCATAAGGGAAAAATATGTTAAAGCACTATTTGAGATTCAAGGAAGGAATAAAAAGATGACTTTTTAGGTAGACCAAGGTATGATAGATAAAAGGTGGAGTTTAGCAACCAAATAAGAGATGGACTTCCTACTAACAAGATCAATTTATTTATTCGACTAAGAGATTGGTATAAATTAAAAAAATCATTACACTAGATTTATGTATACAAGTACATCTCATTTATTCTAAGAGTAACTTAGGAAAACACTAAATATCAATTTACACATTTCTTTGTGCCATTTAGTTATCATATTAGAGAACTTTGAAAGCACCATTTCATGTAATTCCAATAGTTCTAGATGGTAATCAATAGAGAATATTTTTGGAAAGATGTCTATACTAGCCATTATATAACAACTCCATTCTTACAAAATTAACTTTCAATCTTCATATGAAAATTCAAAATAATTATAAGAAAACTTGTATTTATAATAAATTATTGACCATAGTATAGTAGTTCCCTGGTTATTTTAATTCCTTTCTTTCTTACACTTCACCATTCTACTATTAAATTAAATGCATGAATGAAAGAGGGACTCAACAAGTATTTTTTAATTTTACATTCAAATGGATCAACTTGAGTACTTGGTACAACAAATCTTAACTTTCTAACTACTCAAAATTTTCACATTAAGTGGAAACATTGAGCAACCCACTACAATTTTTGATAGTAAGAATAGAATTTATGAACCATGAATTTCAATAATCATTACCAAAATCATCATGCAAAAAAATTTACACAATAACATTCGACAACATGACCCAAACAAATTCTTAGAGCTCCCAATGTTTACAAACCTATCTCTAATACCAAATGTCATGCTCATGCTTGCTCATGAGCATGGACACTGACACCAATTTTTTTATTAAAATAACAACTCTATTATGACTTCACCAAACTACACATGGTAGCATAATGTGCACTCTCAATATCATAGCATATACACACAATAATGTCTATGCTACATCATAAGAGAAGGACCCACAAAGTATGTGCTGATGAGGAATCCACTTTATTCACAAACCAAAGAATTATTTTTTTAATCTTATTAAAACTAATGTATGAATTTGCTTGAATATTTCTTAATCAACTTATTAAATAATTGACAATTATTTTATCTATTCAAATAATGATTAATAAATTAGGGTTATCAAGTTCTCAAAAGAATATTTGTCACCTTCCATGTATCAATCTTTCACCCTAACTAAAAAATTGTTGGTTTACAGATTTTGCCATCTAACTCTATAATCTCACGCCCACACAAGTGACAAATGTACCAACAGTTGAATCAATTGTAATTATGTTTTACAACAATTATCTGCTTGTTTAACAAGGTGTAGCTACCTTATTATGATATGCAAAGAATGGAAACTTGATATGCTTTTAACCAAAAAGAAAAGAAAAGGTGGTGCTTTTAACCAGAAAGCATAAAGGAAGTATATCTCAACATCAATTAAATTTAAAAGAAGTACAAAGACTTTGATAGAAGTAGCCTCAATCAAATAATAAAGAATTGTACAAATTGTTATACAATCACCACCGCAAACCATTCATCCAAAGATAAATATTCACAGCAATGAGCAGGAACTTAAAACATTCAATCACTTCAATATAGAATCAATAACCAACCACCAACAATATATTCAACATAGGAAGAATAAGCATTCAAATAACCATAACACAAAGTCTATAATCACCGAACTCCCACTGTATTGATTTCAATTCATATATCAAAGTAACTGAACAGAAACTTCACACCAAAATTGATCTCTAACTAAAACAAAGTTTGCCAAAGATTTTCAACATCAACAGGCTAATAGAATTTATAGCCTTGTCACCATAACTATCTTTTAAAATAATGGCTTCTTGAGGACAACCGATTTAAAGAGGTTTTAAAAATAAACATAACTTAAAGAAACAACTCTCCAGAGCCAATAGTTTTTGCAATAAATGAAAATACTAAAGCATCAGAAAAATCATTTAGTTAGTGATCACCATGTCATCATCCACAATAGTCTCCCTTTGTGCCACTTCCTTCTCCTTAGCTTGTCCATCTTCAATACCTGAATCCACTTGAGTCACTTGATTTTCTTGTGATCTCAATTTTGCCTTATATGTTCGATACCTGCCAATGATTGGTGATAAAGTTTGGCTGCTTGGACTACCAGTCATGCTAGCTCGAAGTTTTATTTTGCTTATCTTCATGTTGACATCTATCACCCTTTTATGCACATCACCTATTTCACTTTTAAATGTTCTAATATAGGTGGACAACCTCCTATCTTTCCAAGTGACTCACCAATGATCACATCAACAGCTACTATTTCTTCATCGATCATCTTCTTGAAATTTTGTTTTATCTCCTTTATCTTTAGTAGCTTGTCTTCATCTTCACTCACAACTTATGTATCTAGAATCATGAAGTTGCCCTTGAGATACATTAAATATTTGAAATAGCAGGCCAAGGTACTCCTTATTTCTTCCTCAACTACTCCCATGACAGACATTTTCCATTCCAAAGTATTCAACCACACAGTAGTCTTCATTTCAGTAAGATTATTCAAAATTTTCTCAGTCACCAGAATATTAATGTCCATTTCGACCATCTCATGTACTTCTTTAGATACCATCAAAAGGCTACCACTATCTTTTCTTACACTCTGCAACTCAGTGGCTAGCATTTCTCTCTTGCTAGAAATAGAATTAAATAACTTAGCAGATTCCTCTATGTAAATAAGGCCATCAAGAGTTACCTTTTCTATCCACTGCTTGATGGCATTGCTCAGAGCTTGAGACCATTTAATCTATTACAACAAGTTGGGATTTGGGCCATCCATGCTCACACTTGGCAACTCTTCTACTCATTGTGCAGTAATCCTTAAAATGGACTGAATAAACAAAGTCCAGGAATTTACCTATGCCTATAATTTGGCATTCTCTTGATATTCCTTCTTAATCCTCTTTGACAAAGTACTAACTGAGAATTTGGCATGGTAAATTTTCCCTTCCACTGTCGAGGGTCCCATATCAACTTGAATTAAATTAAATTTAGCTTCAATCACTTCATCTTCATTTTTATCACCCTTAAGATCCACAATTTCCAAAATGTGGCACCTTGTAGAATGGTCTTCGACTATCCTTGACATTCTTCTTGCCCTTTTTGGTTTGGGCATTTCTTGCAAGAGTTTAGCCACATTATCAATATTAGTATCAACCATAGGAGTATACCTTTTATTTTTCTCCACCACATTCCTTAACCATGCAAGGGATGAGGAAGAAGAAGCATTAGTATTCACAACAACATTCAACATCACACCATCTAAGTGCACAGGAGGGGAATTGTGCTCTGGAGGATTATTTAAACTGGGAGAAGTTGAATGACTAAATAGACACTGAAGCATATTATCTTCCCTGAGCTGATTAAAAATTAAAAAATCACCATCAATAACGAGGGGATATGAAAGGGGCGCATGGTCTACCTACAATTGCAAAGTAGCCAATCTATTGTCATCTATCATAGGCTGGCCATCCTATTCACAGGTTGTCTTTAATCTCCTGAAGTCCTCTGGCTGCTCACCATCTCCACCTGATTGTGAGCCAACTCTATGAAGAGTTGGGTCCAAACTCGATGAGCTCTTGGGAGTGTGACTACCTTGGGATTTATTTTGTTCACGAACAGCTAATTCCTTTGGAGCTGAGGAACTGACCTGTTCCCTGAATTTTCCATCCAACCATCCTTTTGTTCTTCTTAACACGTGAAAAGAGCAAAGCATTAATTCTGTGATTTCCTTATTTGACCATCACACTAGAGGTAGGGGTTGCAAAGAGGCACTATGATAACCTTCATCCAATATGTCCAAGTTATCATCCACCATCTCCATGACTTGTAATGGCAAGTCAAAAGCACAGACTTGGTTGATGGTCAACCGCATCTAGCTTCTCATTTTCACTTCTCTCTCATCTAAGCAATCCTCCCAAAAATCCTCAAGCTGAGGTTTATGCAAATATGAACCACCTCCACACATGTTTCTTTTTACAAAATTCTTTCTATCAAAGGCTATCCATGTAGGTAACCTATGGAAATTATATGCTGCCAGCAGCATCACTACATTCTTTGCACTATCATTTCTTTTACAAGTAAAGAAAAAAATGGACACGAGGAATGAGTATCCCTTCTTCTTCATGGCATGATATTTGATATTCACAACTTCCATTTGGTGGTAGACTTCTAAAAACACAATGAAATCTAACAGATACTTTGGCAATTTTAACGAGCCATTTTCATAACCCCCCATTCTTAGATATGAAAAATAGCCAAATTGAATATAAAATCTTCCAAAATTCATTACCAGGGTGGCCGCTTTAGGAGAGAACCTCCTCTCTAAGGAACCTTCAATTCTCTTCACAGTCAACATGGAGAAAGCATCATTCACCCTACAAAAATCTTTCATCCCAATACTCCTTTGTAATTGTGAGAAAAGTTGATACACAAGTGTATCTGGGGTGGGAACTCCTTGAGCTCTTAGACCAGGCTAGACAACCTCTCTATTAGCTAGCACATACACCAATAGGGAACACATGGAAATTCACCTTCTATGGAAAATTCACCAGCGGCTCATTCATGTTTTCACTTATCAGTTTAGCCCAATCTATGTGATGGTCACCACAAATGAGTAAAATGAACTGACACATCCAATATTCAAAAGAATTAGATTCTGCACTTCCAACGACACGATGCAACAAGGTGATCATATCATAGATCTCCTTAAAATGGTCTCTTTTCAAATTAGGAGGGAGCCTAGATTCCCTTTCTTTTCAACTTCCAGCTAGCTTTTGGCAATGTGGCTTTGGCACCAATCTTTCTTCTCCTGGTAAAATTCCCAACCAGTGGAAATAGAAACGTCAGTGAATTTCTCATAATCAACCAATTTCAAAGCATGAGAAACAACTTCTGAATCAATTTTAGTTATCACGGAGCCATTTGAGGCTCATATCTCTTTTGAATCAGGAAATTAATTATTATCACACGCAATGACCAAGTCAGGACAAGGCATAGTAGGTGGGAAACCTCCAGCTCAGTCTAACCCACTACTTACAATTTTCTCTGCAAGAGAAGACCTAGCTTCTGAATGCATTCTCTTCCAAAAATCTTCCAAGTCTATGTGACCAAGGTCTGTATATTTCACTCTCGATAGACCATTCTCCACAACAGGAACAACTGGAGCCCCTTGGAACTTATATTTCATCTTGACCAGTTTGAGAAACCAAAAAACAAATAACTCTAAAACATTCAAGGATGCAAAAGAGGTCCACAGTATATTTGTAGGAAAATAATTATCCAGATTCATGAAAGAAATATTGTTCTTTCCAAAGAGAGAGAGATGAAGGAGAAAAGCCAATCAAGCTAACCTGTGTGTGAGGAATCCTACAAATTCTTCGTGAGTGGTTGGACTGGAAGTTGTCCTCAGTATATCTCCTTCGTAATATTATGTGACTTTTCTTTATGGGGTGATCTATTTATCCAAGTCTCATATCAAATCTCATTAATTCCCTCATAAATTTCATTTATCATTGGCAACGTATCATACTTTGAAATTTGTAAATAGCCCCCTTTGTTTACCTCTAAAAAGAGTACCCATGCCTTTTCCCACATTCTAAATTTATTATGGGATGACAAGTGTCACTTCTTCGTACCTATCGCTAGCTCAGGAGGCACCGCGAGAGTGATGAGCACATTCAGTCAGGAAGTCAGAGATTTTGTGAACTTTTGAACCAACTAAGTGAAAGTTTGGAAGTTCAAAAAACTTCCAACCTTCCAACTACAAAGGATTTCCCTTTTAGACTAAAGACACAAGATCGATAGACAAGTCCTAGGGGCATTCACTTTCATGAAGAGTTGGGAAATCAGTAGGTTCATGAACTTTTGAACTCACCGATGGAGGTTAAAAAACACAAAGGATTACCGATCGGGAATTAAAATGATCAAGTAAGAAAATGCAAGTTATGAAGAAATCATGCAAAATGACCACTAAGGAATAGGAGCAACTTGACACATGAATGTTTTAGACAATTTTTAAAAATGAGGTAACAACATGCTCTAAATGGGGACAAGGACTAAGTAGGACATAGAGAATCTAGACAAACTTGGCACAAGGCCTTATTCCAAGGGCAACAGAGTCACACCAAAAACAACACAAAAGAAAGACAAGGAAAAAGACTATGATATACGAAAGACTTAGGAATATCACCAATTATATAATTTGAGATCTTGCCCGTTGTAGGAAAACATCAACAATGTCCCATCAGGATATGCTAGCAGGAAGGCATTCTCACCAATAACTTGTCTGATCATGAAAGGTCCCTTCCAAAGAGAATTGAACTTCTTATGTGCTCCTTTTGGATCTCTTCTTCTATCCCATAAAAGTACAACATCTCCCACTACAAAATTTCTCTACCTGGCCTTTTTGTCAAAAAAAATCTTTACAGCCTATTGATGTCTAGTAATTATGTCCAAAACTACTCTCTATTCTTCCAGTTTGTTCAGATACATTATCCTCTTCTCAAGTGCTGATTGGAATTGCTCAGCTTCAATTACCTTTTGTAGGTTAAGTGTTGATAATTCCAAAGGAATGGGTATTGTACTATCAATTCCATATACCAACTAGAAAAGAGACATACCAACTGTTCTTTTATATGTTATTCTATCAGCCCATAGAGCATCATAGAGGTTCTTATGCCATCCTCTCTGGTTTTCAACCACCAGTTTCTTAACAATTGAAATTAGATTCTTGTTACGCAACTCAACTTGCCCATTCCCTTGCAGGTAGTAATCAAACGAGTGAGCAAGGCTAATTCCATAATCATAAAAAAATAAAGAAAACTCAGAGGAAGAGAAGCTACTTGCATTATCTATGACAATTTTCTTAGATATACCGAATCTAACTAGGAAATTCTCCTTAAGAAAATTACAGAGTACTTCAGAAGTGGTATGTTTCACAGGAATTGATTCTACCCATTTAGTAAAATAGTTGGTCACAGTCAAGATGTGTGTATGGCCGGCACTTGAATTAGGATTAATTGGCACAATAAAATCCAACCCCCATTGTTGAAACAATTCATCAATTATTACTGGTCTTAGGGGCAATGCAACTAAGTGAGGTCTACTAGTAAACTTTAGGCACTTCTCACATTTTGACACCCATTCATAGACATCATTGAACATACATGGCCAATAGAAGCACTGTCGCAAGATTTTAAAAGCAGTCACAGAAGCTGAAAAGTGTCCCCCACAAGCCTCATGTGAAAAGTCTTCAGTAGCTTCTTCTGTTGTTCTTTATCAACACATCTCAAAAAGGTCCCATCTACTCCTTTCTTATACAAATTTCCCTTCCAGAGGACATACTGCTAGCCTTGAGCTTCAGGTTCCTTTTCTCCTTAGTGGACAAATGGGATGGGCATTCACCATATGTTAGCAGATAGGAAATGTTTGAAAACCACTCATTAGTGGTACTTGCAAATAAAATGAGGGGCAACTCTTCATCTTCAATTGGTGTACTCTCAGCAATCACTTTGCAAAGACCTTTACCTCTAACCAGATTGGTAGGTTTGAGGTTGATGTCATACTCCTATACCTTCGCCACCCAAGCTCCTCTTTTGTTACAACTAAACTCCTATTGGGTGAGGATACTCTTGATAGCAGAGTCAAGAACATAGACAATAGCATGGGAATGCAGACTATAAAACCTAAAATTCTTCAATGCCTTCACCACTGCATACGCATGCTTCTCCAAGGGAGAGTACTTCAACTCATGCTTCTTTAGAGGTACACTCATAAAAGAAATGGGACCTTCAATCCCTTGTTCATTCTTCTGCAATAAGATAGTTGAAAGAGTGTGCCCAGATGCATAATAGTAGATAATGAAATCTTTTTCAAAATCAAGGTGCACTAAGGTGGGAGCATTAGCGATGGTTGTTTTAATATCTTCAAAGTCTTGCTTACCCTCTTCATTCTATTTAAAAATAGGATGGTTCTTCGTCATCTATGTGATATGTCTTTTTAATTTAGCAAAATCTGGGACAAACCTTCTGAGAAAGTTAACCTGATTGAAGAATGATCTGGTGTTGCTCTTAGTTGCTGGGAGACTTAATTTCTGAATTGCTTTGACCCTTTCAGGATCAATCTTAATACCATCCTTAGAAACAATGTGACCTAACAGTTTACATTCAATTACTATAAATATAGACTTTTTAGGGTTCAAGGAGATACCGTGATCTCTACACCTTTGCAGCACCACTTCTAGATCATGAAGATGATCTACTCTCTTCTTTGAGAGGATTGTTAAGTCATCTAGGTAAAAAACAATGATCTTATTCTTTAGATCACCAAAAGTTAAATCCATCGCTCTTTGAAAGGTGGCCCCTGCGTTAATGAGGCCGAATGACATCTTGTTATATGCAAACACACCAATTGAAGTGGTAAACGCTATTTTGTGTTGATCTTATGGGGCTACCTCAATCTGATTGTACCCTAAAAAGCCATCCAACATGGACATCATCTCCAAACTTGAGACAATTTGCAGAATGTGATCCATCACTAGCAGAGGATAGTTATCCTTTAAGGATGCCTGGTTTAGATTCTGAAAATCAACATAGATTCTGATCTCCCCATTCTTTTTCCTTATAGGTACGATGTTGGCAACCCATGTAGAGTGGTGAATGGGGTAGATTATTTTTTCTTTCAGCATTTTGTCAATTTCATTAAATATGGCCTCAGCTACTTTAGGATTATATGTCCTTTGTTTTTGCCTGAATGGCAAAGTGTTGGGCCTCAGTGGGATGTGGTGCTGCAGTTCTCCATTTCTAAACTTTTTCAAATCTGCATAGCACCACACGAAGACATCTTTGTAACAAATCAATAAAGAAACTAAATGCTCTCACTCCTTGGGAGAGCAGTATTTCCTGATACAAACAATCTTAGGGTCCTCCTTAGTACTAATGTTAACACAATCATAATCAACTGACGATCTAATGGAAATTTTGTTCTTTTGCTTTATGTATTGATCATGTATGTTAAAGAGGTCCTTAAGGGAGATCAAACCCTTAGGAATTTTGTTCCCTTTTAACTAAATTACTTCAGACCCCTGGCCATTGTGAGAACTGGCCTCTCCTTCAAGAATATCGTTACTCTCATCAAAGCTTCCTTCAAAGAAAACATTAGCAAATGACTCAACCTTTTCAAGAAAAGAGATAATTTACTGGTCATTATTAAATACCTACTAGTGGTTGACATTATGAGGTATGTGGGCCAATAGACCACCTCAACCTTGTAAGGTTTGTCCTTGAAGTCTAGGTGAGGTAAGAGAAGAGATGCAGAAATAGCCAATGAATCATCCCAAGTATTCTGGTCTCTGGGCATAGCTTCTATCGAGAAGGCATCAAAATCCTCATTGCAGCCCCACACCTTGTTCTTGTAGTGTCTTAGTCTCCTATTTTTCATTATATATATCTTCCTCCCCTGTTTAACAATCAATTTGTCTTTAGCTATTTAATGCCTTTCTCTTTAGCCAATGCTAATCCTAACAACAAGGCCTCGTATTCAACTGTATTATTGGTGTTATCAAACTCTAACTTATAAGAAAAGGTAAATCTATAATCATCAGGGGAAACTAAAACAACACCGACACTTGACCTAGGAGTAGAACAAATCCCATCAAATTCCAGGGTCCATACCTTGTTAGCCAAATCAGGATTGATTATGTTAGAATTTTCTTCTACAGTCTAGGTAAACATGTAGGTGCCTGGTCCAATTTCTACATATCATATGTCTGCCCTCAGGTCTCTTGACTTCAGTACAGTGAATTTTGCATTCGGTTTAGGGTTTAGGTGAACTTTCTTGCCATCCACCGTTATCAGAGAATGAGACCAATCCGTCTATGTTTTTCCTCCCAAGTCTCTGCAGAAACTTTTGCTCAAATGCATCCCATAGCTTGCAGGAATATCAGCCACTAAGATAGTTAGCTTCAATCTTTTCTTAGGATACGCTGTGAGGGCAACCTATGCATCCTTAATCTTACCTAGGATTGGCACTTGCGAACCATCCATGGAAAAACACCTACCATGAGAGGAGGTAAATGATAGAGGGCTTTAGCTACTTGGGCAGGCATGACATTATCTGAGGCCTCAAAATCAATAACACAGTTACTTAATTTTTAGCCATCAATATATAATGATACATAAAAAGGCTCTGGCTTTTCAAAGGGATTCTTGGGACAAGAATCTTTGGAGTGAGAATTTGTACAATTTTAGGTCTCGATGTGAACTACATTCTCATTAGACACTTGAGCATTGCAGTAAGAAGGGGAGGGTTCTTGTTTGGCATATCTAACAAGCATGTCTAGCTCAGAAGGATTGAGTCTAAGATACTTGGCTTGAGAGATTTGAATTTTAGTATTCTTGCAAGACTCAACAATGTCAAAGGAACTGGAAATAATAGCTTCAGAAGAGGAAGTAGAAGTTACCCCGGCAGATGTAACTTTAGGTGTAGCATTTTCTGTCTTCTTGGAATTAATGTTGGTATGCCTCAACAAAATATATTTTGGAGCAGGAGAGGAACCACTAGGTTGGCCTTTAGAGTCCTACCTCTTCTGTGTCTGTTGCCCTTAGGTAAACGCTACACAATTGGTGTTGTCCAACTCAGTATATACATCTTCTCCAGCCTCAGAATCTAACTCATACTCAATAAAATTGACATTGGCATCTCCAGACTAAGAAGGTTCTTCTACATATGGTTCCTATGTGTGCTCATTCATTGAGAGCATTTGCATGAACCTGACCATCTCTAGGTAAGATGCACCATCATGGTCTATAGTTAAATGTAAGTTACACACCATATGATTGCTTTTACTAGTAGAAGGCCCATTTTCAATTGCTAACCTTTGAGTTGGGCCAGGTAAAGGTAAGGCTCTATTATAACCCACTTGTGAACCATGATCTTTCTGAAGCACGTCCTGATAGAAGAGTTGTTGAGAGTTCTTGGGCATTTATATCTTCAAGGTAATAATGTCATTATCCAATCTCTTGATGACAGGATTAGTAGAATTAACTATTGAAGGCTTACCTGTTTGCAACTCCTTTTTCCATTTGCCATCATTTATGAGATCATCTTCAAAGGAGATGGTCATAGTTTGGGCTAATGCTAAATCTGCAACACCTTCTCTCTTTATGGGAAAGCTACATCGGGAGGAAGAGCACTAATAAAGAAGCACTTCAGCAAACCATCACCGGGTTTTACATCATCGGGAATTCTATTTACAAACTTGTTGAATTTAGCCACAAACTCTCTCATCTTCTCATGCACCTCTTTCTTCATGGAAGAAAGTTGGGCTACCAAGGTATGTTCATTATTTGAGATCTTAAATCTATCCTCAAAGCATTGCCTCATGGTTGCCTAATATCTAATAGATGCATTGGGTAAATGATAAAACCATTCTGTTGCAGCATTGGCCAGGGACTCAACAAACAACTTGACTGATACATCTTCATGTTGTACCCCCAAGATAGAATAGGATGCAAAGAAGGCATTTATGTGCTCCTCTGGGGTGACTTTCCCATCTCCTCTGAACTTGGGTACAATTTTTCTAGACCCTCTAGGCAAATCATGCAATTGTGCTCCTAATCTCAGAGGACCTATGGTGGCTCCCCACAGTACAGGAGGTGGCTGGGCCATATTGACGGGATTATGAATTGGGAAGTTAACTTGTAATGAAAAAATAGTACCGTCAAGAGTGAGGACTTGACAAGAGGAACTTGCAGACTCTCTTTTTGGAGGAGGAGAGGATGGTCTACTTAGGGGCTTGCCCTTACGAGTAGGGGGAAATGGAGCAAAATCCAAAGATTGTAGCAAATCAAAATCAATATCAGAGATACCCTTCTTTCTATCATCCCTAGTGTATCTTTTTGAAGCCAGTTTTCACAAATATACAAAATCAAATAGTAGAATCACCAAACCACTTACTGGTTGTTATGAGGATGAACTTACTGGTTCTGTGCTTGATTCCTTGGTCTGTTAACTGAGTTTCTTTATCTATTGTCAGGGACTGCTTGAATTCGAAGGGGTCTCTCTCTCCTAGGCACTAGGACTATGCCTTTGACAAAAACAATTTCCTAAGCTTCACTGAAACATCTTGTGTTTTCTCTTATGATATCTCCAAGTTCTTCTTCTTCTTCAAGCACTTCATCAACTTGGTGATATTGTTGGTTAGTTCTCCTAGTCTACTAGGCTAAAACTCATAGACCAGTTATTATATCTTCTTGGTCACTAGTAAGCCAATCTACATTAGGCTGCAGAACAGGTGCGTGTCTTCCATAGAGAACCATAAAGGCCAATGATAAAGAAACTCAATATATATATAAAGTTATTTTCATATCATCCCTAGCAGAGTCACCAAAAATCTATTGGTTTACAGATTTTTTCACCTAACTCTATGTTCTTACACCCACACAAGTGACAAATGTACCAATAGTTGAATCAATTGTAATGATGTTTTATAATGATTCTTTACTTGTTTAACAAGGCACAACTACCTTCTTTTGATATGCAAAGAATGGAAACTTGATATGCTTTTAACCAAAAAGCAAGAAAAGGTGGTACTTTTAACTAGAAAGCATAAAGGTAGTGTATCTCAACATCAACTGAATTTAAAAGAAGTAACCTCAATCAAATAATAAAGAATTGCACCAATTGTTATACAGTCCCCACCACAAACCATTTATCGAAAGATAAATAGTCACAGCAATACGTAGGAATTTAAAACATTCAATCACTTCAATACATAATCAATAACCAGCCACCAGCAGTATATTCAACATAGGAAGAATAAGCATTCAAATAACCATAATAAAAAGTCTATGATCACTGAACTCCCACTCTATTGATTTCAATTCATATATCAAAGTAACTGAACATGAACTTCACACCAAAATTGATCTCTAACTAAAACAAAGTATGCCAAAGATTTTCAACATCAACAGGCTAATAGAATTTATAGCCTTGTCACCATAACTATCTTTTAAAATAACAGCTTCTTGAGGACAACCAATTTAAAGAGGTTTTAAAAATAAACATAACTTAAAGAAACAACTCTCTAGAGCCAATAGTTTTTGCAATAAATGAAAATACTAAAGCATTAGAAAAATCATTCAATTAATGATCACCTCATCATCATCCACAATAGTCTCCCTTTGCGTCACTTCCTTCTCCTTATCTTGTCCATCTTTGATACCTGAATCCACTTGAGTCGCTTGACTTTCTTGTGCTCTCAACTTTTCCTTATATGTTCAGTACCTACCAATAATTGGTGATAAAGTTTGGCCGCTTGGACTACCAGTCATACTAGCTCAGAGTTTTCCTTTTCTTATCATCATGTCGGCATCTGTCACCCTTTTATGCACATCACCTATTTCACTTTTAAATGTTCTGATATAGGTGGCCAGCCTCCCAATCTTTCCAAGTGACTCACCAATGATCACATCAACATATATTATTTCTTCATCCATCATCTTCTTGAAATTTTCTTATATCTCCTTTATCTCCAGTAGCTTGTCTTCATCTTCACTCATAGCTTTTGTATCTAGAATCGTGAAGTTGCACTTGAGATACTTTAAATCTGTGAAATAGCAGGCTAGGGTACTCCTTATTTCGTCCTCAACTACCTCCATGGTAGACATTTTCCATTCCAAACTATCCAACCACATAGTAGTCTTCATTTCAGTAGGATTATTCAAAATTTTCTCAGTCACCAGAATATTAATGTCCATTTCAGCCATCTCCTATACTTCTCTAGAGACTATGAAAATGCTACCATTATCTTTTCTTACACTCTGCAACTCAGTGGCTAGTACTTCTCTCTTGCTAGAAATAGAATTAAATAACTTAGCAGATTCCTCTATGTAAATCAGGCCATGAAGAGTTACATTTCCTATCCACTACTTGACAGCATTGCTCAGAGCTTGAGACCATTTAATCTATTGCAACATGCTAGGATCTGGGCCATCCACACTCATACTTGGCTAATATTCTTCTTTTTGAGCAGTAATCTTTAAAATGGACTGAATAAACAAAGTCAAGGAATTTACCTGTGCCTATAATTTGACATTCTCTTGTTGTTCCTTCTTAATCCTCTTTGACAAAGTACTATATGAGAATTTGGCATGGTAAATTTCCCCTTCCACTGTCAAGTGTCCTATATAAACTTGACTTAAATTAAAGTTAGCTTCATTCACTTCATCTTCATTTTTTTCACCCTTAGGATCTGTAATTTCAAAAATGTGGTGCCCTGTAGAAGGGTCTGCTACCATCCTTGACATTCTTCTTGCCCTTTTTGGTTTGGGCACCTCTTGCAAGAGTTTAGCCACAGTATCAATATTAGTATCAACCATAGGAGTATACCTTTTCTTTCTCTCCACCACTTCCTTAACCATGTAGGGAATGAGGAAGAAGAAGCATTAGTATTCACAACAACATTCAATATCACACCATTTGAATGCACAGGAGGGGAATTGTGCTCCGGAGGATTATTTAAACTAGGAGAAGTTGGATGACTAAATAGAGACTGAAGCATATTATTTTCCCCAAGCTGATTAAAAATCAAAGAATCGCCATCAGTAACAAGGGGATTTGAAAGAGGCACATGCTCTACCTGCAGTTGCGTAGTAGCCAATCTATTGTCAGTTATCATAGGTTGTCATCGTGTTCATAGGCCGTCTTTAATCTCCTAATGTCCTCTGGCTGCTCGCCATCTTCGCTCGATTGTGAGCCAACTCTATGAAGAGTTGGGTGCAAACTTGATGAGCTCCTGGGAGTGTGATTAGCTTGGGATTTATTTTTTTCACAAACAGCTAATTCCTTTGGAGCTGAAGAACTGACCTGTTCCCTGAATTTTCCATCCAGCCATCTTTTTGTTCTTCTTAACATGTGAAAAGAGTGAAGTATTAAGTCTATGACTTCCTTATTTGACCATCACACTAGAGGAAGGGGTTGCAAAGAGGCACTATGATAACCTTCATCTAATATGTCTAGGTTTTTATCCACCATCTCCAGGACTTGTAATGGCAAGTCGAAAGCAAGGACTTGGTTGATGGTCAATCGCATCCAGCTTCTCCTTTGCACTTCTCTCTCATCTAAGAAATCCTCCCAAAAATCCTCAAGCTGAGGTTTATGCGAATATGAACCACCTCCATGCATGTTTCTTTTTACAAAATTCTTGCTATCAAAGGCTATATGTGCAAGTATCATGTGGAAATTATATTCTGCCAACAACTTCTCTACATTCTTTGCATTGTCATTTCTTTTACAAGAAAAGGAAAAAATGGACACAGGGAATGAGTATCCCTTCTTCTTCATGGCATGATATTTGATATTCACAACTATCATTTGGTGACAAACTTCTAAAAACAAAATGAAATCCGATGGATACCTTGGCAATTTTAATGGGGCATTTTCATAACCCCCTATTCTCAGATATGAAAAATGGTCAAATTGAATATAAAATCTTCCAAAATACATTACCATGGCGGCCGCTTCAGGAGAGAACCTCCTCTCTAAGAAACCTTCAATTCTCTTCACAATCAACATGGAGAAAGCATTGTTCACCCTACGGAAATCTTTCATCCCAATACTCCTCTGTAATTGTGGGAAAATTTAATACACAGGTGTATCTGGGGTGGGAACTCCTTGAGCTCTTAGACTAGGCCAAACAACCTCTCTATTAGTCAGCACATACACCAATAGGGAACACATATGTAAATTCACCTTCTGTGAAAAATACACCAATTGCTCATGCATGTTTTTGCTTATCAGTTTAGCCCAATCTATGTGATGGTCACCACAAATGAGTAAAATGAACTGACACATCCAATTTTCAAAAGAATCAGATTCTGCACTTCCAATGACACGATTTAGTAAGGTGATCATCTCAGAGATCTCCTCCTTAAAATGGCCTCTTTTCAAATTAGTAGGGAGACTAGACTTCCCTTTCTTTTCAACTTCCAGCCAACTTTTGGCAATGAAGCTTTGGTACTAATCTTTCTTCTCCCAGTAAAATCCCCAACCGGTGGAAATAGAAACGTCAGCGAATTCCTCATAATCCACCAATTTGAAAGCATGAGAAATAAATTCTAAATCAATTTTAGTTATCACAAAGCCATCTGAGGCTTGTATCTCTTGTGAATCAGGAAAATAATTACTAGCACACACAACAACTAAGTCAGGACAAGGAACAGCAGGCAGGAAACATCCAACTCGGTCTAACCCACTACTTACAAGTTTCTCTACAAGAGAAGACCTAGCTTCTGACTGCATTCTCTTCCAAAATATTCCAAGTCTATGTGACCAAGGTTTGTATCTTTCACTCTCGACAGACCATTCTCCACAATGAGAACAATTGGAGCCCCTTGGAACTTATATTTCATCTTGACTAGTTTGAGAAACCAAAAAGAAAATAACTCTGACATTCAAGGACACAAAAGAGGTCCACAATATATTTATAGGAAAAGAATTATCTAGATTCATGAAAGAAATATTATTCTTCCCAACTAGTAAATAACAATTACGTTGTCACAGCAAGAGAGAAAGAGAGAGAGAGAGAGATGAAGGAGAAAAGCTAGTCGAGCTAACCTGTGTGCAAGGAATCCTGTGAATTCTTCGTGAGTGGCTGGACTGGAAGCTCTCCTCAGTATATCTACTTCACAATATTATGAGACTTTTCTTTATGGGGTGATCAATTTGTCCAGGTCTCATATCAAATCTCATTAATTCCCTCATAAATTTCATTTATCACTGGTGGTGTATCATGCTTTGAAATTCCTAAATATCCCCCCTTTGTTTCCCTCTGAAAAGAGTGCCCGTGTCTTTTCCCACTTTCAAAATTTATTAAGGGATGACTCTTCGTACCTATCACCAACTCAAAAGGAGGCACCGCGGGAGTGATGAGTGCATTTAGTCAGGAAGTCAGAGATTTTGTGAACTTTTGAACCAACCAAGTGGAAGTTTTAAAGTTCAAAGAACTTCCAACCTTCTGACTACAAAGGATTTCCCTTCTAGACTAAAGACACAAGACTGATAGACAAGTCCTAGGGGCATTCACTTTCACGAAGAGTCAGGAAATCGGTAGGTTCATGAACTTTTGAACTCACCGACTGAGGTTCAAAAACACAAAGGATTATCGATCAAGAATAAAAATGACTAAGAAAATGTGACTTATGAAGAAATCATTAAAAATGACCACTAAGGAATAGGAGTGACTTGACACATGAATGCTTTAGACAATTTTCAAAAATGAGGTAACACAAACAAAGAAGTTGATTATTAAAAAATAAATTTATGACTAAATAAAAATAAGATGATATCATTTAATTATTTTACTAATTAAATCATAATAAAATTTGATATCTTCTTCATCTCTAACATTTTGATATTGTTGCCTTTGGTGGGTAAATTCTTAAGCCCCAGACCTAATATAGAAGTTGTTAGGTCTTGGGCTTGACGAAAATGGGCCCTAAAGGGGCAAGTTGATATTGCTGCCTTTCAGAAGGGCTTCTTTTTTATTTTCTTTCTCTTGTGAGGAAGATTTACTGAGCACCTTGGCTAGTGGACCATGGGTTATCAGGAACTCTACTCTGGCCTTGCGCAGATGGGAGACTAGCTTTGATGCAACAAAAACCACTTTCAACGTAGCCCCTGTGTGGGTTAGATTCCCTGGACTGCCTATGGAATTCTTGGATGAAGTGGTCTTCAAGGGCTTATCCTACTTACGATGGATTTGATCACTTATCCAGGAAGAGACTGGTGTATGCTAGGGTTTGTGTTTTGGTTAACCAATCTATGGACCTGCCCACTTCCATTAAGATTAACTCTAAACTCGGTGTGTGGGATCAGGCTATAGAGTTTGAATCTATTCATTTTGCTTCTTTTTTACGTAAAAAGATAGGTCATTGGGTGAAACACTGCCCCTCTAAGAAAACTAGACCTAATCACAAGGTTTGGAAAGAGAAACAAGTAAGCCAAAAGGAGGATTCCAATATTCAACAAAAGGAGGTTTCTCATAAAGAACCTCAAGCTGAAGAAGCAAAGATGGTGATGATCCTATTTGCCCCTAGGAGCAAAGAGCCTTTAGCTCCAAATCTTGAATCTTTGAAGGGAACCATGACCTTTTCTCTAGAAGAAGATCTAGTTGAGGGTACAATTACGATTCTGGGTTCCCCGGAGGGAGCTAAGATTAGTTCATCCAAGGATTGTCCCCTTACTCCCAAGGGTGAAGATGAGGAACCTTGCTCTCCCAAATAGTTCTCAAAGTCTGTTGAAGAGAATTTGAGTCAAGAAGAAGTACCCTTTGTAGAGGTCAAGGGTAGAAAGAAGAAAAAAGGAGATACACCACCCCTTAATGGGGTAGCTACCAGGAGCTCCTACAAAGCTGATGTAGGAACGGAAAAGAGAAAACCTAGAAGACCATCAACAAGTGCTATTAGGGAAAGAGATAGCATGAGGGAAATAGTAAGAGGGATGCAAAAAACCCTCATGGAGTTGTGCTCAAAGAGCACAAAACAAGGGTTATTATGAAGATCCTATCCTGGAATATTAGGGGGTTAAATAACAGTCATAAGCATGACCTCCTATCTAACCTAATCCGGGATATCAAGCTGGATATTTTGTTGATTCAAGAAACGAAGATGCAGATTGAAAAACTAGACCTCATTAAGAATAGATTTTTTCTGAATGTGGACTGCATGGTAGCAGCCCTGAGGGTGCTTCTGGAGGAGTTGCTACTCTTTGGAAATCCTAAAATTGTCACAGGCTACCCTGTCCTGGCGGATTCTAACCAGGTTGTTACCAAGTTTGTCCATAAAATAGATGAAACGGCTTGGGTTATCTCTAACATCTATGCTCCTAACAATAAGAATACCAAGAAAGTCCTATGGCATAGACTTAGTGTTAGCAGGAGCTTAAGCCCTGATTCTAAATGGCTTGTCATGGGAGATTTTAATTCTATGTTCAATGATGATGAGAAAAAGGGTGGGACCCCAGCTCCTCTAGACTCCAGAATGGACTTAATGGACTTCATTGACAAGGAAGCACTGTTAGATATAGATCTCAAGGGGGATAGATTTACTTGGTCCAATCAAAGAACTGGGGAGAACCTCATCCAAGTTCGGTTAGACAAAGCATTTGTTTCAATGGATTGGCTTGACTCTTATTTCTGCAATCTAATGGCTCTCACTAGGTTTGGTTTAGACCACTTTCCGATTGTTCTCTCTGCTGACAAAAAATGCAAGAGGAAGAGGTTCCCCTTCATATTTGAGAAGATGTGGTTGCGTCATCCAGAGTTGAAAGAGAAAATTAGAAGTTGGTGGGACATTCAGGTTGAGGGATCGGCAATGTACAGATTGGTTAAGAAATTGTAGAATGTCAAGAGTAATGTGCAAAAATGGAACAAATCTCCCTTCGATCAAATATTTAAGGAGAAAGAGAAGGTGAGAGGAGAGCTGGATAAACTTCAAATTGAAATAGAAAATGGTGGTATGAATGCTGAAACTAGAGAGGCTGAGATTGACCTCCTCAACTCTCTCCATAAGATTGTTTCTAGAGAGGAAGATTTCTGGAAATGGAGATCTAGAGCTCTATTGCTGAAAAGTGGAGATCGTAATACCAAATTTTTCCACTTAAGGAAAATGAAGAATAGATTTGCTAACAGGATCAAAAGTATATCTAAGAAGGACAGTATCTTATCGAAGGAAGCTGAAATTCAGAAGGAAGCTAAGGTATTCTTCTCCTCTCTTCTCAATACTGAAGATCCCTTGAATCAGGATATGGAAGCTTCTATGTTGCAGGTTATTCCCAATGTCCTGGAAGATGCAAACAACAAGATGATGACCAAAGTCCCATCGGAGGATGAAGTTAAAAGAGTTGTCTTCTCCTTTGAAGGTAATAAGGCCCCTGGACCTGATGGATTCCCTCATTTTTTCTTCCAAACTTTTTGGGATATTGTAGCTAAAGATACTTGTGATGCCACTAAAGAATTTTTTGGCAGCAAGAGGTTGCTAAAAGAACTTAATTCCACATTCCTTGTGCTCATTCCGAAGAAGAATGGAGCTAACACCTTTGCTGATTTTCGTCCCATTAGTCTATGTAATTCTTTTTTCAAGATTATCTCTAAAGTTGTTGCTTGTAGAATCCAACTCCTTCTCTCGCATCTCATTTCGGTGCAACAAAGTGGGTTTGTTCTAGGTAGACAAATCCTTGACTCTATCATCATTGTTCAGGAAAACATACACTCTCTAGGGGTGAACAAGAAGGAGGGCTTCTTGCTTAAACTTGATCTCATGAAAGCTTATGACAGAGTGGATTGGAACTTTTTTTCCAATGTTCTTTGCAAGTTTGGTTTTAATAAGAAATCCATTCAGCTTATCCAGCAACTTTTCCAGACTCCAAAATTCTCAGTCTTGGTTAATGGAACTTCGATCGGTTTTTTTATCAGCTTGAGAGGCTTGAGACAAGGTGACCCTATCTCACCTTTCTTGTTTGTCATCATGGTGGAAGTCCTAGGCAGAAACATTCAAAAGGGGATTCTTCAAGGAAGTTTCAAAGGTCTTCATCCATCCTCACTAGGACCTTCTTATTCTCATCAACAGTTTGTTGATGATACTATTATAATGAGAAATGCTACTGTCAAGGAAGCTCAAACTGTGAGAAGCATTCTACTTAATTATGAAAAGGCTTTGGGTCAAAAAATTAGTTTACCCAAAAGTTTAATTTTTTCTTTAACACTCCATAATCCAGACAGAAAAAGATAGCCCAAATATTGCAATGCAAAGTGGAATCCCTTCCCTCCATTTATCTGGGTTTACCTCTCTATGAGAAGCGTGTCCCTGATTCTTTCTAGCAGAGTATGGTTGATAAGTTTCACTCAAAGTTGGCAAGATGGAAAGGTGCTACCTTGAGCCAGGATGGTAAAATTCTATTGATTAAAGCCTCTCTCCAAAATCTCCTTATTTATGCCATGTCTTTGTTCAAAATGCCTACCAAAATCAAAGAAAGGATTGAGCAAATCCAGAAAAGGTTTCTGTGGTCTGGTACTGAGGAGAAAAAATGTATCCCTTTAGTGGAGTGAGAGTTAGTTTGCAGACCTAAAATCTTAGGTGGTCTAGGCCTGAGAAAACTTAAGGAATTCAACTCATCCCTCCTTGCTGCCAATGCTTGGTGCCTTATGTCGAAGAAGAAACAATGGACAGAAATTGTGAATAAAAAATACCTGAGAGGGCTCAATAATTTTAGTGAACTGCTGGGATGTCTAACTCTGCCCAAAGGATCTAAAATATGGAAAAATATCTCCAAGTCTAAATCATCAGAATGGGCTCTTTGTGGAAGATTGGTGATAGTAGCAAAGTGGATTTTTGGAATGATAAGTGGTTTGGGAATATCCCTCTAATCAAACTAGCTTGGGCAAGCCCCTTTAAAGAGCTTTTATCCTCTAGTGGGTTGAAGGTGAGAGATTTTATTTCAGAAGGCAAATGGAAGAACTACTTGACTGACAGCTGCCTGATAGACTTCCAGAATAGGCTTAATGTGTTTCATATTCCCCAGGGAAGGAGTGAAGACCATTTGATTTGGTAGGCTACCTCGTCAGGAAATTATTTGGTGGCTTCAGGGTTCAAATAACTTTTTCCTAAGGTGGAGGATCCCCCCTTTTGGGCTAGCTTATGGAATGATAAACTTATCCCTAAAATCAATAGTTTCTTTTAGTTTCTTGCTCAAGACAGAGTGCTTACATTTGACAACCTGTGCAAAAGAGGCTTCAAAATCATCAACAGATGCCCTTTATGTATGTCTAATGTTGAAGATTCTTTCCATTTGGTCCTCTCTTGTCCCTATTCCTTGGAATTGTGGAACAAGATTCTTTCCCTTTAGAATCTTAGTTGGATCTTCCCCAATGCTACTATGGATCTAGTCTCTCAATGGGTTTGCTCAGTTTCTAATCCCTCTCTCAGATTCCTTTGGTTCCTATCTGCTCCTCACATAGCCTAGAGCCTGTGGAAGGAGAGGAACAACCGTATCTTCAGAGACACATGTTTATCTTCTGACAACCTATTTTTCAAAGTGATCAGAAACATTAAGGAGAATTTATCTACAGGCTTCAAGAAATGCTCTCCCATGACAAAAGAGTTGAGGTTACCCCTTTGGAGAGAAGTATATCTAACAACTAGAATATTAGAGATCACATATCTTTCTCCTTCAAAAGAAAGAAACATTTAAGAGGGGAAGTGAAGTGGATGTTACCTCCTGAAGGATGGACTAAAATCAATTTTGATGGGGTAGCTAAAGGTAATCCCGGAGCTGCAAGTAGTGGGGGGGTCATTAGAGATAATCATGGTAGGTTTATATCGGCAGTGGTACTCCCTCTAGGTATATAGACAAACCACTATGCCGAAGTTGTGGCTGCCTATCATTCTATTGCTCTAGCTCAAGCTATGGGTCATAGAAAAGTCTGGATTGAAGGTGATTCTATGAATATCATTAATTGTCTCAAGGGAAGCACTAAATTGAGTTGGTCCATAGAGACCTTGATAGTTGATACTATTAAGGTATTAAATACCTTTGAGGCTTTTTTTATTTCTCACATTTTTCGTGAGGGGAACAAGGTAACAGATGTATTCACCAACCTAGGGGTTCAAAGTGAAGCTAAGTTTATATGGGATGAATTGAATTCTATCCCTACTAATGCAAAGAACTTGATTTATAATGATAGTCATAATGGTACAAATACCGAGAAGCTCTAAGGAGATCATCATGATCTCGACTAGTTTGCAAAACCCTCCCATCCATACTATTCCGCCCATGCAGATTATGGGTACCAATGTAATAAATTTTTCTATGCTTGTGTATTTCATTGCCTTCATCATTTGTAGAGAGAATACTTGCATAGTGTGTAGCATTGTAAGTATAGGGGGTGACAGGAATAGGTTTGAACTTTCATCCTATGAAGGTTTCAGGCAAAATCACAAGGTTTGGAACATCCTTGAGGGTGGAGGGTTAATGCCTTACATGGAAAAGCTTCATAGTGTGGATTCAGGTGTCATGACCATGTTTTTGAAGGGGTATAAGAACAAGAAAGTGATGGCCTATGGCTGGGAGATGGCTATCACTAAGAATTTAATTGCCATGGTGTCGGGGCTCGCTACCAATGGCAATAAATTCTTTAGGGAAAGAAAGCAAAGTGAGGAAGCTCTCAATTGCTTCTTCAAAGGGAGTGAAGGGAAAAGTTGGTAAAATTCCAGACTGGAGGTTATAATCACCTTTCCATTAAACCTATCTGGGTGGAGGTTGCAGAAGCCATCATGTGTTATGTAACCCTTGATGGAAGGTATGTTGCTATCTATTCCTACCACTTCAATTTACTGAATCATTTTAGGCATGGATTGGCGGTGTCCTTTCCTTTCTACTTGTTTTCTTCATTGGACTTTAGTTTGAAAGAGCACAATAGAAACCCTAGCCTCCTTGTTCTTCATGAGAGTCTCATTCTTCTCATTATGGAACATATGAAAATAAACACCCCTAAGAAATCTCTTAAGCATAAACCCACTTCCAAGAAGGGTAAGGTGGTCTCTAGTGAGGAGGATTCTGATTTTGAGGATGAGGAAACTGAGGAAACCTCAAAAAAGAAGAAAAGAACTCAGAAGAGGGAGGTTTCTATTTCCTGGTTAGAAGGGTTTGAAACTGGTAATGATACTGACTCCTCTGTTAAAGAAATTTTTGGAAAAAATTTGAAATCTCAAAAAAGGAAAACACCTGCCTCTAAGAAGAGAGACAAAAAACCTATGGAACAAGAGGAGGGATGTGAATAGAATGTTGGTGGCTCTTCTCAAAAAGTGGGGCCTAAGCAAGGGAAAAAACCTAAGACTGTTGAGAAAAAACAAGAAGAGAAAGTGAGGAAAATTGCCAGTAGTGCAATCAAAAAATAGGGCAGCAAGCTGGTGCAGGGGATTAAGATGATGCAGACTGAGAAGGACAATGTCAGGGTGGACTCTTCTTCCAAACTCTCAGAGCCTACTATGGGTGGTAAGTTTCCTAAGATAGATGACCCCTCCATTGACCTTCCTGAAGACTTTGAGAATTTACTTGCCTAGTCGAAGAATAGAGATCAAGAATGCGGTCAATTCTCAGCATAGAATGACCAAATGGTTCTTTTTGGAGATTAGCAGAATAAATATTAAATTTAAGGTGCTTCAAGAAACTTTGGGTTCTAGAATCCACTCTACTGCTAAACATGATAAGACGATTTTCAAAAACTGGGATGCTATCCCGAAAATGGAGGATATGGACAGGGAAATTAGCAGGATGAAGGAAGAACTCAATACTAGGATATAATATCTTGAGTAAAAAATCATTGAGGTGAATAATAACTTGGAAAATCTTGGCAATATCAGTAGGCTCACTATCCAGAACAACCTAAATGGGATGCAGGTGCTGACAGAGAAACTAAAAGAGCTCAGAAAGGACTTCTAGATTTCGCAAAGATGCATGAGGCTTTCTACCAATAGGATATAGATGCTGCTGAAACTCTGAGAAAGATGAACTAATATTTTTTTTAGTTTTTTTGAACTCTTGTAGCTACTTTATTATGCTTTTGTTTTAGTTGTAGCTTTCGGTTGGCTGTTGGTTGGCTTTCATCTTTTTGTTAGCTTCTTTTTGTAAAGGGTTTCGGGGCCTCTTTTAAAACATGTTTGACCTTTAATCAAAAATATTTTGATCTTTTCATTTAATTTTCAAATAATTTTTTTCAATTAATTATAAAGTTTCACAAAACTAAATTAAATTTACAAGAGCATAATTAGGGATTATTTAAATTTGTGTTCATATTTAATCTCATTTATTATTTATTTATCTTATCTATTTATTTATCTTATAATAAAATCATAAAATAAAAATGAATTAACTTATCAATTATTAAAAATGATAACATAATTATTCAGTTGAATAATCAAATGGAAGCATGGGCGGTGCTCAAGGCTCTAGAGAAAGCTTGTGAACAGGGTTGGAGGAAGGCGATTTGTGAGTCTAGTTCTATGATCCTGGCTTCTTTTCTTAATAAACAAGCTCCTAAGAATGTTTCTTAGAGATTAGCTTTGATTGTTCAAAAAACTCTTCAAGTTGCCGCTTTGTTTGAGTCTATTTCCTTTGTTCATATTCCTCAGGAATGGAACAAAGTGGCTAATTGTCTAGCTAAGTGGGCCTCCGAAGTAGGTGTGGGTTGGCAATCAAAGGATTGGGATCATTTGGATCCACCAAAGGCTCAGCAGTTGCTTCAAGTTCTTTAGGATGATATCATTATGTAGCTATGGTTTCTGGTTTGTAGGGTTTTCTCTAGTTTGTTCCTTTTGTATTGTTGGGTTTTAGCGGGGAGGCCCGGTTGCCTTCCCATTCCCCCTAGTATTGGTGTTATGCTGGTTGTCTTTGGCTAGATTCGTACTAGTTGTATTGTTCTTAATTATTGTTCTTAATTTCCACTAAATAAAGCTCTTTACCCCCCTTTTAAAAAAAAATGATAACAGAATTAATTATCTCATATCCAAACTATTTCTTTTAATTATACACTTTGCTTGGATTAAATAAAATTAAAAACTAACTCGTTTTGATTGTTAAAATTCTCTATAGAAATTTTAACAAAGTTTTAGAAGATATTAACTAGCTTAAATACATAAATCTTTATTTAACTATTATTTATTATTTATTTCTATTTAACTATTTTCTAACAAAATTATATTACAAGGACAATTTGATTTGATTTGATTAAATAAATTATCAATAACGTTTATTAAATTCTCCCAACCCTATGTGTCACAATTTAAGCATCTTTCTTAATAGAATAAATTTATTTTTAATAACTCATCACTCATTAGATTTTTAAAAACACATTAATTATATTATATTATATTTAAACCCCCAAGCCTTAATTTGATTTAATCCCATAATTAATATAATTAAAATCTAATTTATACATAATAAAAACTAACTCACTCAACTATCTTAAAATTAAAATTATAAATAATTAAATATTAGAAATTAGAGCATCACTAATAAATCTTAAATATAATATGATATAAAATAATAATTATAATAACTCACTACACAATTACATTTTAAATTATATCCCATCCATAAATGAATAAATAAATTTAAAAAGTCACATGACTAACTAAAAAAAATAAAATTTAAACAATCAATAAATCTCCATCATCCATTTGCATATCATATATATTAATCCTAGCTATTCACACAATGATAGTCCTAATCCATTTTAATTAAATCTCAACCCTCTATCTTATCATCTACACATCTATAAATCAACCCTCATCTTTAACTATTTCAAAAGAGAAGAATTTACAAGTACATGCTATTGAAATCTCAAATAACTCTGAGCAACCACATCAGTTTCATCCTAAGCACATCTACAACAACAAATAATATATGATTTTGTTTGCAAAGGCTAATGTGTCTCACAGAGAGATTTTAGATTCATTAGAAAGAGCACTTTGAGAGCTTTTCGAAAAGTGGTTACATTAAATATTTGGATTAGTATTAAAATAGATATGATGATTTAAAGTTGACTTTGAAATGTTATTTTTAAAAAAAATTGATGTGTGAATTTTAAAGAAAAACTTATATCTTGCGATCTAGGAGAGGAAATTACATTCTATTTTTTGTAAATAGATAGAAACATTTAAATCTATATTTCTATATTTTTTAGATCTCAATAAAAAAAATTATGAAAAAGTATTTGTTTTTCTACAATATTTTAAATCAATTCACACACACACACACACACACACACATATGCATATACATTATACATACATTTTTATAATCTTCTTTTAAAACACTTGAAAACATAGATGCATGCATTTTTTAAATACCTAAAACAACATTTCAAGTGAAATATATTTCTTTTTCTCTTAACAATAAATATATCTACAAATAATTTTTTTTGTCTATTACAAGAATACACTTTTATTTTTCAATACACTTATAATTATGTTGAACAAAAGACAACCTTTCAAATACAATGTATTTCTCTTTTATAAAGATTTATACAAAGAAAGCTCTTTTCCATACAATAGACACATAAGTAGATCTTTTATTTCATAAGTCCTACATACATAAGAAGAATTAAATAAATTTATTTTCTAAACAAATCTAGAATGTCAATATGCATAAATAGGAAAAGACATTACACATCCTCACATTGAGAATTTTACACTTCTTTTAGCTTCAAAAAAGGGTTTTAAAGACCCATGTAAGGCCTTCATAAAAACACAAGTTTGTCATCTTTGAAAACTTCACAAACCTACAAAACAAAGTTTCATATCCAAACAAATGGAGCTTTTCTCACCTCCCAACCATAGGGTTTGCTTACAAGCCCACCCTTAAGCTAGGAGGCCCTCATAGAAATTGATTTGCACAATACAACAAAAGAATACACATAAAAACACACAACTCCCATAGACTTAAACATCACATATGAATCTTCACAAAATTCATAGAAAATTGGGAGTCAAGGGGACACACTAACCTCTTAGGGAAAAATAGAAATGACATCCAATATCTTTTTTTCTAATACCCACATACACCAAAACATATAATAATACTTCATCACCAATTCACATCTCTCACAATATTATTGCTATAAATCCATAAAGAATTCTTCTCACATCCCATGATATCACATATCAAATACAAAGGCACTCATGTCTTAAGATAAATGTAGATTGAGCATGTTTCCCCAAGAGAGGGTCCACACCTTTCTCAACCTCATTACATGGGTGGCTTTTAACACAAATGGGAAGATCTGCACCCAACACAACATAACACCCATCCCCAATGAGTATCAACACAATATACATAACACAACAAGAGCATTTTCATACAATATCAAGAATACTCAAAGAAAAATTAGCAAGTTTTCAAACATCATTTTATCAACAAACAATATCAATGTATACTCAAAAGTGGTTAAGAGTCTACCTCAATATGTCAAAAAAATTTAAAAAGACTTTGATCCAAGTTCTTCAATCTCTCTTCTTCTCCAAGCTCTCAAGCTCTTCCTAAATCTTCTCCTTCACCAAGCCACTTGATATCCAAAAATAACAAAGACAAAAATAAAAAATCCAACCCTCAATAAAACTTTAAGAAAGATTTAAATAAATGACAAATGTTTATAGATATAATGAATCTAGGGTAAAGTTTGACTTTGCCACCTAAAATCAGATTTCAAGGCTCTAGACTCCTCTAAAACATATTTTAAACACTCCAACATGGACACATCTCATAGGTCATCACTTTACGGATTTAATTTGACTCATAAAAAATATTAAGACTTCTAAAATTTTCTCTTAAGTTCAAATCCGAGATTTGACACTTAAGGATAGAACTTAACCAAACTCTAACTTAATGATAATAAAAATAATCATAAATTAAAAATTAATTAACAAAATTTCACACACAACACATTTACACAAGAAGACCTTAATCCCCTCTTAGGATATGGCCTAGGTATACTAGGGAATCATAACAATGGTTTCTTGAGAACCTCCACAATTTTCCATTGGTCATGAAAATTAACCTACACACTTGCATTTAAATGTCAATATATCTAAGATAATAGACGAAGTATAACTTATAATTAAATCAATATACACAATATAAATAAATCATAATTAACCAACATTATCATGATTCAATAAAAATCCAATGATAAGTTTAATCTACTATCGAAATCATATTTACACACAATCACATAAAACACATAGCATCTATCCAATTACATTAATATCCATTATTGCATATTTAAATCCATTCTTAAATCAATCCATAATGACAAGATAAATATGAATTCTATACTTGGATATGGATAATGTAAACAAGTCCATAATCATTAATTAGCCAATTCATCATCCAAGCAGATAATCAATTACTATTCTGAACATAGTATCAGTGTCCACATAGTCTATGATCATAACAAAGTATACTAGCATATCCATGAGTGTTATAAGTATAACAAGTCTTATCAACATAAGATGTGATAATGAGGAGGAGAATTTGGCTTCACATTTCTAGAAGATTATCCAATTAAATTCTTATGGACCGATTGTAAGAAAGCATTATGATCTACCTAAAGGGTAGGGTGCTCTATGGGTGATAAATAGTTTGCTAGTGTTCCTTGTTTATAAGTGTGTCAATTGACAACATGATGGGAAATGAGTCATCAAGTCTCCCACTAAACTAGCCACTCATGCTAGTTTGTAGGGAGACAACTTGATGACCACTCTTAGTTGTGGAGTCTTTCTCTCAACTAATAACTACCTTCCTCTCCTATATGTATTCACTCTTTTGCCTAATCAAATTACTTCAAACTTTGTGATTAGTATTAGTCTTATAGATTATGTGAATTCTTCAATAGATTCTTGCAAGTATTATAATTATACTAAGTGGATGAAGATTATAGTTGTGAACGATTTATTATTAATATAAAATTGTTATTAATATTATTATAATTAATAATAATAGTAATATTATATTATTATTATAATTATAATAGTATATTATAACATAATATATAATTATAGTAATATTATTTTTTAAATAGTTAAAAATTAACAAGTAGGATTAGCCTTTTTAGATTAAACTTGTCTTGTACTTCCATGTTCTTTATTTTGCTTCTTGGCCTTTTCAGAGAGTTTATGGTTGACTAGCTTCAGAGAGGGTATCTTGACAGAACCATCTATATGCTTTAGGGAAATCTCATGGATACGCAAAACAAATGGCTGGTATTTGGTGAGGAAAGTGTATCCTAGCAGCACATCTTCTCTCAGACTGTCAAGCTCAATTAAATCAACTATAAACTGCTTACCTTGTATTTCAATTCAGACATCTTGTGCAAACCTACCCATCTTAATTTCTTCTCCATTAATTGCATAACCTGCTGGCAAATCAGACTTAGTCTTCCAGAATTCAGAAGGAATAGCATTAGTCTTGGTAAAACTGCGAGAAGAGCCAGAATCTACAAAGGCATCCATAGGAATGGGCTTATAACCAGAGAAACAAAGATTGACTCAGATATAAGTGCAATTTTCTACCATATATAAAGCATTTGCAGATTCAGAGAGGAGGTCATGCTCAGATTCAGATGGGGATGAGGAGGATTAATCAGCTTTGGTTAATAATTCTCGAATTTCCACCACTGCAGAAATAAGTTTATCCAGGGCTTTTTGTTGGAGAGCACATTGGCGAGCAAGAATATCTACAGATTCACTACAGCGGTCAACTTTGCAACATAAGGTATCAATACTACGGCCAAGGGAGATAGGAGGTGAGTGGTGCAATGAAAGGCGAGAAGAATGGCGTTTGGAAGAAGAGGATGGTTTAGAAGGAGACCATCTGGGATGGATATAGCCATGGGAAGACTTGCGAGGCGGTGGTGAAGGAGAACGGGAAGGAGAATGCTTGGAAGGATGTTTCATTTATCTATAGAGAGTGATTTTCTCCTTTTCCCATGCTTTAATATCCTTTACCTATTGTTTAGCAGTAGCTTTTCTTTCTTCCAAAGATCCTGGCATATGATAAGGATCCTTTGATTTCGCCATACTGATCTTGAACTCAAGATCTTTTATCGCCTTCTTTAGTGTCCTAGAGACTGCTCTGTGATTGGAAGAGCTGGAACTTTCTAATTCAGACTCAGAAGGACTAGAGGGATAAACCTTCCTATGTTTATCTTTTGCCATATAGAACTGATCAGGCAGAATTTCAACAAGTTCAAACAAGGAATCATTAGAATAACCTAGAACTTCAGATGAAGTAACAATTTCCCAAACATCTGATCTATTCTATTCTTCAAACATTGCATAAACCTTGTTTTCCGGATTATACTTCTTAGGATAATTAGTGGCATAATGTGGCCCTTTACAAATAAAACACTGTACAGGTTTATTTCTTTTCCTGAAATCTTTATTCTTTTTGAACAAATACTTTGGTGGCTTTCTATTCTTAAAAGAATTCCTATTTACATGAGCAAGCCTATATTTCTTCTTGTAGGCTTTCTTTTTGTGGAAAGATCTTTCAAAATTGTCATCATCATACTTGGAATATTTACAATTTTTACAATGACAATTTTTACCACAACTTTTCTTGTTGAATTTAAGAACATGCTTGAAATCTTTAATCTGATTTATAGGTGGCAAGCTAAAATAATCCTTCATATTACATGAAGAATTGTACTAGTCTCTGTTATCACTTAAAGCCTTCATTAGACATCCTTTGTCCAGTTTATAGCTAACCAAAGTTCTTAACTCACTGAAACCAAAAGTATCAATTTTGGCTTTATACTTGTTAGCTATGTATTCTTCTGCATAATCTCCTAAACCACAAGGCAAAGAATTTAAATAAAATTTCTTTGCGGTTGAATCATGCAATTTTCCTGCAGCTATCATATACTTCTCAAAGACCAAATTATACTTATGCAATTTTCTAAAGTCTTTTAACTGCAAAGAATACAATATCTTTTCAGCTTCAAGGATATCATTTTTTCTATTGCCACAAAATAAACCAATCAGATATAACTTTAATGTAGCAAATCCTTCAGTAGAAATATCATTCCTACCCATGTCTTTTTCTTTTACATATTCATCTCCATCTGAATCAATTAAAATTATACCATTATCAGGGAGAGAATTCCACTAGCTACGAAGCTTACCAGACATGAGTCTTACTGCATATACCACCTTATTAGCCTCAGACCAACTGGATCCTCTTGTATCATAGAAGTTTTCTAAAGTATCACACCAAGTACAGATGGTGTCATAAGGATCTATAATTTTATCAATATTTTAGAATGTAACAAGAAGTAGCATAAGCTCTAAGTTGTTTAGGTCTGGCATTTTCTGATACAACATCTTTCATTTCTACATCTACCTAGTTTTCCACAGTAGACTGGCTAGCCATGTACAAAGGTTCCCAATCTTCAAAGATTTCTACTACAGGGACATCATTAGAAGACATATATTCTTCTTCAGACATTGACTCTGGAATAGAAACTGTTTCAAATATTTCTTCATCAGAAGAATTCATGGCTGCTGCTAGTTCTTCCATGTAGACAAGCTCATTATCTTCTAATTGGCATTTTCAAGCCAATCCTTTAATTCTTCAGTTGCCTGTAGCATGTGTTCTTTTTGTTTAGGAAGAACTATTTTAGAAGGCATTTGTGGTGTATGACTTCTATGGGTGGAAGATACTGGTTCTTCTTCAATTTCTTCAGAGAAAAGAATACTTTTTCTACTCTGTATTTTGGGTCTGGGCTTAGGCTTTGTTTTCTGAGATTTTTGAGTTTTGGCATCCTCAGTTTCTTCCTCAGAACTATCTTTTCCTTTCTAAGATACTCTAATCTTCTTGGCATATTTTCTTACTTTTTCTAGGTTCCTTGCAACATGCTCAAGTAATACTTTATTTTCCTGAGCTTGAGTATCTCTCCTGTTGTCATATGTAGAGACATGATCATAGATTTGTCTTGCCACATTTTCTAATCTTTGGCTGCTAGACTGAATGCTTGTGGCCATTGTGTGTATCTGACTAACTTGATAGTTTAATGTGCCAAAATTATTTAAGGTAGAAGTGCATTGTTCATCAATTCTACCTACAGTAGTTTATGTCTTATATTGACTATTCTGTATTTGCAACATTCCATCATAAACAGACATAGTCCTATTAATACCTTGTTTGACATCTACTGCTATGTCATTTATATTTTCTGAAGCTGTTTGCATCCAACTGGACTGCCAATTTCTCTGGGCTTCAGAATTCTTTTGCTTAGTTCCCACCTTTGTGTGAACTTTTGCTTCATACCTGCCCCATGTTTTATCATCAGGGTTTACAACCTGATAACTATCCTGTGTAGGCCATCTGCCAGGAGTATAGCTAACTAATTCAACAGCAGTTGTAGGATCTACTTGGACAGTATGCTTAGTTCTTCTCTCAGATGCATATCTAGGCAGATGTTCTCACATCATGCTAGCATGTTCTCCTAGCTTAGCTATTTTAATGTTTTTTTCCTTTTCTTTTCCTTTCAGATTCTTCTTCTTGCTTAGGAGCAAGATGCAATCTAGCACTTACTTGTCTAGCCAGTTCATCTATTTGATCAGGATTTTCTACTGGGTTAGACCTATGTGATCTGGAAGAAAAGGAGGATCTGAAAGGCATTTTTTTAAACCTTTGGGAGCTGCTAGAAGTTGAACATTCTTCTGGGTTGTAGTCAACATAAGGCTTCCTATTAGAACTAGCATAAGCATGAGCCATAGATCTGCTGCAGGACAGTGGTTGAGCTCTGGCTTGGGTTTCATCAATCAATGGCTTTTCAAGAATAGTTTGACCAGGGATAGATTGTAATGTGATGGTGCCTACTCTGCGGGATTGGAACAACGATCTGTCAGAGAATCTATTTCTGTGAATGGGAAGGTCAATAAACTGCAGCTTTTGTCTATCAAGCAGTTGTTCTATTATAGGGAATCCTATGTCGAAACCAGTTGCATCTATAAATCAGTCATAATCAAGAAGATTGGATGATCCTCTTGGGAAACTTACCCCCATGGGCAAAGAAACTAGTGGAGACACAGTATTCATGATTCTGTAAATGCAACGACCTCCTATAGTAGCATAGACAGATCCGGGCATTAAAGAGACACCTTTAACTTGTAAAAGCAGACAGAAAGTAGAAGAAATGAATTTATCAGAAAGAGAAAGGGTGAAATTAGGTTGGACAGAAAGGATTCCATCTCCTTTCTCGGCACTAAGAAGACCACGAAACTGGGCTGTTCAATTCTTACACAACGGAAATAATGCAAAAGACAATAACTTGTATGCAGTAATAAGGGCACAATACTCCATTACAATTCAAGAGCAAGCTCTTGCAATTAGCTCTACAAAGCTTATGACTCTCTATCTCTAGACTCTGACTACTCTGAAAATCTATCCAAACCCCGAATGCCTAAACAAAGGCATAAGGTCCGTATTTATAGCAAGAGTCAGACATCAAAAGATTAAACTCATTTTGGGTTCCGACCATACAAAAGTGACACGCGTCTTACACTGTAGAAGGTAGTGGATGAGTTGGTAAGTGCACTAGCTACAGTGTAAGTACAAAGATTCTTCACATGAGACACACCGCATGTGATCACGGCTCAGTTTACACCCAAAAGTGACTATGGGGATCTTGCTTTTGGGATAGGGTTGCATCCTATTGTCAGAATCTTAACGTGGCCGACATCACGCCACTGACAGACCCATGTGCTAGTCATCATCAATATTGTAATCAATCTCTTCTTCATCAGTACTTGAATCATGTTGGTTGTCAGCATTATCATCTAACTCGTCTGAGCTACCTGAGTTATCTTCAAGGTTTGTTGGTGGTAAAAGAAATTGTGGCAGAGGGCGGAAAGCAATGGCCAAATCATCAGGTCTTTGGTTGAAAGTGTACACTATTTTAATGATTTTATCAGGAGAGGCAAAATCAATTTCTATCCTTACAGCAACAAGAGCTGGTAATAGTGCAACCTCCATGTCTTCAACCTGGGCCTGTGGGTACCAATTATGAGTTAAAGGATAATATTCCAGTCTTGGTAAGGCATAGTTGAGAGGATTCTACAAATATCCAGACGGTCCAGTCATGCCTTCTTCAATTGCCCAACAAAAATTCCCTTGCAAATAATCAAAGAATTCTTTCATATCATCTTGGATTACTTTGCCAAAGTATCCTAGGAAAAGATCAGCATAGTCTTCAAATTATGTCTGCAAAATAGTAATGCTATTAAAGAAACCAAATTTTGCACACTTAAGAAAATTTCTTTTAATCTTTTCTAGCCAATTTATCGAGAGCAAAGATGTTATACAAATATCTAAGGTAATTCCATTCCTTAGTGCAAAATAAATACTAGCATTTTGAAGACCAAAATGTTGCAGAAATTCTGTTTGCTGGCTGCCTGTTAAAATGCCTCTATCATAATTATCTCGGATGAGATTCCTTAATTCCTAAAGCCATTTGTTGAGAAAGTGTGTGTGAAGAATTGGAGTAATAATTTCTGGTGGAAGCTGAGGAATCCACAAATCTTGCCCATGTTCATCTTTACTCAAAAATACTTCAGTTCCATCTTTTCTTACCAGAGTGTCACCAATTTCAATCATCATATTCATAGGTTCTGCAAGCTTAGCCATTTCTCTGGTGAGAGAGTCTACCAATGGATTATTATCACCTTTAATCCATTCAATCTCAAAATCATAACTGGTAAAATCAAGATACCAATGAGCTATTCTTCCATGAGCAATGTCTTTATTAGGCTTCTTGCTAAGCAGAGACCTCATTGGCTGACTGTCAGTTTTAACAATGAAATGAACTGGTTAAGAAAAATCTTAAAATTTTATATACCTTTTTTGACAGCCAATATTTCTTTTTCATAAATGGTGTATCTGCACTCTGTATCAGTAAATGTACCTGATCTATATCCACACACTTGTGCTCCTTTTAAAGGAATCTCCTGTATTAGCATAGCACCCCAAACATCATCAGAAGCATCTATAAATAAAATCAATGGATAATCTTCTTCTGGTAAATGGAGCGTGGGGAGATACTGGCACTTTTGCTTAATTCTCTGAACAATCTCTATCAATTCTTCAGTCCATGGACCTGCACCTTCTTTAAGCTGAGCTTGAAGCTTCTTTCGGTCCTTCGCCAAACCATTATAGAAAGGACTCACATAATTTAAGCAACCAAGAAATCTTTGTATCTGCTTAGTACCAACCAAGATATCAGGAAATTCATAAATATGCTTCAAAATATGAGGCTAGAGTTTTACCTTGCCATGAGACAGAACCAGACCCAAGAAATCAATTTCCTGTTTACCAATAACCATTTTTTTGGCAGATAAACAAATTCCATTTTCTCTGATTGCATTGTAGAGAGATTCGAGGTGCTTCAAATGCTGTGAATCATCATTAGAATACACAATTATATCATCAATATATACAGAACAAAAATCTTTTAAACTTCTCGAAGCTCTATCCATTCTGCGCTGAAAATAAGCGGGTGCAGTCTTGAGGCCGAAAGGCATCACATTCCACTCATACAGACCTTGAGGCACAGAGAAAGTTGTCTTATACCTGTCTTCTTCTTTCAATTTAATCTGCTAGAAACCAGACTTGCAATCAAACTTAGAAAACACTTTCTTAGATGCAACTCTCATTATCAAATCTGTACTAAATGGAATTGGGTAGTTGAATGGGAGGATGATATCATTTAGAGGTTTGTAATTGATACAAAACCTTTTCTTGCCTCTTTGTTGCTCGGCTCTTTTGTTTACCAGGAAAGCAGGGCAACTGTATGGACTTTTGCTTTCCCTAATAAATTTTCCTTCAATAAGCTCATTAAGATGCTCATCCATTTCTTTAACCTCTGTAGGACTCATGAGATAGGCTGGTTCAAAAGGAATTACAGACTTACATTCAGGTTTAAGCCTAATCTCACACTCTTCATGCTCTTTAGACCAGAACTGTAATGGGTTAAGACTACAACAGTCTTGCTCAAATTTTGCTTTAACTGGTTCTAAGAGTAGCAGTAATTGAGGTCCTTGGGATTTCAGAGGTTCTTTCTTTTGCTTCTTGGCCTTTTCAGATAGTTTATGGTTGACTAACTTCAGAGAGGGTATCTTGACAGGACCATCTGTATGCTTAAGGGAAATCTCATGGGTACGCAAAACAAATGGCTGCAATTTGGTGAGGAAAGTGTATCCTAGCCGCACATCTTCTCTCAGACTGTCAAGCTCAATTAGATCAACTATAAACTACTTACCTTGTATTTCAATTTGGACATCTTGTGCAAACCTACCCATCTTAATTTCTTCTCCATTAATTGCATAACCTGCTGGCAAATTAGACTTAGTCTTCTAGAATTCAGAAGGAATAGCATTAGTCTTGGCAAAACTGCGAGAAGAGCCAGAATCTACAAAGGCATCCATAGGAATGGGCTTATAACCAGAGAAACAAAGATTAACTCGGATATAAGTGTAATTTTCTACCATATATAAAGCATTTGCAGATTTAGAGAGGAGGTCATGTTCAGATTCAGATGGGGATGAGGAGGATTGATCAGCTTTGGTTAATAATTCTCGAATTTCCCCCACTACAGAAATAAGTTTATCCAGGGCTTTTTGTTGGAGAGCACATTGGCGAGCAAGAATATCTACAGATTCATTGCGGCGGTCAATTTTGGCACAAAAGGCATCAATACTACGACCAAGGGAGACAGAAGGTGAGTGGTGCAATGAATGGCGAGAAGAATGGCGTTTGGAAGAAGAGGATGGTTTAGAAGGAGACCATCTGGGATGGATATAGCCATGGGAAGACTTGCGAGGCGGTGGTGAAGGAGAACGGGAAGGAGAATGATTGGAAGGATGTTTCATTTGTCTATAGAGAGTGATTTTCTCCTTTTCCCATGCTTTAATATCTTTACCTGCTATTTAGCAGCAGCTTTTCTTTCTTCCAAAGATCCTGGCATATGATAAGGATCCTTTGATTTCGCCATACTGATCTTGAACTCAAGATCTTTTATCACCTTCTTTAGTGTCCTGGAGACTGCTCTGTGATCGGAAGAGCTGGAACTTTCTGATTCAGACTCAGAAGGACTAGAGGGATAAACCTTCTTGTGTTTATCTTTTGCCATATAGAACTGATCAGGCAGAATTTCAACAAGTTCAAACAAGGAATCATTAGAATAACCCAGAACTTCAGATGAAGTAACAATTTCCCAAGCATCTGATCTATTCTGTTCTTCAAACATTGCATAAACCTTATTTTCTAGATTATACTTCTTAGGACAATTAGTGGCATAATGTGGCCCTTTACAAATAAAACACTGTACAGATTTATTTCTTTTCCTGAAATCTTTATTCTTTCTGAACAAATACTTTGGTGGCTTTCTATTCTTAAAAGAATTCCTATTTACAGGAGCAAGCCTATATTTCTTCTTGTAGGCTTTCTTTTTGTGGAAAGATCTTTCAAAATTGTCATCATCATACTTGGAATATTTACACTTTTTACAATGATAATTTTTACCACAACTTTTCTTGCTGAATTTGCGGACATGCTTGAAATCTTTAATCTGATTAATGGGTGGCAAGCTACAATAATCCTTCATATTACATGAAGAATTGTACTGATCTTTGTTATCACTTAAAGCCTTCATTAGACATCCTTTATCCAACTTATAGCTAACTAAAGTTCTTAATTCATTGAAACTAAAAGTATCAATTTTGGCTTTATACTTGTTAGCTATGTATTCTTCTGCATAATCTCCTAAACCACAAGGCAAAGAATTTAAATAGAATTTCTTTGTGGTTGAATCATGCAATTTTCCTGCAGCTATCATGTAATTCTCAAAGACCAAATTATACTTATGCAATTTTCCAAGGTCTTTTAACTGCAAAGAATACAATATCTTTTCAGCTTCAAGGATATCATTTTTTCTATTGCCACAAAATAAACCAATCAGATATAACTTTAATGTAGCAAATCCTTCAGCAGAAGTATCATTCCTACCCATGTCTTTTTCTTTTACATATTCATCTCCGTCTGAATCAATTGAAATTATACCATTATCAGGGAGAGAATTCCATCAGCTACGGAGCTTACCAGACATGAGTCTTACTGCATATAGCACCTTATTAGCCTCAGACCAACTAGATCCTCTTGTATCATAGAAGTTTTCTAAAGTATCACACCAGGTGCAGATGGTGTCATAAGGATCTATAATTTTATCAATATTCAGAATATAACTAGAAGTAGCATAAGCTCTAAGTTGTTCAGGTCTGGCATTTTCTGACACAGCATCTTTCATTTCTACATATACCTAGTTTTCCACAGTAGACTGGCTAGCCATGTACAAAGGTTCCCAATCTTCAAAGATTTCTACTACAGGGACATCATTAGAAGACATATATTCTTCTTTAGACATTGACTCTGGAATAGAAACTGTTTCAAATATTTCTTCATCAGAAGAATTCATGGCTGCTGTTGGTTCTTCCATGTAGACAGGCTCATGATCTTCTAATTAGCATTCTTCAAGCCAATCCTTTAATTCTTCAGTTGCCTGTAGCATGTGTTCTTTTTATTTAGGAAGAACTATTTTAGAAGGCATTTGTGGTGTATGACTTCTATGGGTGGAAGATGCTGGTTCTTCTTGAATTTCTTTAGAGAAAAGAATACTTTTTCTTCTCTGGATTTTGGGTCTGGGCTTAGGCTTTGTTTTCTGAGATTTCTTAGTTTTGGCATCCTCAATTTCTTCCTCAGAACTATCTTTTCCTTTCTGAGATACCCTAATCTTTTTAGCATGATTTCTAACCTTTTCTAGGTTCCTTGCAACATGCTCATGTAATACTTTATTTTCCTGAGCTTGAGTATCTCTCTTGTTGTCAGATGTAGAGACATGATCATAGATCTGTCCAGCCACATTTTCTAATCTTTGGCTGCTAGACTGAATGCTTGTGACCATTGTGTGTATCTGACTAACTTGATAGTTTAATGTGCCAAAATTATTTAAGGTAGAAGTGCATTGTTTATCAATTCTACCTACAGCAGTTTCTGTCTTATATTGACTATTCTGTATTTGGAACATTCCATCATAAACAGAAATAGTCCTATTAATACCTTGTTTGACATCTACTGCTATGTCATCTAAATTTTCTGAAGCTATTTGCATCCAACTGGACTACCAATTTCTCTGGGCTTCAGAATTCTTTTGCTTAATTCCCACCTTTGTGTGAACTTTTGCTTCATACCTGCCCCATGTTTTATCATCAGGGTTAACAATCTGCTAACTATCCTGTGTAGGCCATCTGCCAGGAGTATAGCTAACTAATTCAATAGCAGTTGTAGGATCTACTTGTATAGTATGCTTAGTTCTTCTCTCAGATCCATATCTGGGCAGATGTTCTCGCATCATGCTAGCATGTTCTCCTAGCTTAGCTATTTTAATGCTTTTTCCTTTTCTTTTCCTTTCAGAGCTTCGGAGCAAGATGCAATCTACCACTTACTTGTCTAGCCAGTTCATCTATTTGATCAGGATTTTCTACTGGGTTAGACCTGTGTGATCTGGAAGAAAAGGAGGATCGAGAAGCCATTTGTTTAAACCTTTGGGAGCTGCTAGAAGTTGAACATTCTTCAGGATTATAGTCAACATAAGGCTTTCTATTAGAGCTAGCATAAGCATGAGCCATAGATCTGCTGCGAGACAGTGGTTGAGCTCTGGCTTGGGTTTCATCAATCAATGGCTGTTCAAGAATAGTTTGACCAGTGACAGATTGTAATGTGATAGTGCCTACTCTGCGTGATTGGAACAACAGTCTGTCAGAGAATCTATTTCTGTGAATGGGAAGGTCAATAAACTGCAGCTTTTATCGATTAAGCAGTTGTTCTATTATAGGGAATCCTATGTCGAAACTAGTTGCATCAATGAAGCATCCATAATCAAGAAGATTTGATGATCCTCTTGGGAAACTTACCCCCGTGGGCAAAGAAGCTGGTGGAGACACAGTATTCATGATTCTGTAATTACAACGACCTCCTATGGTAGCATAGACAGATTCGGGCATTAAAGGGACACCTTTAACTTGTAAAAGCAGACAAAAAGCAGAAGAAATGAATTTATCAGAAAGAGAAAGGGTGAAATTGGGTTGGACAGAAAGGATTCCATCGCCTTTCTCGGCACTGAGAAGACCGCGAAACTGGGCTATAACAGCTTGTTCCCAAATTTGACAGTGAGTATCTATTAATGTGGCAAAAAATTCAGCACCTATATTGTAATTAAAGTGGGGATGGACGATAAGGTCAATATGAGGAAAATGAACATGGAAAAATCCCTTATCTTGCCATTGACTAACATCTTCGGGAAGAAGAAAAGGTAAATAGATTGGACAAATTCCAGTACCAGAAACTAGGAGATTTATTTCACTTTGACGCACTGAGTCACAAACTTTAGCTTTAATTCCTTTCTCAGAATAGAAAGTATTGATCTTAAAATCTGGAAACTTAAAATTACCCTTATCATCTACAACATGAGTATTGCCATCTTGAAAATAGTTGTGCAGAACATCAAACAAAGCAGAACTTGCATCCATAGATCTCTGCAAAGCCATTGGTGAGAAATAAAACTTACTGATAATCTTTCGCAATATTCCCTACTACTTTTGGTGACTTACTGCCCTTCACATGGCACTTTCCTTCGGCCTTCAACATGGGACTTACTCCACCCCTCCACAGGTACTACAGCATGCTACTTGCAAAACTTTCAGTAATATCACTCACACGAAGCCATAACACAGAAAAATGAAAACAAGACAAGGCTCTGATACCAATTGTTTACACAGCGGAAAAATGCACAAGACAATAACTTGCATTCTGTAATAAGGGCACAATACTGCATTACAATTCAAGAGAAAGCTCTTGCAATCAGCTCTACAAAGCTTATGACTCTCTAGCTCTAGACTCTGACTACTCTGAAAATCTATCCAAACCCCGAACGCCTAAATAATGGCATAAGGTCCTTATTTATAGCAAGAGTCAGACATCAAAAGATTAAACTCATTTTGGGTTCCGACCATACAAAGGTGACACACGTCTAACACTGTAGAAGGTAGTGGATGAGTTGATAAGCGCACTAGCTACAGTGTAAGTACAAAGATTCTTCACATGAGACACACCGCATGTGATCACGGCTCACTTTACACCCAAAAGTGACTATGGGGATCATGCTTTTTGGACAGGGTTGCATCCTGTTGTCAAAATCTTAACGTGGCCGACAGCACGGCACTGACAGACCCATGTGCTACTCATCATCAGTATTGTAATCAATCTCGTCTTCATTAGTACTTGAATCGTGTTGGTTGTCAGCATTATCATCTAACTCGTCTGAGCTACCTGAGTTAGCTTCAAGGTTTGTTGGTGGTAAAAGAAATTGTGGCAGAGGGTGGAAAGCGATGGCCAAATCATCAAGTCTTTGGTTGAAAGTGTACACTATTTTAGTGATTTCATCAGGAGAGGCAAAATCAATTTATGTCCTTACAGCAACAAGAGCTGGTAATAGTGCAACCTCCATGTCTTCAACCTGGGCCTATGGGTACCAATTATGAGTTAAAGGATAATATTCTAGTCTTGGTAAGGCATAGTTGAGAGGATTCTGCAAATATCCAGATGGTCCAGTCATGCCTTCTTCAATTGCCCAACAAAAATTCCCTTGCAAATAATCAAAGAATTCTTTCATATCATTTGGATTACTTTGCCAAAGTATCCTAGGAAAAGATCAGCATAGTCTTCAAATTCTATCTAAAAAATAGTAATGCTATTAAAGAAACCAAATTTTGCACACTTAAAAAAATTTCTTTAATCTTTACTGGCCAATTTATTGGTAGCAAAGATGGTATACAAATATCTAAGGTAATTCCATTCCTTAGTGCAAAATAAATACTAGCATTTTGAAGACCAAAATGTTGCAGAAATTCTGTTTGCTGACTTCCTGTGAGAATCCCTCTATCATAGTTATCTCGGATGATATTCCTTAACTCCTGCAACCATTTATTCAAAAAATGTGTGTGAAGTATGGGAGTAATTATTTCAGGTGGGAGTTGAGGAATCCACAAATCCTGTCCATGTTCGTCTTTACTCAGGAACACTTCTGTACCATCTTTCCTTACCAGAGTGTCACCAATTTCAATCATCATATGCATTGGTTCTGCTAGTTTAGCCATTTCCCTTGTAAGAGAATCTGCCAATGGATTATTGTCACCTTTAATCCATTCTATTTCAAAATCATAACTGGTAAAATCAAGATACTAGCGTGCAATTCTTCCATGGGCAATATCCTTATTAGGCTTCTTGCTTAGCAGAGACCTCATTGGCTGACTGTCAGTTTTAACAATAAAATGAACTGGTTTAAGAAAAATCTTAAATTTTTCAATACCTTTCTTGACAGCCAATATTTCTTTCTCATATATGGTATATCTGCACTCTATATCAGTAAATGTACCTGATCTATATCCACACACTTGTGCTCCTTTTAAAGGAATCTCCTGTATTAGCACAACACCCCAATCATCATCAGAAGCATCTGTAAATAAAATCAATGGATAACCTTCTTCTAGTAAATGGAGCGTGGGGAGATACTGGCACTTTTGCTTAATTCTCTAAACAATCTCTGTCAATTCTACAGTCCATGGACCTGCACCTTCTTTAAGCTGAGCTTGAAGCTTCTTTCAGTCCTTCGCCAAACCATTATAGAAAGGACTCACATAATTTAAGAAACCAAGAAATCTCTGTATCTGCTTAGTACCAACCAAGATATCAGGAAATTCAAAAATATGCTTCAAAATATGAGGCTGGAGTTTTACCTTGCCATGAGACAGAACCAAACCCAAGAAATCAATTTCCTGTTTACCAATAACCATTTTCTTGGCAGATAAACAAATTCCATTTTCTCTGATAGCATTATAGAGAGATTCTAAATGCTTTAAATGTTGGGAGTCATCATTAGAGTAGACAATGATATCATCAATATATACAGAGCAAAAATCTTTCAGGCTTCTAAGAGCTCTGTCCATTCGGCACTAAAAATAAGCAGGTACAGTCTTGAGGCCGAAAAGCATCACATTCCACTCATACAGATCTTATACCTGTCTTCTTCTTTCACTTTAATCTGCCAGAAACCAGAATTGCAATCAAACTTAGAAAACACTTTCTTAGAGGCAGCTCTCATTATCAAATCTGTACTGAATGGAATCGGGTAGTTGAATGGGAGGATGATATCATTTAGAGGTTTATAATTTATGCAGAATCTTTTCTTTCATCTTTGTTGTTCAGCTCTTTTGTTGACCAGAAATGCAGGACAACTGTAAGGGATTTCACTTTCTCTAATGAACTTTCCTTCAATAAGCTCATTAAGATGCTCATCCATTTCTTTCACCTCTGTGGGACTCATGAGAGAGGCTGGTTCAAAAGGAATGACAGACTTACATTCAGGTTTAAGCCTAATCTCACATTCTTCATGCTCTTTAGACCAGAACTGTAATGGGTTAAGACTACAACAATCTTGCTCAAATTTGGCTTTAACTGGTTCTAAGAGTAGAGGTAGTTGAGGTCCTTGAGATTTCAGAGGTTCTTTCTTTTGCTTCTTGGCCTTTTCAGAGAGTTTATGGTTGACTAGCTTCAAAGAGGGTATCTTGACTGGACCATCTATATACATTAGGGAAATCTCATGGGTACGCAAAATAAATGGATGGTATTTGGTGAGGAAAGTGTATCCTAGCAGCACATCTTCTCTCAAACTGTCAAGCTCAATTAAATCAACTATAAACTGCTTACATTGTATTTCAATTCAGACATCTTGTGCAAACCTACCCATCTTAATTTCTTCTCCATTAATTGCATAACCTGCTGGCAAATCAGACTTAGTCTTCTAGAATTTAGAAGGAATAGAATTAGTCTTGGCAAAACTACGAGAAGAGCCAGAATCTACAAAGGCATCCATAGGAATGGGCTTATAACTAGAGAAACAAAGACTGACTCAGATATAAGTGCAATTTTCTACCATATATAAAGCATTTGCAGATTCAGAGAGGAGGTCATGCTCAGATTCAAATGGGGATGAGGAGGATTGATCAGCTTTGGTTAATAATTCTTGAATTTCCCCCACTATAGAAGAGAGTTTATCTAAAGCTTTCTATTGGAGAGCACACTGACGAGCAAGAATATCTATAGATTCATTGTAGCAGTCAACTTTGGCACACAAGGCATCAATACTACGACCAAGGGAGACAGAAGGTGAGTGGTGCAATGAATGGTGAGAAGAATGGCGTTTGGAAGAAGAGGATGGTTTAGAAGGAGACCATCTAGGATGGATATAGCCATTGGAAGACTTGTGAGGTGGTGGTGAAGGAGAACGGGAAGTAGAATGCTTGGAAAGATGTTTCATTTGTCTATAGAGAGCAATTTTATCCTTTTCCCATGCTTTAACATCTTTAACTTGCTGTTTAGCAGTAGCTTTTCTTTCTTCCAAAGATCCTTGCATATGATAAGGATCCTTTGATTTTGCCATACTAATCTTGAACTCAAGATCTTTTATCGCCTTCTTTAGTGTCCTAGAGACTACTCTGTGATCGGAAGAGCTGGAACTTTCTGATTCAGACTCAAAAGGACTAGAGGGATAAACCTTCTTGTGTTTATCTTTTGCCATATAGAACTGATCAGGCAGAATTTCAACAAGTTCAAACAAGGAATCATTAGAATAACCCAGAACTTTAGATGAAGTAACAATTTCCCAAACATCTGCTCTATTATGTTCTTCAAACATTGCATAAACCTTGTTTTCTGGATTATACTTCTTTGGACAATTAGTGGCATAATGCGGCCCTTTACAAATAAAACACTGTACAGGTTTATTTCTTTTCCTGAAATCCTTATTCTTTTTGAACAAATATTTAGGTGGCTTTCTATTCTTAAAAGAATTCCTATTTACAGGAGCAAGCCTATATTTCTTCTTATAGGCTTTCTTTTTGTGAAATGATCTTTCAAAATTGTCATCATCATACTTAGAATATTTACACTTTTTACAATGACAATTTTTTCCACAATTTTTCTTGCTGAATTTGCGGACATGCTTGAAATCTTTAATCTGATTAATAGGTGGCAAGCTGCAATAATCCTTCATATTACATGAAGAATTGTACTGGTCTCTGTTATCACTTAAAGCCTTCATTAGACATCCTTTATCCAGTTTATAGCTAACCAAAGTTCTTAACTCACTGAAACCAAAAGTATCGATTTTGGCTCTATACTTGTTAGCTATGTATTCTTCTGCATAATCTCCTAAACCACAAGGCAAAGAATTTAAATAGAATTTCTTTGTGGTTGAATCATGCAATTTTCCGGCAGCGATCATGTATTTCTCAAAGACCAAATTATACTTATGCAATTTTCCAAGGTCTTTTAACTGCAAAGAATACAATATCTTTTCAGCTTCAAGGATATCATTTTTTCTATTGCCACAAAACAAACCTATCAAATATAACTTAAGAGTAGAAAATCCTTCAGCAGATATGTCATTTCTACCCATGACTTTTTCTTTTACATATTCATCTCCATCTGAATCAATTGAAATTATACCATTATTAGGGAGAGAATTCCACCAACTACAAAGCTTACCAGACATGAGTCTTACTGCATATAGCACCTTATTAGCCTTAGACCAACTAGATCCTCTTGTATCATAGAAGTTTTCTAAAGTATCACACCAGGTGCAGATGGTGTCATAAGGATCTATAATTTTATCAATATTCAGAATGTAACCAGAAGTAGCATAAGCTCTAAGTTGTTCAGGTCTGGTATTTTCTGACACAACATCTTTCATTTCTACATCTACCTAGTTTTCCACAGTAGACTAGCTAGCCATGTACAAAGGTTCCCAATCTTCAAAGATTTCTACTACAGGGACATCATTAGAAGACATATATTCTTCTTCAGACATTAACTCTGGAATAGAAACTGTTTCAAATATTTCTTCATCAGAAGAATTCATGGCTGCTGCTGGTTCTTCCATGTAGATAGGCTCATTATCTTCTAATTGGCATTCTTCAAGCCAATCCTTTAATTCTTCAGTTGCCTGTAGCATGTGTTCTTTTTGTTTAGGAAGAACTATTTTAGAAGGCATTTGTGGTGTATGACTTCTATGGGTGGAAGATGCTGGTTTTTCTTCTCCTATTTCTTCAGAGAATAAAATGCTTTTTCTTCTCTGTATTTTCGGTCTGGGCTTAACCTCTGTTTTCTGAGATTTCTGAGTTTTGGCATCCTCAGTTTCTTCCTCAGAACTATCTTTTCCTTTCTGAGATACTCTAATCTTTTTAGCATATTTTCTAACCTTTTCTAGGTTCCTTGCAACATGCTCAAGTAATACTTTATTTTCCTGAGCTTGAGTATCTCTCCTATTGTCAGATGTAGAGACATGATCATAGATCTGTCCTGCCACATTTTCTAATCTTTGGCTGCTAGACTGAATGCTTGTGGCCATTGTGTGTATCTGACTAACTTGATAGTTTAATGTGCCAAAATTATTTAAGGTAGAAGTGCATTGTTTATCTATTCTACCTACAACAGTTTCTGTCTTATATTGACTATTCTATATTTGCAACATTCCATCATAAACAGACATAGTCCTATTAATACCTTGTTTGACATCTACTGCTATGTCATCTATATTTTCTGAAGCTGTTTGCATCCAGCTAGATTGCCAATTTCTCTGGGCTTCAAAATTCTTTTGCTTAGTTCCCACCTTTGTGTGAACTTTTGCTTCATACCTGCCCCATGTTTTATCATCAGGGTTTACAACCTGATAACTATCCTATGTAGGCCATCTGCCAGGAGTATAGCTAACTAATTCAACAGCAGTTGTAGGATCTACTTGGACAGTATGCTTAGTTCTTCTCTCAGATCCATATCTGGGCAGATGTTCTCGCATCATGCTAGCATGTTCTCCTAGCTTAGCTATTTTAATGTTTTTTCCTTTTCTTTTCCTTTCAGATTCTTCTTCTTGCTTTAGAGCAAGATGCAATCTAGCACTTACTTGTCTAGCCAGTTCATCTATTTGATCAAGATTTTCTACTGGGTTAGACCTGTGTGATCTAGAAGAAAAGGAGGATCGAGAAGGCATTTGTTTAAACCTTTGGGAGCTGCTAGAAGTTGAACATTCTTCAGGATTGTAATCTACAAAAGGTTTCCTATTAGAACTAGCATAAGCATGAGCCATAAATCTGCTGCGAGACAGTGGTTGAGATCTGGCTTGGGTTTCATCAATCAATAGCTGTTCAAGAATAGTTTGACCAGGGACAGATTGAAATGTGATGGTGCCTACTCTGCGGGATTGGAACAACGGTCTATCTGAGAATCTATTTCTGTGAATAGGAAGGTCAATAAACTATGGCTTTTATCTATCAAGCAGTTGTTCTATTATAGGGAATCTTATGTCAAAACCAGTTGCATCTATAAATCAGCCATAATCAAGAAGATTGGACGATCCTCTTGGGAAACTTACCCCCATGGGCAAAGAAACTGGTGGAGACATAGTATTCATGATTCTATAAATGCAACAACCTCCTATGGTAGCATAGACAGATCTGGGCATTAAATAGACACCTTTAACTTGTAAAAGTAGAAAGAAAGCAGAAGAAATGAATTTACCAGAAAGAGAAAGGGTGAAATTAGGTTGGACAGAAAGGATTCCATCTCCTTTCTCAGCACTGAGAAGACCACGAAACTGGGCTATAACAGCTTGTTCCCAGATTTGACAACGAGTATCTATTAATGTGGCAAAAAATTCAGCACCTATATTGTAATTAAAGTGGGGATGGACGATAAGGTCAACATGAGGAAAATGAACATGGAAAAATCCCTTATCTTGCCATCGACTAACATCTTCGGGAAGAAGAAAAGGTAAATAGATTGGACAAATTACAGTACCAGAAACTAAGAGATTTATTTCACTTTGACGCATAGAGTCACAAACTTTAGCTTTAATTCCTTTCTCAGGATAGAAAGTATTGATCTTAACATCGGGAAACTTAAAATTACCTTTATCATCTACAACATGAGTATTGCCATCTTGAAAATAGTTGTGCAGAACATCAGACAAAGTAGAACTTGCATCCATAGATCTACGCAAAGCCATTGGTGAGAAATAAAACTTACTGATAATCTTTCACGATATTCCTTGCTACTTTTGGCGACTTACTGCCCTTCACACGGCACTTTCCTTCGGCCTTCAATACTCTAAAAATTTATCCAAACCCCGAATGCCTAAACAAAGGCATAAGGTCCTTATTTATAGCAAGAGTCGAACATCAAAAGATTAAACTCATTTTGGGTTCCAACCATACAAAAGTGACACGCGCCCCATACTGTAGGTAGTGGAGAATAAAGTATTGATAGTACTTCTACAGTGGAGCGTACAATTATTTATCACATGACACACACCGCATATGATCACTGCTCACTTTACACCCAAAAGTGACTATGGGGATCATGCTTTTTGGACAAGGTTGTGTCCTGTTGTCGGAATCTTAATGTGGCTGACAGCATGGCACTGACAGACCCATGTGCTACTCATCATCAGTATTGTAATCAATCTCTTCTTCATCAGTACTTCAATCGTGTTGGTTGTCAGCATTATCATCTAACTCGTCTGAGCTACCTGAGTTAGCTTCAAGGTTTGTTGGTGGTAAAAGAAATTGTGGCAGAGGGCGGAAAGCGATGGCCAAATCATCAGGTCTTTGGTTGAAAGTGTACACTATTTTAATGATTTCATCAAGAGAGGCAAAATCAATTTATGTCCTTACAGCAACAAGAGCTGGTAATAGTGCAACCTCCATGTCTTCAACCTGGGCCTGTGGTTACCAATTATGAGTTAAAGGATAATATTCTAGTCATGGTAAGGCATAGTTGAGAGGATTCTGCAAATATCCAGACGGTCCAGTCATGCCTTCTTCAATTGCCCAGCAAAAATTCCCTTGCAAATAATCAAAGAATTCTTTCATATCATCTTGGATTACTTTGCCACAGTATCCTAGGAAAACATCAGCATAGTCTTCAAATTCTGTCTAAAAAATAGTAATGCTATTAAAGAAACCAAATTTTGCACACTTAAGAAAATTTCTTTTAATCTTTACTAGCCAATTTATTGGGAGCAAAGATGTTATACAAATATCTAAGGTAATTCCATTCCTTAGTGCAAAATAAATACTAGCATTTTGAAGACCAAAATGTTGCAGAAATTCTGTTTGCTGACTTCCTATGAGAATCCCTCTTTCATAGTTATCTCGGATGATATTCCTTAACTCCTGCAACCATTTATTCAAAAAATGTGTGTGAAGTATGGGAGTAATTATTTTAGGTGGGAGTTGAGGAATCCACAAATCCTATCCATGTTCGTCTTTACTCAGGAACACTTATGTACCATCTTTCCTTACCAGAGTGTCACCAATTTCAATCATCATATGCATTGGTTCTGCTAGTTTAGCCATTTCCCTTGTAAGAGAATCTGCCAATGGATTATTGTCACCTTTAATCCATTCTATTTCAAAATCATAACTGGTAAAATCAAGATACCAGCGTGCAATTCTTCCATGGGCAATATCCTTATTAGGCTTCTTGCTTAGTAGAGACCTCATTGGCTGACTGTCAGTTTTAACAATAAAATGAACTGGTTTAAGAAAAATCTTAAATTTTTCTATACCTTTTTTGACAGCCAATATTTCTTTTTCATAAATGGTGTATCTGCACTTTGTATCAGTAAATGTAACTGATCTACATCCACACACTTGGGCTCCTTTTAAAGGAATCTCTTGAATCAACACAGCACCCCAAACATCATCAGAAGCATCTATAAATAAAATCAATGGATAACCTTCTTCTGGTAAATGGAGCGTGGGGAGATACTGGCACTTTTGCTTAATTCTCTGAACAATCTCTGTCAATTCTTCAGTCCATGGACCTGCACCTTCTTTAAGCTGAGCTTGAAGCTTCTTTTGGTCCTTCGCCAAACCATTATAGAAAGGACTCACATAATTTAAGTAACCAAGAAATCTCTGTATCTGCTTAGTACCAACCAAGATATCAGGAAATTCAGAAATATGCTTCAAAATATGAGGCTGGAGTTTTACCTTGCCATGAGACAGAACCAGACCCAAGAAATCAATTTCCTATTTACCTATAACCATCTTTTTGGCAGATAAACAAATTCCATTTTCTCTGATAGCATTATAAAGAGATTCTAAATGTTTTAAATGTTGGGAATCATCATTAGAGTAGACAATGATATCATCAATATATACAGAACAAAAATCTTTTAAACTTCTCAAAGCTCTATCCATTCTGCGCTGGAAGTAAGCAGGTGCAGTCTTGAGGCCAAAAGGCATCACATTCCACTCATACAGACCTTGTGGTATAGAGAAAGCTATCTTATACCTGTCTTCTTCTTTCACTTTAATCTGCCAGAAACTAGACTTGCAATCAAACTTAGAAAACACTTTCTTAGATGTAGCTCTCATTATCAATTCTGTACTGAATGGAATCGGGTAGTTGAATGGGAGGATGATATCATTTAGAGGTTTATAATTTATGCAGAATCTTTTCTTTCCTCTTTTCTACTCGGCTCTTTTGTTCACCAGAAATGCAGGACAATTGTAAGGGCTTTTGCTTTCCCTAATGAACTTTCCCTCAATGAGTTCATTAAGATGTTCGTCCATTTCTTTCACCTCTGTAGGACTCATGAGATAGGCTGGTTCAAAAGGAATGATAGACTTACATTCAGGTTTAAGCCTAATCTCACACTCTTCATGTTCCTTAGACTAGAACTGCAAAGGGTTAAGACTACAACAGTCTTGCTCAAATTTAGCTTTAACTGGTTCTAAGAGTAAAGGCAATTGAGGTCCTTGGGATTTCAGAGGTTCTTTCTTTTGCTTCTTGGCCTTTTCAGATAGTTTATGGTTGACTAACTTCAGAGAGGGTATCTTGACAGGACCATCTGTATGCTTAAGGGATATCTCATGGGTACGCAAAACAAATGGCTGGTATTTGGTGAGGAAAGTGTAACCTAGCAGCACATCTTCTCTCAGACTGTCAAGCTTAATTAGATCAACTATAAACTGTTTACCTTGTATTTCAAATCAGACATCTTGTGCAAACCTACCCATCTTAATTTCTTCTCCATTAATTTCATAACCTGTTGGCAAATCAGACTTAGTCTTCCAAAATTCAGAAGGAATAGCATTAGTAATGGCAAAACTGCGAGAAGAGCCAGAATCTACAAAGGCATCCATAGGAATGGGCTTATAACTAGAGAAACAAAGATTGACTCGGATATAAGTGCAATTTTCTACCATATATAAAGCCTTTGCAGATTCAGAGAGGAGGTCATGCTCAGATTCAGATGGGGATGAGGAGGATTGATCAGCTTTGGTTAATAATTCTCAAATTTCCCCCACTGCAGAAGAGAGTTTATCTAAAGATTTCTATTGGAGAGCACACTAACGAGCAAGAATATCTACAGATTCATTGCAGTGGTCAACTTTGGCAAACAAGGCATCAATACTACGACCAAGGGAGACAGAAGGTGACTGGTGCAATGAATGGCGAGAAGAATGGCATTTGGAAGAAGAGGATGGTTTAGAAGGAGACCATCTGGGATGGATATAGCCATGGGAAGACTTGCGAGGCAGTGGTGAAGGAGAACGGGAAGTAGAATGCTTGGAAGGATGTTTCATTTGTCTATAGAGAGCAATTTTCTTCTTTTCCCATGCTTTAATATCCTTTACCTGCTGTTTAGTAGCAGCTTTTCTTTCTTCCAAAGATCCTGGCATATGATAAGGATCCTTTGATTTCACTATACTGATCTTGAACTCAAGATCTTTTATTGCCTTCTTTAGTGTCCTGGAGACTGCTCTGTGATCGGAAGAGCTAGAACTTTCTGATTCAGACTCAGAAGGACTAAAGGGATAAACCTTCCTCTGTTTATCTTTTACCATATAGAACTGATCTGGCAAAATTTCAACAAGTTCAAACAAGGAATCATTAGAATAACCCAGAACTTCAGATGAAGTAACAATTTCCCAAACATCTGATCTATTATGTTCTTCAAACATTGCATAAACCTTGTTTTTCGGATTATACTTCTTAGGAAAATTAGTGGCATAATGTGGCCCTTTACAAATAAAACACTGTACAGGTTTATTTCTTTTCCTAAAATCTTTATTCTTTTTGAACAAATACTTTGGTGGCTTTCTATTCTTAAAAGAATTCCTATTTACATGAGCAAGCCTATATTTCTTCTTGTAGGCTTTCTTTTTGTGGAAAGATCTTTCAAAATTGTCATCATCATATTTGGAATATTTACACTTTTTACAATGACAATTTTTACCACAACTTTTCTTGCTGGATTTGCGGACATGCTTGAAATCTTTAATCTGATTAATGGGTGGCAAACTACAATAATCCTTCATATTGCATGAAGAATTGTACTGGTCTCTATTATCACTTAAAGCCTTCAGAAGACATCCTTTATCCAGTTTATAGCTAACCAAAGTTCTTAACTCACTGAAACCAAAAGTATCTATTTTGGCTTTATACTTGTTAGCTATGTATTCTTCTGCATAATCTCCTAAACCACAAGGCAAAGAATTTAAATAAAATTTCTTTGTGGTTGAATCATGCAATTTTCTTGCAGCTATCATGTACTTCTCAAAGACCTAATTATGCTTATGCAATTTTCCAAGGTCTTTTAACTGCAAAGAATACAATATCTTTTCAGCTTCAAGGATATCATTTTTTCTATTGCCACAAAATAAACCAATTAGATATAACTTTAATGTAGCAAATCCTTCAGCAGAAATATCATTCCTACCCATGTCTTTTTCTTTTACATATTCATCTCCGTCTGAATCAATTGAAATTATACCATTATCAGGGAGAGAATTCCACCAGCTACGAAGCTTACGAGACATGAGTCTTACTACATATAGCACCTTATTAGCCTCAGACCAACTAGATCCTCTTGTATCATAGAAGTTTTCTAAAGTATCACACCAGGTGCAAATGGTGTCATAAGGATCTATAATTTTATCAATATTCAGAATATAACCAGAAGTAGCATAAGCTCTAAGTTGTTCAGGTCTGGCATTTTCTGACATAGCATCTTTCATTTCTACATCTACCTAGTTTTCCACAGTAGACTGGCTAGCCATGTACAAAGGTTCCCAATCTTCAAAGATTTCTACTACAGGGACATCATTAGAAGACATATATTTTTCTTTAGACATTGACTCTGGAATAGAAACTGTTTCAAATATTTCTTCATTAGAAGAATTCATGGCTACCACTGGTTCTTCCATGTAAACAAGCTCATTATCTTCTAATTGGCATTCTTCAAGCCAATCCTTTAATTCTTTAGTTGCCTATAGCATGTGTTCTTTTTGTTTAGGAAGAACTATTTTAGAAGGCATTTGTGGTGTATGACTTCTATGGGTGAAAGATGCTGGTTCTTCTTGAATTTCTTCAGAGAAAAGAATACTTTTTCTTCTCTAGATTTTGGGTTTGGGGTTAGGCTCTATTTTCTAAGATTTCTAAGTTTTGGCATCCTCAGTTTCTTCCTCAGAACTATCTTTTCCTTTCTGAGATACTCTAATCTTCTTGGCATATTTTCTAACCTCTTCTAGGTTCCTCGCAACATGCTCAAGTAATACTTTATTTTCTTGAGCTTGAGTATCTCTCTTGTTATCAGACAGTGAGACATGATCATAAATCTGTCCTGCCACATTTTTTAATCTTTGGCTGCTAGCCTGAATGCTTGTGGCCATTGTGTGTATCTGACTAACTTGATAGTTTAAAGTGCCAAAATTATTTAAGGTAGAAGTGCATTGTTTATCAATTCTACCTGCAGCTGTTTCTGTCTTATATTGACCATTCTGTATTTGCAACATACCATCATAAACAGAAATAGTCCTATTAATACATTGTTTGACATCTACTGCTATGTCATCTATATTTTCTGAAGCTGTTTGCATCCAAGTGGACTGCCAATTTCTCTGGGCTTCAGAATTCTTTTGCTTAGTTCCCACCTTTGTGTGAACTTTTGCTTCATACCTGCCCCATGTTTTATCATCAGGGTTAACAATCTAATAACTATCCTGTGTAGGCCATCTGCCAGGAGTATAGCTAACTAATTCAACAGCAGTTGTAGGATCTACTTGGACAGTATGCTTAGTTCTTCTCTCAGATCCATATCTGGGCAGAAGTTCTCGCATCATGCTAGCATGTTCTCCTAGCTTAGCTATTTTAATGCATTTTCCTTTTCTTTTCCTTTCAGATTCTTCTTCTTGCTTCGGAGCAAGATGCAATCTAGCACTTACTTGTCTAGCCAGTTCATCTATTTGATCAGGATTTTCTACTGGGTTAGACCTGTGTGATCTGGAAGAAAAGGAGGATCGAGAAGGCATTTGTTTAAACCTTTGGGAGCTGCTAGAAGTCGAACATTCTTCAGGATTATAGTCAACATAAGGCTTTCTATTAGAGCTAGCATAAGCATGAGCCATAGATCTGCTGCGAGACAGTGGTTGAGCTCTGGCTTGGGTTTCATCAATGAGTGGTTGTTCAAGAATAGTTTGACCAGGGACAGATTGTAATGTGATGGTGCCTACTCTGTGTGATTGGAACAGCGGTCTGTCAGAGAATCTATTTCTATGAATGGGAAGGTCAATAAACTGCGGCTTTTGTCTATCAAGTAGTTGTTCTATTATAGGGAATCCTATGTCGAAACTAGTTGCATCAATAAATCGGCCATAATCAAGAAGATTGGACAATCCTCTTGGGAAACTTACCCCCGTGGGCAAAGAAACTGGTGGAGACATAGTATTCATGATTCTGTAAATGCAATGACCTCCTATGGTAGCATAGACAGATCCGGGCATTAAAGAGACACCTTTAACTTGTAAAAGCAGACAGAAAGCAGAAGAAATGAATTTATTAGAAAGAGAAAGGGTGAAATTGGGTTGGACAGAAAGGATTCCATCACCTTTCTCGGCACTGAGAAGACCACGAAACTGGGCTATAATAGCTTGTTCCCAAATTTGACAACAAGTATCTATTAATGTGGCAAAAAATTCAGCACCTATATTGTAATTAAAGTGGGGATGGACGATAAGGTCAACATGAGGAAAATGAACATGGAAAAATCCCTTATCTTGCCATCAAAGTGGGGATTTTTCCATGTTCATTTTCCTCATGTTGACCTTATCATCCATCCCCACGTTAATTACAATATAGGTGCTAAATTTTTTGCCACATTAATAGATATTCGATGTCAAATCTGGGAACAAGCTATTATAGCCCAGTTTCATGGTCTTCTCAGTGCTAAGAAAGGAGATGGAAACCCTTCTCTCCAACCTAATTTCACCCTTTCTCTTTCTAATAAATTCATTTCTTCTACTTTCTGTCTGCTTCTACAAGTTAAAGGTGTCTCTTTAATGCCCGGATCTGTCTATGCTACCATAGGAGGTCGTTGCATTTACAGAATCATGAATACTGTGTCTCCACCAATTTGCTTGCCCACGGGCGTAAGTTTCCCAAGAGGATCATCCAATCTTCTTGATTATGGCTGATTTATAGATGCAACTAGTTTCAACATAGGATTCCCTATAATAGAACAACTGCTTGATAGACAAAAGTCACAGTTTATTGACCTTCCCATTCACAGAAATAAATTCTCTGACAGACCGTTGTTCCAATCTCGCAGAGTAGGCACCATCACATTACAATCTGTCCCTGGTCAAACTATTCTTGAACAACCATTGATTGATGAAACCCAAGCTAGAGCTCAACCACTGTCCCGCAGCAGATCTATGGCTCATGCTTATGCTAGTTCTAATAGGAAGCCTTATGTTGACTACAACCCAAAAGAATGTTCGACTTCTAGTATCTCCCAAAGGTTTAAACAAATGCCTTCTAGATCCTCCTTTTCTTCCAGATCACACAGGTTTAACCCAGTAGAAAATCCTGATCAAATAGATGAACTAGCCTGACAAGTAAGTGCTAGATTACATCTTGCTCCGAAGCAAGAAGAAGAATCTGAAAGGAAAAGAAAAGGAAAAAGCATTAAAATAGCTAAGCTAGGAGAACATGCTAGCATGATGCGAGGACATCTACCCAGATATGTATCTGAGAGAAGAACTAAGCATACTGTCCAAGTAGATCCTACAACTGCTGTGGAATTGGTCAGTTATACTCCTAGCAGATGGCCTACACAGGATAGTTATTAGGTTGTAAACCCTGATGATAAAACATGGGGCAGGTATGAAGCAAAAGTTCACACAAAGGTGGGAACTAAGCAAAAGAATTCTGAAGCCCAGAGAAATTGGCAGTCCAGTTGGATGCAAACAGCTTCAGAAAATATAGATGACATAGCAGTAGATGTCAAACAAGGTATTAATAGGACTATTTTTGTTTATGATGGAATGTTGCGAATACAGAATAGTCAATATAAGACAGAAACTGCTGTAGGTAGAATTGATAAACAATGCACTTCTAACTTAAATAATTTTGGTACTTTAAATTATTAAGTAAGTCAGACACACACAATAGCCACAAGCATTCAGGCTAGCTGTCAAAGACTAGAAAATGTGGCAGGACAGATCTATGATCATGTCTCTACATCTGAGAATAGGAGAGATACTCAAGCTCAGGAAAATAAAGTATTACTTGAGCATGTTGCAAGGAACCTAGAAAAGGTTAGAAAATATGCTAAAAAGATTAGAGTATCTCAGAAAGGAAAAGATAGTTCTGAGGAAGAAACTGAGGATGCCAAAACTCAGAAATCTCAAAAAACAGAGCCTAAGCCCAGACCCAAAATACAGAGAAGAAAAAGCATTTATTCTCTGAAGAAATAGAAGAAGAAAAACCAACATCTTCCACCCATAGAAGTCATACACCACAAATGCCTTCTAAAATAGTTCTTCCTAAACAAAAAGAACACATGCTACAGGCAACTGAAGAATTAAAGGATTGGCTTGAAGAATGCCAATTAGAAGATAATGAGCCTGTCTACATGGAAGAACCAGCAGCAACCATGAATTCTTCTGATGAAGAAATATTTGAAACAGTTTCTATTCCAAAGTCAATGTCTGAAGAAGAATATATGTCTTCTAATGATGTCCCTGTAGTAGAAATCTTTGAAGATTGGGAACCTTTGTACATGGCTAGCTAGTCTACTGTGGAAAACTAGGTAGATGTAGAAATGAAAGATGATGTGTCAGAAAATGCCAGACCTGAACAACTTAGAGCTTATGCTACTTCTGGTTACATTCTGAATATTGATAAAATCATAGATCCTTATGACACCATTTGCACCTGGTGTGATACTTTAGAAAACTTCTATGATACAAGAGGATCCAGTTGGTCTGAGGCTAATAAGGTTCTATATGCAGTAAGACTCATGTCTGGTAAGCTCCGTAGTTGGTGGAATTCTCTCCCTGATAATGGTATAATTTCAATTGAATCACACGGAGATGAATATGTAAAATAAAAAGACATGGGTAGGAATGATATTTCTGCTGAAGGATTTGCTACATTAAAGTTATATCTGATTGGTTTATTTTGTGGCAATAGAAAAAATGATATCCTTGAAGCTGAAAAGATATTGTATTCTTTGCAGTTAAACGACCTTGGAAAATTGCATAAGTATAATTTGGTCTTTGAGAAATACATGATAGCTGTAGGAAAATTGCATGATTCAACCACAAAGAAATTCTATTTCAATTCTTTGCCTTGTGGTTTAGGAGATTATGCAGAAGAATACATAGCTATCAAGTATAAAGCCAAAATTGATACGTTTGGTTTCAGTGAGTTAAGAACTTTGGTTAGCTATAAACTGGATAAAGGATGTCTAATGAAGGCTTTAAGTGATAACAGAGACCAGTACAATTCTTCATGTAATATGAAGGATTATTGCAGTTTTCCCACCCATAAATCAGATTAAAGATTTCAAGCATGTTCGCAAATTCAACAAGAAAAGTTGTCGTAAAAATTGTCATTGTGAAAAGTGTAAATATTCCAAGTATGATGATGACAATTTTGAAAGATCTTTCCACAAAAAGAAAGCCTACAAGCAGAAATATAGGCTTGCTCCTGTAAATAGAAATTCTTTTAAGAATAGAAAGCCACCAAAATATTTGTTCAAAAAGAATAAAGATTTCAGGAAAAGAAATAAACCTGTACAGTGTTTTATTTGTAAAGGGCCACATTATGCCACTAATTGTCCTAAGAAGTATAATCTAGAAAACAAGGTTTATGCAATGTTTGAAGAACAGAATAGATCAGATGTTTGGGAAATTGTTACTTCATCTGAAGTTCTAGGTTATTCTAATGATTCCTTGTTTGAACTTGTTGAAATTCTGCCTGATCAGTTCTATATGGCAAAAGATAAACACAGGAAGGCTTATCCCTCTAGTCCTTCTGAGTCTGAATCAGAAAGTTCCAGCTCTTTCGATCATAAACCAGTCTCCAAGACACTAAAGAAGGCGATAAAAGATCTTGAGTTCAAGATCAGTATGGCAAAATCAAAGGATCCTTATCATATGCCAAGATCTTTGGAAGAAAGAAAAGCTGCTGCTAAACAGCAAGTTAAAGATATTAAAGCATGGGAAAAGGAGAAAATTGCTCTCTATAGACAAATGAAACATCCTTCCAAGCATTCTCCTTCCCGTTCTCCTTCACCACCACCTTGCAAGTCTTCCCATGGCTATATCCATCCCAGATGGTCTCCTTCTAAACCATCCTCTTCTTCCAAATGCCATTCTTCTCGCCATTCATTGCACCACTCACCTTCTATCTCCCTTGGTCGTAGTATTGATGCCTTGTGTTCCAAAGTTGACCATTGCAATGAATCTATAGATATTCTTGCTCGTCGGTGTGCTCTCCAATAGAAAGCTTTAGATAAACTCTCTTCTGCAGTGGGGGAAATTCGAGAATTATTAACCAAAGCTTATCAATCCTCCTCATCCCCATCTGAATCTGAGCATGACCTCCACTCTGAATCTGCAAATGCTTTATATATGGTAGAAAATTGCACTTATATCTGAGTCAATCTTTGTTTCTCTGGTTATAAGCCCATTCCTATGGATGCCTTTGTAGATTCTGGCTCTTCTCGCAGTTTTGCCAAGACTAATGCTATTCCTTCTGAATTCTGGAAGACTAAGTCTGATTTGCCAGTAGGTTATGCAATTAATGGAGAAGAAATTAAGATGGGTAGGTTTGCACAAGATGTCCGAATTGAAATACAAGGTAAACAGTTTAAAGTTGATCTAATTGAGCTTGACAGTCTGAGAGAAGATGTGCTGCTAGGTTACACTTTCCTCACCAAATACCAGCCATTTGTTTTGCGTACCCATGAGATATCCCTTAAGCATACAGATGGTCCTGTCAAGATACCCTCTCTAAAGTTAGTCAACCATAAACTATCTGAAAAGGCCAAGAAGCAAAAGAAAGAACCTCTGAAATCCCAAGGATCTCAATTGCCTTTACTCTTAGAACCAGTTAAAGCTAAATTTGAGCAAGACTGTTGTAGTCTTAACCCTTTGCAGTTCTGCTCTAAGGAACATGAAGAGTGTGAGATTAGACTTAAACTTGAATGTAAGTCTGTCATTCCTTTTGAACCAGCCTATCTCATGAGTCCTACAGAGGTGAAAGAAATTGACGAACATCTTAATGAACTCATTGAGGGAAAGTTCATTAGGGAAAGCAAAAGCCCTTACGGTTGTCCTGCATTTCTGGTGAACAAAAGAGCCGAGCAGCAAAGAGGCAAGAAAAGATTTTGTATCAATTATAAGCCTCTAAATGATATCATCCTCCCATTCAACTATCCAATTCCCTTCAACACAGATTTGATAATGAGAGCCGCATCTAAGAAAGTGTTTTCTAAGTTTGATTGCAAGTCTGGTTTCTGGCAGATTAAAGTGAAAGAAGAAGACAGGTATAAGACAGCTTTCTCTATACCACAAGGTCTGTATGAGTGGAATGTGATGCCTTTTGGCCTCAAGACTGCACCTGCTTATTTTCAGCACAGAATGGATAGAGCTTTGAGAAGTTTAAAAGATTTTTGTTCTGTATATATTGATGATATAATTGTCTATTCTAATGATGATTCACAGCATTTGAAGCACCTCGAATCTCTCTACAATGCAATCAGAGAAAATGGAATTTGTTTATCTGCCAAGAAAATGGTTATTGGTAAACAAGAAATTGATTTCTTGGGTCTGGTTCTGTCTCATGGCAAGGTAAAACTCCAGCCTCATATTTTCAAGCATATTTATGAATTTCCTGATATCTTGGTTGGTACTAAGCAGATACAGAGATTTCTTGGTTGCTTAAATTATGTGAGTCCTTTCTATAATGGTTTGGTGAAGGACCAAAAGAAGCTTCAAGCTCAGCTTAAAGAAGGTGCAGGTCCATGGACTGAAGAATTGACAGAGATTGTTCAGAGAATTAAGCAAAAGTGCCAATATCCCCCCACACTCCATTTACCAGAAGAAGGTTATCCATTGATTTTATTTACAGATGCTTCTGATGATGTTTGGGGTGTTGTGTTGATTCAGGAGATTCCTTTAAAAGGAGCCCAAGTGTGTGGATATAGATCAGTCAGCCAATGTTGTCTCTGCTAAGCAAGAAGCCTAATAAGGATATTGCCCATGGAAGAATTGCACGCTGGTATCTTGATTTTACCAGTTATGATTTTGAAATAGAATGGATTAAAGGTGACAATAATCCATTAGCAGATTCTCTTACAAGGGAAATGGCTAAACTAGCAGAACCAATGCATATGATGATTGAAATTGGTGACACTCTGGTAAGGAAAGATGGTACAGAAGTGTTCCTGAGTAAAGATGAACATGGACAGGATTTGTGGATCCCTCAACTCCCACCTGAAATAATTACTCTCATACTTCACACACATTTTTTGAATAAATGGTTGCAAGAGTTAAGGAATATCATCCGAGATAACTATGACAGAGGGATTCTCACAGGAAGTCAGCAAACATAATTTCTGTAACATTTTGGTCTTCAAAATGCTAGTATTTATTTTGCACTTAGAAATGGAATCACATTTGATATTTGCATTACATCTTTGCTTCCAATAAATTGGCTTGTAAAGATTAAAAGGAATTTTCTCAAATGTGCAAAATTTGGTTTCTTTAACAGCATTTGAAGACTATGTAGATCTCTTTCTGGGATATAATGATAAAGTTATCCAGGATGACATGAAAGAATTTTTTGATTATCTGCAAGGAAATTTCTGTTGGGCTATCGAAGAAGGAATGAATGGACCATCTGGGTATTTGCAAAATACATTTAATTATGCACTACCAAGAATTGAATATTATCCTTTAACTCATAATTGGTACCCACAAGCCCAGGTTGAAGACATGGAGGTTGCACTATTACCAGCTCTTGTTGCAGCAAGGACCAAAATTGATTTTGCATCTCCTGATGAAGTCACTAAGATTGTCTATACTTTCAATCAGCGAAATGATGATTTGGCAATTGCTTTCAAACCTCTTCCTTAGCATCTTTTGCCACCAACTAATTTAGACCACAACTATGAATCAGAAAGCTCTGGTAATTGGGACCCAGACTATGGAAATAATGAAGATTCCACTGACGAAGAAGAAATTGATTACACTACTAATGATGACTAGCACATGGGTTTGTCAGTGCCATGATGTTGGCCACGTTAAGATTCTGACAACAGGATGCAACCCTGTCCAAAAAGCATGATCCCCATAGTCACTTTTGGGTGTAAAGTGAGCCGTGATCACATGCGGTGTGTTTCATGTGAAGAATCTTTGTACTTACACTGTAGCTAGTGCACTTACCAACTCATCCACTACCTTCTACAATGTTAGACGCATGTCACTTTTGTATGGTCGGAACCCAAAATGAGTTCAATCTTTTGATGTCTGACTCTTGCTATAAATAAGGACCTTATGCCTTTGTTTAGGCATTCGGGGTTTGGATAAATTTTCAGAGTATTCAAAGTCTAGAGTTAGAGAGTCATAAGCTTTGTAGAGCTGATTGCAAGAGCTTGCTCTTGAATTGTAATGCAGTATTGTGCCCTTATTACTGAATACAAGTTATTGTCTTTTGGATTTTTCCACTGTGTAAGAACAAATTGGTATCAGAGCCCTTATGCAGTATTGTGCCCTTATTACTGAATACAAGTTATTGTCTTTTGGATTTTTCCGTTTTGAGTTCCGACCATACAAGTTATTGTCTTTTGGATTTTTTTACGGATTTAATTTGACTCATAAAAAATATTAAGACTTCTAAAATTTTCTCTTAAGTTCAAATCCGAGATTTGACACTTAAGGATAGAACTTAACCAAACTCTAACTTAATGATAATAAAAATAATCATAAATTAAAAATTAATTAACAAAATTTCACACACAACACATTTACACAAGAAGACCTTAATCCCCTCTTAGGATATGGCCTAGGTATACTAGGGAATCATAACAATGGTTTCTTGAGAACCTCCACAATTTTCCATTGGTCATGAAAATTAACCTACACACTTGCATTTAAATGTCAATATATCTAAGATAATAGACGAAGTATAACTTATAATTAAATCAATATACACAATATAAATAAATCATAATTAACCAACATTATCATGATTCAATAAAAATCCAATGATAAGTTTAATCTACTATCGAAATCATATTTACACACAATCACATAAAACACATAGCATCTATCCAATTACATTAATATCCATTATTGCATATTTAAATCCATTCTTAAATCAATCCATAATGACAAGATAAATATGAATTCTATACTTGGATATGGATAATGTAAACAAGTCCATAATCATTAATTAGCCAATTCATCATCCAAGCAGATAATCAATTACTATTCTGAACATAGTATCAGTGTCCACATAGTCTATGATCATAACAAAGTATACTAGCATATCCATGAGTGTTATAAGTATAACAAGTCTTATCAACATAAGATGTGATAATGAGGAAGAGAATTTGGCTTCACATTTCTAGAAGATTATCCAATTAAATTCTTATGGACCGATTGTAAGAAAGCATTATGATCTACCTAAAGGGTAGGGTGCTCTATGGGTGATAAATAGTTTGCTAGTGTTCCTTGTTTATAAGTGTGTCAATTGACAACATGATGGGAAATGATTTATAGTGTTTCTTGATATGCCTTTTAGGGGTCTTATGATGTGTAATCATTTAGTGATGTCTTGTATTGTTTTGTATGTATTCTTGTTGAGTGTTGTGATGTGCTAGTCCATGTTGTAGGGGTCTTATGAAGATTTACAAGTTGTTTTATTATTTCTTGTAACATGTTATGATGTGGTGTTAAGTATTGTGAAGTGTTTGATAAAATTTGAGTGTTATGATGATTTTTGAATCTAAACATACCTAATAAAGATAATAATTATAGTGCATAACTACATATTGCTTCATAAACTATGGATTACCTATTTGGCCACTTCAGGCCAAGTTAGTGGTTGAGAAGGACCAATTTTATGATGTGTGGGTTCATTATACCTTCCCCATACATAGCTAGTGCATAGGACAAAGTGGAAGTTTCTTAGAATTTATCACATTGGATTCTTGATTATGTTACTATTATTGTACTTGTGGATGTACTTGGCATGTTTTCTATATTGTTGTGTTAGTTTACATTGAATGTACCATTATTATGTTGTACTATGAACTTATTGTAACTCATGGATCTTTTTTACTATGTTGAGAGAGACTTATTGATGTATGTAATGATTATGAATTATAATGGAAATAATTATATTCTCTTTATACATTGGATTTTAACTTCCTTTATATGTACATGCTTCAATTATTAGTTAAAAGTAAGAAAATTTTGGGGTTGTGTTTTTGCGGTTGTTACAAAATATTTCTCTATGGCATCTAATTAATATATATAAGATTTTACAAAATACTTTACAAAGGATTATTGTTCCATCCAATGTTAATTCTACAAAAGTTTCATCTAGCCTTGAGCCTATTTATAAAAATCTCTAAGATTCTATTTGAAACTCCTGAATTACCTAATCTAAGTAATTGCATAACACATACCGTTATATATCTATTACTAATTTTTTGTTCACACTAAAAATTAGTTGGACCTAAGTGTAATTGTTTAGAAGGAATAATAGAAAACTTCAAAGTTATGCATTTCTTGAATAGTTGATGCCTTGACAGAGTAGAGAAGGATATCCAGTTGTCAGGATAACCCATCAGTTCAATTAGGACTGATAAGTTATCATGACAAGGGAATTGATTGTCAAGAAATCAAACATTTAAGGAGATACAATTGTTCTACTTAGTTTGATCTTTCAAGAGTTATAAGTTAAATTGATTATTCAGTCAATTAGTTTTGAATAAAAGAGAGAAAGATATTGTATTACACTGTTATTTCATGTCATGTTTTGAACATACATTTAGGTATCTATTACTTTATCTCATGTATTGATTGAAAAGGAAATACATATACATCATATGCATCAGAGAAACTAACCGATCATGTTTAAAAGAAGTGTTCAAATGTGTCCCACACAAGCTGTACGAGTAACTAGACTGAGCAATTGCAGACATGCAAGCTATGCATCTGTTTGATAAAAGAGAAAGAAATAAACATATGATAAATCTAAACATCCATCATTGTCTGATGATGGAGGTTGCTGTTGAAGCCAACCTTCAGGTCTTCAGTCTTCAGTCTTTAGTCTTCAGTCTTCACTCCGTGCCATCATCGGTTGAACCTGCAAAATTTTGGGGACAATCCCGTTAGTGTTCCGGATGTTTACAATTATCACATGCTTTTATCAAACAAAGACAGCTACTTATCATATCATGCATTCATATAAGAGATCAAATCAGATATATGATATAAATCAGGAAGAAATCATGAAGGAGATCAATCAATGCTATCAGGTACTTTTTTATGCTAACTTGTTTGTTCACTGTGTAGGTTTAGGACAAGTTTTGTTGCTGATCTAAAGACAAATAAGCATGTGGATTAAATGTGGCTCCCACAAGGGTTGAGCCCAACATGCTTCTTTCTTACTTAGTCAAGAAAGATATCAAGAGTAATGGACAAATGACATCATATGTTGCTTCCCCATGCCATGTTATCAAGAGCTTATGTTCATATGAGGTACATCAAAAGCAGAGATACCATTCAATGCCTTGTTATGCAATAAAGAATACAGGTATAATTTCAAAGATGAGACAGCATTCTACATCAGGTATTCTTCATATTGTCCTCATATTGCTAAAGATGATCAAATTTTAATAGTTATATCACATTTGAGTTGCAAATGTCTCATAGAGACAGTCAAGTAAAATGCCACATGATAGCAGATGAGATAGCCTCCCAGATGAGAAAGTCATATAATACACTATGCCAACTTAACTGTCATAAAAGAAGACCTCACCATGATATATGAGTGTAGTAGTCACATGCTAGAGGCAAAAATGAAATGACAAATATATACAACATGCTCTCTGAAGGCACTCATCAAATGATAAAGACTGTTACTTACTATCAGTGATCTTAAAAGAAGAACAAGCCATGGAGTAGCTACATATGTCATCACTGACATGACAGTCAAATATAAAGTCTTAAGGAAGAGACGGTCATGTCAGTCATGTCTAGAGAAAAAGAGGATTCAAATACATTGAGCACAGTGGAGTGTTAAGAGTGCTACAGCCAAAGATAACAAGGTAGATTCCATACATCTCATGACTGTTTTTATCTAAACAAGCTCTTTTTCACATGCCTAAGCTATAGTGATACAATGGTATAGTCAACAAATGCCATAAAGAGAGATACATTGTAAGAAAAAAGACAAGTCATCTTCATCATAGACAGAGTATATTTCAGTCACTATACCCATCTATAGGAGGAGATCAAATGATGAAGGAGAAACAACAAAGAAAGATGTAGTGGTAAGTCAAAATTAGACCTTTAGGTTAAGTGCTTCAGATATGTGGTAGTGGATAAAGATAGAAAATGAAACCTTTTGGTTTCTACAACTAAAGATTTATATAGGAGGTTGCAATTAAAGATCTTAAAATTCCAAGGCTCCTACAAGATACCGTGTAACCATAAGTCTACAGGGCTTCAAATTCAATGCAAATGTCATGACAGAGTTATCAAATTGGACAAAGAAAGGGCACCCAAAATCTAAATGCCAAGTGATTACCAGAGCTATAGAAATGAAACCTAATTCTTTCCAGATTAGCCACAGAAGCATTATGCAATGGTTAAAATTTTGAAGACAGTTAAAGGAACAACATTCATATTACAGAGACCAAGCAAAATGTGAGGATATGAAGTTTATAGTAAAACAATCAAGAGTTTGAGGTATACAAGCAAGAGGACCTTAAAACAGGATGCCCTAACGGTCCACATGAATGCCTTGCATAACCATCTCAAGCATTCACTGTCAAGAGAGGGACATGAACTACAAACTTCCATTACCATTAGAGCACTTTGATAATGTAACTGAAGAAATCTCAAGAAGACAGCAAAGCCATCATCAAAGGGATATCATCATAGTATGATTATCATTTCAGGAGTAGTAGTGACTGTCATCTGAGAATCAAGAAATAGTAAAGAGAAGTACATGCCAAGGACAGTCATTAAGGACTATTATAACAACAAGATAAGTCTTTTATCATTATGACTTCATAACATTTTACTCCAATAGATGTTGATGAGTCATAACAGATCACTGTCAAGGTTGATGAACATAGTCAAAACCTTAAGTTATTATCAAGAGCCTTCAAAGTTGTAACAGCAGAAAAAGAGCAACAACATATGGGATGCTTGCCAAAGATAATGCAGCAGTCAGTTTGAAAACATAATAGAACAAATATTTACCATCACTGTTGCAAATGAAGTGTAAGCTCGCTATTGACTATTTGATCATTGAAATGGGTGATGTTTACATAAAATGACTATCACCAACTTGATCAAGGGCCAATCATGTATTCAGTCTATTTTTCATAATGGGAAATAGGTGACAGTCAACTAGGACTACATAAACAATCAATGAGAGTGAAGATGGTAAACTAAAGAGAAGTATCATGAGCTCAGAACAGTCTAAACTGGAGCTGAATATAGTGGTGCATAGTGGATGAAGACAAATAAGACATGATAATAGTCAGGAGCATAAGATGATAGTATCAAACAATGAGATCTCATATAGGCCCTTTGAGGGCTAAGCATGCTAATAAAATGAGGAGGACAATAGTACATCATGAAGATAACTTTATTTTGTTAAATAATCTTACAAATATCATGAAACCCTTGTGCCAATTCTAGAAGCCTTTCTTATTTTCTGAATACAATCAAGCAGAAGATATGTCACAAAATGTAAGCATAACCATGGGATACAAGGAGTTCCTGTGCAGGCATAGAAAAATCTGAAACCCTTGTTTCTTTATTCTTCCATACATGGAAGTGGGTTTCATAAAATTGTTATACTGCCATGGCTGAAACAAAGGAGGTTTTATGCAGGATACCCATCTTAAACCTTTCAAACCCTCATGTCTTTCTTTGTCTTCTGGTAAAATATGATTTATAGTGAAGCAAAAGTATATATGTAATGCATTCATGGCCACAGCCTAAGAGAAATCTTTCTTCATTAAATTTATAAACCCATAAGTTTTCTTCCAAACCCTTAACAATACATCATGAGGAGATACTCAGAAATGGTGCAAGATAGAAGGAGGCATTTGTTGGCAAGAGACACTATATGGATTCATGATTGTTGTCATTGATGGTAACAAAGGTTAGCCCACACATCCGTAGGACATAATGAGTCTTTACCGGAAGACAGATTGTAAAGTATTGAGGTCCGGTAAGCAGGAACAGAGCAGTCAGTAAGATCCGACAGACAGGTCTGAATCTCTCAGAGGAAGTATCTTGGTGAAGTGCAGATTTGGGTAAGTCAAGAGGACTACCCTAAGTGATAGAATCCAAGGATTTAGCCTCCGGTGATAGATGAAGAAAAAGATATGATCACTTGAGTATCGGGTTCCTGATTGGTAGTGTGACAAAGGAAGAACTGACTGGCAGAACATCATACATCATTCCGGATGTGTTGTTGATGATGGAAAAGGTTCTTAAGGCATAAGTTATGTTTGGTTGACATGATTGATGACTTCTACAAGTATATGCTTGATCCGCATTACTTGATGTGCAAGGATTCAGCCGACAGATCAGAGTTTGTGAAAAGTTTGACTATTCCAGGTGCCGACTAGAAAGGTGATGAAATCACTTGTGCGGATATATATACAAGATGGATTTAGTTGTGAGAGGAGTTGTTGTTGGGAATGTACGAATAAGAGCAGAAGCAGGAAAGAAGATCTGGTATGTAAGAGAAAAGCAGCATAAAAAAGAGGAAAGATGAAGTGCAGCAGATCAGTATACTGAGCCTAACCGAAACTGAACTCCAGCATATGTAGATGCTCCCAATCAGTTCAAGTATTGTATAAACACTCTTTTTGTAGACAGTGAGTCTCTTGTAGGCAGTGTGCCTCTTGTGAGCAGTGTGCTCAGGCAGTGAACCCTAATTGGCAAGTGCCATTTTTGTATTTCCATTCTTCTAACAGAGAATACAATCTTGGGTTAATCACCCCGTGGTTTTCTCCCTTAACAGGGTTTCCACGTCAAAAATATTGTGTCATGTGTATCTCCATTTCATGGTTATGTTTGCTTATTTGAATTATTGCTGCATTGATTATTAAGAAAGTTAAGAAAGAAGAAAATAGTAGGATAACTAATTCACCCCCCCTCTTAGTTATCAACAATTGGTATCAGAGCTAAGTTCCTCCTAACAAAGTCTAACAGCTTGAGGAAGATCTAGGAATCCAAATGGATGCATATGGTTTAAGGGAGCAACTCAAGACTGCCCTTGATGATCTTGAACAGTCAAACTCTAAAGTCAATGAATTAAAGGAAAGACTCAAATAGGCTGATGATTTCATGAGAGAACTAAAAGACAAATTAAGTCTCTCTATGAAAAAGAGAAAGGAGTTGCTTCAGCAATTGGCAAGACAAGGTGAAGCAAATGATGCAAATGAAGAGCTGAATGAGAAAACCAAGTTATGTGAAAAGTTATCAAAAGAAATCATTATGATAAGACATGAAATGGAATCAGGAGTTATGAAGTTCACCCAAGAAGTTGAAGAGAAAAGAAAAGCTGAAGATAATCTAAGACAATCTCTCAAGGAGAAATCAGAAGATTGCCACCAAATGGATAGAATTATCAGACATCTTGAATCTGATCTTGAAGATGCTAAAAATAATGAAGAAAAACTTGAGGATTAAATTGTCTCTCTCAAAAGGGATCTTCAAACATCAAATGAATATAAAGAGAAATTCAAGATAAGTTCTGCTCAACTTGAAGTTCTTCTTGAAAGTCAAAAGAAGGTAGATGACAAGTGTGGTTTGGGATATGAGAAAGGAGAAAGTTCTGGATCCGGTCAGAAGAATTTTGGATCAGAAAATCCAAGGAATAGGCCTAAAAGACCTCCGATAAGATAGCCTAATGCTCAAAGATATCCATCCTTCAATGGATACTACCACAACTGCAATAACTTTGGTCACAAAGCTAATCAGTGTAGAAAGTCAGACTAATTCATCCTTCTCCGGACAGTGCTTTAACTGCAAAAGGTATGGTCACAAATCTCATGAATGCAGAAATATGCAAATGAACAAATCATTCAATGGTAGATGCTTTGCATGCAATAGAATAGGTCATATGGCTAATCAATGCAGATCAAGAGGATATCAATCAAATATGCAAAGAAATGTTGTTTGCCAAATCTGCAATAGATTCAGTCATAGTGCAAAATTCTGTAGAAGCAAAAATTAGGACAAAAGAGGTCTGGTATATCATAATCAGAATCAAGATAAGGATAAACAAAAAGTGAATGCAGATGAAGTTAAAAGAGAGATGAACAAGATTTGGGTGAAGAAAAGTATAGAGAATGTAGAGGATGGATCCGCACCAAACTCTGGTGCTGATATTCCTTCTGGAAATTAAGAGATGAGCTATGGCTCACGAGGAGACACAAAGAAAACCTTATTCCCCCAGCTAGTCAATTGGTGCCTAAAATTGGCACATGTGAAGCTGTGGATTAAATGGTTTCTAGAGAAACATGTAAAGAAGGTTAGGTAAAGATTTGAGAGATCCACAAGAAAATTTAAAAATTTTAATTCCTTCAGAATTGGTCCAGTTAAACAAGTCTCCCAGGTAAACAGGTTTTTCACAAGATTGGCCTGGTATGGATCCAAATTGAAACAGCTTGATCTGCAGATATATGAGATGATCAGAAGAAGAAATGGACATTATGATTCAACACTAACATCAATCACAAAGGCATCATAATGATCCGGATGAGTTTCTTCCTCCTTGAACAAGGAAAACAAGGCAAACCAGAATGAATTAGGTTGCGCACTTATTGCAGGGTGAAAATTAGGGCTTCTTGGAATAAAAGAGTTCATTCATTTGTCATTTACACATTTGTACACTCACATGTGAAGAAGAAAGAAAAGGAGCTCTGCAAACAACTTCCCCCAAAAGATCAAGACAATTCTTCATACAGCTCTATTCAGATTTCATCATGTACCCTAAACTACGTAAAAGGTATTTTTCGTTCTTGATATCCTTTAGTAAGATTGTTTGATGATGGCTACTCCGAATATAGTAAAGATTTCTGATAGACCTCGACCCACATTTAAGAAACATCCATACAAATCCTTGGAGGTAGATCCCCTAGGAGCATTTTCCAGTGTTCCGCATGGCGTTTTGCACACTGAAGATATTAGGGTTTACATACATGCAAATGTTGAAGAATTTGGGGAATTCAAACTTAGAGATATCTATCACAAACAACTATTAGATGATTCATTCGAGCTCCAACCCCAATACAAGGGCCTCTGGAATAAGCACTTTGCAAAATACATACATTTCCCTTGTTTTACCGAGGATGAATGGGTCAGGTACATTTTGAGCAGAATACATGACAACTTCATGTGGTTAAATGGACCATTCAAAATCACAAAAGATGCCATCAGGGTAGTTACCAGATTACACTCATCCGGTGGGATTCCCGTTCTTAAATCTGTGAAGAATCAAACTGTGCGTGAGGCTACCAGATCCAAGTTTGACAAAAGAGCAATGACAGTAGATGACATCTCTGATCCGGATGTCAAGTTTGCCTCCATGATCATTGGATATAAAATATACCATTCTAGCAGGGAAAAATTAGTACCTGGAACTGCCATCTACACTGCTTATGAAATGCTGAGAAAGGATGCAGACTATGATCTTTGTTAGCTTCTCTTAAACCAACTCTTGGAGAATCTGCAGAAAATTAAGAAAGACAAAAAGAATTCATTCAAGTATGGTGGATTGATATTGTGTTTATTCTTCTACTTTATGAATGAGCTTCCCGGATCTAGTGGCTAGGTGTGCGAGAATGATAAACTAGTAGCTATCCAAATCAGAGATTATTTGCATGGACTTGGTGACAATAAAGCACAAAATACAGCTCTATGGGGATATTTCAAGAACTTTCAGAACATGATGCAAGCAAGAGAAAGGATTCCCCAGTCTCTTGTTGAGAAATACAAAGACATAATTTGTTTTATGGTAGAGACTGATTAGTGCCTAATGGAGGTAGTAGAAACAAGAACTGTATGGATCATGCCCATGGGGTATGAGGTTGATGAACAAATTGTGGAGCTGCATGTTCAACACATGCTAAGTCAGCCAAAGGATCCAAAGGCAGAAAGATTTGGAACCTTTGAGGAGCTAAGTGTAAAGATTCATGTGGAACTTAGAGAACCAGAGATCAAGAGGATGGTGAGAAAAGAAGTAGAACATATTGCCAAAGGCCTTGGCATCTCAAAGGAGGCACTTGATGCCAATAGGGAAAAGAGGCAAAAGGCTGAGGAAGAAAAGAAAAAGGCAGAAAAGAAAAGTGAGGAAAGTGCTCCGGTAGAAACCTCAACTCGGACCAGATCATCAAAGAGATATGCACCTGTCACAGCCAAAAGCTCAAGAACATCAAAACTAGAAGTACAAGCATCCAGCAAAGGAGAGAAAAGATCAAAGACAAAAGCCACAAGGGCTTATGCCAGTCAAAGAGATGAAGAGGAAACCGAATTAGATGAGGAGATAAAGAAACTTAAGAAGAAGAAGAAGAAATCATCTAGTGAACACTCTACTGGTCAAGGAGAAGAAGAGAAGGAAGAGGAATTTGCTGAAAAGCCCACTCTATCCTTAGATGTTGTAGTGAAAGTAGTCACTGTGGATGGGAACTTGCAACCCCTAACTGAATTCTATGATGATTATAATGAGGCTAATCAAAAGATCTTGCAGGAAGCTACAGTTATGTATCTGAACATATATAATAAGGCCTTTATTGAAATTATATCTCTTATTCCCAAGAGCCTAGAAAAGGAATTAGAAATGAGAAAAACTAATGCCATGGCAAAAGACCTTGAGATCCGGGAACAGATAGCTATTTAGCTATATCCTACAATCGATCCCAAGACAATGAACATGATATTCAAAGATTGCAAGGATGAGTTCAAGAGCAAAGCAAGGATGAATCAACTCATGCTTGGTGAAACTAACAAGGTAGCCAAGGATACAGAAGAGATTCTCTGGAAAACCTTCAAAAGATTTAATCTTCCTATCATAGAGGACTTGGGTGCTGACCCCTCGGCTTCAAATGTTGCAGAAGAATCTACTAAGAAAATGATAGAAGAGGTGGGCCTTGAACAGACTAACATTTCTCCTCCGGTTTCCCTACAGTCTCCAGATCTAAAGGAGAAGATAGAATGTAGGAGTAAGAAGCAAGAGTGAAGGAAAAAGAAGTTGATAGTACCAAGGTTGCAGAGGGAGAGAAGACCTCAATAGAAAAGACCACAACTGCTAGTGGTGAGAATGTAGAAGGAGAGAAAGCTCAAAAAGATAGCTCTAAGAATGCAGAAGAGAAGAAACATCTATCTCCAACAAGAGACACTGCAAAAACTATCCAAGAATTCCTGAGCAAAGAATCAATGGAGATTGATGAACCAGAGCTTCTACAAGGACCATTTAATTTTAATTCACTTTCTCTGATACAGACAATGAAGATAGCCTCATTTGTTAATGCAAAGGCTAAAGAAAAACTCCTAAAGTCTCACATGGAAGACTGTGAGTTGATATAAGCTGCTTCCAGAGTGCTAGAAAAGATTATGCCATCGTTTCAGAAGGATCCCACAACCTCCTCATCCAGTAATCTCAAAACTCTAGTCAATAGTGTTAGCACACATTTTGATTCACTAGAGAAGTCAGCAGAAGATAAGGTCCGGAAGGAATTTCTTGCAAAAAGATTATCAGAGGTGCAAGGGTTGATAAGTAATGATAGGAGAAATATGAATATTGGGATAAAGAGCTTAGAAAATGCTCTTAAAGATGGCGGTGAAGTATACAAATTTTGTATTTCCTGGTCCAAAGCAATAGTGGAGATTGAGAAGAAAATGAAAGAACAGGAGGATAAACTGTTAAAACTTTCTCAAAATTTTGATCCACTTTCTACATCAATAATAAATCAAGAATGTCAAACGATTGCAGTTTTGAATGAGATTAAGAAGCTTGAAAAAGAGAAAAAAAATAGAATAAGCAGGTTAAGTGAGCTCAGAGGGATAATTGTCCCTAAGTTAGAGGCCATGCATGAGGCCATAAAAGAAGCTCAAATCACAGCTCAGACAAATGATCCAATAGATCTAAAAAGGGCAGATGCGTTTGCTTTTCTATTGAGCGGTCATATATCAATTTTGGACCGAATGAAGCAAAGTTGGGCTACTGAATTAATTCAACTGAAAACAACTTTTGCTGACATACTGCAGTATATGTAAGTATTCCATATGTATATACTTATGTGGCTAAGTATAGTTAATTTTTTAGAAAATTTTGGTATGCGGACCCTACCCTTTGCCATTGATGTCAAAGTGGGAGTGAGGAGCAATGAAAAATGAGGAATCCAACTAAGGGGGAGCTCTGGAATATGTATATAAAAATAGAGCATCAGCCAAGGGGGAGCATAGTGTAAACACTTAGTCATTTTTCACTAAGTGTTGCCATCAATGCCAAAGGGGGAGATTGTTGGCAAGAGACACTATATGGATTCATGATTGTTGGCATTGATGGCAACAAAGGTTAGCCCACACATCCACAGGACATAATGAGTCTTTACCGGAAGATAGATTGCAAAGTATTGAGGTCCGATAAGCAGGAACAGAGCAGTCAGTAAGATCCAATAGACAGGTCCGGATCTCTCAGAGGAAGTATCTTGGTGAAGTGAGGATTTGGGTACATCAAGAGGACTACCCTGAGTGATAGAATCCAAGGATTTAGCCTCCGGTGATAGATGAAGAAAAAGATATGATCACTTGAGTATCGGGTTCCTAATTAGTAGTGTGACAAAGGAAGAACTGACTGGCAGAACATTAGACATCATTCTGGATGTGTTGCTGATGATGGAAAAGGTTCTTAAGGCATAAGTTATGTTTGGCTAACATGATTGATGACTTCTACAAGTATATGCTTGATCCACATTACTTGATGTGCAAGGATTCAGCCAACAGATCAGAGTTTGTGAAAAGTTTGACTATTCTAGGTGCCGACTAGAAAGGTGATGAAATCACTTGTGCGGATATATATACAAGATGGATTTAGTTGTGAGAGGAGTTGTTGTTGTTGGGAATGTGTGAATAAGAGCAGAAGAGCAGAGCAGAAGCAGCAAAGAAGATCCAGTATGTAAGAGAAAAGCAGCATAAAGAAGAGGAAAGATGAAGTGCAGCAGATCAGTATACTGAGCCTAACCGGAACTGAACTCCAGCATATGTAGATGCTCCCAATCAGTTCAAGTATTGTATAAACACTCTTTTTGTAGATAGTGAGTCTCTTGTAGGCAGTGTGCCTCTTGTGAGCAGTGTGCTCGGGCAGTGAGCCCTAATTGGCAAGTGCCATTTTTGTATTTCCATTCTTCTAACAGAGAATACAATCTTGGGTTAATCACCCCATGGTTTTCTCCCTTAATAGGGTTTCCACGTCAAAAATATTGTGTCATGTGTATCTCCATTTCATGTTTATGTTTGCTTATTTGAATTATTGTTGCATTGATTATTAAGAAAGTTAAGAAAGAAGAAAATAGTAGGATAACTGATTCACCCCCCCTCTCAGTTATCAACAGCATTACCTTGTTTTCATTATAGAAGAAAGGAAGAGCCTACAAGCCTCGGGTATTTGCTCCTTCATCAATTTCAAAAGAGCTCAAATCATATGCCATACGGTGGCCTGAAGGTCAGTTTCTTGCAACAAAAATCAAAGAAATGTCTCAAAACAATGACAAGCATACTCACCTTTCATTTCCTGTCAAAAGCATAGAAGAATATCATGGAGGGCCTTCAAGAAGTTGCACAAAAATGAAGAGAAACTCCAAACCCTAGAGCAACTATGGCGGTAGCATCATGAATAGTAGCAAGAAACAAAGTAGAAGTGACAAAAGATTAGGGAATTTTTCCCTTCTTTTGGTCAATGGTTTGGAAGTTTCCTTTTCTCATTTTTTGATTTCCATTTCTTGAAAATTTATCATTACCTTATTCAATTTGTGGGTGGGGTCAAAACATGAAATGATGTGTTTCCTAACCATCATTGTTAGAAGAGGCCGACAAGTATGTGTTCCTTGCACATAGTTCCAGGTCAAAGGGTATTGATATCATTAGAAATGGTAAATGTTATGCCTTATGAAAATCAAACAAACCTTTATACCTTGCAGTCAACTATGCATATGGTCAAAAATCCTTAGACCCTCGCATGTTGCAACTATACCTTGTCTCATCAAAGATTCCATCATAACAATTGATACATACAGGATGACTGGATGGATGGCCAAAAGGAATGATTTTTATGCCTTATGATTTTATTATCTAAAGTAAAAAAGGAAAGAAGTTATATGAAGTCAAAAAGAGATTACAAGGAGTACCATAGTTTTGCATAAGGGGAGTCATAAGGATGTTTATGCATATTTGTTTTGTGCATGGAATGTCATGTGGATTGACTTGATGATTTTCTTTTTATTTTCCTTGCAAAGGGAGATAATATTCTCTCATTGATCATGGAGTGATAAGGAGTTTTATTTTTATCCCTAAGTCCTATTTTTTGCTCATATCATACAAAATAGGCAAATGTAATTGGAGTTATAAGGAGTCATATTTTTCTTCTAATCATGCATGATTTTACATATGAATTAATTGTAAATAAATAATAAAGTAATACTCTATAAATTACTTTATTATTTTTCACAACTTATAAAATCAAAAATAGAATAAATTGTAACCAATAATAGAGTAATATTCTATTACTTTATTATTTACTCACAATCAATTTTGCTCATCAAAAATCATGTAAATTGATTAGTTGAGTTAACTAGAACACCTAGGAGGTTTTGCATGACTTTTAGGAGTATTTTTAGGGTCCTTGGTCAAAATTTTGGTCAAACATATGGAGAGGCCCAAATTGAAGCTATTTTTGCTCAATTTGTGGCAGTTTTAGGCCCTAATTTTTAGGTTTTTTGAGGTGGCTCGGGAATGAGTATTTTTAGAGGCAGTTATTTGCAAGTCCTTTTTTTTTGCATGCCTCTTGGAGAGAGCAGACCTATATATTGTAAAGTAAAAGTTTGTTTTTGTTAGTTCTTGATTCTCATTCTAATTCAGACAGATTGGAGAATTCTTGTAGCTCACTTTTATAGTTTTATTGAGAGATTGGCAGGTTACAGGTTATCTTTTGTCTTTTTTGCAAAGCTTTCCTTTGTTTATTTCAGATCAGTTGAATTACCTTTCCTTTTTGTGTTGAATGTTGAAGTGATTTTGATGAAATTTTATTGTGTTTTATTATTAAACCTTCAAAATTATTGTCTCACCTCCTTGTTTGCAGCATTAAAGCATATATTCATCACAAGTCTTAGGTTGTGTTAATCAAAAATAGTCTTTTTATGCTATGAAAAAACCATTTCCTTCATAAATACCTATTTTCAAACCTGCCTTAGAATCATTTTTGTGGTATTTATGCCAAGTCTGGATTATGTAGAAGTCAGATTTCTAGGTAAACATCATGAATCAGATTGCATTATTTTTATCCATATCAGGAGCATCACCATTTTACCTTTAGTATTCATTTAGTTTATTTCTTCCCTTTTTACCAAAAAGTAAAAACATACATCTCAATAGAACATTTGAAGGGAACCAGCACATAATTTGGAGGTCTAATCTCGTCATAGGGCACCCACAATCTGAGATTAGTCCCATGTTACACAAAATTGTAGTGCTTTAACCAGCTTTGCATACGGGTGCAATTCCCAGTGATAACAATTTTTGGCATGCCCGGTGGGACTTTGAACTGATTTCCAGTTCAAAAGAACTTACCATTGCTGTTGTTTTTGGTATGATCAGTAGTTTATATAGCCTTTTTAGAGGTTTATTTACAAATACCTGGAGACTCTATCTTTCTAGTTTGATAGATCAGACTTTTTGAATGAATAAACATGTCTTTCCTTCATGGAAATATGCCATATCATCCATTGTATCATGAAAATTATGCTTGACAGCCATATCAGATCAGCCATACTGCTAGTTTCACTCCTAATTCCTTTGACTTGGAAAGAAATCAGCAAGCTCAACATGGTTACCTCCCACCCACCCCTGCTCATCCTTCATATCAGCATTTTCATATTCAAAATCAATCCCAAGGGGTTGAAGATATCAGGAACAACATGAATGATATGAAAAACACTTTGTTAGAAATCACAAAGTAGATAGAAGAGTTTAGGAGGCAACAAGAGTATCAGCAGCAGGAGGAGGAAATGAATTATCAGGCCTATCTACATGAGCATGAATTAGAAGCGCAAAGGATACAATTCGAAGAAGACCTTGCAAGACAGATTGCAACAAAAGAGGCACAAATGAAGTATTTACTTGCACAAATACAAAAGCAGAACATCCAGACAACTGCATTTATTCCAGATCAGCCTTCTCAAAATGAGGTTAGTAGTTATTAGTAGTTATCAAGTTTCAAGTTTCAAAAATTCTAATTGTGCTGAAGAATCTAGTTGCATTCAGAATCAATCTATTAGTCCTCAGTATTTGTTATACCAAGTACCTGAATCAAATCATGAGGCTTATAAATATCCATGGAAGCCTTCTTGTACTGAATGTCTTGATTATAAAGTACCAAATCCTATCAAAGCTACCTCTTCCATACCAATCCAAGATCAGAAAAGGGAAGAAGTATCAATAAAACTTGAACCAATCAAGATTCTAGGTTTTAATCAAGAAAAATCAGATATAATACAAGAACAAGGATTTGAAGGGTAGAATCTTCAATTGCCAAAACAGATTGCCCAAGTTGTAGATGAAAATAAACTAGACAAAGCAAAAAATTTAGTCTTTTTATTTAATCAGTTGCCTTCTTTTGTTGAGCCAGATAAGAACTCATAACACAGGTAGAAGTAACTAGACAACCGGAAGATGTAAGTAATTGTGTCAATCTTCTGATTTACCAAGAGCAGAATGAAGATAGTCCTAAGAACACTAAGAGTTTGAAGCTGGAATTAGATATTCTATCACCTATTCCCAATAGCTTTCAAGAGCCTGATGATTTTGAGGAGCTATTAGCTGTTCTAACAAATGAGGGTGATTTATTAACCATGGAGGAGAAGTTGATATGGCAGCATATCATGTAGGATGAAAGTTTCAAATAGCAGAGTGAAGAAGCTTAGATAAAGGCAATACAACAATATCAATTAGATGAGAGTGTGTTTTCTAAGATTATAGAGGATTTTAGTTCTAACATAGATAATGATCTAACGCTATGTGAATCAGCAATATGTGATCAACCATCATCAGTCAAGGAGGTAGACATTACTTCATCTTAGCTAACTATTTCAAATTAGATTGAAATTGCAAGTGAAAATAGGACAGCAGATATGAATCAGGATACCAAGAGCATCAGTCAAGAATACATCATTGCAAGAGGTTGTCCCGTCAGGGATTTGGCTGAGAAAGGGCTTAATAAAGAGATACAGATTACTGTTGTACCCACAGAATAGGTTTCAGCCTCAGAGCAGCAAAATCAGATCATGTTTTTGCCCCATGACAGAGGTTTACATGATCAAATTTAGCTGGTGAGTGAAATTATCTATCTTTTTCATGATCAAGGTTCAGCTATTCATAAGCATGTGAATCAGTGTTCCCTGTTGAGGAAGGGAAGTCATTTCAACCAAACAGTTAATGGATTTGTTTGACTAGCACCTTTGGCTGGTTAGAGTAGGGTAGGTAGAATTTATGTTTAGTTATTTTGTTTCCAAGAAGTGCTTTTGCACATGTTACTATTCTATTTTAGGAAAATCAATTTTAGTTTCAGTTTTCAGTTAGTTGCTGCTGTTGTTTTCAATTAGTGTGATTTGCATAATTTCTCTAAATTCAGGGCAGCAATGACTCTATGCCCAATGGAAAGGCTAGGCTACTGGTTCTAAACTATTTAGCAGGCAAACACCCCTGAGAGGCCGCCAGAAATGTTACTAATTTTTTGTTCACACTAAAAATTAGTTGGACCTAAGTGTAATTGTTTAGAAGGAATAATAGAAAAATTCAAATTTATGCATTTCTTGAATGGTTGATGCCTTGACAGAGTAGAGAAGGATATCCAGTTGTTAGGATAACCCATCAGTTAAATCAGGACTGATAAGTTATCATGACAAGAAAATTGATTGTCAAGAAATCAAACACTTAAGGAGATACTGTTGTTCTACTTAGTTTGATCTTTTAGGAGTTATAAGTCAAATTGATTATTCAGTCAATCAGTTTTGAGTAAAACAGAGAAAGATATTGTATTACACTGTTATTTCATGTCATGTTTTAAACATACATTCAGGTATCTGTTACTTTATCTCATGTATTGATTGAAAATGAAATACATATACATCAAATGCATCAGAGAAACTAACTGATCATGTTTAAAAGAAGTGCTCAAATGTGTCCAACACAAGCCATGGGAGTAACCAGAATGAGCAATTGCAGACATGCAAGCTATGCATCTATTTGATAAAAGAGAAAGAAATAAACATATGATAAATCTAAACATCCATCATTGCCCGATGATGGAGGTTGTTCTTGAAGCTAGCCTTCAGGTCTTCAGTCTTCAGTCTTCACTCCATGCCATCATCGGTTGAACCTGCAAAATTTTGGGGACAGTCCCGTTAGTGCTCCAGATGTTCATAGTTATCACATGCTTTTATCAAACAGAGACATCTACTTATCATATCATGCATTCATATAAGAGATCAGATTAGATATATGACACAAATTAGGAAGAAATCATGAAGGAGATCAATCAATGCTATCAGGTACTTTTTTATGCTAACTTGTTTGTTCACTATACAGGTTTAGGATAAGTTTCGTTGCTGATCTGAAGACAAATAAGCATGTGGATTAAATCTAGCTCCCACAAGGGTTGAGTCCAGCATGCTTCTTTCTTACTTAGTCAAGAAAGATATCAAGAGTAATGGATAAATGACATCATATGTTGCTTCCCTATGCCATGTTATCAAGAGCTTATGTTCATATGAGGTACATCAAAAGCAAAGATACCATTCAATGCCTTGCTATGCAATAAAGAATACAAGTATAATTTCAAAGATGAGACAACATTCTACATTAGGTATTCTTCATATTGTTCTCATATTACTAAAGATGATCAAAGTTTAACAGCTATATCACATTTGAGTTGCAAATGTCTCATAGAGACAGTCAAGTAAAATGCCACATGACAGGAGATGAGAGAGCCTCCCATATGAGATAGTCATATAATACACTATGCCAACTTAACTGTCATAAAAGAAGACCTCACCATGCTATATGAGTGTAGTAGTCACATGCTAGAGGCAAAAATGTAATGACAAATATATACAGCATGCTCTCTAAAGGCACTCATCAAATGATAAAGACTGTTACTTACTCTCAATGATCTTAAAGGAAGAACAAGCTATGGAGTAGCTACATATGTCATCACTGACATGACAGTCAGATATAAAGTCTTAAGCAAGAGACATTCATGTTAGTCATGTCTAGAGCAAAAGAGGAATCAAATACATTGAGCACAGTGGAGTGTTAAGAGTGCTACAACTAAAGATAACAAGGTAGATTCCATACATATCATGACTATTTTGATCTAAACAAGCTCTTTTTCACATGCCTAAGCTACAGTGATACAGTGGTACAATCAACAAATGTCATAAAGAGAGATACATTGTAAGAAAAAAGACAAGTATAGTCATCTTCATCATAGACTGAGTATATTTCAGTCACCATACCCATCTACAAGAGGAGATCAAATGATGAAGGAGAAACAACAAAGAAAGATGTAGTGGTAAGTCAAAATTACACCTTCATGTTAAGTGCTTCAAATATGTGGTAGTGGATAAAGACAGAAAATGAAACCTTTTGGTTTCTACAACTAAATATTTATATAGGAGGTTGCAATTAAAGATCTTAAAATTCAAAATCTCCTACAAGATACCGTGTAACCATAAGTCTACAGGGCTTCAAATTCAATGCAAATGTCATGACAGAGTTATCAAATTGGACAAAGAAAGGGCACCCAAAATCTAAATGCCAAGTGATTAACAGAGCTATAGAAATGAAACCAAATTCTTTCTAGATTAGCTACAGAAACATTATGCAATGGTTAAAATTTTGAAGATAGATAAAAGGAACAACATTCATATTACAGAGACCAAGGAAAATGCGAGGATATGAAGGTTATAGTAAAACAGTCAAGAGTTTGAGGTATACAAGCAAGAGGACCTTAAAACAGGATGCCCTGACGGTCCACATGAATGCCCTGCATCACCATCTCAAGCATTCACTGTCAAGAGAGGGACATGAACTACAAAGTTCCATTACCATTAGAGCACTTTCACAATGTAACTGAAGAAATCTCAAGAAGACAACAAAGCCATCATCAAAGGCCTGTCATCATAGTATGATTATCATTTCAGGAGCAATAGTGACTATCATGTGAGAATCAAGAAATAGTAAAGAGAAGTACATGCCAAGGATAGTCATTAAGGACTGTTATAACAACAAGATATGTCTTTTAACCTTATGACTTCATAACTTTTTACTCCAATCGATGTTGATGAGTCATAATAGATCACTGTCAAGGTTGATGAACATAGTCAAAACCTTGAGTTATTATCAAGAGCCTTCAAAGTTGTAACAGCAGAAAAAGAGCAACAACATATGGGGTGGTTGCCAAAGATAATGCAGCAATCAGTTTGAAAACATAATAGAACAAATATTTACCATCACTATTGCAAATGAAGTGTAAGCTCTCTATTGACTGTTTGATCATTGAAATGGGTGATGTTTACATAAAATGACTGTCACCAACCTGATCAAGGGCCAATCATGTATTCAGGTTATTTTTCATAATGGGCAATAGGTGACAGTCAACTGGGACTACATAAACAATCAATGAGAGTGAAGATGGTAGACTGAAGAGAAGTATCATGAGCTCAGAACAGTCTAAACTGGAGCTGAATACAATGGTGCATAGTGGATGAAGACAAATAAGACATGATAACAGTCAAGAGCATAAGATGATAGTATCAGACAGTGAGATCTCATATAGGCCCTTTGAGGGAAAAGCACACTAATAAAATGAGGACAATTGTACATCATGAAGATAACTTTATTTTGTTAAAGAATCTTACAAATATCATGAAACTCTTGTACCAGTTCTAGAAGCCTTTCTTATTTTACTGAATACAATCAAGTAGAAGATATGTCACAAAATGCAAGCATAACCGTGGGATACAAGGAGTTCCTGTGCAGGCATAGAAAAATCTAAAACCCTTGTTTAAAATCTTTGAAACCCTTGTTTCTTTATTCTTCCATACAGGGAATTGGGTGTCATAGAAATGTTATACTGCCATTGCTAAAACAAAGGAGGTTTTATGCAAGATACCCATCTTAAACCTTTCAAACCCTCATGTCTTTCTTTGTCTTCTGGTAAAAGATGATTTACAGTGAAGTAGAAGTATATATGTACTGTAGTCATGGCCATAGCCTAAGAGAAAGCTTTCTTCATTAAATGTATAAACCCATAAGTTTCCTTTCAAACCCTTAACAATACATCATGAGGAGATACTCAGAAACGGTGCAAGATAGAAGGAGGCATTACCTTGTTTTTGTTACAGAAGAAAGGAAGAGCCTACAAGCCGCAAGTATTTGCTCCTTCATCACTTTCAAAAGAGCTCAAATCATATGCCATACGGCGGCCCAATGCAGAGAGGATTAAAAACTACAGTAGCAAGTCAAAATGAGGAAGAAGAACTAACTATGGCCGTGGCTTGAAGGTCAGTTTCTTGCAACAGAAATCAAAGAAACATCTCAAAACAATGACAAGCATACTCACCTTTCATTTTGTGTCAAAATCATAGAAGAATATCATGGAGGGCGTTCAAGAAGTTTCATAGAAATGAAGAGAAACCCCAAACCCTAGAGCAACTATGGCGGCGGCATCATGAAGAGTAGCAAGAAACAAAGTAGAAGTGACAAAAGATTAGGGTATTTTTCCCTTCTTTTGGTCGATGGTTTGGAAGTTTCTTTTTCTCATTTTTTTATTTCCATTTCTTGAAAATTTATCATTCCCTTATCCAATTTGTGAGCGAGGTCAAAACATGAAATGATGTGTTTCCTAACCATCATTGTTAGAAGAGGCCGACAAGTATGTGTTCCTTGCACATGGTTCCAAGTCAAAGGGTATTGATATCATTAGAAAGGGTAAATGTTATGCCTTATAAAATCAAACAAACCTTTATACCTTGTAGTCAACTATGCATATGGTCAAAAATCCTTAGACCCTCGCATGTTGCAACTATACCTTGTCTCATCAAAGATTCCATCATAACAATTGATACATATAAGATGATCAGATGGATGGACAAAAGGAATGATTTTTATGCCTTATGATTTTATTATCTAAAGTAAAAAAGGAAAGAAGTTATATGAAGTCAAAAAGAGATTACAAGGAGTATCATTAGTTTTGCATAAGGGGAGTCATAAGGATGTTTATGCATATTTGTTTTGTGCATGGAATGTCATGTGGAGTGACTCAGTGATGTTATTTTTATTTTCCTTGCAAAGGGAGATAATATTTTCTCATTGATCATGGAGTGATAAGGAGTTTTGTATTTATCCCTAAGTCCTATTTTTTGCTCATATCATGCAAAATAGGCAAATGTAATTGGAGTGATAAGGAGTCATATTTTTCTTCTAATCATGCACAATTTTACATATGAATTAATTGTAAATAAATAATAAAGTAATACTCTATAAATTACTTTATTATTTTTCACAAATTGTAAAATGGAAAATAGAACAAATTGTAACCAATAATAGAGTAATATTATATTACTTTATTACTTACTCACAATCAATTTTGCTCATGCAAAATCATGCAAATTGATTATTTGAGTTAACTAGAACACCTAGGAGGTTTTGCATGACTTTTAGGAGTATTTTTAGGGTCCTTGGTCAAAATTTTGGTCAAACATATGGAGAAACCCAAATTGAAGCTATTTTTGCTCAATTTGTGGCAGTTTTAGGCCCTAATTTTAAGGTTTTTTGAGGTTTCTCAGGAATGAGTATTTTTAGAGGCAGTTATCTGCAAGTCCATTTTTTTTGCATGCCTCTTGGAGAGAGTAGACCTATATATTGTAAAGCAAAAGTTTGTTTTTGTTAGTTCTTGATTCTCATTCTAATTCAAACAAATTGGAGAATTCTTGTAGCTCACTTTTACAGTTTTATTGAGAGATCGGCAGGTTACAGGTTATCTTTTGTCTTTTTTGCAAATCTTTCCTTTGTTTATTTTAGATCAGTTGAATTACCTTTCCTTTTTGTGATGAATGTTGAAGTGATTTTGATGAAATTTTTTTGTGTTTTATTATTAAACCTTCAAAATTATTGTCTCACCTCCTTGTTTGCAGCATTAAAGCATATATTCATCACAGGTCTTAGGTTGTGTAAATCAGAAATAGTCTTTTTATGCTGTGAAAAAACCATTTCCTTCGTAAAAACCTATTTTCAAACCTTCTTTAGAATCATATTTGTGGTATTTATGCCAAGTTTGGATTGTGTAGAAGTCAGATTTCTAGGTAAACATCGTGAATTAGATTGCATTATTTTTATCCATATCAGGTGCATCACCATTTTACCTTTAGTATTCATTTAGTTTCTTTCTTCCCTTTTTCCCAAAAAGTAAAAACATACATCTCAATAGAACATTTGAAGGGAACCAGCCCATAATCTGGAGGTCTAATCTCGCCATAGGGCACCCACAACCTGAGATTAGCCCATGTTACATGGAATTGTAGTGCTTTAACCAGCTTTGCATACGGGTGCAATTCCTAGTGATAACAATATCAAAGTTAATTATGGGGATCTAAGAATCAAAAGAGATTTGGTGGATAATGAATCCACTTTGAATATTTGTAGCAAAGCATTTTTGGATATAGTTCATGTGGAATCATCCAATTTTAAAAAAATCTAAGGTCACCATAAACGGATTTGATAATGTGGGAAAACCTCACTTGGTGTCATTACTTTGCCCCTTACTTGGGGACCTCCCACAATTGATATATTATTTCATGTGATGTCAAGACACTTGGTCTATAATGTCCTTTTAGGCTGCCCATGGATTCATGGATGGGTGTGGCTCCTTCTAGTGATAACTTTAAGAAAAACCCCCTAAAAATGATATAAAATCTTAGTGAATCCTAGCTCAAGGCAATAATTTTTGTGGTGAATGTAAGTCTATTTTAGGGGAAAAAATAATTTTCATGGCAATTGTTTTCAAATTTATTCATGTTGTTGGTTTTTACTAGCGAATTATAATTTTTTTGAAAAAATAAAATAATTTTGTTGGAAAATTATAGATATATTCAAAAAATTTAAGTTAGGTGGTGAATTATAGATATATTCAAATTATAAAATTAATTATCTGGAGAATTTTTTGATGATTTTAAAAATCATAATGTCACTAGTGAAAATATTATATGCTAAATGATAAGGATTAAGTTATTTTTTAGCTTTATAAAGATTGAATTGTTTGATAAATTTTACATCATCTAGTGAATGTAGATCATTGACTTAAGTTCTATTTTGGGTCAAAGATCTGACACACCCAAATTTGAACTAGAAGTTTGTGGAATAAGTCTCCTTAAGAGACAAGTGTCAAGGAGTGAATGACACTTTGACTTGTTGTGACATGACATTAATATATTAATAAATAATCAATTTATTAACCCAACATTAATTTATTAATATAACATGAAATTTTTTATCAATAAAAGGTGGAGGCCACCTATAGATTATAATAATATATTATAAAAAATGTACATATCAAAAGCGTTTTGCAGTATCAACTATCTGAGATATCAAAAAAACCAAAAATACTAGGTACTACCAGCAATGCTATAACCTTCAACCTCCAATGGCGAGAAAGAAGCAAAAGGCATAAGAGAGATTAAGAGAGGTGCCTTTTGAAATAGTCCCAAATGGGGGACATATAGCATGGCACAATAGAAACCAAATAGCTTTGGACATTTCCACTACTTTTCTAGACGTGAAGCTTCCTAAATCTGAATCATGAGCTTTTAGAGAAGACTTAGAAATTGTGTCACAATTATTATCAATAAAAGGTGGAGGCCACCTATAGATTATAATAATATATTATAAAAAATGTACATATCAAAAGTGTTTTGTAGTATCAACTATCTGAGATATCAAAAAAACCAAAAATACTAGGTACTGCCAGCAATGCGATAAACTTCAACCTCCAATGGCAAGAAAGAAGCAAAAGGCATAAGAGAGACTGAGAGAGGTGTCTTTTGAAATAGTCCCAAATGGGGGACTTATAGCATGGCACAACAGAAACCAAATAGCTTTGGACATTTCCACTACTTTTCTAGACGTGAAGCTTCCTAAATCTGAATCATGAGCTTTTAGAGAAGACTTAGAAATTGTGTCACAATTATTCTAGAGATCAGTTTCATGACTTTATACACACATGTTGTTGCATGGTTAGACTTCAATTGAGACAAGAAAAAAGACCTCCAACTAGAGCTGGACCCTCAAAAAAATCATACCCATCCACCATCTGCTTAATTTTTTCTCTGACAATAAGTACTATTGAACATAGTTGAAACCCAAGATACGCAAAAGCTCTATATCCTGAAGAAGACACGTGTTCATATGTACTCCCTCCCAGCAGCCCCATCTCATGATGGGGGAAGACCTAGGAATGATATCCATCATGTTCCCCAAACAAAAACTAAGTCCACCTCACTATATTCCAAGAGACGAGGGCACTCCATTAATAAATCCCATCCTATGATGCTGTAAATTGCTAGCTCCACCTTTGTACAGTCAAAAGAGAAGACATGGTTGAATTTAACAACATCATAAGAATCGATCTCCCTTGGTTCCCACTTATTCAAGTAGATGTGGATGCATTTGTTCTTCATCATAGCCTTCATTTTGTCAATGATAGACGAACTCAGAATAGAAAGAAATCTAAGAGCAATCGAGGATACCAAGAATAAATAACAACCCCACACAAAATATTAATGAATCATTAATGATCTTTTATGATGTCTGTAACCAAAGATTATTACAATTCTTTAAGAGACAAGTGTCAATGAAATTTGGAAAGGGTACTACTAGCTTGTCATAGTTTGATTGAGCTTCCAACTGGCAAATCATGCACATTAAACATTTATTATTTTTGTAAGAAAATGAAAGATATTAATAACACTTAATCTAGATCCTTATTTTGAAGAGACATCCAAGGTGAAAGAATTTATGAAATTATGATGATAATGGATGTTGGAATTTAAAGTGTGCGGGGAAAGAATATTTTATGGCTTTGGTGGTGATACTTTTGAAAGATATTGGGAATAGGAACCTATGAAATCAGCCAATTGCCATTAACTATTTTAGGATTTAGGGGTTCTGGTGGAGTCGTTTTAATGAAGTTGCATTATGCATGGCATCATTCAATTTCCTTAACACTTGTACTAAAAGTACAAAACGTTAAAGTTTAATTATATTACTATTTATTGTTTTAGTTGTAATACATATACTTGGCAAGTTGGCACTTATCTGAGTCTTCAGAAAATAGAAAAAAACAAGAATCGTTGCTTCAATGTTGCATTATTGAGCATTAGACAATAGAAGAATTAAGCACTCAAGAGAAAGTCTGAAAATTAAAAGTGATGGCATTCATCACGGCAGCTACGCTTAGAAGGTAAGTTACCAAGTAAAATTTAATTTTTTGTCAAAAATTTTGTATAAAAATCAAGTAGGACTATGCAGGATGTTATTTCTCTTGACTTCTCAATATGATAGATAATTTATTTGTGTATGACTATGTAGGATTTTATTTCTTTTGACTTCTCATAATGAAGAAATACGAGCCCTTGTCAACTCAAATATATTATGTCAATAATTGACAATTTTAAGTTTTGTAAAAGACACATACTACTATGGATGGTAGATTGAATTTCATAAAGATAATTTTATGTATGAGAAACTTAAAATTGGGATTGATGCATGAAATTTCTATTGTAACGCTATTGATAGTGACATGCAAAAAATCAATTTAATTTTTTACTTTATTGGTCTCATTGTTACCCACACCTAGCGGTTTCTTGTACATATAATGCAAAGTTCTATGAAAACTCATTTGTTGACATTTTGGATGAGCAAATAGTTAAATTTGTCATGTACAGATTGTCTATTAATAGGTTGGTTATGGAGTACAATGAAATATCTATTCAACATTGTAGAATAAAGGGACCAAAGGGATTTTAGAGGACAAAGTCATGGATAAAGACTTCTATGAATTTAAAGAGAAAAGTTTTGTATATGTAAAATTTTGATATATATTATATGTTAATGTGACAATTGTTAAAGCAAGTACATGTGTTCTATGTATTTAAATTTCTCTCTCATTTTTGTATGTTTAAAATTATGATATTATTTATTCAATGTCAACCATTGATTTAACTCATTCTAATGGCTTCTGACTGATTCCAGAAGTTTTTGTTGGCAACATGTAGCTTTTGAGATTTACCTTCCAGAATTGAATTACAACTGTTCATCCTTGATCATCAAATGGAAGAAAGTTTGAGAAGTAGGACCCATCAAATCATAATATGTTTTGAAACTTTTAATATTAGCTCTCAAATCTGAATTGTTGATCTAACCCACTCTAGGAACTCTTGATTGATTTTGGAGCTTTGTGTTGGGAGTATGTAGATTTTGAGATTTACCTTCTAGAATTGAACTGCAGTCATCCATCCTCATTCATTGAACAGTGAAAAGATTTAGAAGTAGGACCCATCAAGTTCAAATCATAATATGTTTTGAATGTTCTTTTAATAATATTAATATGTAAAAGGAAAACTTACATAGATAATTATTAAAATCAAATAAAATTACAACTTAAGGCTAGAATAAGAGGACAATGGGACACATCACCATGTGATATTAATTAAAATTTCTTATACTTACTATCAAAGGTAAGACAAATATTATGTTAATAATAAAAATGTCAATTATAATAATTTTAAATTTTTTCTATATTCTTTCTTTTATATAATATAATATATTTTTAGTGGCTTTGCCACTTTTTCTTTATAAAAAAAAATAATAATAAATTTTAATATACAATTTGTAGTTACATATCAAGTATTATATTTTTATTTTTTAAATATAATATATATAAATATATAATATTTTAAAATTATATTTTTATTTGCATACAAATTAATTTTTAAAAATATAAATATAAAAGAAGTGAAAATGAATTTGTCAAGTCTTTTTTGTTAATAAACCTAGTAAGGCTCGGAAGCCAAACAATGGTCAAATCAATTTTTTGGTGCCACAAGGGCCACCATGCCAAAAAAACTAGTATAGTAGCATATGCATCTACCCAAAAAAGAAATCTTAAACATATATCACTACCCACACCCGCCATTAACCAGTGCCTTTACTAATAGGACTAGGGAAAATTACACAGGCCCTTCAACCTAAACATATATACATAATCATAATTGCAATAGTTTCCACACACATTACTCATAGTAGGAGACTCAACCACCTCATCTAAATCTTCATTCTCATAACAACCAAAAATCACCATGACTGCCTCCACTGGCAATACCACCTTCAAAAAATTTCCACCTCTTCTACTACTCATTGCAGACATACCTAGTGACACTTAGCTGCATGTAGATCTCTAAGATATAGTTAAAATATGCCTCTCCCTAGTATACCACATCCTTAATATCATAATGTATCATAAATGAACAAACCACAATCAAGAACATAGAGGCACAACTGAGCATTTGAGCGGCATCAAACACATTAGCCTCCCACAAATGTGTCCAAGGTCTAATAGAAATTTTGACATAGCCTCTCATATACAAACACTAGGAGCATAATCAATTCCTTTGGCCAATTCCCAATTTCTAACAATCCACAATCACAACTCCAAAATTTTTATCTCCCCTTCTAGATACACCATGAAATCAGCCATCATCTCTATGCCACGTCACATATGTGGCTTCTTCCTACTTCCCCTACCAAGTTTAGTCTCCTACATCATGCCAAACTGATTCATCCTACCTCCTCTCTCACTACTGCTAGAAGCCATCTGACCTAGAAAATTTGTCACGCAGCAATATATGGCATGCCAACTCATTACCATTATTATTCAATACCATGCAATCAATTTGTGTGGGCTTATGTATTTCTTTTAATGAGTACTGACTATCACCTCCCCCTTGTCAATCAATACTTGGCTACAAAACTTAAAACATATGTCCTCCATCCATTTTTAGGTAACTTATCTTCATTATATATAGAATTTTGTATACCTAATTCTTTAGACTTCATAATATAGACCATGAAACATTGAAATCTATATTATAGTTATATTTATTATTAAATATTATATTTTTTTATTGACGAGTGTGAAGATATTTAGGCTGGTCCACTCTAGCAAAGGTCACAAGGGGGACCTCCTCCCCATCCACATATTCAACTTAGAGCTTAGAAGCCACTTATTCAAGTCAATTCAACTTAAGAGCCACAGTGGAAGTCCAAGAGCCACAACTTGGAGTTCCAACTATAGATGTTACTTGGGGGATTCAGACTTGGATCTCCATCTTGAGAACCTTATGGCCTTTCCATTTAAACACACCCCCTTTCACATTAAATATTATAATTTACATAATATACATTATTAAAGATAAATATAATATAATATCTATATTTTTAATATTAATATATATTTGTTATTGAATTGTATAATTTAATTTTATATATAAAATTTATAGATATATTATAGCTATATTTAGTATTATATTCTATACCAGTAACAATATTCATGTTTCTCTCAAACCTTATTCCTAATGACTCCTATAAGGGCCTGAGAGTGGTGAGAATACGTATCCCCTCAGCTAAAAATGAACCAACTGAGTCTTCTCTAGTTATTACTATGTCAAGAGACCCCCTTGCTATTATTCTAGTTAAGGTGTCCATTCAAAATGAGAAAGGTAAGATGGTGAAGGATACCCCTCATGATCCCAAATGCACTCCATCCTCATCCAAGGAGATACCCCCTTCTCCCCATTTTGAGAGTGTAGTAGCTAGTTGCTGTAATTGTGATGAATTAGCTATCATAGTTAACAAGTTGGAAGAAACCCTTACCCTTTGTAATAGTGTCATGAAGGGCCTTATAAGGCATATGAATTCCCTCAACAAAAAATCACAAGGGAAAGAAGATAGCAATTGTTCTGGGAAGGATAGTAGTGTTGAGGGGGGGAGAACAATGGATGGACCCCATCAAATTTAAAATAATCAACAACAAATGGGAGAGAATGTAACAAAAATTAATGAAAATGGACAAGAAGCAAGATGAAATCACTAAGGGGTTAGCAAATATTGTTACTTTCAGAAAGAACACCATTAAGAACTTTGCCACCAACCTTTTTATCCTCTGGAATGAGTTGTAGAAAAGGAAACATTACACTATTCGAGAAGGTCCTACAAAGAGGACACGTGCCAAAGTTGCTACTAACAAATCAAGGATCATTGACATAGAGAATGACACATTGGGTGTCTCATTTGAAGACGAGGTCAAATTTATGGAAAAGGAGTGTAAGCTAGCCTCAGGGTTGCAGATGTTGGCCGAGCAGGGTTAGTGTAATGCCCCTCGCTTTTGGCTTGTGATGAATGTTATTTTCATAATTCCTATGACAGTTCTGGTATAGTTGATAGTTTTATATTGCATATTTATAGTTTCGAGACATTTGGACTAGTATGTTATGGTTTATGTTCTCATATTTCCTATGACAGTTCTGGTATAGTTACAATTTCAAGACATTTGGACTAGTATGTTATGGTTCTCTTTGATCATGATGGACATATTTGATGATTATAGATTTATGTTATTCTGAGTTAGTGTGTTATTCGATCATGATTATGATGCATTATTGATAATGGATATAGTTATTTAATGATGTGTTTACATGAACAGAACAGTGTCGCATTACTTGTGTCTGAGTACCCTGCCACGCTGCGACTTCCGTTCATTATGTCTATGACTACATGTTTATATATGTATATGTACAACCTCGTTGTTTGTTGCAGGATGCAAGTACCGGGCATCGACTCCACCTGAACTACTAGGTCTGAGCATGCCCTAGCCAATGGAGTTGTTGATTGGAGTTAGCATAAGGTTCCCTACTCAGTCAACATCCTCGAGAGGATGAGTTCTCAGTATTGTATCTTGTTGTCACTGTCATTCTCAGTGTTGTACCCTGTCGTCACCCTCAGTTGGATTGTTTGTCGTTATGTCCTGCGGCTTCACATGGAGTCGGGTATCATCCTATAAGTTAGGGTTTATCCAATTTAAGTGTTGATTTAAGCATGGTTAGTACTTCATTAAAATAAGGTTAAATTTAAGCTTAAATTAAATAAACATTGCTAGGGAAATTATGTGTGGTTTATTAATTATAAATGATTTATTTGTTGATAATTGGTAAAACTAATATGAAAATAGTAAATAAATAAACAAATTAGATAAATGATTAAACGAAATAACAAATTACAAGTTGTTAGCAAATGAAATTAAAAAGAAAACAAAATACATAAGTAAGATGAATAAACAATTACAATCTTGATAAAATAAATTGATTATAATAAAGATGATATTCCAAAGATAAAATAATGGGGTTGTCGCCTGGTTTTATGTGTTCAGTATTTGGAGATGAGCAAATTTAATGTCATATGTCATCAATTGCAAGTTTAAAGTTGGGAATCCCTTGGTAAGTGAAATTGTAGAATCTCACGAGAATGTGGGATGTTGGGGAGAGAGAGAGACATGTCTCTTGCATTTACCTGAGAAGTGGACTCTTGTTTTGAGAAGGTGGGTTGTTGGGAAGAGAGGCAGGCCTTCTGCATTTAACCGAGGAGTTGAATCCTTGCTTGAAGGAGAGAACAAAGGAACTGGTGGTAGGAGTTGGGAGATTTTCTTTTGGAAGAAGTGGTGCAGTAGGAATTAGATCAAAAGGAGACTTCAGAAGCTTGGAAACTCTGGGTATGTAATTAGATTAATATGTGTGAAATTTATGTTTTGCTTGGTAAACTGTAATGGTTTTTGATATGTTTGCCAGAGTACATTTCTTCATCTTTGGTGATCTCTTCCCTCTCTATTCACACCATTACTCTGTCTTATCAAGTCTGAAGAGTGAATTGATGATGTCAAAACTTGATATGTTAAGCTCACCGGTGATATTTCCTTTTGAACCTTTTGTTGTCCCTCTAAATTTTGTGTTTGGGTAGGCTTGTCTAGATCATTTAATGCGGCTCATCCCTGCTCTTGTGAAGTTAATCTACTAATTTGAGACCCTTCTTTTATCATCCATCTCTGCTCACCCCATACTCTTCACTCTTGGTGTGCTTGTCTAACTTTTGAGTGCAACTTGCACCCGTGAGCCATTAACTATAATCGTTGTGGATGAGAGCCATGCCGGAGTTGTTGCACTGAACCCTTAAGTTTTCTCCCATAAGCTCAATTTTTCGATGGATGGTCACCATAATCCACCATTACCCACCTTTTTTGCTTGTCACCTTGAGATTCTGATGGGGACTGTCACTGGTAGATGGCAGATGACACCGTCGACCCCATTTTCTCATCAGACCAAGCGACCATTTGGCTTTGTCACCTTTGAGATTGTGATGGAAACTGTGTCGCTAGCAGAGGACACCATCGACCTCCATACCCCATTAGTCTAAACGACCATTCCGTTTCCAGACTCTAACGTATGAAACACTTACCTTTGCTTTCCTGTGCATACAACGAAATGACTGATCATTTGCGACCCTGTCGATAACCTATGGCATTCTCTTTAATACTACCATTTCCCTAACCATCGACGCATTGCATTATGGAAGCAAGCCGTCGAATGGCACCCTTGGCTCTCTTAATGAGTGATTATTTGCATCAATAATCTCTGACGCCTCCAGGTTTTCTGCATCATTCCAAACAGAAAGAAAATTATACATTGGAGGTTAACGCCACCCTGCATCTGAAGTTGATTACCATCTTATTGTCGCTCCACCCATTTCGCTTCAAGCCGTTTATAGCTTGACAGAGGAGGCCGAACCTTTTTGTTGGGCAGTCCATGCCTAGCACGCGCCTGTGATCTTGTGCCATCGTTGCAATTCTATGAGCTTGTAGTTCTGGTTATCATCGTCGACCATGCCACATGTTATTTTTGCCACCCTATCATGATCCATGGTGCGAGCCGCGCTGATACTATCTTCTCATCATGTGGATTAGATCAGACTTGTACTCAGATGAATCCCTTGTATTATGTTTTCAGAACCTTATGACTTGTCTCTGCGAATAGAATCCTCCACATCCACCATAATCATCGTTGAATGATGAGAGAGATCGATTTTAGAATGACAGAAATTGCTATATTATTCAATGCTAAGTTGGCACTCCTGTTTGATAGAGCATCGACTATAGTTTAGGAGTACTTCTCTAACCACAGGAATAGAAAGCGACGCCTTCCTTGGAGCAGATAGGATAGATAATTAATGGCAGTCGTAGCTTATAGAATCATGACTTGTCAATGTAAGATTTCCTTTCTATATGATAGCTCATCATTGATGTGTCGATTAGATTTCATTAGTGGAAATTAGGATAGCCGATTTAAATATAGCTAGTATTTTATATTTTGCTAATATATTTATCAAATAGTTATAATAAGGTTGATAGATTAACATGATCTTTTGATCCTTTTGTAGTATTAGTCCAAATTGTTTTAATGTTAAAACATAACTATGAGCATAGTAGTTGTAGAATGAAGTTGTCTGGTCTCTTATAACTAGTGATATAATTGGTTTTGGGTGGTATGTCTCATTACCGTAATGGTTCGTTTTATGGTAGTTATGACTAATAGTCATTTGATCTTGTAGGTTATAGTATAAATCTAAATTAATGCTAGGATGTGCAATTAAGTTTTGATATTATCACAGTATGAATAACCCTATTCCCTAGTAGTTATTTTTTTGAATATTCGATTTGCTTTTCTAGAGGCCTAATGGTATATAGGATCCTATGCAAGGTGTTAGTGTCTAAGTCAGATTTTGACTTCTCTTGTGTTGTATGGAACCTGTGTATGGGTAATTAGGTTAAGATAGGGTTTAGGTCTTGTCTTAGAGTAATTATAGTCGTTCATTTTACGTTTAAGTTAACTTGTTGTTACGAGACTTAGGGTTCTTGTAGGTTCATAAAATAATTGGGAACCCTCAAGCTTATCCTCAAAAGTTGAATTCGAATTACATTGCAATTGTATAATTAACTTGATGTATGAAAATGACAAATAGTGGTTTATTTTAGTTATGATAATGATGTTTATAAATATGTTTTACCTTTACAAATCAATTAAATAATTATTTTAATAAACATTTGCTTGTAGTTAACTTTCATTGCAATTTTAGAATTATTCCTTAGTAAGAATACAATCAAATGATAAATTATACCTTAATGTTAATAGTCTAATGTAATAACTTAGTCAATTGTATGATACTATAGTGGTTTAGTTGTAAGAAGGCACAATTTAATTATTAGTGTAATTGATAATAATTTGCTCATTATATGTCTAGTAAATACAATCTGTGGGTCATGAACTAGTTCACATAGTCTTTTGATTTGTATCTACGGGGGTGGTTAGTTTTTCCCAGAGGCTTAGAATGGGATGTCTTGAGACCAGGATGTTCTAAGAAGTATGTCATCTCCAGTAATGTTTGGATTAAAAGACAAGGTGAATGTTAAATGCACTCCTTTGTGGATGTATTGTCATCCAATTAGTTGTAATTGTCTTGTATCCAGTTTTGTGGTGAGTTATGGAACAGGGAGACATAGAAATCATAGAGTTGTAATGAATATGTGTCATTATGGGCATTGGTTAGGAGTCCTGCCCTTATGATCATGTCTTGGGGGGGAATTAATGCCTTGCATTGTTATATATACAGGTTGATATGAGGGTCATTGTTATGCAAGATGGTTAATGCCTTGCCCGGTTCATGTATCCTCGTTGTCATGATGATGCTTGCTATGCTTGTTAAGTAGGGTCTTCTAGTTGTAGGTAGGGGAGTGGCTTCCAATGTGGGGCCAGTGCCAGGTGGCTTGCCAGGGTAACCCATTGGGAGTTGGTAATTAAGTGATAACCTAATAATAAATCTAGGGGTTGGGTAGTCTTCTCACTAACAAGATAATTAGATTCCTCACTATGCCTGTAGTGCTAGTTCAGACTAAGGATGAGGGGAGAAGGCCTAGTTGGCAAATCAACTTCTTTGTCCTCACGAAAGGAATGTTGATTCCGCATGTGTCACCCTATGGGGCCAGCGTCTAGTGAGAGACTGTCAGGGTAACCATAGATGGGGGCCAGTGCCTAGCGAGAGATTGTCAGGGTAACCCATGGATGGGGGTCGGCGTCTAGCTAGAGACTGTCAGGGTAACCCATGTTAGGACCATGTGATGACACTCTCCCTACTGTAGCCTAGTATACCCTAATTGTTCTCTTTTCCCCATTTGTTTAGTGGTTGCCTCTGGAAGTACTGTTGTGTGTTTGTGATATTAACTTGTGATGTTGGAGTCATGTGATATCTATAGTCTACTGTCTACCTGACTGTATGTTGTAGTGGGGACCTTATGTTAACTCCTAGCTCGGGGGGTGGACCTCAAGGTTCCACATGATCAGGTGGAAGAGCTTTATCCATTGGTTTTCATTCCCTTGCCGTTGCTCGTGAGTGAGGAGGATATATCTTGTGTATCAGACGTCAGATCTTGTACTTGATTATGAAGATAGTGATTTTGCTCATGTACTAGCCTGTGTATCAGTTGATTCATAATGTATGTTTTTAGATGTAATCAGGATAGTGATAATGTAATTATATAATGATGTACTCATTTGTATAGTCTTTTGAATATGTACATGTAACCTTGACCAGGTTGATTTTATAATCATGGCATGAGATGGAGATGTATATGTATAATCATTAGTGCAACAGATTTAGAATGAACTGCTGATGTTAATTAACAATGTATGTTAAACTATGTTGATTAATTTTGTCAAGTAATGCAACCATGGAACCTTAGAAGATAAGTTGTTAGTTTTATGATGTGCATTGATATGTTCAAACATTACCCTGTTATCTTATACAAAAAAAAAAAATTCGCTTTGCTTAGCATAGATGTGTTGTCCTCTAAGGTTTTCATTGCGGGGCGTTACAGTTAGCTAGTATGTTTGTGTGCTTTTTTGGCTATTGGTTGTCTTTTTATTGTTTCTTTGTGTAGTTGTTCTTTTGATTCTATTTTTCCTTGTTTATCTCACACCTAATGGGACTTAACTCGTGTCATTGGGATTCGTTATTGTAAAAGGGTGAGGCACCTTTCAAAGCCTCTTTACCTTAAGCAAAAACAATATAAATTATTAAATATAAATATAATTAATACATATAAAATATATATATTTAAATAGAATACTATCAAAATTGACCTATAAGAAATCTAATAACTTAACTGACCTTCCAAACTTCCAAGAAAGAGAGAGAAATACAGTGGAAGAAAGAGAGATAAAGTGTAGTGCCCCTCCATTTTCACTTTGGATGTGTCAGGTATGTTTGGCATTTGGTTATTTGGTTTGGATTATTTATTTGATGCTTTGGTTAATCATGGTGTCAAATAATATTATTAGTCATAAAGACATTTTTGATAATTAAATAAATACAAATGCCTTTATTTAAATTTAATTTATTGAATATGTATATATATTATATTAGTAGTTAAGTTAATAAATAAATATATTATTATTATTAAATGTTGTGTTGAGTGGCAAATAAAATAGGTAGCATTTATGTGTTGTCATAAAATCTATTTTTTAGCAAATACTAAAATAAATTAAGTTAGTGGGAGTTATTGGAGGAGTGGTAAATTTTATTTATTATTCTTCCATCTTGGAAGAGAGTGAGGGAAGAGTTAAGGCAATTTATTATTTTAGAGATTTGAAATAGGAGAAGATTCTCTTTTGGCTATTATGGGTATGTGATATTTTATTTATAGGGGGTCATTTATGTGAGTGGAATACTTTGGGGTTTTCTTGTTTAGTTTTATATATTGAAGATGAATTTTGAAAATGGGAGAGGAGATGCACGAGAAGAGGAAAGAGGAGAAGGAAGAAAATGGTAGAATTTTTTGTGAATGAAAGCAATGCATGATTTGGGGCTCTTCCTAACTTGGTGAGAGTTGAGAAGGATCATTTTGAAAAAGGGAGAGACCCCGAAGTTTTGGAACTTGTGGAACTATATTTTTGAAAACATTTTATGTGGATGCATGTCTACGAAGCCATGAAATGATTCTTTTCTAAACATAATGTTAAAGTAAGTTTCTTATGTTTTAAACTTTTAATGTAAAGGTATCATCTTTCATTATGTTTGTTTTAGATCCTGTAGATAATCCAGATAAGGGTTGGAAACAACACTGCCTGCATTTTGTAAGCTTATGTTAAACATTTAAGTGTATCATTTTGATTTATCTATAGCATTCTTATGTTAAACATTTAAGTGTATCATTTTGATTTATCTATAGCATTAAGTAAATTTCTTATATCTGTAAATTACCCTGTTGTCTTTATCTTCCAAGCCTATTTCTCCCAACTTGCATAGATCTTCAACATCTGCATGTGCTTGAAAATCCTATAGTTCCCTCTTAATAGCCAAGATAGTGGAATTTGATGTCTTTTGCTTAGCTTTTACACCGTGGAAACCGTAGGCTTGTGGCATTTTAAGATTCCAAATCAATCTACATCGTTGTTTTACATGGTTTCTTAATACAGATTTAAGGTATCTTCAAGAAAACCTGTGTGGGCAAGAAGGTCAACCATGCAGACATAATGATCATCTGTAGGTCTAATGTAATAAAGCTTACAAGTGTGATTGAGAGCATTCTTTAAAAAAAATCATATTGTTCGTATTCTGCAATCACTCCATTTCATAAAACACATTTCTTTGAGGCATTATGTCAAACAGTTTGTGCCTTGTTTATGCTATCACTTTTTGCATGGATGTCTACCAGAGCAATCTGCGTTCAACTATGCTTTGATCAATGACCTTACCCTGTTCCAAAGTTCCCTTCTTGATGCTTGCAAAGGGGACACTGGCAAAGGTTGTGGAATTTGACTTTGATTGCGTTTGCTTGAAATTTTCTAAAGCATGCTTAGTAAATATATTTTGTGCAATCCTGCAATCATTGCATTCCGTGTATAACATCACTGTAGAATATTATAGCCTTTTCAACAAATCTATTTTATACTTTCCCTGTGATTATTGCATTCCATGAAATGACATCTCTTTGAGGCTTCCGCATGCCTTCTCTATGTTTCCAAATTTTGCATATAAGTCTACCAAGGCAAATGCAACTACAACATTTGATATTTAGTTTCACACATTAGAATTTGGCTCTCCATTTGCCATTTGCAGTTTGCTGGAAAATTCCTTCTCACTTGCATATCCTGCAATCATTGTATTTTGGGAAGATGATTTTTATTATGATATCTTGAATATGGTTTTGTTGACTGTTCTAGATTCCATAGTTTGCATGTCAATAATCCTTAATGATTTTTTAAGCTTTTTCTTTACTAATACATTCTACTTGTATCATGGTAACTCTTACTCTTTATTAGCTCTTTAAAACTTATTTTCTTTAGATTAAAATAGAATCTTTCTTACCTTAAAAGAATTCCAAATGGATCCCTTTATTCCTTATTCTCTTTAGTGAAAATGGAATTATTTTTAAAAATATATATATGTTATTCCTTTAAAACATTTAAATTATAAATTAAATCTTAGAGACTTGTTTAGAATGTTTTTGGAAACTAAATCTCTTAGAATTGTATTACTTTCTAATATTGTATTTAATAAGAGTTTATATTGTATTTATATTTTTTAAAAATAAATGATTTAATTATAAATGAATATAAGTTTATCCTCATTATTGAATATGAACTTATGTGAGTTATCTTGTGAATATGAATAAGAATGTATCTCATAATTAATTTTCTTATACCAATAGAAACAATATGATTTTTATAGTATTATCCTCTAGATATAATATAAGAATTATTTCTCTTTAAATAGAAAGAATATAAATTTTTCATCCCGTTCATATTTAAATGCATTAGTATTAGTTTTATATTTTTCATTATTATTATTTTATATAGATAAGTGTTAGTGTTATCAAAGATCCACTTTATTTCTAGTCTTTGTTGAAAAATAGAATTTTATATTAGAGGCTAAATTAATCTTCTTTATATAGAAACTTTAAGTTTCAATGTAAGTTTTACTTTTAGTACTCCTTGTTAACTATGAAATTAAATCAATGATCCAATCATCATATCTTTTTAGATAACTAAATATTGAAAGTAAAAATATGTTAATAAGTGTAAATCATAATGTCTTATAATATTCTATTTAAGAATAGAAAGAAACATATAGCTTTTTGGTATGATTGGTTAGAGAATAGAAAGTATTATTTCATGATCATAGATTTAGTCTTGGATTAATAGTTCATATTAAATATATTAATGACTTGCTTTTTATTGTATTTGTTTTTTTTGCTAAGGATTTATATGTGTCTAGGAAACCTCTTAGTATATAAAACTATAGAATGCAATTATGGTAAGGTTATATTGAATTATTATTAGAAGTTCATGGTAGGAAGATTCATACTTGATAATACTCCCTTAGTGTAGATGATGACATTTGAGAAAACTTTATCTTGTAGATTTTGAAGGATGTGTTACTTATCTGTTAAACATTAAATTTCATGAATATTTCTTAAGTCATCTCTCTCAAAATCTCTTAAATAAGAATATTTTCCCTTAGTAAATGCTTATGCATTATTAAAAGTAGAAATATTCCTTAAAATGGAATTTAGTTATATTTAGTTAATTTATCATTATTTTCAACAGAGAAGAAAATTAAAGTAACATCAATTGTGTAATATTTCTTTTAAGTAAACATTTATAGTGCTTTCTTGATATACTATTAAGGTGTTCATAAGATGTAAATGAATTACTCTCTATATGTTTGATATCATGATATTTAGCATGTTCAAGATGAAAGAAGGTGTTAGGAAGAGAATAGAACGGTGAGTACTTATAATATCTTAATCATTGGATCTATGAAGGAATAAGTTGGAAAGACTATTTTGTCTGATTAATATATTAGGAGATTATGTTTAGACCATATTAGTCAACTATGTAAAAATTATGAGGAAAAATAATGATGTATTTATTGTAATGGCTACATTGATCTCCTCGTACCAGTATGTATTGGCTGTGAATACACATTATTTGATGTTGTATAGGTTGTGTATGTTGTCCCCCTTATGAGAATTTGAGATTTTAAAGCTTTAATGTGAGTGTTAACCCAAGTTATAAATTGTATGGTACCATCTTGTGGTTGTATGTTCAAGTCCCCGAACTACGAAGTCTTTGTGCTACGCGTATGTAGGAAAGGCTATCATGAGCCCCCGAGACATGAGGTCACCCCCTTTGGGCCTTAGGATTGCCATTTTATGCAATTGATATTGTGTAATTAATAATCATATGGAACTAATGTTTCTTTAGATGTGCAGTTGAGATCTATATGTCGTGTAGGACTCTGAAGTTAAAGATGTACCTTTCCACTAGGCGAATCGATGACTATCTGGCAGTATTGGTAAATGTGTATCAATGTTTTTAAATTTATTGAAACGTTGTATCTTACATTTCATTTTCAATGAATGTAGATATACTCTAGTTTTTTACTTGAGGTTTACTAAGATAAATTTTGTAAATTGTTATTCTATCATCCTGTTAAGATCATTATTGTTATGTACTAAGATTTATTGGGTAGGCAATACAAATTGTGCGTGTGTGTATTCATTAGTGCATGTAGATTTAGAAAAGACCTTGCTTGTTAGTTAGATCATGTTAGTAATTAGTCATGTAGTCATGTAATTAAACATAATTTGAATGAATTATGTATGTTGTTGAATATTGCTTAATTTCTATAATGCAGTCATGATATCCCTAGAGATGTTAGTTAACTTGTTGTATCAGACTATGTTATATTTTGTTATCATTACTTCTATTTAAAAAAAAAAAATTCTGCTTTTATTGCTTTAGTTGACTTATCTCTAGGGTTGCATGACGGGGCATTACATAAAGAGGAACAAAGAGATAGAGATAAAGAGAGGGAGAGATATAGAGATAGAGGGAGATCTCTCTCTCTCTCTCTCTCTCTCTCTCTCTCTCTCTCTCTCTCTCTCTCTCTATATATATATATATATATATATATATATATATATATATATATATATATATATATGCTGATAATGGTGTGGTTTGGTGGTCAAGTCACACGGTTGTTGTGGCAGCCACCAAGGTTCAAACCCCCATAGGGCCAACGAGCTTGTAGGTCTTGCGTGCCTTCGCTAAGCTGCCATGTTCATAGGCTAAGTGTGCCTTCATTAGGCTGGTGTGCTCGTAGACTGTGGACCTTCGTTGGGCCAATGAGCTCGCAAGTTTGACCAAAGGGTGATAATGCCCATTGGGGATGGAGATCCCCTAGTTGTGGTCTCAAGCAATAAAGTCGATGGGAAGAGATACCTCGTAAGGGTCTCTCTGGGACTAGACCAGGCTAAAAACCTAAGTATCCCCCATAAATATATATATATATATATGTATATGTATATATATGTATATATATATGTATATATCTCTTTCTCCTTCTCTCTATACCTCTATCTCTTCCTCTCTCTATCCCTCTCTCCCTCTCTCTATCTCTATCTCTCTCTCCCTCTATCTATCTTGCTATCCCTATCTCTCTATTTCTCCCCTCTCCCTCTCCCTCTCCCAATATCTCCCTCTCTCCCCTTTTCTCTCTCCACTTCCTCTCTCTAGCTCTTTATCCCTCCTCTTTGTCTCTCTCATTGTCTATGTTCCTCTTTTTCTCTCTTTGTTTCATTGTATCTCTCTCATGGAAGATTGGAAGGTTAGTTAAGTTATTAGATGTCTTCTAGAGGTTAATTTTGATAGTATTATATATAAATATATATTCTATATGTATTATATTATATTTATATTTAATAATTTATATTGTTACTTGTATAGAATATAATAATAAATATAGCTATAATATAAATTTTATATATAAAATTCAATAACAAATGTATATTAACATTAAAAATATATTATATTATATAACTATAATATAGATTTCATAGTTTATATTACAAAGTCTAAGAAATTATGCATAAAACATTCAATATATAATGAAGATAAGTTCATTTTCACTTATTTTATAGTTATATTTTTAAAATTAATTTGTATGCAAATAAAAATATAATTTTAAAATATTATATACTTATACATATATCATATTTTTAAAAAAAATATAATACTTGATATGTAAGTTTTGAAACAAATTACATAATATATTACAAGAAATTATGTATAAAACATTTCCACTGTTCGATGAATGAAGATGGATTGTTGTAGTTGAATTCTGAAAGAAAATGTCTGAAGCTGTAGACTTGTGAATGCAAACTTTTAGAATCAGCTGAGAGTCCTTAGATTGGGTTAGATCAATGGCTGAGAACTATAATACTAATTTGGAAATTTATTGTTTTAAATGTCCTTTTATGTTCAAAAGCTATCATAAATTGATAATGTTATGGAGTAAAAAGTGGCCACATGTCTTTTTTACCAGCTAGTTTAGCTCCTAGGTCTTATTTGCTTCCTTATACTTAATTTTACATTATAATTGATCATCCCGAAAGAAACTTCTCAACCCCCAGGACATTTTGGGACCCTTGGGACCTATCTTAACTTATCCCTAACCCAATTTAGGCCCCTGGACATGGGTGCCAACTGCCCATGTCTCTCTTAATTGGTCAGGGATAACTTTTGGTATGTCAGCATGGGACCTTTAAAAATGTTCCTATTATGTCGTAAAATGTCCCCCTAGGACTTTTACCTCCTAAGTTTAGCTCCTGGGTCCCTTGTTTTTAATCATGCATGTTTATTTTAACTCCTGATGCAAAATCCTGAAAACCCATGTCAAATAGGGCTTAGGGGATAGTGTTGAACTTGATCCTGCCTTAAAATGGGGCCTAGGGCTTGGGCGCTCACACCCTAGTCTTGCCCTATTTGGTTAGGACCTAAATTTTAAATATCGATTATGTAACCGTTAAAAGGTTCCGTTGCCGACATTTTAAGTTTGAATTACAAAATTTGTAGCGAGAATCCATATATAAGCATGTTTAGGGTTTCATTTCTAAACTAGAAGATGATTATGATATTTTTGCAAACTTATGATTGTAGAGCATTTAAAGCATTCATTGTTGCAAAGCAAACTTGTCTTGTTATTGTGTTTGTTATGTAGATTTGGCTTCATCTTCTCATGTGTTGAAGGATTTTCATTTATATGCAAGCTACACCTCCAAGGTGATATCTATTTGTGTTGAATCAATCATTTATCAATTTGTTTTTACCTCTATCCTATAGGGACATGCACTCTTTATCAAACAACGGTGTTGGAAGGCTTGAATGTCATTCTGGGGCTTGACTGAGGCAAGCTCCTAAACACCACAACCCCCAACCCCATTCCTTGTGATTGCAGGTGACAGGAGTCATATCTTACGAGGTGGAGTTGTAGAAGGTTGTGACAGAGTGTGCAGATTCTAAATCTGAGAAGAAGAGTACTACAAGGGCTTGGGTGCCGGCCCTGAAGCCCTCTGGATTTGAAGAGCTAAAAACCTCTGGGACAGTGGTGAACAGTAGCAACTAGCTTCTGGAAATCCCTGAAGAAGTTCCTACCTTGGGCTTGGGCGCCTGCTCTTTATCTCCTGACTTTTCCACATCAGAATCCCAAAATCTGGTATCTATCTACTCTAAATATAACATCTCTGTGTGCAAGCATTTGTCAGGATTCATCTATTTACTTACGATTTTGCATAATTAGGGTTTTAAGCATAATCAAGCATTAAATTAATACATTAATTAGTAAATTCCAAATTTCCCTATCATTACAAGTGACAACCAACCTGTAGGTGAATCCTCTTGCAAAATTTGAGATTCAACTCGGTTAAATGTCCTTGAATGTGCATAGTGAAAAGAGGATCTAGGCATATCATCAAATCAACCCTATTCCCACTTTTCCTACATAACATTTTGGTGAACCCATGTTTTAATTGAATTTTGCACCTTTATAAGTGTTGTACTTCAGATTTGCATTCATTCAATTCATCATTTTCATATTGCATTTGAAAATTTACAAAAAATTTAAAAATTTTGAAAAAAATTGGCATCTTAGGCTTCCATTAGGGCATAGTTTGCATCAATTTCATTGCATTTCATCTAATTTATGATTTTAGCATCAGATCTGATATAATCTACATCATTACATCATTACATAATCATTTGTATTGCATTTTCATAATAAAATTGCTAGGGTTTGCTTGGAATTTTGGATTTTTCTCATAACCTAGTGATTCTAAAACCTAGGGTTTGTAGTTAAAATCTTATTTCATATTTTAATACTCTTTTAAAACACTCATTCAAATCTGATTTTTGTTTTTAGTGTTGCATTAGTGTGTGTTTTTGCATTTACATCTCAAATTTTGCATTTACACATAGTCAATATCAACAAAAACTAGCATATTCACTCATTTCACCTTAAAATTGCACTTGCATTGAGAATTATAGGGTTTTTGCATCATTTTAAAATCTGATCTGAGATATTTCCTTTAATAAATCTGATTATAATTCATTCATACATCATTTTGCATAGTTTCATGCCTTAGTTTCACAATTAGGGTTTAAAATCCTTGCATTTTCACTAGATTTTGACTCATCCTTCATCTAGATTTACATGATAGGTGTGTTGTGAAATATATTACTGCATTATTGGACTGATAATAAGGTTCTAATTTTCTTTCCCTCATCATTGTCATTACTACGTGCTACGTATTTTATACATTTGCATTGAAAAGGGTGAAAAAACTGAACAAAAACAAGCATAGATTGGTGTTGTATCATTAAATTCATCTTATATATCTTAAATTTCAGATCATGCACTCATATTAATGCATACATCCATTGGTCATTTGAAAATTTTGCTTCATTTCATAGCATTTTGTGAAAATTGGCACATTTGTTAAAATACACATTGTGTGTTTCAACACTAGGTGTTTATACACTCTATTCACACTTTCTGATTAAAACCTTTAAAATCATCAACTTGGCCTTGTTGTGTTGTACTTTTTTACACCTATCCACTCTATTTGTTGTGGACTCTATGTGTCCTTTAGTGCCCATTTCCCTGAAACAAGTGCTTGGGTGTGAAATAGTCTCACATCCAGGGTGTGTTCATTATCATAAAATCTTGCATATTGCATATTGATAATACAAGACATTTCAAGATGGCATCTTTATGTTATTCTTCCTTGAAATCTTTGCATGAGCATATCTTGGATTTTGAAATTTTCTCTAGTTTCACTACTGAGAACCCTCATGTTCTAGAACACATAGCATTTGTATATGATATTGATGTTTCTAAATGTTCTACACATGAACTTAAATTACTTTGTTATATACATTATTTTGATAGTTTCACAATGATCAAGGATGCATGTCCTTTAATATTAAAAGATTTGACCAAATTCATCTCAATGAATCATCATGAGAAAGATGAATGTGAAAATCCTTCTTCCGTTAATGCCTTGGAACTAATAGCTAAAATATATGATGACGATGACGATTCAATAAGCTATCCTACTCCTATAGTTGAATGTTCAAGAACCTTCAATAAAAAGACCATGGATAGCTCTACTTTGGTTGTAAATTGAAGTTCTAATGATATGATCACCACCAATCTTCTTAACCACACCTCACCTTTCTTTCATTCCACTGCTCTCCCTAGCCAAGATGAAGCAGTAGTGGATGATAAAAGGTTTCTCACATTAAATCCTTTAGGGATAGATGTTAAGCATAATCAAGAATAAAAAAATGTTAATTCAATCTTCACTAATAGACTTATTCCACCCACGAAGGGGTTACTAGATAAGTGTAGCAATATTCCCAAGATGGTTGCACGGAGGCACCTAATACACCTTCTTTCTTGAAACTGGTGATCACAGTTCAAGGTAATCAAAAACCACCTCGACCCCTAGATTACATTCTAAATTATGCAAGATAAATCACTCAAAGAAATCAAGGTGTTCAAAATGTGTCACAACATCCCATGATTTCTCACACATACAACACCCATAATAACAAGCAAAGTAAGAAATCATCTCATGTGCTTGTATCTCTTCCATGTTCTCAACCTATGCTCACTCCACCACCTCATCTTACTCAAAAAATTGGTCAACAATATGATCTTGTTGAACAGCTTCGTGATACTCCAGCTAAGATCTCTCTTTGGGATTTAATTCAAACATCACCTACATACCATGGAATGCTCCAAGAAGCTTTACAAAAGGTGATTGTACCACCTACTGTTAAGCTGAATGAAGTAATAGCTCTATTAGATTGTATGCATGCAACAAAAATGGATATTTTGTTTCAACAACATGAGTTGCCTTCTACTAAAGTTCAAAATTAGTATGATCCTTTGATTATCTTCATTACAATAAACAAGAAATTGATCAAGCGTGTTATGATTGATAATGGACCGGCTCTTAATGTTTGTAGTATAAATTTGTTACATAATATTAAGACTGACACATCTTTAATCAAAATGGATAGGACTAGCATTCGTGGCTTTGATAATGTTGGTAGACAATTCGTGGGTACCAGAACTTTACCCATAAAGGTTGGACCCATGACATTATCTACCCTTTTTCATGTCATGTCGGGTTTGCTTTCATATAATATGATTCTTGGTAGACCGTGGATTCATGCCATGGGGACAGTTCCATCTACCCTTCATAGATCAATAAAGTTTATTTATCAAGACAAGCTCTACATCGTTGAAGCTGATCCTGAACCAGATAACTGTTTACATATTGAAATGCAAAAACAAGTTAAAAATCAACAAAGTCTAAACAATTTACCTCTTGCCACAGATAATGTTGTGCAAGACCCTAAACCATCGAATGCACTTTTTGGTGACGATTGGGGTTCATTAGATTTTAATCCTTCCTTTAATGGGGAATATAAACTAAATAACCCTGACACATCAAAAGTTACATCGATCTCATCTAAGCAATCTCTGGAAACACTTAAGAAACCTAAAATCTCCTCAATAGAAAATAAAGAAAATAAAGACAATACTCTTACTTATACTACAAATTATAACACCTATGAGGCCTCACCATCCTCCAAAGAGATGGACTCCCTCTATGGTCGTGGATTTTAGATTTTGTACAAAAATAACGACTATGTAGGTAATGGTTGCAATGTAAATCAACAAGGAAACAGAGTACCTTTACAAGTTGTTGGAATTAACTACACAGCCGGTATTAGATACCACTCTTTGAAGCCCACCAAAGCCTCTCATCGTCCTAAACTTAATGTTAATGCAATATCAACAAGACCAAATCAACATGTGAGATATCCTAAGCTGATAGACAAGAATTGTCCACTAAGAAATATCCCATTCAATAAAGAATCATTTCTCCCTCTTTAAGCCACACTATTGTAGAAACCATTATAGTTGCTCTCAAGGGTGGCTTCCTCCTAGATATGTATGTTGTTAGCATTGTGTTGTATTAGGTAAGTGTTCTAACCCTTTCTCTCTTGTGTTGTGTTCCTCCGTGATGTGTTATGTGTTGTTTAGGCCTCTTAGGATGACCCTTGGTACTCTTGTAAGGTCAAGGATACGAGGAGACTATCTCTATTGTGACCATTCTTATATTTGTATCATCATTCTTCTATATTTCTCCTCTCTTCTAGTTTATTGTTTTGTGTCATGCCTTAGGGGCCTAGCATTGTAGTTGGTGACCTGGGGGCACGAACCTAAGGCACTTTTTCTCCTCTCTTGATTTATTGTTTACCTTCTTCTAGTGGTTCTATCTAGTCAGTGAATAATGAAAAATAATAAATACTGATATGGACCAAGAGTCCCTTCAGCAAGAAAAGCAAAATTTAACCTAGTCCATATATGACGACAGGGTTGATATATTTATCTGACGCTTGACTAGTAGAATCACTCTGTGTGATATTTGATGTTGTCTTATCTTCTCTAACAATTTCATAAAAATACATCTACTCCGTGTAATTTGATTATTTTGAATCTCACCTTGGTTACACTCAGTTCTGAGATACCTACAGTATAAGCCCCACAGCTATACTCAAACTCGAACCCGCTTGTGTAGCCTTGGATTCTTTATTTTCATGCATTGCTTAGATTAAGAAGTGTGTGTTTGTGGGAACATGCAGCGATCCTAAGCACATGTCACCTTTGCGGGCATGGGCTTTATGAAAGCTCTTGTTCCCTTGTGTGTTTTCTCTCTACCTTAATGTGCTTGATATTGGTACACGATATCAACCACCTTAAGGTGGGGGCATATAAAGGCAAGTTGTCTAATGATTTTGGTACTAACGAAGCGTGTTTGTAAGCCCTCTATGGAAGTGAGATGTATCTTCGGCACAAGTGCACATATTTATCTATATTTCAATCAAAAAGCCCTCTGCGAAGGTGGGATATCATGCACATCCTTTTATTCAAAAGCCCTCTATGGAGGTGGGGATGGTGTATCTCTTGAGCTAGTGCACATCCTTTTTATTTTAAAAGTCCTCCGAGTAGGCGAGGTTGGATCTGAGACTATCCTCCCTTAAGCGTGTCTTTAGCGGTTGTTATGGCATAAGCCCAACCATCAAGTGTGCTTGTAGTGTGCTTGAGATGGTGGAGGCTTAGCAATAAATCCCTTCCATCACCTTGTTTGTCGTGTTTAGACATATAGTATGTCTTTGGCATGCTATACGACGCTCATGTATTCTGTGTGTTTCCCCCCTTGTGTAGTCTAAATCTATGCGGTGATGAGTCCCTCCCTACACTCAGGCTTTGTAAGGTGTGTTTGTTCCCAAGTATAGTCTCAAGAGCATGGCAAAATGTCCCTTCTATGCTTTTGGATTTATATGGCATGCTTGTTCTCAAGTGTAGTCTAAAGAGTGTGACAAAATGCCCCTCCTACACTCTGAGACTTGTATTGTGTGTCTTCTCCCCTATACGTAGTCTCAAGAGCCTGGTGAAATGACCCTCCTACATTTTGGGGTTGTGTGTTACATTTTTACTTTCCATGTATCTGCATTCATTTATATATGTGAAAATGAAAAATAAATAATCACTGCATTCATTGTATTCATCATGTTTTATGTGTCTTCAATACTATCTTCTCCATGCCTTGCATGCATGTTACTGTCTTCTCTGTGTTTTGCATGCCTGTTACTATCTTCACTATGTTTGGCACGTCTGTAGCGTGCTTTCTCTAATGTCTACCTGAGACTGGGAGCTAGAAATAGTTCATCAATCCTTTTGTATGCATTAACTTCAAGTGCCTGGCGTGTTTGTTGTGTTTTGACCATACTTTAATGCATGTATGGGTCATAAGATCATACATACATTAAAGTGGGGGCTAAATTTTATGTCTTAAAATGTCCCCTAGGACTTTTACCTCATAAGTTTAGCTCCCGGGTCCCTTGTTTTTAATCATGCATGTTCATTTTAACTCCCGATGCAAAATGCCTGAAAACCCATGTCAAATGGGGCTTAGGGGATAGTGTTGAACTTGATCCTACCTTAAATGGGGCATAGGTTATGTGACCTTTAAAAGGTTATGTTGCCAACAGTTGAAGTTTGAATTACGAAATTTGTAGCGGGAATGCATATATAAGCATGTTTAGGGTTTCATTTGTAAACTAGAAAATGATTATGATATTTTGGAAAACTTATGATTGTAGAGCATCTAAAGCATTCATTGTTACAGAGCAGACTTGTCATATTATTGTGTTTGTTATGCAGATTTTGCTTCATCTTCTCATGTGTTGAAGGATCTTCATTTATATGTGAGCTACACCTCCAAGGTGATATCTATTTATGTTGAATCAATCATTTATCAATTTGTTTTTGCCTCTATCCTATAGGGATATGCACTCTTTATCAAACAACAGTGTTGGAAGGCTTGAATGCCATTCTAGAACTTGACAGAGGAAAGCTCCTAAACACCACAAAACCCAACCCCATTCCTTGTGAATGCAGGTGATAGGTGTTGTAGCTTGCAGAGTGGATTTGCAGAAGGACGTGATAGAGTGTGCAGATTCCCACTCTGAGAAGAAGAGTACTACAAGGGCTTGGGTGCCTGCCCTGAAGCCCTCTGGATTTGTAGAGCTGAAAACCTCCAGGACAGTGGTGAACAGTAGCAGCCAACTTCCAGAAATCCCTGAAGAAGTTCCTACATGGGCTTGGGCACCTACTCTTTATCTCCCAACTTTTCTACATCCAGAATCTCAAAATTTGGTATGTATCTACTCTGAATATAACATCTATGTATGCGAGTATTTGTTGGGATTCGTCTTTTTACTTACGATTTTGCATAATTAGGGTTTCAAGCATAATTGGGCATCAAATTAATACATTAATCAGTAAATTCTAAATTTACCTATCATTACAAGTGACAACCAACCTGTAGGTGAATCCTCTTGCAAAAGTTGAGATTCAACTTGGTTAATTGAATGTGTGTAGTGAAAGGAGGATCTAGGCATATCATCAAATCAACCCTATTCCCACTTTTCCTACATTACAGTTCCTCCTTGTCAGCTCTTGTGATTTGAATTTGTAAATATTAGCAGGAAAGCATATATAAGTGACTTCATTTTACACCTAGATGGATAGCATGAACTTATGATATTGGAGCAAAGAGCATTCAAGGCATTCATTGTGTATTTGTTGCATATTTGTGTTAGTATTTGTGTGTTTGTTGTAGATATGGCTTCATCATCCACCTCCTTGTGAGTTGAAGAGCTTTCATCCTCTCAAGGGCTTCACCACCAAGGTGACATCATTGCTATTTGAATCATTTGAATCATTTCATCATTTGGATTATCTTTGGCCTCTACTCTGCAAGAGCATGCCCTCTCATTAACAATGGTGTTAGGAAATCTTGAATGCTAACCCAGGGCTTGACTGAGGAAAGGTCCTAAACACCACAAGCCCCCAAACCCCTCTCTTGTCGTCTTGTGTGCAGGTTATAGGTGTAGGTTTTGGGAAAAGTGGAGCTATAGGGAAGCAGTGCAAACATTATAGTTTCAGGATCTAGAAATAGTGTCAAAAAATCCCTCTAACTGGACTTGGGTAGTTTCTACCCTAGTCTACAGGGCCTTAAGCTTCTACATCTAATTTTTTGACATCATTTGTAGTATTTCATCAGTTTTGACCTCTAGCAAACTCAAACCTCTAGACTTGGGGTGGTTGCCGAATTTGTCCTCCGACACCTCTACTTTCGAGAGATCAGGTTCTAGCATCTTACTAATCCTCTCTGTACTCTTAGTTTCTAGATTCCTATTGTCAATCATCGGTTTCAAGATGATTATCTTAGAACTAGGGTTTCCTTCATACTTGGCCTAAGGTTTGATAAAAAAGCTTTGTTGAATCTTATCTTTCCTTGACAAACAAGAGCACAAAGATCTGTAGTTGAGCCCTCTTCCATTTTGTAGTGGCTTGACTCAATCTTTGTCCTTGAATGTTAGAATGAAAGGAGGGTTTTGATCTAGTGAATCCATACATTCCATCATCTTTCTTTTTACCTCTTAACAAATAATAATGATAACTTATAATATTTAAATATTTTATTATATTATATATATATATTAAAATTATAGATTCTATATATATATATATATATATATATATGTGTGTGTGTGTGTGTGTGTGTGTATAGAATATAATATTATATATTATAATTATATTATAGAATCATATATTTCATAGTCTATAATATATTATTATGAGGTTTTATAAGAAATTTTTACCATTTGATGAATGAAGATGGATGGCTAAGTTGAATTTCAAAAGGAAATGTCCAAAGCTACAAACTTGTGAACTCAAACCTTTGAAATCAACTTGGATCAAGTAGATTGGGTTAGATCAATAGTTGAAACTTATAATATATAAATATTTTATTAACGTCGTTAGTAGTCAAATGTAGTGAATTTAATAAAGTTGTAAACTTATAGGCCATCCATCAATTTTGTTTGATTTGGAAGTATAAAACTATAATATTGTGTACATAACACATTGCACTTCTTATTTATATACTTAGCAAGAATAACAAGAAACTTAGGAAGTTAGGGCTTAGTATTGTACTTAGTCAATTCAATTATTCAAGTTTCAACTGCTAAGTGGTACTAGTTGGAAGCAAGAGGGAGACTACATCAGAAGTTCTAATATCAATTGTGGGTCACAACAGAGTCATGTAATCATTATATTCATCTTTCTAGGTAATTCAAAGATAGAAATACTATATTCCTTCAAACTTTATATTACTATAAGCCTTTAATTTTAAATTTTTCAATCTTGGGGTTTAGGGTAAGGATTTACAAGCATTTCTACTACCATAGTAGGGAAAAGAAAACAAATAAACAAAATAGACTACATCAAACTACTTAAAACCTCAAGTTTTAATGATGAATACCATGGTATTTATGATTATGTAATCACTAGTAGATTTACCTCAAAGCTTAAATATGCATGTGAGAACAAGGCAATAGTTCAAACGCAAGTTAACAAACCATTTTCGATTAATAGTATCAAGTTGCACCATTGGTGCTTGGATTGGGATATATGATTTTCCCTGAGGTTTTTCATTGCCTAGAATTTATCATGGTCTATCCCCAAAATTATGATGAAAATAGAAACTAAATTGTTAACAAAGATAGCCAAGAAGATATCTTGTCCATTACTATAGAAAAAATTGGCCTCAGGTTGGGGTTTCCACCTAAAGATTTTGGAACTGTCTACATTAATGTAGAAGAAATTGCTAGTGATCATGAAGGAGCTAGTCAAAGTTCCAAAGAATCTTTTCTCAAAAATAACATATAATGGTAAAGTACCTAAAGTGAATCCTCCTTATATGATTAAAATTTTTAAACTATGGGTTCAGAAAACTATTTATATGCTAATATTTTGCCTTGGATTAGATAGTAATAGGAAAGTGGATGCAACCCTCCTTGAAATGGTATACAATATTCATTATGGTCATCCACCTATTAGATAAAAATTTGTTGAGAACATTGAAAAATCCATGCATAAACAATTTTTAATGATCAAAGGAAGTTCCACTTCCAGCACTAAGACCTTTAGGTTCACAACCTACTTGTGATATTTATTTCTTGGACAACTCAATGGAATATTTCTAGCCAACAAGCTTCAAATTCATCCTATTCAAATGATCAAGTGAGAAGGTTGGTTCCACTGTCTAAGTGGACCCTTAAGATAAGGATGTATGATAATCGAAGGAACTACAATCATCTTATGGACTACTTTTTGGCTCTAATTTATAATGCAATTATAAATACTCCAATGCCTAGATTGTTTGGGTCTTGTAGAGATTACATTCAACTGGGAGCAAAAATACAATTGGTTGACTAGTACTTAATGGAGGAATATACTATGCTAAGTTTTAATGGATCAAGAGTAGAGCCCCATAAACTTCCAATACATGTGAGAGAGAGGGTTTTTGTATTGGAATATATATGGTAGATAGACATTATAGATCAACTATACTTTTTTAGTCAGCAAAAGATTAGTTATAAAAACATGCCACAATCACTAAAAGTTGATTGTATAGAGGCTCAATGGACATGATAAAAAAAATTTGTTCTATGAGGAAGGAACTAAGTATACTTGGCATGAGTTTTCCAAAGTCCATAAGGTTATGATGAGTGCTTTTGGATTTAACTGTGTATATTTTCCATTGATGTTTTAGATCATACTAAGTGATCCATCATCAAGAAGAGGAATATTGTGAATTAGATTGTAGACTTGACCTTTAAAAACAATAGGTGTTAGAAATGAAGGTGAAAAACTATAGAATGGAAATGTGATTACAACTATAACTATTAATCTAGTGTGGAACCGAATGGAGATTATAAGAAATCAAATTAGCAATAAAAAGAAATAAAAGAATAGAAGAACTAAACACATAACACAGTGTTTGAGTGGAGAAACCCTTTCGGGTAAAAACTCCACACAAGAAGAGATGCACCAGTCTATATTAACTTCAATATAGTTTACAATACATCACTAACAACCTCTTAAGTCCTCAATCCAGCAGCACCTATTTTCCAGTCTCAACTCTCTACCTCTACACAGTCATAATACAATATCCTCATAAAGGGGTTGCCTTCTAGGGAAAGAAAAGCCAACATAACTTCTACCATCATATATGTGACCTAATGATGAACGGTCCATATTTACAATGAGAATATATATAATGTGGCTTTTGGGGGCGCTACCCCCCAAACCCCTACTAAGGCACACGTCCCCTTGATCCCCCATCAGAGCGATGAGCCCCCCAAACCCTGTAGGGGATACCTATTGTTCCTTGCACACACGCCCCACTTTTTTCATGAGCAAAATGGGGACCCCCTCTTTTGGTGAGTTTCTTAGCCTCTTTTGGGTGTTTCAGCTTGTTATGAGTGCTCTAAGTCTTGGTTGAGTAGCTTGGTTTGATTGTACAAGCTCATGATCCATTGCATTAAGTTGGCATATTTTGACGATTTCTTGGGTCTTAGTTGTCTCACCTAGTTTTAGATGCATTTGGATGCTCTCAAAAGTCCTAGTTGGTTTGTATGCTTTGGATGCACTTGTTTGTTAACACATGTCTTATTTGAGTCAATTAGATATTTATGAGTCTATTGGGTTGGTTTTGGCATGTTTTGGATTTGATGAGTCTTGATCATGTATGTACTTCATTGTTTCATTTTTTTAGTTTGCATGGAGTTGTAGTGAATGGTCAAGATGTCTCATTTTATCATGCTCATAGTCATATTCACAAGTCCTTCATGGTTGAGCGATTGCATTTTGAGGTCTTGTGGACTCTTGAAAAGGAAGGACATTTATTGTTTTAGAGGATGGGGTTGATTTTGATTATCCATTCAAGTTTATTTATTGCTTCATCTTCATATATAAAGTTAAGAGTATAATCCTTCATATTTTTAGAGTCTTAGGAGGTGTCAAGATGACTAAATGTATTAATGCATTCATGTGGTATGCTTAGATCTTATCATGCAATTATCACTAGTTTTGGGTTTCTGAGAAGACCAAGAGATTGATCAAGGTCATGACATACCTATAAAGTGAAACCATTAGCTAGAAGTGAAGAAAAAAGTCCATGCAAGGGTGAAAAGAACACAATTCATACAAAGTTCCAAAACTACCTACTACTGTCATAGTCAAACAACGGAGTATACTTGGTCATAAAAGCCACGAAACCTTGAGAAAAAACTTATAATTGGATAAAGGACTTGAAGTAGAATGTTGTCTAAGCATCCTAAATGCAAAATCCAATCATTGTTTTACCTAAAATAGTTAAAAAACAAATCTAAAACTACATTTTCACAACTCAGAAACCCTGGAGCAACCATGATAACTTTCATTTCTGATTTTTTTTTTACCCATACAATGCATTCAAAGAGAATTTCTAAGATGATAGGAGGCTTGAGCAGGTAGTAAGGATGGAAAGATCAAGAGGATGCATCAATAAACCAAAGGAATCAAGTGGAAACCACAAATTTATTATAATGACAATATAATCCCAATTAAAACATCACTCTAAAAATAGTAGCAGAGATAGACAATCAGTAATTCAATCATATCTCTGGATCTACAATCTAGGTATGGCTATTTTTTTGTGGGGATATGAAAAACTAAATTCCACAGCATCCCTAAAAATTTTAGAAAAACCTAGATCATAAAAGAAAATTTATTGATGTCACAACAGACTATTTTTTTCTCATGACAAGTTTACCAGTTTTTTTAAAAAAGAAAACTTATTTTAATAATTATTTGTAAACTTGCACATGACTGATCTGTGATAAAAAAAATGGATATGATTTGATATGTATTGACTGAAAATGAGTTATCTTTTATGAAATTGATGCATGGCTTTGTTGGCTACAAGTCTAAGAGGCTAGAATAATGAGGAGACCAACTGGAGCTATCATGAAGGAGTGAAAACCTAGAGACACCCTGTTATCCTAGCTATGGAGAAACTTGATTTTCATACCCAAATCATTGTTGCACCTACAAGATGAGACCAAGATGATGTCAAGGATGATGAATAAAAACCCTAGGATCTGTAGCAACACAAAAATCAGACCTAAGCCACTATTGTACATACACATTTGGAGCCCAAATGATGGAAAATGAAAGGAATGAAGTCGTGTAGCTATTGGAAGATAGATTGTGCCACCTTGTACCTAATTTTCTACCTTATTCATGACTGATACAACCTTCTACAAGTTCCCAACATGCTATTACAAGTTTGATATGAATATTTGAAGCGGAAAAATGGAGAAATCATGAAGTATGAAGGCTGAAAATGCATTTTGTATGATAGATTCGGTCACCTACAGCTGGATATTGTTGTTTGCACATAAAAAATGGATAGCTACAACCACCCATGAAGGAGAAAATAACTTTCTATAGCTTCTTATGTCTTTCTTATGGATATTTTTCATACTACAACAACTTGTTGGAGTTGTAGTTGCACAAATTAAATGCTTGGAGATGAAGTATCAATTATTTAATGTTTTTAGCTTCCAAAAGTTACTTTTTGTCATATTTGGAAAACTTAGTAACAAAAAGTAAATTAAAATATTAGTTTTGATACTAAGGGAAGCTTGTCGAGGAAGCTACATGGGATGAAATAGAATATTTCTTACCACCAAAATTGACTTTTGTGTTGGAGCATCAAATGTGAGCCATTGGATCAAATTGATCATAGCCATTGGATTTTAGGGTGAAAACTTAGTATAGAAAAGCTGATTTGAATATGTATACAACTGAAACTCATTATACGGGGTTAGAAGAAGATAGAATTGGTGAAGAACTAGTGAGTTTTTGTTGGTGTTTTAGGAAAAACTCATTGGAAATACATTGGAAAGAAATTGTACTATTGGGATTTAAGAGCAAATACATAGTATTTTCTAATTTTTCATGTTATTCTCATGGTTTTCTCTATACCAAGTTTGGAAATTGTTGATGTTTATCAATATTTTGAGTTTAATACAAGTTTAATTCATGGCTTCTAGTCAAGATTGTGAATGGAAATTGTTGAAATTAATTCAACTTGTCATCATATAAAGTTTGTTTCATGATTTCTAAACACCAATTTGAAGTATTTATTTCATTTTTAGCTGAAGATTCATGGGTATTGGATGAGTTTGCAAAGTGTTCATACACTAGTAGTTTTTTTATTGTAAATTTCCTTGTGTGGTTAGCCTGAACACCATAAATTCACCATTGAAGATTGCACCACCTTAAAACTTGATTGTTGGCTTTTCATGATCAAATTAAGGATGGTTAATTCTTGGCAAGAGAAACTGCTAGGCATGTCAAGTGTTGTCATTGATGGCAACTGAATCTATCTTACACATTCGCATTGTATCATTTGATCATACTGGAAGTCAGATTGCAGATTTGTCTAAGTCTGGATAGACAAGAACAGCGCATATGACAGGGTTTAGCATTTTGGTTTGCATTTCTCCACAGGTAATCATATTTTGTTGTGGATCTAAGGGAATGTTAAGGGATGTTAGGGCTACCTAAATCCAAATTTTTAGCATCTGGTGATGAAGGGATTGAAAGTTACAAGCATCTGAGTATCAAGTTTTGGTTAGACAGTTCAATCCAGTGAAGAACAAGCTGACTTGGTTTTTGATCCTTGTGCGAATTAAGAGAAGTGGTTGGTTGAGTAATTTATGAGATCCAGTGGTATTGGTTGACATGTGTGGTGACTTGAATACATAATTTTTGGTCTGCATTGATGTTTGTACATGGATTCAGCTGATAGAACAATGATCTTGAAAAAGTTTCTAAGTTTTCTTGAGGCCGACTGTAGTTGATGAAATTTCATGTTGTGGATATATATGATCCATGGGTTCAAGCATTTTGAGGTATGGATGTATGAATATGATGTGATAGGTGCGAAGTGTGGCAATATCAAGTGTCAAGCAAAGAGATCTAAGCTTCAGATCATGGCGAAACAGTGAAACAAGGCAGTGAGAGATGAAGTGTGTGAAGTCAGTATATTGAGCCTAACTGAAACTGTAATCTTGCATTGTTAGATGCTATTCTTCATTTCAAGTATTTCAGTGAACTCTTTGTAATTAATCTTGTAGGTAGTGAGCCTCCTTTGAGTAATGAGCTCTGGGCAATGTGCCCGAAGGCATGTGCCTTCCCATTTGTAATACTTTTAACAGAGTATAAAATCTTGTGGGTTAAACCCCACCGTGGTTTTTCCCTTAATTCACCCCCCTCTCAGTGTTCCTTAATTTCAACAATTTGTATCAGAGCAAGGTTCCTTGGAAGAAGTTTAACAGCTTGAGGAAGATTTGGGAAGGTGTTTCAATATGTTCATTCAGGTATTTTGATGGCATCAATGAATAACTTCAAGTTTCTTTAGAAGATCTTGATCAGTCCAAAGCAGAAGTCAAAGAACTGCAAGAGAACCTTAAAGATGCTGAGGATTTCATTCATACTTTAAAAGGGCAATTGAGCAAATCTATGGAAAAGAGGAAGGAGCTACTTCAGAAGTTAGTAAATCAAAAGGAAGACAAATGCATGGATGAGGCTCTGAAGGAGAAGACAGAGGAATGTGAGAAGCTAGAAAAATAAGTTGTCCTAAAACATGAGATGGAATCCGGGGTGATGAGGCTAACCAAGGAAATCGAAGAAAGGAAGAAGACTGAAGAAAACCTGAATTAGTCTTTGAAAGAAAGAACAAAAGAATGCTATAGATTGGACAGAATAATTGGCCATCTAGAGTCTGATCTACAAGAAACCAGGTATAGAGGACCAACTTGAAATGCAAATTGTCATTCTCAAACATGACCTAGAAGCTACAAATGAATACAAAGAGAAGTTCAAGATAAGCTTAGCTAAACTTGAGGTGTTGCTTGATAGTTAGAAGAAGGCATATGATAAGCATGGTTTGGGATATGAGAAAGGTGAAAGCTTTAGATCCAGTCAAAGAAATTCTGAGTCAAGGAATTAGAGAAACAGACCTAGAAGACCTCCGGTCAGACAACCTAATGCTCAAAGGTACCCATCCTTCAATGGAAATTGTTTCAATTGCAATAAATTTGGTCATAGAGCTACTCAATGTAGAAGTAGAGTGAATCAAAGTGGTCCATCCTTCTCTGGTCAATGCTTCAATTGTAAAAGGTATGGTCATAGATTCAATGAATGCAGAAGTATGATGATGAATAACTCTAATAATAGAGGAAATGTCTATTCTTTCAATGGAAAATGTTTTGCATGCAATAGATTTGGACACATGGCTAATCGGTGCAGATCAAGAGGAAATCAAGTAAATGAGCAAATAAATGTTGTGTGCTTTAATTGCAATAGATCCGGTCATATTGCAAGATTCTGTAGAAGCAGAAATGATGATAGAAAAGGTCCAGTAAACAAAAACTAGAATGTGAAAAGACAAGATAAAGGCAAGGGCAAAGTAGATGTGAATGAGATCCAAAATGAAATGAATAAAACATGGGTGAAGAAAGGTGAAATGAATGATGGTGATGGGTCCGCACCAGAATCTGGTGCTGATAATTCCTCTAGGAATTGAAATAGGAGCTCTGGCTCAAGGGGAGCTGCATTGAAAATCTAATTCCCCTTGCCAGTAAGCGGGTGCCTAAATCTAGCATGATGAGAGAAGATAGAATGGCCTATTGCAGATCATCTAGAAGTAAATTCCAGAAGAAAAGAAGCTAATGTGATTGATTGCGGAGTAATTGAAGATTGACTGTATTCAGAAACAATGTAACCAGATGAATTAGGGAAAAGCATTTATTATAATGGTGAATTAGGTTTTGTGGAGCATAAAAGGTCATTCATTCAATATTTGAATCACTTTGCATTCAAAGAGAATAAGGAGAAGAGTGCCTAAGCTGAGATCTCAAAGATTTGGAGTGCAAAAAGTGAATTCGATAGCTAACCCTAATCCCGTGGAGAAAAAGGTATTTTTCTATGAAGCTTTGAACTTGTGATCTTTTTGATATGGCTACTCCATTGGTTGTTGACATCATCGAAAGGCACCAACCTAAATTCAAAAAGCATCCACACAAATCTATAGAGGTCGATCTATTAGGTGCCCTTTCTAATGTTCCACATGGTGTATTGCACGTAGAAGATATTAGGGCTTACATTCATGCTAGCATAGATGAGTTTGGGGATTCAAAGTTACTAGACTTTTTTAAGAATCACCTGAGGGATGAGATTCATGATCTTATACCTGAGTACAAGATGCTGGAAGACAAACATTTCATTCAAGTTATTGGGTTCCCGTCCTTCAATGAGGACGAGTGGGTCTAGTATGTATTGAGTCAGATGAATGCTAAATTTATGTGGTTGATGAAACCCTTTAAGATCACCAAGGATGCCATCAAGGTTGTAATAGGATTGAACTCATCTAGTGGACTACCGATGCTAAAATCAGTGAAGAATTAGACTGTAACTAAAGCTACCAGCTCAAGGTTTGATAAGAGGGCAATGATAATAAATGATATAACTGATCCGGATGTCAAATTTGTATCTATGGTGATTGGGTATAAGATATACCACTCTAGTAGGGAAAACTCAGTGTCTGGTACAGCCATTTATGCTACTTATTAGATGTTAAGAGAAAATACTGACTATGACTTGTGTGAGCTGCTATAAAACCAGCTAATGGAGAATCTAAAAAAGATCAAGAAAGATAAGAAGAATACATTCAAGTATGGTACATTGGTCTTGTGCTTGTTCTTTTATTTCATGAATGAGTTGCCTGGGATGAAAATCATGTATTGGACCAATGATAAGCCTATTGCCATACAAATAAGAGAGTACTTGCACAATATTGGTGACTCCAATGCCGAAAGGACTGCTCTTTGGGGATATCTCAAGAATTTCTAGAATATGATGCAATCAAGGGAAAGAATCCCTAAGTATGTGGTGGAAAAGTACAAGGATACAATTTGTTTCATGGTGGAAATAGATCAATGTTTGATGGAAGCAGTTAAACCAAGGAATGTATGGATCATGCCCATGGGGTATGAAGTTGATGAACAAATACTGGAAATGTATGCTCAACACCTTCTGAGCAAACCAAAAGATACCTCAATTGAGAGATTCGGTACATATGGTGAGCTTAATTTGAAACTACATGTTGAGCTCCGAAGACCTGAAACTAAGAAAAAGGTCCAAAGGCAAGTTGAAATGTATGTAAAAAGTATTGGAATAACCAAGAAAGCTGTGAGACAATACAAGGAAAGGATAGAGAAAGTTGAGAAGGAGAAGCAAGAAATGGAATAGGGAAGTGTTCTGGTAGAATCCCCTTCTAAGTCAAGGACTATTAGGAGTTCTGGTTCAACATTCAGTGCATCACCTCCTCCTATTGCAAAGAAATTCAAAGAAAAACCTACCGGTAAGGAAGGAAAAAGGACAAAAGTAATGGGCAAAAGGTCATATGTCAGTGTGGAGAAGGAGGATGAAGAAGAAACTGAGTCAAATGGCAAGGTTAAAGAGTTGAAGGGCTCAGGCACTAAGGTTGCTCAAGTGTCTAAGGAGAAGCCCTCTGGAAGAAAAAAGTCAAGTAAAAGGCATAAGTCAGAGGCTTATATTGAGAAGCCTACTCCTTCTATGGAAGACATCATAAAGTCAATCATTGCAAATGGAAACTTAAAGCCAATGACTGGCTATTATGACAACCTTGATGATGCCAACAAGAAAATTTTGGAGGATGCTACTATTAAGTACTTGAATACATTCAGCAAAGCACTTTTGGAAATTTTGTCAGAAATCCCTAAGAGTCTAAGAGACATTTTGGAGATGAGAAAAGAAGCTGCTAAAGCAAAGGATTTGGAGCTAAGAGAACATGTGTTGTCTAGTCTGTGTCCGGTGATCTCTAGGAAGGAAGCAAATAAAATTTTTAAAGAAGTTAAAGATGAATTCATAAGCAAAATTAGGATGAAAAAGCTAATGCTTGGAGACATTGATAAAGTGGTCAAAGAAACAGAACAAATTTTGAAGAAAGCCCTGGACAAGAATAAGTTTTATGTGGTCACTGAAGAACCTATTGATGCTGATGATACATCCATTCTGAATGATGAAGAGTTGAAGAAAAATGAGAAACAAGCTGAGGTAGATGATTTCTCTATTTTGGAAGAGGAAATATTGAATTAAGGAAATGAAAAGATGGTGAAGTGAGATAATGTTGATTGTGCAGAGGATACTCTAATTCCTCTGGACCAATCTGGTGAAGAAAATGTAGAGATGAATATGGAAATAAATGCTCCTACTGAATGTGATTCTGAGAAGACTAAAGAGCAGAAAGAAGAAGAAGTTAAGGACAAGGAAGATCAAAAAGAAGAAGTAGCTAAGAGTGTTGAAGAACAAAAGCAAGATAATCTTGATGATGATACCGGCAAGGATCTAAATTGTGAATCTCAGGAGAAGAAAGATGGAACTACATGCATGGCAAGAGACACTGCAGATGTAGTGAAGAAATTTCTGGAGAAAGATAAGCTTGAATTTGATGAATCAGATCTAATTCAAGGGCCTGTCAGTTTGGATACTCTTTCCCCTGTTCAAATGATGAAGTTAGCATCATTTGCACAAGCAAAGGCAAGAAAGGAGATCCTAAAATCTCACGTTGAGGACAATGAATTGCTTGGTCTTGCTTCCGGCATCTTGGAAAAGATTATGCCAACTTTTCAGAAGGATTCATTTGATTCTCTTTCCGATTAGCTGAAGAGCTTAATAAATTTTGTAAGTAATCAATTTGAGTCTTTTGAAAAGTCAGCGGAAGTCAAAGTTTGGAATGAATTTAATAATAAAAGATTTAGTGAACTAAAAGGAACAATAGACAATCAGAGAATTGTGTTGGATACTAGTGTAAAGAGTATTCAAAATGCCCTCACTAAAGGAGGAGATGTGTACAAATTTTGTTTATCTTGGCCAAAAGTTGTAGAGGATATTGAGAAGAAAATAAAAGAGTCCGAGCAAAAATTGTCAAATGTATCTCAATCCTTTGATCCATTGGCAGTATCTGCGATGAGTCAAGAATGTCAATTAATTAGCTTGATTAATGAAATAAAGAAATTGGTGAAAGAAAAAGAAAACATTGTGGCAAGGATGTGTGAACTCCGGGAACTAATTTCCCCTAAGTTAGAAACAATGTTCAATGCATTGATAGAAGCTCAAGCTTCTACTCTAACAAGTGATCCCACTAATCTACAAAAGGTAGAGCCACAGGTATTTTTATTCAGTGATCATATTTCAGTTCTAGATAGCATGAAGAAAAGTTGGGATAGTGAATTGGCACTGTTGAAAAATATTTTTGGTGATGTGTCTAAGTTCATGTAGACAAGACATTAGGATTGTTTGTATATATACGTCCATGTACATAAAGTTTTGCATGAATTTTGGTATGTGGATCACAACCTTTGCCATTGATGTCAAAGGGGGAGTGGAAAGTAGTGAAAAATGAGGAATTCATCTAAGGGGGAGCATTGGAAATCACAAGTGTACATAGTAAGGGGGAGTTGTTCTAACACTTAGTCATTTTTCACTAAGTGTTGCCATCAATGCCAAAGGGGGAGATTGTTGGCAAGAGACACTACTAGGCATGTCAGGTGTTGTCATTGATGGCAACTGAATCTATCTTGCACATCCGTATTGTATCATTTGATCATACTGGAAGTCAGATTGCAGATTTGTCTAAGTCTGGATAGACAGGAACAAAGCATATGATAGGGTTCAACATTTTGGTCCCCATTTCTCTATAGGTAATCATATTGTGTTGCAGATCTAAGGGAATGTTAAGGGATGTCAGGGCTACCTAAATCTAAATTTTTAGCCTCCAATGATGAAGGGATTGAAAGTTACAAGCATCTGAGTATCGGGTTTTGGTTAGACAATTCAGTCCAGTGAAGAATAGGCTGACTTGGTGTTTGATCCTTGTGCGGATTAAGAGAAGTGGTTGGTTGAGTAATTTATGAGATCCAGAGGTATTGGTTGACATGTGTGGTGACTTGAATACATAAGTTTTGGTCCACATTGATGTTTGTGCATGGATTCAGCTGACAGAACAATGATCTTGAAAAAGTTTCTAAGTTTTCCTGAGGCCGACTATAGTTGATGAAATTTCATGTTGCGGATATATATGATCGATGGGTTTGAGAATTTTGAGGTATGGATGTGTGAATATGATGTGATAGGTGCGAAGTGTGGCAGTATCAATTGCAAAGCAAAGAGATCTAAGCTTTGGATCATGGCAGAATATTGAAACAGGGCAGTGAGAGATGAAGTGTGTGAAGTCGGTATATTGAGCCTAACCGAAACTGTAATCTTGCATTGTTAGATGATATTCTTCAGTTCAAGTATTTCAGCGAACTCTTTTTAATTAATCTTGTAGGTAGTGAGCCTCCTTTGAGCAGTGAGCTATGGGCATTGTGCCCGAAGGCATGTGCCTTCCCATTTGTAATACTTTTAACAGTATAAAATTTTGTGGGTCATAGTGGTTTTTCCCTTAACCAGGTTTCCACGTAAAAATCATGGTGTTCATGTGTGATGATCTTGTTGTTGTTGTTCTTAAGTTCATGCTTCTTTCTCTTGAATGTATGTGGTAAATTAATAAAGGAACATAATAATAAGTTTTTGCAGAACATTGATTCACCCCTCCCTCTCAGTGTTCCTTAATTTCAACATTAATATGTTTGCAAACTTGTCTATCCATTGTTGAAGCTAAAATATTTGAAAAGGATTAATTTTTAGTTAGTTTTATCTCTATCCTTTCTCTATCTTGCCTTGCTTTTGCACCTTTTTTAATCAAATCTGGTTAGTTTATAGTTATAATAGGACTTTTAAACTTGCATGGTGTTGTTATAGAGTTGATATTTTATGAATGCAAGTTGATGTATTGTTGGTTATGAGCTGAAATGATACATTTTATGGCAATATATGTTTATATTAGTTTGTATATGCATTGTTAAATCTGAAAACTGATTGGTTTATGTGTAATTTAACCTTATTTGTTGGAGTTAGTCCAAATTCATGTAGGTCTCTTGATTGGAACAGCAAAATGACATCATACAACTAAGTTATCTTGTGAAGCCCAAGACCTTGAAGTATAGACCTTGGGTTAGTCATTTTCCATTTCTTTGGGATTTGATTCCTTTTAGAAGAGGTAAGATACTTAGTATTTTATCTAAGTTGTGTGCAAAAACACCCATCAATAGATTGGCACTGGAAGGAGGGTTGAACGGTAATTTTGGTATAAGCTTTTCAATTTCATTAGTTTATTGCACATTTTGAGATGAATTAGATCTTGGGGAGGTTTGGCTCAAATGGGTAGCCCCTTGTGCACACCTGGGATCTAATATGAGGTTCCTAGTGATGCATATAGCAAGATTCCTTCATCTTTTCCCCATAATGGACATAGAGCTTCACTACATGTTGAGGGTTTTAGGGCATTAATGTTCAAACTTCATATTTGGCAAGAAAATATTAAGCATCTCCTATTTGTCCACACACTTCGAGGTGTAGCTCTACAATGGTATGCAAATCTTACACCTAATTCTATATGGTCATGGGTTGAGTTTGAGAGCATGTTTTTGTTTTAATTTGATCTACATATCAACTTGCAACATCCATTACATCAATTTGCAGAAATTAGAAGACAACATTGTGAGAGTGTTTTGCAATTTAACCATAGATTTATCATGATGTATATAAGGGTTAAAGGTGTAGATTTGATTTTCAATCTTCAGATGTTGAAAGAGCATTATTTTTGGGGTCTTGAATTGATATTTAGAAAGTTGATCATTGGTTGGTCCAATGTTGTGGTGACTTTGAATGATCTATTTGAGAAGGCTCTTGATTTGGCTAACAAAGGATATGACATTACAGATTGTTTGAATGATGAACATATTGGTTATAACATGTAATTGTTTGAATTTTTTGAAAGGATACAGCCTTATATCAGTTCATGTCATGGCCCTAATCAGATAGAAACACCTCATGCAATCAGCTATAACAATCACACTCCTCAAAATAATTAATTAGCACATGATACAAATTAGGTCAGCCAATTGCAAGGTTAACTTTATGGTTCAAAAGGTCATATTTAAGATATAAATCCATGCAATACTTCCTCTACTAATGTTTCTACAGCTGTACCATCAAGTTCTAAGTCACATGCAGATGTATATTCATCAAATTTGGGTGATTTTCCAAGTGGGAAGAGTGTTGATCAGTCATGGCAGCTTGCAAATGAAGCAAGTGGTGGTAAGAAACAAGGTGAGAATCATATTGCAAGCTTTATTAATTACTCAAGGTTGAGAGGAATAATGGTTTGACATGTAGAATGATCAAAATAATGCAAGAAATGATGATTTTCCAACTCATCCAATATTTTTTGAGTTGTCCCAATGAGAGATCACCAAGTTTAGAGGTTCACACATGCTCGTCAAGTTTTTCTAATGGTCTTCCAACATCCACATTTGATCAACCATCATCTTATGAAGAGAATTTTCAAGTGGACATCCCACTCTTTCAAGAGGTGAAGCAAATAAGAGAGCAATGGCCTTCACTAACATTGTCTCATTTTGGTTCATCTCAAGTTTGTAATGTACATCCTAAAGAACCACATGGTGAGATCAATTGTTTGACCTTTCTCACAAGGTTGGATTTGCATCTAGAAGGACTTCTTCCCATCTTGGAGGTGTATAAACCCGAAGTGTAATATGTGTACATGAGTAAAGCTAGATTGCAAGACGAAGGAGAGGCAACACAAGTGGATACACATTTTCATGAGGATGCATCAATTGGATTAGCCCAAGGAATCCATCATTATTCATCAATCAAGATAAAAAAGGTGATGTATGCATGGATAAGAATCAAGTTTCTCAATTTGTTTGTCAAAATGAAGATGAAAGTGAAGGTGGATGCATTGTGAATGAGTCACTAGTTGGTTGCTCTAGCAAATTTGTTAAAGGTACTGTTGTTACAAGGTGGATAAATTCTAATTTTTAGTCATAGGATAGCAAAGAGGACTTTGATAATAATGATATTTTGATTCCTAATGATGAGAATGAGTTGGATAACAAGTTTGGTGAGTTTGGTTGTGAAATAGAAAGTGTAGATCAGCAAGAAGTTGCTTGCCAAATGACTAATTTTAATGATAAAGTAGATGAAAATGATTGGTTTCAGTTTGCTAAATATTTTGAGAGTATAATTGAGTGTGAACAACAGTTGGATCAGTCCAATATCATGCCAAAACAAGAAGTCAGCCCAGCTAGTGAGGAGAATTCATGGATAGCGAAGAGGGAAGTTGTTTCAATTGATATAATTGAGGTACAATCTGATTTTTGGAGGTAAATGGTCAAATTTCATGACTATACCAGCATAATACATCAAGATAATCAGTCATATCAGACTTGTACAAGTTTTTTTGATGAGTTACAACTTGATCCAAATGAAGAAAATTGAGCTATAACATTGTTACAAGGTGAAATTAATGATATAGATCAAGTTATGCAAGTGAAAGGAGGTCCAAAAGGTCTTATTGCTAATGTACATGATGATGCATCATTCCAATATCAACCACAAGATGAAATAGGTAAGTAATTGCATGATTTAGATGGTGTTTCTTCGTAAGATTTGACTGATTTTAGTAAGGCAGATTCGAGCATATCATGTTTTGATTTTTCTAATCTTGTTTATGCTTCTAATGATGAAGATTCTCACTTGATGAATGTTGCTATGCAGGTTAAAAATGAGGACATCATTTTACCCTTTGAGGTTGAAAGTGAAACAATCATGCAAAGTGTGAGAAAATGTGAAATGTTCCATGTCTTAGAGCCTAAACAAGTTGAATATTGCATTGATATGATTGATTTACCTAATTCTACATATTGCATAGGTTCACTAATTGATGGATTTGATTGTGGTTTGCATATAATTGATGCATGAGGGATGATCCATCATGATTTGAGAGCTCTTGAAGGTGAGAGAGCACTTGGTGGGATGAGATGCAACAAGATGGTGAGCTTGCACTTTCAATTGATAGTACTATAAATCAGCTCAGATCTTCCATTTTCTCATTGAGTTATGATGCTTATCATTTTGACTATGGGGATGAGGGTAAGAAAACTTGTGTTTCAGTTGATCATGGATATTATGAGTTACCTCAATTGTTTATCTTACATGAATTGTATCCTGAATTTGAGCCTAGTTTTCCTATATCCTATATTTCGAAATACAAGGATGAGTTTACTAGACTTAGGACCTTGACATGTGCCTTATTGCTCTTACATAGAAATTGGTCAAGAGAGAGTGTAGATACCTGATGTCCTAAGCCTCTGTACATAGCCTTTGTTAGTTTTGGTTTTTTAGTTCTCTAGTTTGCTTGGTTTTTCTTTGAGTTTGGTTGGTTAGATGTTTGTTTTTATTGATTTTTCTTACTCGTTGGTTAGTTTGATATTTTAGGTTTTATTTTTTAGTTTGTTTGGGTCTTTCTTTTAGTTAGTTTTTAGTTTTATGTTGTTTTCCTCTCTTATTTTGAGTTTTTTGGGGTCCTCCCTTGCTTATTCTTTGATTATTAGTGGGCTATTTGCTAGTGTATGTGATGTTATTTTTTAGATTATGTCTTCTAGTCTTGATGCAAGAGCATCCCTGGTTCAAGAGAAATCTTGCATTAACTAAAAACATTTGCATTTTAGTTTGTTTCTTTCATTTTTAGTTTAGTTCAGGCAATTCAGTCAGTAGTAGTTTCTGTATTTTGGTCTGCATTCTACCGCAGTTGCATTTTAAACATTGCGGAGCTGGACTTAGCATCTAGATACATTCATACACATCATATCTAAATCTTAGAGCATTTGGTTAAGATACCAGAAAGATATCAATATCAAAAGATCAGTTATTTTCTCAGATCAGATCATCCTGATAGTCTCAGACAATCAACTAAAGGAGAAGACTTGTAGAGCATTTCCTAACTTGTGAAGCCTAATGACACATCATTCATTGATATTTAGTTTGTGGTGGACCTTCCCCAAGATCCATACATTATTCCATTCATTTGCAAAGGTATTCTATTCATTTAGGCCTGACCTATCCATGTACACACGTTACAGCTCTTCATTGGAGTTTGTGATCTTCCTTGGCCGACGTGGAGGAATCTTATGATCTAGAGATGATATATATTTATGTAATAGATGCCTAGGAAAATAGTTATCAAGTTCTCATGATTTAGAAGATAGAGAGTTTGAATTCATTTGTGAAGGAGCTTCAAAGCTACATCTTGTGTATATTCGGATATTCTATAATCAGGCCTATGAGCCCTAGTTGTAAGCTCGCATGTTGTGGGCTGATTTGTAATTGAATTCTATGATATACTAAATGACTAAATCTACATTTGCTTTACATATTTGAGTTGTTTCCGTTGTGTTATTCTAGCTGCACAGTTTGGGTTGTTCATTCCGTGAACCCTCCTACCGTGACTGCACCAAGTGGTATCAGAGTGAAAGTTTGAATCTTTGGGAGTGAATTGAGTGAAGTTGGCAAAGGAACTCCATAAGATCTTGTTGTGGACATATCATTGAATCTGAGGCAGGTTACTTGTGTCGCAACCTATCACCAATTGTGAGGCAGTTGTCACTTGTAGCTCGATTACCGAATTGAGGCAGTCGCACTTGATCCTAGGAGAATTCCACCAAGGAGAGTCCCTGATGTTGGAACAATGGCTAGTAGGATGAATGAGATGATGGAAATGATGAAAATAATGAGAATTCAGTTGGATGTTGTCGAGGAAGATAGGCAAAGACGATTGACACCTAGACCTAATGTTGAAAGTGATGATGAAGAGGAATTTCAATCTATTGAACAAGTTGGTGAAACCCTAAGAGGTGATGAAGAAGAAGAATCAAATCAAGTCAAGATGTTGCAAGCTATTTCAAAGATTGGAAAGAGACCTAGAATTGATGTACCGAACTACATTGGCAATTTAAACCTAAAGAATTGATTGACTAGATAAATGACATGGAAGAATACTTTGAATATGAAGAAATTGAAGATCCAGAGAAGGTGAAATTTGCAAAGACAAAGTTGAAAGGACATGCTGCTATATGGTGGAAGGAAGTTCAATTGGATAGAAACAAAAGAGGAAAAGAAAAGATCACAAAATGGATAGGATGGTGACAAAATTGAAGAATCAGTTTGTACCTGTTGACTATGAGTTGGAGTTGTTGAAGAGATTGTAGAACCTGAGACAGAAGGAGAAATATGTGAAGGAGTATACTGAAGAATTTCATAAAATGATCATAAGGATAGGATATAGTGAAGCAAGCAAAGAGAAAGTGGCTAGATACATCAATGGACTAAGATTGAACATTCAAGAGGAACTGGGCTTGGTAAGGATGACATCTTTGGAGGAAGCATATTAGTTTGCCTTTAAAGTTGAAGAGAAGTTGAACAAGAGGCATGATCAAAGACAGAATGGTAGAGGACTTAAATTTCATAGAAGTAGAAATTTTTCTGGAGGAGAGAGATCATATGCAGAGCAAAACAGACAAGAGAACAGAGATAACAATACATACTGGAGATATGATAGAAATTTCTACCACAGAGGGAACCCTAGTTTGTACCAAAGTGAAGGATATAGAAGAGAAGGAAGAGGACCTAATAGGAGAACATTTAGAGGAACTTTTTTTAAGTGTGGAGGTGAAGGACATAGAGCATTTGAATATAATCAAGGGAGTGCAAGAAAGAGGATAGAGAACAATGGAAGAGAAGCCTATGTGGAAGAAGAACCTATTGGATCACCTAGTTCAATTGGTAAACCTGAGAAAGGAGAATAACTTGTGATGAGGAGAGCACTTTTTCAAGTAGAGACAAATGAGGAACCACCGCAGAGGAAGAGCTTGTTCAGAACCAGATGCAAATTAGGAGGTAAATGTTGTAAAGTTGTTATTGATAGTGGTAGTTTTGATAACCTAGTTTCATAGGAGACGGTGACTAGGCTGAAGTTGGAAAGATTGAAACACCCTAAGCCCTATCAGATAGCATGGATTCAGGATGATCATAAGGTACTGGTGAGTGAGCAATGTTTTGTGAAATTCCATATTGGATCATATCATGATGAAGTCTTGTGTAATATTATGCTTATGGATGTTTGTCATACATTGTTGGGTAGACCTTGGTAGTATGATGGAAAAGCTATACATGATGGGAGAAAGAATACATACACTATAACAGCAAATGGAAAGAGAATTACTTTGATTCCTTTGGAGGATGATCCTAAGAGTGAAGTATGTGGGAATGCTAGAATTTGTTTGGTAGATGGAAGGAAATTTTTGGATGGTTTGAGACATGAGAATATGTGTTATGCTTTGATCCCTAAGACACCTAAAACATTGGAGAAGAAGATTGAATCACAACTGGAGGAGATAACTAAGTTGCTGACAGAATATGAAGACATCATATCAGACAATGTACCTGAAGGATTGCCACCTATCACAAGTATCAGTCATCACATGGATCTTATACTGGGAGCTAGTTTGCCTAACAAAGCAGCACACAGGATGACACTGGTAGAGAATGAAGAACTGAATAGGCAGATACAAGAGTTGTTGAGGAGAGGTTTGATTAGAGAAAGTTTGAGCCCTTATACGGTACCTACAGTGTTAGCACCTAAGAAAAATAGAGAATGGAGAATGTGTATAGACTCTAGAGCAATAAACAAGATCACGATTAAGTATAGATTTCCTTTACCTAGGATGGATGATATTATGGATTGTTTGAGTGGAGCAAGATATTTCATAAAGATAGACTTGAAGAGTGGATACCATAAAATCAGAATCAGAGAAGGAGATGAATGGAAGACTGCTTTCAAGACAAATGAAGGATTGTATGAGTGGTTAGTGATGCCTTTTGGATTTACAAATGCACCTAGTACTTTCATGAGATTGATGAATGAAGTTCTGAAGAAATTCTTAGGTAAGTTTGTTATTGTGTACTTGGATGACATTTTGATTTTCAGTAAGACAAATGAACATTTGTGGCACCTTAGACAAGTTTTATAGAGACTGAGAGAGGTGAAATTACTGATAAACATCAAGAAATGTAGTTTCATGAAGGAAAAATCGGTATATTTGGGATTTGTGATTTATGTGGAAGGATTGAAGATGGACCCGGAGAAAGTGAGAGCAATTGTTGAATAGCCTACATCGGAGAGCACTAGAGAAGTCAGATCATTTCATGGATTAGCTAGTTTCTACTGGAAGTTCATCAAAAAATTTTGTTCAGTATGTAACCTTATAATAGAGACCATGAGAGGTGATAGAAAAGATTTCAAGTGGACATCAGGAGCAGATAAAAGTTTTCAATTGTTTAAGTAGAAAGTAACAGAGAAACCTGTTTTGGCACTACCATATTTCAATAAAGTATTTCAAGTAGATTGTGATGCAAGTGGGAATGCAATTAGAGTAGTATTAAGTCAAGAAGGTAGACCAGTAGCATATTTCAGTGAGAAGTTGAATGATGCAAGGAGAAGATGTTTTTTTTATGACCAGGAAATCTATACCATAATTGAAGCCTTGAAGAAGTGGAGACATTACTTGTTGCTTAAGGAATTTATGTTGTATATAGATCATCAAGCTTTGCAATATTTGAACAGTCAAGGAAAGTTGAATCAAACAAAGTTGTAGATGCATTGAGCAGGAGAAGAAACTTGTTGACAAAGATGAGAGTTGAAGTGGTAAGATTTGATGAGTTGAAGAACCTGTATGAGGGAGACACTAATTTTGTAGAACCTTGGAAAGCTCGTAAGGAACCTATTTTGATAGATAGGAGTAAGTGGTCAGACTATTTCATTCAGGAGGATATGTTGTTCAAAGGAAATCAATTATGCATACCTACAAGTTCAATGAGAGATAATTTGATCAAGGAGAAACACAGTGGTCGATTGGCGGGACATTTTGGCATTGATAAGACAATGGCCTTTGTGAGTGAAAATTTCTTTTGGCCTCAGATACATAAGGATGTTAGGAAATTTGTGCAACATTGTAGAGTTTGTCAAGTTGCAAAAGGAAGTAGTCATAACACTAGATTGTATAAACCTTTGACAGTACCAGAGAGACCTTGGGAAGACACAAGTATGGATTTTGTAATGGGATTGCCTAAGACATAGAGAGGACATGATTATATATTTGTAGTGGTAGAAAAATTTTTAAAGATGGCACATTTCATACCTTGTAAGAAGACAACTGATGCAGTGCATATAGCTGACCTATTTTTCAAGGAGATTGTGAGATTGCATGGACTACCTAAGAGTATAGTTTTAGACAAAGATACAAAGTTTGTTGGATACTTCTGGAAGACACTTTGGAAGAAGATGAAGATAGATTTGAAGTTCAATTCAACATTTCATCCACAGACTGATGGACAGACAAAGGTAGTGAATAGGAGTTTGGGAATCTTGTTGAGATGATTGGTTGGAGAGAAGACAGGAAGTTGGGATTTGATTCTTTCACAAGTAGAGTTTGTATATAATAGTTCCATGAATAGGAGTACCGAAAGAACACCTTTTGATATTGTTACCAGAATAAACCCTAGAGGAGTTGCAGAGTTGAGTGATATCAGTATGGTAGAAAAGAGAAGTGCAGAAGTAGAAGAATTTGTAGAACATATGAAGACAATGCATATTCAAGTTAAGAATCATTTGGAGGATATGAATAGCAAATATAAAGAACAAGCAGATGAGAAGAGAAGACATAAGGAATTGGTGGTTGGAGATGAAGTGATGGTGTACTTGTTGATAACTGAGAGGGGGGGGGTGAATCAGTTATCCTAATTATTTCCCTTATTGAACTTTCTTTTTAATTGATGCAGCATAGAATCAAACACAAAAACATTAATCATGAAATAAGAGACACATGACACAGTATTTTTGACGTGGAAACCCTGTTAAGGGAGAAAACCACGGGGTGATTAACCCAAAATTATTCTCTGTTAGAAGAATAGGAAATTACAAAATGGCACTTGCCAATTAGGGCTCACTGCCCGAGCACACTGCTCACAAGAGGCCCACTGCCTACAAGAAGACACACTGTCTACAAAGTGATAAGAATCACAGTCTTGAACTGATTGGAAGCATCTGCATATGCTGGAGTTCAGTTCCGGTTAGGCTCAGTACACTGATCTGCTGCACTTCATCTTTTCTCTGTTCTTTATTCTGCTATCTTTCACATACCGGATCCTTTTTGCTACCTCTGCTCTGTTCTGGACTTATTCGCATATATCTTCACATCATCACACCCTTCACAACTAAATCCATTCTCTATATATATCCGCACAAGTAATTTCATCACCTTTCTAGTCGGCATCCGGAACAGTCTAGTTTCTTACAAACTTTTGTTCTGTCGGCTGAATCCTTCCTCACCAAGCAATGCGGATCAAGCATATACTTGTAGATATCATTAATCATGTCGGCCAAACATGATTCATGCCTTCACAACCTCTATCATCAATAGTAACACATCTGGAAAGTAGTCTGATACTCTGTCAGTCAGTTCTTCCTCTGTTTTCACTGTTTCTCAGGAATCCGGTACTTCAACTGTTCATATCTTTTTCCTTGTCCATCACCGGAGGCTAAATCCTTGGAATATACCACTTAAGGTAGTCCTCTTGACTTCCCCAAATCCGCACTGCACCAAGACACTTCCTCTGAGAGATCCAGACCAATCTGTCGGACCTTGCCACATGCTCTGTTCTTGTTCACCGGACCACAACATTCTTTATTCTGACTTCCGGTAGAGACACATTATGACTTGCGGATATGTGGGATGACCTTTGTTGCCATCAATGACAACAACCATGAATCCATATAGTGTCTCTTGCCAACAATCTCCCCCTTTGGCATTGATGGCAACACTTAGTGAAAAATGACTAAGTGTTTTCACTATGCTCCCCCTTTGCTGATGCTCTGTCTTTATATACAATTTCCGGAACTCCCCCTTAATTGGATTCCTCATTTTTCACTGCTCCTCACTCCCCCTTTGACATCAATGGCAAAGGGTAGGGTCCGCACACCAAAATTTTCAAAAATTTTCTATATATAGCTGCATATTTACATACTCACATGTACTGAAGAATGTCTGCAAAGGATGTCTGCAATTGGATCATTTCTGTAGCCCAACTTTGCTTCATTCTGTCCAAAATTGAAATGTGACCACTCAACAAAAATGCAAACGCTTCTGCCCGCTTGAGATCTGTCGGATCTTTTGTTTGGGCGGTGGTCTGGGCATCACTGATGGCCTCATGCATAGTTTCCAACTTAGGGATTATAATCCTTCTAAGTTCTCCCATCCGGTTGGTGATGTTCTTCCTTTCCTTCTCAAGATTCTTTATTTCATTCAAGACTGCAATAGTCTGACATTCTTGATTTATTATGGAGGAAGAGAGAGGATCAAAACTTTGAGATAAGCTTTGTAGCTTGTCATGTTCCTCTTTTATTTTCTTATCAATTGCTGCTGTTGCCTTTGGCCAGGATATGCAAAATTTGTAGATGTCACCGCCATCCTTAAGAGCATTCTCTAAGCTCTTTATTCCAATGCTCACAATCTTCCTATCTTTAGAGATTAATTCTAATATTTCTAAAAATCTCTTATCCAAAAATTCCTTCCAGACCTTTTCTTCAGCTGATTTTTCTAGAGACTCAAAATGTGTATCAACACTGCTGACTAAGGTTTTTAGATTACCGGAAGTGGAGGCTGTTGGATCTATCTGGATTGATGGCATAATCTTTACAAGTACTCCGGAAGCAGCCTCTATCAACTCACAGTCTTCCATATGAGACTTCAGGAGCTTTTCATTTGCCTTGGCATTTGCAAATGAAGCTATCTTCATTGTTTGTACCGGAGAGAGAGAGTCAAAGTCGAATGGGCCTTTTAGAAGCTCCGGTTCATCAATCTCTAAAGTTTCTTTGCTCAAAAATTGTTGAACAGTTTGTGCAGTGTCTCTTGCCGGAGACAGATGTTTCTTTTCTTCTGCAGTCTTGGAACTGTCAACCTCTTTGTCTTTCACCACTGCTTCCTTCTCCTGTAATTGCTCTTCTTCTTTGGATCCAGAGACTGTAGGGGAAACCGGGGGAGAGATGTTTGTCTGTTCAGGGCTCACTTCTTCCGGAACAGATGATTCTAAATCAGCAGCTGTTTCTGCACCTAAGTCCTCTACAACAGGAAGATTGAACCTTTTGAAGGCCTTCCGGAGGATCTCTTCTGTCTCTTGGGCCACTCTGTCAGTCTCACCAAGCATGAGTTGATTCATCTTGGCTTTACTTCTGAACTCATCTTTGCAGTCCTTGAAGATAATGTTCATTGTCTTGGGATCAATTTGAGGATATAGCTGAATAGCTATCTGCTCCCGGATCTCAAGATCTTTAGCATGAGCATTATTCTTTCTTACTTCCAATTCCTTTTCTAGGCTTTTAGGAATAAGAGATATGATCTCAATGAAAGCCTTATTATATATGTTAAGATATTTGACTGTGGCTTCCTGCAGAGTCTTTTGGTCAGCCTCACTGAAGTCATCATAAGATTCAGTCATTGGTTGAAGGTTTCCATCCACCGTGACCGACTTGATTACATTCTCTAGAGACAGAGTGGGCTTTTCAACAGATACCTCCGCCATTTCATCCTTGTCTTGTCCTGTGGAGGGTTTACCGGATCCTTTCTTCTTCTATTTCTTTATTTCTCTTACTCCCTCATCTGACTCTGTTTCCTCTTCATCCTTTTGGCTTCCATAAGCCCTTGTGGCTTTTGTCTTGGATCTCTTACCGGATGCCTGGACTTCCGGTTTAGAACTTTTGGTTGTGGGAGGTGTAGATCTCTTTGATGATCTGGTCCGGGTGGGAGCTTCAACCGGAGCACTTTCTTTACTTTTCTCTTCTTCCTCAGCCTTCCTTCTCTTTTCCCGGCTGGCATCAAGTGCCTCTTTTGAGATGCCTAGGCCTTGAGCAATGTGCTCTACTTCTTTTCTCACCTTTCTTTTAATCTCAGGTTCCCTGAGTTCTACATGTATTTTTACACTCAGCTCCTCAAAGGTTCCAAACCTTTCTGCCTTAGGATCTTTAGGCTGACTTAGCATGTGTTGAACATGCAGCTCCACTATCTGTTCATCCACTTCATACCCCATGGGCATGATCCAGACAGTCCTTGGCTCCACTGCCTCCATTAGGCACTGATCAGTGTCAACCATAAAGCACACTGAGTCTTTGTATTTTTCAACAAGAGACTGGGGAATTCTCTCTCTTGCTTGCATCATGCTCTGAAAGTTTTTGAAGTATCCCCATAGAGCTGTATTTCTCGCTTTTGCATCCCCAAGTCCATGCAAATAGTCTCTTATCTGGACTGCAACAGGTTTGTCATTCTGCCATACCCATCCACTTGATCCGGGTAGCTCATTCATGAAGTAGAAGAATAGACATACAATAAGAGTACCATACTTAAAGGAATTCTTCTTATCCTTCTTGATTTTCTGTATATTTTCCATTAATTGGCTTAGTAGTAGTTCGCAGAGATCATATTCTGCATTCTTTCTTAGCATTTCATAGGCAGTGTATATTGCAGTTCCGGATACAGAATTCTCCCTGCTGGAGTGATAGATCTTGTATCCTATTATCATGGATGCATATTTGATATCCGGATCCGAAATATCTTCAATGGTCATTGCCCTCTTATCAAATTTTGATCCGGTGGCCTCAGTTACAATGTTGTTCTTGATAGATTTGAGGATAGGTATCCCTCCGGAAGAGTATAGGCTAGTTACTGCTCTAATTGCTTCTTTTGTGATCTTGCAGGGTCTATCCAGCCATAGAAAGTTGTCATGCATCCTACTCAGTACATACCGGACCCATTCATCTTCTTCAAAGCAGGGGAAATGAATAAATTGCTCAAATTGTTTCTTCTGGATATCCTTATACTCTGGTTTAAGCTCAAAAGCATTGTCTATCAGTTGCTTGTGATAGAGGTCTCTTAGTTTGAATTCCCCAAATTCCTCAATGCTTGCATGTATGTAAACCCTAATGTCTTCGGTATGTAAAACTCCGTGAGGAACACTAGAGAAGGCTCCTAGTGGATCTACCTCCAATGATTTGTAGGGATGTTTCTTGAATGAGGGGCGAGGTCTATCAGAGATCTTAACTATGTTTGGAGTAGCCATTCTTCAAAGATTTGCAGTGAGGTAATGAAAAAAAAAATGGAGAATACCTTATGCGCCTTCGGTTTGCACGGAGTGGTTGGATTGATTTCTTTATGCAATAACTTTGGCAGGAGATCCTTGGTGTGCTTGATGAACCTTGTTGCAGAGCTCCACTTTTCACTTCTTCTTGAGTGCAGAATGAGCAAATGACTTTTGAGAAATCCCTTAAATTGCTCCGCGAACCCTAATATCTGTCTGCAATAAATGCTTCACCTACATCATTCCGGTTTGCCTTGTCTGGATAGCTTGGAGTATCCCGGATTAGTCCTGATCTGTGGATATCATCTGGATCTTTCAATCATGAATACATCGAAGTAACATATTACAAGAATATCCCAAACACTCTGTCCAATCCGCAGAACAAGATAGTGCACTTCCGGATCTCTCCGGACCTTTTTGTAATCCTTTATCATACCGGAGCATCTCCCTGAACAGGTCTTACTTGATCGATCACAGCTTCTTCATAACTCCATGCGGACCTCTGAAAACTTGACTGAAGCATCTCAAGACTCATATCTGCAAACCCTTTAATCCGCATCTTGTGCCACATCCGGCACCACTTGTTTGGCTGGGGGAACAGGATTTTCTTTGAGTCTCCCCCTGAGCCTAAGCTCACTTTTTAATTTCTGGAAGAAATATCAGCACCAGAGTCTGGTGCGGATCCAACCTCTACATTCTCTGAACTTTTCTTCACCCAAATTTTGCTCATCTGATTCCTAACTTCATCCGCATTCATCTTTTGTTTACCCTTGTCTTGATTATGATTATACACCGGACCTCTTTTGTCCTGATACTTGTTTTTGCAGACTTTAGCATTATGACCGGACCTATTGTAGATTTGGCAAATAACATTTCTTTGCATATTTGACTGATATCCTCTTGATCTGCATTGATTAGCCATATGACCTACTCTATTGCATGTGAAGCATCTACCTTTGAATGATTTGTTTACTTGCATAATTCTGCATTCATGGGATTTGTGTCCATACCTTTTGCAGTTGAAGCATTGTCCGGAGAAGGATGAATTAATCTGATTCATTCTCATTCTGCACTGATTAGCTTTGTGACCAAAGTGGTTGCAGCTGTGGCAGTATCCATTGAAGGATGGATATCTTTGAGCATTTGGCTGTCTTACCGGAGGTCTTCTAGGCCTGCTCCTTGGATTTTCTGATCCATGATTCTTCTGACCAGTTCCGGAGCTTTCTCCTTTCTCATATCCCAAACCATACTTGTCATCTGTCCTCTTTTGACTTCCAAGAAGAACTTCAAGTTGAGCAGAACTTATCTTGAATTTCTCTTTATATTCATTTGTTGTTTGAAGGTCTCTTTTGAGAGAGGCAATTTGATCCTGAAGTTTTTCTTCATTATCTTTGGCATCTTCAAGATCAGATTCAAGATGTCTGATAATCCTGTCCATCTGGTGGCATTCTTCTGATTTTTCTTTAAGAGATTGTCTTAGATTGTCTTCAGCCTTTCTTTTTTCTTCAATCTCTTGAGTAAACTTTATAGTCCCTGATTCCATTTCATGTCTTAACATAATGACTTCTTTTGATAACTTTTCACATAACTTGGTTTGCTCAGTCAATTCTTCATTTGTATTGCTTTCTTCACTTTGTCTTGCCAACTGTTGGAGTAGCTCCTTTCTTTTTTTCATAGAGAGACTTAATTTGTCTTTTAATTCTCTCATGAATTCATCAGCCTGTTTGAGTCTTTCCTTTAATTCACTGACTTCAGAATTTGACTGTTCAAGATCCTCAAGAGCAATCTTGAGTTGCTCCCTTAAACCATATGCATCCATTTGAAATCCCAGATCTTCCTCAAGCTGTTAGGCTCTATTAGGAGGAACTTAGCTCTGATACCAATTGTTGATAACTGAGAGGGGGGGGGTGAATCAGTTATCCTAATTATTTCCCTTATTGAACTTTCTTTTTAATTGATGCAGCATAGAATCAAACACAAAAACATTAATCATGAAATAAGAGACACATGACACAGTATTTTTGACGTGGAAACCCTGTTAAGGGAGAAAACCACGGGGTGATTAACCCAAAATTATTCTCTGTTAGAAGAATAGGAAATTACAAAATGGCACTTGCCAATTAGGGCTCACTGCCCGAGCACACTGCTCACAAGAGGCCCACTGCCTACAAGAAGACACACTGTCTACAAAGTGATAAGAATCACAGTCTTGAACTGATTGGAAGCATCTGCATATGCTGGAGTTCAGTTCCGGTTAGGCTCAGTACACTGATCTGCTGCACTTCATCTTTTCTCTGTTCTTTATTCTGCTATCTTTCACATACCGGATCCTTTTTGCTACCTCTGCTCTGTTCTGGACTTATTCGCATATATCTTCACATCATCACACCCTTCACAACTAAATCCATTCTCTATATATATCCGCACAAGTAATTTCATCACCTTTCTAGTCGGCATCCGGAACAGTCTAGTTTCTTACAAACTTTTGTTCTGTCGGCTGAATCCTTCCTCACCAAGCAATGCGGATCAAGCATATACTTGTAGATATCATTAATCATGTCGGCCAAACATGATTCATGCCTTCACAACCTCTATCATCAACAGTAACACATCCGGAAAGTAGTCTGATACTCTGTCAGTCAGTTCTTCCTCTGTTTTCACTGTTTCTCAGGAATCCGGTACTTCAACTGTTCATATCTTTTTCCTTGTCCATCACCAGAGGCTAAATCCTTGGAATATACCACTCAAGGTAGTCCTCTTGACTTCCCCAAATCCGCACTGCACCAAGACACTTCCTCTGAGAGATCCAGACCAATCTGTCGGACCTTGCCACATGCTCTGTTCTTGTTCACCGGACCACAACATTCTTTATTCTGACTTCCGGTAGAGACACATTATGACTTGCGGATATGTGGGATGACCTTTGTTGCCATCAATGACAACAACCATGAATCCATATAGTGTCTCTTGCCAACAGTACTTGAGAAAAGAAAGATTTCCAGGTGGAACATATAACAAGTTGAAGATGAAAAAGTTTGGAACTTGTAGGATACTCATAAAGTTTGATTCAGGAAATGCATATGAAGTGGAATTACCGGAGACATTAGGTATATCACCTATTTTCAACATTGCAAACCTATATTAGTATCATGAAGTAGAATTTAGTGACAGCATTGAAGAAGACTTGAAGAAACAGTTACCACAACAAGCACCAGAGCAGATTAAAGACATTTTGGACAGCAGAGATGGACGCAGCACCAGAGGAAGACAATACAAAGAATACCTTGTGAAGTGGAAAGGTAGACCGGAAGAAAATTCATCATGGATTTCTCAAGCTGAGGTGGGCCGTCTTGATTTTGCTCTGGCCCCAGCAAAGTGAGGGACTCACTTTTTCAATAACCCCAGATAGCTGATGCAGGAGCATGCCTGGTTCAAGATAAATCTTGCAACAACCAAAAACATTTGCATTTCAGTTTGTTTGCATTTTAGTTTGTTTCTTTCATTTTCAGTTCAGTTCAGGCAATTCAGTCAGTAGCAGTTTCTATATTTTGGTTTGCATTCTACCGCAGTTGTATTTTAGACCTTGTGGAGCTAGACTTAGCATCTAGAGACATTCATGCACATCATATCCGAATCTTAGAGCATTTGGTTAAGATATCGAAAAGATATCAATATCATAAGATCAACTATTTTCTCACAATAGAGCATCCTGACAGTCTCAGACAATCAGCTAAAGGAGAAGACTTGCGGAGCATTTCCTTACTTGTGAAGCCTAATGACACATCATTCATTGATCTTTGGTTTGTGGCCGACCTTCCTTGAGATCCGTACATCGTTCCATTCATTTGTAGAGGAATTCTATTCATTTAGGTCTGACCTATCCATGTACACACGTTACAGCTCTTCATTGGAGTTTGTGATCTTCCTTAGCCGATGTAGAGGAATATTATGATCCGAAGATATATATTTATGTAATAGATGCCTAGGAAAATAGTTATCAAGTTCTCATGATTTAGAAGATAGAGAGTTTGAATTCATTTGCAAAGAAGCTTCAAAGCTACATCTTGTGTATATTCAAATATTCTGTAATCAGGCCTGTGAGCCCTAGTTGTAAGCCCGCATGTTGCGGGCTTATTTGTAATTGAATTATATGATATACTGAATGACTGAATCTGCATTTGCTTTACATCTTTGAGTTGTTTCCATTTTGTTACTCTAGTTGCATAGTTTGGACTGTTCATTCTGTGAACCCTCCTACTGTGACTGCACCAAGTCTTCCTTTGAGAAACATTTGTCATAAACTAAGAGTTTTTTTGTGGACTCCATTGATAGTGTTGAATGACATGATGTTTGTTCTTGGGAAATAAGTCAATTGTTTGGTATGACTTCAAGTGTTCTGAGATCTTGTACCTCTTCACATCTTAATGATCCTAAAGTTTCTAAGAGAGTCTTTATGATCTTGCATTAAGTGAAAAATCCTAAGGTATCACCTTTGCCGCCACTATGATTCCTAGCCCAAGTAAGCTGAAATAATATGCATAGCTCATGTGGAAAAAACATTTGTTGTGGCAAAAGCAAGAATAAAAGAAAATCAAAAGAAAAGATAAAAAAGATACAAAAGGAAAGAAATGAAAGGCGGTACTTCATACTACTCATATCATATGACTCAACTAGCTGGAGGATTCAAGTATCTCTACTAGGTCTATGGACACCTGGCTAGCAGTAGAGCTATGCTTTAACTAGAATCATAGAGACAACCTCGTCAGGGCTATAGACGTTTAACTGGAAGTGAAGCAATGTCCAGGTAGTTCATGAGGTGAATATCATTCATGTAGCTTAATGTAAGGGGTCTTAGATGATCTTAGTTTCCAAGAGATGGGAATGAATGCATTCACACACACTTGGATCTTTGTAATATGGATGGCTATTCTAGCTTTTGATTTTGATTCCTTGGTCATGTTTTAATTTTTTTGACCTAATGTATGGGATAAACCAGAGAATCTGGGTTCTTTACTTTTGTTTATCTTTGGAATGCTCATAAGCATTCTCCCAATAGAGTCGTCATTTGTTGTGTCTTGCACACATGCCCCACTTTTTGCATGAGCAAAATGGGGACCCCCTCTTTTGGTGAGTTTCTTAGCCTCTTTTGGGTGTTTCAACTTGTTATGAGTTCTCTAAGTCTTGGTTGAGTAGCTTAGTTTGATTGTACAAGTTCGTGATCCATTGCATTAAGTTGACATAATTTGATGATTTCTTAGGTCTTAGTTGTCTCACCTAGTTTTAGATGCATTTGGATGCTCTCAGAAGTCCTAGTTGGCTTGTATGATTTGGATGCACTTGTTTGTTATGACATGTCTTATTTGAGTCAATTAGATGTTTATGAGTCTATTGGGTTGGTTTTGGCATGTTTTGGGTTTGATGAGTCTTGATCAAGTATGTGATTCATTGTTTCATTTGGTTTTTAGTTTGCATGGAGTTGTGGTGAATGGTCAAGATGTCTCATTTTATTATGCTCATGTAGTCATATTGACAAGTCCTTCATTGTTGAGTGATTGCATTTTGAGGTCTTGTCGACTCTTGAAAAGGAAGGACATTTATTGTTTTAGAGGGTGGGGTTGATTTTGATAATCCATTCAATCTTATTTATTGCTTCATCTTCATATATAAAGTTAAGAGTATAATCTTTCATATCTATAGAGTCTTAGGAGGTGTTGTTAGATTTAGGACAGACAACTAAGAGGGGGGGTGAATCAGTTGTTCAAAACTTTCTTCCAATTTAAACACTTAAATCCACTTTGTAATTTAGTAGCATAATAACAAATCAATCATGGAAACATAAAGCATTAAATCAAGAGCAGAAACACATCAACACATAAGACACCAAGATTTTGACGTGGAAAACCCAGTTAAGGGAAAAACCACGGGGTGATTAACCCAAGAATGTATTCTCTATTAGAAGAATAGAAAGAACAAAATGGCACATGCCAATTAGGACTCACTACCCGAGCACACTACTCACAAGAGGCCCACTGCCTACAAGAGTCACACTGTCTACAAAATGATAAGTATCACATACTTGAACTGGAGAATAGCATCTTCACCATCCTTGAGTTAGTTCCATTTAAGCCCAATACTTCTGTTCTACTTTTCGCTCTCCTCTTTGCTACCTAACTCTCATCCCCACACCACACCTTTTGAAATGACTTTGCAGCTCCTTCTTTATACAAGGCATCGACTTAGGAATAATCATCTAAGTTGGCAATCATCTACAAAAACATCTGCAAGATGTGTAATTCATTTGGTCGGTCAAACTTAGGAAGAACACCATCATCTAAAAGTTATTCTTCAATTGCAAGCTCAAACTCTAATGCGGACCACCAACACGAACTGGACATGATCCAAAGACCTCCACAGGCTTGCCTGAATCACCAAGAACATCCACACTTCATCTGCTTACTGAAATCCTTATCTCCTTCACCCGGAACCTCAAGAACATAGTCTGTCATCACTGTCACAATGGAATAGATGCTTGCGGACCTCTAGACCACTAACCAATTGAGTTATCACTTCACATGGATTTCCTAAACACTCTACCAAATCTGTAGAATAGGATATTGCATTTTTGGATCCCACCGGACCTATCTGTGTCACTCTATGACCTCTGAACACCTGCCAGAACCGGTTTTACTTGAGCAGCCATAACTTCTTCAGATCTTCATGCGGACCTCTAAAATCTTTACTAGATCACCTTAAGACATATATCTACAAACCCTTTGAACTGCATCCTCTGATAGTCATCTTAGCTAGGATATTTAGCTCACTGTCTTCACTGTTCCTGATTAGGACTAATTTTCTCAATATCCTCAACACACAACTCATCCAATCCTTATCATCAATGCAATAGGAGTATGTTGACATCAATGACAACACCACTTAGGCCCATACTTGCAACAGGTGTCATAGTCAAACAATAGTATATATATGGTCATAAAAGCCATGAAACCTCGAGAAAAAACTTATAATTTTGGCTAAAGGATTTGAAGGATAATGTTGTATAAGTATCCTAATAGAAAAATACAATCATTGTTTCACCTAAAATGGTTAAAAAATAAGCCTAAAACTACATTTTTACAACTCAAAAACCCTGGAGCAGCCATGACAACTTTCATTTATGATTTTGTTTTGACCTAGACAATGCATTCAAAGAGAGTTTCCAAGATGATAGGAGGCTTGAGAAGGTAGTAAGGATGGAAATGTCAAGAGGATGCATCAAGAAACCAAAGGAATCAAAGGGAAACCAAAAATTTGTTATAATGACAATATAATCTCAATTAAAACATCACTCTAAAAATAGCAGTAGAGATAGACAGTTAGTAATTAAATCATATCTCTGGATTTACAATCTGGGTATCACTATTTTTTTGTGGAGATATAAAAATCTAAATTCCATAGCTTCCCTAAAAATTTTAGAAAACATCAGATCATAAAATAAAAGTTATGTCGCAACAAACTATTTTTTTCTCATAATAGGTTTATCATTTTTTTTAAAAAGCAAACAACTTGTTTTAATAATTATTTGTCAAATTGCACATGACTGATCCATGATGAAAAATGGATATGATTTTATATGTATTGACTGAAAATGAGTTATTTTTTATGAAATTGATGCTTGGCTTTGTTGGTTGCAGGTCTAAGAGGTTGGAATTACAAGGAGACCAACTAGAGCTATCATGGAGTGAAAACCTAGAGACACCCTGTTGTCCCAGCTATGGAGAAACTTGATTTTCATGCCCAAATCACTTTTGTACCTGCAAGATGAGACCAATATGATGTCAAGGATGATGAATACAAACCCTTGGATTTGTACCAACACAAAAAATAGGCCTAAGCCATTGTTGTACATACACATTTGGAGCTCAAAATGATGGAAAATGAAGGGAATGAAGTCATGCAACTGTTGAAAGATGGATTGTGCCACCTTGTACCTGATTTATTTCTATATTCATGACTGATACAACCTTCTACAAGTGTCCAACATGTTGTTACAAGTCTTAGATGCAGATTTGAGGTGAAAAAATGGAGAAATCATGAAATATGAAGGCTAAAAATACATTTTTATGACAGATTTGGTTACCTACATCTAGATATTGTTGCTTGCACATAAAAAATGGATATCTACAGCCACCCATGATGGAGAAAATAACTTTCTACAACTTCTTATGTCTTTCTTATGGAGATTTATCATACTACAACTTGTTGGAGTTGTAGTTGCACAAATTAAATGCTTGGAGATGTAGTATCAATTATTTAATATTTTTAGCTTCCAAAAGTTATTTTTTGTCATATTTGAAAAATTTAGTAACAAAAATTAAATTAAAATAGTACTTTTGATACTAAGGGAAGCTTGTTGAGGAAGTTGATGCAAGGGCATCCATTTTGCCCTTTTTGTTGTCATTTTGTCAAAGTTTGGTTTTGGGTTGATTGGGCTTGTTTGGGGTCAATAAGGTCATTGTGAACCATCTAAGACCATTTGGAGTCATTTTGGTTAGTTTTGATGTTTAAGTGAAAATTTGTCAAAAGTTGTCAAACAATAAGTGATTACAACTTGCAAATGGGAAAAAGGGAGTTAGGAGTTGGTTTTGGGAGTTAGGGATGGATGAAATGCAAGTAAATAGATGTATTCTCATGCCAACTAAGTTGGGAGGTGATTTGGAATGAATAAAAATCAGATTTGGCACATTTTTACCCTGTTATTGCTTGTGTTTCTGTGTGTAACAGTCTGAAAAACTATCTTGTACGACACTATACAAATTTGTACAGCCCTGCAAGTGGATGTAAAAGTTGAAGGATAGTCTTAGCTTTCATGTACTCTTGGTTTGAGCAAATTTTATTGGGTTTTGTGAAATTTATGCCATTTTTTGCCCTGACAGGTATGTAAAGTTTATTTTCTAAAAATTTGCAATCTGAAAATGTGTTAATATGGACATGTATGGAATGATGGAGGCCTTAAACCAATTGGAAAAGTTATCCCTATGTTTTAAGAGATGAATACTTTTTCTTTGAATCAATTTCATTGATTTTTGTGTGAGTTATAGCATTTTTACTAAGAGTAGGTCTAAACACTGCCTAAGGTTTCTAGCGAACTAGAATATTTCATATCTTTGATTCCAACCATCAAAATGTCATGAAAATTGGTGGAAAGTTATGTTTCAATATGTTCTAAAAACTCTTTAAAGTAAAATTCATAACTTGCATGTGTGAAGCAGTACTTGTTGACAGTTTGGTTCTCCTTGTTGGGAAAACAGTCACAAACCCTAGTTTGGTAAAGGCCTGATGCAAACTCTGTATTGTGTGTTGAAGGCAGGGTAGAGGAACATTTGGAATGTTGTAAGGAATCTACACAAGTCTGGTAATCATATGACTAATTCTATTTTCCTTTGTTTGAAGTTACTTTCCTTTTTTTGAAGTCACCACCTTGTATGCTCCTAGTGGCGGCAATGCCTAATTTTGCATAAAACATTGCTTTGATCACTTGGTTGGGTCATGAATGCTTGGAAGCCCATAAAAGGTATTGGAACAAGTTTGTACAAGTCAATAACATCATGTTACATTTTGTCCCATTGTTGTTTGCCTTGGTGGTGTACTATTAGGCTTGTGAGCAAGTTACCAAAGATGAATAAAGTAGCACTTTTACCTTAGTTGCATTGAAGTCATGTTGGAAATGTGTCAAGGTGTTTATGAGTAAGTCCTTTCTTTGCATCATTTTTGGTATTAGAGCCCAAAGATCTGGACAAGGGAAGTTTTGGAGATTTGTGTATTGTTTTTAACAGGTTGAAGTGGACAACCTGGATGCCAAAAGACTAGGTAGTGAGGAAAAGGAAAGAAAACCTAAGTGAGGTATCATGATAAGAAGACAAGAAGAGAGAGAGGATAGCAAGATGCAGTAGCAAACTCAGAAGGGGAAGATGAAAGATAACGTTGCAGAGTTTAATAGGACAATGGGAGAGTTTGAAAAATGTATTAAGCTTGTATTGCGGCAATGTCTTGAGAAAGCATCTCAAGAAAATGTTTGGCATTGGCCAATGAGAAAGAAGGTAAAGTGGCCCATACAAATGATTATTTAGAAAAGAAGAAGGCAATAGATGGTTACTTTGAAAAGAGAAGATGAAACAAAGGAAGAAGATACATTCATTGACATGGGCATGAAGAAAGATCAAGAGCATCTTCAAGAAAATCATGCAAAGGTCCATTGGCAAGAGATACATCCAAGAAACCAGCAGGTTGGTGATGATCAAATAGTTGACAAGAAGATGGGTATAGCTTAGATAAAGGAAGAACCAAGACAACAAGCACCAGGAGGTAGTGAAGAGGTAAATTGGCCTCATGGTTTCTATCTAATGCATGTTGTTGATAATGTTTGTATAGGTGCAGGCCACGGAGAAAATGCAGAGGAAGAAGAAATGGACAACAACAATGAGGTGTATGACAGAGCAATAGAATCTTGGAGTCTCAAGCAGAGAAGCTAGTAAGCAAGAGAAGATACAAGAATAAAGAGAGGAAGAAAAGAGTGCAAACCAAGAACCAGGGAGCAAATCGAGCCAAGCATGGAGAAGATTGAGAGGAGGTCAGAGGAAAACCCTGACTACAATACAATTAGAGGAAGCAGAAAAAGTAACTGATCATCATTTGAGATGGAACTCAAATATTCTCTCCCCTAGGGAGTATGATGCAGGGGCATCCATTTTGCCCTTTTTGTTGTCATTTTGTCAAAGTTTGGTTTTGCGTTAATTGGGCTTGTTTGGGGTCAATAAGGTCATTGTGGACCATCTAAGACCATTTGGGGTCATTTTGGTTAGTTTTGATGTTTAAGTGAATTTTTCAAAAGTTGTCAAACAATAAGTGATTACAACTTGCAAATGGGAAAAAGGGAGTTAGGAAGTGGTTTTGGGAGTTAGGGATAGATTAAATGGAATTAAATAGATGTATTCTCATGCCAACAAAGTTGGGAGGTGATTTGGAATGAAGAAAAATTAGATTTGGCACGTTTTTACCCTATTATTGCTTATGTTTCTATGTGTAACAGTCTAAAAAATTGTCTTGTATGACACTATACAGATTTGTATGGACCTACAAGTGGATATAAAAGTTGAAGTGCAGTCTTACCTTTCATATGCTTTTGGTTTGAGCAAATTTCATTGGGTTTTGTGAAAGTTATGTCATTTTTTGTCTTGACATGTCTGTAAAGTTTATTTTTCTAAAAATTTGTAGTTTGAAAACATGTTAGTACAGATATGTATGGAATGATGGAGGCCTTAAACCAATTGGGAAAGTTAGACCTATGTTTTAAGAGATGAATTCTTTTTGTTTGAATCAATTTCATTGAGTTTTGTGTGAGTTATAGCATTTTTACTAAGAGCAGGTCTAAACCCTGCATAGGGTTTCCAGCGAACTAGAATATTTCATATCTTTGATTCCAACCATCAAAAAGTCATTAAAATTGGTGGAAATTTCTATTTTAATATGTTCTAAAAACCCTTTAAAGTAAAATTCATAACTTGCATGTGTGAAGGAGTACTTGTTGACAGTTTGTTGCTCCTTGTTGGGAAAACAGTCACAAATCCTAGTTTGGTGAAGGCCTGATGCAAACTCTGTATTGTGTGTTGAAGGCAGGGTAGAGGAACATTGTTGAATGTTGTAAGGAATCTACAAAATTCTGGTAATCATATGGCTAATTCTCTTTTCCTTTGCTTGAATTCATCACCTTGTATGCTCCTAGTGGCAGCAATGCCTAATTTTGCATAAAGCATTGCTTTGATCGCTTGGTTAGGTCATGAGTGCTTGGAAGCCCATAAAAGGTATTGAAACAAGTCTGCACAAGTCAATAACATCATGTTACATGGTTTCCCATTGTTTTTTTACTTGGTGGTGTACTATTAGGCTTGTAAGCAAGTTACCAAAGATGAATAAAGTACCACTTTTACCTTAGTTGCATTGAAGTCCTATTGGAAATGTTTCAAGGTGTTTATGAGTAAGTCCTTTCTCTGCATCAAAAGTTACATGGGATGAAGTGGAATATTCCTTGCCACCAAAATTGAATTTTGTGTTAGAGCATCAAATGTGAGTCATTGGATTAAATTAATCATAGCCATTAGATTTTAGGGTGAAGTTTAGTATGGAAAAGTTGATTTGAATATGTATACAACTGAAACTCGTTGCAAGGGTTAGAAGAAATTAGAATTGGTGAAGAACTAGTAGTTCTTGTTGGTGTTTTGAGAAAAACTCATTGGAAATATATTGGAAATTAATTGTACTATTGGGATTTGAGAGCAAATACATAGTATTTTCTGATTTTTCATGTTATTCTCATGGTTTTCTCTATACCAAGTTTGGAAATTGTTGATTTTTATTAATCTTTTGAGTTTAATACAAGTTTAATTCATGGTTTCTAATCATGATTGTGAATGGAAATTGTTAAAATTCATTGAACTTGTCATCATACAAAGTTTGTTTCATGATTTATGAACACCAAGTTGAAGTATTTCTTCCATTTTCAGCTAAAGATTCATGGGTATTTGATGAGTTTTCAAAGTGTCCATACCACTAGTAGTTTGCTGATTGTAAATTACCTTGTGTGGTTAGCCTAAACACCATAAATTCACCATTGAAAATTGCACCTCCTTGACACTTGATTGTTGGATTTTCATGATCAAATTAAGGATGGTTAATATGTTTGCAAACTTGTCTATCCATTATTGAAGTTGAAATGTTTGAAAAGGATTAAGTTTTAGTTAGTTTTATCTCCATCCTTTCTCTATCTTACCTTGCTTTTGCACCTTTTTTTAATCAGATCTAGTTAGTTTGAGTTAGAATAGGAATTTTAAACTTGCATGGTGTTGTTATAGAGTTGATATTTTATGAATGCAAGTTGATGTATTATTGGTTATGAGCTGAAATGATGCATTTTATGGCAATATATGTGTATATCAACTTGTATATGCATTGTTAAATCTAAAAACTAATTGGTTTATGTGTAATTTAACTTTGTTTGTTGGAGTTTGTCCAAATTCATGTAGGTCCCTTGATTGGAACAACAAAAAGACATCATACAACTAAGTTATCTTGTGAAGGCCAAGACCTAGTAGTATAGACCTTGGGGTAGTCATTTTGCATTTCTTTGGGATTTGATTCCTTTCAGGAGAGGTAAGATACTTAGTATTTTATCTAAGTTATTGTGTGCAAAAACACCCATCAATAGTAGCCCCTCTACACCCTCAGATAACCATCATCCTTTAGGTACCGAGATCAATCATGCAGCTGAAACAAGATCGCTACTTGGTGAATACTTCATCATTTATGAATGATTTACAAACAATATTAGGAGTAATTGAATACGTAGGATTTACAAGGTTGATGACACCTTAATCCTAACGTTCTCCCACTTGATATCATATATTGTAAATACATCCATAGGAAAACCTAAAACAACTAAGTACTAGGAACAAGGCCCATGGTCTTCTTGCACCACATAAATTTTTCTGTGCTCATAGGTTTAGTAAGTGAATCTACAACATTCTCCTGAGTGTCAGTCTTCGTTATCTCAATCTAACCATTAGCAATCATTTCACAAAAAAATGGTATTGAACATCCACATGCTTAGTCTATGCATGATACATGGGGTTCTTGGCCAAACATATTGTACTTTAGCTATCACAACCAATCTGAATAATCATGCAATCAAAACCAATACCTATACACAATCTCCATAACCTAACTACCTCCTTAGAGACATGAGTAGCAGTCATATACTCTACTTCAATGGTGGATAACGCAATGGTGGGTTGTCTTTTACTCATCCAACTCACGGCTCCTTCAAACAAAGTAAACAGATAGCCACTAGTGGACCTTCGACTATCCAAGTCACCTGCCCAATCTGCATCAACAAAACCCTGTACGTCTAATGTCTTATCCACAATGTTAGTACCAAAATAAACTAAACAATAATTAGAAGTACCACACAAATATCTTAACACCCTCTTTGCGTAATTCCAATGTTGTCTACCAGGGTTAGATGTAAACCTACTCAAAACTCCCACTGCTTGGGCAATATCTGGTCTAGTGCAAATCATTTCATACATCAAACTTCCTACATCACTAGTATATGGCATATCATACATATCCTCTAAATCATCTTCATTTTTAGGACACATATCTAATAAAAGCTTAGTACCAACTAGTAAAGGAATTCTAACTAGATTGTAATCTTGCACACTAAATCTATTTAGAATAGTATCAACATACTTACTCTACGATAACCAAAGCTTTATGTTTATCCGATTTCTTTTAATTTCTGTCCCCAGAATATACTTGGTTGCTCCCAGATCCTTTATCTCAAATGCACCTAAAATTTGAGCTTTCAGCGCACTGATCATACCCTTAGTGTTACTAAAAAATAACATATATCCACATACAAGGTAACACTCAGTATATGATCATCAATACATCTAATGTATACATAGTGATCTTCTTCGCTTCTTACAAACCCCAATTTCAAAACAAATGATTCAAACTTTTGATACCACATTCGAGGAGATTGTTTTAAACCATAAAGAGACTTTTTTAACTTGCATGCCTAGTGTTCCTTCTCTTTTACCTCAAAACCTATAGATTGTTGCATATAAATTTCTTCTTCTAGATCTCCATGCAAAATACAGCCTTAACATCCATTTTCTCAATTTCAAAATCATAAGATACAACAATGGATAAAAGAAATCTAATAGAAGATAGTTTACAACATGAGAGAAAATTTTACCGAAATCAACTCCCTCCCTTTGGGAGTAGCCCTTGGCTATTGTTGATGGTGGTTTTAGCATGCAACAATGCAAATAAGATATTGGATATCTCACCTCTTGAAAGGAATCCTATCCCAAAACTTCATAATAAGACTACCACAAGGTTTCTAATGTCAGGTCTTGACTTGTAAGATAACTCAGTGGATATATATTCGACTGTTCCAACCAAGGGGAATTACATGCAATGTAGGGTTTGTGAAATTATGACAGCAGTAGGTATGAAGAAACCCTAAGTGTTGTAGATTGTTAAGTCTAAAATATACCAGCAAATAGACAATATGATGCTGCTTAAAACCCTAAATCTAACAGATTTATGTAAAGAAAATGCAAAAGGTCAAAGGGTAAAGAGATGGATATGAAACCTAAGGACAAGTCACATTAAAATGAAATGCAACAGATGGACAAACACCCTTCATAAACCAATTTTTGCTTAACCAAGTTATACCCACAATGCTACAAAAATGATGCAATCTTCAAAGGTAGCTTATGATTTTCAAATCAGATACATTCATTAAACACCCAATTACTGGCGTTGCTCAATCAATGCCATGCAATCAAACTAAATTCACTCAATAAGGTTCAGACTAACCATGCAAAGTTACTTACAATCAGCAAGAAACAAATGGTGTGAACTAGGGCATTCATCAAATATCAATGCATACATTCACCATTGCAACTGTACTTCATCTAATTTCATATTGAAATGAACCATGAAATCCAAAGAAAGATAACACACTAACACAATTTCCAGCAACACCTGTAAAACCTATTTTGTATTGATCAATATTTTGGTAGAGCATCAATAATTCATTGTCCAATCTTGCTTACAAAGAGAGAAAATGACTACCCTTTTATAGATCGGCAGGCATACCAAGTTTTTGAAGGAACGGTGGAGATTAAACCACCACCAAGGGCTTAGATTTGATTACATTCAATGTTGGATGGTGGGTAGTTACAATCCCAGATTTGCTTTTGTCCTTTAGGAAAAAGATGAAATCACAACTTTTTAGCTCATGAGAACAAGACGAAATAGTCACTTTTTGAGTTGTCTAATGGGACAAAACTCTTTTACAATGAGTTGACTAGTCAAGAGAAGTATGTGGTACATTTTTTATGAAGGTACGTCTAACTGGATGCTTGTTGGATTGATTTGTTGACTAGATGGTTGGGACAGCTGTGAAAAAGTCCTGGACATTGAACAAGCTCTGTAGGAACAACAATGATGTAGGCATGATCTCTTGTATCTTCCATATTTTAGGGCTTATTTCCATCACCTTTGACATCATATTGACTTCCTTTTGTAAATACAACAGTGGTTTGGCTAATAAAATGGTGATTCTTTATGTTTGGGTCAATAGGGTATCTCTAGGTTTTCATCCTTCATGGTGGCTCCAGCTAGTTGCTTCATCCTCTCATACCTGAAATCCACAATGCCAAGCATCAATTTCATCATAAACAAATCATTTTTCATCAAGATAAATCAAATTATATCTATTTGCAAATCAATCAGGGACAACTCAATATCAATTTTGTTGCTATGGACAACTTCACAAATTTGGTGTTTTCCCATGATTTTTTGAGTTTTCTCATCATTTTTAACTACCCATTTCGCATTTATGGTGACTTGGGATGTTTCTGCACCCATTTGGATCTGGTAGGAGACATTTATTTCACTTTTTTATACCCTTTTTGCAAAAACCAGGATTCTTGGGGGTCACTGGATATGTCACGTGATGTGATGTTTTAGCACTAAGGCTTAATGCATGGGTGTAAGACATGATACTGAGTTTGCAGAAAAAATGGTCCTCACAAGATGGCAGGGAAAATTGTGGTCACCGAACATGTCTGGTGACATGTAACATTAGTGCAAACTCTCTTTTTGAAAGTCCCGAGGGCAAAAGTGGGGAAAATAGTTGTGACCAGATTTGCGGAGAAATGGCCTGGGATAGGACATATCACGTGAGGCAAAGTTTTAGCGTAATGTCCAGTGCAAAAGAAAATACCTGCTGACCTTTAAGTTTGTTCATTATGACCTTAGTGGAGCTTTTTGAGGTGATAGGATATATCACGTGACAACACCTTTTAGCGCTATATCCGGTGAAGTAACTTTTTAGCGCTAACTGCAATGAAGTGAACTTTTAGCACAAACTGCAGTGAAGTGGGATTTTACTGCAATGTGCAATGAGGTGAATTTTTCCTCCCAGGTCTTGAAATTCCCTGAGTGACAGTATATTTTAAAATATATTTAAGTATAATTTTACTTTAAATATTTTAAAATATACTGTCAAGATGTTTGAGATATGGTCTAGATCCATAGGAGTTAACTTTAGTGCAAATTCTAAAATTTGGAGGATCCATCAAATTTAAGACTTAACCAATTTTTTAGGGTTTCAAACTTAGCCAAATTCAAGGTTTCAGGAACATGAATCAAGGTGAAAGCACAGGGGCCCCTCAGTAAAGTGTTATGGAATTTGACATGATTTTGCAATTTTGAGGCATGGAAATTAGGAGTCCCAATAGGACACATCCTGCAGTAGCAGTTTTAAGCACTATATGCAGCAACATCCGCTTTTAGCACAAAAGGCAACAAAGGTCTATTATTAAGCACAAAATCAATTAAGAGTCCTCCAAATCAATCATGAAAGGCATCAAACAACTTCAAACATGCCAAATACCCAAATTCAGAACAAATCTTGCATTCTAAGCATCATTTCACTTTCTCATCATCATAAGGAGGAAAGGTTGAGACTCTAAGCCAAAGTAAAAGAGGGGGTCTCCATTTGGCAAAATGGGGCATGTGTGTAGGGCACAATAGCTACCAATCTAGCCTTGTACTTTTATAATGAACTATTTGCTCCAAACTTCTTCTTGAAGACCCACTTACTTCCTATGTCCTTTCTTCCTTTGGGTAAATGTACAAGATCCCAGGTGTCACATGAGTATAAATCCATCATCTCCTCCTACATGGCTAGCTTCCAAGACTCACTATCATCTACATGAATAGCTTCCTTGTAGGATCTAGCTTCATTGCCAATACTCAATAAAGAAAATACACAACAGAAATCTAGTGGGTTATACCTATCAATTGGGTTTCATTTTCTTGTGGATCTTATCAAGGGTGGAGTAAGAGATTCTTCCTCATGTTCTTCTGTATGCTCAACTTCTTCTATAACAACAAAGTCTTCATCATCTAAACTTTCACTTGAATATTCTTCTTCTTCTCCATCTCCTAATCCATCACTTTATTCTTCCTGATGTGCATTTTCTTGTTGTAAATCAAAATGCACTATCCTCTTCCTTTCTTTTTCTTTTGGATGTACAGGATCAAAATAGCTCTAAGTTCCCTGAAAATCACATCTCTAGAAAAGATATCTTTTCCAGTAAGAGGAACCCAAATCTTATAACCTTTTACATTCTCACCATATCCAATGAAGATGCATTTTTGTGCTTTTGGATCCGACTTAGATCACTTTTCCTTAAGCAAATGAAAAAAAGTCTCACAACCAAAAACTCTTAAAAGTGAAACAAAAGGTTTCTTATCTATCCATACTTTATAAGGTGTCGAATCAAGAGCCTTACAAAGAGATCTATTTAACAAGTAATAATCAGTACTCACAGCTTCTGCCCAAAAGTAGTTATCCAACTGTACATCACTTAACATACTTTGGCTCTTTCCATTATTGTTTGGTTCATCCTTTCTGCAACACCATTTTGGTGTGGTGTATATGGAGTTGTTTTTTGTCTTATGATACCTGCATGCTTACAGAACTGGTCAAATTCCTTAGAACAATATTTCCCTTCATTGTCGAATCTTAATATTTTTATCTTAAGTCTTGATTGGTTTTCTACTAAGACTTTAAATTCCTTAAACTTAGTGAAAACTTCAAATTTATGCTTCATAAAATAAATCCATGTGAATCTAGATACATCATCAATGAAGGTAACAAAATAATGAGATTTTCCAATAGAATCATTATCTACAGGTCCAAACACATCTAAATGAATAATTTCTAATTTCTCTTTCGCTCTATTACTTCCTAAAGGAAAAGAATTTATGTTCTGTTTACCAAACATACAATGCTCACGAAATCAAAGTGCTCATAAGAATAAGAGAAACCATCCAACAAATTTTTATTCATAATTGCTTTTAAAATATTTTCACTTGTGTAGTCCAATATGTGATGCCACAACATTTATGTATTTTCAGTAGTTTCAGTTACATTAGTGGATCTACAAACTATAGTGGCCTCAAGTCTAAATAGAGTTTCCATCCTTATTCCCCTTGCTACCACCAAGCTTCCTCTCACCAATCTGCAACCATGCTTATTAAATATTACATGCATTCTTGAATCATTCAACTTCAAAACAGAGATAAGATTTCTAGCCAATCTAAGAATATGTAAAACACTAGGGAGGGTTTTAATCCTCCCATCATTGAAACACAATTGTACCTTTCCCCAGCCAACAATCGAATATATAGAGTTTTCCCCAAGGTAAACATTACCTCCATCATATTTCTCATATATGGAGAACCATTCCTCATGAGGAGTCATATGATATGAGAAACCTGAGTCAATCAACCACTGTTCATTAGACATAACATTACTTGAAAAAATTAAAACTTCATCACCTACATTTGAGGGCTTTTCGGTATAGGAATCCCACTGTTTCTTTGGGTTTCTGCATTCTTTCTTCACATGCCTCCTCTTACCACAGTTCCAACACTTAACTTTGTCTTTCTTCCTAAGAGTTTTAGACTGGCCTTTTGATTCCTTAGGCCCCTTCTGATCTTGTTTTCGACCTCTTTCCTTAGACCTCCACCTGACATTAAGAGCATCCACTGAGCTATCCATAGCTTTCTTCCTCATTTATTATGAGAGCAGAGTTGCAACAAGGGAATCCATCTTTGGATCTTCGAGGTTAACAGTGATAGCAAGAATGAAACTCTCCCAAGTCTCTAGTAAAGAACAAAGAAGCATAATACACTAATCTTCCTCATCTATCCTAACATCTATAGAAACTAACTCATAATCAAATTAAATGTATTCAAGTGCTTAGCTATTGAATCACCCTCCTTCATTTTAAGGGAAAATAACTTTATTTTGAGATACAGTTTATTTACTAGGCTCTTGGCTTGATAGATTGTGTGGTCTTCTTAGTAGAGACATTCAATAGAATAGAGTATGCAAGGCATAACCGGATTGTTCCTCTTTCCTTTTTGTTCAATTTGTCCCACCCATCTTGACTGACATCATCGGGTTTATTTTCTCTTGATACGGCAAACCATTATTCTCTCTCTTCAAGGAGATCATTTTTAGCTTCCACAACTCATAACTCAATCCATTGAATTTTTCAATGTCTAATTGGGATGAGGATGCAGCAATGGCTTCTACACAAATCTGCAAAAATAAGTTCAACCAGAACTCCCACTATAGCTCAAAAAACCATCACTTCCACCCAAAACACAAAACTAGCCAGGATCTGATACCAAGTGTTAGAAATGAAGGTGAACAACTATAGAATGGAAATCTAATTACAACTATAACTATTAATCTAGTACAGAATCAAATGGAAATTATAAGAAATCAAATCAGCAATACAAAGAAATAAAGAAACTAAAGAACTGACAACATAACACAGTGTTTACCTAGAGAAACCCTTTCGAAAAAATCCACACAAGAAGAGATGCACTAATCTATTTTAACTTCAATAGAGTTTACAATACATCACTAACAACCTCCTCTTCTATCTTCAATCCAGCAGCACCTATTTTTCGATCTCAATTCTCTACCTCTACACAGTCATAATACAATATCCTCATAAAGGGGTTGTCTTCTAGGGGAAGAAAAGCCAACATAACCTCTACTGTCATATCTATGACCTAATGATGAATGGTCCAAATTTACAATGAGAATATATATATGAAGTATGTCAATTATATATTTTAAATTTAAAATCTGCATTCATTTAATAAAACTATGTTGGTTAATATTCTACCAAAATGCGGCAGTTGTGAGCTCCTGCAGAGGCTAGGAATTTTCCCTGCGAATAGGATAGGAAGCAACTAGATGGGAGATGTGTAGGGGGATCCATAATAATGTCAATGGTTGAGGGCATGGAGACTAGCCTTTTTTTGGGCCGATGGGGAAGTTTGCAAACAAGACACAGAAAGAGGGCTCTAGTGAGATGGCCTCTATAGCTCAACCTCTCCAATGCGCCAGATCTTCCCCTTCTATGAATTTCAGTGAGGAAATTTGTAGAGAAGTCAATGAGAATGAAGCATATTTTGTGAAGATGGGTTTGGTTAGGAGATTGGGTTTTGGTCGAGTCTCTCTGAGTTGCAACAATGGATTAAAGTCACCTGGGACCCCCTTTTGGAAAGGGAAACTCAAATATATCCCTGTGCGTGAGGGTTTTTGTGGTGGCATTCTACAACATTCGGGATAGAAATAAAATCCTTTGTGACTACCAATGGTTTTGTGAGAATTTTTGGCTCATGTTGAAAATGTGGCACCCTTCTTTCAACCCTACCACCGAATCTTTCAATGCTACTCCAATCTGGGTAAGACTCTCGAATCTTCCATTACAATTTTGGTCTGATTCTTGTTTTGAAGCAATAGGTAACTCGTTGGGGAAGTTTTGGGGGTGGATAAGGGCTCTTCCAACTATCTACACACCACATACACCTATATCTTGTTGGAGATGGATATTACCAAAGATCTTCGGTGAATATCTCCCTAAAAATTATAGACAGGCATTGGAGCCAGATGTTAGATTATGAGGGTCTACCTTTTTGCTGCTGTAGATGCTTCAGTACAGGTCATATTTCTGCTCATTGCTCAAAGCGTAAAATGGACAATCAAGCTACTTGGTGGAAAAATGTCTCCCCCCATCATTATTCAATGGAAAAAGAAGATTTAGTTTACTAAACAAGATCTTATTTTATTATTTCACATTGTTTATTTTATGATGTCGATTTTTTGCTCTGCATGTCAAGCTAGGGTGTTCATGCCCTAGCCCGATCCTCTGGTTTTTTCTTGGTTGTGTGAAGTGTGGGGAGTGCATGTGTTTTGGGGAGATCTGGGGTTGTGTTTTTTATCAGTGCAAAGTTTTTTTCATTTGCATCGATGTATCTTTCTCCCTGAGTGTGCGGAGGTTTTGTGCCTAGTTGGAAGCCGTGGGTGGGGCTTTTGTGCCTGGTTGGTTTGGGTCTACAGTTCAAAGGCAGTGCTGGGTGGTGGGTTGGTTAAACCCTAGTGGTGGTTCTTTTTTCTCGGGGGCCTGCTTGCCCGTCTTGGATCTTGTTTAGTTTCAATGCCGATCAGGGAGTCTTCAGGGGCTAGTCCCAAGATGGATTTTCGCTCTGCAATGGTTGGTGCAAATTCTCCTTCGCATGCTTTGAAGGTTTTTAATAATAATTTGTTCTCACCAGATCCGGGGTTGGTTAGTTCAGATTTGTCTGGTGGTACTCGGATTACGAAGATCAATGGATGTCTTGAACGTTGTGAGGAGAGGCCAAAATTGGTTATCCTGCTGGAGATAATTGTAGAAGATATTGACTATTATTCGAAGCATGCATTGTTGTGCAAGTTTATGGGGATGCGGGTTTCATTACAATTTATTGAATCATGGGCCCAACGGACTTGGATGCCAGAGGGAGAAATGGAGCTTATGCTTTTAGCAAATAACTTTTTCATGGTTTCATTCAATTGCTTGGCGGATCGCAACAAGGCCTTTGAAGGAGGCCCCTATTTTCATAATCAGATTGGGTTATTTATTAAACCTTGGCATGCGAGCTTCAATCCTGCTGAAGAGCTTCCAAACTGGGTTCCGGTGTGGGTTCGGCTTCCAAGGTTTCTTGTGGAATGTTGGCAGGATGATGTTTTACACTTGTTGGCTTCGATGCTAGGAAAACTAGTTGGTGCTTCACTGCAGACTCAAGTTAAAAAGGTGATGACTTTTGCTCGTATCTGTGTTGAGATTGATTTGAGTAAACCTTTTCTAGATTCGATGGATATGTGTGCAGGTCCTTACTCTTGGGTGCAGCAGTTGGACTATGAGACTCTTCCTTTTCGGTGTCGTCTCTGTCATGAATATGGACATTTGCAGAGGAGATGCCCAAAGGCTAGGCCTGTGGATTCCCACCCTTCTCAACCTTCCCGCAATCCCCTAGGGTTGAAAAGGGGAAGGAACCCATTTCTGGTGATGTGGATGGGGCTGATGGTTTCATTCTTGTCAAGACTCGAAACAGGAATCGAGGTCAAAAGAGGACTTTGAAGGAAAGGCATGATGAAGATTCTTTCAACAGATTTGAAGTTTTAGATGATCTCAGCCAGCAGGAAGTGAATCCAGGCTTGGTGAATCTGGATCAGGGTGCTTTGGGTACAAGACAGGAGGGCCTTCTTTTTGAAGCTTCTCAGGTTTTGCAGGATAATAGGGTTTTGCAAATGGACACAAATGTTCAAATGGAAGTCCAGGTGGAATCGGTTCCTATTATAGTTGGGAAGAAGGGTGGTGAGGATGGATCTCCTCTTGTTTCAAATGCAGGTACTGAGGGGGTGAAGATTAATAAGTCTTCTTCTTCTCATTTGGGTCTTCATCAAAAGGATCCAAAAAAAGGGGTTGGGGAGAAGTCTTCCAAGTTTGGTAGAAAGAAGGATTTGGAAAAGATTAAATTAACAGGGGAAACTTTGGTAGAGTCAGGGTCTGTTAAGACTCTGGATTCTCATTTTTCAAGCCCCTTGAAATGATCGTTCTATCCCGAAATGTAAGGGGCTTGAACAGTGACCCTCGATAAAAAGTTGTTTGTGATTTGGTTAGAAGTCAATCTCTTGATGTTCTTTTCCTACAGGAGACTAAGTTATCAGTGGAGTGTATGTTTGGTTTAGTGTCTAAGTTGTGGGGGAGTGGAGAGTGCTAGTGTATTGGTGCTCAAGGGTCCGCTAGGGGAGTGGCTCGTTTATGGAATCCTCAGAAGATCTGCCCTCTTTGGTGGTTGTCCTTTCAGTCTTCTATCTCTATGATTGCATCTTGTTTTGAGACGGGGGAGTCTGTTCTCTTCTCCAATATCTATGCACCTACTGATCTTCAGGGTAAACAACTTTTGTGGTCCCATATCCAGTTTGTCCAAAGCATGGTTCCTTTCCATCCGTGGATTATGGCTGGAGACTTCAATGCTATTTTTGAGTTGGCTGAGAAGAGGGGGGGTATTGCGAGGCTTGAGCCTTCTGCATTGCTACTTCAGGATAACATCTCAGCTTTAAATCTTGTGGATATCAAGCCCATTAATGGCTAGTTTACTTGGAACAATCAGAGGATTGGGAATAACTGAATTACAAAATGACTTGACCGCTTTTTGGTCTCTTGCTATTGGGTTGGTGGGTTGTGGGTTTCTATCTCTAAAGTTTTGGATTGGAGGGGCTCAGATCATTGGCCTATCAAGCTGGCTATTTCTTCAGCTCATGTGCCTCGATCTCCTTCTTTCAACTTCTAGCTTATGTGGTTGCGTGACTTCTCTCTCCATGACAATATTGCTGAGTGGTGGAGGTATGGTAGACCTGCTTATGGTACAGCAATGTATACTTTTGCTAAGTTACTTCAATTTGTCAAGTATCAGCTTAAACGTTGGAATCAGCAATGCTTTGGAAACATTTTCCATGCTAAGACTGCTGCCCAGGCTGAGTTGGATGGTGTTACGAGGTTGATCAGGGAGGATGGAGTGACTGAGGACCTGCTGCGGGAAGAGACTAGGGCTTTGAAAGCTCTGGAAGAGTGTGAGCTATGAGAGGAAGTTTTTTGGAAACAAAAGGCTCAGATTGAGTGGCTTCAAGAAGGGGATAAAAATACTACTTTTTTCTTCAACTCGGTGAAAGCCAAGAGACATGGCAATTCTATTTCTGCTTTGGTGAATGATAGGGGTGAAACTCTTTCTTCTTTTCATGAAATCACACATGAAGCTATGCAATATTTTGTTTCATTATTTAGGGAGGACTCGCAAGGGGGTTCTGATGAGGAAGCTCAAGTCCTTTCTTGTATCCCTTCTTTGGTTTCTAGGGAGATGAATGAGCATCTTATGAGTGATATTTCGATTGAGGAGCTAGAGGGGATTGTGTTTCAAATGAAGAGGGAGAAATCTCCTGGCCTTGATGGTTTCCTGATGGAGTTCTTTCAAGAATTCTGGGAGATTATCAAATTGGACTTATTGGCAGTTGTTCAAGAGTCTCATAAGAATAAACAGATGTTACGAGCTTTGAATTCTACCTTCCTTGCTCTCATCCCAAAGTGTGATGGGGCGGATAAGTTAAGTCAATTTCGTCCTATCTCTCTTTGCAATGTGATTTATAAAATTATCTCTAAATTGATTACTGATAGACTAAAAAAGTGGCTTAAAGTGCTGATTTCTGAGGAACAGAGTGGTTTTTTGGCGGGACGTCAGATTCTGGATGGGATTGTTATCGCAACTGAAACCATTCACTCTATGGCCAGTTCCAAAGATAAGGCAATGTTCATCAAGCTTGATATGGCTAAGCCTTATGACCGTGTTCAATGGTCCTTCCTTCAGAAGGTTCTTGGTGCTTTTGGTTCTGGGGATGAGTGGATTTATTGGGTTATGAGTTGTGTTACTTCAGTCTCCTTCTCTGTGTTAATAAATGGTGAGCACTCTGAGCTTTTTTGGGCCTCTCGGGGTTTGCGGCAGAGTGACCCCCTCTCTCCTTACTTGTTTCTTCTTCTTGTTGAGGGTCTGGGACGCTTGATAAGAAGGAATGTGGAGTTAGGTTTCATTCAAGGGTGGGGGTGGGGAGGTGGTTTACCTCCTCAGTCTCACTTGCAGTTTGTTGATGACACTGCTTTGATGGGTATGGCTACAATTAGGGAAGCTTCAAATCTGTGCAAAGTGTTGGATGTTTATCTTGTAGCTTTGGGCCAATTGATTAATGAAGATAAGTCTTCCATCTTTTTCTTCAATACTCTAGGTTCCATTCAGAGGCGAATTGCTCATATCTTAAGATTTCAGACTGGGGTTCTCCCTTTGACCTATCTTGGTATTCCCATCTCTGTTGGAAGACTTCCCAAGGAGTCTTGGCAGAATATTCTGGATAAATTTCGTGTGAAAGTTAATCATTGGACCCATCGTTGGCTGTCCTTTGTGGGTCGTGTTCAGTTGCTCAAGTCTATGGTGCAAGCCCTCCCCATTTATAGATGTATGATTCAGGTGGCCCCTTCGGGTTTTGTTAGGGAATTGGATTCCTTAGCAAGACAATTTTTATGGGCTAGTAGCTTATTGTCCTCTAAATGGAGCCTTGTTAGATGGGACATGGTTTGTAGCCCGAAACAGCTTGGTGGCCTTGGGTTAAGGCAGTCGTCATTGTTAGGGATGGCGTTGGCTACTAAATTGTATTGGCGGTGGTATCTGGGCCAGGATATTAACATAGAAATACTTCTCGGGGATCCCTCAATTTGATATTCCTCATTATCCCCTGGTGGGGAAAGGCTCAGTGATTCGGAGTACACTCAAGAAAGGGGCTGCGCTGATCAAGGATGGCTTATTTTGGATTTATAAAAGAGGGACAAAAGCTCATTTTTGGTCTGATTCTTGGGATGGTTTTCCTCCCATTGTTTCTCAGTTTCCTAATTTGGTGACTCTGTGCCAGAGGTTCTATGAGGTAGGATGGTCAAGGGTGAGTGACTTCAAGTCCTTTTCTTCTCATGGGTAGTTGGTGGTGGCGAGATGGAAGAATCTTGATGAGTGGCATGTTGTTGGTATGGAGGAGGAGTGTGCTAAGCTTCATAGTATCCTTTCTTGTAGATGTTGTAGCTCCCTCCAGGAAGGGGATGTTCTTTCTTGGTCTCCTAACCCTAAGGGTGTCTATACTGTTGCTTCTAGATATCAGGTGTTGTTATCTCACCAGCTGGATAGAGTGGAGGTTCACTGGTGGAAGAAAGTGTGGAATAATCTTTCTTGGCCGAAGTGTAACTGCTTTATTTAGACTTTGGCTTGGAACAGGTGCTTGACTTGGGATAATATTCGAAAGCGGGGCTTTCAGGGTCCTTCTATGTGTGTTTTGTGCAGTTGTGGAGAGGAGGACTCCTCTCACTTATTTTTCTGTTGTCCCTTGACTTTGCAGCTTTGGCATTGTTGGTGGGAAGTTTGGAAAAGACCCTGTGTTCATGCATCCTCCCTGGTGGATTTTTGGAGTAGTCTGGGTAGACCTCCTTCTATGGCCTCTTTCTTGCAAGAAGTGTGGTATGTTGGGCCTTCCTTCATACTCTGGCAGATTTGGTTGGAACGGATTCGAAGAATATTCTGAGGTGAGAAGCTATTGATTCAACAAGTTTGGCACAAAATTATGGGTATGATTCGAGAGACGGTGGAAGTTAAGTGTGATGTGGTGTTCCCTTTAGAGAAAGGGGATGTTGAGTTAGTGGATAGATTGGGTATTCAGGGGTTGTCTCCAGCTTCTGCTTGTGTCAAGAGAGGAAGGCGGGTGAATAAGAAAGTCCAAAGGGTAGGGAGTTGGCTACCCCCTCCGGCTGGCATTCTTAAGCTCAATACTAATGGTTCTTCAAGAGGCAATCCTAGACTTGCTGGGATTGTTGGGGTTGGTAGGGATTTTTCAAGATCGGTGGTTTTTTTCTTTTCTGTTCATGAAGGAGTGCAGACTATCAACCTTATGGAAGGTTTGGTGATCCTCTATGCTTTGGAGAGGGCTTTTGCTTTGGGATGGCACAAGGTTATCTGTGAGTCTAATTTACAGGTTCTGATTAATTTGTTGAATAAACAAAAGGTATTTAATGTTAGTTGGCAGTTGGCTATGATGGTGCAACAGATTTTGTAGATAAGTTCTTTGATGGAGATGGTGTCTTTTGTCCATATCCCAAGGGAGTGGAATAGGGCAGCTGATTGTTTGGCTAAGTGGGCCTCTAAGCATTTAGATGACTAGAAGATTGATGAGTGGGAGCAGGATCCTCACGAGCTCCGACATGACTTGGAGAGGATTCTTGCTGAGGATGGGAAGGGTATTGGTGAAGGATGATGTTGTTTCATGCTTTGTATGACTATTTCTTATGGATTCCTGGGGCCTTGGCCCTTTGATGTTTTGTAATGCTCTTTTCTGAATTTCAATAAAGTTTTTACCCCTTTTTTAAAAAAAATGGAAAAAGAAGATTCTCACTAGATTGATCAAACCCTTGCGGCAACCCCGACTGGCAGGGTTGGCAATCACATGGATTCACCAAGTGATTTTCAAGAGCCACTGAGGGATCTCCTCCTGAAGGGAGGGATAGTGTTAAGGCTACTTTGGATCCTAAGTCAAATGAGGAGTTGGCAATTCAGACAAAGAGCTCATAAATTTTGTCTCTTGGGGAAAGGGAAAATCTCCCAGAGAAATCAGATGAGGCTGAGAGAGTTGGGGCATCAGAGGGAAAGTGGACAGTGGTGCAAAGTGAAAGAAAGAAACATGAGGTATTGTTCAACATGCACCTTCGCTCCCACACCAAATGTGGAGCTAAATCATTTTCATAGTCTTATGAAGATGCAGTAAATAATAGGAGTTATTATTTAGCTTCTTTGAAAGCCTTCTGATTGGTTGTAATCTCTTGGCATCGTAGAGCTGACACCTTTTTTTGTTTTTAATGTTGGTTTTTAATAGAAAGGGAGCTACCCTATGGTAGTGCTTGTTGATCAAAAAAATAAAATAAAATAAAACTATATTGGTTATTTATTTTAAATTTAATTCTTATGTGCATTCATTTAATAAAAGTATGTGGGTTATATATTTAAAATTTAAAACAATAACTTTATAGTTTTTGCGTGCATTCATTTAATAAAACTATGTCAATTATGTTCTTTAGATTTAATTCTTATGTGCATTCATTTAATAAAAATATGTGGGTTATATATTTTAAATTTAAAATGTAGAAAACAAAAGAAAATTAAATTGATGACTATATAATAAAATCTATAAAATATAATGCCGTGATTTATGTTTGAGTATTACTTGTATTTATATAGATTAATTATTTATTTATGTTGACTTTATTCTTATGTGCATTCATTTAATAAAACTATGTCCCTTGTATATATTAAATTTAATTCTTATGTGCATTCATTTAAAAAATTTATAACAGTTATTTTGGTATGCATTCATTTAATAAAACTATGTCAGTTATATATTTTAAATTTAATTCTTATTTGCATTCATTTAATAAAAGTATGCGGGTTATAAATTTTAAATTTTAAATAGTTACTTTATAATTTTTACCTACATTCATTTAATAAAGTATGTGGGTTATAAATTTTAAATTTAAAATAGTTACTTTATAATTTTTACCTACATTCATAAGTATGTTTGTTATATATTGTAAATTTAAAACATTACGTGTATTCATTTAATAAAAGTATGTCGGTTATAAATTTTAAATTTCAAACACTTCATAATTTAAAAAATATATGTCCCCCTATTTAGTTTTTAGTTTTTATTTTATATTTGCCTAAGTTTTTATTGAGTAACCTTTTCATTGTTAATATAGATGAAGAGTTTACAACTAACACATAGTATTTTCATTAAATAACTCTACACTAAATAAAACAATGTATTAATTGCTTATATTAATTTCTTATATTCTCAAAATATATCTAAACAACTAACACAAAAAATAAAGTATTTTCATTAATCTAATATTGTGGTTTAGTAATAAAGTATAGTGCACTTAGGGTTCAACAAAATATTATTTTGGCTGAATATGTTTTTATCCTTTTATTTCATATTGACTCCTCTAGCTTGATTTTTTTATTTCATATTTACCGAAGGTTTTATTGACTAACATTTTCATTCTTAATATAGATTAAGACTTTATTGTTTTAAAAATTATGTAAAGTAGCATATATATATTAAATATTAATAATATATAAAATACACCGAAAGATATCCTTATGAGGCCTAAACATTTTTTATTTTAATAGGGCCTCGAGAAGGATATCTCTTGCGTATTTTATATATATTATTATTTAATATATATATGCTAGTAGTCTCTCAGTGTATTTTATATATATTATTGTTTAATATATATATGCTAGTACGTTAATTAAATTAATATATAATTAAAGAGTATAACATTATTAAATATAATAATATTATATTTATATTATTATTATTTTGTATTAGATTATTATAAATGTAACCCTGACCATTATTATTTTACCCCTAATAATATATAATATTATAATAATATAAATATAATTATATTATATAGTATTAATATAATATTAATTATTATAAACCCTAACTATTTTAAACCCTAATTAATTAAACCCTATTTATTTTAAACCCTAACCCTAATGATCATTTTATAATCCTAACCCTACTTATTTTACATCGTAACCCTAATTATTTTAAACCCTAACCCTACTTATAATAATATATAATGTAATTATATATTATATTATATATTAATAATAATATTATTAATATAATATTAATTATTATAAATGCTAACTATTTTAATTCATAATTATTATAAACCCTCTTTATTTTAAACTATTATTATTATTATTATTATTATTATTATTAAATTATAAACCTTAACCCTGACAATTATTATTTTAAGCCCTAATAATAATATATAATATTATAATAATATAAATATTATTATATTATATATATTAATATATTATATAATATTAATTATTATAAACCCTAACTATTTTAATTCATAATTATATTATTTAAACCCTAATTATTTTCAATCATAATTATTTTAAACCCTCATTAATTAAAACCTATTTTTTTAAACCATAATCCTAATTATGTTATACTCTAATTATTTTAAACCTTAACCCTAATTATTTTAAATCGTAACCCTAGTGCTCATTTTAAACCCTAACCCTAATTATTGGAAACCCTAACCCTAATGATAATTTTAAAACCTAACCCTACTTATTTTTTACCCTAACCCTAATTATCATTTTATGACCCTAACCCTAATGGTCATTTAAACCCTAACCCTAATGATCATTTTACACCCTAACCCTACTTATTTTAAACCCTAAACCTAATTATCATTTTATAACCCTAATCGTAATGATCATTTAAACCTTAACCTAACTTATTTTAACCCCTAATAATCATTTTATAGCCTAACCCTACTTATTTTAAACCCTAACCCTAATGATTATTTTATAACCCTAACTCTAATGATCATTTTAAACCCTAACTCTCCTTATTTTAAACCATAAACCTACTTATAATAATAATATATAATATTATTATATTATATGCCATAATATATAATATAATTATATTATATATTAATAATAATATTATTAATAAATATCAATTATTATAAACCCAAACTAGTTTAAATCATAATTATTTTAAACCTTAACCGTAATTATTTTAAACCCTAACCCTAATGATCATTTTAAAACCTAACCCTACTTATTTTATACCCTAACCCTATTTATCATTTTATAACCCTAACCCTAATGGTCATTTTAAACCCTAACCCAAATGATCATTTTACACCCTAACCTTACTTATTTCAAACCCTAACCCTACTTATTTTAAACCCTAACCCTAATGATCATTTTACAGTCTAACCCTACTTATTTTAAACATTAACCCTATTATCATTTTATAACCCTAACCCTAATGATCATTTTAAACCCTAACCCTAGTTATTTTAAACCCTACCCCTAATTATTTTAAAGCCTTATTATTTTAAATCCTAATCATAATTATTTTAAAGCCTAATTATTTTAAAGTTTCAATACATATTTAATTCCTAAAATTGATGACATGATTGTGTGATAGAAATCAGAAAACACTATCATACCCATTAGCACCATTACGACAATATTTACACAAAACCTTTCAAAATTGAATTTAGCCATGTATATTTTGTACATTGCCTTCTATAGATAAATTCACCTCATTTTTAGTTGCATTTTGAGGTGTTGTTGGTACATGTTCTATTGATCTTGAATTTTTATTTTCAAGATTCAACTCAATATTTGCATCAGTTAGATGATTGTACCTCCCACTTGATTGGAGATTAAGTGTATTCGTTTCTTCTCTTTCTGAATGAGAGAGTTGTTTAGATATTCGTTGACGACTATTTCTAATCACATTTGCTTCATCTCTATTTTGAGATTCCAGTTCTTGTACTATTACTTCTTCCCTTCTTCTAGCCCTTCTTTGTTTTTTAGTTTCATTGTGTCTTCTTCTTTGTTCTTCCCTTTGAACATCTGTCATTTGTTCTCGTTGTCATCTATGATATTCTCTTGGATACTCTCTCTAATATTGCCTCCTTTGTTCCTTTGATTCAAAATTCATTCTTATTCACACCATAGCTAATATACATTATATAATTTGATATACTACAAAAAATTCACCTATTTGATAATAAATGAGTTAAAGCAATTTTATAAAGAATGGTTTATAAGGCACAACATTTGTTGAAGGTTTTGCAAAATGGGTAGCAAACTAAATGGACTTGATCTTAGGAGAAACTCCATGATTAAGCACACTTGAATAAATAGATGACCTCCCTTTGAGAATTCCCAATACAAAGTTTAGAGTGATGCTTCTGAATGACCCATGAAGATTCATCTGTCATGTGGAGGGAGAAGAATGAGAAAGGAACAAAGGCGAGAGATGGAGCGAGGAAACAAAAGATGAGATCTTGCTATTGAATCCACAAATGCATGAGATATGGAACAACAATAATGGAAGGGAATGGATGAGATTTTAGCAGCAATTGGGAATATAATGACGGCATGCCCCAATAACCTCATGACCTCCAACTACAGTCACAACTTTGACATACATTTTTTTTGGTTAAAAATATTTACCCTAGTTGTAACCCTAACTCTAATTCTATCCCTAAACCTAACCCTATTTGTACTTGTAACCCTAACACTAATTGTAACATTGACCCTAACTCTAATTCTAATCATTACACTAATTCTAATTATAACCCTAAACCTAATTCTAACATTGACCCTATTTTTATCTATACCCCTAATTCTAACCCTAATCATAATTTATCCCTAAACCCAACCGTAATTCTAACTCTAACCCTAACAATTTCTTTGGTTATAAATATTTTCCCTAATTGTAACCCTAACTCTAATTCTATTCCTAACCCTAATTCTATCCCTGACCCTAACCCTAATTGTAATTGTAACCCTAATCTCAAGCATATGTTTTTTGGTTATATTATTTGCTCTAATTATCTCTCTTTGCATCTTTATCTCCTATCTATATCTCTATCTTTTGCACTCTATATCTCTCGTGCTTTCTCCCTCCCTCCCTCTCTCTTTGTCTCTTTGTCTCTTTGTCTCTCTCTTCCTCTGTTTTTATCTCTCTTTCCCTCTATATCTCTTATCTCTAGATCTATCCCTCTTTCTCTATTCCCCCTAACTCTAATTCTATCCCTAACCATAATTTATCACTAACCCTAATTATATCATTAACCCTAACCCTAATTCTAATTATGACACTAACCCTAATTCTAACTGTAACACTAATTCTAAACCTAATTCTAATCCTTACCCTAATTCTAATTATAACCCTAAACCTAATTCTAACATTGACCCTAATTTTATTTATAACCCTAATTCTAACCCTAATCATAATTTTATCCCTAACCCCAACTGTAATTCCAACTCTAACCCTAACAATTTTTTTGGTTATAAATGTTTTCCCTAATTGTAACCCTAACTCTAATTCTATCCCTAACCCTAATTCTATCCCTGACCCAACCCTAATTATAATTATAACCCTAATCTTAACCATATGTTTTTTGGTTATATATATTTTCTCTAATTATCTCTATTTACCTCTTTCTCTCCTCTCTATATCTCTATCTTTTGCACTCTCTATATCTCTCATTAGGGTTAGGGTGTCTCTTTGTCTTTTTCTCTCTTCCTCTCTTTGTATCTCTTTCCTTCTATATCTCTTATCTCTAGCTATATCCCTCTTTCTCTATTCCCCCTCTCTCTCACCCCACGTCCCTCCCCACATCTGTCTCTCCACTTCTTTGTTCCCCTCTCTCTAACACTTTAATGTAATCTTGTTCCTCAACCTATTCAAACTCATGGCTATCCTCATAGTGGTATATATGTTGGTATATATATTTCCTTCACAATCCAAGTTCATTTACATTATAATGTTTTTCTATCACGTCTCATTTTTATGAACAATATGATCATTCTAGTTTAGTGAACAATTATTGTGATTGACTTTGCTTTAAGTAATTTTGCATACGTGGAGGTAATTATTATGAGTTATATTGATGAAAATTGGAATTTGTTTTAAATATTGAATATTAATGTAAATGCAATGATTTGCTTCAGCTATGTTTTGGAGACACTAACCTATTGACGTCGAGTTGAGTGCAATTGGATGTAGGTACTCGTCAAAGATGAGAGCATGGCTGAGGTAGAGATGTTCTAGCCACTTGGAAAGTACTGATGGATGGATTACCCTGATGCAATCACACACATCACATAGTTGCATATGCATTATTGATTGGCTTTGATTACTTTAATGCGTGGGTGTTAACCGTTTTTTAATGCATGATGTGATTACTCAAATTTAAAATCTTTTGGAATTATGTTTGAATGGTGTGATTATAACAAGGAAATGTAAATGATTGTATTTTAAATTAAATAATAAGATATTGTTTATAGATGTTTGGAAGACAATATGTTCCTTAAAAAAATAATAAATAGATATATATATTAAATTATATACATAAATATGCAATATTATATTGCATTTCTCTTTGGATTATTTAATTGGATTTGTTTTAATAACAATAGTTAAATTAGATTAAAAATAGTGTTATTATATATTTTTTTTAATAAAAAAGAGGGGTAAAAATTTATTAAAACAAGAAGTACAAAGCCAGAAAATTACAAAGGCCTATCAAGCTCCACTAAGTGAGCCAAATATTGAGACAGATCTGGGGGTAAACGACCTTGGTCCATCAAATTCCAATCATGAATATGTTCAGAAGCCCATTTAGCCAAACAATCAGCAACACTATTCCATTCTCTAGGAATATGAGTAAAATTAACATACTCCAGCGAAGCACAGAGGTTAAGAATCTGACCCACAATCAAAGCCAAATGCCAACTGACATTATATGAATGCCTCCTATTCAACAAGTTCACCACAACCTAGGAATCAGACTCACATATGATCCTTCGCCACCCCAATTGACTTCCATGCTCCACAGTCGTTAAAATAGCCTGAGCCTCCATAAGATTATTAGTATGAAGACCCTTATAAATAGAGAAGATAAACTGAACATCTCCAGAGCTATCCTGACCAACACCACCGATACCAGCATGACCAGGGTTTTCGCGGGAAGAGCCATCCGTATTGATTTTTAGTGTACCCTGAGGCGGAGGGGACCATCTCCCCTCCCTATTCACCTTTGGGGTAGGATGTCTACATCTATTGCACATGAGCTGACGTTGTGGAGGTGAAAGATGAAGACGGTGACAACCAACATCACAAGGGTCCACTAATGCCGTAAGATCACACTTAGCTGCAACAATTTCACCCAAAGAATGCAGAATTTTCCACCACAAGCGAGGGGCCACCAACATCACCTCCTAAAAATCTGACGATTCTACTCCAACCAAAGGTTCCACATAATAAAGGAAGGGCCAATAGCCCAAGTAGCCTGAAGAAAGGAAGTAGAAATAGGGGCCTTGCCCCACCGATCCACAAACTCATCCAAGGGGAGACATACCAATAGGGCATATTCCACACCCTCCACCAAAAATGCCAAATCTCCCTAGCATAGGAGCATTGGAAGAAGAGATGAGAGACACTCTCCTCATAGTTATGACACAAAACACACATAGAAGGGCCTTGGAAACCACGCTTACACAAATTATCTCAAGTAAGGCAATGGTTTTGAGCAACTAGCCACAAGAAAAAATTGCACTTGGGCCACGACAACTTGTGCCAGACATGCTTCCACCAAGGGACCTCAATAGCCCCAAACAACTGCCTACCAAGCTGCTTATAACCAACAAACACAGAGTACTTCCCGGATAAATCAGGACCATCCCAAGCCAAGACATTAGGTCCCTTCAAAGAATTACAAGCACGGGAAGCCAAAAGCTAAGCAATCTCACACCTATCCTCCTCAACCCCCCAGGAGGCCACTCAGAGGGAAGCTTCCAACGAAAGCTTACAGCTGAACCACAATGTTGTGCAAACTTATAATGCTCAACGGTATCCCAGCAACCACAATAAAAACCTTAGAAAGAGACTAGAGATGAGGAAGAGAAGAGAGAATAGGTGGGTGGCCATCCCAAGAATCTAACCAAAAAAGAGTCTGTGACCCCGAATGGAAAATCCAAAAAAGCGCACGCTTAATCAACTGAGCCCCAACTTTTAAAATATGCCAAATCATAGAACCACTCCCCTCTAGAGGATAGCACGGGACATCACAAGAAGCAACACCCCTAAGATATTTATGGGTGAGAATACGGGCCCATAACTGATGCTGATTAGTACACCAATGCCAGTAAAGCTTAGCAGCAAGAACTTGCCCGTTCAAAATAGCAAAGCGTAAACCAAGACCACCCTCCTGCTTTGGTCTACACATAGAATCCCACTTAACAAGGCTCCACTTAGAAGACAATAAGTTACCACTCCAAAGGAATTGACGAGAGAGGGCATCAAATTCCCTAAGGAAATACATAGGGGCCACTTCAACAAAGCATCTATAGATAGGAAGGGCCTAGATAACTGACTTGAGAAGAGTCACTCTAGCAGCTGTAGATAACCACCGATGAGTCCAATGAGTCACCTTCCACCTTAGCTTGTCAAGCAACATTTGCTAGGAGCACCTAGGTTGACGCCCAACAGCTAGAGGAATACCCAAATAGACAAAGGGAAGAGATCCAATTTGAAACCGCAAAATAGCTGCAATCCGTCATTGGATAACCTGAGGCGTATTAAAAAAGAAAATAGAAGACTTTTGCTCATTGACTTTCTGACCCGAAGCAACAAGGTAGATATCCAAAGCTTGCCTAAAAGATTCAACTTCTCAAATATGAGCCAACCCCATAAGAGAAGTATCATCCACAAACTGGAGATGGGAACTCGTTGGCAAACCCAAGCCCCACTGCCAACCATGAATCAAGCCTTGGGAAACCTTACATTTAAGAAACTGACTCAGCCCCTCCGCCATAATGATAAACAGATAAGGAGAGAGTGGGTCCCCCTGACGAAGGCCCCTAGTAGCACCAAAAGACTCTGAAGGTGCATCATTCACAATAACCGAAAAAGAGGAGGAATTCACACAACTCAAAGTCCAACTCACCCAATCCAAAGAAAAACCAAAGGCCAACATAATCTTCTGAAGAAAACTCCATTTAACTCTGTCATAAGCTTTGGCCATATCCAACTTGATGAACATAGACCGTTCCGAAGAAGTTGCCATGGAATGAATGACCTCAGAGGCTACAACCACCCCATCCAAAATTTGCCAGCCTACCATAAAGCCACCTTACTCCTCAGAAATGACAATGGGCAGGCACTGTTTAAGCCTCTCAGCAATGAATTTCGTAATAATCTTGTACACCACATTACAAAGCCCAATAGGTTTAAAGAATTCAAGCCTATTAGCACCTTCCTTTTTAGGAATGAGAACCAAAAAAGTAGCATTCAGGGCTCGTAGCATCTGCTTACTATGGAGAGACTCCCGAACAACCTCCAACAAATCCAACTTCACAATATCCCAAAACTCCTGGAAGAATTCAACTGGAAAACCATTAGGGCCAAGAGCTTTCCCCTTATTCATCCCAAACATAACATCCTCAACTTCAGACAAAGAAATTGGACGAGTAAGAGAAGCATTCAAATCATTAGAGATCAAAGAAGGAATGCAAGCAAGGATCATATTCTCATCAGCCTCAGCAGGAGGTGAGTCTTCAGTAAATAGAGCAGAATAAAACTGACGAGCCTCTCTAGATAATGTCTATTGCGAGGAAATCGAAAGACCCTCAGAGTTAACAAGAGAAGAAATATAACACTTATTCCGACGAGCTTGCACAGAGTGATGGAAGAAAGTAGTATTCCTGTCTCCCTCTTGAAGCCAATCAATCCTTGCCTTTTGTTTCCAGAAAATCTCCTCACAGATTTCCCACTCCACCAATTTTAGAGCCTGGGACTCAGCATGTCCTAGAGCCTTTGAAAATCCCAAATTTCAAATTTGACGAGTAATAATAGCAAGATGATCTTGCGCTTCCCTTTTCTTGGCCTGCAGATTGCCAAAACATGACCTATTCCATCGCTTAAGATGATACTTGATAAATTGCAGCTTCTTAACAAGACAATACATAGTTGTACCATATGCAAGGGCCCCATCCCGCCACTACTGGGCAACCAGGTCATACAAGGACGGATCCCGAAGCCACATAAGCTAAAATTTGAAAGGAGGATTCTTAGGAGAAGGAAAAGAAGAAGCAGAAAACTTAATTGGCCAATGATCAGAGCCACACCAATCAAGAATCTCAGAGCAAGTGACCATGCAACCACCCATCCAAAAACTAGAAACAAGAAATCTGTCCAGCCACTCAGAAATCGCTTCTGGACCACTCCGTCTATTATTCCAAGTGAAGATACCATTAGAGGGTTTAACATCAACAAGAGCAAGAGAATCCATATTTGCCTGAAAAAGATCTGAAGCAGGACCAAGCCTAGGCAGCCCCCCTCTTTTCTCCTCCAAACACAACACAGAATTGAAATCACTAGCTAAGATCCAAGGAAGAAAAGGCACACAAGACCTAACAAACCTGATGTGGGCCCAAAGCTGGATTTTACCACGAATGTCAATCAGAGCATAAACATTACTGACCAGAATAGTCTCACCAGACTCCAACACTGAAGCCACCACAGAAATAGAGGAATGGCTAGAAATCCACCAGCGAGGAACAACCTTACGTGGATCCCAGAAAAAAGATAGACCCTTAGAACCAATACACTGACATTGACCAAAAGCCCAAATACGAGGAGCATAATGAAGCATGGAGTCCACTCGAAGCTTAGTCTCCTAAACACAAAAGATATCTGGAGAATGAACCACAATCAAATCCTGAATAGCCTTTTGATGGGGGGTGCTATTCAACCCCCTTGCGTTCCATGAAAGAATAATCATGAGGAAGATGGAGAGAAAAGGGCATCAATGGTCTTAACCGACCCAGATTCCACCAACAAATCCCCAGTGGATTTAATCTTGTCCACATCCTTTTTACGGCCAACTTTAGAGGAATTCTCAAGATGACCCCTCTTAAGAGGGCATTGCAACACCCCCAAAACATGAGATGATCCCCGCCCCTTACTAGCAGGCAACACCGCCTTAGCTAAATCAGCTAATACAATGTCATCCTACGGATCTGCAGAGGCACTAGGAAGCCCAGAATTCTCTTGGTCCAAAGCCAGAGAAAAATCCTTAACAACAATCACCTGCTCCAGCCCTGTATCCATACCAGTGGCCCCAGAAGGAAACTCAACCAAAATCCCCTCTTCCAAGGCCTGATTATCCAGGACCTCAAAATGATTGGGTACCTGATCACTTTGTCTATCTTTGTAGGCCCGCTTCTATCCCCTTCCTTTAGCCCTCGGCTTAACAGGAATGAAGCCATCCTTATCGGTCCCACCCTCAACCACGGGCGACTTGCCTTTATCCCCCTTCTCCATCGAAGGCTCTGATGAAGGAGGAGAAGAAACCCCTATAGCTTTGGGTGCCCGAGGACATTGGCGTTGAAGGTGCCCATACTCATGACATAAGTGACATCGAAAAGGAAGGGATTCATAATCTAACTGTTGAATCCACGAAGCAGAGCCAAGACAAATTTCCAAAGAATCTGGCAATGGATTGTTTAGGTCAATTTTAACACAAATACGAGCATAGGAAAACACCTTTTTATCCAAAGTATTCTGAGCGATGGCATCCGGCTTCCCCAACAGAGCAGCAATCTAGAGCAAAATATCCTCCTTCCAAAACTCTAGTGGTAGCCATGGCAAGCGGACCCACACAGGAACCCGTGAAGGCATATCCTCTACCACGTTAAAACCTCCATGCCAGGGCTTCATGAACAAACCAACATGATTGTAAAAATATGGCCCTCCCTCAAAAACTCAATTTCGATCCGAAATACAAGAAAAATCAACCATGAAATAACCATTTGCCACCACCAAAATATCAAAGTCACCCTCAACCTGCCAGGATCGGCGAATCTAGGCCTCCAAGGCTGAGAGAGGGATACGAATAACCAGGAACTTACAAATCATAACATGTTGGCTCCAATAAGATATGTCCTCTTGTACCGATTCAGGAGAGATAACCAGTACCAGACAATCAAGACTCTGCAGCAAACAGCCATTCACTTTCTTAAGCTTAGAGCTCTCACCCACGAAAGAGGAGTCCTCAGGCAAACCCTGAGACCGCTTCACACTAGCAAACACCAAGCTTTTTGAAACCCCTGCCATTCCTCCACACCCAACACCAAACCCTACACATAGCCTTGACAGCTACCTACAGGCGAATCGGAGGCCAAAATCTCGCTCCCAAAGAAAAAGACAAATCCAAGAAATAAGTGGACAAACGCCTCAACTTGCCCCGTCAAGACTACACATGTCCAAATCTACGCACAGCACCAAGCAGTAGAAGTAAAAACTAGGCACAGAAAAGAAAGAAAAAGTCCCCACGCACACATAAAAGACCCCACCCCACTCTTCAGCATGCAAAAACCACCGATCGAGCACCCTGAAGCACATGCAAAGGAAAATAGTGACATGCAACCACGACCTCACAAGCCGCGGGCTACAATCCCTGCGCCAAAGCCTTCCTATTATTATATTAAGATATGTGTACTTTTGTATTATTTTATTACTTCTTGAATTATCAAAATATTAGTATTTTAGTAAAAAATAGTTTAAATTATATTAATAATAGTTTTCTTATATTTAGAAAATGCAATAAAAGAAATAGATTTAAGCTTAATGTCATTCATGCGACAGTAAGCTAATTAAATAGATACTATTCTTTAAATTAAATAGAAATTGCAAGCTTTTGATTGGTCGATTATTCATGCAAACAAGAATTCAAACTTCAATTAAAAACCTAATTGTTGATCACCAAAAATAAGAGATCTGGCATTGAATAAGGGAAGAAGATCTGGGTAGAAGGAATTACCACGAATACAGTATAGAAAATTGGTCTTTTGGGTAGCAAATTGGGAACCTCCAGACCACAATAGGAAGAGTGAGCAAGGCATCAGCTGTAGCCTTTCTATCATCTGGGATCGACGTATTTTTCCAGAAAGGCTGGCCACCGCTCAATTTATCCTAGCCGCTTGTCTTGGGTCGTCGACCTCTATTCTAGCCGCCATCCATGTTATATCCATTTAGGCTGCTTCTTGTTCGTTCTTGTAAGGATCAATCTCTATGGTTCCTGCTGTCTCTTGACCTTATCTTGGCTAAATATAGTTTTAAAGGCGTGACAATCATTTCCTTGTAAAGCTTTCCTATCTGAGACCTATCTTTTCTCTCTATCGCTTTGCTAGCGAGGTATTGTTATTCAGATCTTAAATTTTTACTGTTGAAACTATAAATCAAAAACCCTTGATCATTGATATAAATTTCCTGTCAAATGTTTTATGACTGAATTCTTTCGTATTTGGCTGAAATCAGACTAGAATAGAAAATCGACCTCTTTTTGATGAACAAAACCTCTTGAAAGAAAGTAAAACTATTATGATCCTATAGCTTCATTATTCAGTTTACACTGTCATAGCAATTCCTTTATTATTTCTAAGAGACTTGTATTCCTATAACTATATTGGAAAAACTTATTTAGAACATTATATTGACTGAGATCAGAGATAATAGGCAAACTATTACATTTTTTCCTTTGAATGCTAAAACCAGATGTTGATATTTATGGCTGAAAACTAAATTAAACTGAATCTCTAATTTTTTTCTCTATTTTTAAATCTGCAATAGTTCTTATCGCAGATGAGACAGGAAGACTATTTGATTGACTATTTTTGGACTTCCTGTCACAGTTTTGACAGTAAGTTATTTTTTATTAAATCGTGAACTTTGGTTAGATAATTGGATTGAAATAGCTCCTGTCTTTGATTGCTGAAAGCAATTTGGTCGAATATTTATTAGGCAATATGATTGAAATATGGATTTGAGGTTTATGTCAATTAAACAAACCTATGGACTGTTTTAATTGTTTTTATCATTTTGGAACCTCCTGTCACCGAAATAACAGCAAAATAAATTAATGTTTTAGAATGACTATTATTGAAGACATTGTGACTGAAATGCAAGATTATGAACTATATCAATTTGATAAACTTATGATTTCAAATGTATGACCAAAAGATGGTTCATTGCTTGAAAGTGAATTTTCCTTATTTGATGTTTTGCGAAAGGGATTGGATTGATTTATTGGAAATCTTGAATTTGTGATTCTTATTTATTTTCTTGCTTCTTGGGGAAAGAAGTAGTTTTTATATAGGAATGTATTGGGTTACTTTTGGGATTGCGATACTGAATGTGGATTATCAGAGATGGCTTTTCCTCTTTTCAGGAATTGACCAGGTTACTTGAAATGATTAGATCTAATTGGAATAACATTGAAATAGATGTTTATTGTCTAGCAAACTTATTTATTGATATCTCTACCACATCCTGTTGTGAGACAATTTGCTCACTATTTAGAATTGCATATTCAGACATCAAGGTTGCATTGGGTGTTCCCTCCTGTAGTTGTTACTAGGTAGCTAGACATTTCGTGCAAGGCTAGGTTTCCTTCATTTCAAGAAGGGATCCGGGAAAGTGTAAATACTTCATGGTTGGGTGGGAAAGCACCTGAGCCATGTTCCCGTCTCTCGATTTGTAGGTGGTGGACCACTTGGTTTGTGTAGCTGGAGAATGTATTGATTTATTTATTATTGATGTACTCATTTATTGTACCTATTTTGGATGTATTATGGCATGTTTGCCAAAGGATTTATGTATATTATTTTATCATGCTTGTTACCTGGATTAAGCACTTGAATATGTAAGATTTATTGACATTGAGATTCATATTTTTGAGATTATCTTTTATTGGAGATATTGTAATTAAGTAGATTAATTACACCTTTTACCTTTGAATATTGTATCTAAGTGGATTATTTATTTCTTTTTTAGTTTGGTTATTGCGATGTTGTAATTAAGCGGATTATTTACTTCATTTATTTTTGAGTTGGTTTAAATGCTTTTACATGACTTCTGAGGCTTTACATTTTCTTGTGCACATAACCCTAACCCTAAATCTATTATATGCTAGTATTTCTAGTTAGATTTATATTATATTTTCTCTTTAATAGTGATCATACAAAACAAATAAAATAATAATAATTAACTATCTATAACTCTCTATATTTATTTTTTATTTTTTTTAGAATCTATTTTATTATTAATAAAAAAATTTTAATGAATCATTTAAAAATGGATGAAATGAATAAAATCCAATGAGCTCCTCTTGCTTACATTTGACTAAGTATTTGTAATGGTCCTACTTTTTTAGTGCATTTTTGTGGAGCAATTTCTTTGAAAGTTATTTTTATTTGGTCTCACTATTTTTATAAAATACAAATTATGGAAATTTAGATGTTTTTAAATGGTAACTTTTATCTTGCTTCAAGATCATAAAGATGAATCAAGTGACAACATAATAAATATTGATATTGCTACTTCCATTATGAATGAATTTGAATGATAATAGTCTTATAATACTTTTTAGTCCCTGCCTTATAGGCGGGAGACTAATGTTTTCGATGTGTTGATCCCTATTAATCTATTCGTCGAAAATCGTGCAAGAATGTTTATGAGCTATAGTTTGTGGGATTTTTTTTATTTTTATTAATGTGGAATTTAGGGGTTTTTTTACAATTTTCTTATTGGCTATGGGTATTTTCCTCGTGGTTTTGTATTTTTCGAAAGGATTTTTTATTAATCGATTTGTATCCTAATGTTTTGTTGCTATTGGAAATATTTCATGACTTTGTAATGTTCTTTGATATAGTTGTGTTCGCACCCAGTGTTTCTGTCGACACGTGGCTTTTTAACAAGGACATTCTACATTTATTTCATTTATTGTGAATATACTGAAGTGTAGGTGTCATTAATGGCTTATGGTGTGAAGTCTTAGGTCTGTTGATCAAAGAATTATTTGGGTTGTTTATTCATTTGCTCGGATTCTTTGATGAGGGTGAAATCTATGTCTGTTGAGAGGGTTTGTATCTATTGTATTAGAAGTGATAAAGGAGGCGTTTGTAAGTTTCTATATCCTTTACACTATTATTTTTGCATTGTTTATTCATTTGCTTAGATTGCTTGATCAGGGTGAAATCTGTGTCTGTTGAGAGGGTTTTATATCTATCGTATTGGAAGTGAAAAAGAAGGCATTTGTAAGTTCCTATGTCTTTTACACTATCATTTTTGCGTTGTTTATTCATTTGCTCAGATTGTTTGATAAGGGTGAAATCTGTGTCTGTTGAGAGGGTTTATGCCTATCGTATTGGAAGTGAAAAAAGAGGCATTTGTAAGTTCCTATAGCTTTTATAGTGTCGTTTTGTAGTTTTTTACATCTCTGCATTTTATGGGTTAATGTCTATTGTTTGTTGTTCTCTGCATTTTGTGGGTTAATGTCTACTCTTCGCTATCTTTGAGTTCTTTTATGGGTTAGTTTATGTTGTTGAGTTTAAGACTTAGCACCATAATTCATTAGTGTCGAGTTCTCTGTTGACCAGGATTGAGAATGGAAATAATCTTTTGTCTGCATGGTTACTAGTCTGTGGTTTTCATTTATTGTGAATAGACTAAAGTGCAGGCGTCATTAATGGCTTATGGTGTGAAGTTTTGAGTCTGTCGAGAAAAGAATTATTTGCGTTGTTTATTCATTTGCTCAAATTATTTGATGAGGGTGAAATCTGTGTCTATTGAGAGGGTTTATGTCTATTGTATTGGAAGCAAAAAATGAGGCATTTTTACATCTCTGCATTTATGGGTTAATGTCTATTGTTTGTTGTTCTCTGCATTTTATGGCTTGATGTCTACTCTTCACTATCTTTGAGTTCTTTTATGGGTTAGTCTCTATTGTTGAGTTTAAGACTTAACACCATAATTCATTAGTGTTGACTTCTCTACTAGCCACGATGAGAATGGAAGTAATCTTTTTTTTGCACGCTTATTAGTCTCTAGTTTTCATTTATTGTGAATAGACTGAAGTGCAGGCATCATTAATGGCTTATGGTGTGAAGTTTTAAGTCTGCCTAGCAAAGGATTATTTGCGTTGTTTATTCATTTGCTCAGATTGTTTGATGAGGGTGAAATCTGTGTCTGTTGAGAGGGTTTGTGTCTATTGTATTGGAAGCGAAAAATGAAGTGTTTGTAAGTTCCTATAATTTTTACAATGTCGTTTGATAGTTTTTCACATCCCTTCATTTTATGGGTTAATGTCTATTATTTGTTATTGTCTATATTTTATGGGTTAATGTCTACTCTTCCCTATCTTTGAGTGCTTTATGGGTTAGTCTCTATTGTTGAGTTAAAGACATAACACCATAATTCATTAATGTCGACTTCTCTGCTAGCCACAATTAAGAATGGAACTAATCTTTTCTCTGCACGCATGCATGTTGACTGTACTTCAATCTATGAAATGAAATTGAAAATTAGGCCTAAATAAGTGCAAAATATCGACGTGTGGCATTTTAATGGGGACATTGTGCATTTATTAGTGTCTAATTTTCATTTATAAGGTAGGAGACTAATTAGTCCCTGCCTCATGCCTATTGATCCATTCGTCAGAAATCATGCCAAAAATGTTTATGCTATAGTTTGTGGGATTTTTATTTTTATTTTTTATTAATATGGAATTTAGGGTTTTTTTGCAATTTTCTCATTGGTTGTGGGTGTTTTCCTCGTGGTTTTATATTTCTTGAATTGATTATTATTTTTAATCGATTCATATCCTAATGTTTTGTTTCTATTGGAAATATTTCATGACTTTGTAATATTCTTTGATATAGTTGTGCTCGCACCCAGTGTTTCTGTCAATGCGTGGTGTTTTAACGAGGACATTGTGCATTTATTTCATTTATTGTGAATAGACTGAAATGCAGGTGTCATTAATGGCTTATGGTGTGAAGTCTTAGGTCTGTCGAGCACAGGATTATTTGCGTTGTTTATTCATTTGCTCAGATTGTTTGATGAGCGTGAAATCTATGTCTGTTGAGAGGGTTTGTAGCTATTGTATTGGAAGTGAAAAAGGAGGCATTTGTAAGTTCCTATATCTTTTACACTGTCATTTTGCATTGTTTATTCATTTGGTCAAATTGTTTGATGACGGTGAAATCTATCTATTGAAGTTTCTATATCTTTAAAAGTGTCGTTTTATAATTTTTTACATCTCTGCATTTTATGGGTTAATGTCTAATGTTTGTTGTTCTCTGCCTTTTATGGGTTAATGTCTACTCTTCCCTATCTTTGAGTGCTTTATGGATTAGTCTTCGTTGTTGGGTTAAAGACTTAACACCATAATTCATTAATGTCAACTTCTTTGCTGGCCAATGAGGGTGAAATCTGTGTCTATTGAGAGGGTTTATGTCTATCGTATTGGAAGCAAAAAATGAGGTGTTTGTAAGTTCCTATATCTTTTACAGTGTCGTTTGATAGCTTTTTACATCTCTGCATTTTATGGGTTAATGTATATTATTTGTTGTTCTTTGCATTGTATGGCTTAATGTCTACTCTTCCCTATGTTTGAGTGCTTTTATGGGTTAGTCTCTATTGTTGAGTTAAAGACTTAACACCATAATTCATTAATGTTAGCTTCTCTGCTGACCATGACTAAGAATGGAACTAATCTTTTCTCTGCATGCATGCATGCCAACTGTACTTCAATCTATGAAATGAAATTAAAAATTAGGCTTGAATAAGTGCAAAATGTCGACATGTGGCATTTTAACGAGGACATTGTGCATTTATTAGTCTTTAATTTTCATTTAATGTTAATAGACTGAAGTGCAGGCATCATTAATGGCTTATGGTGTGAATTTTTAAGTCTATCGAGCAAAGTATTATTGGCATTGTTTATTCATTTGCTTAGATTGTTTTATGAGGGTGGAATCTGTGTCTGTTGAGAGGGTTTATATCTATTGTATTGGAAGCAAAAATTTAGGTGTTTGTAAGTTCCTATATCTTTTACACTATCTTTTTTGTGTTGTTTATTCATTTGATCAGATTGTTTGATGACGGTGAAATCTATGTCTGTTGAAGTTCCTATATCTTTTACAGTGTCATTTTATAGTTTTTTACATCTATGCATTTTATGGGTTAATGTCTAATGTTTGTTGTTCTCTGTCTTTTATGGATTAATGTCTACTCTTCCCTATCTTTGAGTGCTTTTATGGATTAGTCTCTATTGTTGGGTTAAAGACTTAACACCATAATTCATTAATGTCGACTTCTTTGTTGGCCATGATTGAGAATGGAACTAATCTTTTCTTTGCATGCATGCATGCCAGCTGCACTTCAATCTATGAAGTGAAAATGAAAATTAGGCCTGAATATGTGCAAAATGTCTCAGTATAAAATCATTTCATCAATTGGTAATGTTTTGTTGCTATTGGAAATATTTGATGGCTTTGTAATGTTCTTTGATCTAGTTGTCTTCGCACCGAGTGCTTCTATTGACACGTGTCATTTTTAAAGAGGGCATTTAGCATTTTTTAGTCCCTAATTTCTGTTCATTGTCAATAGCCTGAGGTCTAGTCGTCATTAATGGATTGTGTTGTCAAGTTAAGGTTGTCGAGCAAATGATTGTTTATGTTGTTTATTCATTTGCTCAAATTGTTTGATGAGGGTGAAATCTGTCAAAAAGAGAGGCGTTTGTAATTTCCTATATCTTTTACACTGTCTTTTTTGAGTTGTTTGTTCATTTGCTTAGATTATTTGATCAGGGTGAAATCTATGTCTGTTGAGAGGGTTAATATCTATAGTGTTGGAACCAAAAAACAACGCATTTGAAAGTTGCTATATCTTTTACACTGTCATTTCATATTTTTTTATATCCCTCTAATGGGTTAATCTTTGTTGTTGTGCTTGTGCTTTTTAACCCATTTGTCAGAAATTGTGCCAAAAATGTTTATTCTATAGCCTGTGGGATTGTTTTTTTAATTTTTTATTAATATGGAATTTAGGTTTCTTTTTGCAATTTTCTCATTAGTTGTCAGTGTTTTCCTCGTGGTTTTATGTTTTCCATACTGATTATTTTTTTTATTGCTCAATCCGTATCCTAATTTTTTGTTTCTATCAGAAATATTTCATGGCTTTGTAATGTTCTTTGATATAGTTGTGTTTCTGTACCTAGTGTTTCTATTGACGCATGGCATTTTAATGAGTGCATTGTGCATTTATTTCATTTATTGTGAATTGTAATACCTTGTCATGCAACCCTAGAGAGTAAAGTTCAACTATACAATAATATGGCAAAAAAAAAATTAACATAATAAAAGTGGTGATAACAAGATCTAACATAGACTGATAACAACAAGTTAAACTAACTAGTGAAACCAACAGCTCTAGGGAACATAACTGCATTAATGAAATTAAGCAATATACAACAATATACATAGTTTATGCAAATTACTCAAACCATCTAATTGATTACATCATTAGTTAGATACATCATCATTTTGCAATAAGGTTTACAAGTTCATTTTACAAAATTACATAGATACAAAAAGCTTTCTTTTCTAGATACATCAAGAATATATAATGGTTTTCACTGATACAAAGAATCTAGATACAAAAGTCTATCTTCAAAACCAGGTGCAGATCTCGGATCAAAAGAGTTACATCTGCTATACACATGAACCAAGCTGCCAGAAAACCAATGGAATAATGCACATCCACCTGACCATGTGGAACCTTGAGGTCCACCCCCCATGCTAGGAGATAAAAATGAGGTCCCACAAGACAACAGTCGGGTAGACAGTAAACTATAAGGAACAAGGACCACACATGACCCCAACAACACAGGTCAATATCACATGCATCCTAACAGCACTTCCAGAGGCAAGCACACTAGGGAATGCTAGGCTGCAGTAGGGATAAGTGTCATCACATGGTCTTAACATGGGTTACCCAAACAGTCTCTAGCTAGACGTCAGCCCCCATTCATGAGTTATTCTGACAGTCTCTCGCTAGGTACTGGCCCCCATCTATGGTTACCCTGACAGTCTCTCACTAGACATCGGCCCCATAGAGTGACACATGTGGAACCAACATTCCTTTCATGAGGACAAGGAAGTTGATCTTGACAACCAGGCCTTCGCATCCCATCCTTAGCCTGAATGAGCACTACAAGCATGGGTGAGGAATCCAATTATCTTAATTAGTGTGAAATTAACCAACCCCCCTCCCCCCCTGATTCATTAATTAGGTTATCACTGAGTTAACAACTTTCAATGGGTTATCCTAGTAGCCACTTTGGACACCGGCCCCCTCATTGAAAGCCACTCCCCTACCTGCATCTAGAAACCCTAACTATCAAGCAAAGACAAATAACATCATAATAATAAGTATACTTTCTCTTTGCAAGGCATTAACCCTCTTGCACTAAACATGCACCTCAGTAATGCATTGCCCAGGACAATACATTACAGAACTCCATTACGGTTCTCGAAGTCTCTCCATCCCAAAAATCTAACTCAAAACCCATTACAAAATAAATACAAATAAATGGACAACAAAACATCCCCAAGGGAAATGTTACCTCCTCAAGATACATTACAACCCAAATCATACATCATTCACATATTCTTTTACCTCATACATGACTAGAGGCAACATAAATCCAAAACACATAACAATACTATACTTGAAACAAATCATACTATCCTATGCCTCTGGAATGACACCTTATCAACTTGCACAAGAAACCCCTTTAGGACCCATGATCCAACATACCTATGACTCAAGTTCATGTTTATAGACCTAATTTCAAATCTTCTTAACAAATTTCAACTTAACACAATTCAATACCAAAATCACATGAAATTTATCAACAATAAATATATCAACAAATAACTATAATAACAATATTCTAAATATTTGAATTGCATAGCACTTTACTAATCAACAATTAAATAATTATAAAAATATTTAACCATATTTCCTACCCAAGACGAACTAAATTTAGAATGATAATCACAAACCTTGATAAATCCTTTAGTCAAACTAACATTATCTTAACCTCTTTCTAAGATAAGGAAATCATGGAGAAATAATAATAAATTACTAAATTAACTAAGATCGTAAGCTTAAATCAATACATTTACTTACCATCCTATTTATATACTAAAAATACCTATTAATCTTCATAACTTAATTAATAAGCATTTACCTAATTATTGCTAATTGCTATCAACCATATAATTAAGTTTACATCCATTACAAATAAAGACTATATTCTTCCTATAAGTATAAGCAAAATAATTATAAGATAAGTTCTCATTCAAAAATGCAAGATAATTTACATTCTTTCAAAAAGAATAAATTCCCTTTTAATAATCAAGATAAATTCATATTTATAACTAAGTATTCTTTCTATAAATAGAATCATTCTATACATAAAAAGATTATTTATGTCTTTATTTACATGACTAATTAACATGTTCCTTTAATAACAAGATAGAATTCTTACCAAATAATTTACTAAAAAAAAAGATAAAATTCTTACTAAATAAAATTTACTTAAAAAGTAAGAGATAAAATTCTTACTAAATAAATTACTTAAGAAGAAAAAGATAAAATTCTTACTAATTAAATTACATAAGAAGAAAGTTACGGTTATAAGGAAAGAAAACTTTAGTTTCTAATTAAAGAGATTGTAAGGGAATCCCTAAGTTTTCACTTCTAATTAGAATGTTTAAAAAGAATAAAATCAATGATTATTAATGTTTTAAAGAGAAGAACCATTCCCACAATTTATGCTTGCAATCAAGTTTTAAAAATCCAAAAAAAAGAACCAGGTGAAGGTAAAGCAAATAGATTTTTAGAAGCAAGGAGACTTATTAAGGATTACACAATAGCAAAGTCTGGTTATGGCTCAAGGATGATTCAATGGAGAATAATTTGTAATAAAGACAGTAAGTAAATATTCTTGAGCCTTACTACAAAGTGATCTACAAAGATAATACAAAAATGTTATATGTGAGATTGACATTGAATGCATGGCAGTATGCTTAATATCTTTTTTTTTGTATTCAAGGTCAAGAAGATCAAGATAGCTCATACAATAATTGAATAATTATTACAATAGCTCATACAGTAATTGAATAATTATTATAGAAGCCACAATTGTCAATCATGCAAGATATGCTTTCCCTTATTTGGCCGATTAAACAATGATTTCTTATCAGAAAGTAGTGTAAGGAATATGGGTAATGCGTTTCTTTATACCAAAGGGTTTTATATTAATGGATTTTGTTTTCAGCAAGGAATCTTGTCGGATGAAACTTTTTTTGAGTGATCTCTGGTTTGCAATGAATGACATGAATGCTATGACAGGAGAAAATCTATAATGGCAACACAGAGTAGCAAAAATTGCTCAGTGGAGTGTAAACATTGCAAGGTATTGCACAGAATGGAATATTAACTAGAGAATGAAAGCTTGCAGGTTAACAAGGCTAACGCATCATAAGATTCAGACTACAAAGAGAACTCGCAACAGATAATACATGATAGATTCTTGAGGAAATCTCAAGCAGGAGGATCGATTGAACAAATAGAATTAATAAATACAATTCCAAAGATTAGCATCATTACTAGGCGGCCAAAGAAAATTAAACTACTTATCATTATGTCCAGTTGAGGCCGATGGCAGCCATGGTTGCAAGAATGCTCAAAGTGAATTTGTTAAAAGGTATCGGGAGTCATTCACAAGATTGTAATAAGTAAGGAAATTCCTAGATCAAAAACCACCATTGGCCGCTTGTTCACAAGAGATCTTTACTGGAAGAGAATAAATTTGTTCCTTAGAATGACTACCAGGTACAGTAGAGCATTCTAGTTTGATTTGAGGTTTGAAAATCAATGCTAGGAAGTAACATATAGGTTTAGCCAGATGGATTGGAGTACATTAGTGGATTAAGAGAAAGATGACAATACGCTAAAGCTGAAATGCAATGAGGCTTAGTAAAAATTTCTCTGTGGCGATAATGAATGACACTGGGGTTGTTGACAATCGCCATATTGAAGGGCTATTAACAAGATGAATTCATTTCAAGAAGAGCCATCCACCAAACAAAATAAAATGGCCAAAAGATGATTCTTTAGCAAGTTTGAGGTATTCAAGATTTGTTGATAAGTTTATTTGACTCATATGAGCAAGTCTCACTGAAGCCGTAAGCAGGGAATAGACAAATGGATTTTTTGCAAGAAATCACATCTATGGAGAGAAGATTAATGATTGCAGGGAGGTGAAAGAAATGAAGAGTCGCATGAAAGCCATGGTCACAATAAGCCACAAGAGGACAAGTTATCAACTAGCTGAAACATTGACAAGTTAAAGAAAATGCACAGGACAACACACATACAGAAGCATCATACACAGGAATTCTATCTTAAACCAAAAAGAATTTTATTTATATTAACATACCTGGAATGAAACTTCGAACTTGCGAATCCTCTTCCCATAGATTTTTTTTTTCCTAAATTCTTCTGCAAATTTTTCCCAAAATCTTCCTGTGTTTTCTTTCTACCAAGAGAATCCCCTTCAAATATTTCCCATCTCACAAAAATAGATAAACCAATTAATTCCCCACTTCCACACTTCCGTTACAGGAATCCACTTCCTCAAAATTTAAATGCATTAAATTTTCCACCACCAGAAAGATTCTTCCAATCTTATAATTTATAACCACTCATATGACAACTCACTAATAATAAAATTAAACTTATAAATACAATATAAAATAGTATCTAACAAAGAGTATTTATTCATTTAATATGATATTAAATATTTATAATTTATCTATTATTACTATTAAAATTATTAATTAAATTTCTATCAAATATTTAGTATTCCACAAAATTAGTATTATTTATTTACAAAATAGATTAATAATCTCTATTAAATGAAACAATTAAACCAACAATAAGCAACTCAAAACTACATACCAAACATTTCTGACGACAACACTCTACAGAACAATAAAGACTCACAACCATGCTCCACACCGACCAAACTGACAGAACCCAAGACTGAGAATTCATCCTCATCGAGAATGATAACAACTGGGGAACCTCATGTTATCTCCATTCCACAACTTCCATTGGTATGAAGGTACGCTCAGACCTACCAATTCAGGTGGAGTCGATGCCTGGTACTAGTAACCTGTCGAATACAACATATATATCTAATCATCTAAACAAACACATAGTGACATGGAATTGCAGTGTAGCAGGGTACTCATTATGAGTAATACTACACTGTCCATTCACAAACACATCACAAATATCCACATTAAACAAGTTCATCAGTAACTAAACAACTAGATAACACATAGTCAGATAGTCGCATAAATCACATAGTAAAACTAATCTATTTCCATAACTGATCACAACATAAGCATAATGTACTAATCATAAAGTATCAATAGTAAACATCAATGAGTGACATCGACTACATCCTAACAGTAAGCCTACCATCAACATGTCCATCATACCCTAAGTATTTCGAGTAGGTCACAACCAAGCCTATTACCTCCTCAAGTCAAGATCTCACTCAAACTCAAGACCCTCATATGATATGGGCATGTCCATAATGCCTCATTTGACTCAACAACACCCACCAATACTTGTTGAGACTGCTCTGATCTAGGTAGGACAGGTCTGTACCATTAGATCGGCTTGAGAGACTAAAAGCTTGTAGCCCTACAAAGTGGGTAATTCAAAGATAACTTTATAGACTTCCAAAACACATTACAAATTAGGATACCCTTTAGGTCCATATACCAAACCTTAGACTTTCAGGACTGTACTCTGACTTGGGACCCCTGTGACAACAAACACTAGTTTTTTAGGGATTAGACCTAATTTGAGGCCTTTACAAAGGAACTATGTTAAATCCAATTGCTTAGAAAAAAATAGTGATATCAAAGGGTCTATAATCCTCTGCAAACACTTGATCACCCATCAATTTGGTCACTCCACTAACTGTTCTCACATAACAGCACTTTTCCTATCGTTTCAATGACTAGTCACATAGAGATGCCTAGTCAAACTCATGCCAAACTCCTTGGGTCCTTGAGTGCTTGATCTAAAACCACAAAAAACACAAAATATACACTGTATTCCTCCATCACACCGAAAATGAGAATCTTGCTTTCAGTGGACAGAGGAATAACAATCCATTTATTCACAAAACCCTAGTTTCCTAGGTTTTCTGACCAGTCTTTGTAAAGAGATCAATATCTCACAAACCACAACACTTCAAGACACCAAACTACTTCCAAATGAAAGCTACCTCAATACATGAACATCTCCAATCAGTTTCAAGTGATCAACTATTTGTACCAGACCGTACAAAATGACTATTACAGTGAATTACTCAGGAAAAAACTATGTTTCAGCACATCAAAATCTCCCAATCTTCATTCATACTTGGTAATTACATCAAACTTTGCCTATATAAGGCTTGAGACATCAGTTAACATCCCTCCCAACTGTACAAACTAATTTTGAAAGTCAATTAGCCATTGGGTTTCTCCTATCACAAGAAAACTACATGTTTTCATTGTGTTATTACATTAAACTTGACCAAAACATGGTCTACATAGGTCTAGTGACCAAATTGACATAAAATCCTTATTACAAACATGATGTGGCTTAAAAATCCTTATTGAAAACATAAACAAAACATGACATGCATAGAAATTCAAATGATCCAAGATTGGATCCACCATAGAGAAGGTGCTCCTGCACCAACATACCCGTACAATTCATACTCCAAAACCAAATCTTCTTTCAGAACTTCCCTTCCTTTCTCCGCAAAACATTCCTCTGGAACAAGACTTTTCAAAAATCCCCCCGAACAAACATAACCTCAGACATAAAAAACCCACCAAAACCTCATTCGGGACCAAAATAGACAACAACCATTAAATCCAGTAACCCCCAAATCTGATACACAATCCCCCTCATTAAGAGAAATTTGAAATTTTACTTAACATAGAATTTCTGTATCTCCAACATATACGACAACTAGCCAACAATAAATGATTATCCAAAAAAAACATTAAATTAACATCCAACACTATTCTTCAAAATACGATATACTAATTAACCATATTAACTTATGACATAGATACTAATAAAAAAATCATTTTAATCTGTATTAGAATTTACTTAAATAATATTCCAAGTTAAGCAAAATACCATAATGTTTGACAAGCTATTAATATTCTAAATATAATATTACCTCATCACACATTACCAAGATACACATGGGCTAACTACCCAAGACTCGATAGTAAATATTCAAACCACATGACGACTAACCAACTGAAGGTTAAACTGACCTAGGGAATAAACCTCATGTTATCTCCGTCAACATTATCCATGGTGTAGGGCCCGCTCAGACCTGCTAAGTCAGGTGGAGTCGAGGCCCGGTACCTGCAACTTGCGTGAAAACCAGTGGGTTGTCTATGATCAACTGTATATGTATATATCAAACACACACTGAGACAGAGAATTGTGGCGTAGTAGGGTGCTCGATCCGAGCAGTACTACATCGTCCCCGCTCCAAAACAAGACTATAACTATTTCTATTTAAAATCATATGCGTAAACATGATATTATCAAACCATCACTAAACATGTCCATCTCATCATAACTGGAAAAATAACAATGTCATCATAAACTCATTCCACATGTCAGAATTAGATCAGTCGAACATAATCTATCACAATCAAAATAAGCATAAACCATAGTCTCAATAACCCAAATGTCTCTGAACTATCTGGATGCAAAGGAAAAGCTAACAATTGTCTCAGATCAATCAGAGGGTAATGTAAAACTAACAACTACCACAAGCCAAAAACGAGGGGGTATTACATGATGTATGATTAAATATGATTTACATTTCTTGTTATTTCTTTCTTTAAAAAAAAAATGGTCCTTTGTATAGCATAGTTGAGTTGTTCCCTAGGGTTTCGTGGCGGGGTGTTACATTTCACGTGGAAGTTGGTAAATAACCTTATCTTGGCATTCTTTCCATCTACACTTATTCCCACAGTTTGGACGTCATTCTTGGTTTATCCATTTCTTGTCCTGGGTTGGATATGTGATTGTAAAGGTGATCTAGGTCACTCATGCACTTGCAAAAATGACCCCCTTTATTCCAAAAAATCAAACTAAAAAAGGGCCCAATTGTTTTCCCTATAAGTGACTATTATGAGCCAACTTGAAGTGCAAAATAGTTTAATTACACACTAAGGTGTTGTATTAAAAGACATTTACCCTAATTCATTTAAAACATCTAGTGAACACATGGAATGAACATCTTTTAACACGTAATATCAAAAATCTTAAAAAGAATCATCTAGTGATATCAACACCACATCAACATTCTAGGACATACTACATGATTGCTTGTTGTCATTGATCTTGTTCAAAGTCATCGACTCAACATCCTTACTGGAGTTTAACACAAAGGAGGAACTATCCTTGTCATGTGCAAACTCCAAACATCAAACTTAGAATTTCAAGGCAAGTAGAAAGCAAACATCTGGAATTAACAGACATATAAAATCTACAAGCTTGATCCAGATCTACAGTCATGAGGGCAAATCCGCGGTCATAGAAATAACCTTAATAGAAAATAAAAATATTACAGATTTTGAAATGTTTATCTAATAAACCATGCATTTCAACAACATTGATGAATCACTTTAAGACACCTAATAAAATCATATTCTGCATCAAATCAAAAACTAAATACTTAAACATTTATTATTTAAATTTCTAAAGAATAATTTCATCATATATATATATATATATATATATATATATATATATATATAATTCCCAATTCTTATTATAAAATTATCTAATACTAATGATAATTAATTTACCCCAAAGTGGGCGGTTTATTTCTATGCAAATATTTTTAAAAATAACACATAAAAGCTATAATTTTTTTAATCTTATCTACTATTTTTTTCTTTTTAATTTTCCTCGGACCTATAAACCCTTGAAACAAAAGTCATTATAAAATTATTTTGAAAGGAGTATGAGGAATAAACTTCCACGTTGCGTAAGCCTTTTGAGTTGACAATAAACTCACAGCCTTTGACATTTTTAATCAAAGTTCCAGCTTTTTAGCTTACGTTTTCTTAGGGTTGCGTGCAAAATTTCAAGTGCGCAAATCGAGACATGAATGTAAACAACTACATACATGTAGTGGTTATTACAAAATTGAGCTCCTTTGTTGGGATTGAGGATAAACCTTGGAGACAATTGCCTCCACAATGAAAAGAATGTTAAATTTTCAATATATAAAAGGAGAATTGGGGTTCTTACCTACTAGTTGATTGGGTGATTAAACATATCTATCGTGTCATTAAAACTATGATTTCTAAGGAATTCGAATCTAGGTTGCATGTTGGCAAATACTAAGTAGAACGATGAGTTCTAAGGAATTTGAATCTAGGTTGTATGCTGCAAACACTCAACACCAATTAATCGATCTAGCTCCTAAGAATAAGAAAGGAACATTTTTATTACAACACAATTATGTGGATGAATTTTAAAGTGTTTTAAATTACATTACTTTGTCAAAAGTATATTAGTATTTTTATTCTTTTAATTTATTTTTTTAAAATTAATTTTGTTGAGTGTTTGTGCATGAGGTGCCTTTTTTTAAATTGTTGTAAATATAATAATTATGATTCTATTGAATTGTTCTTTAATAAATAATAGATAATGTCGAGTAGTTTGATTGTACATTGATTTAATGGATGATCTTTATCTTCTATTTTTTCTTAGGGATAGACTTTCCTACATATCGATTTAATGGATAGTCTTTATCCTCTTTCTTTCTTTAGGGATAAAATTAAACTTTTAAAAAAAATGTAAACTTAAAAGCTCTATGTCAACATTTTCATATTTTTATTAAAATTGATACTAACACCTAACCTTTGAAAGTGAGAGATACATTATTAACATAAAGGAAATTAAAATCGTTTGAAAAGACAAACATTAAAAACTAAACAATATAAAGTAATAAAGAGACAATTTAATTCTCTACCTATCTTTACCCACCATAATTGGTAGATTAAAAGGTGTCTACATGATAAAAAATTCTTCCCCATCATTGTCACCATTATATTGGTGTAGCCTAGCAAACCTTTCAAAAAATAGTTAACTTTGTATTGTCAATGTCTCTTTTTGGTACATTAAGCCATTTTAACTAAAAACAAATTATATTCTTCAAAAGCTAAGAATTTTGATTAGAAACAAGATGAAGATTGTACTCCATTTTTCCACAAAATTTGTTGATAAGGACATATGAAATGATTAATATAAAATGCAAGAATGGTCTTAACTATGAGCCAATAGAGTAACTATTAACACACCACTAGAATTCAACATTTGATTGGGGCATAAGGTGGGTGCTTTTACACATAAAGGGCAATATAATCACATCCATCTTTTTAATTAGTGTTTGTGCTCATCCTTCATGTGTAAGGATTGAGTGTCCATGTGAGATTTCAACATGGTGACAAGCTACATAGTCACAAACATTAAAAAAAGGGTTGTTGTCATTTTAATGCCACTATTGACTTTGTAACTTCTTGTTGTTAACATGCTATCAATACACTTGAAGAGACTCTAAGCATGTGATAACATTTTATAATGTGTTCCACTATGAAATAAAATCCTGAGTTTGCCTACACAAATATGGACATAAATTATGAAAATTATGTTACCTATACAATAATAAATTCATCGTTTAATTTTATGTTAAAGGCTTAATATGTCATGATAATTAAATATTAAATTAGAATGAAATCCCCATCAAATACTATGTCACTTTTACGACAAGCCTCTAATTTTAAAATAAAATTTGTAATGGCATAATCACATAATCATAAGATAAAGTAACCCATAAGAGCACATTTAAACATTATTAACACCTTTAAAAAATAAAATGCTCTCACATCAAGTGAAGAAGTGAAGAAGACCTCGCAAAATGTTGTTATCCTTTTAATGTCACTATTGACTTTATAACCTCTTATTGTTCACATGCTACCAATACACTTAAAGAAGATAGTTAGGTTCTTTAAGCATGCAATAAAATCTTATATATAATCTCTCATTGTTACACAACTACTTGAGTTTATCCACATAAATATGGACTTGAATTATGAAAACATGTTATTTATACAATGATTAATTTATTTTTAGTTTTATGTTAAAAGATGAAATGTCATGATAATTAAGTATTACATTAAAATGAAATTCCCATCAAATATTGTGTCACTTTATGATAAGCCTCTAATATGTAATACTTTTTTATTAACGTAATTATATAATCATAAGATTGTAGAGAAATTAAGTAAACCCTAAAGTCCCTACAATTGTAAATATGTAGGTCTAACAAATAATAAATCAATTAATGTAAATCAAACCTAAATAAATACAATGAATCAAGTCAAAAGTAAATGAAAGGTTAAAATTACTTTAACTCTTTGATGATGGATGAGGTTGATATAACTGATTTAGATTGTGCAAAAGTGTTTGAAGACTAATCTTGAGTTCTAGATATTAGATTTAGAGTGTGACTCTTGCAACTAATGTGTCACATATCTAATGTTTTCTGTGTTATTAGATGTGATCACGTGCAACTCTATCTTGATCTTGTGTGATTCTATATGGAGATGAAGTCTATCTTTAAAAATCATGCTTCTAATTTGATATTTATTTACATAATAAGGTGGCGTTAATGAACACCTTTAGGAGTTTGTTGTGCTAGGATTGAATTTTTGAACTTCATTAAGCCTTGGTAAAACCCCTTTTGTTATTTTTCATAAGAGTTTGAAAAGATGAAAGACATAATATGTAAGATGTGTAATATTATGGCTCATAATTATTGCATGATGGATGCAATGATGCATTAATACCATATAATATTTAAGACACGTGTTGAAATAAATATAAAGAACAATAACAAAGAGAAAAACTACCTAGTTCATAAATATAGAATTACAAGAAAACAAATGAAAAGAGAATAATTAATCAATATTAATATACCTAAGGTGTAATAATGTACGATTTCCACCAACACCCCCTTAAGAACAACTTAGGTGGGTGAAAAGGATGGTTCTAGTCAACTAGGCCATGTTAGGTACCCATGTACAAAAATGCATCCCCTTCAAAGAGAGATGCACCCACAAAGAACAAGCTTCTCCATAATGTAGTATATGAAGAAAGTCAAATTAGGTAGTCTCATAATAAGTGCTAAAGGTAGACCCCCCAGCATTAAATAATGCATCTCCTTTTTAGAAGAAATAAACTCATGTTGTAAATCTACTGAATTCACACTCCAAAGTTAGAATGAAGGAAGGAAAGATGAAAATATTTGGATGTTGGAAGCATAATTTAATATCTATTTAGAACACATGTCAAGAATAGTTCTTAGCTATAGAAGGAAGTGCAAGGTTAGCACCATGCACATAAATAGGGATAAATAGTGTACATTATCTTGTAATATATATTAGAATGTATGTTATTTATGTCATATGTTTGGACTCACAAACTACAAGTATGCACGCACAATATTCTTGTTTTGAGCATAAATAGCTAAGGGGTAAGCACTTATGTGTACCCCAAGATTATAAAGTTTGGAATGATCCAACATCCTATTTTTATGCAAATCAATATAAAATTTCTCGTGCTTTTTGTTGATCTATATATGAATCAATTCTTAGTGTTTGCTTGCAAGTTGTAGTGCATAGGTTGCAACAAAGGGTGAAGGACTCAATGTGCTTTAGGTGAGAGTGGAAGAGATGCTAATGTGCATGGGTTCTAAGTGTTCAATCATAGTTAATTGCACATGAAGTTTGAAATGGCTAACAATTTGGTTATGTTGTCAAGACCCTCTCAAATTCTATGTGTTGCTCCTTAAGCGTTGTTTGGTAGATTGCACTCCTTGACATCCATCATTAGTGTTTGAGAAAGGTGGAAGAATTTGTACACAAGGAGATCTTTGTGGGTGCAAATATTTGATAATGGTGAGAAAAAGATCTCTTTGATTTATTGTATGAAGAATTATGGGCAAAATTACCAAAATAACTCTTCTATTGGTTCACATTAGACATTCACATGTGTAATTATGGGCAAAATCAAATTTGGGTGGAGTGAACACTAGAGAACATCACATGTTTGTAGAGGTTAGATACATTTTTTATGTTCATGGTGAATACTTTTGCAAAAGGCATTATAAAGAGTTACATGTTCAATTTGCAATTTGTAATTGTTGTCAATGTAGTAATTATATTTTTTATTGAATCTTTCTCTTGTGTGTGTATGTGCATGTGTGTGTGTGTCATGTGTCATGCGTGTGCATGTGCTCTTTATCCTCTATCTTTTCTTAGGGATAAATTTAGATCTTCCTATACATTTGTTTAATGGATGATCTTTATCCTCTATATTTCCTTAGGGATAAACTTAGACTTTTAGGGAAAATGTAAACTTGAAAAATGTACGTTAAATTTTCTAGATTTTTATTAAAATTGATACAAACACCAAACATTTGAAAGTCGGGAGATACATTATTAACGTAAAGAAGACTAAAGTTATTTGAAAAGACAAACATCAACCACTAAACCACATAAGGTAATAAAGAGACAATTTAATCCTCTATGTATCTTTACCCACCATAATCAATAGATTAAAAGGTGCCTACATGATTAAAAATTATTCCTCATCATTGCCATTATATTATTGTAGCCTAGCAAACCTTTGAAAATAGTAAATTTGCATTGTCAATGTTTATTTGTGGTACATCGAGCCATTGTAACTGAAAATAAATTATATTCTTCAAAAGCTAAGAATTTTGATTAGAAACAAAATAAAGATTGTGTTCCATTTTTCCACAACATTTGTTGATAAGGACATATGGAATGATCAATGATAAAATGCATGATTGATCTTAACTATGAGCCAATAGAGTAACTATTAATAGACCAATAATCATGAGGTGAGTGCTCTTACACATGTAAGGACAATATAATCATGTCCATCTTTTTAGTTAGGGTTTGTGCTCATCCTTCATGTGTAATGATTGAGTGTCCATATCAGATATCAACATGGTGACATGCTACATAATCACAAACATAAAAAAAGTTATCCTTTTAATGCCACTATTGACTTTGTAACTTCTTGTTTTTCAACTAGTGGGCACTTAAAGAGACTCTAAGCATGTGGTAACATTTTATAATATTTCTCACTATTAAACAAAATCTTGAGTTTTACTACACAAATATGGACCTAAATTATGAAACTTATGTTATTCATAAAATAATAAATTCATCATTTAATCTGATGTTAAAGGGCCAATATGTCATGATAATTAGATATTACATTAATATGAAATCCCTATCAAATACTATGTCACTTTTAAAACAAGCCTCTAATTTTAAAATAAAACTTGTATTGGCATAATCACATAATCATAAGATAAAGTAACTTGTAAGAACACCTTTAAACAATGTTAACACCTTAAAAAGGAAGATTCTCTCACATCAAGTGAAGAAGACCTCACAAAATGTTGTTATCCTTTTAATGTCACGATTGACTTTATAACCTCTTATTGTTATCATGATATCGATACACTTAAAGAGGTTCTAAGCACACAATAAAATCTTATATATTGTCTCTATACATAAATACTTGAGTTTATCCACATAAATATGGACCTAAATTATGACAATATGTTATTTATACAATGATAAATTCATTATTTAGTTTTATGTTAAAGATGAAATGTCACGATAATTAGAAATTACATTAAAATGAAATTCCCATCAAATATTATGTCACTTTATGATAAGCCTCTAATATTTAATATATTTTTTTAATAAAAGTACATAATCATAAGATTGTAGGGAAAATACGCAAAGCCTAAAGTCCCTACAATTTTAAAATTGTATGTCTAACAATTAATGTAAATCAAACATAAATAAATAAAATGAGTTGAGTCAAATAAATAAAAAGTAAATGAAAGGTTAAAATTACTTTAACTCTTTGGTGATGACCTTGAGGTTAGTATAGCCGATTTAGATTGTGCTAAAGTGTTTGAAGACTAATCTTGAGTTATGGATATTAGATTTGGAGTGTGACTCTTGTATAGTTGATGTGTCACATATATAATGTCTACTTTTCTATTAGATGTGATCATGTGAGATTCTATCTTGATCTTGTGTGATTCTATATGGTGATGAAGTTTACCTCTAAAAATCATGCTTTTAATTTGATATTTATTTACACCAAGGTGGTGTTGATGAACACCTTTAGGAGCTTGTTGTGCTAGGATTGAAATTTTGAACTTCATTAAGCTTTGGTCAAACTCCTTTTGTTATTTTTCATAAGAGTTTGAAAATATGGAAGACAGAATATGTAAGATGTGTAATATTATGGTTCAAAGATATTGCATGATGGATGTAAAAATGCTTTGATACCAAGTAAGATTTAAAACACATGTTAAAATAAATATAAGGAACAATAACAAAATTATAGAAAAACTACCTAGTTCATAAGAATGAAAATAGAACAATTAAGAAAGATGAATATACCCAAGGTGTAATAATGTATGATTTACACCAACACCCTCTTATGCACTACTTAGGTGGTGAAAATGAGTGGTCTCATCAATTAGGTCATGTTATGTACCCATGTACAAAAATGTATCCCCTCAAAAGAGAGATGCCCCCACAAATATCAAGTTCCCCCTTGTTGTAGAATATGAATGAGATCAAAGTAGATTATCTCATAATATATGTTGAAGTAAGTCCCACTGCATCAAACAATGTATCTCCTTTTTAAAATAAATAACCCCCATGTTGTAAATTTGTTAAATTCCAACTCCAAAGATGGGATTAAAGGAGGAGGAAAGATGAATTTTTTGGGTGTTGGTGCCATAACGTAATACCTATTTGTAAGACACACCAAAATAGTGCTTAGCTATAGAAAGAAGGGCAAGGTTAACACCATGCACATAGATGGGGATAAGCATTATGTATTATCTTGTAATGTATGTTATGTGCACATGTATATTTGGATTCACAATTAACTACCAATATGTGCACTATATTCTTCTATCATGCATAAATAGCTAAGGTGGTGCTAAGGGTCAAGCACCTATATATTCCCTAATATTGTGATGCTTTTGGGATGATCCAACATCATATTTAGTATGCAAGACAATATAAAAGTGCTCATGTCTTTTGTCTATATACATAGGAATCAATTCTATTTGATTATAGGATGTAGTGTACAAGTTGTAGCAAAGTGTGAAGGAATTAGCATGTTTTGGGTGAGCAAGAGAGATGTTAGTGCAAATGGGTTCATAAGTGTTTATTCATAGGTCATTACACATAAATTTTGAAATGGCTAACATTTTGGTTTATTTTTTAGGACCCTCTTAGATTCTGTGCACTACTTCTTAAGCATGGTTTGGTAGGTTGCACTCCTTCAAATCTATTATTAGTGTTTGAGAAAGGTGGAAGAATTTGTACACAAGGAGATACCTATAGGTGCAAAGATTTGATAATGGCTATAAAAAGAGCTCTTTGATTCATTGTATGAAGAATTATGGGCAAAATTACCATAACAACTCTTTGATTGGCTTGCAACTTGGGTAAAATAGAGGATTATAGAAAATCAAATTTGAAATGAGTGGACACCAAATAATCTCACATGTTTGAAAAGGTTAGATACAATTTGGATGTATGTAGTGAATGCTTTTGTGAAAGGCACTATAGATAGTTACATGTTATAATTATAAAATTGACATATAGCTCAGTTGACTTGGCATTATAGAAGTTTCTTGCACCAATTAGAGAGAAGTTTTTGCACTAGATATCTCTTTGGGTGAAGATGTTACTAATTGAAAAGTGCATTGAATCCATGACTATGGAGTACTCACCTCCCACACAAGAGGATGTGTGGTAAAAGGGGTGATTGACTCCTACCCAAAGTAGTCAAGTATAGGTATGGAAGGTAGTAGTTTAAGTGTGGAATGATTATAATGCATAAAGAAGTGAAAATATAGAAGAGAAGTTTCACTATGACCTTATAGGGGGGTGATCTAGGAAGACAATGTGCATAAAGAATGTAACATAGAGGAAGAAGTATTGATAGATAAGATCATGTAGATGTGTTAGAGTCAGAGTTTGAGGGTACACAAAGGCAAGAATGAGGGAAGTATGATGCAATAGAAGAGTGTGAAGGAGTACCACATGTGTTATGATGGTCAAACATTGAGATCTATGTGCACTCAAATGAGAAAGAGCTGGCCACTACATTGACACCACCACCTAGTGTGAATTTATTAAATCTAGTACATATTTTAGTAATAGAGTTGTTTCATTTATAGGACATAGACTAAGGCAAGAGTTGTGTAAGGTTTAGATACTAGTCAATATAGAGTATGAATAATCGATTGACCCATAATTTGTTAAAGTAATATTTGAGTTAAAAGAGTTGTATTTTCTCTAGCATGTATCTTGATTAGTTAATTGTGTAGTTGAATCAACACATACCTAGGTATAGATACATTATGGCTCATATAGTGATTTTAGAGCCAATGCTTACTAAAGTAAAAACATTTAAAATGGAGGAATATTCCCCTCATCATTGGAAGGCTTGTTGCCATTCTAGGTTGATTTCTGTAAGATTGGTATACTAAGTATGAACTTAACTATAATAAAGTTTATCTAGATGATTTTAAGGTGAAATTTTTATAAGATTTTTGAGTATCCAATGCTTGAACATGCAAATATAGCTACATTGAAGGAGCTCAAGCAACAACTAAGGGGATCAATTTGAAAAATATGAATAGATCATAAAGATTATGTAGGATATTGAATCTAGAATTTAGAGAGTGGTTCATTGGAGGTTTTACCATGCATATGCATTAGTGAACAAGTACAATGCTTTTTGTAACTCAAAAGGAGGCACTAGAGGCAACATTAAACTTGGAAGTTATTGGAGAAGCATTGGGATATGGATCACCAACATAGTTGCAAGAAAAGATGGGTTACATGGAAACACACATGGAGTAGCTAGTAGGTGCATAAGATTCTAAGTGTTGATTATGGTGTAAAAAATCTCATTCAAAGGGACACACAATGATTGATTGTTTTATGACAAGATCTCATGTAATCAATATTGCTCAATTTTACCCTCCACACGTTCTAGATTGCATAATTTGTCATGAGTACCATGACACTTTATCCTACACACTATTACAAAATATGAAAGGTGTCACAATAAGTTATTGGTGTGAAGTTTGTAAAACTCTAACTCATGGCACTAACACTTGTTGAGTTGTATAAAGTATGCATGAATCTTAAGGAAAGTAGGTCTTGAATGCAAGTGTGCAACCTTCATCTGCTTAGCCACAATACAAGTCACAACCATAATATACACCCCAGAAATAGTATGCCCCTCAACAACAATATGCACCTCAATAATAGTATTTTCCTCCACATCAATATATGCCTAGGTGGCAAGGATGTGGTGGTAGGTGAGATCACAATTTCTCTTGTTTCAAATGTGGTGAAAATGTCCATACTATGTGCAAGTGTTAATTTTCTAACTTATAGGTTATGTGATATAGATCATTACACAGAAGATTATCTAACCTTATTACAAACATTTGAGTCACATAAGAAGGTTTCATACACAATTTGCATGGGAAAATCTAAAGAAAATTCTAACACAACCAAAAAAAAAGTATTCTTGTTCTTAGACAGGGTGGTACTCACACACATGTTGATAAGTAGGTTAGCCCATCTAAAGGAACACATGTGAAGAAAGGTTCCTTAAATGATAAAGTGATCCAAGCAAATTAGCACACAAAGCTCATTAATCTTGTTGAGCATCATAGGTTTTTCCACGATGTTGTGCTCTTGTTCAAAGAATCTAAAGAGGAAGTCACAACTACATACATGCCAAAGAAAGAAAACACAAATATTGGATATGATATCTTGCACCTGTTGCATTAGGGTGGTATACTACCAAGTTTGAAATAGCTTCTAGAGAAGCTAGCCATTTCTAACTATGGGGGAGCATCATCAATAAAAAACCTAGAACCCAAGAAGGTTTTACACATGAATGAACCTACGTGTGATATTGAATTACTATTGACTCTAGAAATGAATGGCTACATATCATGCATTGTCATTATTGATACATGGTTTGATGTCAATGTGCTTACAAAAGATGCATGGATCACAATGAGTCAACCCATGTTTGTTCCTTCATCACACAATTTATACATGGAAAATAACATTCTCAAATGAACAATGGGTATGATAAAGGATGTGGAAGTTAGCATCGAAGGGATAAGGTTCTCACTAGATTTTAATGTTATTGATATGATAGAGGTAGAGAGAAATTTGACATTATTAGGCTACCCCTTTTTCTTTCAGGTTAGAGTGCATATGTGTGAAACAATGTGTGCTATGAGTTTCAAAAATGGAGAGAAGTGTATTATAATTTCTTTGGATCCAACACAAGGGTTAGCGTATTTGGAATTAGTCCATATTGATGACAAATATCTAAAGGACCGTTACAAGATTACTACCCAACAATCAAAATAAGATAAAACAAATCGAGGAAGGATTTTTAAATTCCTCAAATGTAGTAATAGAAATATGGTTGGTCAAAGAATATGAGCCCATAGGAAAATCTTTCACTAGCATGCACAATGTGCAAAGACATATCAGTAGTCAAGTGGTAACCGTGCTAAAGGAGTCTACCAAGAATGCATTAGAAAATTGAGTGTGCATGGAAATTTTAATGTATATAATAAAGCACATGCCCCATAGATCAATTAAGACTACTAGAATTGTTCATAAATGGGTTTGTATTTCTTAACATATCCTTAGGCATGAGCATTTCTAGATTTATAAAGATTAAACCATGTTTTGATGGAGGATCTAGTCCTAAGGATTATTGTATAGATACGGAGCATGCATTTCAAGATACATAGGAGTGGTTGATGATTTTTCCCTCTAATTTTGGTACGATACCTGTGAGGTGGATGACACATCAAACAATGCTCCCAAGTTGGTCAAATTTCACAAAATCTTTCTTATCTAGGTTTGTATATAGTTGAGAAAACTTGAGCATTGCAATATACTAGGGAATCCTCTACACATTTTCATGTTTTCACATGCAAGGGTGTTTAGGGTTCTTTGGTAAATAATTATAGTAATAAAATTTGGGTGCATATGTTTATGCAAACTCTTTCAAGTCTTATGCATGTTCAGTACCTAGAGAAGGAATTGCATCAAGAGATTTCCACTTGGGAATACTTAGCCATTAATTTCTAGCATACATTTGGTTTATATTACCCCAATCCTAGAGTTCATTAAGCTATTAATGGTTTGTGCATAATATTGTTCATTGATTATCCAAATCTGTTAATAATATGCATATTTTTAATGAAGAGGATATGCAGAGTAAAAATTAGATTAAAGTTTATAGGGAAAATAAGAAGCTCACAAGGTAGAAAGAGAATGATAAAATGGTTGCGCAAGAGGAGAAGAACATAAAAGCATATTTTTATGTAATATTGAAGTAAAAACAAATGAAGGGGGGTGCATCATTGAAGGAGCTAAAGATGCCATAATATACTCTAAGTTGCTTAAGGTAGTGGAAACTAAAATTATGGATGTGCCCAAGATAGCCACAACTAGAGACTATTGAGGGGAAGAACAAATCACACACATTGTTCATTTATGGTATGATTACCAAGATTTGTTCCTTCATGGCCATCAATAAATGAAGGGATTGCATGCTTCACTTGACAAAATGAAAATCAAATTAAAATTAGGTTTAAAACTAGTTAAGAAAAGACCATATAGACTGAACCCAAACCTATTCATCAAGGTGAAAGAGGATATTAATATGATGCTTGAAGATGGCATCATTTTTCCCATTGATGAATCTAAGTGAGTTGGTCCAATAGAGATTTTAGTTAAAAAGGATGAAAAGATTCATATCTATGTAGATTATTCTACAATGAATGAAGCATGTATTATAGATTTTGATGTAGTCATGGATGAAGGATCCAATAAAGGATTTTCCAACCATGTAACATAAACACATAATTTACATTCAAATCAAAAACTCAATGGAATAACAACACCTATTTTATTAATTTCATAGTCATGAATGATTACAACCTACCACAATGAGCTTCCTGCATGCTAGGTTGTAGTCATTTGATTACAAAACATGAAATTACAACATTCCAATGATATTACATTACATTCCCATCTATTGAGTTTCAAAACATTTATCCTCTCCATAACATGTCAATTATCTAACTCCTAAATTGAATGGATATGTCTTCAACTAATTGTGAATGGTGTTTATATATCAGCCTCAACCTTGGAAATGATATGCATCAACTACAAGGTGGCACAAGTCTCTGTTCCACATGAAATGTCTAGTTAGCAAGGTGTATGTGTAAGTTCTTAGATCAAGTGTAGTGATCTTCAAATGTAGGGTCTTTGTGTAGTGCTCATCATAAGCTCTTCTAGGTCTAATGTATCTTTGTATGTATTTCTTTGTTGGCACAAACTTTTAGAAAGCTGGCACAAGTGAAGAATAGTGAAACTATGTAAGCCTAACATCATGGTAAAGGTTCAAAAATCAAGTTACTCATCTATGGTTATCTAAATCTCATGAAGCGTGGATATGACATTGATGTAACATTATAGAACATATTCTCTAAACTGTAAGATCAGGTATGCATTTGAAGTGGTGTGTGATGGATTCTTTGGCAATTGACTTTTGACTAGAGACCTACAAACAAGAAAACAATTAAACAAAGTGAAAGAAATTTGTTTTGGTTGATGCAAGATTGCCCTTACACCCTGAGATACTCTTGCATCAGACACCTAGGATTATTTAAAAAGTGAGTCCCTCACTTTCTAGGGGCTAGAGGGAAACCAAGATGATTTACCTTAGCCCTAGAAATCCAACTTGAGTCTTCTTATAGCCTTCCTCTCCACTTTACCAAACACTCCTCATACTGCCTATTCTTGGTTCTCTTTCAAATTCTGATGTCTAGAATTTCTTCAATCTCCTCCTTTTTCTATTTTAGTATCTATCTTTGTCTTTATATTTCTGCACTATTGTCCCCTGACTCTCCTTCATGATACTAGTATAGATCTACAATGTTGAACACTAGGGATATGCCCAAGCCTTTTGGTAACTCAACATCATATGCATTTATTGAGTCAAATCGCTTCACAATTCTATAAGGACCAAACTTCTTCATCTTTAATTTATTGGATGTTCCATTTGGGAATCTTTCCTTTTTGAGATATACAATCACTTCATCTCCAACTACAAATTCCTTGTGTCTCCTTGTCTCATCATCCCTTTCCTTATATCTACCATTCATCTTCTTCAAGCAACTCTTTACCCCTGCATGCACTTCTTTTATGTGTTCTACAAATTATTCTACCTCAACACTTCTCTCATCTTCCTTACTAATGTCCCTAAACTTTGATATATTTCTTAGATTACTGCTCAATACAATATGAAATGGTGTTTTTCTTGTACTCTAATTTACTGTATTGTTATATGCAAACTCTACCTATAATAGGACCATGTCCCAGTTTCCTACATTTTCTCCAACTAGGCACCTCAACAAGTTACCCAAACTCTTGTTCATAACTTATGTTTGTCCATCCATTTGTGGATGATATGTTGAACTGAATTTAAAATTTGTCTTCATATTTTTCAATAATTTCATCCAAAATTATCCAACTAATTTTGTATCCCTATATGAAACTATACTCCTTGGTAAAACATGCAATCTTACAACTTCCTTGGAAAATAGGTCAGCTATATGTACCGCATCATTGTTCTTTTTACATGGAATGAAATGTATCATTTTAGAAAATTTATCCACAACTACAAATATTGAATCATACCCTCTTTGTGTTCTTGGTAATCCTAATACAAAATACTTATGTCTTCCCAAGGTCTCTCTAGTACTAGTAATGGTTGATACAAACCAACATTTTGACTACTTCCTTTGGCAACTTAACAAGTCCTTCAACCCTAAACAAATTTCCTTACATCCTTGCATATCTGTGGCCAAAAATATTTCTCATTCACCAATACAACTATCTTTTATATTCCAAAATGTCTAGCTAAACTATTGCAATGCCTCCCCTTGATCAAGTTTTCCCTCATTGAACTCCTTAGTATACACAATTGGATACCCTTAAACAACATTCCATTTTGAATTAAGTAATCTAACCATCTACTCTTATCCATGCTTACTAGTTTATTACATGCTTTCCATGCCTCTACAAAGTCAAGATCAACTTCATACATATGTTTTATCTCTTCCAATCCAACTACCTCTACCCTCATTTCTATCAGTAAATTCTATCTCCTACTCAATGCATCAACAACCTTGCTTGACTTTCCACTTCTTTGTTTTAGCACAAAGGTATAATTTACATAAATTCAACCCATCTCATATGTCTCTGGTTCAACCTACCTTGACTATTTAGATATTACAATGCTTGATGATCAGTATATAGTACAAATTCCTTGGGCAACAAGTAATGTCTCCACTTCTTTAGGGATTGAATTATGGCCTACTAGTAGACTAAATATCTTCTCCTTGCATCATTCAAATTCTCACTACAATAGGCTATTTCTCTCCTTTTTGTCTTAGCATTGGTCCAATTGCATTCCCACTTGCATTATAGTGAACCTAAAATATCTTATTGAAATCTAGCAAAAGCTAGTTGTAGTTGTTCTATCACCTTCTTCTTTGGCAACTCAAAACTCTTATTTGTTCTTGTCATCCACTTGAGCTCTTTCCTATTCCCCTCATTTTTTTGGTTAGTGGTGCACATATGCCACTAAATTTTTTGATAAACTTCCTATAGAAAATTTCCAACCCATGAAAAGATCTTACCTCTCCAACACTTGTTGGTGTAGGCCACTCCACAATTGCTCTTTCTCCAAGTCCATCATTAAACCTTCAACTAAGATTACAAATCCCAAGTATAGCAACTCCCTCTTCATAAATCTACATTTCTTTAAATTGATCAATAATTTCTCCTCTCTTAATCTTTGCAACACTAGTCTTATATGTTCTAGGTTCACTTCCTTAGTATTACTAAAAATTAGAATATTATCCAAGTAAACAATCACAAATTACCCAAAATTTTCTTTAGTAGCTTGTTCGTCAATCTCATATATGTATTTGGCACATTAGTCAATCCAAAAGGCATAACCAACCACTCATACAATCCTTCATTAGTCTTAAATATTGTCTTCCACTCATCTCCTTCCCGTATCCCAATGTGATGATAACCACTCTTTAAATCAATCTTTGTAAAGTACCTTGCCCCACTCAAATATTCCATTATGTCATGCATCCCCAGTAATGAGAATCTATACCTCACTATGATATTATTAATTGCTCTGAAACACATCCTCCACCCACCATCCTTCTTGGGTGCTAGTACTGTAGGGACCACACATGGGCTCAAAATTTCTCTGATCAACCCTTTCCTCAACAACTCTTTCTTGTTCAATTTTTCATTTTTTGTTGGTGTCATCCTATGTGATGCTTCATTTGGAAAGTTGACTCCTCGAATTAGATCAATATGATGAATGATACTCCTTATTGGTGGTAATCCTCTGGCATATTGTTTGATATGATGTCTTCATACTTTATCATCAATTATGATATTTCCTCCTACGATGTCTCCTCATCACTTGCAATGGTATTCTTTGCACTTGCAGTGCTACATATCTTAGGAATCAATGCAAAACATACATTCTCATGTCTAACCCCATTCAATAATCTTCTCCCATAGACCAAACATATTCTAGAATTACTGTAAAGTTGATCTTCTCTATTTCAATGGTATTAATCTATGTCTCCTTCCATTCTTTATTATAGTGTAAATATTTGCTCTTTGTCATGTACAACACCCTTATCAAAATTCCATGATCATCCCAACAATATATGACATACATCCATCAACATTATGTCAAACAAGACTTTATCATGATATGTCCCTATTTTAAATTTCACCAAACATTATTCATTGACCATCACCTTATCTTCCTTCTATAGCCAAGCAGTTTGATATGGATTTGGGTGTTTCAACCTCCTCAACTTTAAATTATCAAGCACCTCTTTAGACACTAGGTTATTTGTACTACTACTATTAATAACAACTTTACAACACTTACCTCTTGCCTTGCATCTAGTTCTGAATAAGTTCTTTCTCCATATTGGTTCTTCTTCATCATAGCATTTCAGCAAATCCCTCCTCATGACAAGTAATTCTCCATATTCAGGGCCATCCTTTGATTCATATGATCTCTAAGGTTCCTTGTCCACAAATTCAGCTCTTGTGCTACTTTCTGCTCTCTTACCTTGATCTTGAGGACATTCAAATGCTCAATTCCCTTCTCCTCCACACTTCAAACACATTCCTTTGAATTATCTTCCCTTATTTCTCTCATATCTTCCTCTATCTCTCTGATATCTATCATTGCGATATGTATTACAATCTTCCATACCTTTTTCTTCTAAATCACCATCATCCCTATCTTTTTAGTAGGTATTACTACTTCCTCTTTCATTATGGTATGTACGACAATCCCTATGGTATGTGCTATTAGTCTTCCTTTCCTCCCTATATGGTCTTTTATCATCGTATTGTGATCTTTCTCTCTTGGATATTTTTTCTCTTCCTCTCTATCGGTTCTACCTGCTTTCAAATCTCCTATTTAGCTTTTCTTCCACCATGATCACAAATTGATATACTTCCTCTATCATTGTTAACCTAACCAAACTTAGCTCCTCTTGAATTCTTTCTCTCAATCCATTGATGTATCTCACAACCTTCTCTTTGCTTGCTTCAATATGCCCTGTCCTAATGATCATCTTGTAAATTTTTTTGTATATTATTTTATAGTCCTATCCCTATGTCTCAGATTATGCAACCTCTTCAATAATTCCAATTCATAATCAATGGGTATAAATTATCTCTTCAATTTCATAACCATCCTATCCCATTTCATTGTCCTTTCTTTTCCCTTCCTATTTCTTTCTTTCTGTACTTCTTTCCACCAAACAATAACATATCCCTTCAACTTAGTCTTTACAAATCTAACCCTTTCAAGATCCACAATTTCCTCATACTCAAAATATTCATCCAAGTCATTTATCAAGTCAACCAATTCTCCAGGATTTAAATCACTAAAATAATTAGGAATCTCAATTCTAGGCCTCTTACCAATTTAAGAAATATCTTTCAACATTTTTACTTGATCCAATTCTTCCTCTTCCAGATTTTCCAAATCTCTTCCCTCATGTTCTCATACTCATCACTCTCATAATCATATCTAGGGTTTAGACCTTTTTTCCTATCTTATTCTCAGCTTCCAATTAGACTTTCATCCCTTTTGCCTCTTTCAATATTTCATCCATTTTTCTAGCAATGTTAGCAACACCTTGGACTCTTCATGGTGGCATCTTTCCCTCAAATCTGGTGCAAACTACCTTCTGTCAGTGATTTGTCTACAAGCACTCCTTGTAATAGTCTCTCAATTGGTGATTTATTGGCAAGTTTCTTGTAGGCTGCCTTAATTTAGCAATTTGTTTACAAGAACTTTAGGATACTAGCTTTCTCTCCTCAAGATTACACATTGCTTTGATACCACTCGATGTAGTCATAGACAGAGATCCAAAGAAGTACTATCCAACCATGCAACAAAAACACACAATTCACATTCACAATGAAAACTCAATGGAACAACAACAAAACTTGCTTTATTAATTTCACAATCATGAATGATCTTACAACTTTCCACAATGGGCTTCCTACATGCTAGGCCACATCCTTTTAATTATGAAACATGAAATTACAACATTTTAATGATATTACATTACATTCCCATCTATCGAGCTTCAAAATAATTATCCTGTCCACAACATCTTAATTCTCTGACTCCTAACTTGAATGGAATTATCTTCAAATGATTGTGAATGATGTTTATATATCTCAAGCCTTGAAAATGATTTGCATTAGCTATGTAAGGTGGTGCAAGGCTCTATGCCACATGAAACACGATCATTGAGGTGTATGGGTCAATCCTCCAATCAAGTGTGGTGATCGCATAATACAAGATCTTCATGTGGTTTTTACTATAAGATCTCCTAGGTTCAATGTATCTATGTATGTATTCCTTTGTTGGCACAAACTTCTAGAAAGCTAGTGCAAGTGAAGAACAATGAAACTATGTAAGCCTTATAACCCGATAAAGGTTTAGAAACTAGGTTACATATTTGTGGTGATCCAAATCTCTTGAAACATGGATATGACATTGATGTAACATTATAGAACATATTCTCCAAACCTCAAGATCAAGTATGCATTTGCGATGGTATGTAGTGGATTCTTCATTGATTGACTTTTTACTAGAAATTTGCAAACAAACAAACAAAGTGAAAGCAAAATGTTTTTGGTTGATGCAGGATTGCTCTTACAAATTTTTTTCCCACACTATTCACATAAATCTTAGAGTGTGAATTTCATGACATGATGTATATATTTTCATTGATGGATTTTTAGGTTACCATTAGGTTCAAAGTGAGGAAGAGGATAAGGCAAAAACTACATTTTCTATAGAATGGGGCAACTTCCTACAATATCATGCGATTTGGTCTCAAGAATGTGCCTGTAGTATTCTTGTACATTGCTATTAGTAGATTCAAGGATTTAATTCAACAATGTTTAGATTGGAAAGATAGTGTTGTTATATGATAGCCAATTTTAGAGATATCCAAGCAAATTGAAAGCTTTTTGGTTGGGGCCTTACATCATTAGAGAGACAATAACACATGGTGCAACCAAATTAGAGATACTTTGTGGAAACTACTACTAATAGTGGTCAATGGTAGTTAGCTCAAGTCATACTATGATCAATCACTTTTTTCTTTTAGTTTTATTCCATTATTGCTAATAAGGCCATTACTACTATTAGATTGTATTAGGATTTTATTTCAACACTTTCATTTCTAAAAATGTTATTTTTCATTTTGAGCATTAAACTTTATTAAAATATGGATACACAAACAAATTTATGCATGTACTTATGCACACATATTGTGCAATATACTAATCAAGAATGCAAATTATATAAGCATCACATTCACTCTATGAGTAGATAGAACAAATGATTCTATACAATATTTCAAGGTGTGTGTGAAAGTTCTAGATCATGATTGTATTAGGTATAGAATGCACATAAGAAATGTGCATGCAAGGAATTGTAAAGAATAGTTTCACCCTTGCACAACTAATTGGGTTGTAACAAAGAAAAATGCATGTTTATTTTGTTGTGAGCTTAACCACAAGTGTTGGATAACATTCATCTATGGTGGGATTTAGCCCCACATTTCATTATCAGGCAACATTCTAGTTGCATAAGTTTTAGAAGATAGGTTGAGCATATTTACAACATGCACATGATTTTGTATGAACGACACACTAGATTATGTAACATATTTTGAATAGGGGAAATGTGGAGTGTAGGTAAAGGGAACATCAAAGGTTTAGTTGAGTGTGTGTAGGAAATGTAGGTAAAGGAGAAAGAAAAAGAAGAATGTTGTAAAATTTTATGATGGAAGATGAATTAAATGTATAGGGATGCTCATAACATGACAACTCAATAGGATTTGATGATTGGTATGGAAAACGGTGAATCATTAATGAACATAGTGAATGTCCAAAGACAACTAGTAAGTGATAGAAAGGTACATCAAATATTTAAACATTAGTACGATGGGATGTTTAGTATGCCCAAAATTATTCAAAATGGAGCAACAATAATGAGTATATTGCAATTTGATATGTCCTCTAATGTTGTTGGACATGTGTTAATGAGTGTGAGGTGTTAGTAAAATCTATAAATTGGGGTTATTTTCCTTTGTAATTTCATAAAATAGTCAATCTTATCACATAAGTGAAACCTTGTGTCCAAGATTACTTGGCAAATTTACAAGGATTAAGTGTGGACATTAATGACACCTCATAGATAACCTACCCATGTGTTAGGAAAAAGTAGTAGACAGATGGTTGAGATGTCACAAGTAGAGATAGACAAGTTGGATAGTGCAAGAGATATTATGTTAGCACCATCAAATATGGCATTGATGAAGACACCTCTAGTTCTGACTAGTACTAATGGATAGAAAGTCTAGGGCAACTCTTCCCATTCAAAATTGCTAAGAAAAACCATTTATCTAAGCTTAACAATATGCACACAATGAATGGAATTGTGGAGGATATACAAAATGAAGATGACACTATAACTTACAAATAAGTGGGCATGGATGGGCCCTAGTCCCTACTACTATTTTGACATTGTGTATGTTGCCATATTTTGGCAATAGAGAAGCCCTAGTTTGATTTTGGTGAGTGGGTTTCATAATGGTATCATTTATTTATTTATTTATATATTCTTATAAACATAAGACAATATATGATCTCACCTCTCTACCATGCAATGAAATGAAAGATGTGTTTGCCTATGAAGATTTGTTGGAGAAAACAATACAAACCATGGTTAGTGGGGAGCAAATTCATCATTTAGTAGCAACCATTGAGGCACATGTGGATTGGTGGTAGAGGACATGCCTAACCCATAGGTTAGAGTGGCGTGCACTTGTATTGGGTTGAAGTTACTGCACAAGACCCATGAAGACTAGATTCCAATTGGTCCCACATATGTTGTATACCAGGTTAGAATGCAAAAAGTAAGACATGACTATTGTCCTTAGCTAATTAAATGATGAGAACACATGATTATCTTGAGACAAAGGTAAAGACTTATATTTTGGTTATTTACTTATTTTACATGTATTGGCATACTATGACACTATCACAGTGGAGGATGTTAACAATACTAACAAGATTGTAACACTACAATTTAAGGGTGTTATACTTACATCTCTATAGAAAAGTGATGTTTTTGTGCATAATAAGAGAAAAGAGTCTAGGCCAAGTTGCTCAAAATGTAGTGCACATATTAGTGGCGATGCAAATTAGAGGTTATCCAACAATTTCCAAGCTCCTACTTTAACTTTCTCATGCATTTTACATAGGTGCATTTCACTAACATCACTTCTAAAATGGAAGCAAATGATTTGTCTTGTGTGATTACAGTAGAGGATGCGAAGGTAGAAATAAAATACATGCTCACAAGAGCCTATGTGTCTATCACATTAAGTCCACTTTTCATTCTACTATTGCACATAGTTCAACCTACTAAAGCTAGTTGATGATGGGTTAGGCAATGCTCCACTAGATACCCACCAAGAAGAGGGTGTAATAGAATAAGCATTTGCATCAATTTAGGTGGATAAGGGATATAAAACAACTAATTCTTCATCACCAAAGGCACACAAGAAGCACTGAGTAAGTGGTGTTCACATCAAGGAACAAAAGTTGGGAAACCATAAGCTCTTGCTCAATATGTACCACCACTTGTACTTGGATGTGTACCTATGCACATCCACACTCTAGTGCAAACTTGTTTAGCATCTACATTAATAGTCAAGGCTTTGTGGGAAACATCTTTAGTTAGCACAACTCTAGTAGGTGCATGCCCACAACAACCACCTAGTTTAGTGCCTAATCCTCTTGTGCCACGATAATCACCATAAGTTGTTACATTGTCTATGTAGGGAAAGGTGGATGCTATAAAGGCCACTCCTCAAAATGCCTCCAACAACACAAGCATAGAAGGAAGTACCTATGAAAGACATTAAGTCACCTAAGTCAACCAGGGGTGAGGCATCAACAACACAAGTTAGTCTAGAGAGAAGTCTAGCAGTGCACAAACAATATCACACATGAATTGAGCATATCAAGAATTGTTGGACATTGATCTCCAAGTATATAATGTATTAAAATTACCTCTACCAAGCCCTAGTACATCTATTGAGACCAATATAGATCTGACTCTCATAATCTTCTTTTAATTCCTTAGTAGACATTTGATGGTGATTCAACATTGTTTAACTACATTAATTGTTGGGTATGTTGAAGAACTCCACCCAAATGTATAATTGGCCTGATAATACTGACATACAAACAAAGAAAACCACACGAGAGGTGCACAAATTGAAAGAGGAGTTGACTAATGCCAAGGAAGAGTGTAAGGCCATTATAGACATGCTAGAATCACTTGTACTAGATTGTAAAAGAGGATGTACATTCAACAACATAGATGTGTACAATTGGGGCACTTATACATTCTAAAGAGGATTTGAAGACAAGATATAAGAAATGATCCTTGTGGTGCACCCAAATGTTTTAAATGATACATTGATTGCTCGATAGGTTGTAGGACTTGATGATAAGCTAGAGGACCAAATTGGTGCATTTGAAAGATTGCTTAATCTTTTGCTAATTTAATCTTGATGCTGACATGCTAAGAGTTAGAAGTAAACCTAAAGAAAATGGATGAGGAAGATTAGTGACAAGTTGAAGAAGAAGCCAATATGGTTGTAGAGGAAGAAAATAAAAAGGTTGCAAAAATAGAGGCTGGAGTTGCCAAGGAGACCAAGAAGAAGCAAGAAGATGAACAATTACAAAAGGAAAAGCAAGAAAATGTAGAACTTGAAGAATGTAATAAGGTTTTCCTAGATGTATTATCATGAGCTAATCATTAGTCTTAGTCATTTTCCCAAGAACTTGTGATCACATACAAGTTTTTTTCAACTCTACTAGTTGGACAAAATGGTTAGGACCTCGATTGTCACCATTGAACCCTGAAATCCACATACTATAAGACAAGATTATCCAAGAAGATGTATTGGATTTAGATTTCGATGGAATTAGTACACACATGTCATAACGTCTTCAATGCATTTCTTAGCAATTGACTATAGATGCAAATATTTTGGAGTATCTCAATTATAGGTTACAGTCAGATAAAATCTATGGTTGGGACCTTTGCACAATCCATTGATAAAGTAGGAAGTCTTTTGCTTTAGTTACAACAACTCATGCAACATGATGAATACTCATTGAAGAAAATCCATGAGGACTCAAAGTAATTTGTTGCATTCTTAACATCTAGCCATGTATAATGTATCAAATTTTTGTAAAGCATATTTTTAGGGATGAGCTAGAGTTAGCGCAAGTACCAATTCTTTCTATTTGGGTTTTCAATCTAAGTTGTATTGTTTGTTCATTTTGGTAATTTTATTCCACATTCTCTATTTTGTATTATATTTAGTATTTTGAGGACAAAACATAATTATATTGGGAGAATATTGACACTATAATATAATATTTATTTGTAACATGTGACAAGAATAACACTTAGCTATAGAAGGAAGTGAAAGGTCAACACCACAAACATAGATAGGGATAAACACCATATATTATCTTATAATGTATTATAGAATGCATGTTACAACTAATTATATTTGGACTCATAGTTAACTACTAATATGTGCACCATTGGTATTCTTCTATCATGAATAAATAGATAAGGTGATGTTAGGGGATAAGTGCCTATGCATACCCCAATATTGTAATGCTTTTAGAATGATTCAAGATCATTTTTAGTATGCAAGTTAGTATAAAAGTGTTGATGCTTTTTGTTAATCTATGTATGAATCAATTCTCAGTATTTGTTTCTAGGTTATAGTAATTTGTAGTAGAGGGGGAAGGACTTAGAGTGCTTTAGATAAGACTAGGAGAGATGCTAGTACATGCGGGTTCATAAGTGTTCAACCATAGGTTATTGCATGTAGAGGTTAAAATGACAAATGTTCATATTTTCTCATGTCTATTCTAAAATGTGACAAGATCTAATTAGTTGACTTACATGTACAACTACATAGGATGTCTCATCGTGAAAGAATTTAGAGGTGAAAGAGCATGAACAAATTCATTTATATGTATCTTCATTACATCTAAAGGAGATGATTCTTTAAGAGAGTTATCATTAAAGGGGAGAACAATATCCTCAATAGTGTCATCAAGTGTAACATCCAGATTCTATAGACATAGTAAAATTGATTCATTTACCATTAAGTATTAACAAGGTAAAACAAAATGAGATAGAGAAATTTTTTCATTTATTCATCATATAATCAAGTAATTCTAATTACAAGATTTCTCATACAGATACAATAAACTATATTGTTCATCATAAATACAATTGTTTACAAAAGTAAATCAATTACAATATAGAAACTTTGGAATATTTACTGCCTCTGAATATCTGACATCTTTATCACAAGTCCTGGCATGTTTCCTGCTTGGAGAGAGAGCATCTTTCCAGTGATTTACCTCCATCCACAGACCGGCGGTCTCCCACACATCTTCCACATAGGAAGTGGCCCTACCCTTCATGAGGGATATAGACCATAGGTGACCAATGGTTATTTTCCTTTTCTGAGTACATAGTGTTGTATTCTACTCAACTCTATCAATCATACAACCCTAGATACCCTCTAGCTAAGTATGATTTCTGATATGTTGAGCAATCCGAATACAGTGAACCAACAATGCATGCAGAAAACAAATGCATTAATTTGGCCAAACTTTTTACTATAAATAATGTTCATATGAACATAGTCGTTGTGTTCACCCACCCCTACTCGACTTGAATATGTCATATTCATGCAGTTTATTCACTCAGACTATCTATACATAATTGGTTTAATCATCATGACCTGATAATAGTCTACATAGACGTAGTTAAATCTAAATAACATTAACCCTCATTTGGTCCAAATCAACTCTAGATATTTAAACAATCATTGAGTACTTATAATATTTCTACTATATCATTCATCATAAAAGATTTAGAAAAGACCTTTGGTTTAACCCAACCATAACTAGGTTTACAATACATATTGCTATGGTATTCTCTTCTACTCAATAAGATTATGAGTCCCTTTTCAATTCAACTATACATGAAGCCAAGGCTCATTGCTACACACTTATACCCTTATATGCTTTATACAAGTTTATTCCATATAGACTTGGTCTATTTCTGCAAATTGGTTTACCACTGACCGATCTCATCATGGTTCTAGTTTAGATAAGAAAATAACTTTAACTTGATACCCTAATCAACTAAATATCAATAGTTAATCTGTCGATTCAAAGGATATCTCATAGTCGCCATTGTTCTCCATGATTCCAGTTTTGTGGATAAAATACCATTTAGACAAAACACAGAAAAGAAAACATGATTAGATTTAATTCCATCGACTTCTCTAAAACTCTATTCCGTATTACTCTTGAATGGAGAGTTTTACTAATGAAATCCCTCTACACTATTCTCATAAGAATTCAATACATATTTCTCCTATGATAAGGTTAGTCGACTTAATCCTGAAGATTACTCTTCTCACTGTGCGACTGGTTTTCTAGTTAATAAAAGATTATAACTGTTCCTAAGAACTTTGTTTATACTAAACTAAACAATAGAAGAGTCTTTCTATCAGTTATAGATAGATGTAAAAATGACTCACAGTGCTTATTCAAAACTGAATACAATGCCTGAGTTAGCATCAGCCCTCAACAGGCTAAACGACGCTTTCAGATTTACTAAGACTCCCTCTACCATCGGTTCAGACAAATAGTCACAACGATAATATAAAAGCTGACACAAATGGATTATATCATATCTTACATTTAACCACTGACATAATAGATAGATGTAATAACGATTACTTAAAACAAATATTCAATACATTTATCTCTGTCTAATAAAACAACATATAGGAATGTCTACCTGACAACGTTAGTTTAAATGCGAATAAAGACTGGTGACAAACTACTGTGTTCGTCCCCGACGGCCACACTGTTGCTTAACTTAACCAGCTTCCTCTTTGTCTGCCGTGACTCTCTTCTCCTTCTCTCCCCCTCTCTACAAAAACTTAAACACCTACTGGATATCTGCCATCGACTAGCCGAGTCATGGATTTTTAAGAGCTTCAAATAGACTCATAAAGAGTTGTTTCTATCTATTCACTCCCACTCCCAAAACAGTTATCAAAACTCATAACAAAACCAACGGTAAGGACCATCGGTTCGACTTCCACTAAGCTAAAAATGTGTAAACATTTACAAATGTAAATGATGAATACATCATTTAAGGAGATCAATGATAGTGGTGGAGTCATCTGCCACTCCTCCTATATGTGGCTGCCAACTTCTCCAAACTTACCAAAGCAAATAGTTACTCTTAATGAGCATGTTCGACCATCATGCTTTTATCATTTAAAGCATTCCTCAAAAGATGCCTTCAGTTGCTCAACTTAAACCATACTATTATATCATGAGGTATTTCCTCATTCGACTCATTCATTTATATATATAATTTGATCAAATCAAATATTATTCATATAACATTAGCTCTATTTGATTTCATGATTTAATCAATAAGAGAATAATACTCAAAATGAAAGTTATGGATAACGTGATTGAGTTGAGCTAGTCTCCTCATCACGATCCGTCAACAACACAAGTCATCTTAACTCGATGATAAAGTTTTAACATTAAGAATGGGTTAAAACACTTCAAAAGACTTAGTAATAGATGACCATCTTTTTATGACAATAACATCGTAATATTTACGTTAAACGTAAATAGTCGTAAATCAACTTAACGATGTCGTTAAAGTATTTAACGATCTTAACGACTTAATATGACTTAAAAATGATTATAAAACAATATCGACTACTTGTCAAATAGGTTCTAAAAGTAAATTGACAAACTAAGCTTACCTCAAACGAAACATGGGTTCACTTTTCTGTTAAACACTTTTAACTCGGTTTGGCAAATAAACCATTCGTATCCCAAGGTCTATATCTCTCTCCTGGAAAGATACTCTCTCTCTCTCTCTTCTCTGAGAGTCATCTGATAACCTATAATCTTGTTTCGCTTGTCATCAAACAATACATGTGATTAGTGCATCATTATTCAATTAATTCAACTAATAAACCAAATCTCATAAAATAATTATTAAATTGATATTAACATAATCATTCCTATAATTTCAATAAATGACATTCCATATAATCCATATCTTTCCTTGTCATTAAACTAAATATCATAATGAATTTACTTATGTCCAAGTAAAAAGTAAAAAGTAAAAAGTAAAGCAAAGCCAAAATTGGGGATGTGACATCAAGATCCCAAAGGTGAGATTCTACAAAAATATGTGTGAGATGTTTGCTAAGTATGCATCCCAATGTGGTGGATCCTATATAGATGTACAAACTTACTGAAGAAAATCATTAGAATCATTTAGAGAAGTTGTGATCTCTATATAAGTAGAAGGAAGAATCTTTGTAGTAGTGTTGGTAATTTCAAGTGTAGAAAAGTCAACTAAGGAGTCATCACAAGTAGATCTAGAATTTCTAATGGATCTCCATAAAGGTCAACGAAGGAGTCATCACAAGTAGAAGAAGGTTTTAATGGATCTTTACAAACGTCATCACAAATAGATGGAGGTTCTAATGGACCTCCACACAACTGCCAAAGAGTGGATCAAGTAGTAAAGCCTGTGCACTCTAAGTGCTCTATGTGATGTAATAACTTCTTATATTTATAGTGTGACATAGATGTCCATAAATTTTGTCATTATTATCGAGCTGTTCATTCTTCTATAGAATATCCAAAGAAGCCATTTATATATACCTTCATATAAATGCCTTTATATATACCTTTATTACATCCAAAGAATGCATTTATATGTATCTTCATTTATATGTACCTTCATTACATCCAAAGAAGATGACAATCCTTTAAGAGAGTTACCATTAAAGGGGAGAACAATATCCTCAACAATGTCATCAAGAACCCAAAGGTAAGATTCTACAAACATATGTGAGATTTTTACCAAGTATGTATCCCATTGTAGTCAATCCTATATAGATGTATGAACCTAATGAAGAAAGTCATCAGAAGCATTTAGAGAAGCTGTGATCTTTGTAGAAGTAGAAGGATGAAGAATCTTTGTAGTAGTGTTTGCAATTTAAAGTGTATAAAGATCAATCAAGAAGTCATCACAAGTAGACGGAGGTTCTGATGGATCTCTAGACAACTACTAAAGAGTAGACCAAGTATTAAAAGGGCACTTTAAGTGCCCTATCTGATGTAAGAACTTCTCATGTTTATACTATGACATAGATGCCCATAGATTTTGTCATTATTATTAAACTATTCATTCTTCTTTCAAATATCACTTGGATCAGGAGTGAGACCAAGGAGATGGGGTAGAAAAGATTTCATAGTGCAGTAATCTTCTATATATTCTCACTAAGATTGATAGTTTTGGTGATTTAGAATAACTACATATTTTATGAGTTTATGCTTATAAACCATCATAGAACCCCCCAAGATATGTGGAGATTTATTTTAATTTGAAAGCACATGATCCACTTCAATATAAATTTACAAACTTGTACATCGAATGTTCTTTAGTTATAGGAAAAATACTAAGAATTAAAACTATTATATTAAGTTAGAATATAGGAACACACAAAAATTACCAATGCAATGTATACAAAAATTACACATTTTCAAAAAATAACACTAAAAAAAGTCTATATGAGCCCAAATGGACCTTTGGAAGTTCCAAAAAAAGAAATTCTCAACACGAATATGATAAACCTATAAATTCTAAAAAAGGGGTTACAAATCCCAAAAACATAATGTTACCACTATGTAGTTGTCAAAAAACAACCAAATTAAAAAAATGTTTGATCTCAATTAGAGTTTGAATGAGTGATAGTTGGCCTTCCAAAGTTGAGATATCAAAATAACATGTGAAACCCCACAAATAAGAGTCCTCAAGCAACTTATGATGTTAATATGATGTCATTCTAATGTGACACTACACTTGCAGAAAATATTCTTGACCTCTATGTCATGTGAATTTCCATACCAACCAATATAATGAACATAATCTTTTTTAAATTACATGCAATATAATTTTTTTTATAATGTAGTACAATGAACAAGAAATTCTCTCAATTTGTGTACTACTAAATGGATTTTTGTACCACATAGTACAATCTCAAAATAGCTCGAGTCAAAGTTCTTAGATTTTGATGACTCAATAGACATTCCTAAGATTTTTAGGCCTTCCCATTTTTTCTTGGAGGCTTCCTACAAAAGGTGGCTTCAAAATAACAAGACCATAAACCCTAGGAAGAAAATAAGTCTTTTTGCACAACTAAAGGAGATTATTTGATCTGATCTATTATAATCCATGTAATATTATGACTTAAATTTTTGTAGGATGGCTACAAAGATGCTTTGGTACCATGTAAGATTTAAGACACATTGAAATAAATTTAAGGAACACTAACAAAATTGGGATAAAACTACCTAGTGCATAAATAAAGTCTTATAGAAATATGAATGAACATAGAATAATTTTATTCAATTGCATGCAAATTCAGATTGCATAATGTAATGAAGTTGTATTTTATATAAAATACAAGAGGAGATGAGACAACTTACTCTCCTAAAAATAACATGATTCTCACAAAGGAATTTTGTGAAAATTAAGAAATAAAGCAATTTTTTCTTGAAAATCTATCTAGAGAGTATTAGGAAAGAAAGCAAACTTATCCTCATTATTATCTAAAATATGTAGATAACAATAATGGATAATCTACATAATATCTAGAATACCCACCTAAGAAAGATAAATATAAGCTAAGGTGTAACAACGTATCATTTACACCAACGAGATGCCTATTGTAGTATCTGCTGATGCAAATGTAAAGTGCTCTATATGATATTATGCTCTCTAGTGATGATCAAATGATGTTATGATGCTCTTGGATGATTTAATGCTATTGATTCTTGTGATCTAGTGTCTTAGGACTTGTCTTTAAATATGACATCCTAGGCACTAAATTCAAATACTTTTGTGCACAAGTCGATGAGAAATAGTCTATTTTTGAGAAGAAGCCAACTTGAGATGAGTGAAAGTTAAATTTGAATAAATTAGATGCAATCGTGCATGTAATTTTATCTAGGGGACACGATCACACTTGCCATTCAATCTAAGGTGAGAAAACTAACATGAATTAAATTAAGTTCAAACCACTAAGGTTGATATGTTTAAAGATTATAAAGATGACTAGGTTTCGTTAACTTATGCACAACAATATGTTGAATTGAACACCACAATAACATATCTAGAAACAAGGCCAAAAGAAATTAAAAAATGAGTGGAAAAAAGTGAAATATGAATTTTCCTCAACAAAGATAAAGTAACCCATAAAACATAGAAATGTCGCTAAATAATATTGTAATTGTGAAATTAGCAATACCCATGACATTTCCCATTTAGTTTTGTGCTCACATTGGTGAAATATCTTTATGCAATAACATATCGACAAGTGACATACTCTTGTTCTTGGTTTGGCTCATGGCTTGAGCCCTATCCACCTTTATTTACCTCTATTTATATTTTTCCTATACATTTGCTATTTATTCACCATTATTGCACCCTCATTCACACTCACTTCCATACATTCACTCCCTGGCTTGAAATTACCATTTAGTCCCAAGATTCATTTCCAAGTGGCTCAAAAATAACTTGGTTCAATCTTAAGGCGCATAGGAATAAAACTATAGTTTAAATTTTTAAATTAATATTCAAAGTCTCTCCCCTCCCTTCTATAAGCCATTATGAGCCAACTTAATGCACATTTGTGTGACATGTTACTTTGTCATAGTATTAAAGACATTCAATGTGCAAATAATTCACATGCGACATTAAGGAGAAAATCATTAAACCACATTTTGATTTCTAAAGGAACAAAATAATCACATTTGCATATAGGCCATTTGCATTTCTGTGGATGTTGTTTTCAGTATCATTCATCATTGTTATTTTGACTTGTCAAAGGGGTTTGACCTAGGAGAACCCATTTACCTATTGAGTTGGTAAACACCTAAATAGTGTCCCTAGACATGACCTTGACATATTTAGTTATTAAAAAGGTGAAGGTAAGCAACCTTTTAAGCAAACAACCTTTTAAGTGCACATTTTATTAGATTGTTTTTGCATGACCTACATATTAAATCAAGTCCATGTCAATTGAGATTGACCTCACAACACTAGGAATTGAACCACAAAAATTCTAAGATGATAGAACTTGAGATAATCAATAGGTTGAATACATTAATTTTTAGGTAGAGGAGACTGATTCTACACAACTTCAACTCATTCCTTTAGCATTGATTTTAGAGTCAAGTGCCTCTCACCTCCACATTTTTTTTTTACACATTTATTTCAATTATATGTCCCAACCAATTAATCTAAATTAATTATGTGTTTATTAATCACATCGATTAATTTATGTAATTCAATCTTATTCCATTACAAATATCAACACATTAAAAATGAAAATATTCACTCTATACTTACACCAATTCAACATGCACTTTCTTACATTGAAAGATTTGCTGTTATGATTATAAAGTACCATCTATTCGGTTGCAAACACAATCAGTATCAAGTTCGAATCCATATTGAAAAAAAAAAACTTTAAAAACAATATTAAATTCCATTACAAATATTAACATACTAAAAATGGAAATACTCATTCTATACTCACACCAATTCAACATGCACTTTCTTACATTGAAAAACTAACTGTTATGATTATAAAGTACCATCTATTCGGTTGCGAACACAATCAGTACCAAGTTCGAATCCATATTGTATACAAACTTTAAAAACAACATTTAAAAAAAAAAAAAACCTCACAATTACTTACAATCCCAATGATTAAGTTTAGACATTCCAATCAATAGTTAACAATAATGCATTATTAATAACCACCACATTCATGCTCACCTCCCTTTCTTTTTGTTTAATACAAAAGGCCAAACTAACCACATTGTGAATTCAATGTTTATATCATTGATCCACAATGATTAGAGCTTTAGCTTTTTAATATAACGATATTGTAGTAAGAGAAAAAAGGGTGGGCAATTTGTAAAATTAGCTTTTTAATATAACAATATTGTAGTAAGAGAAAAGGGTGGGCAATTTGTAAAAAAATTATCAAGAGCCAAGAAGAAAAGCAAAAGGAAAATGACTAAGAAATGATAAAAATTCAACCGACGAAATCCACTTTATACGTAGACACAGCCAAAATACGTGCACTACACGACAAGCCAAGAAATTTATTAAATTTCGGGTCTGTTAGGCCTCAGAATCCAAAGCTTGGAGGCGGCTATTCATTAAATTTTTGGTTAACGTAATAAAGTTTCATCTTACCAAATCAAATTTGGGTTTTTTACTCAAAATGTTTTTGGCAGATAGTATATTTAACGCGATGACATGCGAGGACATGCAGAGCTGACGGGAATAGAAAACTGTGAGCTAAGCATGATAACCCTTCACAAAAACAACAACAACACGCAGATCCATAGTTTACAGATCGTAACCCTCTCTTTTCCGATGTAAATTTTGGCAATGCGGATCATTTTGATTGCGAGGAGGATATCTGATTTGAAATTCGTGAGTTTTTAGCTTCAGATGGACCGAGATTTTGTTAAAAACGGTCGAGAATTCGTTGATTTCAGAGGCATTTTGGTGATTTTTAGGGGGAAGTGATTTGATCGGGATTTGTTTTCAGTTGGGGGTGGTTGTTGGTGTTGTTTTTGTTGTCGATTGTTTGGCGATGGACGTGGTTGTTAATGGTGGCTCTGTTGGGACAATGGAGGATTTAGGGTCTTCTGAAAGTTTGGAGAGAGTTGAGGATACCGAGAAGAAATACGAGAATTTGAGATCGGATGTGCGAGAAAATGGCGGTGCTGTGTACCAGAATGGCGAGATTGGGAATAATTTGGAGGAGGATGATTTTCAGCGAGGGGAGACAAATGGCGAGGGTAATGAAGGGGAAAATGGATATGATGAGAGGGAGATGAAGGAATTGGCTGACATTCTTTCAAAATTGAATCCTATGGCAGAGGAATTCGTTCCGCATTCGCTCGCCAATGGTGTCTCTGGGCCCAAGAAAAATGGAGGGAGCAACGGCAATGTACGGGTAGGTGACACCGCTTTTGTTGTTCATGAAAATTTGGGATAAATATAGAGATAAAAGTGTCGTTTTACGTTGAAATTTTCTGCTGTTGATGTATATGACAGATCAATCAATATGTCATTTACAAATCTGAAGATTGTTATTACCAATGTCTTTTAATTTGATTGAGCTATTCATATCATTGTTGGAACTTTGCATATTATAGCTTGTGATTTATTGATTATGTACGTGCAAGATCTGTTTTTTATGTTCTTGCCAAAAAATTGGGGTAAATTTAGACAAAAATATGCCATTTGCCGCTCAAATTGGTTGCTATGAAAGATCATTTAACCAAATCCTTGTAATTTGATGCAACTTTATATGTTTAAGATCAATTGACATAGCTCCCTGTAATTTTTGGTGATGGACAGGTAAAAACTGCTTTTTTTGTATGAATCTAGACAAAAATATGCCATTTTTGTGTTTTTTCTTTTTGATAAGTCAATGTATGTTTAGAATCAATTACAAAAGGCTTTGGGACTTTGTAGGATTGCAGCATTGCGTCGTATTAGTGATCTCATACTTTACTTTCCAAATCTATTCTAGCTTCTGGGTTAATTTGTGATAATTTAAATTATTGCATTTGGGTGGAACAATAGGATATAGAATATAGGGACTTTGTTATGAACGATATTTGAAGGGCATCTTAATTTTGATCTGAATCTTGGTTGCTTCAGATAAATATACCATGTCATGTTCTGGGACATTTTGGAGAGGTTCTTAGAAGATGGTCTTTAGTAGCTCGATTACTGAGAATCTTTGCTTAGCTTTCTAAGGGGATGCACCTTTGCAAGTTTGACTATATGAAGTATTTTACACTTTTAGATTGAATAATGACAGTCATATGTAAAAATGACAACATGAAATGTGAGGCGAATCTGAAACTGATGTTACCAGAAATGGATCTGGCAAAGGGCCACCATGTTTCAAAAGCCACACCATTTTTAGGCCATTTCCAGTCTGCGAATAGCTGGCTAAATCAGTTTTAAAGAAAATAAAAAACAACAATACAATCTATCCCTTGTAATCATTTGAAATATCTGTCCCTTAATAATTCTCTCTGTTGATCTATCATGCCTCGTTCCCTGTTAAACGGAATGCCATTCAATTAGTCTTCTGTTTGGGGTGTTCTACATATTTTCTGCTTTATGTTATATTTTTATGTTCTGAACAACGTGTTACCTGGTGAAACTGAATGTATGTGCCAATTAGGGGGTTGTCCTGTGTAAACATCATCTTTGGTTTCTTGACTCTCTGCAATAATCTGTTCATGATATACTTTGTAGTTGGAGGAAATTGAATGAGACATAATTTTTTTTAATATGACGATAGTTAGAACTGAATAATTCTTGCATATGTATTAAAAAATCTTAAAACTTTTCTTATTTCTAAATCCTCAAAATCACTGCCCTAATGTTTCATTTTACACCATCTATTTTTACTGTATTTCTAATGCAGGAATAACTAGAAGAAAATGACGTAATCTAATACATTCAGTTCTTCTGGAATGCTTTTGTCAGTAATTACTAATACAGTAGTTAGAGGTTTTTTAATTAATAAATAAAATTCTGTATTCCATTCTCTTGATCTAGCAATCTGAGAATAAAGTTGCTATAGGACTTCGTTAGTCCATGGGCTTATGGGCTTAGTAATGTGAGGACATGTACAACCGGTTGCTTGTAGTCCAAAATTTCCCAGCAGCAAATACCAAGAATAAACACGTCAAAGCAGAATTGAAATCACTTTCTATGCTAAATGGGCCAATGACGAGCCAGATAACTTCAAAGGATTTTCTCATCTAATCTAGTATTTGAAATTTGAATAAAGGCTTATTATTTTTTTAGCTTACTTTTTATTTTATCTGCTCATGTCACAGAGAAGGAATGGCTACAATCAGGCTAGAAGGCGAACAAACTCCAGAATAAGCAGAGCACAGCGTGAAGAGAGTATTAGGAAAACAGTCTATGTCTCAGACATTGATCAACTGGTTAGTGTATTGTTTCACCTTTGAATAATTCCATTAACATATCAAGAGCTCAAGTATTGCAATACTCCATAGTTCTTTCTATTATGTTTTTGGGGAAGGAGGGGGTGGGAAAGTAGATCCGAATCTATACTAAAAGGAGTGCTTCTTTGAAGAAGAATATGTATGTAAATCTTAACAGGGATTCTGTGGAAGTAAAAAAATTGGATGCTCAATAAAACAGTATTTCATTGAGATAAACCACCTTACATTATTTTTTTGTATTTTGTGATGGCCTGTGAAAGGTAACCGAAGAGCAACTTGCAGCCCTGTTCACGAACTGCGGACAGGTGATTATCTCCATTTAACCTAAGCATCTTTTTGTTTTCTGATTTTCTAATTCAGTTTATAATCCATTATCCAAGGAAAATAATGTCTAAAATTGCGTTTCTTTTACCTAGTTGCAGGTTGTTGATTGTCGTGTCTGTGGTGATCCAAATTCGGTTCTTCGCTTTGCTTTTGTAGAATTCATTGACGAGGGTATGTACAGATAATTGGATTTATTCCAATAGCAGCAAGTGTGATAAAGTTTTCTTCTTATGCAGCAAGCGTGATAAAGTTTTCTTCTTATTTTGTATTTATATTGATGGTCATGACACATGCGAATGTACAGATAGCGCTAGAAGAGCTCTCGGCCTTTCCGGGACGGTGCTTGGGTTTTATCCACTTAGGGTCCTCCCTTCAAAAACTGCAATTCTTCCAGTGAATCCAACATTTCTTCCTGCTGTAAGTAATGTGGCATGCCATTACCTTGTTAGTGGGTTGAGGATGAGTTCAGGAGTTGTTTGTATTGCAAGTTTGCTTAATGGTTTAATTTTAAACATAAACCAGGGCCTTCTTTCAAGTTGGCTGCTTATCATTTCATATTCTGCTTTGCAGTCCGAAGATGAACGGGAGTTGTGTGCTCGGACAATCTACTGTACTAATATAGACAAAAAGGTGAAAATCGATACCTTTTGAGGATGGTGTTGGTTACAAATTATATTCTTGATGAGTAGCTATGCAGTGTTAAGGCAGCATTTGGACCCCATTAAAATGTTAATTTGAGGTTTGATATTGTTGTAACAATTTCTTTTGCAGGTTTCTCAAGCAGACGTTAAACTATTCTTTGAGACACTTTGCGGACCGGTAGGACATTTAGTTTTGTTTTTAGAAATTGAAGAGTCTTGTTTATTTCTTTCAGATTGCTTTTATAAGAGCTTTGCACCTATATGATGGAATCTTTTATATCCTTTATCAGGTTTCTCGTTTACGACTGCTAGGAGATTATCAGCATCTAACTCGTATTTCCTTTGTGGAGTTTGTTTACGTAAGTGCTCGTCCCTAGTAATTGTAAAATATGGTCCTTCATCTCAGACTTCTGGTTATATGGTTTCTTACGTGAACTTGTTTTCTAATTTTAGTTTGAAATGTTAATTGTCTTAGGAATTGTATTCTTCTTAATTTACCAAATTGCAACCAACTTGTTTTGCATCACATGTGTTTTGCCTAAAAGAGATGACCATTTCGGGGTTGGCCTAGGCATAAACTCTGCCTTTGGAAATTTCTGAACTTCAGCTCTGCATGCTTGCATTAAAATTTTATCCTCAAAATTATGAATGCTTTAAACCACATTTTATTGATAAATGCAAATTTAGAAAAGATGTTTCAAGGTGAGTCTTAAAAGGGTGACATATTGCAAATACTACAAACCATAATTCTTTGGGAATGTACTAAGATAAGAACTTAGCTTTCGTAAAATTCACTTTGTAAAGGATGATTCATTGACCCCATATATTTGAGAGCTACATGTAAGTTACAATGTGAATTGGGCACTGCAGAGGTTACTTCACGTGAGATGTACATTTTATATAATAAAAATGTTATCTATCAACACAGATGTTAAAGCTAAGTATATATGTATAGCCTTCGGCTGGGCAGCAGTGAAAATTAGTCTGAAAAGAGCTGTCAAAGACAACATTCATCAAAATAATTCCGAGAACATCAAGGGAGTGTTGCAAATCCTATTTTAGAGACGTTTCTTAGAGATTTTAAAGGTTTCAATTTGTTTTCATAGTCCTGAACCAGCAATTATAGTCCTGAACCAGGTTTGATCTATATATTGTAAACACTGATGTTTAAAAAAAAACACCTTTGTCAGTTAGGACTATATTCTATAAGATTCTGTGAACATTCTGCACTACTAATCTTCATGAAGCAAGATTAATGCTTGTTTTGCAGTTTTTTGTACAAGCTCAAACTCTAGGGAGTATGATTGTAGCAAATTGTTTTTCTTTTGCCACAACTTGTTTCAGCCTTTCCATGTTGATAAGACTTCCTGTAGAAGATTGTAAGAACCCTTAGTAGTTCTACCCTGAATTTTCAGTTTAAGTGGTTTGATTTTGTCAAACACTTGTCATGCAAGGTGACTGAGTTCTGATTTCTGAGTGTTTGTTTGTTTGAATGATTTTCAATGCCAATACATATGCAAATACATAAAAAAGATAATCAAATACTTGTATAAACAAATATCAATGATTCAACACCCTATCATGCTTTATTAATTGCTGTTACAGGTGTGATTACACTGATAATCAGGTCTGATACAGAGTATATCAGACTGATTAAACCTATAAAAAGTGTTTGCAAAGACTATTCAAATTAAAAATTTGAATATTGAATTCATTTACAACATACCGATTGAATAGCACTTCTTCTAGGCACAATATGAAACCATACAAAGCAAATAGATAACTGATATAGAATATGCTGAGGTCTGATATGATAAAATGCTGATGCAAAACTGAGTTTGAAAGGCTCCTTGTATTCCACGAACTCTCCACAATGAAAGCACCTAAACGCTAGGCAATGTTAGCCACAAATGATACCATAAACCTTGACTTTAATCCCACAACCTGCCAACAGGATTGCTCAGATCTGCAATTCATCCTCCATGGTGCCAAATGCCACACAAACCCTAGCGGCCTGCAATGATCCAATTCAGATCTGCCCTCAAAAATGCATCAATTCCTTCATAATGCCTTATGATATCAATGAAAATCTAACCATCAATGGTCTGCAATCGATTATCCTCAAATCCCCTCAATATCAAATTGATATTCGGCACAAAACTTATCAATTTGATCTTCAAACCCTAGCTGATATAAATCTGCAGAAAAAGATGTCTTGTAGCTTCAATTTGATGCCAAGACTTGAAATTAAGCTGAATAGGAAACCCCGTATAGATTCACCTCTCAAGTGGCATTGGATTTTTGTCCAATCAACTAATTTCCAATGGTTTTCGTCTTCAAAAATCGCTGAACCTGTGTTGCAGCTCAAAGGAAAATATCCAATATGCAAATGACAAAATAGACAATGATGAAAATGACTCCCAAACATCTTATTTATAACCTTCAAGTGGAGCGTCCAAATTTTAAATATTTTATACAAGTTTCATCTCCACCAACATAATTGGGATTAAAATATTATTTTTTAATGCACTTTCCTTCTCCAAGTGGGACGTCCAACTTTGTCATTAAAATAATGTTTTATTTTGTCATTTTATTATAATTTATTTTCTCCTTTTATAAAGTGACTTTCCATTCTCCAATCTTCAAGTCATTTTACCGACTTTCCATTCTCCAATCACTTTATAAAGTACTCAAACTTAACTTCAATTTGGCTTAGGGTGAAGTCGACTTTCCTTTCTCCAAGTCACTTTGCGACAATGGCTCAACTAAACAAAAGGGGACATTACAAAGATTCACATGGTGCTGAAAAGTGGTCTGAAGATGTCTACAAGACTAAATTACATGCTTCATTGTAATTAAGTATAGTGTCTGTAACAACTTACTCTATAATCTCTAAAGAAGCAATCTAACTATAAATGAATCAGGAATACTTGATCTCATTAATTGTATTGATGGATTTTATTACATTTACACATTTTAGGTCATTGTGCCAAATATTTAGCAAGGCCTTGGCCAAAAATCAGACCACTCATCACTTGCAATGGAGTAACCTGTTTGTTTTCTAATTTTTTTTTCACTCCCTCTAGTTTAAAGTTAATATGTTTCTCCACTTCTTCAAGAATAATAGTGTTTAATTATTTAATTTTTATAATTGATAAACCTATCATAATTAATCATCTTTCTATCAATTTATATTATCCTTAATAATGTTGGCCGTTCAATTTCATTCAAGAAAGATTGAATCCGGGAAGGGCTGGAGAATCAGGTGATAGTCATGAGTCCTAGCTGGTCCATGTGATAGAAAATGCTATCAGAGCTAGGAGGTTTTGTTTAAACAAACCATTTGTGGATTGGGGGGATGGGTGTTGGAGGGGTAATTGTTATGCTTGTAGTTATCACATGTCATATATATGGTTGGTTTATGGAGGAGCCTATGTGGTCCGTGCATAAGCCTTTGTCCTAATTATGTAGAAGTTCCTAGACTAGTTGGTCTTATATTTTGTGTCAATTCATATTTGGCTTAAGCACTAAGGAGTTTCTCCTTCAAAGTGGCATTGCTTCCTTATTCTATTATAAAGTGATTATGACCCTACAGTTCTACACCTCTCCTTCATTTCATGTTTCTAAGCTGAATGACGTTGCTTTATTTCTGTGAACCGGTTGCAATTGTTGTACAACTATCAACTATCCTGACATTAATCCGCACTTTGGAAAAAGCTTAAACTTGTGAAGGGCCAGTGCCTTAGTACTAGAGCATCTGACAGTGGGGATGGGAACTCCTAGGTTTATGTGTTCTATGTGGTCCTTATATTACAGCAAATGAATACCATTGGAAGTGAGTATCATTAAGCTGTGGTTTCTAACCACATTTGTGCTAGTTTCTTCCTTGGAAAGCTTCAAATGCTTTTAGACTCCAAATGAAGCTTGTAGGTCAAGATTTATAGCAATAGCAAGGGGTTTGATTCTCTCAACAGTTTCAACTCCTCTCATTCAATGCCTATTTATAGATGTATGCAAAGCCTCCTGATCTCCATTGACCAAAGCTCTTACTGTGCTTGTTGAAAAGTTGCTACTTCCAGATCCCTGTGATATACTTACTTTTGCTGTATGGTCCACAAGGGTTTATCAAATCCTTCCCTTGAGTGATGGGTTCTGACCTGCTTACCAGTTCTTTAGCACTGGGAACTTAAGTATTCTGCTTGAAGTTTGTGGGTGCAGGAGGATTTTCTGCAAGAAGTTAACGTTATTACATTTAATACCTATTCCCAAGGTTTATGAGCTCTAACAAATACTAAAGACAACTTTAGAATTCACCTGGTATGTTGCCATGTTTAAATGTCAGATTGACTTTGGTTAATAAAGTCTCTAAACTTGGAGAAAGGCAAAAGGAAAGACTTCCAACAGTAATCAAATTTCTCTATCTGCTTTATGGTAAGAACTTAAGAAGTAGTAGCTGATGACATGATGGAATTGTTGAAATCTGTTATTCAAGTAGGCCCAGGTATATGCGTACAAGAAGTCAACAATTAACTCTTCTTGAATCTTGATTGTCCAATCGTAATCTAAGTTGTTCACATTGAAGGTCTTTATGATTGTAGTCTAGGACTCTAAAACCTTTGTTTGTTCACAAATTGCAGAACAGGGCTTCACTTTGTAGCAGTGAACTCTGAGGAAAATGCTCCATGGTCTACCATACCTTAACCAGATGCACTTGAAGTTGGTCTTACTCCATGCCTGATGCTGTTGTGGCACTAAATATACCAGTGAAATATGAGGTTAGCATAGATATGATTTGCTTAGTGTTTGAAATGGCATATCACAATATGAATTGGGCTCAATGGAGCTGCGTTGCCATTGGTTGTATTGAAAGTTAATTGAATTAATCGAACCATATGTTAGTGCTGCCAAATTACTACATAGATTGGTATGGGGTCTGATCCACACCTCTTTCCGGCCCATGTTCACACTTCGTTTAACAACAAATTGATAGAAATACTTACGGAAGTTCTCCCCTAAAATCTCCGTCTAGTATTGACTTTCATTCTTCCTGTAGAGTGTCTGTCTTGGAGTGCAATCAAACTTCTTATATGGTGCTACAACTAGGGATCATTGGCCTTGGAGATGGTGGCTCACTTTAGAAGCACATTTCTTCATTCTTCATTTGTCGTTTTAGGATTACAGTTGATTATATACATGTGGTTGTTAAGGCTGTTACTCTTAGGGCAAATCCATTATAAATACAGAATTATGATCTCATCTTATTAAAATATGTTTAGGTATGCTTCTGTGATTTTCCCTTTCAAATAGTGCTCCTCCTTAGGCAAATAATTGCTTTGTCCATGCAATTGTCATATAAAGATTAATTCCCATGCTCTGCTAATGTAGATGTCTTAATTCTATCCTGCTAAATTTCTGAGCAGTGCTCTGTGAACGTTAGTTTGAATGATCTGCCAATCTCACCAATACAGGGGCCCGGGCAGCCAACATACCATTGATGAGGTAGACTCCACAATTCAATGTTTGTACAAGGGGATCCTTAATTGGCCAAATCATATTGTCAGTCTTATTTTGTGGTATGGAAATGGTCTTAACCTTGAACGAACTTAGTATTCAGTACAGTTTGGTATATTAATATATTCCTTTCTTTAAAGGGAGAAAAGCTTTGACCAAGTCCTCTGCTTCAATGTTGCACTTCTCATGATTACTGATCTTGTTTTCCATATTTTTGGAAACTCACATAATTTGCCTTGTTTCATACCCATTTGATCAGAACACTTTGAATGAATGTCATTTTTCTTCCTTGACGTGGTCTTCATGAGAGATCTGGAACACTCTATTTGTGAGAGAGTACAGAGCTCCCATTTTTTGTGTCAAATGCCAATGAGAGGATGCCCAGAGGTATAGGTCAGTGTGAGATCTTCCTGTATGCCTGGTGGGCAAGAAAACCATCTCTTTTTCTAGATCTCATAACATCAAGGAAAGGCAATGACCCGAGCACTTTCCTTTGTGAATTGGATTTTGGTGCAGATGTTGCTAAATGGGAGTGGAATGCTTCTAAATTTTCTCTATCATGATGCCAATTAACATCAGTGTCATCATGTTATTTCCACCATTTAGGTTGAAGATGAAAAGAAGACCGAGCCTTTGCCTCAAATCTTTCCTTAAATATGTTAGCAACCACAAGGGATAATGGAGAATCCATCACAACCCCCTCAATTTGTTCAAACCAAGGGTCCTGGAATGAGAAGAGTGTAGAACGCGGGCAAAGCTTCACAAGTCTGGAGGTTTCATCTGTTATATCTTTAACAAGAGAGATGACATTCAACAATGGGATCTTGGTGAAGGGTGATCACACACTTTTCATATGCTTCTTGTCCTTTACAAATTGTGTGAATCCCTCAGTTTCTGATAAATGATGTAGTGTTACGAACTAGATGCTGAAGTCACTTTGCAAGGAAAGCTGCTAAGAGAGAGCTATGATTTTTTCTAATATACACAATAGGTTGTAGAGGGGCAACCTTTTTGTGAATCTTGGGCTGAACATAAACTCTTGGAGTAATTTCTTTGCTGGCAAAGGCAACCTTAAGGGCCAAAACATATTGATTTAAGCCCATTGATAGCAAGACATACCAAAGCATCAACAAAAGTAAATTGAATGAAATTAATAAAATATTAAAAAGGAAACAAAATTTAATTTATCTCAACATTGCAATGGTGAAAGGCCATTGGATGTAGTCATAAACATTTCCAAAGTCAAATATTAAAATACATAATGTCTTTAGTAGAACATTATTTCATGCCATCAATGATTGCAATGATAATTGTAAGGGTAAATTTTTGTATGATAAATTTGTCTGTTCTGAACAAACCAAAGAAGGAAGCAAATAGTTAAGGCTTAGGGCCATGTCTTTAGCTGTGTTTTAATACAAAACACTCAACAAGGTAAGTTGTTCGCCAACTATTGGTAAGCTGTCAACCCTCCACTCTTAAAAAAGCTTGATGTTAGGTTTATTGCTATATTTTTTCATTGCTTAATTCCTAAGAGCTTTTTGGTGTTTTAAAGAAGTTTAAAGTTGATAAAGTGCCATGTTGCTTTGTAAAATTTGCACAGGAAGCCATCTCAGTTTGTAGATTTTTTTTGTGCTGTTTGTAACAATGCCTTGTTCAATTATCTGAAGGGAAAGGGCTTGTCACATACGACTAGTTGGGAGACTACTTCCAAGGAATGTGTCTAGACTTCATACCCTTTTGCATGGCCATCTTGTTCCTTGTTAAGTTTTAGAGCTTGACAAAGGGGCTTGTGTGAGTACCTGTAAATTGCTGCATTCTAAGTTCTATGACTCCTTTGCAAAGTGTGCTTGATTCTCAATGGTTGAAAGAAACATTTGGATGCATTGTTGGAAGCTTGACTCCCATCCCTATTCAAAAGTATTTCTCTTGATGACAGTGTCAGAGGCATATAAATTGGCTAGGCAATGCTCGTAGTCATCCATACTTGATATAAGTGAGACCACGTGCTTGGAGGATTTGTGACCCTATTCCATTACAATTTAAATAAAATTCGGAGCCACAATAACAGAGTTCCCTTTTGCCATCTTTGTAGGAACATGGACTGTGTATCTGTTCCTGTACCCATAGTTTTGGTGGCCACATTTATATATAATATAGCTGTATCCTTATTCATTTACTGGTGTGCCCTAGTTTGATTGGAATCCCATCTCTGAACCAGTACCCATATAGAAGTGAACAACTTAAAGAATTTCAGAGGGTTGACAGAGAGACCTTATATTAATTGTGGTCCAACATTTCTCACTTGTAATTGGAGGTGGGGATTCCTCAACAAGTGAGGTTCCAAGTGAGCCGTTGGCACTAAAGGACAATCTATGTTCTTGTGGTTTGTACTTTGACATCTGAAGCTTGAGTTCCCTGGTCTTACTATTGATGTTTTATTGTTCCTTGAACGTATGCTTCAATCTACAGGAGCATTTATCTGCCATGAGCCCCACAAACAAGTTGCTGCTAGACCTGACAAAAGGGCTTATGATTGAGTTCCATGATCTTCTTATTTTACCTTTGGTTATTCTTTGAGGGTATGGTTATGGTTCAATCCATGTGCATGATTATCTGCCATGAGCTCCAAGGGCATTTGCTACAAGACCCAACAGAAGGGTCTGTGTTTCAACTTTCAATCAATCTTGCTGAATCCTGGAATGAAATGCTAGTCATTCAAGCTGGAACAAGAAGTTCAATACATTTTCGTCATATTAATTTGCCAAAGCATTTGTTTTAGATAAGCTTCCATGATTTTTTAACACCATGAGACTTCTACACCCTAGAAGCAGCTATAGCTAATCTGTGGTTTTTTAAGACATACAGCATGGCCAAGGTTTACTCTTAGCAACAAATATGTGATATGCTAGTATCTCACCAAGAAGTGATAGGAACACCATACTCCACAGAGAAATAAGTGTTCAACCCTTACCCTTGTAGAACTTTTTCACTTTGAAACTACTGTCCCCCTTATTCTTTTTCATTGTCCCGTGTTTTGATTTGATGGATAATTTGGTTCTATGTAGTGTGTAGGAGACCTTTGGATATTCTGAATTGAAATTGGAAAGAGATGAAGTAATTGCAGTATAAATGAATGGTCTGTGTAAGGACTATTGTAGCTTGGAAATTATCCTTGGTGCCAACTGGGCATGTTGAGAAAAGGGACAAACTAGTTTGAAGGAAAAAGTCTGGATTGATTGTCTAAAGGATGGTTTTAAGAACACACCTTCCACAGTTTCATGATCCAAAGAACAAACATTATGAAAACCTCACAAATTATATTGGAGGGCTGGAAGATGACTATTTTGCATGAGATAAATGAAGAGGCCAAGAGATACTAGCAAAATTTTCTCATGGAACCTTTGTTGCAAATAGATTAGACTTCTCAAATTATCTTACAACATTGAGAAGAGATGATAGTTGGATCTTTATCCTTGAAATCAAATAAGAGGAATCACATTTTATCTCTTTTGTGATGTACAGAAATGAATTAGAGGTCTAATGGCTTTCCACTAAGTTCTTCTGAGAACTTTGGGATATTGTGAATTCTTCTGATTAGGGATTATCAAGAAAACTACGGCTTGGAAACATATGCAGAAGTTACTAGGGATTATTAAGAAATCCAAAATTTCAGTAAAGAAACTATACCCAAGGACAGGTAGAAACAATTGCAGATTATCATCAAAATTAGACATCTTATTCTATGTTTAGAAGATGATGTTATTTGTTGATGAGTTAGAGATTCACACAACTAGACTGTAAAATTAGATTTCAAAGATTCTGTTTGTGGATGGAGAAATTAGTTGTTGAATAAGCTACGGTCCAAAATTTGGGATGGTAAACTCTATTTGAAAATCTCAACCTTATAATGGATGGTGCTTTTAATTAAAATTCTTAGATGAATTTGTTGTGAGGTTGCACATCCTACCAAATGTGTCAATTATGTGCAGCCAAATAGGATGTTAAGGTCTTATTCATCTGTTGTCCTATAGTAAAGGAACTTTGGGACATTTTCTTTGTAAAAGGCTGCTAAATTAAGCGTTCCATTGAAATTAGGGAATGAAGTAGCTTTCTGTAGGATTCTTAGATGTTAATATACATGGAGTTGGGTGCTGCTTTTATTTGCTGGCAGATATGGCTAGAGATAGAAAAAAGAGGAATCTGTATTAATGTCCACAAACAACTAAACTAGATCAATGGGACTTGAAAAATACATTTAGTTACATTAGATAAGTTCTAGGACAAACAGACCCTAGGTTAGGAAAAGTAATTAAAAAGTAAGCACTCAAGAAATGTAAGCAAAACACGGGTTAAACTTTGAGGTTTCGAATCATATAAGTATAGGTACAAGGAGCCTTGCGAAAGGCACCTCAATAAAAACATTGAGCTGATGTAGATCAAAGCAGGAGACCATGACACAAGAGTAAGACCAACACTAACACATGTTTGTAGCAACTCTTGGCTCAAAATAACCAACAACATCATTATCTATAGTTGTGAAAGGGCCAATTCAAGTATTACAGCTTTAGATCATAAGAGGTTGTCGTACCCTATTTGCCAACAGATTATACATGGAACAGGCATTTAAGAGCAGCAAATGCTAATTACTGTTCTTTCACAAGCAGTGAGATCTTTGGCAACAAAAATGAACTAGAGAATTCATAGGCCCATTCTTTCAGTGAAGCACTAGGATGAGATCAATTGAGGTAGAGAATCTATTTGTTATTTAATCTAATTTTTGTTCTGTGTCTGACAAGCAAGAAGAGTACTCAAAGGTCAAAAAATAATGGGATATGGATCTTAAACTTCTTGACTGCTCTTGATCTTCAGGATGATGAACATCCTCATCATGCACCTCGCTGGCATATAATTGCTCTCTGCTTTTAGTTGGAGCTATTGTTGGCTTTCCCTGTGACTAGTCCATAGACGAAATTGTTTTGCTGGCTCAACTATTTTGGTGCAGGATAGGGTTGTAATAATATTTCCATGCTGGATGTGTGGCCCTAGTGTGAAAAAATTATGTTTGGCAGTTTCATATGTGTATGGTTTCCATGTTTCATTGTTACACTGCTATGCATGCCAATGATCTAGAAGGGAATGTGTCTATCCAATATAAATTAAATTGCAGATCAAGAATTTCAGCCACTTGTTATAGTGGTCTGTGTCAACCGGAGAAATATTCTTAATGCCAAGAGGTGTAACTACAATGGCAGCAAGGAGGTGGATTGTAATGGAGTGAGTGTGTTAACAAAAACACTTTGACATAAATTTGATGGCCATTTACACATCATTAATAATGAGTAATTATATATAGTATCTTTTACATTATACTCTATTTTAATATTTTACACACCGTATAATCTTTAAAGATATAATTTAAATATTTAAATACCCTACACACACACACTAATTAGTAATAATAATTATACTAATTATAATTATTTAATGTAATAGAATAATTAATAATTATATAAATAAAAATATTATATATATAAATTAATAATTAATTTCTTTTAGATAGATGTATTTAAGATATCTATATTAGTTTAAAGAACAACGGGAGCAAGCTGCTTACATTTTGATGCAGTCAGGGGTCGGGTACCCATTGAAGGGCAACCAAACCGAGCAGCTCTTCACATGAACATGCTGGTAAATTTGAAAAGAAAGAAATATTGTATGATTGAACAGCAAACTCATTCAATATTCTATGAACTGTCAGGACCTCAACATCATACAGACCTATATATATATCAGCTTATAAACTTCACCTATAAATATCAGCATTTAAACTTCACCTCGGAATATGAACAACATCCAGAAATAACATGAGCAATGGACTGAAGTTTGAACAACCAACTCCTACAGACGAATAGCCTTGACAAAATGACTGACTCTGGGATATAACAATATACAGAATTTGCTAGTTCAATAACAAAAATTGACATAAAACTTTCTAAAAACAAAATTAATCCATGTTTGGATCAGTTGCGACCTGCTACACTATTTCCACGCAAATATTGGATTTCTACGATTCTACTGTCGAACTAATTTCCACACATGAACTTTTACAACCATGATTCTACTATGAAACTCTTAACCAAAACCAACAAAATCCTAAGATATTACTCTCCAAACGTCTTTGAACTTTTTCCATACTCGGCAAATTGCCTTTCTCCACATGATATAGAGTAAGACAATCTATTTCAAGCATTATGAAGGTGGTAGCCGCCATGGTTAGGAACATTAAGATACCTATTCTATTTTTCTAGGACATGTTGAAGCCGATAAAGGAAAACACCAGCCCAAAGCTGTCAGTATTTACTTTTCTCTGCGCCAATGTTAAAATAAGGAAAGACACCAGTTCATTAGCTGCCTTCCACTTGCTTTATTCTCCATTAGCCACCAAGATGGATTTAGATTGCACGCCCAGATTAAAACAGAAATAAATTCCCAATCCGTCGGTGCTAAAGATAGGAGTTTGCCAGCTGCCACTTCATCGGTGAAGAATAATTTTTGCATCATATAATGAAACACCAATAATATGCAATTTTATGGATGTTGCCTTCAGCAAAGATTAAGAAGTTGCGATCTTGAGGGCCCCATCTACTTAGCAACAGACTTATAAAATATAAGCGATATTCAAGCTCATGTGGAATTAACGCAAGGAATGAAGTCCAACAAAGTGGATAAAATGTGGGACCCAGTAGACTGAAGAAAGTCTAGCAAAGTAATATATAGACTGGTGGTAGGGATGCTCCTGCATCATACTCGCTAGGTAAAAAGTTTGTGACCATAGTTCACAAATTTGAGCTAATGATGAAACCCCAAAATCAGTGATTTTAGAAGATTTCCTCTGTTGCTTCTTCCAACATTTAACAGGAATAAATCCTACTTCCTTCTGCCAAACTCCTTCATTTTTCTCACCTCTTTTGCTTGCACTTGTAAAAGTCTTCTCTCCCACCTCTAATTGCTGCAAATGAACTCCTTGTTGTATGCCCTCTTGAGAACATTCTTTAACCATTACCTTTTTACTTCCTCTTGTCTCCATGTTGATTTGAAGACAATCCTCTTTTGCTGCCACATCTTTATCAACCAGTTCTTCAACTGCTGCTGCAACATTTCCTTCTTGTTCTACACCTTCACTTTGCTTCTCATACATATGAGCATGTGGGACTGAACCACACTTTTTCCTTTTCTTCACATTCTTTACCTTTTCTTGTTCTGCAGATTGAACAAACACGTTAAGGTAATCAAGAGATCCCACAAACACTTTTTCTAGTTCTTCATCATGCCTCATAGACATGCTGTCCAACTCATCTCTATTTCTTACATAATTTGTGCTTACACGATGGACTCCAAAAGGCGCTTTTTCAACAACCTCCATGGATGTTCTATCTTCATTCTTCTTTGTCATATGCATGGTCTTTAGCCATGGTCAACTCATGTGCACTAATGGTCACTTTAGCCACCTCCACTATTTCCTTCTTGGAAACCTGAAACTCTTCTTTGCTGTCCTCAACCTTTCTTCCCTGCAAAAGAGAAATATTAAGTTCTTTTTCTTTTTCTTTCAATGAAATCTCAACCTCTTTCCTATCATCAAATAATAGGTCTCCTTTGATTTCACAATCTATCACTTTTACATCCTCATTCATAGAGATCTCGTTTTTTATGCTTGCTGCAAAACATGCCTTATTTTCCTTTATTTCACTTAGAAGTTAAAAACTGCGTTCTAGAAACTAAGCATATCTTCAGATTGCTACCCACTCCTTCCTTCCCATCCTTAAGATTTAGTGTGTATTTTTTTTTGTTCTTCACACCATCATGAATAGCCCTTCTATCATATTGCTAGGGTCTTCCAAGAAAAACGTGGCAAGCATCCATAGGCATGACATCACACAAAATTTGATCTTGATATATCCCAATGTGAAAGTCAACTCAACACTGCTCATTTATCAGAAGCTGATGCTCCCTTTGCAGTCATGATGCTTTGTAAGGTCTTGGATGTTTGATTCTTTGCAGCTTCAATTTCTCCACCATTTCATTAGATACCAGATTGTCCGTATTTAGTAATTTACACTATCTACTACAACTTTACAACACTTACCTTTGGAATTACAGATGGTTTGAAACAAATTCCTCCTTTGGGCTAGTTCATGTTCTTTTTCTGTTTTCAGCAATACCCTCTTAATCATGAGGGCTTCTCCTTGCTCAAGCTCCATTGTGTGTCAAGATGATGCTTCATACTCTTCATTAACTACAACTTGATTTCTTCTATAATCTAATGGTTCTTGTGGACACTCATAAGCTCTATGACCTTCCTCACTACATCAATAACAAGTGAAACTTCTACCTCTTCCTCTTCCAAAGACTCCTCTTCCTCTGAAGGTGTTTCCTCTTCCTCTAGTATCTTGATTGTATACTTCATCACGAGAAGTGCTAGACTCCTCTTCATTGTTTTGTGGCCTCTTGTCTTCACCAATTTGTCCTCTTCCTCTTGAGTTGTTTTGTTGCTTCCTAGCTAATTTCTCTTCAGCTCTCAAGGCACACTCATAAGCTTCTTCTACTGCTCTCACTCAAACCATACTAAGCTCATCTTGAACAACAAAACAAAATCCATTGATAAATCTTGCAACCTTTTCCTGATCATCCTCAACATGACCAGCTCGTATGCTATGCTGATAAAATTCTTCAGTGTATGCGTGGACACTTAATTCCTTCTATTTTAGATTGTGCAACTGTCCTAGCAAATTGAGATGATAATTAGTGGGAAGAAATTTTAATTTCAACTTTGCTACCATCCGATCCTATGTCCGAATATTCTCCTTCCCTTTCCTTTGTCGATCCATTTGCACATGATCCCACCAAAGGGATGCATGACCCCTTAGATTGGTACTTGCCAATTTCACCCTTTGTGGGTCTTCTACAGATTCATACTCAAAGCATCTTTCTATCTTTGAGATCCAATCAATCAACTCTTCTACATTCAAACTTCCTTTGTAGTATGGAATCTCCATCCGTGGTCGATTTCCGAAAAGAGACATAGCCCTTATGAAGGGCTCGTTCATATACCCCCCTCCTTGTCCTGTTGGTTCTTCTATTGCTTCTTCTTCTTTTTCTTCTTCACTTACATTCTCCACTAGTACTCCTCTTCTTTGTGTCATTTCCAAGGCTTCTAGCCTTCTCAATATCTCTACTAATCCATTGTCTCCATGAGCCATCTTCTTCTCTAATGAGTTTATGAAACAACAAACCAGATTCCACCCGCTTTGATACCAATTGATGTAGTCAGGGGTTGGTACCTATTGAAGAGCAACCAAATTGAGCAATTCTTCACATGAACATATTGGTAAATTTGAAAAGAAAAAAAATTGTATAATTGAACAACAAACTCATTCAATATTCTATAAACTGTCAGGACCTCAACCTCATATCCTTATATATCCTTTTATATATATCCTTATATATATATATATATATATATATATATATATATATATATATATATATCAGCTTATAAACTTCACCTATAAATCTCAACATTTAAATTTCACATCGGAATATGAACAACATCTAGAAATAACATGAGCGATGGACTGAACAACCAACTCCTACAGACGGATATCCTTAACAAAATGACTCATTCTGGAATATAACTGTATATAGAAGTTGCTAGTTCTATAACAGAAATTGACATAAAACTTTCTAACGGAAAAATTAAGCCATGTCTGGATTAGTCATGACCTGCTACACTATTTCATGCAAATATTGGATTTCTACGATTCTATTGTCTAATTCATTTCCACACATGAACTTTTACAACCATGACTCTACTATCAAACTCTTAACCAAAACACACATGAACTTTTACAACCATGACTATACTATCAAACTCTTAACCAAAACAGACAAAATCCTAAGATATTACTCTCGAAAGGTCTTTGAACCTTTTCCATACTTAACAAATCACCTTTCTCCACATAATATAGAGTAAGACAATCCATTTCAAGCATTATGAAGGTGGTAGCTGTCGTGGTTAGGAACATTAAGATGCCGATTCTATTTTTTGAGGACACGTTGAAGCCAATAAAGGAAAACGCTAGCCCGAAGTGTCGGTATTTACTTTTCTTTGCGCTAATGTTACAATAAGGAAAGACACCAAGATGGATTTAAATTGCATGCCCAGATTAAAATAGAAGTAAATTCCCAAGCCATTGGTGGTAAAGATAGGAGTTCGCCAGCTGCCACTTCGTTGGTGAAGAATAATTTCTGCGCCCTATAATGAAATGTCAATAATATGCAATTTATGGATGTTGCCTTCAGCAAAGATTAAGAAGTTGTGATCTTGAGGGTCCCATCTACTCAACAACAAACTTATAAATTAAGCAATATTCAAGCTCATGTGGAATTAACGCAAGGAATGAAGTCCAACAAAGTGGATAAAATGTGGGACCTAGTAGACTGAAGCAGACTCTAGCAAAGTAATATAAAGATTGTCGGTAGGGATGCTCTTGCATCACATTTATTTTCCCTAAATCGAATAAGCTCTTTTAAGAGAAAGTGAGATTAATAGTTAGTATAGACATTTGAATGTGGTGGGTAGTAATTCATATTAAAAGCACCAAAAGTCTTGCCAATTGGGACGAGGCTAGAGGATGAAAAGGCCAGAGTGGTAGATATTCTAATAATTATTATTCCTCCCACAAACTAACCTCCCACATACTAACAAATGCTTAGAGTGCTTATGTGCTTTGTGGGTCCCAATGCCTTTTGATTACTAGGAACATACATGAGAGAAAGCTCATTTAATTAATGACTTGAGTATGAAATTACTCACATTGTGAGAAATGTCACCAAAACACATTATCTAAATCATACTACACTACAAAAACCCCAATTACTTACAACTAGAAAAATATTGGATTGTCATAATCCCATATTGATAATAATTGTGAGACAAAAAAGTCTTACAAGTTATTACCTGCATGAAAAGCTTTACCAATTGAAAAAGAGGCCAGAAGGTGAAAAGTGCTAAGTGGTGGATTTTCTAGTAATCATTGTTCCTTCCCCATGCTAACAAATGCTTAGAATGCTCGTGTGCTTTTTTGGTCCTCTTGCCTTGTGATTATTAACAACATGCAGTAGAGAAAGTCCATTGAAGTAATGGTTCATGAAACAGGTGGTCATGCTTATGTGCTTTGTGGGTCCTGATGCCTTTTGATTACTAGCAACATACATGGGAGAAAGCTCATTTAATTAATAACTTGAGTATGAAATTACTCACATTGTGAGAAATGTCACAAAAACACATTATCTAAATCATACTACACTACAAAAACCCCAATTACTTACAACTAGAAAAATATTGGATTGTCATAATCCCATATTGATAATAATTGTGAGACAAAAAAGTCTTACAAGGTATTACCTGCACGAAAAGCTTTACCAATTGAAAAAGAGGCCAGAGGGTGAAAAGTCCAAAGTGGTGGATTTTCTAGTAATCATTGTTCCTTCCCCATGCTAACAAATGCTTAGAATGCTGGTATGCTTTTTTGGTCCTCTTGCCTTGTGATTATTAACAACGTGCAGTAGAGAAAGACCATTAAAGTAATGGGTCATGAAACAGTAATCGTGGTGATGATGTGAGAACGAAAATATTCAACATAGTCAAAAACCCTACAAAAATAGAACATATAAATTCATATTAAGTTGTTTGCATAAAAGCATGTGCAATTTATTTTGAAGAAGTTTTTAAAAATGAAGGTCAAAAATGACAGTATGAGGGAAATGTTATTGTAATTCCTTAATTCCTCCTTTGCATGCAACTAGTATATTTTCACAAATTTGTAATGAACTAGATTTTCTCATGTGTATGTAGGGAGGGAGAATCTTCTTTTAATTGTGGTTTTGCACACTACATACCCATTAGATCTTTTCCAATCTAAGCCCTTAATTGAGAATGTCATAGACCCTTACTTTAATTTACATTTTTTCCACATCTAATTTAAGATTAGGAATAGCCTTATTGCAATTAACATTATACTCCAACGTGATTTGAGGCCAAGTTGAGGTACTCATGGCCCATTGACAAATGTGAGCCTCAGTTGACGTAATTCGTGTTCTAAGGGTTGGAATGAGGGTCATTTGAGGTAACACATGGCCTACTGAATGATGTGAGGCTTAAATTGAAGAATCTCATAGGCCATTGATGTGGCTGAGTTTCAATAGAAAGACCTTGTGAGACAAATTGAATTCTTAATCAAGGTAACTTGTGATAATGTGGAAGAAGTAAATTTTGTGGTGATGTTAAAGAATTAAAAGTAGAAAAGATTATCATACTCTGTATGCTTGGCAAAGATGGCAATTCTGGTTGTTGTCCCAAATTTGTGGTTCCTCAAGCTAGTGAATGTCAAGGAATATATGTCTTTGGATGCGGTTTGATAATGATCTTCACAGTTCCTTTAGTCTAAACCTATAGTGTTTTGATTACCAACATTGGGTGATTTATATATGCATGGTATCATTGTCAAGAGTTGTTGTCTTGTATTTTGCCATTGTGCAGGCATCTTGAATGCTTCTTCAGTTGTTTAATTCTTGTAGGTTGTTCTGCTATACAATCTATTGGGAATTTAATTCGTGGTGACTTGCTATCTATTTACTGGTTGCTAAAAGAGCAATTTGGGCCCCTTATGTTTCTTTCATTTTGAGCATTTTTTGGGATAAGAAGACTAGTCTAGAAAGTGTTTTGTGATGATTTATCTTACTAAGCTTTATGGTTAGCCTTTTGCTATTTTTAGTATTTTTTTATTACAGAAAGTTTGAAAACCTTCCCTCTAATTGTATAGACATGGTGGGATACCAAACAGTAGTTTATAAGAAAGAAAGTCAAATATGTTACAAAACATTGTTAGACGATTATGATTAGATGTCTGTACCCTCCAAGAAAGGAGCTAAATGCGATATCTCCACATGTATCATAGATAGGTGTCACTTAACATTCATGATCAAGTTGTCATTTGATATTATAATCGATAGGTTTACGATATTCATCGAGCCCAATCTCAATAGGAGGGCACACACACAATTAGGTTTGTGGGAAAACAAACAATCTATCTTATATTCTAAGCACCTCTTTGCAAAAAATACAAATAGTCTTTCAAGAGTTTAGTAATTAGACTTGAAAATGTAGATAGTATCTTAAGAATACAATAACTAGGATCTCAACAATGTAGATAGTTTTGCCAACATATTATATTTAGGTTCATGTGAACACAAACAGTCCCTTGTACAGTAGAGCGCCAAGATTATCTATCTTTAGGTGTAGTAGGAACACAACAGCCCCTCTCACTCTATGGACGCCTTTCCATTTGGCTACCCTTAACCTTCCTAAAGGGAAAAGAATTACTAATTAATTAATGATTATGTTTGTGTCTTTCAAACTATCATCTCCATTTGATCTTCAGGTGTTCTTTTTGTTTGGAAATACCAATTCAAATGGGGACTTTATTTTATTTTTTTAATGTCTTTTCTTATAACGTCTCTATTATTTTGGACCTATCTTTTATGTATATCGTTATTTCAGTGGTAGGTCCTATTTGGAAATCGTAATCTGAATTCTCGAAGCCCAATTTTTTTTTGTCAAAATTCCAGTAGGCAGGGAAACTAAAACATAGAATGCAAAGAATGAAATACAATTTATTCCACCCGAACAATCTGCAATAACATTTTACAATCACCCAACATTCAGAAAAGAGTATTCTGTATTCTTTACCATTGTTTATTTGATAATGCATGGATCTTATAAAAAATAAATTCTGAGTCCAGATAAGTTTATTCAAGTCAATCATCCTAATGCATAACTACATCTTCCACACAGCCACACACCATAATGATTAATGGAATTGGGTCCAAATTCTTGTTACAGTAACAGGAGGTTGTTATAGCTTACTATTTATCAATACAAGCCGTTCCTAAGCTATTATCTATTGCAAGTTTGTCTAGTGATTGCCATACACATTTTAGAGCCCACACATTGCATACTTCCTTTTATGCAGTTTTGTATACCATACCTTGGATTCATAGGGACAGACATTAAGAAATGCATTGTTGTAAGTAAACTGGCATTCCAAGTGTGAACAAAAGTGAATTAACTTACTCTAAATTTCTATGATGTTTTTTTAACCCAATCAATTTTTGAAAATGATGAATTCTCTATTGTTTCTACTGTGTAAAAGCTTTATTTCTATCTAATATGGGAAAGTTAGGAATTCTTGTCTCAAATAACTTAATAAGTGATAAGACTAGTTTTCTGTAGTGTACTGTTGGAACTATTTGTACGGGTTTTTCTTTAGTTCTAGTACATGCTAATATATGAGAGTCTTATATACTTATTTGCAGACATTTAAAATTCTGGTTTGTATTCCTGACAATAAAATTATAATCTATAGTCTTATCCAAGTATTTTATTGTTGAACTATTGGTCCTTAAATGGTTGAATCCCTTGAAGAATAGCTATGCTGCTAGTTCGTTGGAAGTGTAATTTTTTTATTTAGCATTTATAATGGAAGTGTATGCATTAGAGAGTTTCTTATTGTTCTTCTTAAACGACATTCAAAGCTTTTGTAGATTATCTGGTAGATGATGTTGCTTTTAATTTTGAATTCCTGATAATACATTTATAAAATTATAATCTGTAGTCTCATCGAAGTTCATTCATTGTTGACCTGTTGGTCCCTAAATAGCTGTATCATCCCTTGAACATTAGCTATTTTACTATTTTTTGTTATCCTATGATAACATGTAAATCAGGTTTACATGTTGCCATGGAGATCCAGTTACATGCTGAAGGGGAATTCAATCTTTTGGGTGGAAAGTCCAGTTCATATATATATATATATGAGCAGTTGGATGGCACATGGTTTTGTGAAAAACAAATTTTAACTTCAAAAAGAAAAAAAGTACTAAAAAAGTGCCAGGATAGATTCAGAATTTCAGACTGATTTGGTATGGCTAAAAAATCCAGGTCCGAGATGATTTAGGTCAGACCCTGCAGGATTTCTGTAATTATGCTCTTGACTGTTTGAACGTAGATCAAATTCTGCGAGTTGGATGTAGAAAACAGAAAATAAATGAAGCTTATGATCTTGTATACCACTAGGGTAAGCTGTCAAAATAGTACAACCTCATTTTATCCTTGAAAATTAGGAGAGTTGGTCTAGTTTGGTATATTTTCCCCTAAAACTATACCTTTCTAAGATTATGATTGAAGACAGCAGTTGTTAAATGTTTCATAATAAAAACATTTCCCAGTTATATATGCCACTGCCTAATGGTGTCATTGTTGATGGACTTGTAACTTATTGGGTACACAGCTACTCCCCACTTGGACATTTTTATCTTGGTGATTCCAATTTTTTGCAATAACATTAAATCACGTTTTTGCTACCTGTGTTTGGTGAAGAACCAATGTCTGCTTGTTATAGATGCTTTATTTGAGACTTTGAGTATTATGTTTGCAATATGATAGGATATATGATGTCACTATCTGTGTTGAGCAATCTACTTCGCTACCTGTCTTCGTTGAAGAACCAATGTCTGCTTGTTATAAATGCTTTTGGTTGAGCATTATGTTTGCAATATGACAGTATATATGCTGTCACTATTTGTGTTGAGCAATCTGCTTGGCTTCAGAATAGTTGTTTCAGATTATAGTTTAATTACTCTCTCTCTCTCTCATTTGGAAACTTCAGATTTGTAATTAAAATGTTCTTTTATGACAGGCGGAGAGTGCTATGGCTGCATTAAACTGTAGTGGTGCAATTTTGGGGTCTCTGCCCATTAGGTAAATCCTGGATCAAATTCAAAAAGAGGCTTTTTCATTCTATATAATTTCAAACTTATGGACATTATTGTCTCTGTATTTTAGGGTAAGCCCATCGAAGACCCCGGTGAGGCCACGCAACCCTCGTCCACTGATGCATTGAGCAAAAGATCCTTTACGCTGATTCCGGATTTTTTCTGAGCCAGGTCATCAAATATGACCACTGCTCAGTTGTAACTAATTTATTGAGCTACATGTAAGCCAATTGTGGTCCTACCAAGATGGATATATTGAAGGGGCTACTCATGCAAAATCTTCTGCATACATGTTGCCCATTATGAGCAGAATATTCATCTGTCTATAGGTTTCTTTGGAACTTTGATTATATAAGTTTGTTCCCTAGGTAGAGATCTTGAATAGATGTTCTTTTATCTATCTCATGTAAAGAGGAGTATGGCCACATGTTTGCACAAGTAGAGTTGCATGCAAAGTTTGGTAAATTTGACTTCTTCAAGTTGAAAAATCATACTTCTTTGGAGGACATTTGCCAGTGAACATAGATCTACAAAATGCATTCATAAGCCCTGCAGATGCACTTGTCACTAATTATTGACAGAATATCATCTGAGTTTATTTTCTAAACGTGAAATTACTTTGTTGATGTGCAAAATTGCAAATAGCTGGTACTATAATTTTATATTTATCTTCATGCGCTGCAATCTTATTTCTTCAGACCCCTGGTGTAGACATATTTCCTTTTAGTATTTGTCAAATTGTTCTTAAGCAATGTGTTTTGAATCAGTTGGTTGCTGGAAATGTTCTAGATTAGTCTTTTGAGGCCAGCTGCATGTATACCAGACAACTTTTGAATTGAAAAGAGTGTTGGGATGCAGTTTTCTTATGCAAAGAATGTTGGATTATAGGTTGCTAATGGAAACCGTGTTACAGTGCAATCTATGGAAATTTTAAATGGAACAATTTGGAGCTTATTGATTTTTGTCGATATAAAGAGATATTAGGCAATTTTTCTTTTTAATATTGTATTCTGGTGTTTATAACAATCATCCCATATTTATGATGTGGTGACTTGGTGAGTATGACTATATTCTGTTTTCTAAATTTATCTTCATTTGGTAGCAGACTAGAAGAAAATTTCCTTTATCTATACATTTTTCCCTCACAAATCATGATGGAAATGTGCAGGATGATATTTTACTTACATTTCTAAGGCTCATTTATTATTCGAGAATCATCTGATTCGTGATGCAATTTCATATCAATATTTAAATTAAATTTGTCATATATTTCATAAATGTGTAAAAAACTAAATACAATATATCAAGTCATTGGTTATAAGTTTGATTTAGCTAGACGTGTGCTTGTTGGCATCTGTTATGCTAAGCATGTCTCGTCCCATGGTCTCTCCAGAGAGTTTGGTCTGTTTAATGAAATCAGCTTTTTCATCTTTTGGTATAAACTATAAAGTAGCTTCTTAATTGCAGAAGTATTGACTTTTTTGGTCACTTATCTTTTTTTTTTCTTTTCTTCTATTTGTAGGAGTTTTTTTTTACCTTCGCGATTGCTGGAGGTAGACAAACTAACATCTCTCTGATACTCTTTGGGCACATTAACATACACAAATTAACATCCCATTGTAGTATAATTCTGATATCTTTTGGGCACATTAACATCCCAACAAACTTCCCATTGTTAAGCATTCTGGTAGTTAGGAGTGGTTAATGAATTTCTTGGTCAAATATTGGATTTTTGAGGCTCTCACTAACTTTTGCAGAAGCTAATGTTTTGTGCAGGTTGTTGCCCCTTATCATGATTTCAGTTCTGCATCTGTTTGGGGATGTTTTGCAATTTGAATAAACTTTCTTCCATTGGCCCTTGATTTTTTTGATTGCAAGTTAACATATTATTCAGATTGTGGAGCCTAACCCTGATTTCAGTTCTGTACTGTTTGGGGATAGTTTGCAATTTGAATAAACTTTCTTCCATTGTTCCTCAGTTCTTTTTGATTGCAAGCTTCGTACCTTTGCAAACAAAGCTCTCTTTTTTTGCATGTAAGCAGAAGTGTAGCTTTCACAGAAAATGTTATCCTTCTCGAAGTAAGAAGTTTTCTCTATATTCATGCTCAAATGCACTTTGTTTTATCAATAATGCTGAAATAGGCAACTTAAACACTAGACTAAACGTTACAAGGATGTTTAACAATTAAGCAACTAGAGATGTGCTCTACAATTTCTTATATAAAAAAATATGTTAATTTTTATGTTACATATTATCTACCATTTTGACATGAGTGCCTGTTTATAAGGAAAACTCCATGAGTAATCCTCGTATGCTGCCTTCTAAATGATTGGGTTAAAATGGCGAGAAGGATTGAAGATTGTTGAGAAGTTGATGAGATGAAGTTGTGAAAGGATCACTCTAAACAAATTTATCGAAGATCAGGTTGAGGGGAGGAGTGATGGGAAAAAGTGGGCAAATGCTACTGAAAGTGGGTTGGATGGGGTAGTTAGCTTAGGAGAATGGGAAAAGTCGTGAATTCTTGAGTAGCTTTGCGCTTCTGAAAGCTAGACTAAGCAGATGCCAATTTTAAACAATTAAGAGAACAATTAGTTTAGTTGCTAAGACAAGCAATGAAATAAAGAAGCGAGTACAATGGACTTCAATACAGTTAAAATCATAGACATTCTTTGAGCTGAGCTGAATCTCCTATGACATCTCCTCACCTGTATCTCCACTCTTACCATTCCTACATACAGCAAGGTACTGATCAATGATCCATCTACGAATAACAGACATGAGCTGAAAACATTTTGATAAGCACACAATGCAACAGTGAGACCTTTTCTGACCAAGAAAGCAAAATGCTGCTACTTAAAAATGGCAATTCTGCACAAAGTGTAATTCACAATAGATGAGATCTAACAAAGCGTTTGACTGAAAAATAAAGCTCTAAATGTAGAATTATGGGGACTTTTCCTGGTACACAAGCACTTAAAGGTTGGATTCAAGCCAATTGGAGCCCTGTCGGTTCAATAAATGCTCTGATGATGCCAAAAGGCTATTTCCTGATGGTCTACTTTCAAGAGGGACATGACATGGTGTTTAGGGAGGTCTAAATTGTCATGTCCCTGCATTATGTATTATTCATTCAAATCAAAGATATGAATGATATTATAAATTGAATATATTTAAATAATATTTATTTAAAACAATTAAAAAATATATTATTATTATATTTATAAATAACACATAAACAATAATAATATATTATAAATATATCTAATAATATAAATATAAATATTCTTATATTTATCTTATATTATATTATAAATATAAATAATATAATATAAATCATATATCATTTACTATGATATAAATGATATAATATAAATAATACAAAATAAATAATATATCATTTATTATAATGATATAACATAAATACAAATAATATAAATAAACTATATGTTAAGGGAGTTACGTATGGTTACCACAGGTCATAGAAGGGAATAACATAAAGTAATAAAAATTATGAAAGGGTAAGTATGTCTTTTACCACCAGGCATAATAAATATCCCTTGAAAGGGAAATAAATAAAGAAAAGAAGATGGGCAATAAATAAATAATATCCCATAAATAAATATATTTAGATCCGCATTATATTTATATATATTTCTGAGTCATAACTAGAAAAGATATCATAAATATATATAGGGAGGAATTATTCAAGTAAAAATAAATATAATAATAATAATAATAATAATATATAATAGTAAATATATATTTATTCATTGCATAATATAAGGGCATTCATATATGCCGATAGGAGCTCTTAACTAATACAAACAAATATCGAGTATCAAAGTTTAATAATATTTATTTATTAAGGGTGGTGACGAGTGGTGAATTGCACCCCTTCAAACTTATAAATATTAATGGGCCCATCTAACAAAAGAGGAAAAAGGAATAGAAAAAGGAATGAGGAGAATAAATATCTACCGCATCCAAAAGGTACCTGCAGATCGTCTGAACAGCAGGTAAGTATTTTAATATATTTAATTATTAAGATGTAATATATCTATATATATGTGTGTAAATATATATACATAAATAAATATATATATATACAATAATATTAATAACATATATAATAATACAATATAGAGATATTATTAATATTATAACAAATATTATAATATATAAATATTAAAGAATAGGCAAAAGAGAATAGAATCCAGTGAGTAGATTCAACAAGACAAGTAGCATAAAGAGGTACGTGCACTTTCCTTATTAATAGGTTAGGCAATATAAATGTTGTAGAAGAATAATATGAATATAAATGGACTGTCAAGTTAATTGGTATAATTATGATGTTAACTATAAATAAATGTACTTAACTTAGACAAAACTATGAATGCACAGAAACTAATATAATGAATAAATGTAATGATATATGATCAATATTAATATAAGGCATCTTGTGTTAAATGCCAATAAGAACAATTATGATATTTATGAAATCAATTAAAGATACAGTAATGGTATGTTCATCTCATCACTTCTATTTCCCATAACCATAGGAGAGGCGGTCTTGTTAGGTAAAGGCGGGGTAATTCCATCACGATGGATTGGAGAGGGTTTAACGCGCCCTAGACAAGGATGCTAGGGAGAGGCGGAGTAATTCCATTCCCAATCGCATTGGAGAGGGTTCAACGCGCCCTAGACATATAATTTCCCCATCCATGGTTAAGGAATAGAAGGAAGATGATATGGGAAGATGAACTTAGATTATTACTTCTATATTTCTCTATTACTTCATCCTTAAAGGAATGTTAGGTCTTGTGGGGAGAGGCGGAGTAATCCCATCTGTAAGAAGGCCCGTAGGCTGGGACAAAGTCTCCCGTAGGCTGGGTCAAGAGATAAGCCCGTAGGCTGGGACATAGTTCCCGTAGGCTGGGTCAAGAATGGTTTCAGCGTGCCCTATACATGTAAAGCCTAGTTCTATGAGGAAGAGTAATAAGGAAAATATGCGTGATTGAATTATGGAACGTATTATAGAATAGTTATCAATAGCAAGTAACAATTAGGAAATAAATAATCCTTGGAATGATGTGAATACATTATCATTGATCTTATTTGATCTATTCATCGAAAAATTATTAATCTATAATATTTCTAATGTCTCCTTGAGAAGCACTTTGAATGCAAATTTAGGTTTAAATGTTTCCTCTAGAAAGAGGGACATTACATAAATAACATTGCTCTCCTATCTTCAAGCCTATGGAAGATTTACCAAGCATCGTATTGGTTTGCATTTGATCCCACTTCTTCCCATTGAGAATTGGCACGGGTCCTCCCCGAGAGAAATTGTAGGCAAATATGTGATAGTGTTTAAGATGATATGAGAATCTTGAATTATGTACGCTTTTGTGTCAAATTGGAATTGGACAAGACATTCCAAGATAGGATCATTCTTAATTTGAATGGATTTTAATGAGAATAACCCATTGATTATGAAACTATCCTATTTTGTGGTAGTTGTAGTCATTAAGCTCAGGGTTGTCTTAACAAAGCAAACCCCATGCAACACTGACAACTAAGATCTGCCCACAAAAAAAACCACAAAACGATCTCTAAGACCTTTTGAATCAACCACTGCCACACCAACTACTTGCTATGAATCTCCAAATCTACCCCAAAGAAGAAAACAAATTTCAGAGCTTATTGAGGGAAGGGAAAGCACATGTATCATCTACTCAACTTGTCCTAAGAAATCCCTTTAATTTACTAGATACAAACATGGAAGCCATGTAAGCTATTACAGATCTGCCACTCCAATCCACAGATCTCCGCAACGTATTCCTACAAGGTTAGTTACAAAAATCCATATCTCCATTATGAATGTTCTCAACATTTCTTCTTTTAGCCATACTAGGCACAAATCCAAGGTACCAACTCCTGTTGGCAGTAGGATCTCATTACAAGCCCGTTGAATTTATGGGACTCCATATCCACACTCCATCAAGAAAAAAGTAAATTCACTTAGGGAGACAACAAATGTTGAAGATGATCTAAATATACAAATATTAGTAGAGAAAACATTACAAATATGGGCTCCTAAAATAGTCATGAGATCTTCATCGTGCAACCCTTTAGAGTAGGAAACTGTCATGTCCCCAAGGCATTGTTTAAATTAAAGATTTAAAATGTCATGTTAAATATCCTAGCCATAGGCCATTAATAAATATATATAATATTATAAATATATAATATTATATGATAGTATCTATAAATATTTTAAATATTAACCGATATATTATATTTATAAATAACCAATACAAATATAAATATTAATATTAAAATAGCATATTATTATTATATAATAATAATATATAATAATAAATATAAATGTTAAAATTAATATTAATATTAATATTAATTATTATTATGATTATAATATATTAAACATATTTATATAAATGAATGTAAATCATACATTATATAATATATTAGATTGCCTTTAAGACAATCCGTCAACGTAGCAGCAACTAATATATTTATAAAAAGACATGACCTTTGTGAAAAGGTAGTCATTGACCATTTAAGAAAATATAAAGGTAGAGAGTGGACGAAGCAATGAAAGACAACAAAATACAAGGAAGCAAGCAGATATAAAATTAATAATTTATGAGTTTGAATTACAGACATGATTAATTGCTGGGGAAAATAAGATAAGTATGCTACACCTATATTCCCAAATAAATAAATATCTATAAGTTATTTCATTATTTTTTTATACGGAATGATATTAATTAAAGGGATTATAATATGAATGATATTAAAATATAGATTTAAGTAATAAATTGAGTAATATAAGAAAGCAATATTATAAATAATATATTATTAACAAATATCAATATTAGTGATTAAATATTATTATAATTATAAATATAAATATGTATAGATGATATGATAGCATGTTATAGTCAAGGTGGAGCAAATAACTAACATGATATAGATAGCTTAAACATCTATGAATAACATGATTATAAATGCTTAGAGAATCCATCATCATTAGGATTAAGCCCCAATAAAGAGTAATCATACTTGATTTATATAATGAAGGCATGGTCCTTAGAAACAAACCCATGATATAAGATCATAGAACACATTGAGAGATTGGAGGTAGACTTGTTAGGAAGAAGTAGCATTAATACATCAAAAGGTAGATAAGACCGGCGGTGGAATGGACCATGTTACATCATACTTAGGCAATGGATAAGACCTGCGGTGGAATGGACTATGCTACATCATACAAGGGTAATAAGTAAGCCCTGCGGTGGAATGGGCATATGTTACATCATACAAAGGCACTTAGTAAGACCTAAGGTGGAATGGGCATGTGTTACATCATACAAAGGCACTACCTGTAGAGGATGATTCATGCAACCTAACAAGAGATAGTACCCCATCTCCACTAGGGTTTGAAAATAAATAAAATTAACATATAATAAACAACCCTAAGTATGAATCCACTTAAGATTGAATAATTAAATAATTTATTTATTTGATTATTTTAATATGATTTATTGATCTTATCTATTACTAATGTTTCCTTTAAGAAGTAATTCTCATGTGCAAGGTGGAAAATAAGGATCTTCTTAAAAGGGACATTACAGAAACATAGTTGGAAAGCTTAGCATTGTAAATGGATACTCTGGGTCCAACTGACCATTGAAGATCATTTCCTTGAGCATAAGGGGTATGGGCTCTCCCAGTAAATACCTTATTCTCAGAGGTCTGAGCAAAGCCAAGCAAATAATTATTCTCTTGTTGCAGGAAACCCACAAACATGCAAACCAAATCAATAAATTTGGTGGAATTTGGGGATCTAAACACATCATTCAATGTCCCATTTCAAAAAATTTAGTCCACTGAAATCCATCTAAATATCTGATGAAGAATTGTAAACTTCTAATGGGGTTTAGTTCTGGATTTCTACTCATATGAAATTCAACTTAACTTATAGATCCAATCTGCATATTCCTACCATTGGTACTAATAGGATCCAACATGTTACCTAGCTTAGGAATAAGGTTTCCACTACCATGTACGAATATTTATTATAATGGGCAACTTCAATACTATCCACCACTTAGGAAATAAAGGGCAGCACAAGATTCAAATTTAGTATTGTGGAGGCCCTCCCTCATCTGGAAAGCAACACCTCTCTTTTGGAAATGGATTTTTCTCATGGCCTGCATACTTGGTGTAACCATTTCAAGGGTATCAAATGCATTGCTAAAAAATGGACAGAATTTTTCTACTGAAAAATGGGTTAGAAATAATTATCAAACGGAAGCCTTTATTAATAAAATTACCTTATCTGAGCATTGACCTCTTATGTGAACCATTACTATTCCTTTTGAAGGAGGCCTTATGTCTTTCAGTTTAAGCTCATTGGTCATCACACTTAGATTTTAGCTCCATCACTCATTGGTGGCAATTAACATTTGCAATGTAAGGGTATGCCATGTACATATTTGCTAATAAACTTAAGTATATATGGCAACAAATTTGTGCCTAGAATAAACTCACATTCAGCCATGTTATCTCTCAGCTCAACAACATTAAACGACGTCTTACAAAAGTCCAAACAACACAGAGATACAAGGTTCACCTGCTGCTTGAGTAGCAAGAACAAAATTGAATTCATCAATTGGTCACTACTCAAATTAAAAAAAGAGAGCATAAATTGGCATCAAAGATCCAAAGTTGATTGGATAAAAAATGGAGATGCCAACACCAAATCCTTTCACACCTCTATGCTTAATTGTATACATATAGATTACATCACAAATATTCAAACATCCGAAGATCAACGCCTATAGGATAAAGCAGTAATAGATATTATACAACCAACTACATCATCTTAAGATATGATTACATCTTTTTCAAACTTAGATGACCTGATTATGGAAATGATGTGCTTCATTCGTTACTACTGATCTAAATTCCGCTTTATTAATCTATAGGTTCTACCTTGGTACTTCAACAATCAAAACTATATCCCTCAAATTGGTGATAACTTAGATGAACTTCAAAAGTTGCGTTAATCTGCTCATACCAAGAGTCATTAAGTTGTGCAAACACTTGTCTAAAAGTTGTTCTTGTAGTTGTAGTATATGTAATATGTCTTCTTCTGCTTAAAGTGTTGGCCACTAAGTTCTCTTTCTCTTTTATATACTCAATTTAAAAATCATATTCACTTAGGAACTCCAACCATCTATGTTTCCTTGCATTAAGATTGGTTGGGTGAATATGTATTTCAACCCAAGGTGATCTATTTTAGGTTCAAATGATTTGCCGAAGAGGAAGTGTCCATTTTTGCAATGTGTGCACAATGGCTGTCAACTCAAGATCACGAGGAGCTAGTTCAACTCATGATTTTTCAATTTCTCAGATTCATAGGCTGCAACACTCTAATCTCAGAGCAACACTCCCCTAAGTATTTCTGTTGAGACATCAATCACTACCACAATTTTTCATTAGGGTCTAGTACCTTCAATATGGGTGCTGTGTTAACCTTTCCTTTAGAAACTGAAAGGCTCTATTACATTGCTTAGTCTAAATAAATCTCTTATTCTTCCTCTACAAGTGATAGGGCTAGCTATCTTGGAAAATCACTTTACAAATCTTCTATAGTAACCTGCTAGTCCCATGGAAATTATAACCTCTAAAACATTCTTAGGAATCAACCATTCTATATTGAATTTGATTTTGGATCAATCCATAACTATATGTTCTGTAGATATAATGTGGCCAAGGTAGTGTATCTTCTTTTCAAAGAATGCACACTTAGATAATTTACTCTAAAGTTTGTGCTCCCTTAGCATTTGTAATACCATTTATAAGTGAGTCAAGTGTAAATCATTCTTGGAATATATCAAAATATCATCCAAAAACACAATTACAAACCTATTAAGGGCCTCAAGAAAGACATTCATGAAAACAGCCAGAGAATTAGTGAGTCTAAAGGGTACAACTGTGAACTCAGAGTGACTATTTAGTTTTGGATGTTGTTTTCGGTATGTCTTCTTCCTTCATTCTTAATTGATGACACTCTGATCAAACATCAATCTTAGAAAACGTTGTTGCCCCTTTAATTTAATCAAATAGATTCAGAGGCAATGAGCATCGATTTTTAATTGTGATCTTATTCAACATTTTGTAATCTTCGCAAAACCTCAGAGTCCCATTTTAGAAAATAACTGGAGCTCTCCATGGTGAGACACTAGGCCCGATTAACCATTTGTCTAATAATTTCTGTAACTACACCTTTAACAATTCAGTAATATTCATTCTATATGGTGCTTTTGAAACTGGTTTTGTCCCTGGCAAGATTTCTATAAAGAAATTAAATTTTCTCTTAAGGGAAAGCCTTGGCAACTCTTCCGGAAATACATCCCTAAAATCATGAAGGAAAGTTGAATTTTCAAAGTTGGGTGTTGGCTCTTCTATTTCATCACGAATGGTTATGACGTAAAATTGTGTCTCTCTTCAACTTCCCTTTTTCAATTGCATAGCTGTAATTACTACAGGTTGATAGATTTCGTGCAATGTCATCTTTTGTGCCAAATTATCCAAGCATTCCATTGTCTTTACATAACAGTCCACATTTTCCTTGTTCCTTATTAACCAATTCATCCTAATGATCACGTCACATGTTCTTAGTGGTGCTACATACAAGTCCGCTTTGGTTGAAAATTCAGAAAATTGCACTTCAACATCTAATAGGCAAATTTTGACCACTATGGTTGCCTTATTCACATATTATATTGTCCACGATGATTCCATGCGACTAACATATCTAGGTAACTTAGAACTAGTATCAGGTGAAATATAACATTACAGATCTGGCATCCACTAGAATAGTAATAGGGAGGCTATAGCATACCTCTTGCCTCTTTAGGAGCATTTTGCAATCAGTCTTGCGAGTTCCCAATGGCTGGTTGAGGCAGATTAGGTCTATTCAGAAAGTTGTGCATTTGTCCTAGCCTTCTATGACACTCCCTAACAAAGTGATTTTTCCCACATAAGAAACACCCTCCTACAGTGGCCTTTCGTACAATTCTATTTTGTACACTACCACCAGTTTCCCTTACATGCGACATGGTGGTTGTGATATTTTTGTTCTCCCATTATTGTTTTTGGCTTTGTCATTACTGTCCTAGTTATACGCTAGTGTTTTGAATGTTGGTTGCTGATTCGGATTTGTTCCATTTCCATTCGTTATGATTTTATTGGTCCTCCTCTTAAATAGAGGTGCTTTATTTTTGTGGTGGAAATTTTGTCAAGCTAATGCTAAGGCCTAAAGTTTCCACTCTTGCTTAAGGCATTTTTCTAGTAGGAAATCCATCTTGTCAAGTCCATGCATGCCTACTTCAACTTCTATGGATGTATTAAGCCCCAAGATAAAATCGTTCATCTTGATAGTACAATGGTGCATGCTTAAACAATTTAATTTCTCCCAATACTACTAAATTGCTAATACCCCTTGTTTAAACTTATGAAACCCAATCATCTTCTCATCATAGAACAATTGGGTAACCGATGCTTATGAAATAGGGACAAATAAACCCCTAGTAATATTGTCCTTGATAAGACTTAATTCTCCCTTTTGATTGTCTCCCCATGCGGCAACCTCTCCTATCAACTAATAGGACCCCCCAAAGTGCCTTTGCTGTCTTAGAATAATTTCATAGTTCAAAGCACTTTTCCATTTCAATGAGCCAAGATTCATCCTCATCTCTCAATTACATACCATCAAACTTTGGAGGAGTGATCTTTTTCTATTCATGAGATAATTCTTAACTTGCCTTATCCACAATTGGTAATTCTTGTCTAACCTTGTTTTCTGAATTTTCTGAAGCATTTTGATTGACATGATTCCCATTTGGTAGTAGATTACTATTTTCCTCAATATTAACGTGAGGTTCCATATTCTCCTCGATATTTTTGTCTTTCTTGAAGTTCAACAATCATTTGTTGTAGTGAATTCGTCTTATTCCTCTAGTCGGTAAGACATCATCACATATACATAATTTAAAGTAAAAATGGCTCCCGCACACACTTCTATAATTGTTGCTTCTCCACCCTTGAATGTGGACCCTTTGCTTGTTGTGGTGCTTGGAGGTGGTGTTTGCGTTGGTGGTGGACTTGATGCTCACTCAAGTGGTGGCTTTTGGTGAAATGGCGGTGTGTCTGTTGTAGGGGAAGACGTCCTTGTTACGCTAAACCCATTTTTTGGATGCGACTTTGATGGTAGTGTCAGGGGTGCTAGTGCCCTAGGACATGGTTTATCCTATGCCAAAATGGTTGGGATTGGGCTTTCCTCTCCACTCCCTCCTCCGATTGCCAATGCTCGCCCTCTGCCTTGTTCACAAACTACCCCAATTGTGGTTTGCAGATAGGAAGTGCGGGTTAATGAAGATTTCTATGCACAACAGGGCTTGATTAGAAGGTTTAGCAGGCTATGGCCTTCAATCTCGGATTTACATTGTTGGGTTTTAGAGTCTTGGAAGCTGCTCTCTAAGGGCTATATGGAGCTATACCCCTCTGTAAGGGGTTTTTCATTGCAAGCTTTCGATCTTCTAAAGATAGGGAGGCATTGCTGGATTGGCAACTTTGGGTGTAGGGTGAGCATTCCTCTTTTTCGAACTGTGGTTCCCCTCTTTCAACCCTCTTATAGAACCATTAAATTACATGTTTGTTTGGGTCAGATTGCCTAACCTCTCCCTTCAATTCTGGGAAGACTCCTAATTTGAGGGTATTGACAATGCTATTCTGATGGCAAATTCTTCCATGTCTAACATTGGCCACTATACTTATGCCCATAATTTGGTGGACATTGATGCCTCCAAGGATCTTCATGGGGAGGTTGTCCTTATGGTGGAGGATAGGCCATGGACCCAGTTGCTGGATTACAAGGGTATCCTCTTTCGCTGTAGACATTGCTTTGCTAATAGACATCTTGCCTTTGTTTGTCCCTGTACTCACTGCATGAATGTTGGCTTGGCTACATGGTGGTGGAATGTCCTCCTTGAACATTTAACTATTGATTTAGAGGATGATGAACCTTTGAGTCCTAGTATTATGGATGTGGATTGTGGTGTGGCCTCAGTGGCTCTTGAGGTGGCTCCCTTTGGGGTTGGTGCAACTTTGGTTGGTTCTTCACATATTGCAAGGGTTCCTCCTTCAGAGCATGTATAGTTTGCTTCTTCAACTATTCCCTTTTCGCCGTTGGTGATTTGTGTGTGTGTGTGGTGATCTTTCCTTGCCTATGAATTTGTTGTAGCTTTTGTTTTTTAGCATTCCCTTCTTCCCCTTTGAGGGGGTGTCTCGTGTTTTGGCATCTATAGATGAGTCCCCTCCCAGTTCTCCTTGATCTAAAGCTTTTGACAATGATGTGTCTTGAATAATCGTGCAACGAAGGAAGAAAGGTCTTCCTAAATCAGTTTTAGCTTCCCAGCCCTAGGCTTTGAGTGTGCAATTTTCTAGGTCTAGGCCTAGCATTGTGTAGCTCGGTGACATTTGGTTGTTTTGTATTTGACTTTGAAGGTCTTGGTTGCTATTTTGGTTCCATTTCTAATGGAAACTGTTTCTCTTGCCTTTAGGATGTTTTTCTATAAAAGGGTTCGGGCCCTTTCAAAAACCCACTTTTATCAATATAAAAAACATCATCACGTATACATTCCCTAATAAGACTTGGGAATGACATTAATAACCCAGATAACATCATATGGCTATAAATATTGGCACACTTCTTAAATTTTCCATACAATCACTTATGAGTTCATAATCGATTTGTAATATTGAGGTGATATTATGTTTCTGGTTAAGTTTTCATTTCACATTCAATGATTATTTTAATTGAATAATATTACTACACCTTATTTTCTCATACTATAAGCATTTGATTTACCATGAAATACTAGTAAAGTAAAAGATTATAATAATTTTTTTATATGCCTCACTCTAATTTAGTTTCATGATCAAATAATTTCAAAGGATGTACAAATGTTTTCCTTTGCTAGCGTCCAACATAATTAATTTTTTAATAGCTCATCCAACACCCATTTATAGAGTAGTTTCATGGTTTTGTTATGAAGATATCATATTTTTGAACAACCTATATATATATATATATATATATATATATATATATATCCAAAATATTGGTAAATTGATTCTTAACATTTGACACATTATTTTTCCATTATCAATTATCAAGTTAAATATCATATTCAATTTATTTCAATTTCCACATTTAAATTAACATTTATTTTAATTATTGATTACACCTCAAATTATCTTAAAACAAATTTATTTATTATTATTATTTATTAATATTTCCTAATTTATATAGATAATTTATATAGAAGAGTACATTTATTTTCTGTACACATGAAAAAGGAATAATTTATTTTCTTTACACATGAAACAAAAAGTTAAAATTTAATAGTTTCAATCAAATAGATATAAAAAAATTTTGTTTAAAAAAAACAATGTTTCTAAGCTCAAGCTCCATTAATTAATCTAGAATTTCTTGGGTTATAATTATAAGACTTCATAACTAAACCTACTAGAAATTCTTTCAAATCGTGAAGTAATTGCACATTGGACCACAAAAGATGTTTAAAGAAAAATGATTATCTTGTTAAATAATAGTTCAGGTCAGAGTCACTAGAATCTCTGTAATAGTTCAAGTCACAGTCTCCAGAATCTCTGTAATAGGGAAAACAAGGCAAGATGCGGGCCATGTATTCCAATCCATCTTGATTTAGCCATTCATGCTCTGCAACAAAAATAGAAAGAAACCAGAATTTTATTTATCCACTCATTTCTTTATAACCCTATTAAAATCCATACAAATTTCCATGACAATAATAGATAAACTCACCTAAAATTTGCTTGATAGTCAACCTCTCGGAGGGATTTGTCTTCAGCATTCTGGATATAAGATCTTTGGCAGAGTCTGAAATTTTGTACCACGGAGCACCAGTTACATCAAGATCTTTGTACATAATTTTATGCTTGAGGGTCAAGCTGTCTTCTTCTTCTCCTCCAAAAGGATAGTACCCACACAACAATTTGTAAAGCAGCACCCCAGCTGACCATATGTCCACTGCTTCAGAGTAGCCTTGGGATTGTAATATTTCAGGGGCCATATAATACAGTGTTCCTATAGTATCACCCTTGAAAATCTCACCTGCAGACAACACAAAAACACACATATATAAGTGGGCTTATTGACAATAATTCAGAATAGAATCATTTCTCATTTATGGGTTTACATTCTACTTAAACATCATGGGTTTAATGATCAAATAGTAAATAACAATTTTACACTTTAACATTTGACTATTGAAGTAGATGATATTTAAGAATAACAATTTCTCTATTTCAAAGAGAGTAAATTTGGGAAATCAAGAAGGGTCTAAGCAATCAGTGAATCAATGATTTTAATTTTGATTGAAATAAAATTGATAAAGTAAATTTGGGAAATGAAGAAGGGTCTAAGCAATCAGTGAATCAGTGATCTTAATTTTGATTGAAATAAAATTGATAAGCAGTGGAAATACTAATACTCACATCTATTACCAAAACGGTAAAGAGTTACAGAAACACCCACCTTTGCCAAATACCTTAGAACTGCCAAAATCTCCCAATTTGATCTCACAGTCAGGCCCTGCAGACGACAGAAAGACGTTCTTCAACTTAATATCACCATGAATAATACCCATTCTGTGGCAGCTCTGAATGGCTTTCACAATCTGTTTAAAAATACAGGAAGCTTCATACTCTGCATTCCAAAGCCCTCCATTTCTTTCCACAAAGTGCCACAGGTCTCCTTCCTTACAGTACTCCATTACCAGATGGAAGAATTCGGAATCCTCGTAACCGCCTCTCAGCTTAACAATTCCACGCTGGTTTCTCAATCTATGCATTATTTGCAGCTCACTTCGGAAAACCATACGTGCATTTTCGTTACCATCACCTTTCTTGTAAAAAGACTTACAGCAAAACACACAGTTTCTGCTGCTTTTGAGATAACATACCCTGAGCTTATGATGTAGGGAGTTATCTATTACCCAACCGAGAATATAATCATCTTCTACAGAGCCCTGAATGACTTGTACTTGTTCATTTGAGAGACATGGAAGCACACGTTTCCTTACAAACTTGGCCATTTTTGCCAAATTGTCTGCAGCAGATTTCCATAGAGCAGAGGTATTGCTGTCTAATAAGGGGCTGCCAAGCTCTTCTCTCAGAGAAGAATACACTACTTTCTCGATGCCATTGGCTTCTGGATTCTCTTTTCTGCACTTCTCCATTTCAGAGTATAAACAGGCGAATGCATGAATAAATTATTATTATTATTATGCTTTTAAGGCAATGCTATAAATAATAATAATAGAAATCAATGCTATAAATAATAAATAAATAATAATAATAGACATCAATGCTATAAATAATAAATAAATAATAATAATTCCAAGCAAGGTCTTGTTGCTCTAATAGTTAAAAATAGTTAAAAGGGTCGGCTGATCTTCAATACAGTTTTATAAATGGCTGCTCATTTGACTGCAATCTTCTTATACAATTTAATCTAATTATAAAATCTCTTTATATACTTAGTATTTACTGTTTTTCTTATTCTTTATGTTTTTTTTTAATTGGTAAAAAAATAATTTAATCAAATTATAAAATCTCTTTATATACTTAGTATTTACTGCTTTTCTTATTCTTTATGTTTTTCTTTAATTGGTAAAAAAATAATTTAATCTAATTATAAAATCTCTTTATATACTTAGTATTTAGTGCTTTTCAATTCTCTTTATATACTTAGTATTTACTGCTTTTCTTATTCTTTATGTTTTTCTTTAATTGGTAAAAAAAATTTGAACTTAGGTATTCATTAGTACCTTACAACAAGTTGAACATAGGTATGTTTTGCATGCTATATATCTTGCCAAGAAAAACAAGTAAGCCCATTGCATGCTATATATGGTGAAATCAGAGATGCAGGGAGGAAAGGAGATTGTGCAACAGAAGTAAGGCCTGCAAGTTTATAAAAAAGTGGCTAAAAGGTCAAGGACAGATAAAACAATTTCCACCAGATTACAACGAAGCGACAAAATCTCCCAGGTGACAGATTACGCTAGAGATTGTATGCAGTGATAAATATGAGAAAAAGATATGAGAAAGAGATAGCAGTAATAAATACATGGGATAGACAACAGCGAATTGTAAAGAGAGTTTTATGAAACGACTTGCTTAATGTTACGATCACCACGAATGATGAAGATGCGTGTATAATGATGGAGTGCAAGTTGTTTTATATAAAAGGAATTGATATTACATGGGTGAGTTAATAAACTAGACAATAATTTTATATTAGCCGTTAGGCTATTCTGTAGGAGATCAATTGCGGGAGCATCTTTTTTTCCAGTCACTTTTGTTTGGGGTGGGGTATGTATGTCTCATATTTGAAGCACAGTTAGATATTGGGAGTATGAGGTAGTCTCATATGTTATAAGTTACATGTAGACCCAAAAACAGACCGCCCCACATTGTAGACTATAAAAGGATCCATTTCCATTTCCATTTCGGTCACCTAATATCGAAAGTCACTCTTTGGATTAACTTCATTAACAAAACAAGTACAACCTTTTATGATTTCAATGGCAATGAAAAACGTGAAAAGTGGAGATAAAACTAAATGGGTAACATGTTTATATTTTATAATATTTTATTTTCTTAGAATATATTTTCTCTGTAGTTGGATGAGGATTACATATTCGCAGTTGGCTATATTTTTTTTATTATTATTGGAAATTTTTTTTGACAAATAGTTTCTTTAAATTATGTTGACGGTTTTTATTGGAGATTCCATCAAAAACCGAGGACCCTTTATTTATAATTTAAAAATATTAATATTTATAATTTGATGATGATGAATAATCTTGTAGTAGATGGAGGGTATAGATTTTCATTGAGATATGGTTCTGTAATTAATATTTTTTATTTTTTTAGCTTTATTTTTGTATGCAGTTTTATTTTTACTCATTAATATTAAACATTCCATTTTAAATAATATATTTAGATATCTATCTTGAATAAAACTATAATATATATTATCAAAGACAATCTTTTATATTTTTTAATTAAAAATAAAATCCATTCTTATTATATATAATTTAATTTTTGAAGTAATAAAATTCTTAGTTTTTTGAAGTAGTAAAATTCTTAGTTTGTTTAAAATTTTGATTTTTTATAATTTTTAAATTTAAGTTTCTTTTAATTGATTTTATATAGTTTTTTTTTTTTTTTTAAACAAAGGGGTAAAAACTTTATTAGAAATCAGAAAAGAGCATTACAATAATAACTAAGGGACCCAGCCCCAGAAAACAAGGCGAAAACCCCACAGTATAAACAACATCAACTATCCTTATGTATCCTCCTATCCTCCTCCAAGAACCGGTCTAAATCCAGATGCAGCTCAGGGTTAACCTGATCCCAATCCTCAACTTTCCAACCACTATCATGCTCAGAGGCCCATTTGGCCAAGCAGTCGGCAACTCGATTCCACTCCCTTGGGATGTGAACAAAGGATGCCTCCTCCAACCGAGAACTAACTTGAAGAATCCGCTAAACCACCGAAGCCAACTGCTAATTAATATCAGATATCTTTTGCTCATTCAAGAGATTAATCAAAATCTGTGAATCAGCTTCACATATAACTTTTCTCCAGCCCAAAGCAAGGGCCCTCTCAATAGCATGCAGAATTGCCAGACCCTCCATGAAGTTAACAGTCTTCACCCCCTCATGTATAAAGAACAGAAAAATCACCGACCCAGCTGAGTCCCTACCAACTCCACCAATTCCAGCAGGCCCAGGATTGCCCCTAGAAGAACCGTCAGTATTGATCTTTAAAAATCCATTGGGAGGAAGTAACCACCTTCCAACCCGTTGAACCCTCTTTTTTCCATGCCTACAGTTCCTGGAACTGACAAAAGAAGAATGAATTTCTTGAAGACCCAGTCTGGCCACCAACTCATCATCACCTCTCTCCAAGGGGAAAACCAAATCACAATTAGCTGAAACTGACTCCTGCACCATTCCTAGCATACGCAGCCAAACTTGCCGACCCACCAACTTCTGATCACGAAAAATTCGGCGGTTCCACTCCAGCCAAATCTGCCAAAGCAGAAAGGTAGGACCCACGAACCAAACTTCCTGCAAAAAGGAAGCCATAGAAGGAGGTCTTCCCATACTATCCCAGAATTCAACCAAAGAGCACGCATGAATACAAGGAAGCTTCCATACCTCCCACCACCAATGCCAAAGCTGCACAACAAAGGGGCACCGGAAGAACAAATGCGAAGAATCCTCTTCTGCTCCCCCACACAAAACACAAATTGAAGGTCCTTGAAATCCCTGTTTACGAATGTTATCCCAGGTCAAACACCTATTCCAAGCCAAAGTCCAAACAAAGCAATTGCATTTAGGCCACGAGAGTTTATTCCACACCCTTTTCCACCAATGAACCTCTACCCCAGTTAGCTTCTGAGCCAATAACACCTGATAACCAGAAGCAACAGAGTAAACCCCCTTAGGATTATGGGTCCAAGCAAGAATATCCTCTTCCAGAAGAGAACTACAACTCCTACTATGAAGAATCTTGTGAAGCTCAGCACTATCTTCCACAAGTCCCAAATCTGGCCACACTGCGGGATCCTTCCAATGAGCTACCTCCAACTGACCAAAAGAAGCAACAGACTTGAAGTCACTCACCCTAGCCCAGCCAGCCTTGAGAAATCTTTGGCACAAAGGAAGAAGGTTGGGGAACTGAGAAGTAAGTGGAGGGAATCCATCCCAAGAATCTGACCAGAAGAGAGCTTCAGTTCCCCGTCTACAAATCCAAAATAAACCTTCCTTGATAAGCTTAGCACCCTTTTGAAGAGTATTCCAAATCACTGAACCTTTCCCCTCAAGAGGGTAACGAGGGAGATCCTGCCGTGGAATCCCCGGGAAATACTTATGAGATAATATCTTGGCCCATGGCTGATCTAGTTCCACACACCATCTCCAAAATAGCTTAGCAGCCACAGCCACTCCAGATAATGCAGACTGTCGAAGACCAAGACCACCAAATTGCTTTGGGCTACACACAACATCCCACCTGACCAGGCTCCACTTGGAGGATGACAAACTTCCCGCCCATAAGAACTGCCTCGCAAGAGAATCCAACTCCCTCAGAAAACCCATTGGAGCCACCTGAAGCATACATCGGTAGGTAGGGAGAGCCTGCACCATCGACTTGAGAAGATGAACCCGCCCCGCAAAAGACAACCATCTGTGGGTCCAATGATTAACTTTTGCATGGAGCTTATCAATAATATTCTGCCAAGAACCCTTGGGAAGAGGGCGAACAGAAATTGGGAAACCCAGATACGTCAAAGGGAGAACCCCTATCTGAAACCTCAAGATATTAGCAATTCTTCTCTGAATGGGGGTCAACGTATTGAAGAAGAATATGGATGACTTCTCCTCATTAATCAATTGTCCTGAAGCAACAAGATATATGTCCAACACCTGCCTCAAGTTAGTAGCTTCCCTAACAGTAGCCATCCCCATCAAGGCAGTATCATCAACAAACTGTAAATGAGATTGCGGAGGCAAGTCTCCACCCCATCGCCAACCCTGAATGGTGCCAAGCTCCACCCTTCTTTTCAACAAACGTCCAAGGCCTTCCATAAGAAGCAGAAAAAGATACGGAGAAAGAGGATCCCCTTGGCGCAAGCCCCTTGAGGCACAAAAAAGTTCAGAATGATCTCCATTTATCAAAACTGAGAAGGAAACAGACGTGACACAGCTCATGACCCATTGGATCCACTCCTCACCAAAGCCAAAAGAAACAAGGATCTTCTGCAAAAAAGACCATCTAACCCTGTCATAAGCCTTAGCCATATCTAGCTTAATGAACATAGCCTTCTCATGGGAGTTGTCCATGGAGTGGATGGTCTCCGTAGCAATGACAACCCCGTCAAGAATTTGTCGACCCGCCACAAATCCACTATGTTCCTCTGAAATCAGCACTTTAAGCCACTTCTTCAATCTCTCAGCCAATAACTTAGAAATGATTTTGTAAGCCACATTGCAAAGAGAGATAGGCCGGAACTGAGATAACCTATCAGCCCCTTCACACTTGGGTATGAGAGCAAGGAAGGTGGAATTCAGAGCACGAAGCATCTGCTTATTCCTCTGGGACTCAAGGACAACCGCTAGAAGATCCAACTTTATGATATCCCAGAATTCCTAAAAAAATTCAATTGGGAAACCATCGGGACCAGGAGCTTTACCCTTCTTCATTTGAAACACAATCCCCTCCAGCTCATCAAGAGAGATATCTTTCATCAGATACTCATTCGCCTCCCTAGAGACCAACTGAGGAATACAAGAAAGAACCTGTGCTTCCTCAATAGAGCCCCCTCGAGAATCCTCCCTAAATAAAGTAGCAAAATACTGAGATGCCTCAGCAGAGATTTCCTGAAACGAGGCAAGACGTTCACCCCTATCATTCACCAAAAAAGGAATGGAATTACCATACCTCCTGTCCTTCACAGAATTGAAGAAGAAGGCGGTGTTTTTATCACCTTCCTGTAACCATTCAACCCGGGCCTTTTGCTTCCAATAGATTTCTTCCCGCAATTCAAATTCCTCAACCACTTTCAAAGTCTTAGCCTCCTCCCTTAGAAGATCCTCAGAGGCCCCATTCTCACGAATCAACTGCGTAATATTATTCAACTCCTCCTGGGCAGCAACCTTAGCATGAAAGATATTACCAAAACATCGCCGATTCCACCTTTTAAGCTGATATTTGACAAACTGAAGAAGCTTGGAGAATGTGTACATTGCCGTACCAAAAGTTGGTCTACCAATCCGCCACCACTCAGCCACAAGTTCATGAAGAGTAGGATCCCGTAACCACATAATCTGGAACTTGAATGAGGGAGAACGAGGCCTCCGAGCAGAGATAATGCTAAGCTTAATAGGCCAATGATCAGAGCCTCTCCAATCAAGAATTTCAGATCGAGTGGACCATAAGTCTCCAACCCAATAACAGGAAACCAAGAATCGATCAAGCCTCTCAGCAACACAACTCTCACCAATTCTCCTATTATTCCAAGTGAAGCAACCATTACTTGGCAGAACATCAATAAGATTTAATTCAGAAATGCTATCTCTGAATAACAGAGTAGAAGGCTCCAACCTAGGAATACCACCTCTTTTCTCAGACAACTCCACAATAGCATTAAAATCGCCAGCCATAACCCACGGATGGTAAGAAGCTAAGCTACGAACAAAACGAAGATGGGACCAAAGAAGTTGTTTACCCGGAAACTCAACAGGAGCATACACATTAGAGAGGAGAATACACTCACCAGTCTCATACCAAGAGGCGACTAGGGATATAGAGGATCTAGAGGACATCCACCAGAGAGGGAAAATCTTCCGAGGGTTCCAAAAACAAGCCACCCCTCCAGAAGCACCAAGAGCCCCCATACACTGGCATTCACCATATTTCCACAACTTAGGAGCCATGGCCAACATATTATCTATAGATAATTTAGTCTCCTGAAGAAAAAGAACATCCAGAGAATGATTCCTAACCAAATCACGAACAGCTTTTTGTCAAGGGCCACTGTACAAGCCCCTTACATTCCATGAGAGAACAATCATTTCTGGGGGCATGAAAAATGTGAATCCAGAGTCTTGACTGACCCTGACTCCACCAAAGTTTCCCCAGTTAATTTAATCTTCTCCATATCCTTCTTCCTTCCCAACTTGGAAGTCCTGTCACTAATCCCTTTCTTCAGTTCAATTTGCTGAATACCCAAAAGAGGGGAGGCCAAAGAGCTCTTCCCCACATTCTTGCCTCCTTTCAGGGGCAATGGGGAACCACCTCCACCACTCTTCGAAGCTCCAATAGAAGATTCTTGTTCAGTCTGGACAATCAATTGTTGATCCGTATCCATCTCCCCAACCCCAATCTCTTGCACAACCTGCATGGCCTCCAATGGTGGCCCATCCTGTCCTGTACCCAAAGTTCCCTGATCCAAGTTCAGCAACCCCGGATTCACTTCCCCCTAGCTGAGGGGTAGATGCAAGAAGTTGTGTCCACTTAAGGTGGAAGTTTCGGAGTTAGAAAAAAATCCGAAATCGGGGAACGAAAAATGGGATCCCGTTTATATAAAACGTGATCCCGTTTTGCCTCGGGATCCCGAGCCTAGAACCAAAAACGCGATCCCGTTTTTCCCGGGATCCCGAACCTAGAGGCCATAAACGCGATCCCGTTATATAAAACGGGATCCCGTTTTATAAAACGGGATCCCGTTTGTGAAAAGTATTAAATTTTTTAAAAAACAGCAGAGACCCCATTTTCAATAGCGACAGGCGACAGAGGAAAACGGGATCCCATTTTATTCACGACCGATGGAGTAGTAAACGGGATCCCGTTTTATAAACGGGATCGCGTTCTATAAACGGGATCCCGTTATTCAAAATTTGAATTTTAGGCTCTGGTTTTGCTTTGTAACCCGCTTCGGAAAATGCTTTGGGAACCCGACCCTGACCTCTGGTCCTAGTTTGACCTGCACCTTGAAGGCCCTGTCAATGTTACAACAAAATAGTGACTTTGGGCATATATTTAAAGTTCTATTTTGTAGAATATTTTGACGAAATTAAAACCCATTATAGAGGAGACAATGTAGATTCTAAATATGTAATTTTTTTTACAATTAAATTATTTTATTTATTTATTAATCAATTTATGATGAAATAGGTTCATAACCTTGAATTATCAGGGTTTTTTAATATTTTAATAACTTTTTATTAAAATATTTTTTTGTAAAAAAAATTGTATGAAAACGTACTTTAGACAATTCTTTTCAATTTAAAAAAAAAAATTTCAAAAAATGTTAAGTTTAGGTCATCTTATGCGTGACGTACACGATGATTTTTTAAAAGACAAAAAATGACCAATAAAAAATTAATAAAAAAAAAATTATTCAATAAAAAATTACAAATAAATATGGAAAATGTGCTTCAGTGAGTTACAAAGCTTTTCCCAAAAGGATTTTGAAAAATATGATTATTTAAGTCAAAATATGGATGACGTACACGTACATGGTATAGTAAAAAAAAAAAGTGACTTTTAAATAGTGGTTTTTAGAAACACTTATTCAAAATCAATTTCTATCATCTGGGTATTGAAAAAAATTACATATTTGGAAACTAGACTCCGAGTACTACATTTCATATTTAGTGACTTTTTCCAAGATTCCACCTTTAAGTGCTTCAAATTTTTAGGTCAAATGTGACAAATTCTGAAAATCAGGAAAAACACTTCCACTTTTTGGCCAAAAAGTGGACACAACTTCTTGCACACACCCTGAGATCATCCAGCACCTCAAACCTATTAAAAGTTTCATCAACCTGCCTCTCCCTCAAGGTCCGCTTCTGGCCCTGATTCCTATTGCGAGCCTTGACAGGGACATAGCCATCATCTCCATTACCATCACCCGGAATAGGCTCCTTACCATTATCAGCCCTAGGTGGATTACGAGAAGGCTGAGAAGGTTGGGGCACCACAGGCTTAGCCCTCGGGCACCTACGTTGCAAGTGACCATATTCATGACAAAGACGACATCGAAAAGGTAGGGTTTCGTAATCTAGCTGTTGCACCCAAGTATATGATCCAGCACTCACTTCAATAGAATCTGGTATTGGCTTGCTTAAATCAATTTCTACACAGATACGAGCAAAAGTCATTACCTTTTTATACTGTGTCTGTTGTGAAGACCCAACAGGTTTACCGAGCATTGAAGCCACCAAATGCAACACGTCATCCCGCCAACACTTCACTGGAAACCACGGCAACCGAACCCAAACTGGGATCCGACTTGGTAGTGCCTCAGTCGGGTTGAAGCCAGCATGCCATGGCTTGATAAACAAACCCACCTGGTTATAAAAATAGGGGCCACCCTCGAAGACTTTATTCCGATCTGCCATGCAATCAAAAGAGACCATAAAAAAGTTGTTCGCAAGGAGCCTAATCTCCATCTCCCCCTCTGGCATCCAAGTCCGCTGAGCCCAAGATTCCAAAAATTGCAGCGAGACTCTCAAACCCATGAACTTGCAATAAAAAGAGTGCCTTGAATAGTATTCAATATCATCTGCAAGCATTTCCATCGGGATAATCAACTTCGATCGCTCTTTGCATCTTTCTAAACACCCATTAATCTTTGTTATTCGGGAACCACTAACCGATCCTAGATCATTCATCTCTATCTCTGAAGAAAACAGCGTATTATCAAAAACATTCACTCCATGCGCCGGAGGCTTCGAACCAACTGCTGATCGGAAAACCAATTTGGGGCTAGCCCCAGATGTTTCCCCACCCTGCATAGCAAAAACAAAGAACCCCAGCAGGCATGCAAACCCCTAGGACACGTTTGCAAGAAATGGAAAAAGACAAAACCCCAAGGGAAGGATCAAAACCCTTCCACCCACAAGCCACCTAAACGGCAGCAAGAAGGCCTCCAGAAAAGAAAAAACCCCACCACCACCACCCCGAAAGCTTCAAAAAACCCCCCCCCCCCACAACGCAGAAGCGAGCAACACACAGAGAACGAGCTAGGGCACGGTCGCCCTAGCTCGGCTTGCAGAGCACGCGAACGCCATCCCCGAATTATTCAATATAGAAGTGTTAGATTTTATATAGTTTTTAAATTTAATTATATATATATATATATATAATAAGTTTTTGCCTTTTATTTATTTATCTCTTCTTTTTTTCCCACAAATAACCTATTGGCAAATCAGTTGCACACAAAATCTGTGCAACTGCTAATATTTAACTGATAAAACCTTTGTGAATAAAGTTGGATCACCCGTAATTAACAATTAATTCTGATTGCCGTCCTCTGGACTAGCCTTAGGGCTCCTAGCCTTCCATTGTTGCTGGAGTGCTCTACCATTGAGCTATTGGACCTTCTTGGACCAGTCCATCGTCGATCCGGGTGTGGCTTATTTCCAACACCAACATCTTAAAACTAATAATAATAACAATAACATTAAAGGTCATAATAGGTCATAATATTTCCTAACTTAGAAAATGAGTTTTATTTAATACGATTAAAAATATATTATTTATTGTTGACTTTTTTTAAAATTATGATGATTTCTAATATATTCATAATTACAAATTTCATAATTATTACTTTGTAATATATTTTTGTGTCCCCTATTCTACCATCGCAAGCTGCAATATAAAACTAATAATAATAACAATAACATTAAAGGTCATAATATTTCCTAATTTAGAAAATGAGTTTTATTTAATATGATTAAAAATATATTGTTTATTGTTGATTTGTTTTTTAAATTCTGATGATTTCTAATATATTCATAATTACAAACTTCGTAATTATTACTTTGTAATATATTTTTGTGTCCCCTATTCTCCCAGATTTTACATTTAAAATATTTAAATATTATGAAATTATGGATTTAAAAAATTCAAATGTGGACAACATTAGCTTTATGATTTTTTTTTTAATAAAGATAATGCAGCTGGTAAACTTATATTCATAATTACAAACTTCATAATTATTACTTTGTAATATATTTTTGTGTCCCCTATTCTACCAGATTTTACATTTAAAATATTTAAATATTATGAAATTATGGATTTAAAAAATTCAAATGTGGACAACATTAGCTTTATGATTTTTTTTAAAAAAATAAAGATAATGCAGCTGGTAAACTTATATTTATAATTACAAACTTCATAATTATCACTTTGTAATATATTTTTGTGTCCTCTACCAGATTTTACATTTAAAATATTTAAATATTATGAAATTATGGATTTAAAAAATTCAAATGTGGACAACATTAGCTTTATGATTTTTTTTTAAAATAAAGATAATGCAGCTGGTAAACTTATATTCATAATTACAAACTTCATAATTATCACTTTGTAATATATTTTTGTGTCCCCTATTCTACCAGATTTTACATTTAAAATATTTAAATATTATGAAATTATGGATTTAAAAAATTCAAATGTCGACAACATTAGCTTTATGATTTTTTTTTAAAATAAAGATAATGCAGCTGTAAACTTATATTCATAATTACAAACTTCATAATTATTACTTTGTAATATATTTTTGTGTCCCCTATTCTACCAGATTTTACATTTAAAATATTTAAATATTATGAAATTATGGATTTAAAAAATTCAAATGTGGACAACATTAGCTTTATGATTTTTTTTTTTTAAATAAAGATAATGTAGCTGGTAAACTTTGTTAATTTTAAATGTAGCTTGGACAGGTGTTCTAGTCTCGGGTGGTGATTTCGAGGCTGGAAACACAGCCAGAATATTTTTCTCTATACCTAGAAAATTGAATTCTCGAGAGACCTCTAGATATTAGGGTTTAGAGTCTAATTAATCCTAGCCATTGATTTAGATTAAATCATGGCCATTGGTTTTCAATGAGGGGATTATAAAAGAGGTTCAATGGGCATTTGGAGAATACAGATCTGAGAAGTATTTGCAGCGATAGCAAATAAATAAATTTGCAGCAATAGCAAATTGATTTGCAGTGAGAGCAAGGGCACAACGATAGCGTTTGAGACAGCAGTAGTGGAATTTCTATAGGAGAAATTGGGAGAAGAATTTCTGGAGGAGATCATTGCCGGAGCTCTGCCAGTAAGAGGCAAGCAGTCTATGTATCTCTTGATTTGATTTAATAAAGTTCCTCATCTGCAGTACTGGTTTTCCCTTCGGGGTTTTTCCAGGGACAATTTGTTCAAAATATTGTGTTGATTTTATTTTTCTGTCTCCGTAATTTTTTCCGTGAAGTTGCAGCTGTGTTATTATTTGATATTTGCTATAAATCAATTAATTGATTTTCGGCAGCCAAATAATCTACTTAAGATAGGAAATTAATAATCAGTAGCTGCAATAGATTTTTCACATGGTATCAGAGTGGATCTGAGGACAGAACAGGCACAGGGAGGAAGGAAAAATAATAAAAAAAATCTAGGGTTTATAAAACCCAGTTTGACCTCTTCAAAATTATTATTATTTTCTTTTGAGATGGCCTCAGCAGGTTTAAGAGATCAGGACAGATTGGATGGAGCCTCAAATTTTGGTGTCTGGAAAGCCAGAATTTCTTTATTGCTGGAAGAGAATGGTATCAAGGATTATGTGACCACTGTTGTACCTGTACCTACAGATGCAACACAGCTCTTAGCATATAAGAAGGAAGATGCCAAGGCAAGGAGGCTGATTCTTGACGTGTTAAGGATCATATTGTTCCGCATATTGCAGAGTTAGATACAACAAAGATGATGTGGGATGCCATTATGAATCTGTACCAGAATGCTACCCTTAACCGGAAGCTGATTCTCAGAGAAAAGTTAAGGAATACCTGGATGAATAAGGGAGAAGACGTCACAAGTTACCTCACCAGACTTAGACTTGTCAAGGATGAATTGACAGCTGTTGGAGACAAACCAAAGGATGATGAGCTAGTACAAATAGCCCTGAATGGGTTCACTAAGCAGTGGGATGTCTTTGTTCAAGTTATTAATGGATGAGACACCTTATCGAGTTGGGATCGACTATGGAGTGACTTCACTCAGGAGGAGCTTAGACTAAGTCTTGTCAATGGAACTAGCAGTAATAGTCAGAAAAGTGAGGTGGAATAGGAAAACGTTGCCCTAGCAGGAAAAGGGAAAGCGAAGAAGGGGTCTGGCAAAGGATCAAATCCAAAAAGTGAGAAGAAGGACTTATCTAAGATCAAATGCTATGGCTGTCACGAGTTCGGCCACTATGTCAGCGATTGCCCACAAAGGAAGAAAAATAAAAAGAAAGGCAAGAAGCAGACGACAGCTTCAGTAAGTGTAGATGAGCTTTCTAGTAGAATGGAGGATGAGTTTGCACTCATAGCTTGCTTGACTAGCTCAACCTCACAAGGTGTTTGGTATATAGACAGTGGGGCGTCATTTCATATGACAGGAGTTAGGGAGTACTTCTCCAGCTACAAGGAGGAGGACATCAGATTCCAGATTCAGATGGGGAACAAGTCCAAGTGCAATCCAGTTGGGAGAGGGACTGTTCTATTTCAGAGGGAGAATGGCAAGCCTATTTCCATTCATGATGTGTTGTATGTGCCAGGCTTGGGCATGAATCTAATTTCTGTATCTGTCCTTCATGATAAAGGCTACAATGTACTCTTTAGAGGGGCGCATGTTTTAATCAAGCATAAGGATTAGAAATCACCCATAGCTATTGGAGTTAGGAGTGGCCGACTTTATAGGTTGCAGTTTGATACTCCTAAGGCACTAGTGAGCAGCAGTAATCCTAGAGATCAAGGAGAGCTATGGCATAGGAGGATGGGCCATATACATCATGGAGCACTTAAATTGCTTCGTGAGACAGTGACAGGTGTTCCAGAGGTGAGCACAGAGCATGATGATGTATGTAAGGGATGTGTATTGGGGAAGTTTGTGAAAGCAGCTTTTCCAAGGAGTGACACCAGATCCAAGGGGGTTCTTGATCTAGTACATTCAGATATATGTGGACCAATGTCAACGAAGTCTCTCAGAGGATATGAGTACTTTGTTACTTTAATTGATGATTTCTCCAGGAAGACCTGGATATACTTCTTGAAGACCAAGGATGAGGTCTTCAGTTACTTCCAGGAGTTCAAAGCTCTTGTGGAGAATTTGACAGGCAGGAAGGTAAAGGTTCTTCGATCAGACAATGGAGGCGAGTACAAAGGGAAAGAGTTCCAGAGTTCTGTACCAGGGAAGGAATCAAGAGAGAGTGGACCGTTCCTTACAACCCACAGCAGAATGGGGTTGCTGAGAGGAAGAATCGTTCTATATCAGAGGCAGCAAGGGCTATGTTGTATGGCCAAGATATGCCACGTTACTTATGGGCAGAGGCATGCAGTACAACAGTATACATACAGAACAGGGTTCCACATAAGGTCTTGGGCAAGATGACACCAGAGGAGGCATTCTCAGGGAAGAAGCTAGATGTCAGTCACTTCAGGATATTTGGGAGTTTAGCATTTTGTCACATTCCATGGGCTACACGTTCCAAGTTAGATCAGACTGCAGAGAGAGGGTACTTTGTGGGGTACAGCGAGACCTCAAAGGCATATCGGATATTTATTCCAGGGACCAAGAGGATTATAGTCAGGCGTGATGTCAAATTCATGGAGGACAAGGCATATAGGAGGTCCAGAGATTTGCCAGCAGATGATCAGAATGAGCAGCCAACAGAAGCTCCAAGGATTGTTCAACCAAAACAGGGGCAACGAAACACGAGTATAGTTACTAGTACAAGCACAGGCTCAGGTGCTGAGAGTTCGCAGAGTATGGAACAACATATACAACAAATCCAAGAGATGCATCAAGAAGATATGGAGTTTGATATTTCATCCTCTATAATTGACAGGAGGAACCGTGAGGTTCAACAGACACATAAGGATACTCAGGAGTTTGTGGGAGCTCCTAGGACGAGTAGTAGACAATGGAAACAACCAGCCAGGTATAATGACTATGTGGCATTGGTTAGTCAATTTGTAGATAGTGAACCTTCCAGCTATCAGGAGGCTGCACGGCAACAGGTGTGGCAAGATGCGATGGTTGAGGAATATACCTCAATAATGCAGAATGATGTGTGGGAGGTTGTGCCTAGACCGACAGATAGGGTAGTGGTTGGATCACGCTGGATCTATAAGATTAAGCATGGTGCAGATGGTAGCATCGAGAAATACAAGGCAAGGTTCGTGGCCAAGGGGTTCTCTCAAAAGGAGGGAATAGACTATGAGGAGACATTCGCTCCAGTGGCTAGGTATACTTCTATACGAGCCGTAATCTCACTTGCAGTGCATATGGGATGGCAGATCTATCAAATGGATGTCAAGACGACATTTCTTAATGGTGAATTGTTAGAGGAGGTATACATAGAACAACCAGAGGGCTTTGTAGCACACAACAGCAAAACCCACGTGTGCAGATTGAAGAAAGCTTTGTATGGACTCAAGCAGGCTACCAGGGCATGGTATGAGCGCATTGATAGATACTTGCAGGGAATAGGCTTTGTGAAGAGTGAGGCAGATGCTAACCTCTACTACTTGGTGGTTGGGGGTGAAATTCTCATTCTTGTTCTATATGTGGACAACTTGTTTTTAACAGGTTCACTGGGGCTTATAGAGGAGTGCAAGAGGGACCTTGTAGCAGAGTTCGAGATGAAGGATTTGGGGCTTATGCACTACTTTCTAGGCATGGAAGTGTGGCAGACAGATGGAGAGATTTTCCTTGGACAAGGGAAATACTGCATTGAAATCTTGAAGAGGTTTGAGATGCAAGATTGCAGAGCCTTGTCTACACCTATGATCACGAATTGGAAGAAGGTAGATGCATCCAAGGAAAAGGATGTAGACCCCACCTTATACAGGATGTTGATTGGATCTCTCATGTATTTGGTCAACACTAGGCCAGATATATCCTTTGCAGTAAACTCTCTTAGTCAGTTCATGGTTGAGTCGAAGAGAGTGCATTGGATAGCGGCAAAGCATGTATTGCGGTATTTGCGTGGTACAATCGAGTATGGGATTAGATATGCTCGAGGTGATGGTATCAAGTTGATAGGCTATACTGATGCAGATTGGGCAGGTAGTACAGTGGACAGGAAAATCACTTCAGGGTGCTGCTTTAGTTTGGGATCAGGAGTTGTCTCTTGGTACAGCAGGAAGCAAAAGTCCGTTGCTCTGAGTTCTACAGAAGCATAATACATAGCAGCTAGTATGGCAACATGTGAGGCTATATGGCTTCGGAAGTTGCTGGTAGCCTTGTTTGGTCAGAGGGTTGAGACTACCGTGATACACTGTGACAATTAGAGTTGCATTAAATTATCTGAGAATCCAGTGTTTCATGATAGGTCTAAGCATATAGACATCAGGTATCATTTCATCAGGGATTGTGTACAGTGGAGGATTGTTCAGCTACAGTATATACCTACAGATCAGCAGGTAGCAGACATTTTAACAAAGGCATTGGGGAAGGCAAAATTCATCTTCTTCAGAGGTAAGTTGGGTGTTATGCAGAACACCTTCCTTGCTAAGAGGGAGTGTTAATTTTAAATGTAGCTTGGACAGGTGTTCTAGTCTCAGGTGGTGATTTCGAGGCTGGAAACATAGCCAGAATATTTTTCTCTATACCTAGAAAATTGAATTCTCGAGAGACTTCTAGATATTAGGGTTTAGAGTCTAATTAATCCTAGCCACTGATTTAGATTAAATCATGGCCATTGGTTTTCAATGAGGGGATTATAAAAGAGGTTCAATGGGCATTTGGAGAATACAGATCTGAGAAGTATTTGCAGCGATAGCAAATAAATAAATTTGCAGCAATAACAAATTGATTTGCAGTGAGAGCAAGGGCACAGTGATAGTGTTCGAGACAGCAGTAGTGGAATTTCTATAGGAGAAATTGGGAGAAGAATTTCTGAAGGAGATCATTGCCGGAGCTCTGCCAGTAAGAGGCAAGCAGTCTATGTATCTCTTGATTTGATTTAATAAAGTTCCTCATCTGCAGTTTTCCCTTCGGGGTTTTTCCAGGGACAATTTGTCCAAAATATTGTGTTGATTTTATTTTTCTGTCTCCGTGATTTTTCCGTGAAGTTGCAGCTGTGTTATTATTTGATATTTGCTATAAATCAATTAATTGATTTTCAGCAGCCAAATAATCTACTTAAGATAGGAAATTAATAATCAGTAGCTGCAATAGATTTTTCACAAACTTATATTCATAATTACAAACTTCATAATTATTACTTTGTAATATATTTTTGTGTCCCCTATTCTACCAGATTTTACATTTAAAATATTTAAATATTATAAAATTATGGATTTAAAAAATTCAAATGTGGACAACATTAGCTTTATGATTTTAGATTTTTTTAAAATTCAAATGTGGACAACATTAGCTTATGATTTTAGAATTTTTTTTTTACACATTAGCTTTATGATTTTAGATTTTTTTTAATTTTTTATAATAAAGATAATGCCCCTGGTAAACTTTTTAAGGTGACATGACCTGCAGTGATGCTGGTGCGACATGCCCTCCAGCTCACAAAGGGGGTTTGAACTTTGGTGGCCGCTACTACAAAACATTATGATTTTAGATTTTTAAATATACATTCATATTTTAATTTTATAGATGAATAGTTGGATTATATATAAAAGTTTGATGTTTTTCAAGTTATTAATATTTTCATTTTATATAATATGAGATTTTAGTTATTATTATTTATTTAAAACATTTAATATAGTTATATAATATATTTAAATTGTTATGGGTATTTAATTTAAATATAAGTAATTATATTTTAAAAAATTAATAAATAATAAATTCTTACATTGTACTAATAAATATATTTATTAACAACTTAAAAAAAATAAAAAGAGACAAAAAAGGAGAGATGAAATGAGAAAGATAGATAGAGTGGGAGAGGTAGACTCACAGAGGAGAGAGTACTTTCATCATCAAAAGTATATAAAATACATAACATAATATACTAGCATACCTATATTTAAAAAATATATGTAAAGTACACTGAGAGATATCCTTCTCGAGGTGGGTGCCTAGCTGTTAAGACTTCGTGTGTTAGCCATAAGTAGTATCGTCAGTAAATCTTTTTATTCACAGAATACATTATTACCTCTGGACATCTATAGTTGATTACATGGCGAAGGGATATATGTGTATTTTATTGCTCATAGTGTCTTTTGCTTCTGGTAATATGCATTCTTTTTCTCTTTAATCAATATTTCATAGTTTAGGGGATGGTTTTTATTTGTTTATACGAATAAAAATATATCAAATATTAAAATTCAAATTTATATCAAATATTTTAAATTTATATTAAAACTTCCACAATAATTTTCCCACATATTTATATCGAATATTAAAATTCAAATTTATATATATTAAAATTCAAATTTATATCAAATAGTTTAAATTTATATTATTTTTTTACAACTGTGTCTAAAAAATTGCCAAGAAAGTTTGATCACATATTTTTCCGTTTACAAATAGGGAAATTTAGTTGTTAAGACTTCATGTGTGTATTTTATTGCTCACAACATCTTTTGCTTTTGGTAGTATGCATTCTTTTTCTCTTTAATCAATATTTCATAGCTTAGGGGATGGTTTTTATTTGTTTATACAAATAAAAATATATTGTTTATCATTGAAGAATAAGGTGAATATCTTGTGTAATTTTCCAACAATTACAAAGCAAAAATAAGTGGTGTAGATTATAAAAATTAAATAAAAATGAATGATTTTATAAAATATATTTACACAGTTTTAGAAATAAAAAAATCTTGTTTTTCAATCAATTTTTATTCAATATTTCATCCTATTGTGCATAAATTTTGTGCAACTACTAGTATTAAGAATGTCATCATCAAAGGTTGTGACTATACATATAGGCAACATTTAACATTTTAAAGAGGAACGATTTGAAATACATTGTTAGGAGCCACCGATGTAAAAGAGACAAGGTTGATTAAGTAAAGAAAAATTAAATTAAAGATTTAATTTATCAAAGATGGCGGCCCTTCTCAAGTGACCGTCCATATGAAGAGACACACCTCCTTAATGAGAAGACATACGGAGAAACATATACATTAGTGTCGTGCCTCGCCTAAATACCCATTTTTGGGTTGACTTCATCAACATTAAGAAAACATTTACAACGATTTGTTAAGGCAAAAAATATTATACATTAATGATAGTGATTATAATTAGATAGCATTTGATTAGAAGAAAGGTAACGATTTAATAACAACGATCCATATTTGTTATATTAAAGACAAGGATTATACTTCAAGAGGCAACAATCACTTAGTAAAGAGGTGCAATCTCTTGAAGAGACACACTTTTTGATAGAAACATATCTTTTGGTAAGATATAAAAGGAAATAGAATGAACATCAATCAGGGATCATGGGGGTAGTGAAATATAACAGAGAATATTTGAACTACATTTGCAGAGATATTTATCTAGTCATATAAACTATTGTAACAACAAAAGGATATTAATAAGAATCATTCTTGGATATACATTGGGTCAGATCATTGTTGCATGTCAATTATCTTTACTTATTGCATATCACATTCATATATTAAAATACATAGAATTATTGCAATAAACTGTCAACATGGAGAAATGGGGGGAATATGCACTATGGGAGAACAACTAAAGGCACACTTACATTGATAGGTATGGAGAACAATGAGTAGGACACCCTATTGTCATGTAAAAGGGAGAAATGGATAAAGGCACCCAAGGGCAAAATTCTCTCCCTAATCCCCATGTTGAGGGTTTATTGACACACTAAGATTCACTGGTTGGAGAAGAATGGTGAGGGGAGTGCTTGGAGGGAGAACTGTTGTTAGAAGGCACCCTGCCATGTCTCCCTATACCTCCTCTTTTATGGCTAAGTGTTATAAACAAACGGAGTTATTTGCAGGACAATGAATGTATGATTTCTCAAATTGTGATATTATTTATGAGTTTGAATACAGTGTAATTTGACTAACATTCATGATTACATATATCTATGCAAACAATTGTATATGTTGATTATGTTTTGACTGTAGGTTTTAAATTTAGAATCACAGTATTCAAAACAATATTTACATTGGTAAGATGTAACCCTAGCCCTAATTTGTTGCAATTGTAATTTTAGGGCAATTTAGGAAGGGGACATTACAATTGGTATCAGAGCATCCTTCCTGCCATCTTGTGAATGATAGTGGATGCAACATGTATTCATGTGTACACTTAATGCCTTACATGCTTCATGACTCAAGTGTATTCAAGTGTATTATTCATGACTTACATGTATTCATGTGTACACTTCATGCCTTACATGCTTCATGACTTACGTGTAATCAAGTGTATACTTCATGACTTATGTGTATTCATGTATATGCTTGATGACTTACGTATATTCATGTGTATGCTTTGTGACTTACATGTTTTCATGTGCATACTTCATGTATTATATACGTGTACGCTTCATGCTTCTTGTACTACATGTACTTATGTGTATACTTTATGTATTGCGTGTATGCTTCATGCTTCTTGTACTACATGTATTTATGTGTATACTTTGTGTATTACATATACGCTTCATGCTTCTTGTACTACATGTACTTTGCATATACTTTGTGTTTTACATGTATGCCTCATGCTTCTTTTACCACATGCATTTATGTGTATACTTTATGTATTACATGTATGCTTCATGCTTCTTGTACTACATGTACTTATGCATATACTTTGTGTATTACATGTATGTTTCATGCTTCTTGTACTACGTGTACTTATGCATATATTTTGTGTATTACATGCTACATGTATTTATGTGTATACTTTGATGATTCATGCTTCTTGTACTACATGTACTTATGCGTATACTTCATGTATTATGTGTATGTTTCATGCTCTGTGTATTACATGTATTTATATGTATACTTCGTGTATTATGTGTATGCTTCATGCTTTGTATATTACGTGTATTTATGCGTATACTTTGTGTCTTATGTATACTTCATGTATCACATGTACTTATGTGTATGCTCATGCTTCACATGTACTTATGTGTATACTTCGTATATTATGTATATCTATGTGTATGCTTCATATTTCGTGTATCATGTGTACTTATATGCTTCATGCCTCACATATATTTGTGTGTATACTTCATATATTAGGTATGCTTCATGCTTTGTGTGTTACGTGTATACTTCATGTATCACGTATGCTTCATGTATTACATATATCTATAACAAGTTTACTCTATGTGTGTTTAAGATCACTTTATTCTTAAAATTATATCAAAGGCTTTATTTGAATGCATCTAGGGTTGAGAAGCACTAACAAATGAACTGAGGTAAGAATAAAAAAGTTGTACAAATGTGACTTCCTCAAACTTGAGAAAAAAAAAGAGAGAACATTTCAATTGAGAATGGAACCCTAAGATATTTTACAAGTAAATTAAATTAGGTTCTCAAGAATAATGATGATACGAGGAAGGATGAAATCCCAAATTTGAAAAGTGTGACCCTTCAAGTGTAGGAATTCTTTAACAATAAAATATAATAGAGGAATCATTTCCTTGTGAAGAAACCATCAATAGGAAATAAATCAACTCAAAGGTAAAATATTATTCTTAGAAAAGGTAGCCAAGAAGAGTAGTGACTCCTTTAAGTAATAGATATAAATGATAAATCAAGTCATTGACATAAGCAATAATCACTCATCTATTCATTAGGAAATCAAGCAATCAAATATCAAAAGTTCCCAAGGAAGGAACAATCAATCATAAACACTCAACATAGTTGAAACTAATAATATAATTTGACTTCCAATTCTCAAATGAAAATCTAGTTATCACTGAAACTTAGGCATAACTAAAGATGAAAAGATGGATTAAGGTTATCTTTCAAACTTCAAGATTTAGGTACATTGTGGTATCATCTTGACCTAGGACGGTCAATTTCTTAAAATCCAAAACAACAATTTTGAGAAAATGTAATGAAAACAACTCAATTCTTTAGGAACCTAGAAATTTAGAGAAATGTTGGAAATTTATCGTAAATTCATCAAATGTAGGAACACATTTGTTCTATTCATTTTGGATAAGATCATAAATCAAGTCTATAACACATATGTTCTATCCCACACTCATAGAAACAATGGCAATACATGGATCAATCTCCAACATTGATCTAGTGAACCAAATTAACTTCTATATTAGATCATTTCTTCCAGGAGTCTCCTCCTAATTTCTTTTCTTGATCAAGTAACTACACATTCATAAAGATAAAGGACATTAATATTAGGCATGTAGGAACATTAGATAAATTTGATACAAATCAAGTTACAAGAAAATTGTTACATAAGCCTATGCTAAGTTATATTATGGGCCCATAACCCACAAATCCCAAGATCATTCTCAGCTATTAAATCTTGGGATAAATTGATATTGTTAACTTTGGTACTTGCCCAAATATGAAAATAAATTTAGTACCGAACATGTAGATATGTCAAAGAGGACTGATGACCTCCAATTGAATTAGAAGATGGAACAAGAATTGGCTATTGGGGTAAACCTATAAATTTAAGTTCTCCTATTGCTTGCTAGGACTGCTAAACTATTGTACATTTTTCATTTCATTAACTTGGTCAATCCCATAAATTTGTACTTAAGTATTAATTACCTATGGGTATAATAGATGTTTGATTAGGTCGGCTCCTCATTAAAAAACTTATCATAAACTTTGTTTGAATGTTTACACAAAATGAAACATACTTTATCTAAGGGAAGTTGTCATTCAAACATCTAGGTCCTTTACACGAAAACAAAAGTAATTTTGCACAAAGGAGTAGGATCTTGATATTCACAATATCCCTGCAATCTGTCATGATTTTAGATTTTAATTAGGGGTAATGAAAAGTTTGCATCATTGCCTAGATGATGAAACGAGAGAAAACTTGTCCTAAGTTAGGGACCCTACCAGTTACCAACTCTTGGTTTTGTTGTTGGGAGATATATGGAAATACAAGTACATAAACCAGAAGGATATCAGATAATACATTATCCTCATACTTTAGAAAGGGTTATGTTGGCGGTTGGATGGAGACAAGTAGATTAACAACTATTCTTCAATGAGAATTGATTTGGGATGTTGTTTATTTTAGGAGCGTCCTAGTTGTGATTGCTTGAGGACAAGCAATCTTGGGCAGGGTGGATTGTCATGTCCCATGAAATGTTCTGTTTATATATGATGGATGACTTGAGACTTTAAGTTTAATGCTGGCCGACTACCTTAGAATAATTGCCACTTCTAAAGAAGTTAAAATAACTCAGATTTGTTATGATCTTCATATGGAGTATTGATAATAAAAGAGAAATCATGGTCGACTTATGTATGCAGTGATAAATATGTGAGGATGAGACATTAGCGACAAATATATGAGAAAGAGATAGCAATAATAAATACATGGGATAGACAACAATGAATTGTAAAGAGAGTATTATGAAACGACTTGCTTAATGTTACAATCATGAATGATGAAGATGCATGTATAATGATGGAGTGCAAGTTGTTTTAAATAAAAGGAATTGATATTACATGGCAGTGAGTTAATAAACTTAAGACAATAATTTTATATTATTAAGAATGTCATCATCAAAGGTTGTGACTATACATATAGGAAGCATTTAACATTTTAAGGAGGAACGATTTGAAATACATTGTTAGGAGCCCCAATGTAAAATAGACAAGGTCGATTAAGTAAAGAAAAATTAAATTAAAGATTTAATTTATCAAAGATGGCGGCCCTTCTCAAGTGACTGTCCATATGAAGAGACACAACTCCTTAATGAAAAGACATAGGGATAAACATATACAATAGTGTTGTGTCTCACCTGAATACCCATTTTTGGGCCAACTTCATCATCATTAAGAAAGCATATACAACGATTTGTTAAGGTAGAAAATATTATACATTAATTACAACAATTTATATTAGATAACATTTGATTAGAAGAAAGGCAACAATTTAATAACAATGATCCATATTTGTTATATTAAAGACAAGGATTATACTTCAAGAGGCAGCGATCACTTAGTAAAGAGGTGCGATCTCTTGAAGAGACACACGTTTTGATAGAGACATATCTTTTGGTAAAATATAAAAGGAAATAGAATGAACATCAATCAGGCATTGTGGGGGTAGTGGAATATAACAAAGAATATTCGAACTACATCTGCAGAGATATTTATTTAGTCATATAAACTATTGTAGTTCAGTAAAATGATATCAATAAGAATCATTCTTGGATATACATCAGGTCAGATCATTGTTGCCTGTCAATTATCTGTATTTATTGTATATCATTGTCATATATTAAAATACATAAAATTACTACAATAAACTGTCAACATGGAGAAAGGGGGAAATATGCACTATGGGAGAATAGCTAAAGGCACCCTTACATTGACAGGTATGGAGAACAACGAGTAGGGTACCCTACTGTCATGTAAAAGGGAGAAATGAATAAAGGCACCCAAGGACAGATTTCTCTCCCTAATCCCCATGTTGAGGGTTTATTGGCACACTAAGATTCACCAGTCAGAGAAGAATGGTGAGGGGACTACATGGAGGGAGAATTATTGTCAAAAGGCACCCTACCATGTCTCCCTATACCTCCTCTTTTATGGTTCAGTGTTGTAAACAAACAGAGTTATCTGCATGACAATGAATGTATGATTTCTCAAATAGTGATATTATTTATGAGTTTGAATACAGTGTAATTTGACTAGTTCCTTCATGATTACATATATCTATGTAGAAAATTGTATATGTTGATTATGTTTTGACTGCAAATTTCAAATTCAAAATTGCATTATTCAAAGCAATACTTACATTGGTAAGATGTAACCCTAACTGTAATTTGTTGCAATTGTAATTTTAGGGTAGTTTAGGAAGGGGACATTACAATTGGTATCAGAGCATCCTTCCTGCCATCCTGTAAATGATAGTGGATGCAACGTGTAGGAGTACAATTAACACTGAGAGGGGGGGTGAATCAGTGTTCATATAATAATTCAATTTTCTCACCTTTTACAAATTGTAAGCGAACTTTATTATGAACTGAGATCAAATATTATCTTCATAATCATCAAATTGTTAAACACCAATTATTAATGCAAAGAAATAACACAAGAAGTTTAACTCAAAGATATACCGAGTGGAAAACCCTCCAGGGGTAGAAAAACCAGTCAAACTGCCTCACTGGCTTAAATGAACAACTTCAAGTTTACAAATGTCTCACTGACATATACAGAGGTCTCACTGATCACAAGCCTCATTGGCATATGAAGGTCTCACTGACCACAAGCCTCACTGGCATATTGTGCCTCACTGGCAAACCAAATCACCAATAGAAGTAATAAACAAAATCAGAGGGATACTCTATTTCCATTCAATTCACAATTCATTCACAACTACATAACAATTCATCTGATTATCTCTGCATAACTCAACACTCTTTCTTCATCACATACCCAATATCATATTCTCATCTTTCTTTTCTCTTCAAAAGGATTTCTATAAAGAATATCTTCAACTGTGCATATTGAATCACCCAAAAAGCTGACATTCAATGTTCCTGCAAAACATTATATACAAGATGATTTTTCATATTTTGTTTTCTCTCTATAATTATTTTAATGTGCAAAACAAATTTGTCTCTTCAATGCCTTGGAATCTTTCATATTCCTTCAAAAATTTCTCTTGCATCTGATCACACAATATCTACAATAAAATTATAAACAAAAGGACTCTTGGAATTTCTCTTCTCTCTGCAAAAATATCTTCTTTACACAAATATCTTTCATATTTTTGAAACCTTCAATCTGTTCATTTTCCTTCAATCTTTTGATCTTCCCTACACAACCTATCTTTAAAAATAAGATCATAAAAAAATCTTCAAAGAAATCAAAACACCATTCATCTTCCTCTTGCTCTGCAATCAAAAATTCATTTCTCTGCCCCAAAAAAAATCTTCAATGACAATATGTCAATATCCAAAAAGAAACTCTCTTCTTTCTTTTTAATCTCCAATTCTATAAATTTAGAAAAAGAATCTACAAAAAATCTCCCATAAAAAAATCAATAAACTATGTGAAGAAAAGTTTCTATATTAAAAAATAAACCTAGTTCTCCATAAAATGTGAACGAACTCTCCATTTTTCATAAAGATATTTAATGCTTTTTAAAACCCAAAATAACCGATGCTTTTTAAAGCATAAAACATCTTCATGAAAATCGGGCTCCAAATATACATTGACTTTCTTATTCGAGCATTCAATGTTCTTTTTAATAAAGCATTCGATGCTCTTTTAAAACAATTACCTTGACCACTGGTGGTGACTAGAAATTGGGGCCAATTTTCTTAATGTGCCCACCTCCCTTTGACAGGTCACTTTAAGTGATAGACCTGTGATATCAGGTCAACTTGATTTTATAACAAAAAATGCATACATTGTATGACAGGCAGAGAGGAGCTAATGTATGCCTTGTGATAAGGTTTGTTAGTGATTTTAACTCACAAGAATTTTAATCAATATGATTCTTCATATATCTGCCAAGAATTCCTCTGAAGTACAAGCAAGATGACTTCAAAAATTGATGTCTTGTATGAAACAAAAAAACCAACATCACTACATGCACAACCTTGTCTTATGGACACTTGAGTGTGAAAGAAACATGATAAGAACAACTTATCTCCTGTCATAAGATCCTATGAACACTTGAGGTGGAAACAACCAGATGATATAGTTTTCTATCATGATAAGTTGAACACCTGCTAGGCATTATGAAGTCATGATTCAACAACAAATAAAGCAAGAACATGATCAACTTGTGAAGTCAATGTGAACACCATCCAATATGTGGATTACATCATCCTCCTCAATAAATGAAAAATCAGCATCATTAACACCCAAACCAAACATCATACCAACAAGCAAACTTTTCAATGTCATTTCTGCCTTGTATCTACAAACATGAAACAACTCCAAACTCTCTGAATGGAAGATCAATATGTAAATCATATTACAAATCATGTTACATCTCCAAACACAACAATACACCTTGAGATATAGCAATCATCAAATGTAAATCAATAATATCAAAACATCAAATACATCATGTCATGTGAATAGGCAGCAAGGACACATTCATGTGAAGCCTCATGTTAAAGCAAACAAACATCTTGATTTCTGCCATATACTGCTGCTACAACACCATAATAACTCATGACATATTGAAACATGAAACATGGTGAATGAACTGAAATGATATCTTGAATTCCTGAAATGAATATCTTGACATGAAGACCATACCAACATCATCCTTTGAAGACACCTCAACATGATGAACAACATGAAGCAACACACCAAGTATCCTTTTTGACATCAATGACAATCAGTCACCATCACAATGTGTATTCATGTGTACACTTAATGCCTTACATGCTTCATGACTTAAGTGTATTCAAGTGTATACTTCATGACTTACGTGTATTCATGTGTACACTTCATGCCTTACATGCTTCATGACTTACGTGTAATCAAGTGTATACTTCATGACTTACGTGTAATCAAGTGTATGCTTGATGACTTATGTATATTCATGTGTATGCTTTGTGACTTACGTGTTTTCATGTGCATACTTCATGTATTATATACATGTATGCTTCATGCTTCTTGTACTAGATGTACTTATGCGTATACTTTGTGTATTATGTGTATGCTTCATGCTTCTTGTACTACATGTATTTATGTGTATACTTTGTGTATTACATGTACGCTTCATGCTTCTTGTACTACATGTACTTATGCGTATACTTTGTGTATTACATGTATGCCTCATGTTTCTTTTACTACATGCATTTATGTGTATACTTTGTGTATTACATGTATGCTTCATGCTTCTTGTACTACATGTACTTATGCATATACTTTGTGTATTACGTGTATGCTTTAGGCTTCTTGTACTACATGTACTTATGCATATACTTTGTGTATTACATGCTACATGTATTTATGTGTATACTTTGATGATTCATGCTTCTTGTACTACATGTACTTATGCATATACTTCATGTATTACGTTTATGCTTCATGCTCCGTGTATTACATGTATTTATACGTATACTTTGTGTATTACGTGTATGATTCATGATCCATATATTACATGTATTTATGGATATACTTTGTGTCTTATGTATACTTCATGTATCACGTGTATTTATGTGTATGCTTCATGCTTCACATGTACTTATGTGTATACTTCGTATATTACGTATATCTATGTGTATGCTTCATACTTCATGTATCATGTGTACTTATATGCTTCATGCCTCACATATATTTATGTGTATACTTTGTATATTAGGTATGCCTCATGCTTTATGTCTTACGTGTACACTTCCTGTATCATGTATGCTTCATGTATTACGTATATAACAAGTTTACTATATGTGTGTTTAAGATCACTTTATGCTTAAAATTATATCAAAAGCTATATTTGAACGCATCTGGGGTTGAGAAGCACTGACAAATTAACTAAGGTAATAATAAAAAGTTGTACAAGTGTGACTCCCTCAAACTTGAGAAAAAAAAGAGAGAACATTTCAATTGAGAATGGAACCCTAAGATATTTTACAAGTAAATTAAATTAGGTTCTCAAGAATAATGATGATACGAGGAAGGATGCAACCCCAAATATGAAAAGTGTGACCCTTCAAGTGTAGGACTTCTTTAACAATAAAATATAACAGAGGAATCATTTCCTTGTGAAGAAACCATCAATAGGAAATAAATCAACTCAAAGGTAAAGTATTATTTTCAGAAAAAGGCAACCAAGAAGAGTAGTGACTCCTTCAAGAAATAGATATAAAGGATAAATCAATTCATTGACATAAGAAATCATCACTCATCTATTCATCAAAAAATCAAGCAATCAATATATCAAAAGTTTCCAAGGAAGGAACAATCAATCATAAACACTCAACTTAGTTAAAACTAACAATATAATTTGACTTCTAAAAGTTCCCCTTCAGAATTTTTCAAATCTTCTCAAGGGATTAGGCAGGGTGATCCCTTATCCCCTTTTTTGTTTATCATTGTAGCAAAGGGTTTGAGCAGATTGATTCAGTATCAAAACATATTGGGGTCTTGGAAAGGAATTTCAATTCTGACAGTACCATTCTCTATCACCCATGCCTTATTTGCTGATGATACTTTTTTATTTGGGCAGCCCTCATTGTTAGAAGCTAAGTCTATAAAAAAGGTAATTGATCTTTATTGCTTGGTTTTAGGTCAAAAGGTGAATCAAGATAAATCTAAGATTTGTTTCTTCAATACTAGTCCTTTGGTTCAAGGTAGAATGTCAAATTTTTTGGGTTTTAAGATGGATGTCCTTCCTTCTAATTATTTAGGCATTCCTTTTTTTTTCTGGGAACATTAAAAGTTGCTTTTGGAAGAAACTTATTTCGTATGTAAAAGGGAAAATCGCTTCTTCGAAGGGAAAATGGTTGACTCTAGCAGACAAAATCATGATGATTAAATTAGTTCTTTGTGTTGTCCCAATTTACATGTTTTTAGTTCTCAAGGTACCAAAAGGCATTCTATTTAAACTTTGCAGTATCTTTAGGAAGTTTTTCTGGAATGGGCCTAAGGAGGATGGTAGAAAGATTCCTTTGATTTCTTGGGATAAGATATGTACCTCTAAACATCATGGTGGGACTTGTATTCACAGCATTGAGGATCATAACCATGCATTAGGGGCAAAGTTGGTATGGCAGATGTATGATAAGCCTAATTCCAAATGGTGTAAAACCATGCAGGCAAAGTATTTAGACTCTGTTGATCCAGAAAGGATATTTACAATTCAAAATCCAGAATCAGGTTCTAAAATTTGGGATTTTATGATTGAATGTAGAGAGGTAATTTCTCCTTTCCTCTCATGGATAATTCATGATGGTTTCTTAGCTATGTTTTGGGATGATTCATCGAATAGTTTTCCCCCTCTTTCACAAATGGAGGGGTTGCAAGAGGCTAAAGAAGTCCTAAGTCAGCTATGGGGTGTCAAAGTTAAAGATTATCTGGATGGTGATCCAAATTCTAATTCATTTGGTGTCAAATGGAAAAACCTCTCCAATGTCCCCATTCCATCTTCTCAAAAGGATTTGTTAAGCAATATTCTAAAAAATAGAAGGGTATTTATCTCAGGGGCTCGTGATGAGCTTATTTGGATTCCCTCTAAATCTAGAAAGTACATAGTAAAATAAGAATATCAAAGTATCATTGGGAGAAATGTTGAAGGTTCTTCAAATTGGCCTTCTAAGCTGTGTTGGACTAGTCCCTGTCTTCCAAAGGCGGGAGCTTTTGCTTGGTTGGCCTTGAAGGGTAGGATTCTCACAAGTGATAGACTTGTCAAACTTGGAGTCTCTCAACCTTTTTTGTGTCCTCTATGTTTAGAAAAAGAAGAGGAGGGAAATCATCTTTTACTTAACTACTCTTTCTCTTCTCAAGTTTGGTATTGGTTATGCTCCAAGTTGGGTTGGTATGGACCTCTCCCAAATACAGTATTGCAAGTTTTTCAAGGTTAGCCAACTTTATGCAGGAATTCAACTTTTTCTGCTATTTGGATTGTTTCTCCGAGTTTAGTGATATGGAATCTATGGTTGGAAAGGAACAATAGAATTTTTAGGAAAGAAGAGTGATCTCTTGACCAAGTCATCCTTAAAATTTAAAAGTCAGTGGTGGAGGTTGTATATTCTCACTTACTATTGAAGGAATCTAGCTCTTTAGCATTTTCCTCTTGGGATGCACTCATGCTTAAATCTTGGAAGTTTTTGAAACTTCCCAATTCAAATTGCTTTGTGGGAAATAAGAAAGTGGATAGGAGTACCATATATTGGAAACCTTCTCCTGAGGATTTCATTAAATTAAACTTTGATGGCACATGCAGAGGGTACCCGGAGTTGTTTGGAGATGGTTGTGTGCTTAGAGATTGTAAAGGTTTTATAATTAAGGCTTTGTCTCTTAGACTTCGATACTGTTCTAATAACGGGGCTGAAGCTTTGGCCCTTATTGCAGGTTTGAAACTTTCTTTAAATTATGGGGTTAAGAATATTATAATTGAAGGTGATTCTCTGAATATATTTAATGCCATTAAAAAGAGGTCTTTCCCATGTTGGAAGATAGGGTATATCCTTCAAGGAGTTATGACTATTATGGAGTCCTTTAAAACTTTTCAAATTCTACAATCTTATAGGGAAGGAAATAATTTAGCAGATTTGAAAGCCAATTGTGCTTGTGATCAGGAGAGGGAGTCAATTGAATGGGATGCAGTCTCCTTGAGGAAGTTGGATGGATTTGATAGAATTTTGGCAGAGGATCGAAAGAATGTTGAATAAGAAATTTTTGGGGTCAAATTGATTAAGTGTGAGATTTGAATTGGAGAGGGAATCTTTTCGGTCAATTGTATTTGGAGAAAAGAGTTGTAAGGTCTCTATTTTTAGAGAGTTTTTTAGCTAACCTTCATTTTTTTTGGCAGGTACTAACTTTGGAGTAATCCTTGTGTTTATCCTTGCATTATTGCTCTATGGTCTGGGTGCCGGCAAATTCGCGTGTATGGAGATCATATTGTACCATGGGCTTTCATTCATTTAATAGGGGATGCGGTGGCCTGAGGTGTTTTCAATCTTCAATGTATGTAATGATTATGATGCACTGCATTTACACTTCATTCCTACATGGCCTGCAGAACAATTGTATGATGTCTATCCACAATGGACTTCATTGTCATGCTTGAGAATTAGGGGATGAATTAGAAGATTTAGCAAGGGAAGTCTTTTAGGCCCTACATTATCTGCTTCACTTCCATCTACCTCCACCGCCCCCTGCTGTTGATATTGATGCTTCGGGTGAGCCTGCTCAGCAAGGTTTCATATTCAAAGACCTGAATATGGAATCTTAATATGGTTTGTTAAGGGGTTCTGTTATGTAATTAGTAGTATTGCAGTCGATGTTTCTACTTATCTAGTTGGTTTTGGAGAGGGGGTATTCCTCTTTTTTTTTGTAAAGTCCCCTTCTCTGCTCGCTGTAAAAGTTCTCTTTATGTGTTGTAAGGGGGTGCTATGATATAATCTCTTGGTTGGGTTGTTTCTCCATGCTTACTCTGCCTAATTCAAACTTCTATAAGGGAGTTTTGTATCTAAGCTTTGTATCTTTTCCTATTTTGAATATAATATAGTTCAGGTGCTCTGCACCTTTTTCCTAAAAAAAACAATATAATTTGACTTCCAATTCTCAAATGAAAATCTAGTTGTCATCGAAACTTAGGCATAACTAAAGATACAAAGATGGATTAAGGTTATCATTCAAACTTCAAGATTTAGGTACACTGTGGTATCATCTTGACCTAGGATGGACAATCTCTTAAAAACCAAAACAACAATTTTGAGAAAATGTAATGAAAACAAATCAATTCTTTAGGAACCTACAAATTTGGAGAAATGTTGGAAATTTATCATAATTTCATCAAAGGTAGGAACACATTTGTTCTATTCATTTTGGATAAGATCATAAATCAAGTCTATAAAACATATGATCTATCCCACACTCATAGTTCACAATACATGGATCAATCTCCAACATTGATCTAGTGAACCAAATTCACTTCTATATTAGATCATTTCTTCCAGGAGTTTTCTCCTAAGTTCTTTTCATGATCAAGTAACTACACATTCATAAAGATCAAGGACTTCAATATTAGGTATGTAGGAACATTAGATAAATTTGATACAAATCAAGTTACAACAAAATTGTTACATAAGCCTATGCTAAGCTATATTATGGGACCATAACCCACAAATCCTAGCATCATTCTCACCTATTAAACCTTGGGATAAATTGATATTGTTAACTCAATTACTCGCCCAAATATGAAAATAAATTTAGTACCAAACATGGAGATACATCAAAGAGGAACGATGACCTCCAATTGAATTGGAAGATGGAACAAGAATTGGATATTAAGGTAAACCTATAAATTTAAGTTCTCCTATTGCTTGTTAGGACTGCTTAACTATTGTACATCTTTCATTTCATTGACTTGGTCAATCCCATAAATTTGTACTTAAGTATTAATTACCTATGGGTATAACATATGTTTGATTAGGTCAGCTCAGCCTCATTAACAAACTTATCGTAAACTTTGTTGGAATGTTTACACAAAATGAAACATACTTTATCTAAGGGAAGTTGTCATTCAAATTTCTAGGTCCTTTACACGAAAGCAAAAGTAATTTTGCATAGAGTAGGATCTTAATATTCACAATATCCCCTTAATCCGTCATGATTTTAGATTTCAATAAGGGGTAATGAAGAGTTTGCATCATTGCCTAGATGATGAAATGAGAGAAAACTTGTCTTGAGTTAGGGACCCTACCAGTTACCAACTCTTGGTTTTGTTGTTGGGAGATATGGGGAAATACAAGTACATAAACCAAAAGGATATCGGACAATACATTATCTTCATACTTTAAAAAGGGTTATGTTGGCGGTTGGATGGAGACAAGTAGATTAACAACCATTCTTCAATGAGGATTGATTTGGGATGTTGTTTATTTTAGGAGCATCCTAGTTGTGATTTCTTGAGGACAAGCAATCTTAGGGAGGGTGGACTGCCATGTCCCATGAAATGTTCTATTTATATATGATGGTTGACTTGAGACTTTAAGTTTAATGCTGGCCGACTACCTTAGAATAATCGCCACTTCTAAAGAAGTTAAAATAACTCAGATTTTTTACGATCTACATATGGAGTATTGATAATAAAAGAGAAATCGTGGCCGACTTATGTATGCAGTGATAAATATGTGTGGATGAGAGATCAGTGACAAATATATGAGAAAGAGATAGAAATAATAAATACATGGGATAGACAACAACAAATTGTAAAGAGAGTATTATGAAATGAATTTCTTAATGTTACGATCATGAATGATGAAGATGCGCGTATAATGATGGAGTGCAAGTTGTTTTAAATAAAAGGAATTGATATTACATGGCAGTGAGTTAATAAACTTAAGAAAATAATTTTATATTATTAAGAATGCCATCATCAAAGGTTGTGACTATACATATAGGAAATATTTAATATTTTAAGGAGGAACGATTTGAAATACATTGTCAGGAGCCACCAATGTAAAACATACAAGGTTGATTAAGTAGAGAAAAATTAAATTAAAGATTTAATTTATCAAAGATGGCGGCCCTTCACAAGTGACCATCCATATGAAGACATATGGAGAAACATATACAATAGTGTCGTGCCCCGTCTGAATACCCATTTTTGGGCCAACTTCATCAACATTAAGAAAGCATATACAACAATTTGTTAAGAGGAAAAAAATATTATACATTAATGACAACGATTTATATTAGATAGCATTTGATTAGAAGAAAAGGTAGCAATTTAATAACAATGATCCATATTTTTTATATTAAGAACTTTGTTGAAGAGGGGATTTGGATGACATCATCAGGATATTAGCACTATAGGATGATATATCGGTGGGAGAATGTCTAGATGATGTCATCGTCATATGTACTTCTTTGGGGAGGGGACTGGATGACATCATTAGGACATTCACAAGGGTCGTGGATATTGAGAAAAGATCCAAATATTAGTTAAGATCTAGATGTTTAGAAAACATCCATGTATTAACTAAGGTCCGAATATGAAGGGGATATCAAGACCTTAGCTAAGGTCTGGGATATTAAGATAATATTTGGGATGTTAGCTAAGATTTGAATGACGTCACTAGGATATTCATACCAAAATGACTAAGTATGAAGATGGGAAATCCCTGCGAAGGAAGGCATTTGAAGATAAAAGGTTTCTCAGTTTTTTGCAAGGATTCTCTAGATGAGTTTTTAGGGATTTTTGCAAGGCAGAGCATGAGGATTTGGAAGGATTTAAGGCCTACAGGGCTAAAACCCAAGGGATATCTAAGAGATATTCAAGGTGAACCATTTGACTTTGGACAGAGGAAAATGGGTCAACAGATAATAGGAAACTAAAAGGTGTATGTGAATAGGATGGTCAACCTGCATTCGTGAAACCATGAGTAAAGAAGAAATTGGATGCTTTACAACAATTGCAGGCAGATCACATGACTTCTCTTGTGTCTCATTCACCTAGTAATGATTCTTCCATTTTTCAACAGATTGTTGATGATAGTACTTTTTGTTCCTTTTTTGAGATTCCAGCCTCCCCCATATCAAATGAAATTCTTGTGCAAGATACTCCTAATCAACCAGACAAAGTTGTCCTGGGTGCAAGTGAGAGTGGTATAGTTTTGTCTTCTCCTTCCTAGCTAAAGAAAGTTGTTGAGAAAAAGAGGAGACATGCCCCAATGACAGACATAAACATTGACACTTTAGCTAAATTGTTGCAGACTACACCTAAGCCTAAGAAGGCTAAGAGGATGTCTCAGATGGTAACAAATTCTTCTTTAGGGCATAGAATTTTGGAGATTGCAAACCCCATCAGGGATAAAAATCAAAATGAAGTCACAGAAGCGGATTTTAATATGACCAAGATTGACATGGTTCCTCCTACTGTGAAAGGTGATATATATCATGCGAAATTCTCTGTAGGCATGCTAGCAAAGAGAGTTAAAGCTAAGCAACAAGAGATTGCAAAGCTACAAGCCCAGGTGAAATATATGACATCTTTCATTCAATCTATTTTAAATATTACTTCTCAATCCTCTGATGCAACTCCGAGTGTTTCTGTTGATGGAATGGATCCTAGCATGTTGCAACAAATCATGAGATATCGAACTCTAGGTAAGGCCACCGAGCAATGGGTAGAGCAAGTCACCGTTGATGGTTTGTTGTACATCGAGGAGGTCATGAATCTATATACCCTCACTTCTAATAAAAGGAAAGGGTTAGTTGTAGAGTTACAAAATGTATTTAGAGGGAAGACATTAATCTTCTCACGGTGTCTACAGAGATATAAGATATGATGGAAATTGATACAAATATTCTTGTAGCTGAGAAAATTTTTAATGATCCAAATGAGGATGATTTTGTGTCTTGGCTAGATGCACTAGAGTAGAAGAGGTCTGTGCTAGGGGATTTTAGTGGAGAAATAAGAAGAATTTTGACTCAATATTACACTGATATGGTTGATCTTAGAAATAATTGTACCATCTTAGATGTAGAGATTTCAGATGAAAGCAGAGAGAACTTACTTGATGTCAAGGAAGTAAAGAAATTTTTTAAGAAGATGCTTATTGAAGAGCTAGTTGGTATTGACACAGTTAATGATGAATCACTAGGGAAGCTTGGACATATAGCAATGTATCTCAGAACTTTCAGGCATGAAATTGATGATCTCTATAAGAGACTAACAAATGCAGACATAATGATAAATAAGTGGAAACTTTGGAAAAACATTACCTATAGACCAAGTGTCAAGATTTTATCTCCCATCATTAATAGGTATAGGAGTTACAAGGTGAAACTGAGAGCACAGGTGGACTTGATTGTTGCTGGTGAAAATGACAAGGAAAGCGAAGCGACTCGGGATGAAGACCAAACTACTGCCACATGATGACATTTCTTATTTTTATGTTATTTCTGTAAACATGCTCTGGATACTCTTGTGGCAAAAGACTTATTATTATTTTATGTCTTAAATCAGCTATCCCCAAGAAGTTGTTATTATTTCAAAGACATTTATTTTATGACAAAGCTATATATACTAAGCCTGTCAATGCATTTAGGATCTTTTGGCAAACTTTGTGTTGTTGATAGGTCAATTTTGTGTTACTCTATATTTTAGTTATTTTCAATATATGAATGGAAGCTTGAGGAATTAATTTTTGAAGTCGTAAACTTTGTGTTATGGTGGATGAATCTGTATTCTTCTTATGTATCCTTTTGAATTTTCTTTTATTAAATTATTATCTATTAATTTTTGTTAATATGAATCGTTCCTTCGTTGACACTTGTCTCCATTCCAGAGACTTTATGGAGAAAGATGGGTGTGTCAGGACTGCAACTCGGAATAGAACTGATACCGTTGATCTCTGATACTGAAAATCCATCGATCTAAATGTAAATATTTTTTTAAGCTATAAATTCACCAAGTAAATTAGTCATTATAATTTAGCATTTGATATTTTCACCAGCCACATTATGATTTTCAAAAAATTGCCAGCACATTCACCAAATAATTTATTTTACATTTTTGAATATCTATATAATTCGCCACCTAATTTATTTTATTTTTTGGAATACAACTATAATTCGCCAAGGAATTTTTTTTTTCAAATCTATATACAATTCGCCAACAAAAAAACCAATGTCAACAAATTTGAAAAAAATTGCGAATGAATTTTTTTTTCAGAAATAGGCATAGATTCTCCAACATTTTTTGGCCTCGGGCTAGGATTTGCCAAGATTTATAGGTTTTTTTAGGGGGGATTCCTTAAAGTTATCCCTGCTCATCATTCACCATATTTTCTTCTTTCTTTTTCTAGACCTTGTCCATTTCTTTCTTCATCTCTACTGGATTCACATTCTTCACTGGATCACTCTTCTTTACCGGATTAGCCTTCACATTCTTATTTCTACAAAATTTAGCAATATGACCCAATTTGTTGCATTCATAACATCTGACATTTTGAATAGGCTTACTTCCGTTCATCCTGGATCTGCATTGATTAACCTTATGCCCAAATCTACTGCATGTCTAACAATAGCCATTAAAAGATGAAACCATCATACCCTTATTGTAACCATTCATCATTTGATTTCTACACTCATTAGCCTTATGACTAATTCTTTGACATGTAAAACATTGACCAAAGAATGATTGAACATTTTGATTCATACTTGTCCTATATCCCATAGCCTTATGTTCATACTTGTTGCAAGAGTAACAGTAGCCAGAGTACATTTGTGCAGTTGGTTGTTTGATAGGTGGCCTCTTGAAGTATTTCATCTAGTTTCAGACCTATCTGTTATTACCTTTCTTGACTGTAGCCTTCTTTTGGTAGTTGTTCTTCTTTCTAGCATTGTTTGAGGTCTGATTTGTCTTTGAATTTTCACCCTTTTCAAATCCCAATCCTTCTTTATCCTTAGGAACCTTTTGATTTGCAATCATTTCATCAAGCAGGGTGGAACTTACCTTGAATTTGTCTTCTTGAATCTTTGCTTTCTCCAACTCTATCTTTAAGACCACTATTTCTTGTTCAAGCTTTGAGCATTCTTCAAATTTTCCTTTTAGTTTTTCATTTAGGCATTCTTCAGTTCTTTTTCCTTCCTCAATTTGTATTTTCAAACTAGTGATTGTCTCAGTTGATTGATTGATATGTTCATTTAATTCCTTATATCTTTCTTTGAATCTCTTGTTTTTTTCCCTTAATGTTCTGATGCATTCATCTCCTTTCTTAATATTTTCTTCCAAATCTCTGTTCTTACATTGAACTTTTTCCAGATCTTCAAGGGTTGATTCAAGTTCTCCATTCATGTCAAATATGCAATCTTCTTCAGAAAATCAACAACAGGGATTTCTTTCGAAGGAGTAGGATATCTCCTAGGAGCAATGAGTTCACACCTCAATATCTTCTTAAAGTGGTTAAGCTTCTTCGAAAGAACCAGACTTTGATACCAATTGTTGAACACCCAGAATAATGAGAGGGGGTGTGAATCAGTATTCTCTAAAACTTCTTAAGCAATTAAACATCCATTCCACATAACATATTTAATTTGTAGTAAGAAAGGAAAGTATGAAATCAACCAACAAACACCATAACACATGAACACTAGATTTTTATGTGGAAAACCCAAAAGGGAAAAACCACGGTGAGGATTAGCTCACATATATATATGAATAGAAAAATTGGTTATAAGAGGCTCACTACCCAAAAGAAAGAATGCTCACTACAGGTGGATCACTGCCAAGGACTCACTATCCTGAGAAGAATTAGATAGAAGAAGGGGATGTCTCACTGCCAAAATGAACTGCTAACAATGCATTTAACTAATGTTGAAGATACAATTCCACTGAAGCTTAGAATACTGACTTTACACTCTTCATATTCACCACAAGCTCAACTTCTTTCTCTCTACAACAGACTCCACTTACCTCCACGTGTTATACCTCTTCGCAATCCAAACATACACACAAGAATTCAATCTTGTTTAAATACCGCAATCAACCAAAATATTAATTAGGTCAATATGAGTATGTACACTGTGATTGCTTAACTTTTCAGCCAAAAACACACCTCAAAACACCTTGCGGAGAGAACCAAAATGTGTAGCACACTTATGTAGGTCGGCATGACTTATTTTTACTTTCATGACTTTGTTTCAATCATAAATCAACTCCCCACAACCTCAACATCTTTAGGTCAAATCAACTGGTGAAGTATTAATAACATGAACTAACTGTTAGTTCACAAAACATCATGCAGACCACAAAACTACCTACCACTTGAAGACAACACACCTCTAACATCCATAAACCTATCCTTGAATCCACACAACAAACCATTCATCTACAGTGAAATGCAGAGTGTCTCAATGTGTCACTGGCACTGTCAATACAGAATGCGATACTCTGTCAACTCTAACTTTCACTCCGGAGGGATTCAAGACTTGAATCTTTGGATTTAGACTCCTTTGGTATTCATCATCATTACTTTACAACCGCAGAGAAAAACTCTTTATAGTGGAGAAGTGTGAACTGAAATAATGTGACCATGTCTTAGGTTCTGGTCAGTAAGTGCCTTAGGGAAATCTTCAACATATTATACTTGGCTGCAGAGCACCAAAAAGAAGGCATATCATGCTTGGATGTATTCTTCATCATACTACACTTGGTAGCTTCTCTAGATCAATAATTGGGATATCATACTTAACCAGGACCAACACAACTGTACCTGTATACCTTATTGAACTTCTCTGGACCAACACAATTGTGCCTTTAACCTTTGTTGCCATCAATGACAACACTACTTATTGCCATGCTTATGATTATCTACATCATCATGCTTATTGCCAAAAAAATTTAGATGCTATAGATCAAATCAATACATGTATTCAATAATTCTTAGATAATGAACACTTGAATCCAACTATTATCCTCATCCTGGAAAATTAATGAATATGACTAATGGAATATTGACTAACACTTTGGGTTGTGTCATTTTACCTCTTAAGGTGGGTCCTAAGGAAGTACAAATATTATGTCATGGTTATTCTTTCTTTAGATAGATTTTACATATTACTTGGTAGAACATGGCTTGAGCACTTGAAGGTTGTCCCTCTTGTTGTACATCAATGGGTTAAATATGTTCATGAAGGTATAATTATAAAGATACATGAGATACATATGAGCTTCTTGTTGAGATGGTCCATTTTACTTTGGATACTTACATACACATTCCCAAGGAACCTCCTTAACTTGAGAAATAATTTTATGAGGTATATGAAAAGGGACTAAAGGAATAAATTACAGAAATATAAACCTAAGATGGAACATGATCATATCAAGCATACTTTACCCCTTGTTCCATCTAAGAAGGATAATATTTGTATATTGCAAAAGTTTGTATTGCATGTTGAATGTTCTACTTCATGGATTCCGAAGAAAACAATGTGGTTCAACAAATGCAAAGTCTTTCTATGGGACTAACTCCAAACAAGAAAGAGAAATGGGTAAATAAAAAAGCTCCTCAATTCCACCTATTGATAGTGTGTTCACCAAGAGTATCAATTCCTAACAAGAGGAAATGAATAATTAAACAAGAAACTTATACATTTGAGGAAGAAAAATGTGATGCTATTTTTTGGGATAAAGATGACCTATTGGAGGATGATCTCCCTAAATATGTTTCATAAGACATTGAATATTGTTATGGTTTATTTATCTCTATACTTATATTAGCTTTTACTTTTTATATGTGCTCTTATAATTTGACCACTTTGTTTATGCTATGATGATTATGTTTTTACTATTTTCATTTCACCTTCGATAGTGTGCATCTTCTACTCTAATTTCACCTTCTATATTATGCTTTATGATTTTTTCCTCCACCTGGGGGAATCTTTTCTATTCATTCTTCCATGTTTTAGATCTTATGCTTTCTTATTTTCCATGCTTTCCTACATACATATTGTTTGACTTTCAAGTCCTCGTATGGTCTATGTTTGACATATATGTTTTCATACATTTCCATGATTTATATGTTCCACATTACCACCTTGATCATCACATGTTCCTTATTATTTTACTATGCTACATGATTTATGATGTTACCATGTTCATTATCTTCCATGATTATAATATTACTTCCATGATATGTTTATTATGCTTGTCTTGATTATGATTCCATGACTATGATCCTTATCATTATGTGTACATCCTATGATTCTATGTTTATGATATTTATCATGCTTATATCTTATGATCCCATGATATGATCCTTATCATGTTATATCTCATGATTCCATGTTTTTGATCCTTATCATGCTTATATTTTATGATCCCATGTTTATGATCCTTAACATGCTTAGTTTATATTATTGGTTTTACAATGCTTATTACACAAGTAGAAGCAACTTAGAGTAATGATTAAATGTTATTGTTATGTCAGAAAACGTCCCCTTGGGGGCTTTTCCCTCTTAAGGTTTAGCTCCCAGGTCCTATTATTGTATTTAGAGCATCTCACATGTTATTTCTGACTCCCGATGAGAAAACCCTTGGGTCTTGTGACAAATAGGACCTAGGGGACTGCACTTTAATGAATCCTGAGGAAAAACAAAGGGGTGGACTTGGGCGCTAACGCCCTAATCCATCCCTATTTTAAGCTTGCCCTAAACTTTTATGTCAGTTTTGTGACCATTATTTGGGTCCCAAGCCTACATCTAAAGTTTGAATTACGAAATTCTTAGCAGGAATCTTTGTAGTTGCATATATAAGCATGATTAGGTTTCATTTGCAAACTAGAGATGGAAATTGGACAAATTTATGCATACTTGTGATTAGAGCATTCAAAATATTCATTGTGTGGCAGAGTAGAGCATTATTATTATGTTTATGTTTGTAGATTTGACATCCATCTCCTCATGGCATGAAGAGCATCTTCCTTCCATGAGATCTTCACTACAAGGTGATATCTATTGTGTTTTCAATCATTTATCATTTGGATTTTTACCTCTATCCCTTCGAGATATGCACTCTCATTTAAAAACAATGTTCAGAAGACTTGAATGTCTCTCCGAGGCTTGACCGAGGCAAGCCTCTAAACACCACAACCCCCTCCCACACTCCTTGTGATTGTAGGTTACAGGTGTCAAGTTCTGTGAAGTGGAGTTGCAGAGAGGAGTGGCAGGCATCAAGGATTCAGGATCTGGAAAGAATCAAGACACTAGAGCTTTTCCTGGACTAGGGCACTAGTCCCCGTGTCCTCTGTAGTTGAATTCCCAGAAACAGAAGTTGTAGTACAGATTAGTGTCAGAAGGAGATCAGGATTCCGCAAAGAAATAGTTACCTTAGACTTGGGTGCTAGTCCCTGTGTCTCTGACTTCTCCACCTTCTAAACTTTAAAAAATAGTAAGTTAAATATCTTTGTTCTTTTTCTCAGTTTGAAAGGATTTGAAGTAATTTGATAATTTGCTTACTGATTTGCATAATTAGGGTTTCTAAGTACAATTGAGCATTAGATAGAGACATTGTTTGACACATCCAGGAATCCACAACTTCCCAAGTGGCAACTCAACCTGATAGGTGATTGCTCTCGCTTAGTGGAGATTCAACTTGGTTGATAAGCCCTTGAAATGTTTGTACTGAAAGGAGGATTTTGCATAAACCCCTTTTAACAAAAAAAATGCTACTAAATATTTTGGTGAACCCATGTTTTTGAAATTTTTGGCACCTTGCTGAGTGTTTTTTGATAGATTTGCATTCATCCATCTTATTGCATTCGAAAAATTACAAAAAAAAATGAAAAATTTGAATTTTTTTTTAAATTGGCATTTTTGACTTTTATTTGACATAATTTGAATTATTTGGCATTTAATTTCATTAAATTTCTGCCATTTTCATTATATCTGATTTAAATTACAGAAATTCATCATTTAGAATTCACTTTCATTGCATTTTTGTGCTTAATTTGACAAACTTTGGTTGAAATTGTGCATTTTTCATAAAAAACCTAGTTTTGCATTAACTAGGGTTTGTAGTCAAAATATTGTTTTAGATTTTACTACCATTTTCAAACACTCATTAGGACTGATTTCTAATATTAGTGTTTCATCATAGTGGGCTTCTTGCAAAATTTCATGTCTAGGGTTTGAAAACCTTGCATTTTCACTAGATTTGGCTTTATCGTCTCTCTAGACTTGCACCCCAATCATGTTGTAAGGGATTTTGATGCATTAATTGGCTGCTATTAGGGTTATTATTTGGTGCACTTCCTCAATTTCCTTACAACACCCCTTTTACTAGGCCTTTGCATGGAAAATTGTTGAAAAATTGCATATTTTAGCACATTTTCACTAGCTTTTGACTTGTCATCACTCTAGGTTTGCATAAAAAACATGTTGTGAAAGATATTGCTGCATCATTGGACTGTTATTAGGCATATTATTTTCTATCCCTCTTGAAAATTTTCACAACACCTTTTCTCCTAGTGATTTGCATTGGAAAAAGTTGAAAAATCAAGCATTTTTTATCTTAAACATATCTTGCTCCTAGGGTTTGTTCTATTAGTTTGTGCATGTTGTTGTATGAGTATTATAACTCACTACCCTAATAGAAATATCCCTTTAAGAAGAACTAGAAGATTCATGGGATCTAGTGCTTTTGAATAATTCAACATTCCTACCTCTTAAAATACATTGAATACCTTCTTTACAAAAGGCAAGACACAAATTTTGCAAGACATTATACCCTCTACAACCACTATGGAAGATCAAACATTTAATGATGTCAATGACACTATTGAGGTGGTCACACATGTACCTGATGAAAAAATAAACAAACTTGATAAAGACTTAGCCAAATTTCAAGCATTTGTTGGAAATGAAAGGATAGCGGAAGAAGCTATCCCTGTAATCCACCACATAAGAGAATTGATAAAAGGACAAGATGGTATTAATGTTGTTCGAGGTTTAACTCATATAGTACATAATATTGTTATGATGGAAACTGAATGTGCGAATGGTATTAAGAACATGTTGTCACCGTCTCATACACAAGTATCGGCACAAATACCGACTATGGGAATATCTACATTTACATCAATGATTTTAACCACTAATGCAAATGCTTGTAGTAATGCTACCACTGGTATTGGAGTATCTAATGGGACAAATTCTCAAAATTACAAAGTTGTGGGATTTAACTATCAAAACTTGGTATCTAAGGGGACTTCTTCTATGAATAATTACTCTCAACCACCTCTCCATCCCACTTATTCTCAGCCACCTATTACATATAAGTATTCTCAACCACCGTCCTGTTGATAACTGAGAGGGGGGGGTGAATCAGTTATCCTAATTATTTCCCTTATTGAACTTTCCTTTTAATTGAAGCAGCATAAAATCAAACACAAAACATTAACCATGAAATAAGAAACACATGACACAGTATTTTTGACGTGGAAACCCTGTTAAGGGAGAAAACCACGGGGTGATTAACCCAAGAATTATTCTCTGTTAGAAGAATAGGAAATTACAAAAATGGCACTTGCCAATTAGGGCTCACTGCCCGAGCACACTGCTCACAAGAGGCTCACTGCCTACAAGAAGACACACTGTCTTACAAAGTGATAAGAATCACAGTCTTGAACTGATTGGAAGCATCTGCATATGCTGGAGTTCAGTTCCGGTTAGGTTCAGTATACTGATCTGCTGCACTTCATCTTTCCTCTGTTCTTTAGTCTGTTATCCTTTCACATACCGGATCTTTCTTGCTACTTCTGCTCTACTCTGGACTTGTTCGCATATCCTTTCACACATTTCACACCCTTTACAACTAAATCCATCCTCTATATATATCCGCACAAGTAATTTCATCACCTTTCTAGTCGGCATCCGGAACAGTCTAGTTTCTTACAAACTTAGTTCTGTCGGCTGAATCCTTGCTCACCAAGCAATGCGGATCAAGCATATACTTGTAGATATCATCAATTATGTCGGCCAAACATGATTCATGCCTCCGCAACCTTTATCATCATCTGTAACACATCTGGAAAGTAGTCTGATACTCTGTCAGTCAGTTCTTCCTCTGTTTTCACTGTCTCTCAGGAATCCGGTACTCAACTATTCATATCTTTTTCCTTGTCCAACTCCGGAGGCTAAATCCTTGGAATATACCACTCAAGATAGTCCTCTTGACTTCCCCAGATCCGCACTGCACCAAGACACTTCCTCTGAGAGATCCAGACCAATCTGTCGGACCTTGCCACATGCTCTGTTCTTGTTCACCGGACCACAACAATCTTCAATCTGACTTCCGGTAGAGACATATCATGACTTGCGGATATGTGGGATGACCTTTGTTGCCATCAATGACAACAACCATGAATCCATATAGTGTCTCTTGCCAACAATCTCCCCCTTTGGCATTGATGGCAACACTTAGTGAAAAATGACTAAGTGTTTACACTATGCTCCCCCTTTGCTGATGCTCTGTCTTTATATACAATTTCCGGAACTCCCCCTGAGTTGGATTCCTCATTTTTCACTGCTCCTCACTCCCCCTTTGACATCAATGGCAAAGGGTAGGGTCCGCACACCAAAATTTTCAAAAAAATTTTCTATATATAGCCGCATATTTACATACTCACATATACTGCAGAATGTCTGCAAAGGATGTCTGCAGTTGAACCATTTCAGTAGCCCAACTTAGCTTCATTCTGTCCAAGATTGAAATGTGACCACTCAACAAAAATGCAAAAGCTTCTGCCCGCCTGAGATCTGTCGGATCTTTTGTATGGGCGGTGGTCTGGGCATCACTGATGGCCTCATGCATAGTTTCCAACTTAGGGACTATAATCCTTCTAAGTTCTCCCATCCGGTTGGTAATGTTCTTCCTCTCCTTCTCAAGATTCTTTATTTCATTCAAGACTGCAATAGTCTGACATTCTTGATTTATTATAGAGGAAGAGAGAGGATCAAAACTTTGAGATAAGCTTTGAAGCTTGTCCTGTTCCTCTTTTATTTTCTTGTCAATTGCTGCTGTTGCCTTTGACCAAGATATACAAAATTTGTAGATGTCACCGCCATCCTTAAGAGCATTTTCTAAGCTCTTTATTCCAATGCTTACAATCTTCCTATCCTTAGAGATTAATTCTAATATTTCAGAAAATCTCTTATCCAAAAATTCCTTCCGGACCTTTTCTTCAGCTGATTTTTCTAGAGAATTAAAATGTGTATCAATACTGCTGACTAAGGTTTTTAGATTACCGGAAGTGGAGGCTGTCGGATCTATCTGGATTGATGGCATGATCTTTACAAGTACTCCGGAAGTAGCCTCTATCAACTCACAGTCTTCCATATGAGACTTCAGGAGCTTTTCATTTGCCTTGGCATTTGCAAATGAAGCTATCTTCATTGTTTGTACCGGAGAGAGAGAGTCAAAATCAAATGGACCTTTTAGAAGCTCCGGTTCATCAATCTCTAGAGTTTCTTTGCTCAAAAATTGTTGAACAGTTTGTGCAGTGTCTCTTGCCGGAGACAGATGTTTCTTTTCTTCTGCAGTCTTAGAACTGTCAACCTCTTTGTCTGTCACCACTGCTTCCTTCTCCTGCAATTGCTCTTCTTCTTTGGATCCGGAGACTGTAGGGGAAACCGGAGGAGAGATGCTTGCTTGTTCATGGGCCACTTCTTCTGGAGCAGAGGGTCCCAAGTCCTCACTTGTCTGTTCAGGGCTCACTTCTTCCGGAACAGAAGATTCCAAATCAGCAGCTGTTTCTGCACCTAAGTCCTCTACAACAGGAAGATTGAACCTTTTGAAGGCCTTCCGGAGGATCTCTTCTGTCTCTTGTGCCACTTTGTCAGTCTCACCAAGCATGAGCTGATTCATCCTGGCTTTACTTCTGAACTCATCTTTGCAGTCCTTGAAGATCATGTTCATTGTCTTGGGATCAATTTGAGGATATAGCTGAATAGCTATCTGCTCCCGGATCTCAAGATCTTTGGCATGAGCATTATTCTTTCTTACTTCCATTTCCTTCTCTAGGCTTTTAGGAATGAAAGCCTTATTGTATGTGTTCAGATATTTAACTGTGGCTTCCTGCAGAGTCTTTTGGTCTGCCTCACTGAAGTCATCATAGGATTCAGTCATTGGTTGAAGGTTTCCATCCACCGTGACCGACTTGATTATGCTCTCTAGTGACAGAGTGGGTTTTTCAACAGTTACCTCTGACATTTCATCCTTGTCTTGGCCTGTGGAGGGCTTACCGGATCCTTTCTTCTTCTGTTTCTTTACTTCTCTTACTTCCTCATCTGATTCTGTTTCCTCTTCATCCTTTTGGCTTTCATAAGCCCTTGATGCTTTTGTCTTGGATCTTTTACCGGATGCCTGGACTTCCGGTTTTGAGCTTTTGGTTGTGGAAGGTGCAGATCTCTTTGATGATCTGGTCCGGGTGGGGGTTTCAACCGGAGCACTTTCTTTGCTTTTCTCTTCTTCCTCAGCCTTTCTCCTCTTTTCCCGGCTGGCATCAAGTGCCTCTTTTGAGATGCCTAGGCCTTGAGCAATGTGCTCTACTTCTTTTCTCACTTTTCTCTTAATCTCAGGTTCCCTGAGTTCTACATGTAATTTCACACTCAGCTCCTCAAAGGTTCCAAACCTTTCTGCCTTAGGATCTTTGGGCTGACTTAGCATGTGTTGAACATGCAGCTCTACTATCTGTTCATCAACTTCATACCCCATGGGCATGATCCAGACAGTCCTTGGCTCCACTGCCTCCATTAGGCACTGATCAGTGTCAACCATAAAGCATACTGAGTCCTTGTATTTCTCAATGAGAGACTGGGGAATTCTCTCTCTTGCTTGCATCATGCTCTGAAAGTTTTTGAAGTATCCCCATAGAGCTGTATTTCTCGCTTTTGCATCCCCAAGTCCATGCAAATAGTCTCTTATCTGGACTGCAACAGGTTTGTCATTCTGCCATACCCATCCACTTGTTCCGGGTAGCTCATTCATGAAGTAAAAGAATAGACATACAATGAGAGTACCATACTTAAAGGATTTCTTCTTGTCTTTCTTGATTTTCTGTACATTTTCCATTAATTGGCTTAGTAGTAGTTCACAAAGATCATAATCTGCATTCTTTCTTAGCATTTCATATGCTGTGTATATTGCAGTTCCGGATACAGAATTCTCCCTGCTGGAGTGATAGATCTTGTATCCTATTATCATTGATGCATATTTGATATCCGGATCCGAAATATCTTCAATGGTCATTGCCCTCTTATCATATTTTGATCCGGTGGCCTCAGTTACAATGTTGTTCTTGACAGATTTGAGGATAGGTACCCCCCCGGAAGAGTATAGACCAGTTACTGCTCTAATTGCTTCTTTTGTGATCTTACAGGGTCTATTTAGCCAAAGGAAGTTGTCATGCATCCTGCTCAGTACATACCGGACCCATTCATCTTCTTCAAAGCTAGGGAAATGAATGAATTGCTCAAATTGTTTCTTCTGGATACCCTTATACTCTGGTTTGAGCTCAAAAGCATTGTCTATCAGTTGCTTGTGATAGAGGTCTCTTAATTTGAATTCCCCAAATTCCTCAATGTTTGCGTGTATGTAAACCCTAATATCTTCAGTATGTAAGACTCCATGGGGAACACTAGAGAAGGCTCCTAGTGGATCTACCTCCAATGATTTGTAGGGATGTTTCTTGAATGAGGGGCGAGGTCTATCAGAGATCTTAACTATGTTTGGAGTAGCCATTCTTCAAAGATTTGCAGTGAGGCAATGAAAAACAAAGAATACCTTATGCGCCTTCGGTTTGCACGGAGTGGTTGGATTGATTTCTTTATGCAATAGCTTCGGCAGGAGATCCTTGGTGTGCTTGATGAACCTTGTTGCAGAGCTCCACTATTCGCTTCTTCTCAAGTGTAGAATGAGCAGATAACTTTTGAGAAATCCCTTATATTGCTCTGCAAACCCTAATATCTGTCTGCAATAAATGCTTCACCTGCATTATTCCGGTTTACCATGTCTGGACAGCTTGGAGTATCCCGGATTAGTCCTGATCACTGAATATCATCCGGATCTTTAAATCATGAATAAATCTAGGTAACATATTACAAGAACATCCCAAACACTCTGTCCAATCCGCAAGACAAGATCGTGCACTTCCGGATCTCTCCGGACCTTTTTGTAATCCTTTATCATACCGGAGCACCTCCCTGAACAGGTCTAACTTAATCGAACACAGCTTCTTCATAACTCCATGCGGACCTCTGAAAACTTGACTGAAGCATCTCAGGACTTATATCTACAAACCCTTTAATCCGCATCTTGTGCCACATCCGGCACAACTTGTTTGGCTGGGGGAACAGAATCTTCTTTGAGTCTCCCCCTGAGCCTGAGCTCACTTTTTAATTTCCGGAAGAAATATCAGCACCAGAATCTGGTGCGGATCCAACCTCTACATTCTCTGAGCTTTTCTTCACCCAAATCTTGCTCATCTGATTCCTAACTTCATCCGCATTCATCTTTTGTTTACCCTTGTCTTGATTCTGATCATACACCGGACCTCTTTTGTCCTGATTCTTGTTTCTGCAGACTTTAGCATTATGACCGGACCTATTGCAGATTTGGCAAATAACATTTCTTTGCATATTTAACTGATATCCCCTTGATCTGCATTGATTAGCCATATGACCTACTCTATTGCATGTAAAGCATCTACCTTTGAATGATTTGTTTACTTGCATAATTCTGCATTCATGGGATTTGTGTCCATACCTTTTGCAGTTGAAGCACTGTCCGGAGAAGGATGAATTAATCTGATTCATTCTCATTCTGCACTGATTAGCTTTGTGACCAAAATGGTTGCAGCTGTGGCAGTATCCATTGAAGGATGGATATTTTTGAGCATTTGGCTGTCTTACCGGAGGTCTTCTAGGCCTGCTCCTTGGATTTTCTGATCCAAGATTCCTCTGACCGGATCCGGAGCTTTCTCCTTTCTCATATCCCAAACCATACTTGTCATCAGTCCTCTTTTGACTTCCAAGAAGAACTTCAAGTTGAGCAGAACTTATCTTGAATTTCTCTTTATATTCATTTGCTGTTTGAAGATCTCTTTTGAGAGAGGTAATTTGATCCTCAAGTTTTTCTTCATTATCTTTGGCATCTTCAAGATCAGATTCAAGATGTCTGATAATCCTGTCCATCTGGTGGCATTCTTCTGATTTTTCCTTAAGAGATTGTCTTAGATTGTCTTCAGCCTTTCTTTTTTCTTCAATCTCTTGAGTGAACTTTATAGTTCCTGATTCCATTTCATGTCTTAACATAATGACTTCTTTTGATAACTTTTCACATAACTTGGTTTGCTCAGTCAATTCTTCATTTGTATTGCTTTCTTCACTTTGTCTTGCCAACTGTTGGAGCAGCTCCTTTCTCTTTTTCATAGAGAGACTTAATTTGTCTTTTAATTCCCTCATGAATTCATCAGCCTGTTTGAGTCTTTCTCTTAATTCACTGACTTCAGAATTTGACTGTTCAAGATCCTCAAGGGCAGTCTTGAGTTGCTCCTTTAAACCATATGCATCCATTTGAAATCCCAGATCTTCCTCAAGCTGTTAGGCTCTATTAGGAGGAACTTGGCTCTGATACCAATTGTTGATAACTGAGAGGGGGGGGTGAATCAGTTATCCTAATTATTTCCCTTATTGAACTTTCCTTTTAATTGAAGCAGCATAAAATCAAACACAAAACATTAACCATGAAATAAGAAACACATGACACAGTATTTTTGACGTGGAAACCCTGTTAAGGGAGAAAACCACGGGGTGATTAACCCAAGAATTATTCTCTGTTAGAAGAATAGGAAATTACAAAAATGGCACTTGCCAATTAGGGCTCACTGCCCGAGCACACTGCTCACAAGAGGCTCACTGCCTACAAGAAGACACACTGTCTTACAAAGTGATAAGAATCACAGTCTTGAACTGATTGGAAGCATCTGCATATGCTGGAGTTCAGTTCCGGTTAGGTTCAGTATACTGATCTGCTGCACTTCATCTTTCCTCTGTTCTTTAGTCTATTATCCTTTCACATACCGGATCTTTCTTGCTACTTCTGCTCTACTCTGGACTTGTTCGCATATCCTTTCACACATTTCACACCCTTTACAACTAAATCCATCCTCTATATATATCCGCACAAGTAATTTCATCACCTTTCTAGTCGGCATCCGGAACAGTCTAGTTTCTTACAAACTTAGTTCTGTCGGCTGAATCCTTGCTCACCAAGCAATGCGGATCAAGCATATACTTGTAGATATCATCAATTATGTCGGCCAAACATGATTCATGCCTCCGCAACCTTTATCATCATCTGTAACACATCCGGAAAGTAGTCTGATACTCTGTCAGTCAGTTCTTCCTCTGTTTTCACTGTCTCTCAGGAATCCGGTACTCAACTATTCATATCTTTTTCCTTGTCCAACTCCGGAGGCTAAATCCTTGGAATATACCACTCAAGATAGTCCTCTTGACTTCCCCAGATCCGCACTGCACCAAGACACTTCCTCTGAGAGATCCGGACCAATCTGTCGGACCTTGCCACATGCTCTGTTCTTGTTCACCGGACCACAACAATCTTCAATCTGACTTCCGGTAGAGACATATCATGACTTGCGGATATGTGGGATGACCTTTGTTGCCATCAATGACAACAACCATGAATCCATATAGTGTCTCTTGCCAACACGTCCACCTATCAATATGTCCAACCACCACTGAACTATTTACAGCCTCCACCCATCACTACTCAGGCTCAATCACCTCCTCACTTTGGTTCTAATTCTTCACAACAAACCGCACCTCCCAATGATGCCATCTTAAACCAACTCTTACAAGGCATGACTTCTTTACAACAAAAGGTGACAAACTTGACAAATTCTTCACAACCTAGTAACCAACTTATCATGCCCGTAACCCTCTATCTTATGCAATCTTGAGAACCCCTATATGCTTGAGAGGTTTGAGACTCCTCGCTTTGAAAAATATGGTGGAAAATGTGATCCTAATACTCATGTGGCAGCATTCACGGCTATGTGTAGGGATTTCTACTTTGAAGAAGATTTGTTAGCAAAACTTTTCCCACGATCTCTCAAAGATACAACTCTAGAGTGGTTTTTCTCCTTACCTCCAAATTCAATACATTCCTTCTCATAGTTAGTTGATGAATTCTTACAACATTTTCAAGCAAATATTGGACCTCAAGTCTCTTTGATCGATTTAGTTCATTGCAAGCAAGGTCCGAAAGATAAATTAACTGAGTTCATTAGTCGATATCAATCTCTCTATGCACAAATTTAATATCAAATGAAGGATGAGGATGCTCAGAAGGTGTTTATTACAAATCTACAACCTAACATCCATGATAAGATTCTCTTGATGAAGTATAACTCCTTTCAACATTTATGCACTGCCCTTCATGACTATCAACTTTCATCTAGTCAGTATGAAAACCAAAACTCATCAGCTCAAGTTGGTCAATCCATGGGTGGACCATCACAAAACAATTTTAAGAGGAATAATAGGAGTTTCATCAAGGTTAATGGACTGAATTTGAACAACTTTTCACAAGTGTCTGCTATCACTAATCCAAAGAAGGCACTATATCAACAAAGAAAGTTTACTCTAATATCTGAATCCTATCATTCTATCATGAATCAAGCTTTGAGTAATAATCTTATGAAGCTTCCCCTGATTAAGCCTTTAGATCCTAGTAGAACGCAAGGACCTTATTTCTATGCTAATGCTTTTTGTCATTACCATTAGACACAAGGACATGATACCGAAGGATGTATGCGTCTTAAACATGAAATACAAGACCTCATTGACCCGAATGTGATATAGGTATCGAGTGTGAATGATAATGGGAATAAGTCAGTTGCTCTGCCGAATCAGAACTTACAAATCCTCACTAATTGGGCTTTCCTAAGCATATCGATAATAACATGATGGAACAAAATACACTTGAAGTAGAAGATGACTACTTGATCTACGATGAAATTATTGCTACAATAGAAGTGGATAAGGAAAATATTGAAGTATCACCTCGTCCACGAAGGAATGGTATTTATTTTGAAGTTCCTCCTCTATTATCCCTTCAGGGATTGGGAGATACACAACATACATCAGAAATACAAATGGAACAAGAGACTCTGACAAATGAAAAGATTGAGATAGTACAAGATAGTCCTTGTCACTTTGATAGACGAACTCAACAAAGAAATCTAGCTAAAAATCAAAAAAGAGCAAGACGATTATCATCAGTTGGAAATAATAGTGGTTCTCCTCCTCATAAGCAACAAAAGATTTCATATACACAAGAATATGAGAAACAAACATCACATAGACTTCATGACCATAAACAAGGCTCTCATAAGAACCACTCAAGCTTTGCATAAAACTTGATAGAGCATCTCTCCAAGAGGCTTGCAAGTTCCAAATTTTAGTACGATTGTACTGGTAGGTAAGTATTTCTAACCCCTTACCTCCATGTTGTGTTTCCCCCATGATGTGTTATGTGTTGTTTAGGTCTCCTAGGATGGCCCTTTATTCTCTTGTAAGGTCAAGGATACTAGGAGACCGCCTCTGTTGTGACCCTTCTTCTATTTGTATCATCATTCTTCTACACTGCTTCTTCTCTCTTTTCATTGTTGTGTGTTGTGTCTTACGGACATAGCATTGCGGTTGGTGACTTGGGGGTACCCTCCTACGTGACTGTCCCTAAGACACTTGTTTCTCCTCTCTTGATTCATTGTTTCCCTTCCTCTAGTGGTTCTATCTAGCCGGTGAATGATGAAAAACACATATTACTGATGAAGACCAAGTGTCCCTTTAGTGAGTAATCAAAAAATGGATCTAGTCCATACATGAAAATGGGGTTGATATATATTATCCGACACTTGGCTGGTAGAATCACTCCATGTGATCTTGATGTTGTCTTATTGCACTTACAAAACATAACAATACTACTGTTCCATGTACTTTGTCTATCTTGAATCTTCCATTTCTCGGTTCTCTATGTGATTGATCATATGCATTTGTTTATCATGATTATATGGACACTAACACTTTTCTTACAGGAATGTGTTTGTGGGAACATTTGGCGATCGTAAAGTACATGTCACCTCTGGGGAGCATGGGCTTTGTGAGAGCTCATGTTGCCTTGTGTGTTTTCTTCCTACGTTAACGTGCTTGATATCGGTACACGATGTCATCAACCACCTTAAGGTGGGGGCATATATAAGGTAAGCTATTTGTTGTAGATGCTAGCAATATGTGTTTGTAAATCTTGAAATTATTACAATCACTTAAGCCCTCTGCGGAGGCAGGATATCGTGCATATCCTTTTTCTCTTAAGCCCTCTGTGGAGGCGGGATATCATGCATATCCTTTTTATCTTAAGCCCTCCATGCAAGGTGGGGATGGTGTATTTCTCAATGAGAGTGCACAATCCTGTCATTTTCAAAAAGTCCTCCAAGCAGGTGGGGAGCGATTATGCGACTAACCTAACCTTAAGCATGTCTTCAACGATTGTTGTGGCGAAGCCCAATCATCGGTGTGTGCCTGTAATGTGCCTAAGATGGTGATGAACCTAGAAATAGGTGCACTCCATCGCTTGTCTATCGTGCTTTCTCCACGTCTTCTATGTGTGTGTATGGCGTGTTTGTTCCCAAGCATAGTCTTAAAGACTGGTGGTGATGAGTCCCTCCTATGCTTCAAGATTTGTTTGGCGTGCTTGATTTGTATGGCGTGTTTGTTCTCGAGTGCAGTCTTAAAGACTGGTGGCGATGAGTCCCTCCTGCACTCTGAGATTTGTATTGCATGTCTGTTTCCCTATATGTAGTCTTAAAGACTGGAGGCGATGAGTCCCTCTTGCATTTTGGATTGTGTGTTTACTTTCCTTGTACTTGCATCTGCATTTCATATATGAGAAAAATAAAAAGAAAATAATCACCGCATTCACTGTGTTTTGTGTGTCTTCAATGTTGTCTTCTCCATGTTTTGTGTGACTGTAACTGTCTTCCCCATGTTTTGCATGTCTGTTACTATCTTCAATGTGTTTGGCGTGTCTTCACCATGCTTGGCATATTTGTTGTGTTTGTTGACCGTACTTTAATGCATGTATTGGCCTTGCATTTATACATACAATAAAGTGGGGGCTAAAAGTTATGTTAGAAAATGTCCCCATGGGGGCTTTTCCCTCTTAAGGTTTAGCTCCCAGGTCCTGCTATTGCATTTAGAGCATCTTGCATGTTATTTCTGACTCCTGATGAGAAACCCTTGGGTCTTGTGACAAATAGGACCTAGGGGGAAGTACTTTAATGAATCCTGAGTAAAAACAAGGGGGTGGACTTGGGCACTAGCGTCGTAGTCCAGCCCTATTTTGGGTCTGCCCTAAACTTTTATGTCAGTTTTATGACCATTATTTGGGTCCCAGGCTGACATCTAAAGTTTGAATTATGAAATTCTTAGTAGGAATCTTTGTAGTTGCATATATAAGCATGATTAGGTTTCATTTGTAAACTAGAGATGGAAATTGGACAACTTTATGCATACTTGTGATTAGAGCATTCAAAATATTCATTGTGTGGTAGAGCAGAGCATTGTTATTATGTTTGTGTTTGTAGATTTGACATCCATCTCCTCATGGCATGAAGAGCATCTTCCTTCCATGAGATCTTCACTACAAGGTGATATCTATTATGTTTTAAATCATTTATCATTTGGATTTTTGCCTCTATCCTGTCAGGATACGCACTCTCATCTGATAACAGTGTTTGGAAGACTTGAATGTCTCTCCAGGGCTTGACCGAGGCAAGCCTCTAAACACCACAACCCCCTCCCACACTCTTTGTGATTGCAGGTTACATGTGTTGAGTTCCATGAAGTGGAGTTGTACAGAGGAGTGGCAGGCATCAAGGATTCAGGATCTGGAAAGAATCGGGACACTGGAGCTTTTCCTGGACTAGGGCGCTAGTCCCCATGTCCTTTGTAGTTGAATTCTCAGAAATGGAAGTTGCAGTGCAGATTAGTGTCAGAAGGAGATCAAGATTCTACAAAGAAACATGTACCTTGGACTTGGGTGCTAGTCCCCGTGTCCCTGACTTCTCTGCCTTCCGAACTTCAAAAAATAGTAAGTTAAATATCTATGTCCTTTGTCTCAGTCTGAAAGGATTTGCTGTAATTTGATAATTTGCTTACTGATTTGCATAATTAGGGTTTCTAAGTACACTTGAGCATTAGATAGAGACATTGTTTGACACATCCAAGAATCCACAGCTTCCCAAGTGGCAACTCAACCTGATAGGTGATTGCTCTCGCTTAGTGGAGATTCAACTCAGTTGATGAGCCCTTGGAATGTTTGTAGTGAAAGGAGGATTTTGCATAAACCCCTTTTAACAAAAAAATGCTACTAAATAGTTATGCCCATATTTTTTGTCCATATACTCTGACTCTTTTCATACCCACATATTTTACAACCTATTAGTGCCTACATGATGCAGGGACTTCCAGAGGTCATAACTTTTGACTCGGAGGTCTGTTGAAGCTAAAATTTGGTGGGCAGATGCGTCTTGAAGAGTTTATTAAAAATCCCATAGAATTGGTAAATTTGGTAGGTCGCCATTTTGACACTTTTTCAGGACCTTATCCAATCATCTAGGGCCTTAAAATGAGGTTTTAATATTTTTTTCGGGATTTTCCAAGTCGTATTTCCTAATTTATTTTCAAACTCTACTTGCAATTAAATTAGAAAGTTGACGATTAGTCATTTTTTAGTAAGTTTCAAATATTTGGAAACTTTCATGGTCATATAGATAAGGATGTGAAGTTACCAAAAATGGCAATTTTAGAAAGTTGCTAAAATCTGCTAAAAATGGTAATTTTCATTTTTTATAAACTTGGTATTTTTTCTAGTTGTAGCAGGATGGAATGGAATGAGAAGGAAGTTGAAAATAGTTCTGAGTTTTTTTTATATTCTTTGCAATAATAATCTTGTTGAATTTATGTTGTGAATTTTGGTTGCATCACTACATGTTCCTTATCTAGCCTTTAGGACCATCATTATCCTATTGTTTTCCTATACTAGGGTCTATCTTTTACAAATGCCTTAATACTTATTTCCTACTTGTATGCTTATGTGCTTTTTATATGATGACACCTTTTACCATGTTAGCATTTTCCTATATTGGGGGCAATCTTATTTTACATGCCTTGATTCTTATCTCCTACCAATGTGCCTATATGATTTACTTTGTTTCAAGCTTTATTATGCCTTTTTATCATTTACCTATATTGAGGGAAACCTTATCACATTGGCCTTCATGATTATGTCCAACTCATATGCTTACATGATGATAACATTGAAAATGCTACATGCCTTATCATGATTATATATTTTTCTCCTCTCCATTTTGTTGCATCCTTTGTCGAAAACCAATCAGAAGGGGGCATTAATGTCACTAACATTCCTTTGTAAGTTATGTTGTGAAGTAAGAGGTTTAAATCATTCCCACCTTAAAGGGAACATATACCAAACCGTATGTAGAGTCAAATCTTTCTTCCATGTGATCATAATCCCTTGGCATCTCATTTGTTTAGTCAAATTCTTTTTAACATAATTAGAGCTTTGTATCATGTTTTTGGAAAATGTAAAATCTCTTATTTGTCTCTTCTCTACATTTTACCTTTTTGAGAATAGTTCATCTAAGTAAGTTGTAATGAATGATTATCTCAAAATGTGTGACAAATGCTACTCATTATATGCTTTTCACTATTTTGCAAGTTCCAATGAGTGCTCATTGCAAGAAGAATTAAGGAAAGATTTTTTACTTTATACAAATTAGAACACTTTTGAGTATTTGAAAAATATTGAATTTTACATGTTGATTTTTTGTTTTACTTTAACACATTCGTCTAGTAGTTCAAATGTACTTTAAAGTGGGGGAAAATGAAATAGTAAAAGTTGCATACTCAAGCCCTTTTCCCTTAAGTTTTGCACCCACTTCAATTAGAGTGTCATAAATTCAATAATTAGCTTACAAGTGGCATATTCTTGCATGGATTTAGCTTTATAACCTCACATATTCTAATGCTTGTTATCATTGATCCCCATATTTACATTCTTGGTCCTTAAACACATTGTTTATAATTTTGGATTGAATATGAAGGTGTAGACTTGATCTAGGTCACTTTCACAGTCGTGGATTTGAGTCTTACCTTTTAAAATTTAAAATTCAATTTTATTTTTTGTCAACCACTTCACTATTTGTTGCATGAGACAACCATACAAACCCAACCCCAACCAATGATCTAGATAGTACATATACTTCACAACATTATGACTCAACCCCATGGCACATGACGGAAACAATCATATATGCAAAGTACATGCTCTCAATAGTAGCACTATTTGAAGTCTCATCTTTCCCATAGTTGTGTAATGCAATAATATCAAATGGATGTTTTCTAAAATTAACAATCGCAACCAAAATCCAAGATTCATATCAATAACATCAAATACATATCAAATAACAAATCTTATCACCAAAATGTATATTTTCTTGCACAGGTTGAATCGACCTAATAAGCCTAACTCCAAACTAGAGCCATAACCTACAACAAGGTTAGATCCTACAACACAATCCTTGTTCTAAAGTCCATAAGTAACATACTAATAATCTAGAATACCATTTTACATCAAAATCAATTGTATTCATCTAATCCATCACAAAAAGATAAAAAAATCAAGTCTTAAGAGAGAGGGTCATGACACCTTATGATAAGTAGACATCACATATTAAGGTGGGTGAATTACATCAAGCGACCTCCTACTAGTCTAGACCTACATGCATCAGTTTAGGTACATGCAAAAGACCGAGTCCAAACAGATCCTTTGCTTGTGAAGGTGAACCATGGTGAAGAACATTTAGTTTGCAAAATTAAAGATTTTCATTTAAGTCAATCGTAAAAATCCAAAACATTGGTAAATTGGTTCTTAACATTTGACACATTATTTTTCCATAATCAATTATCAAGCTAAATATTATATTCAATTTATTTCAATTTCCACTTTTTTTTTGGTAAGTACCATCAAGGGGATGGCTCCCATTTTCTATATAATAAGAGAAAAAAAGGTTGGCCTCTAAAATAGGCTAGCAAATATATATTATGCAAGGCCATAATTGGTGAGGTATTACATAGATAAGCAAGACAACTATTACATAGATATGCAAGACAACAGTATCTTGTAGTTACATGATGTCGTGCATGATGTACATAATGCCCTCAACACATTCATTCAGATGGGCTATTTGTTCAGGAGAGAAAACATTATCTTGCCCAAGTGTTTGGTTCTAAAAAGTCCCCATCTGCTTGCATTTGATCCCGGCCTTATAGGCCGCCAGCATCCTCTCTGCCACCTTTCAAGGCGTAAGCTCCACGGAGCATGCTCTCAGCCAGCTAGGGACCGGCCGCAGGCGCTGCAGTCATAATTGCGGCATGATTGGACTGATTAATCAGTCTAGCACCCCAGGAGAAGCCCCAGGAACTTCCATGCTTTGTTGATGCTTCATTGGCATGGCATTTCAAAAATTTCACATACTTATCTTTCTTTGGCTTTGAATAACTTGTCAGTCATAATCCCACAAAGAACATATTTTTAATTTGTGAGAAGAACGGCATCCACCTTGCGCAGGACCGTGTGACGACATGCATCAGAGACTTTTGTGTCCTCTAAAATAGTCAGTACCCTTGACAATCTCAGCCTCCTAACAGTCCTCTCACCTTGTGAATATCGCTGTATGAGTTATCTGCAATACATCTATGTAGGCTACAACGAATCCATCTTTATCAACAATTGAAAGATGCAAAAGATTTCCCATCATGCATGATGTGCAGTGTATCAACAATTGTTGCAGAAAGGTAAGGTTTAGTACAACAACTCTTTCAAAGATCTGCCCTTAGGTCTGAAATAATTTGCAACCTTAGATCTGCAATACTTTGCCTTCAAGATCTGCCCTAGATGAAAAGTTGACTTGACTGCTTAAACAAATCTGATTAGATCTTTTCTTAGACCTGCTCTGATACCATGTTGAGACATGGACCAACTAGGACTCGAACCTAGGACCTTCCATTCGCTGCTGGAGTGCTCTACCACTGAGCTAACGACCCCTCTTGGACCAGTCCATCGTCGGTCTGGGTGTGTCTTATTTCCAACACCAACACTCCCATCACCAATGAGACGTAAGCGAAGAAGGTCTGATATACGATGCCATCATGGATATGGCCTCCATCCAAAGGCCGATACCAATCGTTTTCAGGATTGCCTCTCTCGCAGCTTCTTCGCATAGCTTAAAAAGCCTCCCCATCTGCTGTTCTTTACATTCCTCAAGGCATCTGCATTGGACACCCATCACACACGCCATTTCCTTTTATGTTTCTACTTGATCTGAAATAAGCTTTAAATAAGACTGTCTTGTTGGTGTAAGCCACACCCGGACCGACGATGGACTGGTCCAAGAGGGGCCAGTAGCTCAGTGGTAGAGCACTCCAGCAGCAAATGGAAGGTCCTAGGTTCGAGTCCTAGCTGGTCCATGTCTCAACATGGTATCAGAGCCAGGCCAGGCTAGAAGCCCCAAGCACACGAGAGGTGTGGCTTAAGGGGGGGTGTTGGTGTAAGCCACACCCGGACCGATGATGGACTGGTCCAAGAGGGGCCAGTAGCTCAGTGGTAGAGCACTCCAGCAGCAAATGGAAGGTCCTAGGTTCGAGTCCTAACTGGTCCATGTCTCAACACCAACATGTCTAAGCCGATCTTTCCTATCGAACAGTCATGTTGTTACCGCCAGTTAATACTTCTAAGATCTCTGAATATCTTGTGCTCATGATTTTTTGTTCAATCCCGCCAGCCATCCAAGGGTCGAGAGAGGCCCGGCCTTCTTATCACTGGGCATCGAGCCAAGCCTGACTGCAGACTACCCTCCTCGCTGAGATCTTTCAAATCTTATTCTTCACCTTTCTTAGGGAGTGAGTGATAACTGCGATGCCACCGCGTCCTGGTGGAACACCCACCTTCTGAAGGGAGTTGCCTGGGCTGTCAACTCCGTGGTAAGAGCACTGGGCATTCGTGCCCACGATTGTATCTTCCAGTTTTTATTCAAAGATTCCGCATTATGCTCCTCGTGTTTGATAGGCTTGAGATTTTGGGGAACCTATCTTCTCTAAGTTAGATCGAGTACTTCATGGGACCCCCTCCGACTCTATCAATTCAGCTACTCGAGGGTCCAAATTTGAAGCGTCATATACTTTTTCAGATTCCTTTTGCTAAGCGCCAATGTTGGCTAGCAAGTTAGCCACTCGATTGGCTTCTCTGTAAACATGGGCAATGGAGTAGCTTTCCAAGCCCCCTAGAGCGAGCCGTATCTTTTCCAACCAACTTCTGAGCTTCCAGTTGCAGACTCGATTGTTTTTAACCGCATTGATACATAATTGGGAGTCTCCTTCAATATCAACGTACTTGATGTTTAGTTTCTCACATAGCCACAGACCCTTGAGAAGGGATTCAAACTCCACTCTACTTAAATATCATTCATTTCGATGATCAAACAACCAATAGCAATTTTACACCTCATTCACAACAAAAAGTGGTAAATATTTGTCCTATTTTTATTGGCCAAAATTGACCTTTGACTGTTGAAGCGGATGATATTTAAGAACAACCTTCAAACTCAGCCTCATTATTTGTCGCTATTCCAAAATGACTGGAGATAGCCCCTACACATTTCCCGGATTCATCCCTAATTATGCCACCTCCTCCAGGAGCCCCCAGATTTCCCTTTGCTGAACCATCAAAGTTCAGTTTGAAACAACCTGAAGGAGGCTTAGACCATTTGATTGACGCTCTTAAATTATCCTTCTTTGTAACAGAAGGGGAACATTTCAACTCGGGCCAATTTCTCCTTAACTGTTCATCCCAATGGGTAAATGATCGATTCTGGTTAGGGAGTGATTTGGCGTTTACTACCTCGCAGATACCACTCCGGATCCTTTTTATGATTTCTTCCATATTCAACTTTTGATCCTGGAAAATTTGACGGTTTCTTTCCTTCCAGATGTGCCAGGCCACCGTTGATGGGGCAGTGATCCAAACATCACCCCACATAGACTTGGAACCTAGGTTTGGTCAGCTGAGTAAAAATTCCTTTAGGTCTTTCTGTCTGACTGAATGCCATCCAATAGAAGAAAGTAGCCAATCCCAACATTTTGAGGCCTCAATACAATTTAGTAGGAGATGGTCAGTCGATTCCTCTTCTCTTTCACACATTGGGCATCTGCTAGGTCCTTCGAATCCTATTGACCACAGCCTGTCCCCTATTAGGATTCTCTTGTGAAGGGCTGTCTATAAGAAAGTCCCGGCTTTAGGGAGCAAGCATTTATTCCAACAAAGGTTCTTCAGCCAGTCTACTTCAACTTGGTTGGTGTTTTGGATTAGGTAACCTAGCTTTACCGTATAATTTCTTGATTTAGATCCACTCCAAATTATTTCATCCGCATGTGAAGTGAGGAAGATACGCCTTTGCATTAGTATGCTAGCAAGTTTTTCCACATAATCAGCAACCGAAGCTCCGAGCACTGATTCCATCTCATCAATCCATGCTGGATAGTTAAGGAGTTTGGCGATTAGTTCTTCCCCATTCCAGGAATCGAGCCAGAATCGGGCTTGCCTACCATCGCCAACCTTCCATGAAAGATGATATGTGATTATTGTTTTGGCTTCCCAAATGAATTTCCATATAGCCGAGCCACCCCTGTGATTTGCAACCGTGAGTATCGTGCTCGGCTCCCCACAATCTAGATATTTCTTCTACAGGATTTTGCACCACAATTTCTCTGACTCCTTGAATATTTTCCAAACTAGTTTTGCCCCCAGGGCGAGATTTTGCAGATACATTTTCCTGATTCTGACACATCCTGCAACTTTGGGGAGGCACGTAGTGTCCTAATTTAGAAGGGGGATCCTTTTGTCATCCTTGGCTCCTTCCCATAGAAATCTCTTCAGCTTACTCTCAAGATCAGCTATAGCTTTGCTTGTCATTTTAAGGCAAGACATGACATATATAGGCACCGCTGAGAGAACTGCTTTGATCATCATGATCCTCCCTGCCAGTGAAAGCCAATTGTTTTTCCATGATTCAGATTTTTTATAACAGTTGCTGAGAACTTCTTCCTAGTGGCTCAACCTACACATACTTGTGAAGAGGGGGGACTCCAAGATAATTCGTTGGAAGGTACCCAATTGAGAAACCCAAGATTTTTGCAATCCTTCTTTGTAAGACCTTCTTTGTGTTGAAGAAGAAGATCTGAGACTTTTCCAAATTGAAGACCTGTCCCGAGTTGAACACATACTTATTGAGTGCCATCTTAATAATTTCCGCTTCTTCGATCGTGGCCTTGCCGAAGAGCGTGGTGTCATCTGCGAATTGACTATGAGTGATAGGGTTAGAATCCTCGACCACTGAGATGGCTTTCCATATATTAATGTCTCTTAGGTGTTTGATATATCTTCCCATCGATTTCGCCATAGTGATGAAGAGGAAGGGAGAGAGGGGGTCTCCCTGCTTGAGTCCATTAGTAACTTCAAAAAAACCGCGCATCGAGCCATTGACAAGAACATAATATCTAGGCAAAGAGACGCATGCTGAAATGATGTCAATCCAATCAGGGGCAAATCTGAATCTGCTTAAGACTTCTAGTAAGAATTTCCAATTTACTCAGTCATAAGCCTTGCTAATGTCTAGTTTAATCACCATCCCTTTCTGCTTATCTATAGCCATTGAATGGATGACTTATGAGGTCACAATAATGCTCTCAATAATTTCTCTGCCTGGTACAAATCCATTTTGTTCTTCAGAGACTATCTTCTCCAGCACTACTTTCATTCTGTTTGCCAATGCTTTTGAAATCATTTTGTATACTACATTGCAAAGCGTTATCGGTCTAAAGTCAGAGAAGGAGCGACAATCAGGTTTCTTTGGAACCAAGGAGATTGCTGTGTTATTGATGTCCTTAATGAACCATTTCTTCCTTCTAAATTCCTCTGCGAGTTCCCAAATGTCGTGGCCCATGAAACTCCAGCATTGTTGGTAAAATTTAGCCGGGAATCCGTCAGGGCCCGGGGCTTTTTTTGAATCCAGCTGAAGCGTGGCTTGCCTTATCTCATCCATGGTGAAGGGTTCTAAAAGACTTTTGTTATCTTCTTCTTCTAGAAGCGAAGGGATACAGGAGACAAGAGAAGGATCAAAGTTTTCTTCCCTCACATGGTAATTCCCTAATAGATTTTTAAAATATCTGATAGCCTCGCCTTCAATGGAATCTTTGTCGCTTACAATTGAGCTGTCATTGCGAGTAATAGATGTGATTCTATTTCTCTCCCTACGACTTTTTGCTGATGCGTGGAAGAACTTTGTACTGTTGTCACCTTCCTTGAGCCAAATATTTCTAGCCTTATCTCTCCAAAAAAGTTCTTCTCTTGCTAGTATTTCCATGAGCTGATCTTTCAGGTCGTTTTCCTTCTCAAAGTCCTCGGCAAACATGCACTTATCTATTACTTTCTCATTGAGGAGTTCCAACTCCAACTCAATTCTTTCCTTTTCTGCAAAAATGTTTTTAAAACAAGATTTGTTCCAAATTTTTAGATTGTTTTTGATGAAACCTAGTCTCTTCATGAAGCGGAAGCTAACCGTGCCTTTGATTGCAGAACTTTCTTTCCACCATTCCTCTATTTTATCTTTTAAATCTGGATCTCTCCACCACATAATCTCAAATTTAAAATAGCTTCTTACCGGTCTTTCACTCAGACAAATTTCTAGTTGAACCGGGAAGTGATCTAATGTCGTATGCGGCAAGATAGTTGTGTTACAAAAGTAGAGATCAGCCATCCAGTAGGGGCTAATGAAAAAGTGATCCAGCCTTTTTGCGATGTTAGTAAAGCCTTCTTTTCGGTTTGTTCATGTGCATCGACCATTCCTGGGAATGCAATCCACTAGTCCCATACTTTGGACGAAATCCCTGAAATCCATCATCACTTTATTAACACTTTTCAGACCCCCACTTTTCTCCTTAATGTCCAAAATCACATTAAAATCCCCTCCCATTATTAGCTTGTCGTGGTCCAGGGATTTGCAGAGGTCCTCAATTTTCTGCCCAAACAGCAGCTTTGTCCTCTGTTCTGGTGGGACCATAGATGTTGAGAAGGAAGAAATTTGTGTCTGACAATAGGTTTCTGACCGAGCATAACATCCAATTTTGTCTGGATTCTACCAGATTGACATCCATAGAACTAGGTCTCCATATGATTCCCAATCCCCCAGCCTCGACCAATGGAGTCTTGAAAACAACTAGACCACAATTTGCAGTAATTGGCGAACCTGAGGCCTTCCTCTCTGCTTAGCTTGGTTTCTTGGAGGAGCACAATATCACTTGTTACCTTCTCCAGATGATGCTTTATTAACCGTCTTTTGTCAGGGGCCTTCAGGCCCCTGACGTTCCAAGTAAGGAGCTTCATCATCCTCCAAGGGAGGCCCTGGCTCCCTTGGATTTAACAAAAAAATTCTTTATGTTCTTGAGACCTAATTTGGTAGCGTCTCTTTCCCTCCTCTGTTTATTTGTTTTTCTCCATTGCTCCTTGAGCAGCTTCTTGAGGGAGTTCAATGTTGTTTGACTGATCTATTTGATCCCAATCTCTTCGAGCTCATCTTCCTTCGACATCTCTTCATTAGACGCCAAGTCATCTGGGTAGATTCGTTGCTCCAAGACATTTGCGGTTTGATCGTTCATCTCAACGGGGGTCTCCTTTGGAAGCTCCAAGGATGGAGCAGCTGGTTCCTTGGCTGTATTTTCTGGGATTGGAGTGGAAGCTGAGCCCTTGCTCTTATCACGATCGTCGAGATTGCATGTTCATGAATTATCTGTCGCAGGGTGAGTCCTCAGCCCAGTCTCGAATGTGGGTTTTGCACAGTCCGACTCCACCCTAGAAGCCATCTCCGGAGCTTGTTCCTTTGAGCCATGGGTTTTTTTGATCCATTTTTTAATGGTTCTTTTCCTCCGGCGACATGCAGCCTCCATGTGATTTCTCCCACCACATCTCAGGCAAAAATGTTTTTCTTCTTTGACCTCTAGGTTTTGGAGCTAGTGGTGTCCATTGGCGCACAATAGAATTTGCTTTGCATTTTCCTTATTGCCGCTAACTTTATCCGCGTGTACAGGTAGGAATCACCGTTGATGATAATTTCATCCATGTCTATTAGGGTTCCAAGAGATCTTCTGATTTTTTCCAGACATTCTTCCGACCAATAGTCTATGGGTAGATTATACAATCTGACCCAAATTGGGCGATCATAAGGGTCCATATCCACTTGATTGAAGTTTGGTTGCCATTTTTGTAAGTAAAGTGGATTATCTTCCATCATCTAGAGTCCACCATGGAGAACCTTCTCTCTTTCTTCTGCCAAAGTAAAAAAGACAGTGAAAAAGCCCTTGGGGAGAAATTTTATCAACTTCTGTGCCGGCCAACTTCCTCCGTTAGATCAATCGCTATCCACTCCAAATGGTCTTCTTCTGCACATTGGGTTGTGTCCATCTTCTGGACTTCTTTCGTTGCTTCATTTCTGAGCGCCGAGGGTTCTCCATTCCCACTGCTCTGCTCTTTTTCACGATTTTGCTCCATCTTTTATATATATATATATATATATATTGGGGGTAAGGTCGCTCAATTGTTGACGAGGTAGAGGGCAACCCCACAAGGTTTGAACCTGGGTTGTTAGCACTATAGGCAAGAAGCCCCACTATTTCACTACAGGATCTCCCCTAGGTAAGGTCCCTCAATTGTTGACGCGATACAGGGTGACCCCGCGAGGTTTGAAACTGGGTTGTTGGCACTACAAGCAAGAAGCCCCACCATTTCACCATAGGGTCTCCCTTTTCAATTTCCACATTTAAATTAACATTTATTTTAATTATTGATTGCAACTCAAATTACCTTTTAAAATAAATAAATTTATTATTATGATTTAATTAATATTTCCTAATTTATATAGAGGAGTACATTTATTTTTTGTACATGTAAGGTCCCATCTTACATGTGGCTATTATGACACCCTTGCCCTTTGTGATGGAACCTAATTTTCTAACTAGAGGAATTATTTGGTGAAACATGTGACTTAGGTTCTAGTATGGTGTTGATATAATCGACCTTGGTGAACCCTTTAGGCAACTCCTCTAAACATCATGTTGTGAATATGTGTGCTAAGGATATGATTTGAATGTCGTCTCTTGATTGAATTATAATAGGAAACCTCTTGTCATTTCAAAACTAACCACCTTATTTCATTTGAGAATGTTGCTCTGGTGGATGAGAATTATGCATCATACCTCTTAACTCTATAACTTTAGATCATACTAGTTGTCTGTTATATCAAATTCAAAGTAGTGATTAACTAAATTAGTAAGTTTGGACTTTCAATCTCTTGTGATTGAGTTTAATTTTCAGCAAGTTCTATTTGAATAGGATGGAAATGATGACATATTACACCAATAATTGTTCTAATGAATTAACAATGTGTTTATGTTACTTGAGGAGAACCATCCATGATGTGAGATCAAGATCATCAAATTGTCAAAGTGGTTTGTGAGATATCAACACTAGCCATGTGAAAGGAGAAACTTAGGTAAGAAAAATCGGTAAGTTATGTACATTGAGTATCTTGTTAGTAATGACCTTATATTATGCAATCATTCAAGAATTAATCAAGTAGAATAATGTGATGTTGAACCTAACTCCTATAATTATGTTATTCTAAAAATAATAATTCAAATTCTATGGTTATTTGAGTAGGATATAAGCTAAATGAGTTATCAATAGTTGAGATGTGAATTTTGATTCCAATGCAAGTAGAAATGAGTATTATTATCTATGATTAAAGTGCTTCGGTTATGTGTTTATTGGACATATTAACATTGGAATGAATGTGCAGGATTAAATTGCCAATGGGGGAGTGGGAGAATTGTCGGGACCCTAATTTGAACTACTTCACATGATGAAGTTTATGTTGTGATCTTAGTTCCTAGTGAAGTGATTTTGTGGCTTGAAATAACTAAGGTCATCTAGAAACCCTATGTGAATCCCTAGTGAAGCTTGACCTTTGTCCTTAATGGGGACTAAAGTCTTTAATTGTTGTGAAATGTTGTGATGTGTTCTATCTTGTGATGTTAAGTTTTTTTTTTTTTTTTTAATTGGTGTCTAGGATGTTGAGTTGGCTTGGAGGATGAGTTGCCATCCTATGTGTTCAATCTCAGATTTTGAATTTGGGGTCACTTTAGAGAGCCTTAGAATATCCTTTCCATGCATATTTTAGTGTTTTTGGACACCTAGGTCATATACCTTGGGATTGGGGACCTTCTGGACTTTGAATTTTTTTATTTTTGAGAGAATTTGGCCACTCCCAAGTTCCTTGGGAAAAAAGTGGCGTGGGTAACTTTTGGGAAGAGTGATGGTGGACTTGTCACCATCCCATCCCACCTTCCTAGGGTCAAGGATGAGGGTTGGACCAAGTCCACACTCATCCCCATGCATCACACATGTGGGAGCAAATCCTAGGATGGTTTTGGAGAAGTGTGTACAAGTACACTCCTCTCCCCTACGTCTCACACATGTGTGAGAACCTTGGTGAGTCAAATCACTCCTTGGGAGTTGAGGATTGGTGGAGAGGGAATGTGATGGATGCCATGTGACACCCCCTCATTTGGAGAGGAGGTGTGACATGCCACTCATTACATATACCCCTCTTGCAACTTGAGAAAGGACTTTTGCTCATTTTTGCCTCTTATTTTTGGAGAGTCTTAGCTTGAGAGAAGAAGGATTTGAAAAGGATTGGATAACAAGTGAGAGAATCATGGAGAAGGAAGGAGGAGCTCATCCCTACAATTCCATGTAGAGAGATAAGTCCTCCCAACTCCTTATCATTCCTTGCATAGTTGCATGTTTCATGCCTATTTCCTATTTATGTGAAATTTGTTCTTGTGAGAAGAAATTTTTGGAAAGAATGTGTTCATAGATTAGTAGTGTCTTTATATATTTAGAGTATGTATGAGATAAATAGTTATATATGTGCCCTTTTGAATGTGAGAAGGGTGGAGAACAAATCCATTGAAAAATGTTGGTATGCCTTCTTGTTGTTCATTGTGTGGATCTACTTGGGTTGTATGTTTGGTTATAATTGGTTCATGACGGTTCTCCTGGCTTGGGGGATGGCCAGGGCCTCTAATGGTCTTATGACGCCATATTAGTTGGGTGGAGAACATTTCTCCTCCCATTGGCATGTTATCTATTGGAACTCCTTTGGCATTATTTCTTGGAGGCGTTGGTTTTGTTGTTATATGATCAAGTGCTTAAAGCTTTGCTTTATCTTGAAAGGCAATCTTTAGTAAGATAGAAGGTAGTGAAATTCATCATATTGTATAACTAATTTGAAGAAGGGAAAGATTATAACATTAATAATGTTGACAAAAGAGTGAGTAATATGATTAAGTGAATGTGGTTAGAATGCATTTTATTCATGGGTTGTCACAATGTCTACCCTTGTTGTAATACATAGAAACTCAAAATAAAAGTTTCTATAATTGTAAATTTAAAATATATTACTAATCTTGGTAGCAAAATACTCTCAAGATTTGAACCAAAATATATCTTGAATGATAAGTTCATTTATATTCATATCTGTGCAGGACAGTATCATATCAATAAATCCTTATTTTAGAATATTATGTTAAAATAAATTAAGAGTATAATTTTAGTGTTTCTATAAACCACTACATTTCTTGTTTCAAATATCATTACTACAAACTTCTATATGACTGACTATATTTTCTTTTACATAACCTTATCAAACACACACAGGTATGAGTATGAAACTAGCAAGGATCTAATACAAGAAAATTGATAAAACAAAATAAATAAACCCTGTTGTCTTTTCCTGCAACCATTGTATTCCAGAAAACTGCATTTCCTCTGAAACATTCAGGAAATAAAATTCCAATCTGCAAGAAAAAAAAAACAAAGACAAAAGCAAAGAGCAAATAAAAAGAAAACCGAAAGGAATAACTTCAAGCCACCGATCTGTGTTTTCTTTCTGGGCTTCCAATTTCTTATAAAAAAAAATGGAAGTATGTTGCGTATGTCCTTCCCTTTAGGGTTTTCGTGGCATCCACATTATATAAGATGTGTGGCTTAGAGTCTTAAGGAATTATTAATTTTATTTTTGGGCATAAGATAAGTTCATACGAGTGTTTTATAACTTTAAAAAAGGCAAATGGATAAAAGGACAAAAGAGAGTATAATATGGTCATCCCATTACAAATTGTGAAATGGTTTAAGTACTTTATAAATTATATATATATAAAAAAAAATAACAATCCTTTAAATTTTCTTAATCCTAGTGCCTAAGATATATTATATAGAGGTATCTTAAATACATATAATTAAAAAATATAATACTATTAAGAATTAATTTATTATTTTATTTATTATATATATATATATATATATATATATATATATATATATATATATATATATATACATATTTTATTTATTTATTTTTTGTCTAGTAAATTTTTTTCTGGTGACCATCTTTACTGCAACGGAATTATTTAGCCAATCCAACTGGAGCCCGCCCATACAATTATTTTATTTATTGTATGATTTATATTATTTTTATTTAAGAATTACTTTATTTTATTTTATTATATTGATTATTTTTTTAATCATTCCATTTATGTCCTAAGTTTTCTTTTTGGAAAAAAGCACCCCTTATTATTTTGGTAATTTCTTTGTTTTGTTTTCACTTTGAAAACTATAGTATATATTATTTTCTTATATATATATTTTTTAATAGTTAATTTAATTTTTATTAGAATTATATATGTATGTATGTCAAACACCATCAATAAACACTATAAGTTTTTTGTCGTGTATCGACCAATGTTTTAAATTATTTTTGGGTTAGATTTTACTTTGACGTCTTGAGTTCTAGCTCTAGATCGTTCCCCCACCATGCATGTCATCTCTTTGCGTCTAGTGTTGTGTAGGCAAAAGAAAATCATGTGTTAATAAATCATGTGTTAGTTATTTGTCTTAACTTTTATTGTGGTTTGTATGTCTCCAACGTACAATGTATGTGCCTCGTGGCAAAAGTAGTGGGGCCATATAAGTATAGATCTGCACAGCAACCAGACACAAATGTGAAATTCTTGTGTCACGCATGACAATGGTATGCATTGTGTGTGTTATGTTCATTAATGTGCAAAAAAAAAATCAGAGTTTCCTTTGTGGGCTCAATTATGGGTATGACAGTATACAAGAAAAAGGAGTAATTTATTTTTCTTTACACATGAAACAAAAAGTTAAAATTTGATAGTTTCAATCAAAGAGATATAAAAAAAATTGTTGAAAAAAAATGTTTCTAAGCTCAAGCTCCATTAATTAATCTAGAATTTCTTGGGTTATAATTATAAGACTTCATAACTAAACCTACTGGAAATTCTTTCAAATCGTTAAGTAATTGCACATTGGACCACAAAAGATGTTTAAAAAAAAATATTATCTTGTTAAATAATAATTCAAGTCAGAGTCACTAGAATCTCTGTAATAGTTCAAGTCAGTGTCTCCAGAATCTCTGTAATAGGGAAAACAAGGCAAGATGCGGGCCATGTATTCCAATCCATGTTGATTTAGCCATTCGTGCTCTGCAACAAAAAAAGAAAGAAACAAGAAATTTATTTATCCACTCATTTCTTTATAACCCTATTAAAATCCATACAAATTTCCATGACAATAATAGATAAACTCACCTAAAATTTGCTTGATAGTCAACCTCTCGAAGGGATTTCTCTTCAGCATTCTGGATATAAGATCTTTGGCAGAGTCTGAAATTTTGTACCAGGGAGCACCAGTTACATCAAAATCTTTGTACATAATATTTTGCTTGAGGGTCAAACTGTCTTCCTCGTCCCCTCCAAAAGGATAGTACCCACACAACAATTTGTAAAGCAGCACCCCAGCTGACCATATGTCCACTGCTTCAGAGTAGCCTTGGGATTGTAATATCTCAGGAGCCATATAATACAGTGTTCCTATAACATCACCCTTGAAAATCTCACCTGCAGACAACACAAAAAAACACATATATAAGTGGGCTTATTGACAATAAATCAGAATAGAATCATTTCTTTGGACAGCAATTCCACATGAATTGTTTATCTCTTTACATTCTACTTAAACATCATTGGGTTTAATGATCAAACAAATACCAAATTTACACCTAAATATTTATCTTGTTTTTATTGGCCAAAATTAGTCTTGGATTATTGAAGTGGATGATGTTTAAGAATAGCCTCATAGGGTTTCATGAACAAACAGTAAATAGCAAATTTACATCTAAATATTTATCTTGTTTTTATTGGCCAAAATTAACCTTGAACTATTGAAGTGGATAATGTTTAAGAATAGCCATTTCTCTATCTCAGTCAGAGTGAATTTGGGAAATGAAAAAGGCTCAAAAAATCAGTGAATTAATGATTTTAATTCTGATTGAAATAAAATTGATAGTAAAAGAAACACCCACCTTTGCCAAATACCTTAGAACTGCCAAAATCTCCCAATTTGATCTCACAGTCAGGCCCTGCAGACGACAGAAAGACGTTCTTCAACTTAATATCACCATGAATAATACCCATTTTGTGGCAGCTCTGAATGGCTTTCACAATCTGTTTAAAAATACAGGAAGCTTCATACTCTGCATTCCAAAGCCCTCCATTTCTTTCCACAAAGTGCCACAAGTCTCCTTCCTTACAGTACTCCATTACCAGATGGAAGAATTCGGAATCCTCGTAACCACCTCTCAGCTTAACAATTCCATGCTGGTTTCTCAATCTATGCATTATTTGAAGCTCACTTCGGAAAACCATACCTGCATTTTCGTTACCATAACCTTTCTTGTAAAAAGACTTACAGCAAAAAACAGGGTTTCTGCTGCTTTTGAGATAACATACCCTGAGATTATGATGGGGGGAGTTATCTATTACCCAACCGAGAATATAATCATCTTCTACAGAGCCCTGAATGACTTGTACTTGTTCATTTGAGAGACATAGAAGCATACGTTTCTTTACAAACTTGGCCATTTTTGCCAAATTGTCTGCAGCAGATTTCCATAGAGCAGAGGTATTGCTGTCTAATAAGGGGCTGCCAAGCTCTTCTCTCAGAGAAGAATACACTACTTTCTGGATGCCCTTGGCTTCTGGATTCTCTTTTCTGCACTTCTCCATTTCAGAGTATAAACAGGCGAATGTATGAATAAATTATTATTATTATTATTATGCGTTTAAGGCAATGCTATAAATAATAATAATAGACATCAATGCTATAAATAATAAATAAATAATAATAATTGCATGCAAGGTCTTGCTGGTCTAATATTAAAAATAGTTAAAAGGGTCGGCTGATCTTCAATACAATTTTATAAATGGCTAGTCATTTGACTGCAATTTTACGTATCTTATATAATTTAATTTAATTATAAAATCTAGCTTTTTTTATGTATATAAAATTATTTTTTTAATTTATTCTTTATGTTTTTCTTTAATTGGTAAAAAAAATTAAACTTGGTATTCAGTACTTTAATTTCACAGTTATTTGATCATTATATTATACAATTATTTCTTTATTTTATTTTTTTTAGCTATATTTAAAAGTTTGTTTTTTATTAATACCTTCTTTTCATAAAGGTTTTGAATTTTTTATTTTTTAAATAAATTCTTTTCCATTTTCAATTTAACAATTTTAATTCATTTCTCACTTAGACTGCAATCTTAGGTATGTTATATATTGCTAGTCATTTGACTGCAATTTTAGGTATCTTAAATAATTTAATTTAATTATAAAATCTAGCTTTTTTAATGTATATAAAATTTACTGTTTTTTAATTTATTCTTTATGTTTTTCTTTAATTGGTAAAAAAAAAATGAACTTGGTATTCAGTACTTTAATTTCACAGTTATTTGATCATTATATTATACAATTATTTGTTTATTTTATTTTTTTTAACTATATTTAAAAGTTTGTTTTCTATTAATACCTTCTTTTCATAAGGGTTTTGAATATTTTATTTTTTAAATAAATTATTTTCCATTTTCAATTTGACAACTTTAATTCATTTCTCACTTAGACTGCAATCTTAGGTATGTTATATATTTTAATCTAATTATAAAATCTCATGTAGCTTTTCTAAGTATATAAAATCTCTAAAATCTCATGTAGCTTTTCTAAGTATATAAAATCTCGTTTTGTATACATAGGATGTAGACTGTAGTATTTACTGTTTTTCTTATTCTTTAATTAGTAAATACAATTGAACTTGATATTATTTGATCATTATATTCTACAATTATTTTTTAATTTTATTTTAAAAATTTTATTTTGTTTAACTATATTTAAAAGTTTGTTTTCTATTAATACCTTCTTTTCATTTTGAATTTTTTATTTTTTTAATAAATTATTTTCCATTTTTAATTTGAAAATTTTAATTCATTCTACAATCTTAGGTATCTTATATAATTACGCCCATAGGCATTATACAGTCAAAGTAGATGGATTTAAATTGAAGTCTACTAACCTGTGTAAATAAATAAATAAATTTAAAACATTTGAAGAATTCACCAAAATCTCACTCAAGCAAAGAGGACAGCCTGTATGCAGCATCCAAAATGCACCAAATACATCAGATGGTGTCATACCAAGCTTTCAAAAATCTGCTTTCGCCCTGAAATGAAAACATTTTCGCCTTACTTAACTTATATATTACATATCTTCACATTTTTTTTCGCTGTCAATTGAGTGTAAGTTCCAAAGAATAGAGGCCAACGATTATTTACTTTTCACATGATGGGCGAACAGATTTTGACCTACTTGGAAAACTTTCAACTTTTCCCTTCAAACTTCTCCGTTATAACTGTGGTTCTCATTTTTTGCCCAAACTGGGTGCACATTTCACCGAATTAATTAAAATTATGTTATATTTGAATTTTAATTAACCAATAAATACAGTTAAATAGATAATTTGTTGGAAAAAGACATGAAAAATATTTCTTAGTTTAGAAATTTTATTAGAATTATTATTTAAAATTTTAGTTTAAATATTATTTTAGGAATTTGAATTTAGATTTTTATAATACAAATTTAACATTTTAATTATTTGATTTCAACTCTTTAAATTATATTTAATAATTATGTTATATTTTGAATTTTAATTAATTAATAAATAATTAGTTAGAATTATTTCTTATAATTTAATAATTTTTATTAGAACTATTATTTAAATTTTAGTTTAAAGATTATTTTAGGAATTTGAATTTAAATCTCTATAATATCTAATTTAACATTTTAATTACTTGATTTCAACTCTTTAATTTATATTTATTTACTAAATTTATCTTCAAATTCAAATTATTTATATCTCTATTTTGCACTAATTTAAATTCAAATTATTTGTATCTCTCACTCTCTATATTTAATTATTTTATTTAAATACTTTTATTTGTTTAATATTATTTGATCATTAGGGTTAGGGTTTAAAAGTTAGGATTTAAAATAAGTAGGGTTAGGGTTTAAAATGATCATTACTAGGAGCTCATTTGGATTTTATTCTTTTTATCCATTTTCAAATCATTAATTAAATATTTTTTATTATTAATAAAATAGATTTTCAACAAAATATTCAAAAATAAATATAGAGAGTTATAGATAGTTAATTATTATTATTATTTTATTTATTTTGTATCATTAAATTAAATAAAATAAGGGTTATAATGAGCACATAAACAAGTAAAAATTATAGTGAAATAAAATACAAGGTTAATAATTAAAAAAAGATAATGTGAGGACCACCCTTTTTACTTATGTTGTTATGACTATTTACATTACTGTTATTGTTATTTTTTTTATGTTTGTGGGATAGCAGTTCTCGGAATTGTCAAACTATTAAACTTTATTATGATTTCGGAAAAACTAATTGGGTGATGTTTGGATAAGTTTACATTTCAGAAAAGTTAAATAGGTGATGATGGAAAATTGTAATATGATTTCATTTATGTTAATTAGAACTATGTCATGATAATGCATGTTTTTAAGTTGCTTCGGCTATGATGATTTTATGTGGTTACTGGTCTTGTAATTTAGTGTGCAGGAATTACTAATCGAACAACAGATTTCGGAGATCATTCCGCACCTCGTTATTTGTTATTCCCTGTTAAGCCGATTTGGTTCCACGAGGAACCAAGATCTCTTTGTGTTTGATGTGATGATGTAATGTGGTCTTTTGTATGGTCGGGTGGGTTAGGTTACCCTCATGTAACATTATTTTATAATTTGTGTTGTAAAAAAAGATTGAATTTGAATTTCCTTATTTTATTTAAATTTATGAGGCCTTTTCTTGTGCTTTACCTTGACCAGGGGTGTCTTGTATGGGTTAAAGTTGACCCTAGGTTATACCCCATGGGTCCAGGGGCCCATTTGGCATGGGTAACCCTTGAGTAACCTCCATCTAGTCATCTTAACTTCCCCCTGAAGTTAAGTGGCGAAAATTGGAGGTATGGAGGGGACATGATGGGTTGTACCAACACCCAACCCATCCCTCTACAATCCCCAAGGTAAGAGATGACTACAAGCCCATCCATTATTGAAGGATTGACTTGAAGTCACCCCCTCCATTAGTGAGATTCCCCCATGTGCTGTGGGGACACCCATGTGAAGGAGGGAAGAAGGGGCATGGGTCACCTGTCTTTTTCCCCATTAACTCCTTTTATTTCTCCCATGCGTAAGAGGAATGACATGAGGAGAGGAATAAGGAGTACTCTTAGGAAGGGTGAGTGACATAAGCCACCAGGACAGAATAGTGGTTTTGGGGGAGAGTGAGGAGGTGACAAGTGTCACCTCCCCATTCCTCAAAACTGAAAAGAATTTGGGGTTATTTGTTTCCAATTTTGGGATGAGAGGGAGTTAGTTGAATTTTGGGGAGAATTTCATTCTTATTTGCCAAAAATAGAAAAGTTAGCTTGCAGGAGAGAGAAGGGAGAGGGAGTTGGTGGCTAAGGTTGGAAGAGAACTCTGTGGGCTCTGCAACAGTTTCATTCCAGGAGGGCTTTGTAAGGTTGGTTTGATTTTTACCTTTATTTCGTATAGCTGAATGTGTATGTAAAGTGTGTGAATTTGTGTTTAGATTTGTTTTCTGTGGGGTTTGTTGTCGGGTTGTTTGACAGAGCTTCTCCCACTTGGGAGAAATGCTCATCAAGTTTGGGGTAGGGGAGGAGAGATCCTCCTCGGGTGCATACCTGTTTCCATCTTTTGGGATGTTGAAAGCCTTGAGGGCATGTATCTGTGACTGTATCTTTGACTTGAGAGTCAAATACAGATTTTCTTAAAAATTTGTGATCAAACTTGGTTTGAGACCAAGAGAAATTGTATTGGTTAACTTATCTGTAAGGGTGACACTCTGGAGTCGAGTGTGTCCACTCTCCTACCCCTTATGAAACTCACTGTAGTTGAGTTTCCGTGTTGTGTAAATTACCCACGGGTGTTTGTGTGCTTTGGGATTATTGTTGTTACTGTTGTGAAGTGGAGTGCTTGAGTTACCCAGGTGTGAGTATGGTCTCCCTAGCTCGTGGGTGACCCTCTTGCGGGTCTACGGAAAGGAGGAGAGCTAGATGAGTGGTGTTTTCTTCTTTGTTTGTCTTTGATACACAGGTTTTCTCTTGGAGCTTCTGGTTGGATATTTATGAAGAAACAGCTTATTCTTCTTTGTCATGAGAATTAGGCCAGGTTCATTTCATTAGATTTGAAGAGAGAGCACCTCTCTTGTTATTGTTGTAATTTATTGTTACCCTGGGAGTGAAGGAAATCACCTCCCTGATCTTGTTATTGATGGACTTTTACTTGGTTGTCACAAGCTATCAGTTGTATATTGTTGGGAGAAGGAAGTTTATATCTGGGAAGTTAGTTGTATGTATCCATGGTTTCAAATTCTCTTGCTATTTGTAGTGGAAGAGTTAACTTTTCTGTAATATGAATGTGGTAAACAAATACCTTAAATTTTCAAGTTATGTTGCTTTGTAAACCTTTTTAAATAGCAATTTTATTGTGTTTAATGTGTTATTGAAAGGAAGAGTTCATTTCTTATTTGCAATCTAATCTGAGTTTGTTTATGTAATTAGAAGAATAGAACTGCTAAACTAATTAAAAGGTCAGTTTTATGGTTCATTGTTCTAATGGAAAAGATAGTTTATAAATGATTAAGTTTTCTTCTTCATAAGTAATGGATTCAGTTATTTTGTAAGTTTTAAAGAAAATCTATTATATAATTACTTCTGTTTGTCCCAAAAGTTGAAATGGACATGTATTAATTGCCGAAATAAACTGATAAAAAAAAACTTCATTTTCTTAAGTATATATATATATATATATATATATAATCTTTATTACTTGATCATTTTAATTGACTAAAAGAAACTGAATAAAGTGTTTAATTTGAGAAAATTATGAAATATAGATATATATATATATATATATAAATATATATATCTATATATATATAACAGTTGTTATTTAATTATCATTTTGACAGAATTAGAGATACTGAATAAATTGTTTGATTGAGAAAATTATGGGATATTCTGAAAACTGAAATATATATATATATATACATATATATATATATATATACATATATATATATACATATATATATATATATATTAATTGATATGTAATTATCATTGAATAATAATAAACTCGTATTAAATTTTATAGCCGCCGAAATAAAAGCGAAATTAGAAATCGTTGTGTAAAACACAGTCAAAGCTTGCACGGTGGGCGGTGGGGAGTAATCCCCACCGCAGTCTCCATTTGTTTTATTAGAGGTGTGGGGAGGGGCGGAGCCCCAACCACACCCCACATCGTGGGATGTGGGTGGGGCTCCGCCCCTCCCCACATCCCTCCACCCCTTCGACCCCGCGGAGCTCTTAACTCCGCTCCACAGCAGCGCTTCGCCCGCCGCTGTTTCTTGCGGCCTCCGTCCCTCTGTGCGGCCCGACCCCTGCCGCCAGTCCCCTGTCACAGCAAAAACATAAAATGTTAAGCATAAAAAAAAAGTTAGGGCTATTTAGCCCTAACATATATGCATTGGTTCATTTAAATAACAAAAAAAATATATATATGTTTTGTTTGTGGATATTCCACTTGGTTGGCATAATATATGTCATATATATATATATATCATATATATATATAGAGAGAGAGATATATAATTATCTCTATTTATACCTTATGTTTTGAAAGGGAATTGTAAATCAATATAGATATAATTATATATATAGTTCTATATGTATATATATTACATATATATATTTATATATATGGGATATATATACATAGAAGAGGTTTCATGGACCATTTTATGAGGCCCTCTCTATAATTCATAACAAGGAGATTTGCAAATTAAAATAAAACAAAAAATATATATTCACAGTTAGGTTTTATTAAGTGTTGAACAAAACAACCAAAGAATTTATGCTTCCTTGATCAGGGTTTTATAAAGAGGAGAACCTCCTACATATATTAACAATGATATAGGATTTACAATAAGAGTATTAATATTAATATTTAGTAATAATAACAACAGGAATTATAATTAAGAGAAAATAAAATTATAATTTAAAGAGAGCATAAAGGAATTTACTGGAATACTCCGGAAAGAGTTTCTTGGAAGTTTCCACTATCAATGCGATTCAATATCGGGAAAATGAAGAGGAAAATTACACGTCACCTTACTTAAAAGATCACTGGAAATAAACTTAAGGAGCCATCACAGACATTTCATGTGAAACCATCTTAATCTCAATTGTAATAAACATCCACATAAGTAAACCTGTAAGAGAGTCAGAAGAAGAAAAAAACTAACATTGGAAAACATAGAGGAGAAAATGCGCGGCAATTCGCACATGGGATAAGAGAACTAAGTAGATGGATCCTCCTGCTAAAATTTGTTTAGGAACAAGTTTAATTAATACATACGTAGAGGAGAAACCTAGATCGGAGAAGATTAGGAGACCGAGTCCAGCGAAGTAGTAAACCAGCCTATGTGACCTAGACCATCCGGAAGTTAGGTTTAATATCAACAATATTTACAGTGATAACCCTGATTGATGTAAATCATGAAGAAAGGACTGGATAAACATAAAGAAAGCATAGAAAACGAAAGAGAGAGAGACCGAAATATAAACAAACTAAATTATCAGAGAAATAGTTAAGGTAAGTGCGATAAAAATACAATCAAAATTAAGACCCAGAGAAAAGGGAAGAGAGAGCAAACAAACCGCCTTGTTGAGAATGCCAAGTCGTAGGAGGAGTATGTTTCAGGAAGCAAGAGAGGAGACAGACAACCGTGCCTTGCTGAAAAATGACTAAATAGGGAGATCACGAGTCAGTTTAGTCAGAACAAGGCGTCGTGGGAAGTTGTTAATCTATCAGCGAACCACGTGCGTAAAATAGTGTTGAGTAATTCCCACTAACGCTGTAAGGCGTTATGCTACCGGAATTTGCCGAGATTTAGATTTAGGAACCTTGGTAATCTCACTCTTGCAATGACGTTAACGGCGTCGTAGAGACCTTCTTGTTGGTCTGTTTGCGTCTGGTTGCACGCAATTGTACTTATATCCCGCCGAAAACTGTAGTGTTTTCGCCTTGAGAGAACACCACCGAGCATGCTTACGCATGCGAGGGGACTTTTAGGGCAGTGTGAGAAAAGTTTTTCATATCTCGTGTTATAACCACATGACAGATGTGGCTATGACACGTGTGATGTGTGTTGTGACCACAAGGACAATGTGGGCATGACAAATAATTATCCATTGTTTTGTAGATATCATGATAATGGATAATAAAATTATTATTTTAAAAAATATATGTTAAGTATGTACAAGGAAATAAATTACACCTTATATTTATTTAGAATTATTAAAATATTAATAATAAATAGTTAATTTGACTTAAATAATAGTGGATTGAAATTGGTAAATGTAAATGATAATCTAGACAAATAGAAGGTCTTAGATCTCTTTGTGATAGAGTGCAATCCATTATGGATGATCACTATTAAAGAGAAAATGTAATATAAATCTAACTAGAAATACTAGCATATAATAGATTTAAGGTTATGGTTATGTGCACAAGCAAAACATGATAATGTAAATGAACTTAGATTGTGAAGGAAATATATCTACCAACATATATATACCACTATGAGGATAGCCATGAGTTTGAATAGGTTGAGGAACAAGATTACATTAAAGTGTTAGAGAAAGGCGAACAAATAAGTGGAGAGAGAGAGAGACAAGATATAGAGGGAAAGAGAGATAAAAAGAGAGGAAGAGAGAGACAAAGACAAAGAGAGGAATAGAGAGACAAATACAAAGAGAGGAACATAGAGACAAAGAGAGAGGGAGGGAGGGAGAAAGCATGAGAGATATATAGAGTGCAAAAGATAGAGATATAAAGAGAGAGAGAGGGAGGGAGAAAGCACGAGATATAGAGAGTGCAAAAGATAAAGATATAGATAGGAGAGAATGAGGCAAAGGGAGAGATAATTAGAGCAAATATATATAACCAAAAAACATATGGTTAAGGTTAGGGTTACAATTAGAGTTAGGGTTAGGGATATAATTCTAGAGTTAGGGTTACAATTAGGAAAAATATTTATAACCAAAACAATTGTTAAGCTTGGAGTTGGAATTACAGTTGGGGTTAGGGATAAAATTATGATTATGGTTAGGATTAGGGTTATAGATAAAAATAAGGTCAATGTTAGAATTAGGTTTAGGGTTATAATTAGAATTAGGGTTACGGTTAATGTTACAATTAGTGTTAGGGTTACAAGAACAATTAGGGTTAGGGTTAGGGATAGAATTAGAGTTAGGGTTAGAACTAGAGTAAATATTTTTAACCCAAAAAAGATGTTAGGGTTAAAGTTGGAATTACAGTTGGGGCTAGGGATAAAATTATGATTAGGGTTAGAATTAGGGTTAGGGTTAGGGATATAATTAGGGTTAGGGATATAATTAGGGTTAGGGTTATGATTAGAATTAGGGTTAAATCTAACTAGAAATACTAGCATATAATAGATTTATGGTTAGGGTTATGTGCACAAGCAAAACATGATAATGTAAATGAACTTGGATTGTGAAGGAAATATATATACCAACATATATATACCACTATGAGGATATCCATGAGTTTGAATAGGTTGAGGAACAAGATTACATTAAAGTGTTAGATAGAGGGGAATGAAGAAGTGGAGAGATAGAAGTGGGGAGGGATGTGGGACGCGAGAGAGAGAGAGAGGAGGGGATTATAATTAGGGTTAGAATTAGTGTTATAGTTAGAATTAGGGTTAGGGTTATAATTACAATTAGGGTTAGGGTTAAGGATATAATTAGGGTTGTTGGTAAATTATGGTTAGGGATAGAATTAGAGTTAGGCAGAATAGAGAAAGAGGGATAGAGCTAGAGATAAGAGATATAGAGGGAAAAAGAGATAAAAAGAGAGGAAGAGAGAGACAAAGACAAAGACAAAGAGACAAAGAGAGAGGGAGGGAGAAAGCACTAGAGATATAGAGAGAGCAAAAGATATAGATATAGATAGGAGAGAAAGAGGCAAAGGGAGAGATAATTAGAGAGCAAATATATATAACCAAAAAATATATGGTTAAGATTAGGGTTACAATTACAATTAGGGTTAGAGTTAGGGATAGATTTATGGTTAGGGATAGAATTAGAGTTAGGGTTACAATTACGAAAAATGTTTATAACAAAAAAATTGTTAGGGTTAGAGTTGGAATTACTATTGGGGTTAGGGATAAAATTATGATTAGGGTTAGAATTAGGGTTATAGATAAAAATAGAGTCAATGTTAGCATTAGGTTTAGGGTTATAATTAGAATTAGGGTAAGGACTAGAATTAGGGTTAGGGTCAATGTTACATTTAGTGTTAGGGTTACAAGTATAATTAGGGTTAGGGTTAGGGTTACAGTGAGGGTAAATAATTTTAACAAGAAAAGATATTACTAGCTTATAAATAAAATAAGTCGAGATATATCCTTCTAGAGGCTCCTTTTAATCAATTTATCGAATAAAAAGTGTAATATAGGTGCCTCAATTAGGATATCTCTTGGCGTACTTTAGATATATTTTTAAAATATAGGTATACTAGTTTAATTTAATTATAAAGTCTATTTAGTATATAAAATCTCTTTTCTATATATAGGTTGTAGTATTTACTATTTTTCTTATTCTTTATGTTTTTTTTTAAAATTGGTGAAAGAAGATTTAAACTTGGTATTTAGTGCCTTACATTCACAACTATTTGATCATTACATTATACACTTATTTTTTTAATTTTATTTTTAAAATTTTATTTTGTTCAGCTATATTTAAAAGTTAGTTTTCTATTAATACCTGTTTTGAATTTTTTATTTTTTAATAAATTCTTTTCCATTTTCAATTTGACAATTTTAGTTCATTTCTCACTTGATGCAATCTTTTGTATCTTACATAATTTAATCTAATTATAAAATCTCTTTAGGTAGCTTTTCTATGTATATAAAATCTCTTTTGTATACGTAGGTTGTAATATTTCTTATTCTTTATGTTTTTCTTTAATTGGTAAAAAAAATTAAACTTGGTATACATTCACAACTATTTGATCATTACATTATATAATTATTTGTTTATTTTATTTTTAAAATTTTATTTTGTTTATCTATATTTAAAAGTTAGTTTTCTATTAATACATTCTTTTAGGTTTTGAATTTTTTATTTTTAAAAAAATTCTTTTCCATTTGACAATTTTAATTCATTTCTCACTTCACAGCAATCTTAGGTATTATAATCTAATTATAAAATCTCTTTGGGTAGCTTTTCTATGTAGATAAAACCTCTTTTGTATATATGTGTGTTGTAATATTTACTATTTTTCTTATTTTTTATTTTTTTTAAAAATTGGTGAAAGAAGATTTGAACTTGGTATTCAGTACCTTACATTCACAGCTATTTGATCATTACATTATACAATTATTTGTTTATTTTATTTTTTAAATTTTATTTTGTTTAGCTATATTTAAAAGTTAGTTTTCTATTAATACCTTCTTTTCATAAAGGTTTTGAATTTTTTATATATATATATAAATTCTTTTCCAATTTTAATTAATTTTTCACTCTCATTTTCAACCTGTTTTCAAAGGTTACTCTTAAACATCAATCAATTCAATGGTCAAACACAAATTTTGACCAATAAAATAAGGCATCTAATTACTATGAGTGCAAGTATCTTATATAATTTAATTTAATTATAAAATCTATTTAGGTTATATAAAATCTCTTTTGTATATATAGGTTGTAGTATTTACTTTTTCTTATTCTTTGTTTTTTTCTCTTTTATATATATAGGTTGTAGTATTTACTTTTTCTTATTAGTTTCTACCAATGAAACTATAGGTTAGGCCTATTCTTAACTAGTTATTAATAATTATATTTGCAACCAATGAGAACTGAAATATTTTTCTATTTAAAAAATATTTAGCTATTAATATTGTATAGATACAAATATTATAACAAAATATATTTGAAAAATAATTTTTCTCCATTACAATAATATTGGTAATATTGGCCTATGGAAAGGGAGTGGAGACTGACTGAACCTATTCAAAAAAAATGGAACTATTATCGCATGTTGCTATCATTATATTTGTTTTGTATCTTTCTTTTAGCACAGAACAATTAATAATTCTTTTTGCAACCTGTAATAGTTTTTCTATTTAAAAAATATTTATGGCTTATGGAAAGGAAGTGGTAGACTGAGTGAACCTGTTTGAAAAAAACAGGAATTGTTATTGCATGTTCCTATTATTATATTTGTTTTGTATCTTTCTTTTGGCAGAGATCAATTCTACAACAAAAAAAGAAGAAGACATCTCTTTAAAAATTAAATAAACAGTACTATTTTGAGGTGAGTAGTGTTTTATAGGAGGAAAGAATTTATCATTTGAATTTAAATTGTTTAGAATGCTCAATGTCAGTTATAGATATTCACTGTTAAAATTGGTTTTTACTCTCAGAGACGGTGAAATATCTGCTCATCTGATGACAGGCGTTAAAAGGAAAAGAATTTGCAGAATAACCTAGATAAGTTATGGGGTTGCTTATGAAGAACCATATGGAATTTTTTCTTTGTGTAAGCTAACATATTAGTTTTTCATATTTCTTTGTACAATTTTCTGGTAGGTTTTGCTGGATATGGAGGTCTGTACAATCTTTTTATATTTGTACGCTTGCTGGGTTGTCTTGTGTATGATTGGATTTTTCTTTTGTAACATATAGGACTCTTTATTTGCTTTCATTTGTTATTCATTATCTTTCTCGTGCATTTTTTTCTTCGGTTTAATTTGTGGGGTCCAATAAGCATGAACTCACTCGACGACTTTTGCAAATGGCTTTTGCAAATAGCTTTTCTGATTACCTGTAGTTTTGTAGCTTTTCAACTAATTGGTATATAAGGGATTTGTAACGTGCCATCCATTCAACTGAGCTGTTGGAAAATAGCCGGCCAAAGTTGATATAGTCTTTCATTTACATTTAGAAGACTTGCTTTCAGTAGTTGATATACAATGTGATTCTAAGACATCAGATCATTCAACTGCATTGGTAGACCAGAATCAAGTAAAGTTGATGGAATTCTTCATTTATGATTTGAAGATTTAGTTTCTCAAAACACTTATTCCCTCCAATCTAAAAATGCCCATTGCAACAGAAGCTGAATAGACCATAAACAGTTGTATGCCCTTTAAACAGATGAAAGAGGTTTCTAATCTTCTAAAGAATCACTACAATTGATGATTTAAGAAAGGATAAGAGCTGGTCTATCCATGCAAATCCCCTCTAATAAGTTACAAACATGCCTTCAAAATAAATATAAGCTATTCTAGTTTCAGAAACTTATTCCAATGACTAAAATTTTTCTTTGATATAACATGTATACAAGTTCAAAATTCCTTTCAGACAATAATGAAATTTTATTTTATTTTTTATTTAAAACAATTCAGAATGCAAATAGCTTGGGTTTTCATGATTTGGAGACTGTTAACCCCAGTTGGCAGTTTTCAGTTGCAAGTGATGTCAACAGCGGTAACATGTATGATAACTTCCAGTTGGCAGTTTTCGGTTGGCAGTGATGTCAACAGCGGTAACATGTATGATGACTTGGCATATGGTTAAATGTAATACAAAGAACGCTTGGCAACATTGTTTGAATGACATCTCCTAGCAAGTTGACTTTGGAACACATGTTGATCGACATATTGTTAAGTGCTGGGAATATTCTGCTTACTGTTTTGAGCGGTTGAAATGTTATTCCACCTTTCTAAGCGGTCATTGCTTGTTTGTTTTGTTGAAGCCCTTCTTAGGGCAAACTGGAACAGCCAGTCACTGGTCTCAAGCACTTGTATCTTTGTTGTTTTGGCATTTCTTTTCATAATTTTCTGCACAGCGTAGGGTTTGATGAAAAATCGTGAAAGAAGTCTGTTGAATCTGAACGTTGACTTCGTAGTTTGCAAGCTAATCATGAAAAATCATGAAGGGGGTCTGATGGATCTTCAGAAAGGATGGAGTATTGACTTCGTAGTTTGCAGTTGTGCCGTTATCATTGAAAAGCGAGGTAAAAGCGGCTATGATCAGTCAAGATTCTGAGTTTGATTTGCGGCCGTCAATATAACTGTAAGTATGATCTTAAGAGTTCATTTTTCCTTTGCAGAGTTGTTTTTGGCAAATACATCTATCAAGGTTTTTTGTTTTGAAAAGATACAATTCTATTGGCAAATACATCTATCAAGGGTTTTTGTTTTGAAGGGATACAATACCTGCATAGCTTGTATTCTTCAAAACAGCACTTTATAGATCTATGTGCATTCATCAGTTGGGTTTATAGCATTTCTTTGTTTGCACCACCAAGTTTGTTCTACCTGTCGATGATATGGGATCTTTTATAAATATTGTTGGCCGTTTTTTATTTTGAAACCCTAGGGTTTCACTTGGGTTATGGGCAGTTGGGCGTTGTAACTAACAATGGCATCTTGTAACCCTATTGAGGGTTAACAGTTTTATCTTCCCTTCTTCGAACTGTCTCTACTTTTCTGAACAAGGAGATTAATGGTGTTTATTTCATTTACAGACATAGTTACAAAACTGTCGATTGGTTTCTATTTCAGTTGTTTTGGAACTACCTACAGTTAAATGTATTTAAAAGGAATATAGTCAGTTGTATATAAAAAAGATATAATGTAAATGACGTATGTGCAAGTGTTGTTCTTGTGTTCTGCACATACATTGTTGACAGTATATGTTCTCAAGTGAAACAGAGTGTCCCTCTGTATGAATTTTACTTGATTCAATGGAATGAATGTTATATGCCAATGAGGCAATGTTGTAAGCCAGCGAGGCCTGTAATCAGTGAGATTCTTTTATATGCCAGTGAGGCAATGTTATATGCCAGTGAGGCAATGTTGTAAGCCAGTGAGGCAATGTTGTAAGCCAGTGAGGCTTGTAATCAGTGAGATTCTTTTATAAACTAGTGAGGCATTTTCGAGTGGTTTTATGCTAGGGGCTTTCCACTCAGGAAAATATCTTTGTTATGATTTATCATTGATGAGTTTGATTCCCCTATCTATTTACTGATCATGTGTCATTTGTCTTAAAGTCAGTTTATTTACTATGATCTATTTGAACTCATACTATACTCCTATCACTATCTGAAACAATAATACTGTGCATGAATGAGTCATTATTTTTCAGTCTCAATATTGAGTTGATGCATTCTTGATTTTAATCAATCTGTTTAATTCTCCAAATCTTTCATGATGTCATCTACAGTCAATGGGAATTGTTTTTTCTGCATCAAAGTTTTGAAATACAAATTTGAAGGTCACTAAGTCTTGCATACCACTGATTCACCCCCCCCCTCTCAGTGGTGTTGTGCTCCAATAGAGACAATGGTTCAGAATATCCTGTCTCTGCTCAAATGTCTTCATTAAGCTTGATTATAGCAGAACCAGCATATACATGTATCACAACTTAGATGACTCATTAGTTTTTTAAATGAACCCTTAGCTTAAAATGCATTTGAAAAGTATATTACATTACATGAAAATATGAAGATAACATTTTATTTTTCATAATTAAGTATAGAGGTAACACAATGTTGCTTAGTTAAGATATAAGTAGTACAATGTTGAATTAGGAGAATTCTTCTTAAAAAGGTTTAGATTAGAACCTAAAAAATTTATATTACAGTTGTATGCCCTTTAACCAGACGAACACTAATCTAGAAGGAACAATGCAAATAAGCTTGCAAAGAACAACAAATATACAAACAGGCAGAATCAGAAAGTAGAAACCATTAATATAACTTATATTCAATGCCAAGTGGATATTTAAAATGTTTCGTGAAGTAAGTTTAAAATAACCACTTATCTTAAAAGAGAATTTAGATTCATCAAATATTCTTATTCTACGAAGCAAAAGATGAGATTTTTTAAGATGACTATTATAAAAAAATATAAATAATCTCCTACAATGTTAATGTTTTTCTGTTAAAACCTAGCCTCCATACTCGCAGAAGTTGGATTTCATTAAAATTGAGATCCAAGGGACCAAGAGCTTACAATGAGTTGCTTGACATCTCATCAAAAGTGAAATATACACCTTGACAAATGTTGTAAAGCCTTGCGGAAGGGCATCTTGGTCCCCAATTATTGATGAGCTTGTGCACCTTATCAGATTAATATATATTTGTATACTACTCCCTATTATAATGCTTGAACAGTATATTGCATTAAATGCAATCCAGGAAGCTAGATTATAATGGCAGATGACCTGGTTTCTACTGTCAATCTTGAATAGCATGGGATGTTAATGGACATTGAATATGAAAGGGATAATTGAACACGTTTTCTACATTGGTGTACAAGAGATTGTTACAGTCCATTAGGTTGAAAAAAGATGGAGAAAACTGCATATAATATCATAGTTACAAAATTTATTGATTTGAATTTTATCCCAATTAATTGCACTCACCTCCTTAATGATTTGATCTTATAAAAATTTGTGATTTTTTTATTTAATCATTTATAATGTGTTTAATTTTCCTATTTTGCAGAAGGTGTGCATTGAAAAACAACAAGAGCATCTACAAATATACTTCAACACCATATAAAATTTGACAAGTAACATATTACACCTAATTTGTTTTTATATTTCTAGTGTGTTTTTATATTGTGCATAAAATGGCAAAAAAGAGTGAACCAAAAAAATCATTGCATACTATCATAGTTATAGAAAGTTATGAATCAATGAAAATGAATGAAGAACAAACAATAGATGTAGTATTGAAAAACAATAATCTTATTAGGATAAGTCCATTTGTATACAACATAGGGGATTGTCTTTTTGACTTTTTGCAATATTTGTTACATATGCACTTCACTTCCGTAGAATTGCGAATGGTATGATTGATTATTTTCTTAATTGCCTAGCAAAAAAGGACCCTGACGCTTTGTTTTCATATAGACATGAGCTAGATCCGGAAACATTGAATGAATTGCATCAAATTATTGATGTTAATACATACTTACAACGTATGCGCCTATCTGCGGTTAAAAAACTAAATTGTAAAGAGTATGGCCTTTGGGGCGACTTATTTTGTATTAAATGGCTAGCAAAGTGGTTAGATATCCAAATATGTATTTGGTCATCAACTAGAAAAGTAAAGTACTTGCATTTCAATGAAAATTCAAAAAGTACTACATATTCTATTTTGTTCCATGATGAAGACCATTTGAATGGACATTTTGAACCACTTGTTTCCAAAAAAAGAAAGCCATTGGAACAACGTATGAAAACCAATCTAAACACTCAAAAACAATTAGTAACTTGAGAAAACAAATTGTTGAGGATAAGTCAATAGATTCAATGTCCAAGTTCTATCAATATGCATTATCAATACCAAATTTTGCATTAGATAATATCATAGATGTAGAGAACTATGAGTCAAGAAACACACATGGAGATATCTCAATTGACATATTATTGGAAAACAATAACCTATTTATAATAAGCCCCTTTGTATACAATGTAGATAATTGTCTTTTTGACTCATTACAACTACTGTTACATATGCGATACACATCTGTTGAACTAAGAAATGGAGTAGTTAATCATTTTCTAAATTATCTAGCAATCGATGATCCCGATGCTTTGTTTTCACTTCAAAATGAGCTAGAATCGCACACACTATCCAAAATGCATGGCGTTCATGATGTTAGTACATATCTGTGATGCATACGACTATGTACAATTCCAAAGCCAAATTGTAATGAGTATAGCCTTTGGGGAGACTTGTTTTGTATTAAATGGCTATCCAAGTGGTTAGATATTTAGATATGTATTTGGTCATTAACAAGAAAAACAAAGTACTTGCATTTCAATGAAAATTCACTAAGTACACCATATTCTATTCTATTCCATGATTAGGATCATAAAAATGGACATTTTGAACCACTTGTGAGCAAAAAAATCAAGACACCTGAACAACAGGCTTACCAATCTAAACATTCTAGAACAAATATATATTCCCCAAAGAAATTTCCAGAGAAGAAAACAATACATACAATGTCTAGATTATGCAAAAATTCATTATCAATATCAGACTGTGGTGACAATCTTCTCAATAGTATTGCAAGTTTGACTCAAAATGAATATGACAACTAATGTCTTTGATGCTACATGGCTCAATCCTTTTGCAATGCAATGCTAAATGGAGACAACATAACAAATGAATGCCTTGAAACATGCTTAAAATTTGAGTTGAAAATTAGTTACATGGTGTCACAAATTGGAAAACATTTATTGCAAATGTTGGAGATCCATTTCAACAAAGTGAAATTGAAGGATCTGATTTTTGTTTTGAATGGCTATCATACATTTTGCAAATAAAAATTAAAGTTTTCTTAGAAAATAGTACCATGCCTACCAAAGTATATTGCAAATGTGTACAACCAACAAAAGTATACAATGTCATATGTAACAAAGTCAATGACATGCATACACATTATAAGCCAGGTGAAGTGGAGATAATAATGATAAATGACATTTATCCTGTACAACCACAAAAAAATAATAATGAAAAGCAAACAAAAGCTTAGTATGCACAAATTAGAAGAATCCATTTGAAATAGTAAACAAGTAAAAACTTGCAACTCTACACATCTCACAAAGGGGTCTATCATTGTTCTCCATAACTCACTTCGTAAACTAAAACAAAAGATATGCAAAAAACCTAAACAAAAGATTAGTATGCACAAATTGAAAGAATCCATTCCAAACAGTAAACAAGTAAAAACTTGCAACTCTACACATATCACAAAAGGGATTAGCATTGTTTTCCATAACTCACTTCGTAAAGTAAAACAAGAGATACGCAAAAAACATAAAATCCAAAACATACAACAAGGTGGAAACAAACACCAGTAGAATCTTACATGGCAAAAATCAAAGACACGCCTAAACATGTGTGTGCAATTTGTGGGCAATTGCATTTCAAAAAGAATATTATAAATCCAAGTCAACAAACAATGGAAACATATCAGCTAGTTTTATTAAGGACACAAGAATTTTACGGAAACAAAATATGCAATTTTTGTATCCACCAATTAAGGCAAAACAAAAAACCAATATAAGCAACACCAGAAAATATTAAAACAAAAAAGCCACTACAATACACTGCTACACTTTCAAAACTTGAAGAAAGACTAGTGTCCCTTCGACTTGCCTTTGCACAAATTTGGAAACTAGGATTCAAAAGACCTCAAATTGGACTAAATGGAACAATTATCAATGTCCCAACAGACATGAACATTATACAAACAGTGTTGCCACGCTCCACCAATGAAACATGCACAATTGCTATTGCATTAAAGAGACGTTTGCAATATATAAATGCATACCAAAAAGGAAGAGTTCGACCAAATGTTATTATGAATTCTTTAAATGAATTGTGTAAAACAATGTTGTACAAAATGCAAAATGTTAAATTGAATAAAAATTGGCATCAACATTTGTACCATTTAGAAGAGCATATTACAGTTACCAATTCTTCATCAAGTGATAGTGACAAAGACAATGACACAAATAATCCAATGGAAATGGAAACAGATACCTTGATCCATGGATTTACCGAGTCAAGAACTATACATTCAATACAAGACAAAGTCATTGAAATTGTACCTGCTGAAGGAAAACAACCTTTTGGAATATTCCAAGACAAATATGTGGAAGAAATAATTTTCCAACACTATTTTTGGAGAACCACGTGATGAATGAATTGAAAAGAAAATTTCATACCAAAAAATTGCACAATGGGAATTACAAAATTCAAATCGAACATTTTCTTATCATACCACCAACTTATTTTTCAAAACCATTAAAATTTTAATTGCCCAAGTTTTTTCTACACTATGGATAAGAATTCGCAAAGGGAAATTAAAAGGTAGAACCCTACTAGCAAAATATGTGAAGCACAAACCAAACCTTGAAAAAATATTGCAATCAGATATTGGATATGTAGATTTCAAAAAAACAAGAAATTCACCAGACTATCTGCAACACCTGAAGAGAAATCTTTTCACAATGATGCGACAGTTAGGACCACCTACTTTTTTTGTAACTTTCAATAGTGGAGAACAAAACTAGGAGCCATTAAAAGAAACATTGAAAGAATTGTACATCTCACACAAAAACAAATCAATAGAAAACCAACAAGAATTGCTTAATGAAGTTAACATTACCTATTTGATTAAAAAGGATCCAACAACTTGTACTCACTATTATAAACATAGAATTAATGCAATGAAACAATTAATATGTTTAGATGAGACATTTTTTGGAAAGGTATTAGACTACTTTTCAGTTATAGAATTCCAAAATCGAGGAAATGAGTTACATGACCATTTCATGCTATGGGTTAAAGATGCACCTATTTATGGAAAAGATACTAATACTAGTATTGAACATTTTGTAGACAGATACATAACTTGCAATACTGAAACTTTAAACGGACAAATAGCTAAAATACATATACATCACCATACTAAATAATGTGGCAAGACCAAAAAAAATGTCTCTTTGGTTTTCCACAACCACAAATGAAAACAACAAGAATTCTTGAACCATGTATTGACAAAAAAAGAAACATGTGTTTGGCTGAAAAACTTAGATCCACTTTAGAATGTTCAAATTATGATTGTTCTACATCTTTTAGGATTTCCTAGTGAACATAAGCATGGATGAAGAAGAATACATATTGGCCATACAATCTACATTGCTTAGACCAACAATGTTTTTGAAAAGGAAACCAGCTCACATTTGGAACAATACATTTTGTAAAAAAATTCCACATCTATGGCAAGCAAATACAGATGCACAATTTGTTCTAAATGCATATGCTGCAGCAATGTACTGAAGCTCATACATGGCAAAATGCAATGCCTCAATAACAAATACATTTAACAAAATACGCACAAAGCACAAAGAACAAAACATTGATGCGATTAAAATGATAACAAAACTTGGCAATGCTTTGCTCAACCTACAACAAATGTCTACTCAGCAAGCTGTACACATTGTGCTTTCACTTCCTCTTAACTATAGTTCGAGGAAATGCATATTCATAGACAGATCAAATGCTGAAAACCATACATTTATTTTGAAAAATTCCACACAGCTAAAAAATGAGCCAGATGATTCACAAAATGTTGCTTGTAAAAGTTTAATTGACCATTATATAGCACGCCCTAAAATATTGGCAAATGTTTGTCTAGTAGAATTTATCGCATAATACACAACAAGAAAAGGACAATTAAAAAAAAAAGAAACTTAGACCACAAATTATTCGATATATAAGATACAATAAACATGTTGACATCGAGAACTATTATCGGGATCAACTTTTATTGTATGTCCCATTTTCCATAGATGAAAACATATTGAAAAAAGGCTTCACAACATGGGAAAACGCTTTCATTGCTAATGAAAAGATAGTAAAACTTAATCAAGCAAAGTACACATACCATATAAATGAGCTATGGGGTGATTTGAACAATGCTATTAATGATGTCAATATTAAAAATGAGAACTGTACAGAAACAAACAATGTTGAAAACTTAAACACCGAATATAATGAACAATACAATTTGCAATCAGATCTAGACACAATAAAACTTAAATTCTACAACAAACAAATGAGAAGACCATTTGAAATTGCTAAACATCCAAACTTAGTTGACAACACAGAATACTAAAATGTTTGAAGAATGCTAAACAAGAGCAACAAGCCATATAGTAAAGGACATACTAATAAAAAACAACATAAATTACTTGAACCATTGTATTTGTTTCTAACAGGAGGTGCTGGAACAGGAAAAACATTCACTTCCAAAGATATATACCAAGGCCTACTGCGTATATACAATAACTCTATTAATAGTGACCCAGATAAGATAAAGGGCTTGTTACTCGCATACACAGGTAAAGCAGCTTACAATATTGGAGGCACAACTTTGCACTTTGCACTATTCATACCATTTAACAAATCCACTACTATTCCATTGAGCTCAGACAAATTAGATATATTGACAAAAGAATATCAACAATTACGTATTATCCTTATTGATGAAATCTCATTAGTTGGAGCGAGACTATTGTGTTGCATAGATAAAAGATTATGTGACATCATGCAAACACCTACTAAATATTTTGGTGGTTTAGACATTATTTTTTGTAGTGATTTCTATCAAGCAAAACCTTTACATGACTATCCAGTGTTTCAAACTGTAAAATTAGACACTGAACTAGTTCCATACAATTTCTGGGAAAACATCAAATGATGTACCTTACAAAGAACTATGAGACAAAAAGATGAAATATTCATCAATATTCTTAACAGAGTATGAACAAACTCTCAAACAAATAGTGACATAGCATACTTGAATAACAAATGCTTACATCCTACACCTACTGATCCAACATTTCCATTTCTTTTTTACAAGAGAAAAGATGTTAATGCACACAATCAAAAAATATTATTTTCACTACCTGGACAACTAATAACAATCAATGCAATTGACAAACGGGATAATTTTGTTAATGTAGAACAATTGTTCAAAAATAATACAAATCTAGCAGACCAAATTATGTTAAAAAAAGACATACTAGTTGAAATTTATGGTGGAAACTATGATACACAGGATGGTCTCATAAATGGATCAGATGGAATATTCAAAACATATACACAACATGCTGACATGGACATTATATGGATTGAATTCAATGATCGTCATATAGGAAAAGATCAAGCTACAAAACTATCACATTTAAACCAAACATATATTAACAATGGATGGGTACCAATACTCCGAGTTGCCAAACCAATCCTAAAACTAAATGCTTAGCAAAAGAATATTGTTAGGAAATAATTTCCAGTACAATTAGCATGTGCTCGAACAATACATAGATCACAAGGGCTTACAATGCATGGCCTTGCATTTGAACCATTAGGTGTACACCAACATGAGTTAACTTACACAGCTCTTTCCTGTACATCAACAATTGAAACATTATTTTTGTTAAGCCCTCTAATTGCAAAAAACTTTAAAGTAAAAATAGAAATCATAGATGAAATGACACGGTTAGAAACAATAGCTAAGTGGACTCTTCAAAATGACATACATTACAAAACTCAAACATCATGTATTACCATATCTACATTGAACACTCGTCATTTCCAGCCACACAAACAAGATATTGTACATGACAAAGATTTAATGTCATCGAACATTATTTGTTTGCAAGAGACATAATTGGAATAACCGATAACAAATGATGCATTACTAGAATATAATTTCTCTGCAGCATACCATATACATGGGATAATGACTTGCACAAAAAAACATATACAAATATCAAATGCAATTCCACTTATAGAAGATAATGTTGAAGCAATATTGAGTACACTGATATTTACTAAACAAAGCCTTTATATTTGTAATATCTATGACAAACCAGCAGCATCACTTACAAATATTATAGAAATTGTTAACAAGGCAATGATAATCGCTTCTACTGGAAATACAAAACTTGCACTTGTTACAGGAAAATACAAAACTTTTCTCAAGGACCATGATTGATCATGTGTGGACAAAAAGTTATGCAAATACAACAAAAATTCAAAGATTCGAATCGTATTGGACAGATCATGACACTCTTCTATTTCATGTTGCCAACATCGTCTAGCCATGCTCTGCATCTTGGAAAAGGTAATCATGTACAAAACATTTATATGACAAAACATTTTATTGTCTACATACATTAACTCTTAGTTAAAAAATAGTACTTAAACTCATTAGTTATACTATTATACATATCAAATTCATATAATGAAAAATAATACAAATATTGTTTTGCAGGTAACTTGAAATCATGAATATTGGGCAAAACAAAGTATCTACTTCAATACCTGCAAAAGCACAACAAGGCACAAATAAAGAGTAAATTACATGGACAACATAATTTATTTTCTTTAATAAAATATTGTCTTGAAAAAGCATAGTTGACTAACACATTTGTTTTGTCAAAGGTGATTGTACATGAATAAAGTTAACAACACTCCAGCAGTGACTATCCATACAACTAATATTACAACGGACAAAAGGTATATATGCTAGTCAAAAATCAACTACAAAAAAATTTCCAAATATATAAGAAATATATCTAAATGTAATAGGAAAAACACTATTTTAATAGTAGATTATTATAGAAGTAAAAAATAAAAGTATTTTGTAGTTTTCTCAAAAACATGGAAATCAGTGAAGAAGATCTTGATGTAGATGATCTTGATGAATCTTTCTCTCTACCTACAAAAGAACACATAACAAAACGGTCAGACATATAATTTCTTCCAAATTAGTTAAAAGTTAAAAGTATTTTCCACAAATTACATGACTGACAATTGTATTTCTTGCTACAGTCGTTTGGAAAGCATTGAACTAAATAGCACTTCTCCTACGAGAATGATCATTCAAAGCAGCAAAGAAAGATATTAATTTTTAATACTCTTCTTTTCTACCAAATTTTGTTAATAAGTTATGTATATACTTCTACATTTTCCATAGATTTTTACAAACACCAACATACATAGTGACAAATCTTTAATTTATTTTTGCACAATTGAGAATAACATGCATTTTCTGTAACTACAACAGAACACATAACAAAATGGTGAGACTTGTCAATTCTTCCAAATTAATGAAAAATTAAATAGTATTTTCCATAAATTTCATGACTAACAATTTCATTTCTTTCTACAATTGTTTGGAAAGCATCGAACTAAATAGCGCGTCTCCTACCAGAATGACTACTCAAAGCAACAAAGAAAGGTATTAATTTTTAATAGTCTTCTTTTATTCCAAATGTTGTAAAAAAGGTATGTATATGGTTCTACATTTTTCATAGATTTCTATAAACACCAACATACATAGTGAAAAATCTTTAATTTATATTTGTACAATTGAGAATAACGTGCATTTTCTATTCTTCAATGTTGACAACTAGAATATATGTTTACAAAACAGAATTAACTACACAATTCATTTTTATAGCCTAATTTTAACAAACCCAAAACCCAGTTCAATAATGGAGCTTTGCACAAAATGAACTAGTTTTGTATTTGGAGGAGATGTCCTTGTTGCATATGGTCATGCTTCTACCAAGTACACCAACACCCCAAAAAAGGCAGAAATAGTACGTGGATCTTGTAGATTGCAATGGTCAAATGACTATAACTGTAAACATTAGTAACAATCTGATCAATACATTCTTGCCACATATGTTTGTTGGGTCTAGCATTCGCATCACCAACTTTTTAATCAAGACTAAAACTCAATATGAAACAGGCAATACAGACTATTGCCTTATCTTAACCAGTAGAAGCATAGTTGAAAGTGTGCCAATTGTTTGCAAAAAATGTAGATTAACTCCAGACATCACTATCTCCCAACTAATAGAAGTAGACTACGACTATTATGTTGGTTCATTTGGAGCAATAGGGACATCTTATCATTTGAACAAAAACCAGTTCGAATTGCATGTCAAAGAGGGAGATCTCCAAGAAGACATGGCAACTGTATATTTCTAACCATCTATATTTTATTTTCATAGTCAACTTTATTTATAAACTTAAATTCATTAGCAATTTTCTTTTGTAGGTTGTTATCTCAAGTACCAACACAAATTTATGTGCATATTTACAACAAATGTTTTCAAAAATAGACATGCCACTCCTCCTTGTCAAAAATGTTGTTAGAAATGGTTCACAAGGCACAAACGTAATGTGCACAACACAAGCAACATTTTTTGAGGAGCTTAATGATGCATGCACAAGAGCACAATTGCAATCTCTTGCAAAATGTAACATTCAGGCAAGAGCACAAAAATGACAATTTTTTTTTACATTTGTATAACATATCTATTAAATTATTTTAGTTCCCTACAAAATACATAACAAGTTATTTTTTTCATAGGTACTTGGCACACTAAAGCTAAAGAATGTCGACTTGCCACCCTTCGAAGCTTGTTGTAGCACATGTAATTGCTCCATGCTATTTGACAAGTCTCTTGAAAAAGAATCTACCAATTGCACGTATTACAAAACAACCACCCGTCTTTTCTACCATCACAATCTAGCTTGCACATTGTATAGGAAAGAAGGAAACATTGATTGCTGCTTAGATGGAGACCTCCTTAAACAAAGTTTTCCAAAGCTTGCAGAAATAACATATGAGGAATATAAAGATGATATTTTTCCTGCAGTGTTCTTGTTGCGTAGATTCCATTTGCAAGGAACTTTTACACTATCTGTTAACAATTTCATTGTGAAAATTGTTCAACAATGACTGTTTTATTGTTTCGACAAATTGCACTTTCACAAACAATCTACCATACTAGACTAAAAATTTTGTATATGTCAATAAGTAATTTTGATGTGTTTCAATTTTGTACACTTACATGATCTGTACTATATTATGATCTTTCTCTCTGCTTGGTGCACTCTCTCCACTAGGGGGCTTAATGAATATGCTAGTTTACTTTGTGTGATCCTTTAGGAGCTACAATTTTTTTTTGGATAACTAAAATTTTGTGTCTTGAAGAATTTCATGTTGTTACATATCCTCTCAACTTCCCAGGGCAACACTTGACATATGGCTTTCCAGATTCTAGGGTGAATGGCTTCCCTTTCCATTTAGACTTCATTTTTTGCTAAAAATTGCTATAAAGGAATTGTTATCCAAATGTAAATTAGAGTGTTGTAGCTTCACATCTTTTCTCAAAGTTTACTAGCTTCTTATAAATTGCACTTTGCAATACATCTTTCATTTACATTTATCATGTGTTTATTGTGTTCATTGCTTTCATAACACATTATTATTTTCAATTCAGTATTTTGTCCACTGCAGTGCCAACTTGAAGGCCAAGAAGTTTAAATCTAAAGGTAGGAAAAAAATTACATATAACAATACTAGCATCAACTTTTATGGTAAAACACAGTGACAAAACCATCATTCAAAACCTCCCTTGAAAAAGGCTTCCTTGGATAGCTACAATTTTATGAAAGATCTAATTGCTTAAAAATGCAAAATAAACAGAACTATTGAAACATCCATTCACTGGAAACCGTGTCTGCCTGTACCCAGAATTAGGTTAATTTAAGAGTTGTGCCAGATACATCTGGATATGGTGTTCTGAAAATTTGTATCATTTCTAGGTAAAAGCATATTATTAACTGATCTATAGATGCTTGCATTCATACGAGTTACAACACCACTGCTCCAAGTGGTCTAGGTTTTTTTATAGCATCAAAAACTTGACATAAGATTTTAGCAGTATATTTTTTGTTTTCTACATCTACTTGTGTAAACAGAAAAATAATGCATTCATGCAAGAGAAAATGGTACAGAAGCTAATAGTGTAACACCTCGCAAGAACACCTTAGAGAACAACGCATCTATGCTATGCAAACGGAATAATTTTTTTTTTTTTAAATGAATAAAATAACACATCACTATACATCATTAACTATCAACTTATTACTCTAAGATTTTCATGGTTGCATTACTTAACAAAACAATTAACATAACCTAATACACATCATATAATAACATCAGTAGATCATTCTAAACCTATTGCATTAAATCAATAAACATTTACATCTCCATAACATTAGATAAGTAAACATTAGGATCTAGTACATAGTTACAAATTCTTCTCACATATGAGTACATCAATACATTGTTACTTAACACCTTCTAAACACATACATTATAAATCAACTGATACACAGATAAGTACATGAATACAAATCACTTACTTCATATCTGGTACAAGACCTGACGGCTGATACACAAGATACAACATCCTCGCACATGAACATTAGCAAAGGGAAAAAAACCAATGGATAAAAGCTCAAGAAAAGCAATGATTGCAGGATCTGCGGAAAATGGATTCACAAAAAAGGCTTTGGAAGCTTTTTAGCATTAAAATCGGTGGGTATCAATCTAGATGAAGCTACCTTTGCCAACATCCCCTAAATCGTCTTGAGATGGGAGCTTTAGAACAGGAATAAACATCCATCAACATAATCAGAGAACAACATGATCTATTACACTGGCCTTACAAATTTTAAAGCAAATGCACTCGGCATGAGAGAATTAGATCAAGAACAAAAAAGACAATGCTCTGATAGAGGAATGCATAGCTTAAGAAATTCATTAAGGAAACCCTAGATATAATGCAAAAAGAGAAAGTAACATTAACACAATTTAAAAGAACCTGTATACACTGCAATGTCCTCTGTCTGTTCCTCGCAGCTCCGTCTTCCTTCCCAAATCTCCAATTCCGCTTTTTTCCCCCCTTCTCTCCTTCTCTCTGCTTGTTTTATAGTATTCCCTACCCTAATTATTTGTACTCCACCATTAGGGAATAAACACACGATCCAATGCAAACTGAAAATATAGCTTACTTTCTTTTAATTTTTAATAACATTACAATATAACCCCTATTCTTTTATTTACTCAAGGATAACTTACATTTAATAAATTACCACTTATAATTTTTACTTTATTTAATTTAGTATTTCATATAGATATTTAGTAAATAACAACTCATAAATATATATTACGTTATTAAATCATTTATTTACTTGGCCACATATATTTACTTTCATGTTTATTTTATTAATTATAAAACAATTCCATAACTTATAATGCCACTTTATAACTAATTTATCCCCTTTATTATTTATTTTTATTTATTTAATAATTAATATATATATATATATTTGTTATATAACAACCAATAATTATTTATGAATCTATTTAATAAACATTAATCAAATTTATCTATTTATATACCACAATTAACCAATCATAATCATGCAATTACTCGACCATCAAGCATGCAGAGAAAACAAGACGACAACCCATGGAGACAAACGAGACTGAGAACAATGACTAGACGCAAAACTGAAGACTTATCCTCTACAAGGATGACGGATGATTGGGGAACCTTATGCTAACTCCCATCAACAATTCCATTGGCTAGGGCATGCTCAGACCTGCTAGTTCAGGTGGAGTCAATGCCCGGTACCTACATCCTGCAGCAAACCTCAAGGTTAAACATATATATACAACATGAAGTCATGCACATAGTAAACAGAAATCGCAGCGTGGCAGGGTACTCGGACACGAGTAATGCGACACTGTTCTGTTCACATACATCCACAATTAAATATTCAGTTGTCTACAAGAAAGTAGAATAATCAATAACAATAGGATCATAACCTTGATTAGATATCACTTTAAACTCGGAAATAACATTAATCCATTACACCAAATATGTCCATCAAACTGTGAAACATAAAATATTAGTAATCCAATATCATCAATCGTCATCATAGAATTAGGTCCATAAACAACTCAATGTAATAACAAGGAATCCATGTCATGATATCTAATCCTACTAGGAATACTATCGGTCTGACGGAAGCAAGGTGAGGGGCACTACAAATAGCTTCCATGTATCTTGAGTTGAAGGAGGCTGCCAGTGATACAGTGAACATGAGTAAAGTCATTCTTCATCACTTGTTTCCCTTTGCTCTAAATCAAGTAATTCCCATAGCACAGTAACCTATAATGTGGAAGTGCCATAAAATCAACATTTTAAATTACATTATTTGTAGTTTGGTATTGAAATTTGGAAGATTTTATCCATCTAATGCAATTGTAATTTTTGGCTACAGGCAAATTTACTGTCAACAATTCACCATCAACAAATTCACTTCCAACAATTCATCGTCATGACAAATTCATCTCATGCAAAATTCACAGTCATACTAATCAATAATTGACAGTGCTCTTTAGCATAGTATCTTATATTAGATAAGTTCCTATTTGAACATCAGAATTATATTATTGTTAATAAATTTATGCAAAACTTTACTCCTCTCCCTTCTGCCCACTTGATTTTTGTTGTTCTCTGATATGACATCATTTGGTAAGCTCTAATACAACATCCTCAAACATTTTTGGCTTATTTCTATGGTGGTGCTTGATATGATAGTTGCCTTTGTGTTCTGTGTTCTCGTTTGGAGACTTTGTCTTCCATCTTTGCAACTTGCTTGGGTGTGGCTTTATCTTTGATGGGCTGTTGTCTCTGACCACATACTACCTTAGATCGTACGTATGTTGAGCACTCCATTATGTTTGGTGCCATTTTGTCTCTACCATTCATAAGATACAAAACAAAATTACGGTCTCCTCCCATTCTTTGTTAAGTGTTAGCCATCTATTGGTTTTGCATTTGGGTTGTGAATTAGTCCTTGATTAGACTATCAAAGATGAGAACATCCACTGTAGTAGAGGTTTATTTTATTTGAATTCACTCTTTAAATTTTCTAAGATTTTTATTACAATATTTTATTGAATAAGGCTTTTGACTTGTTTACTCTATTTTTATTTCTGTGAATTAAGAATAGCTAAATAGTTAAAATAGTCTTCCAAGCATCACCTACAAGCATGAATTACATATACATTGATACTCTGTACAATTATAATCATTTAATCATTATTGTTTCAAGGTGTGTTGTTATTTGTATTGTCAAAAATCACCTACTGTGCAATTTCCATTTTATGCCATGACATTAAATGTGATAAAATACACTAGGCAGAAATCTAACATTAAATGTAGAATCTCAAAGTTCCTCAATTTTTAGCATTCAGTGCAAATATTACAACACTATCAACTCTAACTTAAACCAAAAAATTGAAAAATTTCAAGATTATTATAAAGTTATTATATTATCAACATTGTTGCTAAAACTAAGCAAACACAACAAATTAAAACATGACTATTCATGAACATTTTGGCAGAAACTTCGTTGCTCTGCAACTCTTGTTCTTTATGTTTTTTTTTAATTGGTGAAAGAAGATTTGAAATTGGTATTTAGTGCCTTAAATTCACAGCTATTTGATATTATATTATACAATTATTTTCTTATTTTATTTTGTTTAGCTATATTTAATAGTTAGTCTGTGATTTTTTTTTAAAAATTCTTTCTTATTGTCAATTTGACAATTTTAATTCATTTCACAATTTCATTTTTATTTTCAAGAAGTTTTCAAAGGTTATTCTTAAACATCAATCAATTCAATGTTCAAACGTAAATTTTGGCCAATAAAAGTAGGGTATCTATTTACTACTTTTTGGTAGGGATGAGGTGTAAAATTGACTCTTGAAGAGTGATATTTAAATAGAGTGGTTCTCAAACACCTCACTTTTTTTTCCTTAAAAAATACCCAATTATTTTAAAAAGTTAGTAATGAAAAATGTGCTAATGACATTACTATGTGTCCCTCCGTTCTTAAAGCTATCTCTATATTATTTTCCATACAAATGAAAAATGTGCTAATGACATCACTATGCATTCCTCCATTCTTAAAGCTATCTCTATATTATTTTCCATACAAAGAAGCTTGACACATTTGAATTAGAATTGATTTTATGAAGTCCATTAACCATGTCTAAATTAGTCATTAAAGACAGGGTTTGATAATTAAGATAATCAAACCTTAAAAATAACACAATCACTAATATTATCATTAGTTTTTTAAAAAAACTTGTTTACATGTACATGTCCTACATCAAATTTGTATAATCCTTCCTTTAAATACTTAAAGCAATCTTTCTTTATATCCATCTAAAATATCTTTAATCAAATATCTTGGTGAAATTCAACTTAATAACTTTGCTTTGTGGTTTCATCAATGAAAGAACATTCTTCTTAAGTCTAGGCACATATTTTACATTAGAAAAATATTTTAATTCAACATTTTTTATTTTAAAATGTACATCACCATATCTTCTATACTAAAATAAAAATCATCACCAATTAATATATTTTCATTTTTTTATATTTTAAAATATTTTACTAGTCAAGTTAGATTATATAAGTCATTAAGGCCAAAAGACAATTTGGTGTAATTAACTATAACCACATATTACAAAAAGTAAAAGTAGTCTAGCACCAAGACTGCAAAAAGCACCCAAAGCAACATCAAAATCACCTACTATAGCCTATCAAATAACATATTATCTTAGTTTTACAGTTTACATTTGCAAGATATTACATAACGACCAACATTATCAAACTCATTGTTACAAATATCAACAAACATTTTTAACTTCCTTTTCAGGTGCTTCAACACTTCTAGTTACAACATAGATAGAAGCATTAGACATAGGTCTAATTGCATTAACAATCAATGGAGCATCCTAAATATTAGTGTAGATATTTACTTCATAATCAACAAGGAAAACTATATTGTCATAGCCATGAATGCATTTGTAGTCTTTGGCATCTTCATCATTTTCACTTTCTTTGCCTAGCATTCCTCCATTCCTTTCAATATCAACTCATCATTCTATATTTACAATATTATAGTTATGAAGCATGGTCATACCATCATCCAACAAACTATAGAATTTTTATTGGGTATCTTCATCCTCACTATAACCTACAAAACAATGGAGATAAAGATGAACTTACTTCAAGAGTTTTTAGGGAACCTTCTCTTGCATTGAAACACTTCATTATTTCTAGAGCTTTCCATAAGTACCATGAAAATTTAGTACATAATTTAAGACAAAGTCTATTTAAGTCTTTTTCAAAGCATGTAACAAAACTATTTAACATAATTTCACACCAATTAATACCATTTTTATTATCTCACCCTTTATTATTACTTAGATTTAGAAACAAAGACCAAACATTTTTTTTTGCAAATTTACAATCAAAGGATAAATGCTCAATGTGCTAGTAATTTCTCAAGGTAGATACTTCAATATTACACATGATATATATATATATATATATATATATATATATATATATAAGAATTAATCCCAAGATTCATTTTAAGATAAGTAACCATCTAAAACACTTTTTTTTCTCTAGACAAGAGGACCAGATATGTCTCAAGATGTATTTCCAATCTAGTAATCTTTACTAGATAGGGTATAGTTCCACAAAGAATTTAGCATATATATATATTAAGTCAACATCTAATAAATTTCTTTGATTTTAACAACCTTGAGAGAGGAACCATCTCTCTATTTAATATTATCAAGGATATTTGTATTGAAACTTAACTATACATGTGATATTTAACATCATGTAAATATTTTTTTAGAATAGAATATGTTCTTTTTTTTTAATTTGGAAATTAGCATTTTGCTAGACCTTTTTCTAAGTTATTAGATTATCATTGACAAATAGATCACCAAAGTTCTTAATCTCTTTTTCAATCCCATCTTCTTTTTGGGATTAGGTGTGTCATACACCTTTCAAGTCCAAATGTTCAGATTAATTATTTTATTTCATTTATTTATTACTTATGTCTCATTTGGAAAATGAGATGTTCCACTTGTGACTTGGACATTATACCATGTGTATGCCTTTTTATGATGTATGGAAGAAGTTGTAAGAGCATATAATGTCATTATGACATTGTGAGATGTGAGAGTTACTTATGTGGATTCTATGACACATGTAAGAGCATGATTATAGGGAGTTACAAAATGGATCAAGATTCTTGACCTTCATTAAGATGTGTAAGAAGCATCTATGATAGTGTAAGATGTGTAAGAAAGCATATTTGATAATGTGTAATAAGTTGGTTAGCCTTTTTGGACTTGGGGAGTTGTTATTTTGTTCTCTAGTCAGGTTGGATGCCCAAGTTCATGAGAAAGAGCTTGAATCTTCTAGAAAGATGCTTGTAACTCTTGAACAAATGTCATAAGGTCTCTTTCCTTGTTGAATACTTAGCTTATGGTTTTGGGAAACCATTTGTTGTTTCTTGGATGCCTTTGCCTATATATTGGAGCTAGAAGAGAGGAGACGTGAAGAGTTTTCTTTAAAGAGTTATGCTATCAAATTTCCTCTAAAGGAGTAGGATGTTGATCTTTGTGTTAAGGCTCTAAGCCTATAATTGCAGTGTAACATGTTTCTTGTTTTTGAATAATACATTGGTTTAGTGTTTTGGAAAGTGGGATTTTTTACTTGAAAGGGTTTTCCCCACGTATACTGGTGTCTCTTCTCTTTTGTCTATGCTTCTTATTTTCTTCTTCATTCTTATTTTTAGAAGTGTTAATTTACATGTTGTTATGAGATTAAAATTTACTTATATCTGAGATCTACATTTCTTTCCTCTAAGAGTTAATGTGGGAAATCAAATTGTGTCTTGATTCAACATTATGGGCATACTTTATGTGCACATGTAGTAAACATTGGTACTAGAGGTGCATACTAGGTATTTTTCCTTACATTTGTTATCAAATTCATGGTGGTTCCATGCCGTGCATGTGGTTACATGTGAGTTTAATATAATTGCATGTTGTTTGCATGTACTGACTTGTATGTTTCTTGGATGTGATGAATCCATGGTGATTATTTATTCTTGACTAAGTGGAAGTTTTGCACTTAATCTTATTTTTCAAGTTATAGTATTGTAGACATTTGAAGAATGGAGAAGGTGGAGCATTATGGAGTTGGTTATGTGGTTGGATGTAGCATGGTTTTGACCTAGAGGTCTTGTTTGACAATATGGAACTAATATTCACCATGACATTTGTTTGTTGTTTCATTCTGTGGTCATGTGCAGTAGAGTGTTCATGTTAGATGTCTATTTTTGGCTCCCTAGCCACATGGAGAAACTTGGGTTGTCTTTACTATAGTTTGATGTGCTTATGTTAGGTGCATGGATTTATCCCCTAGTATTGGAAAGAACAGGTTGACTAGTTCCCAAATACATACGGGTTGTGGAGTTGGTAATTGGATGATCTAGAAGCTTCTAGAACCACCTAGCTCCTTCACGTGCATGTACATGGTGGTGGTTGTGGATTTGACTTGTTTGGTGGCATAGAGTTCTTGGACAACCTATTCTTCCTACGGGATGGTAATACTTGCATGTTTCAAATTCATGTTGACTTGATCTGTGGGTTTTACAAATTTTATGTTCAAGATATGTAGTTTTTCTTATCAGTGTTAAGTTTATTTCTGTTTTAACAGTTTTGATGTGTTTAGACTTGTGGGTCTTCTAGATGATAAGTGGATTTATATTTTCATACATGTCCTTAACATTGATGTTTTTTCATATTTAACTAAAATCTATGGCTTTGTAGATCTACATCGAGACTATTTTTCAGATTGTGAATCGCATGGGGTGTTTTTGGATGCAAGATAGTTGCAGATTTGCACGCATGCTTAGTGAATGGTTAAAGGATTTTGTTTGTCACTTTTTTGATGTGGAGGTTTTGGTACATGATAATTCACTCAACATTCTTGTAGTGGTTTCTTGCTAGGTTCCTAAGTTGATGTTGTCTCCAATTGTGGATTTTTGACATTTGGGATCTAGGTTTTGGATATGATGTAAGTGCCATGGAAGAATCTACATTTTTATCTCTTGATGTATATGATTTACTTATTATTGATATAGTTTTGAGTTTTCTTGTCTTTAGGTATACGAATCTGTGTTGTGAACTATTTTGAGTTCTATGATTTTTATGGTTTCTCTGATTTTAGTCAGAGCACTGGCCATGCATTTTGTCACCCTTGGATGCCTTTTATGTGCTAGTTATGTGGGTTTTATATACATACATGTTGAATGGAAGACTTATATGTGGGTTGTCTATACCCATAGATCTTTGATGTGCTATATGGTGTCTTGGTGTAATGAAGGTTTCTATAGATTGTTCAGATGCCATGGATTTGTAGATTCTAGTGTTTGGTGGTTCTTCAACCATCATGATGCATTAGTGCTATGTATTAGTGAGATAGTGATTTGGATTGATGGAGTACTTGTGAATCATGGTGGATGTTTGTGTGGCATTCTTGTAAGAGCACTTTGGGTCATTAGCAGTTGTTTTCTCTTAGAACCTAAAGTAGTTATGTTATTTTGGAGATTGTGGTTTTACTTTGCCCTTTGGGAGCTCGTAATGTCACAATTGAGTTCTTTGATTGTGTGGGGGTCCATATGATTTTTAGTTAAGATATGTTCATCACAATGCCATGGGTAGATCTATATCACTTGCAATGGGAGATTTGGCAATGATGCAATATTGTGCCATGGAGGACTTTATATCTTTTATTTTTTGTATTCTTGGCATGATATGGGTGCTCTTAGGAGTAGATAATTTATCTATTGGAGGTAGATGATCTTATATAAGGAAGATGCAAATCATGATGTCATGTGGAGTTCATAATTCTATATTTGAAACTTTGGCAATGATTTGAGTTAATCTTCCATTATTGAGTATTGTGGTCATTTTTCCTTGGGAGCTTCTAGAGATTCAATGATGTAGTTGGTGTTCAATTGGCATAAGATGGTATATTGGGTGCTCACAGATACTGGATAGACTTGGGTGAGATTGGAGATATCTTGTTTTGGAGGATAATGTTTTGGAACGTGACTCTTTGATGAAGTTTTAGCAGAAATACCAAGGAGCTAGAACCTAAAGCCCTGATTAGGATATTATTCATGGAGAGAGTTTGTGCAACTCAGTGCATCTTAGGAAGGGCAATCTCATTCCCCACTCTCAATCCACTCAAGAGAAAATTATCTGAGAGGTATTGCCCACATGGTATTTAGATGTATTTTGTTTTCTATGCTTTATTTTCTTATGGAACGAGTCTTGAGTTGTGGATATTAGTTCTAGAGGGCTTATTTGAGGAGTACATGACATGATGTCTTTTTCCTTTGACTTCTCAGTTCATAAATTTGTTCATGAGGGCATTCTTTGAGGAGTGCAAGGAATGGTTATTAGTTTGATATTCCTTCACTTGAAAACCTATATCCTTATTAGTTTATTATTTTATTGATGTTGTGTTTGACCTTGGGATTAAATTATTGGATATTGGCAAGGCTTTTTTGTTTCGCATTTTGGAAGTGAGGATCTTACTCGTCATAGATTGAGCACTTGGTGGTGTTGGCAGAAGGACATGGTATTGTTACATCATAAATTATGTACACTAGTTGTGTAGGCACAATTTCACTATGTTTAGCTCCTCTCTTTAGTGATCCCAAGCCTAGTCCATTTTTAGGTCCACCTTAAAGCCACAGTTTTCCCCATTTATAGAAAATGTCATGATCTCGATTAAAGTTTCGTCATAACCCTAGAAATAAATTGAGATTTGGAGTTAGCCCCACATTAAGTGTGGGCTTGAGCCTTAAATTGCCCAAAGGGTCTAGGGCACCTGAGCGCCTTGGTCCCTCCTATGTTTTAGGGAGGCAATTTAAGTAGATACAAGTTAGCTTTAATGTTGTTTAGGCCGACCCTAATTTCAAATTTGCTTTTTGGCACGTGATGTTGGCTCTTTAATTTAAATTACTCTTTTCTATATCCTTGTATAAAAGTAAGTGACTTGTTTCATTTGAAACTAGATGTTCTCTTTATGTGAAAAAGTTCTCTATTGTTATGCTCTCTATGCTATTGATTATTGCAACTTTCTACTCGATCAAGTGGAGTTCTACTTCGCTCTTGGAAAGATTTTTATAAAGGGTAGGAGATGAGATCTTGAGTCTATCTCATTTGTTCCTAGGTTGAAGCACTTTGCATGATTGGGAGAAAAGTTGGAACCCGCCAACTTGAGATTGGCTTGAGTACCTCCAAGGGTATGGTTGCATCACCTTCTTATTCAGGAAATGTTCATTGAATCTTCATCCTTGAGGTGAAGTTGTGAGCTTCCTTTGAGTGAAACATTTTTTTGCATCATTCTTTCCTATTATCACCTAGAATTACACCCTACTTGAAGCCTGTTCAAGAATTCCAATGACACAATGGGACTGATCTCAACGTGTGGTACCTTGCATATGAGATTAGACCTCCAAAGAAGATCGGTTCCTCATTCTGAACATAAGGTTCAGAGAAAATAATTAAACCTATGCTGCTTATCACCAAGGAAAAGGTGAAGGAGGTATACAGAAAAGGAAATGGCGAGGAACCAAGGTTTATGGTGTTCAATTGAACTTGAATTAACACAACAATGATCCCAAAACTGAATTAGACTCACACAGACTCACAAACTCATAGAAGATATCATAGAGGTATGGGCAGAAAGATAAAACTATGAAAGGGACTGCTTTATCAATAATACATAGCTTACATCTATCAAATAAAAATAGTGTAAAGCTTTAGACAGAAAAAAATGACAGTTTATATTGATGATGAAGGCTAGAAAGCCATTACAAAAGAAGAAAGTTTCATTGTAGGGGGAATAGACACAAAATAATGATTTACATTCATGGTGAACAATAACTGGAGACTTCAGAGGCTCAGAATCAAGCACAATGTATCAAATCCAATTGGTTCTTGTAAAACACAGAAGGTTTACAACTACAACAAATCTCTTGCATGTGTAGTGACCCAGGAAAACAACCAACCACCTCTAAAAAATACATCTTCACATGCTTATATAACTTTTACAAATCACTATGCAGCCCAAGCACTGAAACTTAGTCAACTGTATGCCCATGCTGCATTGAATTCGGCCCATGGCTCTGTCATAAAATCTGCAAATTGGGATGGCGACCATGCCTTGGCATGTCTGCAAAATTTGTAGAGGAAGATTTCCCACATGCTTAGGTACCTAGCACATTGATGAGGGAAGGTCGAATCCTTTTTTAGTACTTGCAATACATGTTCCATCCACATTGTCCTCATTAAATTTAGGTACCTATGCATTGAAGGTTTGCACTATTTCAACCACTTGTATTTGACTTCAGCCTGCAACATTAATTATTGGGTACCTCTCCATCCTGCAACAATGCCATGATTTTAGGGATCTAGGAAATCACGCCCCTCAGAAGCTTTTACAACACTTTAAAATTGTTTCATATTATTACTTTTGGAACCTTTCCACATTTTTATTTTCACTTTTTTGTATTGGTGCCCCTTGTATTTTCCTTTCATCACCAACCTTCGCTATCGGCGAATTTTCCTTTGCACAAACTTGCTTCTTTTGCCTTTTGGATTCTTTGTTGGCAAATTGCCCTATCGATGAACTTGAGAAGTTGCAAACTGATCCATGAGTTTGTGACTTCACTGATCCACCAATTTCTACCTTTCTTTTCTTCTTGCTTACATATTTACTTTTATCTTTCATTTGTTGGTGAATTTACCTTTTGGAGAACCACATCTTTGCCGATGACTTGTCTTTCTCTTCGCCTTTGTTGGAGTTTCTTCTATTGGATAAACCTCTCGGCATGGAACTATCTGATCCACAAACTTCGACTTCACTGACCAATTAGCTTATTTTCTCTCTTTTTCTCCTTTTCTCTTTTATTGGTGAAATCACCTTTTGGTGAACCATTTCCCTTAGCCGATTTCTCTCTTTCTTTGCCAGTGGGTCACCCTGTTGGTGAATTGACCAACCGATGAACCTCTTAGTCAGTTCAAAATTTTTAGTTCATAGACCACTAAGTTCACCGAAATGGATTTAGTATTCCTTCCTTTGATCTTTCTTCTACTTAGTTGGCACCTTCTTGAAACTTCCTCCTTTGTTGGTGATTTCTTTCATCGGTGAACCTGCCAATTGGTGAAGCGGCATGTTTGCGAACAAAACATTTCATCGAGAAAGGCTTCCCTTGCCTTAGAAGAAATTCCTTCTTGCCCTTAAAGAAAACCCATCACATCATTGGTGATTTCACGAATTGGCAAACTAAGAGACCAGAGAAATTTTGGTTCACCAACTCCCAAATTTTCTGATAAGGAAAAAAAATGAAGGCCAAACTTAGAAAAAAATTTAGGATTTTAAAGGGGGGCTTTCTTCCATTTAGGATTCCTCAGATTGGATATTTTTTATGGAAGAAGTGCAAGATTTAGGGGAATCTTTGGGCTATTTTGTCTTGGGATAAAATATGACAACATTTTGGTGACTATGCGGAGGTGTTTGCCTGCTAAACATTAGGATTCAATGGCCTTATCAATCCATTGGGGACAAAGTCAAAAGGCCCGCACTGAAATAGGGGTTGGGCAGACCAACATAAAACTAAACATGCCTCTAGGAACAAAACAACATAGAACACACAAAACAACAAGGCAAACATCCTCCTAATGAGGGTGTAGCCTATACAAGAGCACTTATTGAAAGGAAAACTAAAATAGAAACAAGACCTACTCTAATTATTTACAAGAATCCCAAAACCAAACTCAAAAGTATGGTTTGAGATGAATCCCATTAACTGTGATCGGAAGGGATTCACCAATCAACTTGGAAAGCATTATCTTGCTTGCAACTGATGATAATATATGCATCGCTCCATAAGGTGTCAAACTTGGAATGCCTCCCAGCCTTAGCTCTGTCCTCATCCCATTTTAGCACTAAATCTCCCTCTTGGAAGACTTTGTTAACTGACCTTTTATCAAAGGTCCTCTTCATTTATGCTTGTTGCTCCTCAAGGGTCCTCATGGCAGCATCTCTCTTCTCTTCTAGCTCCATTAGCTCAACAAACCTTACTATCATGGCATCATTTTCTAGTAATTCCAAATGTTGTGCAAACTCAAGGGAAGGCAACTCTAGTGACAATGGAAGTTTTGTTTCCCTTCCATAGACAAGAATGAAGGGTGAATTGCCAATGGCCCTCTTGGGAGTGATTCTATCAGCCTAGAGAGTTGCTTTCAACTTGGAATGCCAAGTCCTTTGATTATCTTTAATTGTTTTTTGATGATTCTAATTAGGCTTTTGTTGGTAGACTCAGCTAGGCCATTCCCTTGAGGGTAATAGCTGGAAGATTTCTTCAAGTAAATCCCATATTTAACTACCCATTCACTAATTTTTATTCCTATAAAGGCCTTAGCATTATCAAAAATGAGTGGGACACTGAATCTTATAACTATACCTTCAAGGAAATCTAGAATGGAGGATTCTATGGCATATTTCAAAGAAATTGCCTCTATCCATCTTTTAAAATAATTAGTGGCTATTAAAATCCAATTGTGGCTAGCATTAGATGGTGGATTGATCATTCCAATGAAGTCTAAACCCCATTGGGAAAATGGATGATTAGTTTGGATTGGGTGCAGGGGAAGAGTTGCCAACCTCTATTTTCCTACAAATAAGGCACATTCCTTGTATCTCCTTACCCATTTATGGGCACCTTTGAACAAGTTGGGCCAATAATAACCAACCCTCATAATTTTTACAACAGTTGTCCTTGGTAAAAAATGGCTACCTACAGGGCCATTGTGGAATTCTTCCAACACCTTGTTGGTTTGATTTTGCTCTATGCATCTTAAAATAACTCCATTGATGTCCTTCCTAAATAGGACACCATCAACAAGAACATAGGGGATGGCTTGAAGTCTGAAATACCTCCTTTTGACTTGATCCAGGCCATCTGGGCATTTACTTGATTGTAGGAAGGTAACCATGTCATGATACCAGTCAGTTGGGGTGTGAAAATCAGTTGGCTAGACTTGTTCAAGGGCATACACTATGTCATTTCCAGCTCCAATGTCTGTCGCCATCTTCTCACAAATTCCCTTACCCCTTACCAACTTAATGATGTTGATATTAACGTCATATTCCATGACTTTTGTGATCCACTTAGCTCTCTTCTCACTAACATCTCTACTCAAGAGAAACTATTTCACACCGGGATGGTTGATCATTAATTATATTTTTTCTATTTAAAAGCATGTGTGTGAACTTTTTAAGAGATTTCACTACAGTAAACACCTGCTTCTCAACAAAATTATACCTGAACTCATATTCTTTGAGGGGATAGTTGAAGAAAGAAATTGGTTGCTCCAAATTTTCCCCATTCTACTGTGTCAAAACTATTGATATACCCTCCTTGCCCCAAAGGCATAAAGGATAAAGTCCTTTTCATAGTTAGGGTTTACCGGCGTAGGAGCCTATACAATGGCCTGTTTGATAGCTTCTATCCCTGGCTTCCTTCGACCATGTGAAAGCGACATTTTTCTTTAGCATGGAGGTGAGAGGTCTTTCTATTGAAGCAAAATTAGGTATGAACCTCCTCACAAAATTGATCTTGCCCAAGAATCTTTGCAGGCCCTTCTGGTGACTGGGAAGGGGAAGGGACAAAATTGCACTTGTTCTTTCTGGATCAATGGCAAGTCCTTTTGAAGCTACATGTCCCAACAATTTACCTTATGGGATAGTGAATACACACTTCTTTGGATTCAATGATATGCCATATTCTCTGCATCTTTCAAAGACTTTTCTTAAATGACCTAAATGGTCAGTTGCATGCTTAGAATATACAGTCAAATCATCAAGATATACTAAAATAATATCATTGATTAGGCCTTTGAAGGCCAAATCCATTGCTCTTTGGAAGGTTGCCCCAACATTAGTCAACCCAAAAGGCATCTTTTGGTAAGCCAAGGTACGCCATTTGGTGGTAAAGGTCATTTTATACTGATCTGATTCTTTTACAAGTATCTGATTATACCCTGAGTAGCCATCTAGGAATGAAAACCTTTTAGCTCCTACCACTGTTTGTAAGATCTGTTCCATCAGAGGAAGCGGGTAGTGGTCTTTAATGGAGGCCTTATTTAGGTCTCTAAAGTCCACACATAGTCTGATTTCCCTATTCTTTTTCCTAACTGGAACTAGGTTAGCCACCCAAGAGGAGTGTTTGATTGGATAAACAATTTTGGCCTCTATGAGTTTGGACAACTCTTTCCTCATCAATGGCTCAATTTTGGGATTGATTGGCCTTTACTTTTAGCAGATAGGTTTTGCATTAAGATATAAATCAATAGTATGTTGAATTAAACTAGGGTCAAAACACTTTAGATCCCTATAATCCCAAGCAATTAAATCATCAAACTCATTACAAATCTCAAAAAAGCCTTGTCTTTCAGCTTGATCACATACCTTGCCATGCTTTAGAAATCTGCCCTGTGCAATCTCCACCTCTTCATAGTCTTCTTTTTTGACTGCCATGTTCATTTTCTCCTTTTTGGGTTGATCATCAGCACCAAGCATGTTCTCCAAAGTGATCAATTCATTAGGCAATTTTCTTTTCTTTAGCTAGATCACTTGATCACCATATTGTTCTTGCAATATTAATTGGTTACTAGCAGCAAACTTTGCCTCCTTTTGCAAGAATTTGACAATTTGCTAGTCATTTTCAAATACCTGCCAACTGGATACATTATAAAGTACAATAGGCCACACAACAATCTTCACATACTAATCTAAGTTTTGTTTGACATTATTGGGGATCTCAAACTAGGCACCAATTGTAGCTAGTCTGTCAGCATCTTTGTTTCTTTCCCTAAGCACTACCTATCCAATATTGAAGGCATCAAAGTCTTTAGTCAAATCCCAGAATCTATGTTTATAGGACTTCAACAAGTCATTCTTTGAAACACTTTGAGTCCTAATTTGGTGGACAAGCAACTCACTGTCACTAAATGCATGTAAAATTTGTATCCCTATCTTTTGTGTCAGCTGCATGCCTTGAATCAAGGTGTCGTATTCAGCCACAATGTTGGTGCATCTGAATTGAAATCTGAAAGTAGAAAAATAACTCTCCTTTTGGGGTGAAACTAGCACTACACCAGCACCCGCTCCATTTTTTCTCCTGGAGCCATCAAAATGCATCTGTCATATCCCACTTGGATCTTCTTTTGGCTTCACAAGGTTAGGGATGATGGCACCCTCATCATGGATACAATATGTACCCAACCTTGTTTCTTCTACATGATCTAGGGTATCAAATTGAAAATAGTTTACCCATTCATCAAGTAGTATATCTGAAATTTATTCCACAGGTGTGGCAACCTCATGCATGTTGTTGTCATCCTCCTCTAAATCATAGATTGTGCAATTCATGTTGATAGGGTTAGGGAAATAAGGCTCTATATGATCTTTGACAATAGGATCATCCTTAATGGTCACCTTAGTGCCATACCTTGTCCTAAACAACATATGGGACCAATAAGAGGATAGGTATTCACCTATTTTAGTAGTGAAATCTCTGGACAAACATATACCAAAGTATGCAGGGAGATCAATGACTAAAATGTCTTGTAAAATAGAGCAGCCAGGGCATGCATGTAGGGTAAGCTTCAAATATTTAACAACACCTACTATCTTAACAGTAATACTATCTAGTTGCATTACCCCTTTACTCAAAGGTTCATATTCAATGCCTAATTGATCAGCTATATTTTTAGGCATAACAAAACTACCAGCCCCAGAATTAATCATGCAATTATGTAATAAATTATTGCTAGTGATTAGGGAAACATAGAAAGGAGGGGGCTTACTGATTTTTCTCATGCTTGCATCCTTTGTTGGTTGGCACAGGTTTACTGGGGTTGCTACTTTTTCTTTTGTTGTCTCTTCGTCGGGCTAATTGAAGCTCTTCAAGGCCTCATGTAGAAAATCCCTTTGTGATGGAATTAACATGGCCTCCCACATAGTGACATTTAGGTTAGTATTTTTCATCTAATCAACTATGTTGAAAGGGGTATGACTAGCCTTTTGGGATACCTTTATAATAACAGTGTCAACTTTTGATTGTTGACTAGCTTGGGGTTGCTATACTAGCACTAGATTTACTCTACCAACAACTATATCTGCTTGTGTTGGAGGAGACTTGGCTGCTACACCTTCATTTGCAGCCATTGGGGATGCATGAGAGGTAGATGCTTGACCAACTATAGGAACTGATGCATCCTCAATCACTCTTCTTTTGTCTCTTGTGTTGTATGCTATTGAAGTTGTGCCTTGATTAACACCACATAAGTCATCCTGCATCCACTTCACCAAGGTAGAATTGTTTTGCATTTGTTCATGTCCTCCCCCAATATATTGACTGGAACTGGGCTACTACTTTGGAAGGACTAATGGGTTTTGTACTGTCAAATCTTGGTTGAACTATCCACTTTGGCATAAATTTTGATCATGGAGCTAATTATATGGATAGCACCAATCACTGTCATGAGCTAGATTGTTCTGTATAGGTATGAGGGGTCCAAATGTGCTTGCAACATTGGGATTGATGACATTTAGAGGTCTAGCATAGCTAGGCTAATTCGGTCTTTGTACATTTCCTTGATAAGGTTGCTTGTTGGACTGTTGGCCCTAATTGAAGGGTTGATATGGCTTGTTGGATTGTGCTTGCTACCTTTTTAGTGCCACTAACTCATTTCCAATTTTTTTAACAGGGTCTTAACCTCATCCAACTCATTTAGGGACATTATCAAAGAGGTTGTAGGGGTGACTGTTATAGGAATTGGAGCCACACTTGGCTGGATGACATGAGCCTCTGGAAATAAGGGCATTGGTGGTCTTGGTCTAGCCTGACTTAGACTATTTTCTACCCTTATTGTTATATCATATGCATCTGGAAACACAGTCCCTCCTATAGATTGAATCATTACAGCAATACCACTATTTAATGACCTCAAATAATATAAGAATGTTGTATTAGGAGAGGGTTTCACTAAGAGATTTTGTCCCAAGTCTTTTGAAATCTATAATTGAAGTCAACCATAAATTCATGGGGAGCTCTTTTAATTGTTGTTAGTTGTTCCATCAAAGACAAGTGGTCGCTCCTATCCTCAAAATGTTGACATAGCTTATCCCCTAAATCATCCCAATTATGAATGGAGTTAGCTAGAAAACCTTTGTACCATTGAAGTGTTTTTCCTTTAAAGAAAGAAGCCAAAAGTCTCACAACAACATTATCTTCAATGACATTGTGGACTGAGCATACACTAACAATATCTTGGATATGTTCTGCAGGTGTAATTGAGTTTTCACTAGTGAAGAAAGGAATGGCTTTTAGAGCTGAGGTTGGGATGTCATCATACTAGTCTAGGTCAAGTGGGCTCCCCCCATTGAAGGCCACAAAATCTCTATTTCTTGGTTGGGCCATGCTGAAAAAATTCACATTTATTCTAGGAATATGTAGACTTCTCCTAGAAAACTAAAATCTAACCGAAGGAGGGGTGGATTGGGCTCTTAAAGGAGGTGAAACAATACTCCTATTACTTCACCTCACAGGAGACCTAGATAATCTACTTCTTCTTCTTAAATCATCAAAAGATAGTGTTACAAATTGAAATATACCTGAAGAAGAAGCTCTGGTCTATACTCTTGGCATTAATTTTAGATTTGGCTCAAATACAGGAATTCCAGAGCCACCAAGTGCTTCTTGAATGCTTCCATAGTAGAAAATGAACTAAGAACAACACCAAATTTCCTCAGTACAACTCTTACTCAAAGCAAAGGGTCCCACCAGACATGGTAGAAACTTTTATCACCTAGAATGGCACCCTACTTGAAGCATGTCCAAGCATTCCAATGACACAATGGGACTGACCTCAAGGTGTGGGACCTTGTAGATGAGATCAAACATCTAGAGAAGGCTAGTTCCTCATTCTAAAATTAAGGTTTAGAGAAAATAATTAAACCCATGCTTCTTATCACCAAGGAAAAGGGGAAGGAGGAATACAGAAAAGGAAATGGTGATGCACCAAGGTTTAGAGTGTTCAGTTGAACGTGAATTAATACAAAAATGATCTCAAAACTGAAATAGACTCACACAAACTCATAGAAGATATCACAGAGGTCTGGGCAAAAAGATAAAACTATGAAAGGGACATCCACAATACATAACTTACATCTATCAAAAAACATAATATAAAGCTTTAGAGAGAGGAAAAATGATAGTTTATATTGATCATGAAGGCTAGCAAGCCATTAAAAAAGAATAAATACTCATTGTAGGGGGAATAGACACAAAATAATGATTTGCATTCATGGTGAACAACAACTAGAGACTTCAGAGGCTCAGAATCAAGCACAATGCATCAAATCCAATTGGTTCCTGTAAAACATATAAGGTCTGCAACTACAACAAATCTCATTCACATGTAGTGACCCAGGAAAACAACCAACCACCTCTAAAAAATAAATCTTAACATGCTTATATAAATTTTACAAATCACCATGCAACACAGGCACTGAAACTTATTCAACTATATGCCCATGCTGTATTGAATTAGGCCTATGGCCCTATTAGAAAATCTGCAAATTGGGACAATGGCCATGCCCTAGCATGCTACAAAATTTGTAGAGGAATATTTCCCACACACTTAGGTACCTAGTGCATTGATGATGGAAGGTTGAATCCTTTTCTAGTACCTGTAATACTTGTTTCATCCACATTGTCCTCCTCATTAAATTTAGGTACCTACAGATTGAAGGTTTGCACTATTTCAACCACCTGTATTTGACTTTGGCCTACAAAATTAATTGTTGGGTACCTCTCCATCCTGCAACAATGGCGTGATTTTAGGGATCCAAGAAATTGTGCCTCTCATAAGCTTTTACAACACTTTTAAATTGTTTCATATTTTTACTTTTGGCGCCTTTCCACATTTTGATTTCACTTTTTTGTATTGGTGCCCCTTGTATTTTCCTTTCATCACCAACCTTTGCTATCAGAGAATTTGCCCTTGCATGAACCTACTCCTTTTGCCTTTTGGCTTTTTTTTTGCAAATTGCCCTATCAACAAACTCGAGAAATCATGAATTGATCGACGAGTTTGTGATTTCTCCGATCCACTGATTTCTCCCTTTCTTTTCTTCTTGCTTACATCTTCACTTTTATCTTTCCTTTGTTAGTGATTTTACCTTTTGATGAACCACCTCCCTACCAGCAACTTGTCTTTCTCTTCGCCTTTGTCAAAGTTTCCCCTGTCAGCAAACCTATCGGCGGCAAACTATCTGATCCACGAACTTCAACTTCATCGATCACTTAACCTATTTTCTCTCTTTTGATCCTTTTCTCTTTTATCAATGAAATCACCTTTTAGCGAACCATTTCCCTTAGCTGATTTCTCTCTTTCTTTGCCAGCAGGTCATCCTATTGATGAATTGACCATCCAATGAACCTCTTAGTCAGTGAACTTTTTAGATCACGAAACACCAAGTTCACCGACAAGCACTTAGCCTTCCTTCCTTTGATCTTTCTTCTTCTTAGTCGATGCCTTCTTCTTGAAACTTCCTCCTTTATCAGTGATTTCTTCCATCGGTGAACTCGTCGGTTAGTGAAGCGGCAAGTTTGTGAACCAAACATTTCACTAACAAAGGCTTCCCTTGCCTTAGAAGAAATTCCTTCTCATCATTGAAGAAAACCCATCGCTTCATCGGTGATTTCACCGATTGGCGAACCAAGAGACCAAAGAACTTTTGGTTCACCAACTCCCAAATTTGTCGATAACGCAAAAAAGACTATGGCAAAACTTAGAAATTTTATAAGATTTTAAAGGGGTACTTTCTTCCATTTAGGCTTTCTCAGATCAGATATTTTTGATGGAAGAAGTGCAAGATTTAGGGGAATCTTTCGGCTATTTTGGCTTGGGCTAAAACATGACAACACTTCCTATTTGCTTGAGTAATATAGGATTAGGGTTTGATATTATTTGATCAGATCTTGCATGTTACTGCTCACACTTACGATTTTTTAGCACACACAACATCTGGCTCTAATCTTGGCTATCTGTGAGGTAGAAATACTAAAATGGGGGCTTGACTAAGTAAATCTCCTATATAGACATAAATAATTCTCCCTTCTTTCTTATGTGTAGGTTGAAAAAACATGTTTTTGGAGATATCAGTCTAGGAGAAGATAAGTGTTGCAGGTGCAGATTTGGTGAAAGTTATAGTTTTTGCAAACCCTAAAAAGGCCTAGTGCGCCCGAGCGCCCTGGTGCCTAAGAAATTTTGACTCTAGGTTCATGCTCTGAACTGTTCACTTATCTGTGTTGTTCATTTAGTTTTTTGATTTCCCTTCCGACTGTCGTCTATAACTCAATCTATCTCAAATAGGGTTTGATCATGTTCCCTAGCTAGATTAGTTGAATTTGGTTTGAACACTCATCTATACAACAAAGAGGCAGAACCCCTATAGTTTGTCTCTCCCTCAAGGGTATAATCTAATATCAATTTGTGTCTCAATGTTTGTAGAAGAGAGTTTGGCCTAGTTTAACTCCTAAGGCTAGATCACCCTTTTCCACATAACATTTTGGTGAATCTGACTCTTCTTACATTCTTGCATCCTTATTCATCCTGAAAAAGTTTGTTTTCTATCATAGATCTGATTTAGATTAAGTGTATTCATCATTTCCTTTCTTACATATAATAAGTTTGACATTTAAATTCATCATTAGTGTTACAAAATCCTTGTATTTCATAAAAACCTAGCTAGTCTCAAACCTAGGGTTTGTAGACTAGTGTGTTGTTTTAGATCTTGTTAAAACCATTAGGTTGATTAAAGAGATTATTTTCTACACCTTATAATCGTTTGTGTTTAGTGCATGCCTTGCATTTTGTCATTTTAAATTTGAAAAATAAGCATTTGTTTTAAGTTGAAAATAGTCTATGCTTGTAGTATCATTTAAAATTCATGAAATTAGATCATTATAGTGCAAATTAAGTTTCTAATTTGATGCCTTTGATCTTATTATAACTAAGTTTGATGTGCATTCTTTAGTTATACATCTTGCATTCATTCATATATTTTGATTAGGGTTACCTAAAATCTCATTTTATGGTAATGCTAGCTTGAAAATTGGCAAACATTTGAGTGTGTTTTAGCTAGTTATTGAATAATATAGTTAAAGCATTATTGTTCATAGTTTGGTATATTTCATATTTTGCATAAAGAAACTTCATTTCATTCGCTCTTCTTTACTTTATAGGGTATACAACTATGTCAGATTACTTTATTTAAGATTTTAATGTATTTGATGAGTCGTTTAATAGTGATGATTTTAACATGTTAGATGAAGCCTTGGATGAATTCATCTCTACGGAATCATCCTCTATGACTCCTAGACCATATCTATTTCAAAGAATCATCAATACAATTTATGCTTTTGGTTCTCCAAAAGAACCTGAGAAACACAAAAATTGTTGTGCATCTTCATAATGATGCTCCTCAATCACAATATATCACAATAGGAGGTTCTCTGAAAACACCTAGACCTCTTGGTTATATCTTCAATTATGCAAAAAAATCACTAAAAATAGTCCATTCAATCAAAATGTGTTGCAACAACCCATGCATAATGAAGTTTCTCACGCATATAACACTAGAAATAATAAACAAAAGAAACAAATACAATTTGTTCCTGCTTCTCTTCCACCTTATCAACCTATTCTTCCTCAAGCACCTCGTCTTCCTACTCATAATGGTAGAGATTATGAGCTTGTTGAGCAGCTCTGAGCTACTCCAACAAAGATCTCTCTATGGGAGTTGATACAAACATCACCTACATACCACAGAATGCTCTAAGAATCTTTACAAAAGGTGATTGTTCTACCTGTTGTTCAGTTGAATGATGTAGAAGTTCTATCAGATTGTATGCATGTGACAAAATCAAATATTATATTTCAAACGCATGAATTACTTCCCGTAGAAGTTCAAAACCAAAATGAGCCTCTTATGATATTTGTCTTAATTCATAATGTATAACCTAAAAATGGCTTGTGTTGAATTAAGTAAATATTTTAATATTTATCTTAATTTTTTTTATTTCATACATACTCCTAGGGGGCATAAAATTTGATCCTAATGATGATGAGAACTTGGTAGATCCTAGTGATGATGAGAACTTTGAGTATCCTAGTAATGATGAGAACTTTGTAGAATCCTCAAGTCATCTTAATGATACTCTAGACAAGGGAAATCCCACAGCCTTACGTTTGGAATCATATACCGTTCCATCTACTAGTCCTCCATCACCGTCCCCTAGAATGCATATCCCAAAGCATACTATTCCTACACCAACACCGCCATCAAGTTCCCCAAGCTCTAATCCACCAACCAAAGAATCCTTGAACAATCTTCTCCAAAGACCTTTTCCAAAATATTACAGCAAAAGAAAAGATATGGAGAAATCCACTCATCCAATGTCATCCCCATCTAGCACAAGGAATCCTAACCTTAATCATAAGCCTACGCCTTCTACCATTATTCTCCATCCGTTATATTGCCCATCCATCCATACACTCATGAAGGATGTGATCCAATGGCTATTAGCAAGGAACCAACCATCTCCATGTCATAAAACACCTACCCAAGAGCCTATCAAAGAGCCTTAAAACACATCCATTGCTTCAACCCCATCATATAGTCCACAACCCCTTGAGCCTATTGAAAAATCTCCTCCAATGAATCCAAGTCAAGATCCATCATCCCCTCATGTTGATAACCCTCAAGAGCATATCCCATAACCCATGTTGATGACATAACCCACATCCATACATACCAAATTTGCATTTCACCTCATTTATAAGCATTCTATAAATACCATTTATCCAAAGTCTTTTCTTTCATTTGTCCAAGTTTATTCTTCTAATCAATTCTTCCATCAATTCGTTCAAACCCTTATCGAATCAATCCAATCAATGATCCAAATGCAAGTCCATCCTTAATCCATACCAATCGAGTAAAGTCAATCTTGTCAAATTATCCAATAATAATCAGTGGTCTTGATCCTAATCTTGTCATAAACCAAGTCAATCAATCATAATTAACAGTGGGATATATCTTTCCCGTGTTTTTGTGTTGATCTAGGGATATATCATTCCCCGCAATGACAAGACTATCATCATCAATCATTATCAATTAATCATTGGTTTACCGCTTGACAGGGGCAATACCTTTTTTGTTCTTGTATCATTTATGCATACTTGCTTTCTTTCTTGTGTGTGTGTTATCAATTTATCTTGCATCCTCCATTTTCTTCACCCTAACCCGTCATTCAACCTATCTCATCGTGAGATTGTCTGTCATCCTGTCATCAACTTCTTCCTGTCCAATCTCTTGAGGGGGCATCCTATTGTCATAAACCTGTACCAGAGGCAAACTGGGGCATGTATCAATCGCAAAAAAAAATTATTCTTTGGAATAACGTGATAAAACACATTGCATCAAAGAGGGACAAAATGTATACACCTAAAAATGGCTTGTGTCGAATTAAGTAAATATTTTAATATTTATCTTAATTCTTTTTCTTTCATCAAATTAAATAAATATTCTAATTTATTTGATTGGTTCATTATCCTAAAATTAAATAAAATCAATTGTATTTAATTAAATTCCCTAATTCTTCTAATGTCTCACATAATTAAATAATTCTAAATTATTTAATTAATCCCAAATTTCTCTATCCCAAAGTCCTAATCCCATAAATCCACATCACCTTTCCACCTCACCATGTAGCACACATAATTAAATATTTTAAATATTTAATGAGCTAATATTCCCTCACCCACATGTCCTATTTATCCTCCAGTCAAATTAGTTAACTCATCAATCAAATCTATTAAATAATTAGTCAATTGAGTTCACTAGTCAATCTATTTTGTTGACTCCTCAATCAACCCAGTTAACTGATCAATCATCTCAGTTAACTCTTCAATCTATTCTATTAACTCCCATAACTCATGAAGAAAGGAGCTTAGACACTTGTCCTCTCCTGATTCACGCACATTCCCTCAAGCTTCCTCTCAACCATTCTTAGCCATTGATCTCTCATATCATCCACAACCGTTGATCTTCCTCCCTGAGAGTCTATAAATTGAACCTCATTCTCCATGTTAATCTTCTCTGATCTTCATAGAACATTACGCTACAGAAATCACTCTAGATATCATCATCCTCATACCACAATGTTATGCTGTCAAACAGAGCAATCCACACCTCAAAGTAGCAAAGAGCAATCGATTGAAGTGGGGCACACTTCAATACGCTCGATCAGTGAAGTCAAATTTGTTTATGCAAAGGGAGGTAAATTTGTATTTGATTTGATTATCTTTCATTTACTCTTTGCATGTGAATTTCACCTATCACACATAATATGAGAGTTAGACGTACCATGATTGATGGTGGATCAGGTCTTAATGTTTGTAGCATAGAATTGTCACATAAAATCAATGTTGATACCTCTCTCATTAAACTAGATAAACTCAACATTCATGACTTTGATAATGTTGGTAGACAATCATTGGGTACTATTACCTTACCTCTTAAGGTTGGCCTTGTGACATTGCCTACTCTATCCATACCATGCCTAATTCTCTTTCATATAATCTTCTTCTTGGTAGACCTTAGATTCATGCCATGGGAGTAGTCCTATCTACCCTTCATCAATCAATTAAGTTTGTTTATGACAATCAACTCCATACAATTGAAGTTGATCTGAATTTGGAAAGTTGTTTACAAATTGAGGCTAAAAAAAGTCAATATTTTAAGTGCTTTACTCTCATTTCTCCTCCTTCTAAAGTCAATTCTTCTCCCTGTCCTATGGAGGCTATTGTAGAAGAATATGACTCACCTTCGAATACACTCTTTGGCAATGACTGGGGTTTTTTATACTTTACACCTACCTTTGTAGGGGAGTATAAAGTCTCACCGTCAAAGCCAAAAAGTTCTTAGGTGGCTTCAATTTCTACTCCTACATCACCTAAAATTTCTTTGAAAAGTAATGATGATAACACTTATTCTTATACTACTGAATATGAGACCTATGGGTTGCCTCCTTCATCTTTGGAAATGGCATCTATCTATGGTTAAGGTTTTCAAATCTTCTCTCAATGTGGATACAATGGTAATGGTTGTGGTATAAAGGAGCAAGGTATTAAAGTCCCTTTGGAGGCTAATCTGCATTACTCTTCATTTGGACTTGGATATCACTCATCGTCCTAATCTAAATGTCAACACAATTTCATCATCTACACTTAAATGGGTATATTTGGAATTGATTGATACAAATTCTGACTTTCAAGATATTCCTTTGGATACTTTTTCAACAGATGAAGCTTTGGCTGAATTCTTAGGAGCTTATGATCACTTGCCTCGTTACCATCATGATCATGTCCTTCCTTATTGTTTAAATGGGGAAACATGCTTTGGGAAGGATGCTTATTTGTCTGATGATACCTTGGCATCTCATGAGCCACCTATAGAATCCCTTCATCCTCCTGACATTCAAGACCACAATACTCTCATTAATGGGAAAACTGTTGATGTTTTGATGGATAAGGATGACCCTGAAAAAGTCATCCCTATTGGAAATTGTCTAGATATAGAAGAAAAACAAGAACTCACATCTCTCTTACATGAATATCCCAATATCTTTGCTTGGACATACTTTGATATGCCCAGCATCGATCCTTAGGTGGTAACACATAATATTGTCATTCATCCTAATGCTAACCCAGTAAAAAAAAATATACACAAAATGAATCCTAAGGTTGCATTGTTGGTCAAAGCTAAGATAAAGAAGCTTTTACAAGAAGGCTTTAACTTCCCTATTGACTACTAGTCTTGGATCTTGAATATTGTAGCTGTCACTAAATCTGACAACTGTATTCGAATGTGTAATGATTTCTGAGATTTGAATAAAGCATCTTTGAAAGACAACTTTCCTCTTCCTAATATTGATATGATTATCAACTCTACTATTGGCCGTATTACTTTCCTTTATGGATGGTTTCTCTGGTTATAATCAAATATTCATCAATCCTTATGATCAATATAAAACAACTTTTATAACTCCTTGGGGAACATTTTGTTGGGTTGTCATGTTGTTTGGATTAAAGAACGTTGGTGCGACTTATCAATGTGATATGACACTTATCTTTCATGATTTCATGCATAACATCTTAGAGGATTATGTCGATGATATTATGGCCAAATCCGTTTTGCGCCAGGATCACGTCAAAATCTTCGTCAAATCTTTGAATGTATATGCAAATACAACATGCGCTTAAATCCTCGTAAATACGTCATTGGCATTAATAGCGGGAATTTATTGGGATTAATTGTTTCGCATCTTGGTATTGAGGTGGATACGAAAAAGATTGATGCCATTGTTAACATACTACCTCCTAAAAATGTTTCAAAACTTTGTAGTTTACAAGGGAAGATTCAAGCTATTCACTAATTTTTTTCACAACTCACGGATCGGACTCACCCTTTCACACAAATACTCAAGAAATAATCTAACTTCAAATGGGATAGTGATTGTCAGAAAGATTTTGACGACCTCAAAAGTTATCTTTCCAATCCTCCTATATTACAACCTGTAATCTCTGGATGACCATTTATTCTCTACACATCTACATCTCCTAATGCTCTCATAGCTTTATTAGAACAAATGATGATGATGGCAAAGAATGTGTTGTGTATTACATCAGCTAAACTTTGCTTGATTATGAAATATGATACACTACAATAGAAAGGCAATGCCTAGCTCTCATTTTTGCAACACAAAAATTGAGACATTATCTCTTAAATGATGAAATTAAAGTAATTGTAAAATTCGATCCTTTAAAGCATATGTTTCTTAAAATAGATTTTTCAGGATGCTTAGCAAAGTGGGTTATGTTGTTAACAAAGTTTGACCTTAATTTTGTCTCTCAAAAGGCAATTAAAGGGTAAGTATTGACCAACCACTTAGCGGAAGCTCCTTCACCATTTTCTATTCCAAATCAAGAGTCTTTCCTTGATGATCAAATTCTTTCACTAGATGTTGATGGTAAGTGGAAGCTATTCTTTGATGGTTCTAGATGTCGAACTAGCTTTGGTGCTTGTGTTATAGCAATACCTCCTTCAGGTAAGCCAATTCCTCTATCTTACCATCTCAATTTTCTATGTACCAACAACATCACAGAGTATGAAGCCCTTATTGCTGGCTTGCGTGCCTCTTTGTCTCTTAACATTAAACACGTTTCTATATTTGGTGATTCTCATTTTATCATAAGACAAGTCATTGGATCTTATCAAGAAAAGAAAGATAAGTTATCTCAGTATCGAGACTTGGCTTATCTTTATTGAAGAATTTCTCATCTTTCACAATCAACACAATTCCACAAAAAGATAATCGACATGCGAATGTGATGGAAAGTGTTGCTTCCCTTATGTCCCTTGATGATTCTTTGAGGAACTATCAATTTATCATCTATAATATCAAAACACCTTCAATGTTTGAAACACCTAAGGTTGCCTTTTGTGATAATATAGATTCAAGAGAATGGTATTACCATATATTCCAAAATTTGTGTGATGGTACCTTTCCTAATCTAGCATCTAGAAGTGCTTGAATTCACATATGCAAACTTGTGGTGTGTTATATCATCTTGTCAAATGTTCTATATAGACGAAGCTATGAAGGTCTTCTCCTTTGTTGCCTTAATAATTCATAGATCCTGATTTCTCTGGAGGAGGCACATTCAGGTGCTTGCGGAGGACATTTCAATGGGAGATCTCTTGTTCAAAAATTAGTTCGTATAGGTTACTATTGGCAAGATATGGAACGAGATTCCTTTTCCTTTATCAAAAAGTGCCCACAATGTCAAAAAAATAACAATCTCATTCAAGGTCTTGTCTAGGAACTTCGTGCTCAGGTTTCACCTTGGCCATTTTTTGTGTGGGGCTTGGATCTTATTGGAAAAATTTCCCCTCCTTCTCAAGGACACACTTTCATAATCACAGCTACCTGATTACTTTACGAAGTGGGTCGAAGCGATTCCTGTCTAATCCACATACGTTGAAGTAATATGTCGCTTCATTCAAGATAACATAATCTCTCAATTTGGTATTCCTTCCACTTTGGTTTCTGACAATGGTGCTTCATTTAAGAACAAAGACATGAAGAAATTCCTTGAAAGATTTCATATTCAACACCACTTCTCTACGCCGTAATATCCTCAGTAAAATGGACATGTGGAAGCTTCTAATAAAATAATTAGACAAATCCTTCAAAAATTGTTAAAAAACATCAAAAGGATTGGCATACTCAACTATCATATGCATTATGTGCTTACTGAACAAGTGTTCGTATAGCTACAGGTACTACCTCATACAACCTTCTATATGGCGTTGACACGATCATGCCTTTGGAGTTAGAAATTCCTTCATTGAGAATTTCTCTCAAGGGCATCCTCAACAAAAATACTCAAAGAGAATTACGATATCAACAACTTGAGATGCTTGACAAACAATGTATAAACGCTCCCGAACATCTTCAAGCTCATCAAAAATCCATTCAACGCTCATACAATGAACGTGTCATTCATCATTCATTTGAGGTTGGAGATCTTGTACTCTATGAAAATCAATACAATGTCAATGTACCTCCTAACGAAAAAGGGAAGTCTAGCCCAAATTGGCTAGCACCTTACATCATCACTGGAGTCTTTAGATCAGGTGTGTATACGATATGCACTTAATTTGACATACATGCGTAAGAACAAATCTAGATCTTTGTTGCATTTACTTCACAATTAGATCACAAATGGCATCTAGCATAAACACACTAAATCATGAATCAAAACCATATATACATAAATCATGAGAGTTTGCATACATAAGTTCACCACTACATCAAAATATGGCGGATTATAACACAAAATAATAAATTTCATCAAAGTGTTGGACTATGATATCCAGATCCCTTGGGACCTGGTGGTGTTTGAGTAACATATGACTATCTATGTGAGGCTACAAATCGTGAGTAACTCCAAGAGGCACTCCATGATCATAATCCCCTAAGCTCACCTTTAAGCTCTCCCACCTCTCATGTGGCATCTGTGTGCATCCATTGTAGTTGATCTTTCTCAACCCTCAGTCAGTCCACCTTAGCCTATAGATAGCTTAGTAGGTCGTGCTCAGTACCTAATGTCGCTACGACTTTATGTTGATCTAGTTGTGTTTGGAGAACATCTCGTGTCTCCTTGACACTTGTTGCTCTTTGAACTACCTGGTCTCGCTCAACTACTAGTTGATCTCTCTCAATCACTAACTAATCTCACTCTATTTGTCCCTCCTCGAACTCTGCTCTAAGCTGCACAACAAGATCAAATATATCTCCATGTCGACCCATTGTGTGTTTTGGCCTATAACAAGCCCACACTAGCCACTATGTCGACTCAGTGGGTACCATCTCAACTATGACTTGACTCACAGAATCACGCCATGCACTACTACCAACTGTAGAACAATATAATCATCATGTCAACATCTCAATCAAATCAACATTATGCATATAAGTATAATAACATAATATAATCCTCAGCTAGTTCACCCTCCTGCCATGATGGATCATGTCGAATGGAGATTGTGTTAATGTTTGCAATCATCCTAGCTACTGGGGCATCGTAGTGGCACCACTGCTCGACTCCCCATGCTCAAGTTGCATTGTACTCCTCTAGCCATGCACCATGGTTGTAGGTTATGAGCTCGGACCCCATGTTCCTCCTCGTCGACACCTACACCCTCTATTAGCTGGCATCACCTACCTCTCGTCATAGGCATTGGTGGATCCTCCTCATCATCATCATCATCTCTCACATAATCTCTCTCGTTGTCTCCCTCTCCCTCCTCTGACTTGTCTCCTTGCTCGGCCTAGGATCTGTTGGCACCTTCAAATTTTGCAAATTTGAAGTGCCTATATTCTTTCAATGTGTCGATAAACGCTAGGTCGACAGGCTGCTCAATCTACCACGGAGCCCACCTTCGTCGATTAAAATCTTGCAGCTCAGAAGTCATCTTGAAAATCTATTTGGCAAGAAGTTTTTGGGCACATATGGTAACATGTATGTCTAGTTTCACGCTTCTAGGGTGAGTTTTGATGGGGTATTTAATTCTTTTCTGACTGCGACCGGGCTAGATTTGGTGTTCCAGAAAGTTTCAAATCTTGCAATTCTGAGGGTGACCCATTTCTCGTTTTTGTCTCACATGTCTCCAGTTCTAGTTTCATCAAAATTGAAGATCATATAATACATTATTTTAATGCATTCCAGTTGTGGCAAAGGCATCTAGGAGGCCAGTTTACAATGGAAGTCTCTAAAATCTTTCGGCAAAGCAAATTCTAAGGAAATGAGTTTTCTTGAAATAATTGTTAACGGCCCTGTGCAAATTTTCATGGCCCTCTGACATCCCGTCTACCCATAGTAGAAATGTGTCGTTTGTCCAAGAAGAGAAATTAAATATTCACCAATTACTAAAGTTGAAAATGCATTTTAAAAGTAATATTATTTGCATATTTTAATTGGCGGAATGAGGTGAGAAAGGTTTATTATAAACATTAAGTATAATGTTTATACATTAAAGTGGAAAGCAAAGATGAAATAAAGTCAAATTTTGGGCATTTCGCACCATCGCACGGGTGCTCAGGCTACTCCTTTGCTGCCATGCAATGGTGCGAAATCACCATCTCATGGCAGATTTTTGTCTACTATCTCATTTGCAATGCATCTTGAGGCATTTGGACCTTAATGGTGGTGTCTCTGATGGATTTCGGGCAGATTCAGGGAAGTGTTGTCCCGGGCAAAGCAGTTGTTCACGTCTTTTGGTTTCAGACGTATTTTTGGGGGCTCTGGTTGGCTTGGATTTGTTGTTTCAGGCTGCAAAATCATCCTATGATCATTCCTAATACATTGGCAAGGATTTTAAGCACGTTTGCAATGATTTTTGGTTGTCAGAAGGATAAAAATGCCAGGCATTCACAAAAAATGACCCAGAAAATGACGAATTGGGCAAAATTGGATTTCAAGTTGCTCAAATTTGATCTCCATGGTCTTTAAAATTGGATTTCATCAAGGAGAAGCTAGAAGCAGAAATGCACGGTAGTTGCAATGAAAATAATGTGAAAAGTCAAAAAAGAGGGAAAATAGATTAAAATCATTTTATATTGTATTTTGTTTTCTCCTCTTTTTTGTATGTTATAATTTTTTTTCCCCGGGCTCATTGGAGGTAAATTGTAATGTGAGAACTCACCTACTACCAAGTTTTAATAAAATTTTAGGGCAACATGCTCTTGTTTCTATAAGAGAGCATGTTGTTCCACTTTGTAGGTGGTTGAAGATTAGATATTTTGAGCTCTAGAGTGAAATACAAGCTTTGGCAGGTTGCCCCATCTTTGGGTTTCAGGTTTCAGTTTTATATGTTGAATGTATTTTCATTAGAAGTCTATTAGTTTTAGATTAAGTCATGTGAGTAATGCTATGTGTATTTTTGTTAACTGTCTCCTTTGTTGTCTGTATTTTTCTTTTGAACAAAGAAGCTAAGGGTTTCAAAGTTCTCAAATACATATTTGCTATATTTCATGTTTGGTTTTATGCTTTTGTTTAAGGAATAGATTGAAATTCTTTAAATAAAATGTGGGGAAACATGTTAGGTAATAGGGATAATCATAAGAATGGTTGATGTGAATACGTATTCTTGGGTGTATCTGCAAGGCAGAGACAAGTAAACCCTCTGAAACTGTATGTCTATACTGCTGTTTGAAATACTTTGCATGTTAAAATTTGACTCTGCACCCTGAGATAGGCACCGGTCAAAAGTTAGAAAGATTTCAAGGTTCAAACCCTAGTCTTGCAACCAAAACATATAAAGCAAAATCATTTCAAAATCTCAAACTTTTGGATTTTAGAAGTAGGATTAGGCTTCAAATCCTCTGGTCCACACCTGAAATAAAACCCAAAGCTAGCCCCTTTGCATTTATTTAACAATTTTGGTCTACATAATAGAGGATTCATCTGTTGAAATGTTAATGCCTAGTTACAGTCAAGATTCATCATATGGGTATTGAGTAGGGACACCCCCCTAGGTCCTGCAGAGCCTGAAGTGCAGAGGAGACATTAGAGTCTATCTCATGTTCATTGGCCACTGATCTAATGATCCTATGGATAGAAGATGACAACTTTTTAGGGAAACTCAGACAATCAACTGGAAAATATCCAACAAACTGACGACTCTACTAGGGATAGTGATAAATCTATGAGTAAAGAGTCGAAGGATTTGATGAGTCTGAACTTTTGGTTTAGATATTGAAGTTTTAGACCTGGACAGGTTTTGTTATAGCATATTTGAAGAATTTTTCAGGTGGCTCTGCTATTGAGAAGAACCCAGAGTGAAAGAAAGGTTGTAAGGAGCCTCATACTACTTGCATATCAGTCCTCTACTAGGAGGTGGTGACTCTGCATACGAAGAACCTGATAAATGATACAAAGAAGTGCTAGATTTGCATATTCTCAGTCAGGAAAAAGAATTTGTAGCAGCTGCAACATATCGAGGTATTTTTCATATTTTGATTTTCAAGAAGGATAAGCTTGTGTTTAAAAACCATATTTGAAAGTTTAGAAAAATATTGGTTCCCTATTGAGTGAAATTAAACACTAAGGAAGGGAAATAGTAGTGGTAGGCTTGCATATTTCTAGATTGCAACCTCTATTAGGAAGTGGAATATGCAATATTTTTAAAGAAACTCATTTAGAGGATTTTAAGCAAGCAGAAATAGAAATTTGCATTGTAAAAGGCATGGGATCATGTTGTAAAAGGAGTTTGAGTTGCCTTGTGATTGCAAAGTTAATGTGAGAAAGTTTGTAAAGGTGTAAGAAAATATATAACCAACCTATGTATCCCTATGTGGACCCAAACATAACAATGCATAGTGTGCAGCCCCTGTCATGTCATCAAAGAAATTTCAGCACTGAAAGGTACAAAGCCATAAATTTTGATGGCATTTGTGGTTACCTAAATGTTATTCCACCTGAGGTTAGAGATAGATTACCAAATTCAGTGGTACAAAGAATGGATCAGCAGAAAAACACTTGCAGCAGTTCAGGGATCTAATTGATGATTATGAAGTTGACCATGGGGATGTAACCATGAGGTTATTTGTCCAGTCCTTGAAGGATGAAGTGAGAGAGTGGTTCCTGAATTGGCTACCACATTCAGTCAGTTCTTAGAATGAATTTAAATCAGCCTTCAATGAGCAATTTGGTGAAAGAATATTTGAGGTTTCAATTATCAGTGATTTCATGGATATCCACATTGAAAAAGATGATCTAGTTCCAACCTTTAACCTTAGATTCATAAAGGCATTGAAAAGAATTCCTAAAAAAATCAGACTTAATGATGCTTTAGTTTTACTCATTTATTTGAGTGCATTTAACAAGAAAATGAGCTATTTGCTGAGGGATAAGGAGCCTACAACACTTCATCAGGCATATCAGATTGCCATGGACATTAAGAACAACTGGAAGTATGGAATGCACAAAGGTTTTTTTTCTACAAGTGTTTGCTTCCCTGAGGCTCAAAATGTTGATGAGAGGTGTAATTTAACTATTAAAAATGAATGCCAGAGCACTTACATCCCTGCTGTCCCAATTTATGCATCAGCCCAATGTGATTATACAAGAGGTGTGGCATCTCAAAATGTAGATAGCAGTTGTCCTATTGGGAAAAATCAGAACATGATGCACATAATTGAAGAGAGTGTATCAGAAAATCAAGATCCATCTTGTGTCAGTGAGGATAATGAATGTAATCATCCCATAAGTAACATGTATGCAGACCAATATATCAGTAATGCAAATAAAAGTGCATGGCATGATGACAAAATAGATATATATGAAATTTCTTCCTGTGATATCTTGGATGATGGAGAAGTAAAAGAGGTGCAAGATGTCTTTCCATGTTATGTTTCGATCAATGATAGCAGTGCAAGTGTTGCAAATATTTCATTGCAAATCAGTGATCATGATTTTGAGAGTGAAATTGTAAGCATTCTTTTGAAGATTCTGAACATATAGTTTATGTAATGATGAATTTTCTTGTGATAAGGATCAAGATGACAATGAGCCAGATTATTTTTCTATGGATTGTGAATGCTTCTATGAGAATGTTGATGTACATAACACTGGAAAATGTGCTTATTCAGATCTATATGCGAAGCCACTAGCTCATGAAATTAATGAAGAGATAGAATGTGCTTGTTTCTTTGTAGAGATGGACATGTTTTGATTTAATGAGGGGTGCAATAGTGTAAAGCTTGATGAAGACACATGCTCACTTGTTGGTGAACAAGAACCATGCTATGGTGGATCTGTTGAATCCAGGTCAGATGCTTTACTATCAACTAACAATTGCAGTAGTGAGTATGTTACAAAGAAATATAAAATTTGTGACTTGAGATTTGGTCTTGAAACTTTTGAGCCTCTATTTGAAACATTTCACATGGAATTGTATGATGGTCTAAAGAATGAGTTTGACATCATATATGACCTTGAGATGGAAATGTTTGTTGATGCATGGAATGTTGATAGAAATGATGTTTCTTATGATAATCCTGATCTAAATGATAACAAGGATGATGTGGATTTTGACAAGTCTTATTTCCAAACCGCTGGGGCATGTAATAGTATGACTGATTTGCAAGTCTTAAGTGAGTATGAATGTTAATATAATGCAAGTCAGTTTGAGCATCTGCCTATGTATGAACAAATTTTGTTTATCACACAAAATGAGTGCTTGTATAGCATGGGACAAAAATCAAAAGATGACTCCAAGGTTTTACATGAGCCTTCCACTTAGTCTGATTTTCTAGACTTGGAGCTGCAATTTGGCTTCAATGAATCAGGGAAAATATTTCTTGATGAGACTATTGAACAAATCCTTTTTGAAGCCTTTATAATTGATATGCAAACTGAATATGTTTTCAAGATTTATGATGCCGACTATCAAAGGGATTATGAATGTTTTCAATTTTTAGTTCAGTTGGATGAGCATTTAGTGGAACTTGACAGTGAGCTGGATAAAGTGAAATGTCAAAATGATTATAGATTTCAGTTAGTGTGCAGCTTTCAGATTGACAGAGGTAATATTGATAGGGGCAGGCTCAGTGATGTGGTTAGGCATGGCAGTGCCAAGGTTAGTTTGTGGGCAGTTTATGGTAGTGCTTTCAGATTTGACCCCATGCAATCAGATAAAAACAAGGTATTTGACAGAGGAGGGTTCTGATTTTTCATTTTTGGGGGCCCGAGGCCACCAAATAAAATTGAAGATTTGATTTTTAATGCAAGATGGAGCATTTACTCTGCAGCCTAATGGAGTAGGCATCTGGTCTACATCCCAGAGATAACTAGATTCTCGCCATGCCTGCAAGAGCCATTGTTGGTACCTTCAAATTTTGCAAATTTGAAGTGCCTATATTCTTTCGATGTGTCGATAAAGGCTAGGTCGATAGGCTACTCAATCTATCCCTGAGCCCACTTTCGACGATTAAAATCTTCTAGCTCAAAAGTCATCTTGAAAATCTGTTTGGTAGGAAGTTTTTGGGCGCATATGGTAACATGCATGTCAGGTTTCATGCTTTTAGGGTGAGTTTTGATGGGGTATTTAATTCTTTTCTGATTGCGACCAGGTTAAATTTGGTGTTTCAGAAAGTTTCAAATCTTGCAATTCTGAGGGTGACCCATTTCTTGTTTTAGTCTCAAATGTCTCTAATTCCGGTTTCATCAAAATCGGAGACCATATAATGCATTATTTTAATGCATTCTAGTTACGGCGAAGGCATCCGGTAGGCCAGTTTACAAAGCAAGTCCCTAAAATCTTTCGGCGAAGCAAATTCTGAGGAAATGGGTTTTCTTGAAATAATTGATAATGGCCCTATGCAAATTTTCACGACCCTCTGACATCCCGTCTGCCCACAATAGAAATGTGTCATTTGCCCAGGAAGAGAAATTAAATATTCGCCAATTACTAAAGTTGAAAATGTATTTTAAAAGGAATATTATTTGCATATTTTAATTGGCAAAATGAGGCGAGAAAGGTTTATTATAAACATTAAATATAATGTTTATACTTAAAGTGGAAAGCAAAGATGAAATAAAGTCAAATTTTGGGCACGGTGCTCAGTTTGCTCCTTTGCTGCCATGCGATGGTGCGAAATCACCATCTCATGGCAGATTTATGTCTGCTATCTCATTTGCAATGCAGCTTGAGGCATCTGGACCTTAATGGTGGTGTCTCTGATGGATTTCAGGCATATTCAGGCAAGTGTTGTCCCGAGCAAAGCTGTTGTTCACGTTTTTTGGTTTCAGGGATATTTTTGGGGGCACTGGTCGGCTTGGATTTGTTGTTCCAAGCTGCAAAATCATCCTATGATCATTCCTAATACATTGGCAAGGATTTTAAGCACGTTTGCAATAATTTTTGGTTGTCAGAAGGATGAAAAACGCCAGGATTCACAAAAAACGACCCAGAAAATGATGAATTGGGCAAAATTGGATTGCTGCTCAAATTTGATCTCCATGGTCTTTAAAATTGGATTTCATCAAGGAGAAGCTAGAAGCATAAATGCACAGCAGTTGCAATGAAAATAATGTGAAAAGTCAAAAAAAGGGAAAATAGATTAAAATCATTTTATATTTTATTTTGTTTTCTCCTCTTTTTTGTATGTTTTAATTTTTTTCCCCAGGCTCATTGGAGGTAAATTGTAATGTGAGAACTCACCTACTGCCAAGTTGTAATAATTTTTTAGGGAAACATGCTCTTGTTTCTATAAGAGAGCATGTTGTTCCACCTTGTAGGTGGTTGAAAATTAGATATTTTGAGCTCTGGAGTAAAATAAAAGCTTTGGCAGGTTGCCCCATCTTTGGGTTTCAGGTTTCAGTTTTATATGTTGAATGTATTTTTCATCAGTAGTCTATTAGTTTTATATTAAGTCATATGAGTAATGCTATGAGCATGTATTTGTGTTAACTGTCTCCTTTGTTGTCTGTATTTTTCTTTTGAACAAAGAAGCTAAGGGTTTTAGAGTTCTCAAATAAACATTTGTTGTATTTCATTTTTGGTTTTATGCTTTTGTTTAAGGAACAAATTAAAATGCGTTAAACCAAATGTGGGGAAATATGTTAGATAACAAGGATAATCATAAGAATGGTTGATGTGAATACTTATTCTTGGGTGTATCTGCAAGGCAGAGACAAGTAAACCCTCTAAAACTATATGTCTATACTACTGTTTGAAATACTTTACATATTAAAATTTGACTCTGCACCCGGAGATAGACACCGGTCAAAAGTTAGAAAGGTTTCATGGTTCAAACCCTAGTCTTGCAACAAAACATATAAAGCAAAACCATTTCAAAATCTCAAACTTTAGGATTTTAGGAGTGGGATTAGGCTTCAAATCCTCTGGTCCACACCTAAAATAAGACCCAAAGCTAGCCCCTTTGCATTTATTTAACAGTTTTGGTCTGCATAATAGAGGATTCATCTGTTAAAATGTCAATGCCTAGTTACAGTCAAGATTCATCATATGGGTATTGAGTAGGGACACCCCTAGGTCTTGCAGAGCCTGAAGTGCAAAGGAGACATTAGAGTCTATCTCCTATTCATTGGCCACTGACCTGAGGATCCTATGGATAGAAGATGGCAACTTTTTAGGGAAACTCAGACAATCAACTGAAAAATATCCAACATGATCTAGGATCGCCAACAGGATGATCTGTAGGAAAGATAGGGATAGGACGTGCTATCTCCCACCACGCTATATATGTGAGGCTCACATCTACATCATCAGCCTTGGAGATGGGATCATCATCCTCTGTAACATCAACTAGATCACTCAACACCACCTCTGCGATGGTAAGTTGTGCCCTATCACGAGGTCGCACCCCACAAATTGAAGACCTCGAGTAGAATGGTTATGTGGCAGGAACTCCGTGCACTCATCCAAATTGCCTCATCACTTTTGACGAACTCCATTATTAACCAATACATTGATGCAGAAAGGGCACGCACACTACTCAATGGACTAACATATCCTATATCAAGCAACCTACTGGTTATATAACGTGTTACATTTACATTGTCAAACTAAAGAATCATATTATTCTTGGATGATGTATGTATTGTGTGTACAGTTAAGGATTCCTAAATTTTATTCTAGAGGTTGTGTAAGGGAACTAAATAAAACAAATACAATATTCTAAGTAAACAGGAATACTAGAAAATAACTAAGTTTATCTAACACAACAGTAATCAAATGATTCTTTGTAACTTCTATGTAAGAGAGTAACTAACAATTGGTCCAGTCAATGATCACCTTGACTTAATAGACTCAATAACATAAATTACCAAAGTTAAACTATTTCTCATTACTTATAACAACATACATCAATCACACATATACATAAACATACAATTTATAAACTGAACATATGAACAAAGTAGAGAAATACAGTACCTCAAGTGGCCAGCTTGAGTAGTTGAGATCCCACAAGATATAACTAAATATCTTACTGAATCTTTGTAGTCATGAATGAAACTCAAAACACATATGCCTTTATTGAATGCTAAAAGTAACAATGATACAACAAAATCTGACACTATATCTCTATTCAATCTATATGAAGAAAAATCTTAATTTGATCTAACTGAGATCAACATTGTCTATATGAATAAAGCTACTAGACAATAAATGTCATAACTGTCCATTATCCCACATCGTAGGAAAAGGACTTTATTACAAAGCAACTAGAAATAGGAAACTAACAAACATGAAGGTGGCATAGATAGTATAGTCTTATTACAACTCTATCTCTTCAATATCCATGAAGAATAATCAATGACTTAGAAACAAAACATAGAACATGATCTAGTTCCTTCATCATTTAGGATTACATCATTCGTTGAAACATAATTGTTATGGAGTCATGGATGACTCGTCCTAGTCAATTCGGGATCTTCTTCCTTTGGATGTAGGTACCTGTATCATCTTTTTTGGATATCAGCATCTCCTTCAGTTGTGGGTTTTCTAGTGTTCTTCATGACATGAAGCCACACTTTTGTTGCATGAGCATTTAGTACACCACATAGTATTTATGCATCACTTATCACTAAAATCAACATAAAATACTAACATATTACATGAAAAATGAATCATCCACACATCATTAATTAACAACATATTATATACCATCTTCATGCTTCAGTGTCTTTAAGGATAATCATAGACATAATTAATACATATATGAGTCTGGAAATGTCTTTGAGAAATAGGTAATTAAGGCAATAAAATAAGCAAAATCATGGTCTCATCACACCCCCAACTAATCATGTTGTTGGTCCTCCAGCAACCAAGGCCTCATATTGTACTATAGAGCAATCTCTCTATAGTCTATAGGTTCCGCTACCCCTCTATCCTGTTTGAGGTAGAAGCCCTTTTGTTCTACCAATTTGTCCCACCTAGCTTGTTCTACAACCTGATTAGTCCTCTACCCCATCCAGTGTGGAATAGGATAAAGCAGCAGAGGAGGATGGAAGATTAGTGGTAACCATGTTATCCCATGCCCATTAGCTGATTTTATATATCTATTTGCCATGTGAATTGTTTATGACAAGTTAAATACTGAGTGAGGCTCCTTTCTTTGTAGTGCTAATGGCAATTCCTTCCATCTACCTTGTGAGAAACCCAAAGTTTCCTTACCAATCTTTTCTACCAATTCCCTGAATTTCTTATAGTACATGGCTTTGCATTCCAATAGTTTACTTTCTACCTCTTGATGTTCAATCAGGTTCACCCATTCCCCCACTATCTTTAGGGAATTTGGAGATTCTACCCTTAATTTGAGAGGAATTGACTTCTCTCTTTCATTATACTGTTGCAGTAACTCTCCCCTCCTATGCTCATTCTGAATGAATGAGGCTAAGGCCTTCAATTGCACATCCCCAATTACAACTAGGGGATTCCAATGAGTGTCATAAGGAATGTCAAGTTCATGTAGGTAGAATTCACATAGTTGGTTTTGCATTTTAGGGGTAGCTCTTTGGTAAGTTGTTAAAAATAAGGTAGGTGTAAATAGGGAGATAGGGTCATCACTGTATAGTTGGCTAAATTGAAAGTTCAGATATTGCTCTTGCAAATAGAGGGCATAAACCCTAGCAGGTGGCCTACATCTCATCAACTGAACAATCATGTCTGCCATTCTGTCTACTTTGAATTTCAACCTCTTTATTTCTACATTTTTCATCTCAATTTCCTTACTATGTTCCTCCTTCATTTCACCTTGTTCCTTTACTAATTTATCTATTTCATTCCACAATTGTAAGGTGATTGAAAGTAAGGTAACTGGAGCAGGTTCTATAGACTGCTCTTCTGGCAGTACAGGCTCTTGATTTCTCCTATTTATCTCAATGATAGCTAATTGGGCCAATTGTTCAAGTCTTGATCCCTGTTTCTAGAAGATATGCAGTTGTTCTTCTAACTTTTTAACCTTGTCATTCAACCCAATTTCTTTCTATTGATAATCCCTCAGTTTCTCCTCTAACTCAGCAATTTTTTTGCATTGCCAGTTGTAACTCATCTTTCTCACCCTATGCTGTGTCTTTAGAGTCTAATAATAACTCTTCTTCTTGAGGTTCATCTTGAGGGGTTGAGAAATGTGGTTGTTCAGTTTCAGAGGGAGGTCTATTGTTGTTATATGGAGCCTAATTAGACTCAGAGGTTATATTTACCCCACTTTTATCGGCGCAGTTTCCCCCCAAATTCCTACAGGGTCAAGGGGCAGCGCCCCTTGCCGGGGTTTGGGGGCAGCACCCCCAAGACGGGGTCAAGGGGCAGCGCCCCCGAAACCCCACATGGTTTTTTTTATTATTTTATAATGCACCAGGAGTTATTTTTTTCATTGACCAACATAAGAAAACCCTATTTTTGTAACCGACAAAAAGCTTGATAAAAAGCAGCTAAGGGTTAGGGTTTGTATATTGTATTGTAGCATTTTGCAGCGGTATTGAGTTGCAGGGATTGCTGATTGTAATCGGTTTGATTTACTGGATAATAATATTGGACTCTCTGTTTGGTGGATGTAGCCCGAGTTTGGGTGAACCACGTTAAAACTTGTCTCTCGCTATTATTATTTCTGTGTATTTCCATTTCTCTGTTTAATCTTTATTTGCATTTAATTGATATCTTCTGCCGGCTAACCCGAACATCTATGACTTTTTTTGGCTGTCCATTTATCTTATTCCTCAAACTCTACATCAGACTCCTAAACAAGTTTATAACCCAAATTTTTCTTCTCTGTGTCAATAAACATGTGCTCCCTCTCAAAGTCTATATCAATATCAACTACATTTCTCTTTTCAGGTTCCCCTGAAAGTTCTTTTTATTTCAAGCGACCTGAATGCCTACATGATTGAGCAGGGGTTCCTTGTTTGATCTTAACTTTGGAAGAAGATGATTTCCTTTTCTTGGTGGCTTTTGAAATAGAAGAGGTTTCACAGGTAGTTTTAGATGTTGGGGATTCAGAGGCAATTTCAGATGCTGTGGGCGGTGAGCTAGAAGTTTTAGGCCGCAATTTTCATTTTAGCTTTTTCTTTTTGTGGCTAGATGTCTGCAAGGATACATGTTTTGGTAAGGGAGTTGAAGTTGGTGAGACTGTAGGTATAGGAGAACTAGCATGTTTTCAATAGGTTTAGCAGAGCTCAGGGTTGGCTGCTCCTCAACAGTTGCATGGAAATGGGTAGGTGAAGCTTCTAGGTGAGAGGAAGTTGCAAGCACTTCCTCTATTTGTAAATTTTCTACATGTGCCTCCTCTTCTTTCTCTAGTTCAATACTCATGGGCCCCTCATTAACATTATTAACTTCAAGAAATCTTTCCCAAGAAAATTTAGGGTACTGGATAGACAGACTTCTCTTTACTAGTAGGACAATCAAACCATGATGAGATAATGAGGACTGACAACTTTAATTTCTATATTCAGTAGACATCCATTTTAACAAATTGAACAAAAAATTTGGGACATTCACTATCCTTCCATGACAAAGATGGCTCAGCAGTTTAAAATGCACAGTATAAAGTAAAGATTGTCTCCCATCACAAGTAAGGTATTTAAGAATCCAAGAAGCTACTTAGGCCCAAAACTAGGGTAAGAAAAGTCATTTGGTACCTTACGATGTTGATTCCAACCTTTCTCCTGGTCGTATGAACTCGACCCTTGTAGAAATGATGTCTGCTCTTACAAGAAATTCCTCTCCAACTACTCGTAGGCCTATAACTTCAACTATAGCTGCTACAGTCATGTGAACCCTTAAACCTTTCACTGTAGCTTCCTCATTATGGATTGTCTCTACAAACTACTGAGTAATGTCCTCATTATACTCTGTTATCCTAAGAAAATATTGCAACAATCCTACCTACTGAAAAATCGGCAAGGACTTCATGTCATCCAATAGTGTTGAGTGAACAGTAGGCTCTCTTCTTATCGGGTCACCACCCATTATAATATCTCAAGAAAACACTCAATCCTTTGTTCTCAATTCTCTATTCTCAATCATCTATTTGATACGCAATGCTACTCACCAAGACCTTATTACCAGTTGCTTTTGCCATTTTCTTGATCTGTTTATCTTGTATGTTATGCGACAGATGGTAATAATTATAGAATAAGGGATTTTGAAGTTTGATTTGAAGTTTGAATGTGTGTAAAATAATTTAGAATCCCCCCAACTAAAATTTTATTTGTCCTCAAATGAGAAGACAGGCAATGGTACGAAGGAACGGGTTCAAAGCATGTCGACTTGATATAATATGGAAAATTAATCATGTTTGAATAAAGTAAGTCATGAAATGAGTAGCAATAAATGTTAATTAAAACAATGAGCAAGATGAATACCATTAAGGTGATGCCGAAATTGGAATTGTTGCATGTAAACATGATTGCATGGCAGATTAAGTTGATGTACTCAATGAACGAGCCGGAGCGAATCACAATGATGTGATAGTGACAAAGTGTGCTAACAGAATGTAGTAGATGTGTGACACATAGCAAGGAAGTATCTAGCAAAAAGATGGCAGCATGCATATGCCGCTAGAAAAGGTGTTGCAAATAGCATTGGCTACATGCACACAATCAGAATGTGAAATGAGTAGATCCCATGTGCATTAGCTGTGGGTGCAGCTGTTATGGGTCCCAAGTGAATGAAAAACCCTTGGCTACGGGTGCAACAAATATAGGTCCCATGGAACAGTAGATTGCCTTTGGCTACAAGTCACTTCAATGAAGTGGCTGAATGCCAAAGGAAAGTTCTAGTGTAGAATTGGAACTGAAATGATGGAGCTTGAACTTCTGATTGGAAGATCACCTTGTTTTATTGCTATGGCTATGTGATGTGTCTGCGTTGTGTGTTTTTATTTATGTAAAAAGTTTGTAGAACTCAAACTTACTTATGGAACTTCAGTCAAGCTGGTAGCTTGACCTATTATTGGAATAGTATGATCAATTGATACTTGGTTGGAATCCTCACCAAAGGCAAAATGTTGTGGAACTTCATTCAATGTGGCAACTAGATTCGGTGTTGGAACATTGTGTTCAGCTACTACCTAGCCAGAGACTTCATCTGAGGCATGAGGCTGTGGAACTTCATTATCCATATCTACCTTTAATTGTTGTAGAAATGCAACTTTACTTAAAGGCTTCTTATACAATTTCAATTAATGCCCATTAACCATCAGTGAGAATATAACTTGGTCAATTGTAGTTAATTGGACTACAACATTTGGAAAAACTTCCTTGATCTCGTAAGGGCCTAACCATCTAGTCTTTAATTTGTCCTTATGATCTTTATATCTAGAGTCATAGAGAAGTGCCCAATCACCTACCTAAAAGTCCTTGGTTTTGATATACTGATCATGGCATTTGATTCTTTGGTTTTGAACTAATTTAGCGTGATGAACTGCTTCCATTCTTAACTCCTCCAAGGCATTAAGCTGATGCAATCTTTCCTTTTGAGCTATTGACAGGTCCATACCAAGTTGGACATCTGTTCTCAATGTTTTATATTCAAACTCAATAGGCAATACAACCTTCTTTCCATAGAATAACTCATAAGGTGTGTACCTTGTTGTTGTCTTCTATGTAGTTCTATATGCTAAACTGCTTCAGAGAGTCTGGGTGCCCAATCTTTCTTATGCACTACAACTGTCTTTGTCAATATTGCCGCAAGCTCTCTATTGGTCACCTCAACTTGACCATTTGACTATGGATGATAGGGAGTGGACTTTTTATGCCTGATTTCATACTCCTAAACAAGACTAGCAATTAGTGAAGATGTAAACTATGGCCCTTAATCTACGACTATTTCCCTTGGGACCCTATACCTTGTAAATATTTCTTCATAGAGGAATGCAACAACCTTACTATCCCTAGCTACTGTCAAGGCTTTCACTTCTACCCATTTTGTAATGTAGTTAGTGCAAACAAGTATATATTCCTTGTGGTTAGAAGGTGGATCTATGGGTCCAATAAAATCAATGTCCCATTTGTCAAATGGTGTGACCACCAGTTGTGGTTGTAGAGGCATTTCATCACTTCTTGTACGTCTTCCCATTCTTTGACAGCGGTCACATCTTCTTGTATAGAGAGTTGTATCCTTATGCAATGTTGGCCAATAATATCCAGTATTCAAAATTTTGACTTTTGTCCTCTTGGCTACAAAGTATCCATCACATGGTTCATCATGACAAGCTCTGAGAATGTCATACACTTCATCTTCCCTAATACACCTTCTCATAATATGATTAGGGCATGTATAGAAGAGATAACCAGATACCCATGAATAAGGAAAGTTGTGCTCTATAAGATGGTGCCTCTCTTTGGGTGAGAGGTGTGGAGGTGTTTTCCCTGTGACTAAATAATTTGCTATATCTGCATACCAACGAGTTTGTATAGTCAATGCAAATAAGTGTTCATCTAGAAAAGAATCATCAATGACTGGGTCCTCATTACAAGTAGGGAGCTTGGAGAGGAAATCAGAAATAACATTGGCCTTCCTTGGCTTGTCTACAATGGTGATATCAAATTTCTGAAGGAGCAGTAACCATCTAACCAATCTGCCACTTACCACTAGTTTATTCATAAGATATCTTATTGTTGCATGGTTAGTGTGAATGAAAATAGGATACCCAGTGATATAATGCCTGAACTTATTAATTGTATAAACAACAACTAACATTTATTTCTTAGTAATAGTATACTTAAGTTCAACACCTTGAAGATTCTTGTTGATGTAATAAATTACATATTCCACATTCCCTTCTTTCTGTCCTAACACAACTCCCATTGCAAAATCAGAAGCATCTGTATGTATATGGAAAGGTATTGCCCAATTAGGTCCTCTGAGTACAGGTGTCTTTGTTAATGACTCTTTGAGATGATCAAAGCATATTTGACACTCAATTGTCCAATTAAATTATGCATCTTTAGAGACTAAGACAAACAAAGGAGTAGCAATCTTACTGAAATCCTTTATAAATCTCCTATAATACCCTGCATGACCTACAAAACTTTTGACATCTTTCTATTTTTGAGGAATAGGTAAGGTTGAAATGATTTCAATTTTATGTGGATCCACTTGAATTCCTGCTTTGGACACAAAGTGACCAAGCACTACTCCTTCCTACATCATCATGAAACATTTTTTATGACTAAGGGACAGATTATGATCTTGACATCTCTGCAGTACTTTTTCAAGGTTCTTCAAGGACTCCTCATAAGACTCCCCATAAGTGGTGAAGTCATCCATGTAAACTTCCATTGAGTCATATGCAAGGTCAACAAAGATGCTTAAAAAAGCTCTCTAAAATGTTGCAAGTGCATTGCAAAGTCCAAATGGAAGGACATAATAGGCATATGTCCCCCATGGGCATGTGAATGTGGTCTTATCCTAATCTTCAAGGGCTATCTTGATCTAGTTATATCCACTAAATCTATCAAGAAAAGAAAAATACTTTTTACCAGCCAAGGAGTCTAGAACCTAATCAATGAAAGGAGGGAAATGATATTTCCCAGTGGCAGTATTTAATTCTCTGTAGTCTACACAAACTCTCCACTTACCTCCTTTCTTTGGAACTATTACCAGTAGATACACCCATTGGCTATTTGATATTGGGTATATGAATCCTACATCCAGTAATTTATGTAATTCATTCTTCACTGTCTCTTATTGTAGGGTTCATTCTTCTTTGAGGTTGCCTAACTGGATGGCATCCTTCATTAATGTATATCCTATGCATGCAAAGGTTAGGGTTAATTCCTTTCATATCATGATAGTCCCATGCAAATGCTACCTTATGAGTTTGCAGGATTTTAATCAGTTTAGTCTTCTTGACAAATGTCAATTCACTATTAATGTTAAGTGTTATGCCTAGTGTAATGTCAACTAGTGCTGCCATAGGCATCACAGAGGCAATATCCAACCCTGATAAGTTGAGACTGCAACTATGAGGCAGCAACTGATGAAACATTCTGTTGGTGGAAGCATAGGCTAGAGTATTGATTGTAGACATAACATTGTGAAAGGGACAGACCATACATATTAGACATGGGTCTTGTTGTATACATGTTCCATAATTGTTTTGTATAACATTGGAAAGCACTTAGTCTTCATCCTGAATAGCTAGTAGTGGGTCTCTTTCAATTGTCATTAGTGTCTGAAGAGAATATTGGTTAGCATCCCCTAGGTTTGGCCAAATGGATTGCTCCATCTCAGCAAAAGGTTGAGCAGGTGGATAAAGGACCAACTTCTTTGTTACATTCCCATTGGAAATTATCATATTTCCTGACCGACATCCTATGAAGGCATCTATTGTTGCTAGCCAGGGTCTCCCTAGGATGAGTGGATATCCTCCTAGGCTAGCCTTGGGCTACAAGACCATAAAATTTGCAGGGTATTCCCATGAATCCAATGTGATAACAAGATCTTCAATAACCCCTTCTGGCTTGGTTGTGGACCTATCTTCCAGCTGGAGTACTATGAGAGTAGGTATGAGGTTATCTAGTTGAAGGTTACTCATTGTTTCTTTTGTCATTACACTGATGGTTGCACCTAGGTCAATCGAGGTGTTTTTGATAAGGGTACCATTAATGTTTACATCAACCACAGGGCTTCCAAGATCTGCATATTTTGGAATAGCCAAGTTACCTAACATGATATCTACAATTTGTACTATAACATGGACTGTCTGAGGGTCTTTTCTCTTCCTTCTTAGTTTCTTGAGGCATAAATCCCTGATGTATTTGGTATATATGGGCACATCCTTGATGTCTTAGATAAGGGGAATTTTAACACAGACATATTTTAGCTACCCCATGAAATCAAAACCAGGTTCAGATGGAGTTGGTGGAGGGTGCATTTTCAATCTCTCCAAAAATGGAGGTTTTCTGGTAATGGTTTCTTCTTGCAGAGAGATTTGATCAGAAGACTTTTGCTGGTTATTCAGATGGTTGTCAGTGACAGAGGGTAGTTCCTCATTAGGAAGTTCTATGATGAGCAGTGATGATGGTCCAACAAGCATCTTTTCTAAGCATAGGTGCACATCACTAACTTCAACCGTATAGGTTGGGTATTGGATGGCCTCATTAGTATAGGCCTGCTAAATAGGCTTGTTGTTAGGGTTAGGTGCAGGTTGTGCCTGCAATTGAGTAGCTCTAGGCTAGGCAGGAGTAGGTGAGGTTGTATTTGGCATAAGGGTAGGCTGTTGAGGCAAGGTTTGCTATGGCTGCGGATAGTTCACATTTGGTTTTTGCCAAGGTTGGTTCCCACGCCATTGTTGTGGCCATGGGTTTTGATTGGCCTGCCATTGTGGATTATAATTTGAGGATTGGGATGGCTGTTGTGGTCATGCCCCCTACTATTGGGTCCAACTAGGTGGCATGGTTGCCCACTGCTGATGTGGCCAATTATACCAAGGTGCATTGTTCCAATTATGAGGATTTGAGATAGGTGGTACAAATCACATGGAGTTGGTCAAGGGTTCATGAGGCATACCTTGTCTTTGCTACCATGGCCTTCATTGTATAATGTAGAACACTTGACCTTTTTCATCTTCTATGGCTCTAAAATTTGTTTTCTCATTCTTACCCTCAAAAATACTAGCAAGTCCCTTGCATCGGCAATTAGCCTTCTTCTGTCTACAATGTGGACAGTATTCACTCATACCTGCCTCTGATGCCTCTTGTTTCTTCTTTATGTGTAGAGTGTCTAGCTATGTTGCCAAATGGCTTATGATATCCTCTTTCATGTTGGACAGGAGATTGTTGAGCTCTACTCTGGAGACTCCAATGGATGATTTACTCGAAGTCAAGGTTCTAAAACCTTTGTTTTTTCTTTAGAGTAGAGCGTGAATAGTTTCTATAGATTTGACAAATTTCATCAAATCCTAGTTGATAGATATCTCCTATTGCAATCAGATTGAGTGAATCCATACATTCTTCGCTCACAGCTCTTAGGAAGACCAGCTTGAGTGACTATGGAGAGAGCCTATTCTACCTTGACTTCTTGAGGCAAAACTAAAATCTCTCTATATAATCTTCCAGGGGCTCATCTTCTTTTTGTGACATCCTAAAGATGTCATCCCCCTTCATATCTTTGCCACGACAATAATCTCGATATTTTTGCAAAAACTTCTCCTTCAAGGTGGCCCAAGTAGTTACAAAATTCTCACCCAAACCCATAAACCATCATAATGCAGTATCCTTGAGGGTGGCTGGGAAGAGCTTGATCATGTATGCATCTATAGTGTAATCATAACTCCTACAGAGTACATCAAACTCAAAGAGAAATGTATCAGGGTCTTCAGTGATTAGCTCATGAAATTTTGGTAGAGCTAAAGGAGGGCTATTTTTCAAGGTGTCGGCTCTCTCCTAGTTTGTAATAGGAAAGGCAAAGGTAACTGGTTCAGCTAGGTTTTCTACTTCTTCATCTGCCATGATGCCTTGGTTCCAATCCAAAATATCTTCAAAATCCTCAGTGTTCTCCAGACCAAGGGATGATTCAAAGTGTTTTTCTTCTTCTTCTTCTGTTGAAGTAGTTGGAAGAAACCTTCCTCCATGGTCTCTTGGTCGCCGCATACAATAATGTGTGAGCTAATGGCTTTGTTCCTGCACCATGTTGGTGAATATTTTGGAGATAGATTGAATATCTAAGTGATCTTAAATATTGAAAAGTACTATTTCCTAGTAAAGTGAGTAAAAACATAAATCAACAAGAACTCAGAAACTCTAAACCTTAGCACCATCATTGGCAATGGTGCCAAAAATGTTAAACTCCATTATTAACCAATACATCGATGCAGAAAGGGCATGCACACTACTCAACAGACTAATAGATCCTATATCAAGCAATCTACTGGTTATATAACATGTTACATTTACATTGTCAAACCAGGGAATCATATTCATCTTGGATGATGCTTGTACTATGTGTACAGTTAAGGATTCCTGAGTTTTATTCTAGAGGTTGTGTAAGGGAACTAAATAAATCAAATACAATATTCTAAGTAAATAGGAATATTAGAAAATAACTAAGTTTATCTAACACAACAGTAATCAAATGATTCTCTGTAACTTCTATGTAAGAGAGTAACTAATAATTGGTTCAGCCAGTGATCACCTTGACTCAATGGACTCAATGTTAAACTATTTCTCATTACTCATAACAACATACATCAATCACACATATACATAAACATACAATTTATAAACTGAACATATGAACAAAGCGGAGAAACATAGTACCTCAAGTGGCTGGCTTGAGTAGTTGTGATCCCACAAGATCTAGCTAAATCTCTTACTGAATCTTTGCAGTCATGAACAAAACTCAAAACACATATGCCTTTATTGAATGCTAAAGTAACAACAATACAACAAAATCTGGCACTATATCTCTATTCAATCTGTATGAAGAAAAATCTTAATTTGATCTAACCGAGATCAACATTGTCTATATGAATAAAGATACTAGACAATAAATGTCATAATTATCCATTATCCCACACCATAGGAAAATCACTTTATTATAAAACAACTAGAAATAGGAAACTAAGTAACATGAAGGCGGCATAGATAGTATAGTCCTACTGCAACTCTATCTCTTCAATATCCATGAAGAATGATCAATGACTTAGAAACAAAACATAGAACATGATCTAGATTCCTTCATCATTTAGGATTGCAACATTCATTGAAAGATAACTATTATGGAGTCATGGATGACTCATCCTAGTCAATTCAGGATCTTCTTCCTTTGGGTGCAGGTACCTATATCATCTTCTGTGGATATTAGCATCTCCTTCGGCTACAGGTTGTCCAATGTTCTTCATGACATGAAGCCACGCTTTTGCTGCATGAGGAGTTAGTACACCACATAGTATGTATGCATCACTTATCACAAAAATCAACATAAAATACTAACATATTACATGAACAATAGATCATCCACACATCATTAATTAACAACATATTATATACCATCTTCATGCTTCAATGTCCTTAAGGATAATCATAGACATAATTAATACATATATGAGTCTGGAAATGTCTTTGGGAAATAGGTAATTAAGGCAATAAAAACAAGACAAATCATGGTCTCATCAACTTTATCATAATAGAAGGCAACTACGATGCGATCTCTATGATCGGTTAACAACCAATCATGTTGCATCCTCATTAGTTGCCTCATTTGTCCCATCCATGGTCTGCATCTCCTATATGGTCTCCACACGATGACCTCTAGCTACAACCTATCAAATACAATCCTCCAAAATAGTAAATCACCACATCTCCACGGTCTTCTTAGCTCGTAGGCGTGTGCTCGTGGATTCATCTTGATAGTCTCTATCAGATAACCCACTGGCCTTGTGCATGTAAGGTGTTCGAATGCCCATACCTATAGGGGTGTGCACACCATCAAGATATGTGACTCATAATGTACATAGCGACCCAGATCATAGTATAAATGAGCAAGCATACTCCATCCCTAGGAGTATACTATCCTCTAGTCCTCCATCGCTCTAATGGTATGGACTAGGCCCCCATGAAGGTGAGTGCCTCACCCATCCAATGTAACAACTAGTACGATGGTAGCGATCATGATGCAACGTATGATCGGTATAACAACTGCACCCTACTCTTGGAATCTGATATAATTGTGTCCTCGATCGCTCGATGAAACTATGTGTCGAAGATAGTATAGCTAGCTCACCTGAGTGTAGTCCTCGAACCTCTACTCTATGACCTTGACTATCTTACCATGCACAGGTAATCATAGTATCATGTAGACATCCTATAATGTAATGGTCATTTGTCCTTTAAGAAGATGAAAGGTAGATGTATCTGAGTTCTACCGCTCCTTGAGCGCCATCAACATTGAACGGTGATAAGTCATTGTGGGCATATTAGACACCCACCATAATCCAACATCTCATATATGTACCATCTCTGTATCTATAAGTGTGCCCGATTAGCTACACAATAATGTATATAGGCGACCACCAGCATGCTCTCGCATCCCTAGGAGATCCTAAAACATGACAAACAAGGTGTACATCAGAATTCAACTCTAACTACATCAAACAATCAAACAAATCAAACAAGCCTTGATCTTGGACCAGGATGCCCAGACAAGTCTAAGGCACTCATGAAGGACCTAGGCGTTCGAAAAGGTTCGGGGTGCACCAGGAGGACAATGATGCCCTAGGTAGATACTAAAGTGTCCCCTAGGCCCATTTTTGGCTCAAAAATGAAAAAACACATTAAAATATGAAATTACAAGTTGGATAGAAGCCTACCTCATGCTCATCAAGTCCCTGCGCTACTCAGCTTGGCAGGGCATCTAGCCTTAGTGGTTATACGACCTTCGGCTCGGCATGATGACTCTCCTACTTGCTCTATCTCCTCAAAGACTGAAAATGATAGTAGAATGATAAAATATGAGAACTTCTTTTACTATTTATAGTAAAAATTCAAGAACTCTTGATTATTATCTAGGGTCGAAGACCACATGCCTCTAAACCTCTCTTAATCTAAGCATCAATAACTCATACTAGCGAGCTCAGATTTGAGTGTCATCTATTGCATTGAAATCCTCATTCCGCCATCTCTATAATCATATGTTTTGTGTCTTGATGTTATTCACTATAGTGACCCTACCAAAGCATATTCATCAACCTTCTCTCTAGAAAGTTGAAGTGGAAAGATCGCCACCCTATTTCTACATCCTGAAGTAGAAAGTAGAAATAGGGGGTATAAATCTACCCACAAGTTTCACTCCAATCATGTCTCATCACCTTTCCCCTTTTAGAGTTTTTTTACTAACACATACATATATTGGTTGTAGGATTATTTTATCACACTAACATTGTGGTTTGCAGGATCACAGACTGAGGGCTTCACCCTCTTGCTCGGCGATAATCTGCGTCCTCTACAGTATCCTTTTTGTAATTTATTTTTAGTTTCCTATCCTTTGGCTTGCATATGCACGTAGTTTCATATGACCGCTAAAGTGGGGGATAAATGTTACGTCATAAATTGTGTACACTAGTTCTATAGGCACAAGTTTACTATGTTTAGCTCCTCCCTTTAGTGATCCCAATCCTAGTCCATTTTTAGGTCCACCTTAAAGCCCTGTTTTGGCCCCGTTTATAGAGAATGTCATGATTTCGATTAAATTGTTGTCATAACCCAAGAAATAAATTGAGATTTGTAGTTAGCCCCACATTAAGTGTGGGCTTGAGCCTTAAATTGCCCAAAGGGCCTAGGGCACTCGAGTTCTTGGTCCCTCCCATGTTTAGGGAGGTAATTTAAGTCTACAAGTTGGCTTTAATGTTGTTTAGGCCGACCCTAATTTTAAATTTGCTTTTGGTGCATGATGTTGGCTCTTTAGTTCAAATTACTCTTTTCTATATCCTTGTATAAAAGTAAGTGACTTGTTTCATTTGAAACTAGATATTCTCTTGATGTGAAAAACATCTCTATTGTTATGCTCTCGATGCTATTGATTATTGCAAGTTTATACTCGATCAAGTGGAGTTCTACTTTGCTCTTGGAAAGATTTGTATGAAGGCTAGGAGATGAGATCTTGAGTCTATATCATTTGTTCCTAGGTTGAAGCACTTTGTATGATTGGGAGAAGGGTTGGAACCTCCAACTTGAGATTGGCTTGAGTACCCTCCAAGGTTATGGTTGCATTACCTTCTTATTCAACAAACCTTCATTGAATCTTCATCCTTGAGGTGAAGTTGTGAGCTTCCTTGAGTGAAACATCCTTTTTAAATCATTCCTTCCTATTTGCTTGAGTTATATAGGATTAGGGTTTGACATTATTTGATTAGATCTTGCATGTTACTGCTCACACTTAGGGTTTCTGAGCACACATAACATTTGGCTCTAATCTTGGCTATCCTGAGGTAGGAATACTAAAATGGGGCTTGGCTACGGAAAGCTCCTCTATAGCCACAAACAATTTCCCCTTCTTTCTTGTGTGCAGGTCAGAAAAACAAGTTTCAAGAGATATCAGTCTGGCAGAAGATAGGTATTGCAAGTGTAGATCCAATGAAAGTTACAGTTTCTATAATCCCTAAAAAAGGCTTAGGGCACCTGATCATCCTAGTACCTAAGGCACTTTGACTCCAGGTTCCTGCTCTGAACTGTTCACTCATCTCTATTATTCATTTAATTTCTCTGATTTTGCTTCTGACTATCATCTATAACTCAATCTCTCTCAATTAGGGTTTGATCATGTTCCCTAGATATATTGGTAAATTTAGTTTGAGAACTTATCTATACAACAAAGAGGTAGAACCCATGTAGTTTAGCTCTGCCTAAAGGGTAGAAGCCAAGCTCGATTTGTGTCTCAAAGTTTGTAGAAGAGAGTTTGACCTAGTTTAACTCCTAAGGATAGATCACTCTTTTCCACATAACAGGTATGTGATATGGTTTACATTTCTTCTCTCTGTGGTCTTATGTTTATGTTTGGAGGTTCATATTCATATGAAATTAGGGTTGAGGTTTGTGTAGAGCTAGTGTGATCACTTTGTTTGTGGTTAATTATTGTTGATGTACTTCATTGTTTTTAGAAATATTATGTGGGCTCTTTAATCTATATCTTTGTGATGTGGAGAACTTAGGAGACTTGGGGGAGATAAAAGGTTAGAGAGTGAGCAAAAAACTATTTGAGGAAGTAAGCTCTATTTTGCAACAAGTTTATAGTATTTTCAAATTATGTTGTGTGTTCTTTGATATAGGTTTTGATGACATGAGCCACACCCTTTTATGTGAGTGTTGATTGGTAGACTTTGAATTTCTTTGGTTGGAACTAGACTAGAAATTATTGTGTAGTAGGAGTCCTAGGAGGTATGTGTCCTTGTTGGACAAGTTACATTAGAATGTAGTATCAAGGGTCTTTTACATGATTGTGTGCTTGTTGACTTGAAAGGTGGCAACCTTGAGAAGGATAATGGATTATACAAGGATAGGAGTGTAGTGTGGGTTGGATATGTTGTGAGAATAACGTCTAGCAATGTTTGGGGTTGGTTGGATGTGAACAACTAGTCATTGTTTTTGTTTTAGCTAGACTATAGTATGTGGTGCATACTTGATCCTATTTTGGAGGAGATTGGACTTTTCAGTTATGTTCTGGTAATGGGTTGAGGATAGACACGTTGGTGTATTTATGTGACATTTAGTGTGTCATCTTAGCTTCAGGTTCTTATCTTACATGATTGGGCATGATGGAGGATGAGATAGTTGTTGTCAGGGTGGTGGTCACTTGGAAGATGTTGCAAATGCTTTTGTGAATCTTGTGAGCACAATGGAGTTCAATTGGGATAGCATGGTGGTACCTTTGGTGTTTGTTTCATGGAGTTTTGGATTCTCCTTTTAGTCTTACAAGGTATATGACAAGTGGGAGAATTTTGGGATTAGGTGTGACATACACCTTGAAAGTCCTAATGTTTGGATTAATTATTTTATTGTTATTTGTTTATTATTTGTGTGTCATTTGGGAAGTGGGATGTTCCACTTATGAATTGTCCATTATTCCATGTGTATGTCTTTGTATGGTGTTCATAAGAAGTTGTAAGATCATCTAATATCACTATGACATTGTAAGATGTGGGAGTTACTTATGATAGTTTCTATGATGCATGCAAGAGCATGATTATAGGGAGTTACAAAGTGGACCAATAATCTTGAACTTCATTATGATGTGTAATAATAATCTACAATATTATAAGAGGTGTAAGAAAGCATCTTTGATGATGTGTAAGAAGTTGGTTATCCTTTTTGGACTTGGGGAATTGTTATTTCGTCCTCTAGTGGGTTATTTTTGTTCTCTAGTGAAGTTGGATGACCAAGTTCATGAGAAAGGGATTAAAGCTTCTAAAACTATGCTTGTAAATCTTGAACACATATCATGAGGTCTCTTCCTTGTTGATTACTTAGCTTGTGGTTTTGGGAAACCATTTATGGTTTTCTGGATGCCTTTGCCTATATATTGTAGCTAGAGGAGAGGAGAGGTGATGAGTTTTTCTTGTAGGGTTAAATGCTATCATATTTCTTCTAGAGGAGAAGGATGTGGATCTTCATGTTATGGATTTGAGCCTAGAAGTGTATTATAACATGTTTCTTGTTGTTGAATAATACATTGGTTAGGTGCCTTGGTGTAACATGCCAACTGGAATATTAGATATCCTTAAACACAATTAAAGCAAACATCTCACTATTTTTTTTAATTATCTATAATCAAAGATATTACATTTGCAATTTCAAATACAATACATATAATCAAAAAATGGTCGCTTCACATGCGACAACCAAAATTTCACATATAACAAATGGTCGTATTTCTTACAACTTACAATTTTACCAATATCTTTTACAAAATAAGTAATGTATTCTTGTTCACAGGTCTTCGACAGTCAACTATAGGGGAGAGAGAGAGAGAGAGAGAGCATCACCTGGTGCTTTTCCTCCAACCACAGACCAACAGTCCCCCGCAAGCCTTCCTTCTAGAAGTGGCCCTTCCCTTTGCAAGGGTAATATATAATGAGAATCAACTAATTCTTTATACCATCTGAGAACTAGTGATGTGTCCTAGCTAATAAAAATTAGGTTTACAACTCTAGTCTAGATCTAGCTATGTATGAACCATTCCAATTGATCAACTATCCGGTACATCGTGAACTGACAATGCAAGTAGTTACTTTTGCATTACTTTGTTCAAAGTTTCATATAAATATACAATCGTATGTTCATTGACTCTTTTTTTGACTTGGAGACAACATTATTATTTCTCAATTTAAGTCATATAAATAAATAACTCTTTTCAACTTGGATATACCATATTGGTCTTAAAGACATTTCATAATTCTTTATCTACTAGTCATTTTGACAAGTCTAAGGTGAGAGCTTAGGTGACTATATAACATACATTGAGTCCCTCTTTGCATCCTTGCAATCACGAGTCTATGACATATTGTCATCTACTTAATGACATGTCTACCTTTTACCATGCTTATCTGTGTTCTTCTACACGTGCAAGATTTTGACATTTAAGCCATAGGGTTTTATGATTAAAGACTCTATCTTTCCTAATCTGAGAATATAATCATTCAACTCATAATCTATCAAAGATAATCTATAATTTCATATACCAATGAATTGAATACACTTCCTCATGTATATCAAAAGATAACATAATTATAAAGTAATCTATATCATGACTTTTCATTGTCATAGTGAGTATATCTCTTGACAATCATGTGGCTATTCTTAGCCTAAGATTGGGTTAAATATTATTCCTCTATAAAACTAGAATATATATAATTTAGAATAACTCTAGTATAGCTTCTAAAAACAACTCATTCTTCTTTATATACTTGAAAATAGTGGTCTAATGTCAAGTGCTCGTACATAATGACTTCGACTCCATAAGTAGCTTTTTAAGCTTTCAAACACACTCCATGTCTTCTCGGTTAGCTACTTCTATGAGAAGAATACTCTGATTATGACAATGACCTTCTCTTAGGTCTCTATTAAGTCTTCCATCAGCTCAGACTAAGTTTCTACGGCCCAAGCATGGTTCTTATCTAGTAGTCAATCAATAGTATGTCAACTTATTCTTAACATAGTCAGGCTCTAAATTTCTTGGCACAATCAGTCCACACTTAAGGCACAATTGGACTCTACCTAATACACAGTCAACCTCTCTTATAGCTTAGTTGGCCTCTACATGAGACACAGTCAGCCTATCATATAACACATAGTCAGCCTATCATATAACACACAGTCAGCCTATTATATAAGACAATGTTGGCCTCATAAAACAATAGTCAGCCTATTATATAAGACACAATCGGTCTATCATATAACACAATCGACCTAACAATAACACAGTCAACCTATTATAAAAGACACAGTCGGTCTATGATATAACACAATCAGCATCACAAAAATAACTCAGTCTTATTGTCAAACTAAGGTTGCAATACGAAAATATCTATGTTGAGTGTTATGAGGCTTAGGCATAGTCTTCTAACTGTAACCCATGCAAATATTATTTTCCTTAACTAACAATGAAAGGCTATAAATCAAGTCGCAGCTGAGAGACTCTTTAACTCAAACGTATTGAAATATATAACATTTCCTACGGAATAACTATATGACAAGGAATACCTATTTATACAGAGTTAAACACAACTATTCCTCATTCTGGTTATGGTAATAATAATACAGTAAACAATAATCCTCTGTACACGATAATCAACCAGTCTACATTCACTTATACTTAGTGATAATCCACTTGCCAAATGACAGTCTAACACAATTCTCTTTACTTCTTTAATACTTACTGATGTATTCAAATGAAAGGCTATTATATATACTTTATCATAGTCTACAGAATGTAGTAGACTTACCTGAATAATAAAATGGGCTGAGTCTTCACCATTTTCACTTTGTTGTATCTCCTCTGCTCTTCCCAGATTTCAAGCCCTTCTCTCATCACATACACAAGTCATATCTCCTTTCAACTTAACCCACTCACCAATAGTTATGGGTAGATAGTAAATACATCAACCCCAAGAATCTCTCTACCACTCCCCGGGAAGCTCAACATGCAAGAAAAAGTGGGGAGTATGGAGCTACTACTCCTTCCCCCACTCCCCAAGCATCTAGGGAGTACACTATGGAGGAAATAAAGAGTGACTTTTTACCCCATCTATGATAGTAATATTAATAATAATTTATAAATAGACATAACACACTTATCTATTAGATGTCATTATTGTGTACTCTTGAACACTAATTGTGCTTATCTGTAAGCACAATTATCAACAGAGAATTCTCACAAGTTGACTAAGATCTTGACAACAAAATTAAACATGTTTAGTTGATTTACACATGTTGACTTGTCATCCAAAGGCATACACCATGTTTCTATCAGAAGGCAAAAAAGATTTTAACCTTCGTCTTAATGACGACATAATTGACAAGAATAAACATGATCTCTCTACTAAGTGTGTGTGTGTGTGTGTGTGTTTCTAGATGGCATAAGGATCATTGTATTCACATGATCTAGCATCCTCTCCATGGTGATACTCTCTCCTCATATCGAAGGGAAAACAACACTATTCATGCATCCACCTTAGTTACATGATGGTAGTTAGTCTATTTCATCATTTAACCACATGATCAATAATAACGTCATAAACAATTATTCCTTGCATATAAATTAATATAAAGAAAATGTATTTTCCATCATTACTAATCATAATATTTTCTCTGACTAACTATCTTTCTTCTCAACATAATGAAAATAAATAAATTAGTTTAAAAATAGGGTGTGACATATCTCCCCTCTTAGAGATCATCCTCAATGATTAAGTATAAACCAAAAATAAATACTTCAAACATGTTCTTATACATCATGCTTTATGAAAAGATGTGGAAACTTTTGATAGATATCATTGTAGTCCTCCCAGGTAGCATTTTCCTCTGAACATTGGTCCCACTGGACCTTGCACTGGGTAACCTTTCTGTTACATAGGCGGAGCTTGCGTACCTCGAGCACTTTGAGAGGCTCGATCATGACCACCCCTAGGTCCTTTACCTGGAGAGCATTCCAATCAAGTATATGATGAGATCCTGATATATATTTCTTCAAATATGACACATGGAAAGCATCATGCATTTTAGCAAGGGCTGGTGGTAGATCTATCCTATAAGCAACTGGATTAACAACTTCTAGGACTTCAAAAGGTGCAACATATCTAGGTGCTATATAGGAATACTTTCCAAACTTAATTGTGCTCTTATGTGGTTTGACTCTCAAGAGAACTTTATCTCCTATTGAAAATTGTTGAGGTATTTTCTTAGCATCAGCAAAACTTTTCTTTCTATCATTTTCTTCTGCCAATCTTTTCTTAATCAACTTTACTTACTCTTCCATTTCTGGAAGCATTCCTGGCCCAAGGAAAATCCTATCCTCTAGCTTTTCCCAGCTTATAGGAGTTCAACACTTCTTTTCATACAATGCTTTGAATGGAGCCATCTTAATTGCATAATGATAAGAATTATTATATGCAAATTCAACTAGTGGAAGATACTCTTCCCACTTATATTGCTGGTACATGAAATACATCCTCAACAAATTCTGTAGTATTTGATTTACTCTCTCAGTTTGTCCATTTGTTTCTAGATGATGGGTTGAGCTTATATTTTGTTGTGTTCCCAAAGCTGAGAACAAAGTTTGTCAAAACCTTGAAGTTATCTAAGCATCTCTATCTGAAATTATCTTTTCCAGAATTCCATACAACCTAAAAACATCTTGCATGAACTTCTTGGCTAAGATGGGTGCTCCATCTATAAGATTACTAGGTATAAAATGAGCTACCTTAGAAAGTTTATCCACTACTACAAGAATAGCATCATGCTTATAGCGGGACATAGGTAATCCTTGGATAAAATCCATACTAATAACCTACCATTTACAATCAGGTATGTCATGAGGATACAAAATTCCTTATGGGTGCTAGTGTTCAGCCTTAACTCACTGATACTCTAAGCATCCTACCACAAATCTTGCAGCATCATTCTTCACTCCCTTCCAAAAATATAAGGGTTTCACATCAGCTAACAACTTTGTCACTCTAGGATGACCTGAATATGGTGCACAGAATGTGCTTCTTTCCACACAATTCTTCTTAAATCTCCCTAATTTGGAACATATATATTTGGTTATTGAATCTCAATAACTCATCAGGTTCAAACTAAAATCCATCATACCTTGTATCTTGAGGATTTTCTATTAGAGCTTTCAAAATTTGCTCATTATATTCATCACCGGTCAAATTCTTCAATATTTGAGCTCTAAAATTAGAGTGCACTGATACTATTGCCAATATGTGACTTCTTCAACTCAAGGCATCAACCACTTGATTTTCCTTACCCTTAATGTAGTTAACCTCAAAATAATAGTCAGAGATGAGCTCTAACCATCTTCTTTGTTGGGTGTTAAGGTTAGGTTGTGTGAAGATATACTTCAAACCTTGATTATTAGATTTTAGTTCAAATTGTTTTCCCAACAAATAATGCCTCCATACTTGAAGAACATGCACAATAGATGCTAATTCCAAATCATGAGGGGCATAATTCTACTCATAAGTTTGTAAGTTTCTGGACTCATAGGCCACCACTTGGTCTTCTTGCATGAACACTCCTCCTAACCCTTCTCCTGAAGCGTCAGTCACAACAACAAAACAACCCTCTGGGTCTGGCCCTTTAAGAATTGGTGTTAAAGTCAATTTCCTTTTAAGAATATTAAAAGCTTCTTCACACTTATCAGACCACTCAAATCTCTTTCCTTTTATCTGCAAGGAAGTAATAGGAGAGACAACTCTAGAAAATTTCAAAATGAACTTCCTGTAATACCCTACCAATCCCATAAAACCACACACTTCATGCATGTTTTTACGAGTAGGCCATTCCAAAATAGTCTTTATCTTCACTGGATCTACGGGTGATCCCACAATACTGGGTTACACTTTTGGGCCAAACTTGACATTGAAATGAACATTTTGAACTAAATCTTCACTTTCAGACACCTATAGCTGCTAAACCGTGAGGAATTTGAAGATGATGCAAACTAGTGATTTGTGACATTTTGTCTGTAGATTCTAAATATATTTTTTAAAATTTTTTTGGAATCAAATTGCATTTCTTTTTCCATCTCCTTCGAAAACTAGTTTTTAATAGTAAATGTCATTTTTACAGAGTGGTGTGTACTGTGTAAAACATAACTTTTTTTCTATGAAGGATAAAATTCTATTTTTTTCAAATTTAGATTTATAACTACAATACCTAGAGGATGCATTTGGTTTCATAATTTTTTGAATATTTTTTAAATTAATTTTTGAAGTCAAACCAATTACAATTTAGACAGGTGTACTATAAAGAGCATAAATTTTTTTGTATATATCAGAATTTTTTTTTTCTTTTTTATTGGAATAAGGATGTCAATACCTAGAGGACATGTATTTTTTAGAAAAAAATTTCTATATTGTCCTATTTTCCCGTATGTATGAAACAAAGACCTTGATGTTCATTGAAAAACCTACATTCACAAGAAATAAAAAATGAATATAATAATCAAATTAAATATATTTAAAATTATACTTTTTGGGAAGCTTATAATAAGGAAGTACATACTTACAAAACATAAATTTTAAATGAATTCATTTGATCCCTCAAAAGGCAAATCAAAAGTGGTTTTTTATCAGCGTTTTGATAGGTGTAGAGGAGACTCCATTATAGGTATGGTTTAAAACTAGCAGGGTTCTATCTAAGGGGGTCTGATCTAAGGGGGTTTGATCAAACCCTCTTCAATTAAAATCCTTTAAATGGAACCTTTCAAGGCTTAAAACATTATATTTTTTAAAAATATGTGATTTCAACAAAAATTAGGATGTCCCAGAAAGTGTAACCCATTATTGTGGTAGCACCCCTATAGCAATTCCTTTATCTGATATGATATGACCCAAGTATTGCACATATTTTTGAAAGAAGGTACATTTGGATAGCTTTCCATAAAGTTTATGCTCCCTGAGTCATTGCAGAATTATCCACAAGTGTTGATGGTGTTCCTCCTCATTACGAGAGTAGATTAAAATATCATCTAAAATACCATAACAAATTTGTCTAGATAGTCTCTAAAAACTCTATTCATCAAATTCATACATGTTGCTGGAGCATTGGCCAAACCAAAAGGTAAGACTGTGAACTCATAATGCCCATACCTTATTCAAAAGGTTGTCTTGTGAATATCTTCTTCCTTCAATCTCAACTGACGATAACCTAACCTAAGGTCAATTTTGGAAAATACAGTTGCATCATGCATTTGATCAAAAAGATCATCTATGTGTGGTAGAGGATACTTGTTCTTAATCGTTGCTTTATTAAGCATACGATAATCTATACAAAGACGCAAAGTGCCATCTTTCTTCTTAACAAAGATCATTGGCACTCCCCAAGGTGACACACTAGGTCTAATTAATCATTTTTGCAACAATTCCTAGAGTTGAGCCTTTAGCTCCATCAACTTAGTAGTAGTCATCCGATAAGGTGCTTTGGACATCAGTTTGGAACCAGGAATAATATCTATTGCAAAATCAAAAACTCTTTTCGAGGGAAAACCTGGTAGGTCTTCCAGAAACACATCCCAAAAGTCATGAAGAAAAGGGTACACTTCAAAAGAATTTTCCTTAGGTTCCTTCTCTTCATATTTCACCTCCTCCATTTTAACTACAAACATTTGGCATCCTTTCCATTTTTCTCTTTTCAATTGCATTGTGAAAATTTGCCTAATTTTCATTTCTCGCTAAAAACCTTGGATAAAGACAACATTTTCATCATCATCAAGGCATTCTACTATTTTGGATAGACAATCAACTTTTGCCTTATGTTGAGATAACCATTTCATCCCTAAAATGACATCATAGGATCCTAGAGGTGCTACATATAGGTTGACCTCCATAGAAAAAGTAGGTAGGGTTAATCTGGCTTCAAACAAGCATTGTTCTACCCGAGCTCTTGACTGGTTTGCAAACTCTACTGTCCATGAATTAGCCATGAAACCAGCTTTGCTAGACATTTTATCAAGTATTCTAGGGTTCACAAAATTTTTAGTTTCTCCTATATCTATAAGAATAGAAATTGGGGTTCCAAAAAGAGTACCTGTGGTTTCAATAGGAGTAACCTAATACTCAGCGTGATGACTATCAAGGGAAGCATGAATCCTTTGCTGAAAAGCTATTTGTTGTGAAGGTAAATGTTTGTCTCCATAAGAATTCCCTTGACTCTTCATGGGGAACTAGTTAGCATAATGATCTCCTCCACATGTGAAACACCCTCCAGGAGGACCTCGCTTTCTAGAAGATGGATTGGTATTATGATCATTCTTTTTAGGATTGAAATCCATGTTTCCATCCCTGGATTCATTTCTGTTAAATTTGGAACTTTTACCACGGTTCCTCTCTCTAGATTCTTGATTCATGCTTTTCTTTTTGAAGGATGCTAAAGGATGACTCCAATTAAATTTCCTTCGAGATGTTTCTTCATACACAAAGATAGATTTGAGCTTCTGCTCTTGCTTGATGGATTTCTCAAAGACTCGATCCATGGTTGTGGGTCCATGGACATCCACTTCTTCACCAATATGAGCATTCAAGCCCATGATAAACTTCCTTATTCTAAATCTCTCATCCTTCTGATATTGTGGCACATGCTTCAATATCTTGGTAATTTTTTTCCAATATTCAGTGACAGTCATATCCCCTTGATGCAAATTTTGAAAATATGTTAATTTTTGGTCTTGAAATAAAGTTGGGGAAACCACCTTGTTGGTATGTGGTGACTAATCATGCAAGTACTGTACACTCATAATGTATCCTCGCTTCGGTTGGTCTTCAAGACTAAAAACAATAAAATCAGAACAACACAATCCAGGGTGCTTATTTCCAGTGGGAGCTGCACGCGCAGCAGTGTCATCCAGGATCAGTCTCCAAGTGGGAGATTGTTTGGTGTGGAGCCTGATCAGTCTCCAAGTGGGAGATTATTGGTATGTGGTGACTGATCATGCAATTTTTTCCCTCTTTTTGCTCGTTCGGAGTCGGTTGTTAATTTTTATTAACCAATAAAAGAAAAATGACATTGTAAAGCCCTAATTCTAGAAGCTTCCAAAAGGCTTGTTATAAGAAGCTGGGATGTATGTTGTGGGTGGGATTTCGATATTGTATTGTAGCATTTGCAGTAGTATTGAGTTGCAAGGATTGCTGGTTGTAATCGGTTTGATTTGCTGGATAATAATATTGGACTCTCTGTTGGTGGATGTAGCCCGAGTTTGGGTGAACCACGTTAAAAATTGTCTCTCATTGTTATTATTTCTGTGTATTGTCATTCCTCTATTTAATCTTTATTTGCATTTAGGGTATGTGCAGGATCATGATGGGCCAAACTATACCTCTAAGTGGCAATGAAAATACAAAAAATCAGACTTAATCAAGTTCATGTGAAAATTTGAATGGATTATCTACACAATTTGAAAAAGATGTAAGAACGAAATTTGTAGAGAATTGAATCTAGTTTATGAGCTACTAATTTTTTTTTTTTTTTAAATTACTTAGTAAAAAATGAACATTTCAATGAACAACTATTAAATTTTTCAAAAAAAAAAATTGGGCGTCTGTCCAGCCAACCTAACTATGAGTAAAAAAAAATATTTTTTTTTGAAACTTTCAAAATAAGTAGAGGACTCATGCTCAGATGTGACGCATATTTTTTTGAATTTTTTTTCCAATAAAATAATTAGTTATGATTTTTTTACTGTGACTTCTTTTAAAAACCAAAGAGCTATTGTCCAGCCAACCTAACTTGATAAAAAAAAATTGGAATTCAAAAAAAAAATTTAAACCTATAGCCAATGGAGCATAGAGTGTGACACATCTTTCAGATCTGAAAAAGGTGAAACGGTTTGAAATTTATTGACGTTTTTTAATCAGTGTATCCATCAGGATTTCAGACACACTATATAGAAAATTATTAATAATTATTTAATAAAATGATAATCAAGAAAATCTTATATTTTTAGAAAGCTCACAATTTCCTCTATAAACCTTTTTTGTTTTATCAATTTTGCATAAAACAAAAGTCGTCAGCACGAAGGGTGAAGTTCGAAGAAGAGAGTGAAACCTGTAAAAATGATAGAATTGAGGGAAAGTCAACTATGATAGCCCCAAGCCTACATACAGGGCAAAAGAGAAGCAAAATGGATATCCGTTATTAATGAATATCTATTTTTCTTTGGTAAAATACCATTTTTCCTTTTTTATGTTTTACAAAACGGATATCCGTTTTAGGTTGCCCAAAACAGATATCCATTTTTGGTTTCCCAAAATGGATATCCGTTTTGCTCTCTCTCTCTCTCTCTCTCTCTCTCTCTCTCTCTCTAAAGGTGGGCTATCGATATCCCGCAATGGTCATAAGAATTCATCTTTAGCTTTGTGTATAATGCTAAAAAGGTGGTCTATCAATATCCCGCCATATTCTTATGACCATTGCATCTAATTTCATCTATGATCGAAAAGGCTTGTCTATTTTCTAAGTTTTGTAAAGAGCATTGATAACAAAATTGTAATGTCCATTTTTAGATCCATTTTCTACATTTCCTATCATCATGGTAATCTATGAAATCACATTTTTTGAGGCTTTCTATCAAATAGTTAGCAATGCCTTGTCTATGTTTCCATAGTTTTAATAAATATTTACTAGAAATTTACCAAATATAATATTTGATAAGAATCCCCCTATCATTATTCTTTTGATGGATGCCCATGTACCATTCCTTTGGTGTAAGTAAATAAGATAGTAGAAAAGATCATGGAGTTTGGCTATATACAAGTCGACTACATTTGTTTGAAGATTTTTTAAACTTTTTCAACAAATTTCATTATGTTATGCATTGTAATGTTGGCACTTTGTAAGTTCTTTTTTGAAATATATGTAAACATAAGAAAAGTCTACACATAATAGTTGGTCTTTTGGTAAATGAGCGTTGTGGAACTTTATGAGGCATGGGGATGTTGAACTTCATTGCAATTTACAAGTTTGTGGATGAGTGCATTAGGATTTGGCATTGATGATGCATAATTATTTTCAAAACCTTCATTTATATACTTACGAGATTTTGGGAAGTGGAGTCATGTTTTCCATCTACAACTTTGCAAAGGTTCCACTTTTCCACCAAATAGATTGACATTACTTTTAATCATGTAAGACTTTGGGAATGTTAAGATAAAATTAAGTTGGCAAAAGTGCACCTTGACTCTACACTTCTACTTTTTTGGATCTCTCTCTCTCTCTCTCTCTCTCTCTCTCTCTCTCTCTCTCTCTCTCTCCATGCACATACCCATTAGGTAGGCTATTTTGCATATGGTGGTCATATCCTTTAGGTCCAATCACCTCCAAACTTCACAAATAGATATAGAGCATAATTCTAAGTATCTTTCATAAAGACCACTTCTCTACATAGGTGCAACTAATACCACTTTTTCATTGTTTTCCACATTTAATACTTATTCTTTTCCATTTTCCAAGTCCCACATGTGTCCAATTTGTATTGTTTGTCAAGTTTTTAGTCTAATTGTTAGTCCTAGCTCTCATGGATATTAAAATGTTAGTATAGTTAGATTTATCCTTAGGTAACATTAATTTACACATTGTTGCACAAACAGCCACACTCAAAAATAACCTTACCTAATTAAGGTTAACCTTTAAGGTTCTTTCATTGGGTGAGCCTAACAGATCCAACTAGTTCAATCTTCTTATAGTCCATGCTTAGCCTTCCAAGAGAGTTCATGCCATGTTAACTTTGCATTATGTCCTCACTTTCCTCTTGCTGGTTGTAGTACTCTTTTTTTTTTCTAATCCTATCCCTATATCATACTATTGTTGTTGACTTTTCTTTCCATCTTCATCATCATAGTCCTAGTTATCCTATTTTGAGCCTGCCATTTATCCTTAGCCATGTCTTGTACTTCTTCTATTCATGTCAATTTTAATGACCTCCAAATTTTCCATAAATTCTACTCCACCAAACCCTAGACCCTCACCCAAATCCTTACTTTCCTAAGAAAAGCCCTTCCCCAAACATCATTTGATCATGTGGCTCCTTCCATCACTAGACAGGTGCCCCTACTTTCTATTATTCATCCAATATAATCCCAATGTCATAGCTCACATTCCCACACCTACATTCATAGACTCCATTCCCCCTATTGACACCATCATTAATAATCATTTTAAGGAGTCTCCCTTGAATAATCATTAAACCATGGATTATCCCATATCCCCATATTACACTTTCCTCACCTTTTAACCCTTTGAAGATGACATTTAGCTATCCCCACCATTACCAATCACACTTTCTAGCAATCCCACATAAGACACCTTACCCATCACTTCACCTAGGTCATCACTAATTAAATCACCTCATTACTCCATTCAACCATACCCATACCACCCGTTTCTTACTCCACAACCTGTATTAATGCATGATTCATCCTACGACATGCTACAGTTATTACAATGCCAATTCACTCTACCATCATTCTTCATATTATCTTATGAATCACCATCCTTTCTTCCAATTCCTTGAGACATCATACCATGACACACGCCAATGAAAACAATTAAAAAACCAATGAAAAGAATTAAAAAAAATTATTTTTATAGTTTCAAGAAATGGATATCCATTTTGGGAATATTCCAGAAATGAATATTTGTTTCCTGAAACTATAAAAGTGGCTTTTTAAACTACAAAATGGATATTTGTTTTGGTTTGGTATCCAAACCAAAATGGATATTTTTAACATGCCTATGAAAGTCAAAGTTAGCCAATTCATGAATTTGGCTAAGTAAAGACGTAATTTTTTTTTCATTGCCACTGTTTGGCCTGCAATGATCCTGCACATACCCTTTAATTTATATCTTCTACATGCAATTCCTAACAAGTGGTATCAGAGTAGGTTGTGTTCGATTATCATCTATAGGAAGGTCTCACGGTTGAGTGGGAGTCTCATGGTTGAGTGGGAGCAATGGCGAACGAGGGTAAATTGAAGGTAGATAAATTCAATGGGTAGAAATATCAGTTATGGAAGATGCAGATGGAGGATTATCTCTATCAGAAGGATTTATGGAGGCCATTGAAAGGAATAGCCAAGAAACCAGTAATAATGACTCATGAGGATTAGAATCTTCTAGACAAAAAGGCACTGGGAACCATTAGGTTGTGCCTGGCACCATCTATGGTATTCAGTATAATAGAAGCGAAGACAACAGATGAACTAATGAAATCTTTAGCTAAATTGTATGAAAAACCCTCAACCTCAAATAAGGTATTTCTCATGAAGCATTTGTTTAATCTGAAAATGATTGAAGGCAAATCTGTGACAAATCATTTAAATGAGTTTAATACGATTACCAGTCAGTTAACTTCTGTAAAAGTGAAATTTGATGAAGAGGTGAGGGATCTCTTGGTTTTATGTTCTTTGCCAGAAAGCTAGAATAGCTTGGTAATGGTTGTAACTCTGTCTCTGGTTCAAATACTTTGAAATTTGATGATGTTGTTGGTGTTATCCTTAGAGAGGAAATGCGACAGAAAAGCTTAGGAGGGTCCACATCGGGGAGTGTTTTGAATGCAGAAAGCAGGGGCAGATCAAAGGAGAGGAAAAGGTTTTGGAGGTCATGGGAAGTCAAGAGGAAAATCAAAGGACAAGAGGTCCCAATCCCTAGGACAGAAGGATTGCTGGTACTGTGGGAAACCAGGTCATCTAAAGAAAGATTGTTGGTCTCGAAAGAATAAAGAAGGAGACAAACAAGAAGGCAATAAGGAGGCAAATGTGGTAAGTAATAATCTGAAGATGATGCTTTGATTCTTTCCCTAGATAATGCCGATGATTCATGGGTTGTAGATTTAGGGGTCTCATTTCATGCTATGCCCCATAGAAGTTATTTTCTTGATTATGTCCAATGGGATTTGGGGCTGGTTTATTTGGGAGAAAATGGACCTTGTCAGATTGTTGGAAAGGTAAGAATCAAGATTAAGTTGCAGAATGGGAATTATTGACTACTACAAGAGGTAAGACATGTTCCAAGGCTGAGTATGGAATTAATTTCAGTAGGGTAGCTAGCTGATGAAGGTTGCATAGTTACTTTTAGTGATAAAAATTAGAAGGTTTCAAGAGGTGCCTTAATAGTAGCAAAAGGTGTGAAAGTAGGCACCTTATATCTTTGTACAGGTCATACTATTCCTTCTACTTTAGTTGTTGCAGAGAAAAACCAAACAAGTTCAGGAACAGTTGATGCAGGTTCGCAAGAAGAGATTGAAATAGTTGTTGCAGGTTTTGAGACAACACTGTGGCATAATAGATTTGGGCATATGAGTGAAAAAAGTATGAAGGTACTTTATTCTAAGAAAGTTTTACCAGGTCTAAAATGTATTAATATGGATTTCTGTGAAATTTGTGTGTATGGCAAACAAAAGAGAGTTAGTTTTCTCAAGGATGGGAAGCAAAAGAAAGATGAAAAGTTGGAGCTTATGCATATAGATGTATGGGGAGCAGCTCAAGTATCTTCTCTCGATGGCTCTCGGTATTATGTTACATTCATAAATGATGCAACTAGGAAGGTTTTGATTTATTTCCTTAGGCAGAAATTTGATGTATTTGAAACATTTAAGAAATGGAGAAGCTTGGTTGAGAATGAGACGGGTAAAAGATTAAAATGTCTCAGATCTGATAATGGTGGTGAGTATTGCAACAAAGAATTTGAGGATTATTGTTCCTTTAATGGAATTCGTAGGCAAAAAACGGTTCCAGGGACTCCACAAGAAAATGGGGTGGCTAAGTGCATGAATAGGACAATAATGGAGTGTGTAAGGAGCATGAGATTGCATGTTGGGCTGCCTTTAAACATGTGGACAGAGGCTGTCAATACCGCTGTATATTTAATTAATAGAGGTCCTTTAGTTCCTTTGGGCTGTGGTATTCCAGAGGAAGCAGGGACATGTAAGAAGGTGAATTATTTTTTTCTCAAAACCTTTGGATTTGAAGCATTTGCACATGTAGATTCTGAAAATAGAACTAAGCTAGATGCAAAATCAAAAAAGTGTGTCTTCGTTGGATATGGCATTGATGAATTTGGTTATAGGCTTTGGGATGTTGAAAATCTAAAAATTGTGAGAAACAAGGATGTTGTATTCAGTGAGAAAGTGTTGTACAAAGATTAGTTGCAGCAGCATGAGAAGAAAGAAAAGGATTATGTTGTGTTGGATGATACTCCAGATAGTGATGTTCCAGCAGTTCCTCATGCTCCGCAACAGAAACAATAAATACCACAAACTCCAGTGAATGTTAGACGATCAACAAGGTTAAGTAGACCTCTTGAAAGGTTTTCTCCCTCTTTGTATTCTATTTTGTTAATAGATGCTAGTGAACCAGAAGGGTATGATGAAGCTATCCAAGTGGATACAAAGGTTCAGTGAGAGCTTGCAATGAAAGAAGAAATGGACTCCTTGTTGAAAAATCAGACTTGGGAATTATGTAAGTTGCATGTAGGTAAAAAGGATTTACCAAACAAATGGGTTTATAGGCTGAAAGAGGAAGATGGAGGTAAGAAAAGATTTAAAGCCAAGTTAGTTGTAACAGGATTTGCACAGAAAAAGGGCATTGATTTTGATGAGATTTTTTCTCTGCTTGTTAAGATGACTTCTATTCATATTGTTTTAAGTATTGTGGCTGCTGAAGATTTGCATTTGGAATAGTTAGATGTGAAAACTGCCTTTCTCCATGGTGATTTGGAGGAGATATATATGGAACAACCACAAGTATTTGAGGTCAAAGGTAAGGCGAAATTGGTGTGCAGATTGAAGAAGAGTTTATATGGCCTGAAACAAGCACCTCAACAATGGTATTTGAAATTTGATAGTTCTATGGCTAAGCAAGGCTACAGCCGGTGTAATTCTGACCATTGTGTTTATCTTAAGAGGTTAGATAATGACAGCTACATTATTTTATGTTTATATATTGATGGCATGCTTGTAACAGGGTCTAACATGGATCACATAAGAGAGTTAAAACAACAGTTAGCAAAATCATTTGCTATGAAGGATTTGGGGGCAGCAAAACAAATCCTTGGTATGAAAATTTGCAGAGATAGGAAGAACAAAAAATTGACTCTATCTCAGGCTTATTATGTTGAAAAGGTGTTGCAGAGATTCCATATGGAGAATGCAAAAGTTGTCAGCACACCTTTGCCTAGTCATCTGAAATTGACTAAGGAGATGTGTCCAAAGACACAAGAGGAGGAAGGTAAAATGTCCAAGGTACCATATGATTTAGCTGTAGGAAACTTAATGTGTATACCATGGTATGCACGAGACCAGATATTGCACATGTTGTACGAGTCGAAAGCAAGTATATGAGTAATCCTGGATTGGAGCATTGGAATGCGGTAAAATAGATTCTCAGATATTTGAGAGGTACATCCAATAAACACTTATGTTTTGGGGGTTCTAATACTGATTTAACAGGTTATGTAGACTCAGATTTGGCAGGGGATATTGATACCAGGTTATGTCTTTACTATAGGTGGGACAACATTGAGTTGGATCTCACGGTTGCAAAAGGTGGTTGGTTTATCCACCACAGAGGCATAGTATGTAGCTGCAACAGAGGCAAGCAAAGAGATGATATGGCTGCAATCTTTTATGGAAGAATTGGGAAAACAACAAGCTAACAGATATTTATTTACGGATAGCCAGAGTACCATACATCTTGCAAAGAATTTTGCCTTGCATTCAATGACCAAACACATACAGTTGAGGTATCACTTCATTCGATTGGCATTTGATGATGGATAGTTACAGTTGGAAAAGATACATACAGATGAAAATGCAGCGGATATGTTTATGAAGGTAGTGACAAGGGAGAAGTTGAGCTCCTCTTCAGCTTTGGTTGGTCTTCAAGACTGAAAATAATAAAATCATAACAACATAGTCCATGGTGCTTATTTCCAGTAAGAGTTGCACACACAGCGGTGTCATCTAGGATCAATCTCCAAGTGGGAGATTGTTTGGTGTGTAGCCCGATCAATCTCCAAGTGGGAGATTGTTGCTATGTGGTGACTGATCATGCAATTGTTTCCCTCTTTTTTGCCTGTTCGGAGTCGGTTGTTAATTTTTGTTAACCGACAAAAGAAAAATGACATTATAAAACCCTAATTCTAGAAGCTTCCAAAAGGCTTGTTATAAGCAGCTGGGATGTATGTTGTGGGTGGGATTTTGATAGTGTATTGTAGCATTTGCAGTAGTATTGAGTTGCAAGGATTGTTGGTTGCAATCAGTTTGATTTGTTGGATAATAATATTGGACTCTCTATTGGTGGATGTAGCCCAAGTTTGGGTGAACCACGTCAAAAATTATCTCTCGTTATTATTTCTGTCTATTTTCATTCCTCTATTTAATCTTTATTTGCATTTACTTGATATCTTTTGCATGCAATTCCTAACACACCTTTTCCTGAATATGACCACAAATTGATCCCAAGTTAGACTATAATGTCCCCTTTCTTGTGGAAACACTTAAACTTGAATCTGCATTCAAAGTGATTCTCAAAGAAATATTAGTAACGTTTAGATATCGCTAAACTTCAATAATAAGATCAAAGATAATATATGTATTTTATTTGTATCAAGGATTATTCATTTCCTTGTCATTCTTAACTATTATATAATACATTCCATAAGTACATTTGGACAAATATTAAACACAACTCAGATCCATACTCACCCCTCTTATTATTCATCAAGGAATTAGGATCTTAAATAACTAGGGCATGCAGAGACCATCTCCGACCCAGCATCGGGAACCTATATCCTAGCCCTTGGGGTCTATTCATGCACCTCCGACCCAGCATCAGGAACTATGTCCCTAGCCCTTGGGGTCGATACGAGATCGCTGACCCAGCTTGAGAAACTAGGTCCCTAGCCCTTGGGGTTGATACGAGATTTATGACCGGATTTACACCCACCTTTCCCTACAATACCTATGATTCCTCATTGGATGAAATAATAAAGGCTACGGAGATATGATCTCTATTTTAATATTCCCTTGTACTCATTATCATCACAATGCATGAATTTAAAGATATTCATATAACAAATCAAAGTACCGTTATACAGTATCCTTGTCTTTGTACAATTGTTCATCATTGTTAGACTTTAAGCCTAAATATGGATATCAATTCAATTATGAAATAAGAAGACATTTCATTATAAACTATAATCATTCACAAGGATTCATTTTAGCTATGAAAGGATATTAATATTATATAAATATATATATATATACATGTGAATTTATATAGATGTATTACTTAATAATCATAGATTAGACATATTAAATAATTTTTACTAATAAGTTGATAGCAAATTAATAGTATACATATATCTAAGGGAATCTTTATTACTCACATATTATTTAATCTAATATCATATAATTAAATACCCCTTACCTTTTATTTACCTTTATACTCTTGTGCAGATCTGAAATTAAATCTCTGAGTCCCTGATTTAATATTTATTCTTTCTGCTGATTTTATCTTCCTTGATCGATGCCCCCTTCACTACAAACTCAACCTATCTGCTGATTGCCTTTTTATTAATGATCAATAATGTTATTCGCTGCTAAAGACCCTTTTAATTCTCCTTATCTTATTTTTCATTCTCCATTTTTTCCCCCTTTACTTAGGCCATGATTCTACCTATATATCATCCTTGGTCAAAGGTGATGACCTTCCCCAAAAGGTGCGATTGGTTTTAAGTTAACTACTCTATTGTCTATTGCTACCTTTTGGTGACAGGGATTCCCTTAGGGGAATTCGTTGCTATTGGAAAATGGGATCAGGGTTCTCTTTGTGAGGCCTGATCCCTATATAATTAACATTTATCATTAATAGGAATATTATTATATTATTTATTATTTAATATTCACTTTATATAATATAATAAATTATATTTATGTTTATATCAACATCCTATATATATATAATAGTCAATATTATATTATATAATAATATTTAATTAATTATTATATATATATGAATATCATTTATAATTGTTTATAATATTATATATATATATATATATTGATAATGTATATATATTTATAATTACCTCTATGATATTATTATATCTTATATATATTATCATCTATATACATACATTTGTTCAATAATAGGAAAGACATGAATAATTTCATAATACGATTATATGGATATATGTAAATCTCCCATAAATCGTAAGGTATGCACATAACATGTACTCAAATATAATATATAATGTAATGCAAATATGGGGATATGACAGTACCCCCCACTTAAGATTGCTTGTCCTCAAGCAACTTAAGATTTGAGTGATTTATAACCTTGGGAGGGCCATCGGGTAAACCTTGTAAAGTGACTTCTTTTCCTTCATGTTGAAAATGGATTTTTAAGTTAGGAAGGTCAAACTGGAAACATCCTAACGAATATATCCAAGGGGTACCGAGTATTGCATCAGTATCTAGGGGTACTACATAAAAGTCTTCTTGGATAACATGTTTCCCTAGAATCACTATAAGTTGGGGAACAACCTTAGTGCATGAAACCATTGCTCCCGTGGCGGTAACTGCTAAAAAACCCTTGAAGTCTTGGGCTTGCAACTTTTTTCTTTTTACTAGCTTCTCATCAATGAAGTTGTGGGATGCCCCACTATCTATTAAAGTGATAACCTTTTGTCCCTTGACATTGCCTTTGATAGGGAAAGGATGAGGCTTGGAAGTTTGGGTGATTGTGGCTAAGGTCACATGTTCATCCTCTTCTGTTCTTGCCTTCTTGACAATTTTTCCTTCAACTTCTTCATCGGAGATGACCTCAATCTTTTGGGCTTGACCTTTCTTGATACATTTATGTCCTGGTTCCCATTTTTCCTTGCATTGATAACATAGATTTTCCTTCTTGCTACAAATATGACCATGGCCCCAAGGTTCTTGACATTCGAAACATAGGTTCTTGTCCCTGCACTCCTTTCTGGAAGGCTTATTATCTTCATTCTTTTTGGGATAGGTCTTGGTATGCTTATGTGTGTTTTTAACATTAGATGTGGATGATTCCAAGTCCAAGGCCTTTTCTATGGCCTCATCTAGGGTGGTGGGACTAAGAGCTTTAATCAATCCCTTTAGGGGATCCTTTAATCCTTCTATGAAGAGGTAGGTTAACCTATCTTCATCCATCTCAGTGACCTTGATTGAAATTGTTTGAAATTCAGTTATATAATCTTCCACCAATCCTAGTTGTTTTGATTGAGTTAACTTCTTAAATTTTTCTTGAGGATGCTCTTTATCAAATCTTTTGATTAGTTTCCATGAGAATTCTTCATAGGTGGTTATATTATTATGTCCTTGGGTGTGTTCCCCATGGTGCCACCACTCATAGGCCATTCCTTCTAAGTGAAGGGTGGCAAATTTTATGGCCTCTTCCTCAGTCATTGGGCTTAATGAAAAGTAAGTATTTAGTTTCTTCAGCCATGCATGGGCTGTAATCTTCTTTGATCCATCAAAATTTGGAAGGGGAATTTTGTCTATTTTATTCTTTAGGTTTTTATTTGGAGGTCTTTTTTTCCTTCTAGGAATCTCATGCCTTTTGGCTTTGCAAAAATCTCTAAAGGTGACTAGTTCTCTAATCTCGGGGTCCAAATTGGCGTAAGCTCTTGTGATCTCCTCTGTGCTTGGTGCGGACTGTTCATTCCCTTCATCTCTAGGAGGCTCTTCCCTAGGTAAGAAGGTGGGTTTAGGGATTCTTAAATTTGATGATCCTTTGTTATTTTCAGATATGTTAGATCTCGTGTCTCCCCCATTTACGGTATGGGTTTTTAGGCTATCAATGGCATTGCCCATGTTATGAAAGGCCTCGACGAGTTTTTCATTTTGGTTAGAGAGAGCTTGATTTGTTTGTTCCATAAAGATTTTCATTTGATTTACCAATTCCTCACTCACATTGGTGTTATTTCTCCTCCTTTGATAACTTTGCATTGTCAACCTTTTCACGGGATGGCAGGATGACAGCTCTGATACCACTTGTAATGTCCCCTTTCTTGTGGAAACACTTAAACTTGAATCTGCATTCAAAGTGATTCTCAAAGAAACATTAGTAACGTTTAGATATCGCTAAACTTCAATGATAAGATCAAAGATAATATATGTATTTTATTTGTATCAAGGATTATTCATTTCCTTGTCATTCTTAACTATTATATAATACATTCCATAAGTACATTTGGATGAATATTAAACACAACTCAGATCCATACTCACCCCTCTTATTATTCATCAAGGAATTAGGATCTTAAATAACTAGGGCGCACAAAGACCATCTCCGACCTAGCATCGGGAACCTATATCCTAGCCCTGGGGGTCTATTCATGCACCTCTGACCCAGCATCAGGAACTATGTCCCTAGCCCTTGGGGTCGATACGAGATCGCTGACCCAGCTTGAGAAACTAGGTCCCTAGCCCTTGGGGTCGATACGAGATTTATGACCGGATTTACACCTGCCTTTCCCTACAATACCTATGATTCCTCATTGGATGAAATAATAAAGGCTATGGAGATATGATCTCTATTTTAATATTCCCTTGTACTCATTATCATCACAATGCATGAATTTAAAGATATTCATATCACAAATCAAAGTACCATTATACAGTATCCTTGTCTTTGTACAATTGTTCATCATTGTTAGACTTTAAGCCTAAATATGGATATCAATTCAATTATGAAATACGAAGACATTTCATTATAAACTATAATCATTCACAAGGATTCATATTAGCTATTAAAGGATATATATATATATATATATATATATATATACACACACACACACACACACATATACATATGAATTTATATAGATGTATTACTTAATAATCATAGATTAGACATATTAAATAATTTTTACTAATAAGTTGATAGCAAATTAATAGTATACATATATCTAAGGGAATCTTTTTTACTTACATATTATTTAATCTAATATCATACAATTAAATACCCCTTCCCTTTAATTTACCTTTATACTCTTGTGTAGATCTAAAATTGAATCTCTGAGTCCCTGATTTAATATTTATTCTTTCTGTTGATTTTATCTTCCTTGATCGATGCCCCCTTCACTACAGACTCAACCTATCTGTTGATTGCCTTTTTATTAATGATCAATAATGTTATTTGCTGCTGAAGACCCTTTTAATTCTCCTTATCTTATTTTTCATTCTCCATTTTTTCCCCCTTTACTTAGGCCACGATTCTACCTGTATATCATCCTTGGTCAAAGGTGATGACCTTCCCCAAAAGGTGCGATTGGTTTTAAGTTAACTACTCTATTGTCTATTGCTGCCTTTTGGTGATAGGGATTCCCTTAGGGGAATTCGTTGCTATTGGAAAATGGGATCAGGGTTCTCTTTGTGAGGCTCAATCCCTATATAATTAACATTTATCATTAATAGGAATATTATTATATTATTTATTATTTAATATTCACTTTATATAATATAATAAATTATATTTATGTTTATATCAACATCCTATATATATATAATAGTCAATATTATATTATATAATAATATTTAATTAATTATTATATATATGAATATCATTTATAATTGTTTATAATATTATATATATATATATATATTGATAATGTATATATATTTATAATTACCTCTATGATATTATTATATCTTATATATATTATCATCTATATACATACATTTGTTCAATAATAGGAAAGACATGAATAATTTCATAATACGATTATATGGATATATGTAAATCTCCCATAAATCGTAAGGTATGCACATAACATGTACTCAAATATAATATATAATGTAATGCAAATATGGGGATATGACATAGACTCAAGGAACTCAATCCTAATTCCATTTTCTTTTTCATCCACCACGTGGATGTTTCTCCAGCTAACTAGTATGCTCCCCATACAGCCTTGGTGATCTCAGAATAATTTCCTATCTCAAAATATTTTTCCATCTCTATCAGCCAAGCCTCGGTTGCATCTCCACTCACTGTTCCATTGAACTTAGGAGGTATAACTTTCTTCATATCTCAGGCTAGCTCATTGGTAAGATGAGTTTTTTCCTCATTATGAATTTGTGAGTCTTGATTATTTACTCTAGGTTCACCATGGAAATTGAATTCTTCTCTCCTTTTAGAGTATTGTTCTTGATTGGTTTCTCCCCCTCTAACTTCTTATTCCAGGGTTTCCAATCTTCCTTTTGTTTCATTAAAAACTGACAAAATTTGATCTAATTTTCCCATGGGGTTATTCTCAAGATCTGGACCATCTAGGTTCCCTCCTGGTTGGTTTCCAGAGTGTTCCATAACATTACCACACCTAATCATTTACATAGAAATTTATCAAAACATGTAACTTTTTGATATACTAACATAAAAGTACAAGTTCACAAATACAGAAACTCAAAGATTCATCACACAAACATTTGCTTACTCAAAAGCCAAAACTTTACTTTATTCACTTTTTGGATCTTTACATCCTTATTCAAATACAAAACTTTTTTCTTCTCAAAAGCAAATGTCTACATATCACCTTATGACAGAGGAAATTCCTTTTATTCCTCCTCTCTATCAGAATCAAGTAACACAAACTTAGTATGTGGATGTACTCATGAGTACTTCAATTTCATGTCTCAGACTTTGACGCATTCTGAACTTAATATAAGTGGAAATGTTTTATGGATAATTGTGTGTAGATTAAATAAATATTATTTTATTTTGAAATGATGAAATATAGAGAATGTTATTTTAGTTTGAAATGATGAAATATAGTGCTTCGGCTATGCTTCAGCTATTTGGACACTAACCTATTAATGGAAAAATCTAAGTTTCATGAGTTGCAAGTTGTCAAAGACAAGGGTGTGGTTAAGGTAGAGGTGGTTAGCTTCATGGCAGGGTTGGGATGGAGTGGACTCTCTCTTACACACACAGGCACTTAGATGTCATATAGATGCATTAGCATTGCATAAATTAATTTTATTAATATATTGCTTTCTTATTATTAGAAAAGAAAATCATTTTATATTTTATATAGTTGTTATTTAATTAATTGTTAGTTAATATTAAAATAAAAAGTAATTTAAATTTTATATTTATATATATTGTTTTTTATTTGAAATTGTATGTGAGGGAAATAATTATATTTTATTAATCATTATTTTAGAAATAATTGGGTGGCAAATTTATTTATTAAAATTACTTTTAGTTATTAAATTTATGCCTTTTCGAAATTAGAATTATTATTTATAATTGTGTTGCAAAATTTAGTAATAAAATTAAAATTAGTCATTAAATATGTGTTTTTAAAAAAGAGAAATATGTGTTTTATTTGACAAATTAAAAATAAATCTTAGAAAAAGAAAACAAAAAGATAGAAACAAATAGAAAAATAGAAAAAGACTCAAAAAAACAAAAACAAAAAAAAAAATTAATTAGAAAAAAAAAAGACAAAAACAAAGCAAAATTAGAAACTGGAAAAAGGTAGAAAGAAGAAAGTTTGAGAAGGAAAGAATGTATTTAAAAAAAGAGAAAAACCCACATTCTCACAACACACAAGATTCATTCACAATATTCATTCTGAAGAATTAAGAATAGAGACAAGAGGAATTGAAGATTTAGCAAAGGAAGCAAAGAGGAAAGGTGGAAAAGTGAGGAGAACACAGCGGATCACAGAATACCAGCAACAACAGAAAGAAAAAGATGAGAAGCGATCATTTGCAAAAAAGGGAAGTAGCAACTGTAAGGAGGAGCCCAACAGCTACAAGAAGCAAAAGAGTAGTCTGGAGGATTGTGACGATCCATCGGGTACCTTATTTATTGGTTTATATCTCTGATTAAATCTGTATATAGGCATGCTAATTTAATCTGCATGATCTATCAAGTAATGTTTTCATCTAGAATGTGTTATTTCGTCTCTAATAAAATAGTCTATTGCATCACCCATAACTTTCATTTTACAAACTGGGTTTCTCTAAAAGTTTTATATAAGGTGCGTCCCTTAGTTATTTAAAATATATCCAAAAATTAGCCTTACCCAGTTTGTCCTTTTTGAGATATGTAAAAATTAGTGACTATATATATCTTACACATTTTGTCTCTCTCAAAACCGTCTATTGAGTCACCAATAACTTAATATTTATGGTTTGGGTTTATCTAAAAATTTTATATAAGGTGTACCACTTAGCTAGTTAAAACATATCCAAAAATTAGCCTTACCTAGTTTGTCATTTTTGAGATATGTAATACTTAGTGACTGTCTATATTTTACCATTTCGTCTCTCTCAAAACCATCTATTGCATCACCAATAACTTCTGTTTTATGAACTAGGTTTCTTTACAATTTTGATACAAGGTGCGCCACTTAGTTTTGTAAATTATATCCAAAATGTAGCCATACCCAGTTTGTCAGTATGGAGATATATAATAATTAGTGACTATTATTCCTATTGCAGTTTAGTCATTTTCTGTCACAGCAGGCATTATTCTTATAGTCGTATATCACTTTTCCTGTAGTAGAGTGTTATCTTATAGCAACATAGTGTATTCCTATAACTTGTTATTTCTGCCTCTGCGACATTTGAATGGCTTTATTATATATTCTTGTCTTGACTTTCTTTGTTTTAATAGTTGCATTCTTTCTTTTGTTTCTAATTTATGTAGCCTACTATATCTCCTATAGCAGATAGTTGGGCTTCGTAGTAACTAATGAGTCACCTATAAGCTGAATGTAACTGACTTATCTACTTGTGATACATTAAGGAGTGTTTTCTATTAAAAAAGTATGAACCTAAAATGAAAATGAACCGGCACTCAAGTAAACTAATAGATTCAATTTTTATGTGCAAACTGTAATTTCATATCAAATTAGAAAACCTCTTTTCTTTCAAAGGTCATTATAAACCACCGGAATTGAAAACTTAGACAACATGCAAACTAGAGTAGCGAATTGGTTGATGTAAACTTTATTTTTTTTCCAAATTGGACATCATGGTGATGAATACTTAATCTTAAACAATTCATGGGAAATGTTATATTCTTTCATTCTGTGTAAATGGTGTATTTTTTTGAGAATTAATTTACTTCCGGGACATGATGCCAAATGTGGGCTCCCAAAGATGGTAATTTACTTTTTCTAAATTACCAATTGTTTATTTATTGCTTGGCCAAACTACTGAACCATTGAAATAGATGGATTTGAAAAACCTAGATTTCATATTATATATGTCTCTGCCACATCCTGCTTGCGAGAGTTATGTCATTCTAGTTTAGTTTAGGAATGCATACAGGCATCAGGCATGCATCGAGAGATTCCCTCATGCCTTTACCATTCTAGGTTGATATGCTCCTCATGTAGGGTCGGTGCTTTCTTCGAGTTAGGAAGAAACCTGGGGAAGTCCAGTACTTCGTGGTTCGGTGGAAAAAGTGCCTTAACCACACTCTTGGCCTCAACTTACGGAAGACCATTGGGGTCATGGCGGTTGAGGAAAGAGAATTATTATGCTATATGATTCATTATGCATATATTTCATTGTATTACTCTTGTATGGCTTGCATAGCCAATCTGCAAAATGTATAATTACTTTCATTGATATAATTGATGTATTGGTACAATATCTTTTACTTGTAACATTGAAACAAATGTAATGTAACACCCTATTTGGTGTCTGTAAATGAGAATGTAACACTCTTTAGTGTATGAAATTGGTACTTCATTATTAGAACAACTTTCTATTTGTGCAATTATGGATATTTTAATCAATAAAATGATTTACTTTCCTTATTTGGAATGAGAATTGCTTTTTGGAATACTATTTTAGTATGTGAGATTTCTGCACTTTACATTTGGTATCAGAGCTTAAATGTATTCTTGTATGAGCTTAAATGTGGATTCATGATCATGTAGATAACTCATTGGGATTGAATCTTGCTTTTAATTTAATTGGTCTAATGTTGGCTTAGTCCACCAACTTTAGTTGTTCTTGCGTGTCTTGTTCCTATTGATCTTGAACACGATGTCATGCCCCTAGTGTTCGGCATTGGTAGAGTGTATGATGTTGTATGTAAGTTCCATAACTACCTTCAAGTTTGACATAGTGTAGGGTACGATGGATCTTTAGTTAGTGCTTGAGCACATAATATATATAGATATTTATGGTATTATAGTTGTCTTTTTATTCTTGGTGAGTTGCCAACCTTGGAAAGTGGGTTGCTTCGGGAGTTTCTTCTTAGTAGTTGGAGGTTTTCTAGCTTGATGTTGGATGGGATAAGTTGTTCTTTGTATTCCATTTTATGGATACTTGGTGTTAGGCCATGAAGAAGCCTTGTGTTTCTTAGTAGATCATGAATTTGTGATGAAATTGTGTTGTTTGACCTTTTGGTCTAGCTTAGTTAAGAGAAAATAGCGGTATGGTGGAGTAGTCTTGCTCCTTCTTAGTGTGTTGTTGTCATCTTAGATGTGCTCCTAGTGAGTAGCAAGTTGCTAATCCTTGCTTTATAGAAGTGTTTACCCCATTAGAGGGTGTGGTTAGATTCTTTCCTCTAAGAATCTGTTTGGTTGGTCCTAGTTTTGGTAGTGTAGAGCTAAAGTGTTAAAGAAACCCTCTCTTTCAAGAGTGGAGCGTGAGGAAGTATCTCATGTAGGGAAACCGTGTTTAGAGTTGAGACATGTGGTAGTAGTGCCTATAACCTTTTGAGATTAGTTTATCTGATCCTTGAATTCTTTTGTTGTGGGTAGTGCTTGAGGAAGGACTATTGAGAGAGTAATCTTTTGTTGCAATTTTCCTTAAGAGTAGATATGGTAGCTTTGTGAGTCTCCTTAAACTTAGTTGAGAGCTTGAGAGGTTATCCCACCATAGTTGTGGTCCTAAGTTTTTCAGACTTAACTTGTTGTTGCACTTTTTGGGCTAGAGCATCTTCACATTGTAATGGCAGTGAGAGGATGGACTGGTGTAGTCTCAAAGGAGTTATATGCACGATGGTTGGCTTTGATCTAGTTGGTGTATCCTTGTAGATTTGTTTTGATATAGGAGATCTTGACCTAGTGTTGGTTAGGAGAACTGATTTCTTGAAATTATGTTATGATTTCCATTGCATGTGCATTATGAAGAATGATTCATGTTTATATGTGTCTATGATGGACTAAGATTTGCCTCATGTGGTGTGCTTTGGTGGTGAGATTATTTTTCCTTATAACTTCATTGATTGTGATGATAGTTTGATTATGCTCTAACAAGTGTATCGTATGTTACTTGTATATAATTGGATGGTAGTTGTACCATGTGTCAGTTATATGATTTGTATTGACAGTTGGGCCAAGTGTATTGGTTGTATTGATTGACATACCGGACCTAGAAGTGGCAGTGGTGGAGCCCACTCAAATTCTTGATAAATGCAAAGGGCATTAGTAAGATACTTTATTATCTCAGTACATGTGTAGTACAAGGTCGAGTAGGACCGATATTCTATGGACAATACCACATGAGAGGGTGCTAATCCGATAGATACATTTTTTTCCTCATATGAGAATTTAACATAACTTTTTATTTCTGCATAATTATGACTTATTTATTATATTATTGATATTGGATGTTTAAGACTTTTTATGTGGATGTTTGATGTAATAAGACATCGGGACGATGTCTCTTCCAAGTGGGGAAGGATGTCACATCTCAGACTTTGATGCATTCTGAACTTACTATAATGGAAATGTTTTATGGATAATTGTGTGTGAATTAAATAAATATTATTTTATTCTGAAATGATGAAATATAGAGAATGTTATTTTAGTTTGAAATGATGAAATATAGTGATTCAGCTATGATTCAGCTATTTGGACACTAACCTATTAATGGAAAAATCTGAGTTTCATGAGTTGCAGGTTGTCGAAGACAAGGGTGTGGTTAAGGTAGAGGTGGTTAGCTTCCTGACAGGGTTGGGATGGAGTGGACTCTCTCTTACACACACAGGCACTTAGATGTCATATAGATGCATTAGCATTGCATAAATTAATTTTATTAATAAATTTCTTTCTTATTTATTTGAAAAGAAGATCATTTTATATTTTATATAGTTGTTATTTAATTAATTGTTAGTCAATATTAAAATAAAAAGTAATTTAAATTTTATATTTATATATATATTGATTTTTATTTGAAATTGTATGTGAGGGAAATAAATTATATTTTATTAATCATTATTTTAGAAATAATTGTGTGGCAAATTTATTCATTAAAATTACTTTTAGTTATTAAATTTATGCATTTTCGAAATTAGGATTATTATTTATAATTGTGTTGCAAAATTTAGTAATAAAATTAAAATTATTCATTAAATATGTGTTTTCAAAAAAGAGAAATATGTGTTTTATTTGACAAATTAGAAATAAATCTTAGAAAAGGAAAACAAAAAGATAGAAACAAATAGAAAAATAGAAAAAAAAATTAGAAAAAAAGACAAAAAATAAAGCAAAATTAGACATTGGAAAAAGATAGAAAGAAGAAAGTTTGAGAAGGAAAGAATGTATTTTAAAAAAGAGAAAAACCCTCATTCTCACAACACACAAGATTCATTCACAATATTCATTCTGAAGAATTAAGAATAGAGACAAGAGGAATTGAAGATTTAGCAAAGGAAGCAAAGGGGAACGGTGGAAAAGTGAGGAGAACACAGCAGCAACAGAAAGAAAAAAATGAGAAGCGATCATCCGCAAGAAGGGGAAGCAGCAACTGCAAGGAGGAGACCAATAGCTGCAAGAAGCTAAAGAGTAGTCTGGAGGATTGTGACGTTCCATTGGGTACCTTATTTACTGGTTTATATCTCTGATTAAATCTGTATATAGGCTTGTATGTTAATTTAATCTACATGATTTGTCTTAATGTTTTCATCTAGAATGTGTCATTTCATCTCTGATAAAACAGTATGTTGTGTCACCCATAACTTTCATTTTATGAACTGGGGTTCTCTGAAAGTTTTATATAAGGTGCGTCCCTTAGTTATTTAAAACATATCCAAAACTCATCCTTATCCAATTTGTCCTTTTTGAGATATGTAAAAATTAGTGACTATATATATCTTACACATTTTGTCTCTCTCAAAACCATCTATTGCGTCACCAATAACTGTATATTTATGATCTAGGTCTCTCTAAAATTTGTATATAAGGTGTGCCTCTTAGTTATTTAAAACATATCCAAAAATCAGCCTTACCCAGTTTGTCGTTTTTGAGATATGTAATACTTAGTGACTGTCTATATTTTACCATTTCGTCTCTCTCAAAACCGTCTATTGCATCACCACTAACTTATGTTTTACGAACTAGGTTTCTTTGCAATTTTGATATAAGGTGCGCCACTTAGTTTTGTAAATTATATCCAAAATGTAGCCATACCCAGTTTGTCAATTTGGAGATATATAATAATTAGTGACTATTATTCCTATTGCAGTTTAGTCATTTTCTGTCATAGTAGGCATTATTCTTATAGTCGTATATCACTTTTCCTATAGCAGAGTGTTATCTTATAGCAACATAGTGTATTCCTATAACCTATTATTTCTACCTCTACGACATTTGAATGGCTTTATTATATATTCTTGTCTCAACTTTCTTTGTTTCAGTAGTTGCATTCTTTCTTCTGTTTCTAATTTATGTAGCCTATTGTATCTCCTATAGCAAATAGTTGGGCTTCGTAGTAACTAATGAGTCACCTATAAGTTGAATGTAACTGACTTATCTACTTGTGATACATTAAGGAGTGTTTTCTATTAAAAAAGTATGAACCTAAAATGAAAATGAACCGGCACTCAAATAAACTAATAGATTCAATTTTTATGTGCAAACAGTAATTTCATATCAAATTAGAAAATCTCTTTTCTTTGAAAGGTCATTATAAACCACCAAAATTGAAAACTTAGACAACATGCAAACTAGAGTAGCGAATTGGTTGATGTAAACTTTATTTTTTTCCAAATTGGACATCATGATGATGAATACTTAATCATAGACAATTCATGGGAAATGTTATATTCTTTCTTTCTGTGTAAATGGTGTATTTTTTTGAAAGTTAATTTACTTCCAGGATAGGATGCCAAATGTGGGCTCCCAGAGACGGTAATTTACTTTTTCTAAATTACCAATTGTTTATTTATTGCTTGGCCAAGCTACTCTACCATTGAAATAGATGGATTTGAAAACAATAGATTTCATGTTATATATGTCTCTATCACATCCTGCTTGCGAGAGTTATGTCATTCTAGTTTAGTTTAGGAATGCATACAGGCATCAGGCATGCATCGAGAGATTCCCTCTTGCCTTTAGCGTTCTAGGTTGCTATGCTCCTCATGCAGGGTGAGTGTTTTCTTTGAGTTAGGAAGAAACCCAAGGAAGTCCAGTACTTTGTGGTTGGGTGGAAAAAGTGTCTTAACCACACTCTTGGCCTCAGTTTGTGGAAGACCATTGGGGTCATGGCGGTTGAGGAAAGAGAGTTCTTATGCTATATGATTCATTATGGATATATTTCATTATATTACTCTTATATGGCTTGCATAGCCAATCTGCAAAATGTATAATTACTTTCATTGATATAATTGATGTATTGGTGCAATATCTTTTACTTGTAACATTGAAACAGATGTAATGTAACACCCTATTTGGTGTATGTAAATGAGAATGTAACGCTCTTTAGTGTATGAAATTTTTACTTCATTATTAGAACAACTTGCTATTCGTGCAATTATAGATATTTTAATCAATAAAATGATTTACTTTCCTTATTTGGAATGAGAATTGCTTTTTGGAATACTATTTTTAGTATGTGAGATTTCCGCACTTTACATTTGGTATCAGAGCTTAAATGTATTCTTATATGAGCTTAAATGTGGATTCATGATCGTGTAGAGAACTCATTGGGATTGAATCTTGTTTTTAGTTTAATTGGTCTAATGTTGGCTTAGTCCACAACTTTAGTTGTTCTTGCATGTCTCATTCCTATTGATCTTGAACACGATGTCATGCCCCTAGTGTTCGGCATTGGTAGAGTGTATGATGTTGTATGTAAGTTCCATAACTACCTTCAAGTTTGACATAGTGTAGGGTACGATGGATCTTTAGTTAGTGCTTGAGCACGTAATATATATAGATATTTATGGTATTATAGTTATCTTTTTATTCTTGGTGAGTTGCCAACCTTGGAAAGTGGGTTGCTTCAGGAGTTTCTTCTTAGTAGTTGGAGGTTTTCTAGCTTGATGTTGGATGGGATAAGTTGTTCTTTGTATTCCATTTTATGGATACTTGGTGTTAGGCCATGAAGAAGCCTTGTGTTTCTTAGTAGATCATGAATTTGTGATGAAATTGTGTTGTTTGACCTTTTGGTCTAGCTTAGTTAAGAGAAAATAGCGGTATGGTGGAGTAGTCTTGCTCCTTCTTAGTGTGTTGTTGTCATCTTAGATGTGCTCCTAGTGAGTAGCAAGTTGCTAATCCTTGCTTTATAGAAGTGTTTACCCCATTAGAGGGTGTGGTTAGATTCTTCCCTCTAAGAATTTGTTTGGTTGGTCCTAGTTTTGGTAGTGTAGAGCTAAAGTGTTAAAGAAACCCTCTCTTTCAAGAGTGGAGTGTGAGGAAGTATCTCATGTAGGGAAACCGTGTCTAGAGTTGAGACATGTGGTAGTAGTGCCTATAACCTTTTGAGATTAGTTTATCTGATCCTTGAATTCTTTTGTTGTGGGTAGTGCCTGAGGAAGGACTGTTGAGAGAATAATCTTTTGTTGCAATTTTCCTTAAGAGTAGATATGGTAGCTTTGTGAGTCTCCTTAAACTTAGTTGAAAGCTTGAGAGGTTATCCCACCATAGTTGTGGTCCTAAGTTTTTCAGACTTAATTTGTTGTTGTGCTTTTTGGGCTAGAGCATCTTCACATTGCAATGGCAGTGGGAGGATGGACTGGTGTAGTCTCAAAGGAGTTATATGCACGATGGTTGGTTTTGATCTAGTTGGTGTACCCTTGTAGATTTGTTTTGATATAGGAGATCTCGACCTAGTGTTGGTTAGGAGAACTGATTTCTTGAAATTATGTTATGATTTCCATTGCATGTGCATTATGAAGAATGATTCATGTTTATATGTGTCTATGATGGACTAAGATTTGCCTCATTTGGTGTGCTTTGGTGGTGAGATTATTTTTCCTTATAACTTCATTGATTGTGATGATATTTTGATTATGCTCTAACAAGAGTATCGTATCTTACTTGTATATAATTGGATGGTAGTTGTACCATGTGTCGATTATATGATTTGTATTGACAGTTGGGCCAAGTGTATTGGTTGTATTGATTGACATACCGGACCCAGAAGTGGCAGTGGTGGAGCCCACTCAAATTCTTGATAAATGCAAAGGGCATTAGTAAGATACTTTATTATCTCAATACATGTGCAGTACAAGGTCGAGTAGGACCGATATTCTATGGACAATACCACATGAGAGGGTGCTAATCAGATAGATACATTTTTTTCCTCATATGAGAATTTAACATAACTTATTATTTCTGCATAATTATGACTTATTTATTTATTATTTATATTAGATGTGTAAGACTTTTTATGTGGATGTTTGATGTAATAAGACATCGGGACGATGTCTCTTCCAAGTGGGGAAGGATGTCACGTCTCAGAATTTGATGCATTCTGAACTTACTATAAGTGGAAATGTTTTATGGATAATTGTGTGTGAATTAAATAAATATTATTTTATTTTGAAATGATGAAATATAGAGAATGTTATTTTAGTTTGAAATGATGAAATATAGTGCTTCGGCTATGCTTCATCTATTTGGACACTAACCTATTCATGGAAAAATCTGAGTTTCATGAGTTGCAGGTTGTCAAAGACAAGGGTGTGGTTAAGGTAGAGGTGGTTAGCTTCTTGATAGGGTTGGGATGGAGTGGACTCTTTCTTTCACACAGGCACTTAGATGTCATATAGATGCATTAGCATTGCATAAATTAATTTTATTAATATATTTCTTTCTTATTTATTTGAAAAGAAAATCATTTTATATTTTATATAGTTGTTATTTAATTAATTGTTAGTTAATATTAAAATAAAAAGTAATTTAAATTTTATATTTATATATATTGATTTTTATTTGAAATTGTATGTGAGGGAAATAATTATATTTTATTAATCATTATTTTAGAAATAATTGTGTGGAAAATTTATTTATTAAAATTACTTTTAGTTAATAAATTTATGCCTTCTCGAAATTAGGATTATTATTTATAATTGTGTTGCAAAATTTAGTAATAAAATTAAAATTAGTCATTAAATATGTGTTTTCGAAAAAGAGAAATATGTGTTTTATTTGACAAATTTGAAATAAATCTTAGAAAAAAGAAAACAAAAAGATAGAAACAAATAAAAAGAAAAAGAAAAAAAGACAAAAACAAAGCAAAATTAGAAACTAGAAAAAGATAGAAAGAAGAAAGTTTGAGAAGGAAAGAATGTATTTTAAAAGAGAGAAAAACCCTCATTCTCACAACAAACAAGATTCATTCACAATATTCATTCTAAAGAATTAAGAACAGAGACAAGAGGAATTGAAGATTTAGCAAAGGAAGCAAAGAGGAATGGTGGAAAAGTGAGGAGAACACAACAGATCACAGAATACCAGTAGCAACAGAAAGAAAAAAATGAGAAGTGATCATCCGCAAAAAGGGGAAGCAGTAACTACAAGGAGGAGACCAGTAGCTGCAAGAAGCAAAAGAGTAGTCTGGAGGATTGTGACAATCCATCGAGTATTTTATTTACTAGTTTATATCTCTGATTAAATCTGTATATAGGCTTGCATGCTAATTTAATCTGCATGATCTGTCTTAATGTTTTCATCTAGAATGTGTTATTTCGTCTCTGATAAAATAGTTTGTTGTGTCACCCATAACTTTCATTTTATGAACTAGGTTTCTCTGAAAGTTTTATATAAGGTATGTCCCTTAGTTATTTAAAACATATCCAAAACTTAGCCTTACCCAGTTTGTCCTTTTTAAGATATGTAAAAATTAGTGACTGTATATATCTTACACATTTCGTCTCTCTCAAAATCGTCTATTGCGTCACCAATAACTTCATATTTATGATCTAGGTTTCTCTGAAATTTTTATATAAGGTGTGCCTCTTAGTTATTTAAAACATATCCAAAAATTAGCCTTACCTAGTTTGTCCTTTTTGAGATATGTAATACTTAGTGACTATCTATATTTTACTATTTCATCTCTCTCAAAACTGTCTATTGCATCACCAATAACTTTAGTTTTATGAACTGGGTTTCTCTGCAATTTTGATATAAGGTGCGCCACTTAGTTTTTTAAATTATATCCAAAACGTAGTCATACCCAGTTTGTCAATTTGGAGATATATAATAATTAGTGACTATTATTCCTATTGCAATTTAGTCATTTTCTGTCACCTATATTATTCTTATAGTCGTATATCACTTTTCCTGTAGTAGAGTTTTATCTTATAGCAACATAGTGTATTCCTATAACCTGTTATTTCTACCTTTACGACATTTTAATGGTTTTATTATATGTTCTTGTCTCAATTTCTTTGTTTTGGTAGTTGTGTTCTTTCTTATGTTTCTAATTTATGTAGCCTACTGTATCTCCTGTAGCAGATAGTTGGGCTTCGTAGTAACTAATGAGTCACCTATAAGCTGAATGTAACTGACTTATCTACTTGTGATACATTAAGGAGTGTTTTCTATTAAAAAAGTATGAACCTGAAATGAAAATGAACCGGCACTAAAGTAAACTAATAGATTCAATTTTTATGTGCAAATAGTAATTTCATATCAAACTAGAAATCCTTTTTTCTTTGAAAGGTCATTATAAACCACCAGAATTGAAAACTTAGACAACATGCAAACCAGAGTAGCGAATTGGTTGATGTAAACTTTATTTTTTTTTCCAAATTGGACATCATGATGATGAATACTTAATCTTAGACAATTCATGGGAAATGTTATATTCTTTCTTTCTGTGTAAATGGTGTATTTTTTTGAGAGTTAATTTACTTCCGAGACAGGATGCTAAATGTGAGCTCCCAAAGATGGTAATTTACTTTTTCTAAATTACCAATTGTTTATTTATTGCTTGGCCAAGCTAATGTACCATTGAAATAGATGGATTTGAAAAGCCTAGATTTCATGTTATATATGTCTCCGCCACATCCTGCTTGCGAGAGTTATGTCATTCTAGTTTAGTTTAGGAATGCATACAGGCATCAGGCATGCATCGAGAGATTCTCTCCTACCTTTACCATTCTAGGTTGCTAGGCTCCCCATGCAGGGTCAGTGCTTTCTTTGAGTTAGGAAGAAACCCAAGGAAGTCCAGTACTTCATGGTTGGGTGGAAAAAGTGCCTTAACCACACTCTTGGCCTCAGCTTGTGGAAGACCATTGGGGTCATGGCGGTTGAGGAAAGAGAATTCTTATGCTATATGATTCATTATGGCTATGTTTCATTGTATTACTCTTGTATGGCTTGCATAGCCAATCTACAAAATGTATAATTACTTTCATTGATATAATTGATGTATTGATACAATATCTTTTACTTGTAACATTGAAACAGATGTAATGTAACACCCTATTTGGTGTATATAAATGAAAATGTAACACTCTTTAGTGTATGAAATTGGTACTTCATTATTCCAACAACTTGCTATTTGTGAAATTATGGATATTTTAATCAATAAAATGATTTACTTTCCTTATTTGGAATGAGAATTGCTTTTTGGAATACTGTTTTTAGTATGTGAGATTTCTGCACTTTACATTCAACACCTGTAGACCCATAACAGGCGAATCCTAACCACATTCGAAAGGCATGTCATGATGAGTAGATGGTTTACTAATCTTAACAATAGTATGGGTTGACAATCTTTTTGCCTCCGCAATCCATTTCCTCCTTTCTTGCGGATACATTTGAGTGCATTGGCTAGTGTTTCAAAATCAGTGAGCCAAGCTTCCTTTACATAACTCATTGTTTCTTCTATCTTTGGTTTAGGAGATGGCTCTTTCTTAATAGTGATCTTAGAAATTTCACTAAGTTTTATTTTCTTGGCTCACTTTCTTTTCCTTCTGTTTCCTATCATTATGGCACAAGAACAAATGTTTTAACATTAGCATATCTTGTCAATCTTGTGAAACCTCGCTCTGAGATCCAAGGTCCAAGTGTTGAACCTGGTAGCTTTGATACATGTGTAACATCCCAAATGGAATATTAGATATCCTTAAACACAATTAAAGTAAACATCTCACTAATTTTTTTTTAATTATCTGTAATCAAAGATATTACATTTGCAATTTCAAATACAAAACATATATTCAGAAAATGGTCACTTCACATGTGACTAACAAAATTCCACATATAAAAAATGGTCATATTTCTTATGACTTACAATTTTACCAATATCTTTTATAAAATAAGTAATGTATTCTTATTCACAAGTCTTCGGCAGTCAACTGTAGGAGAGAGAGAGTGCATCACCCTGGTGCTTTTCCTCTAACCAAAAATCGGCGATCCGCACACCTTCCTTCTAGAAGTGGCCCTTCCCTTCATGAGGTTAATAGATAATGAGAATTAACTAATTCTTTATTCCATCTAAGAACTAGTGATCATGTGTCCTAGCTAATAACAATCGAGTTTACAACTCTAGTCTAGCTATAGCGATGTATGACCCATTCTAATTGATCAACTATCTAGTACACCATGAACCGACAATGAAAGTAGTGACTTTTGCATTACTTTGGCCAAAGTTTCATATAAATATACAACTGTATGTTCACTCACTTTTTTCTCGACTTGGAGACAACATTCTTATTTCTCAATTTAAGTCATATAAATAAAATAATTCTTTTCAACTTGCTTATACCATATTGGTCTTAAAGACATTTCATAATCCTTTATCTGCTAGTCATTTTGACAAGCCTAAGGTGAGAGCTTAGGTGACTATATAACATACATTGAGTCCCTCTTTGCATCCTTGCAATCATGGGTCTATAACACCTTGTCATCTACTCAATGACATGTCTACTTTTTACCATGCTCATCTGTGTTCTTCTACACATGCAAGATTCTGACATTTAATCCATAGGGTTTTATGATTAAAGACTCTATTTGTCTTAATCTAAGAATATAATCATTCAATTCATAATTTGTCAAAGATAATCTATAATTTCATATACCAACAAATTGAATACATTTCCTCATTTATATCAAAAGATAACATAATAATAAAGTAATCTATATCATGACTTTTCATTGCCATAGTGGGTATATCTCTCGACAATCATGTGGCTATTCTCAGCCTAAGATTGGGTTAAAGATTATTCCTCTATAAAACTCGAATATATATAATTTAGAATAAATCTAGAATATTTTCTAAAAATAACTCATTCTTCTTTATATACTTGAAAATAGTGGTCTAATGTCAAGTGCTCCTACACAATGGCTTCGACTTAATAACTAGCATTTTAAGCTTTCAAACACACTCAATGTCTTCTCGGTTAGCTACTATTGTGAGAAGAATATTTTGGTTATGACAATGACCTTCTCTTAGGCCTCTTTTAAGTGTTCCATTGGCTCAGACTAAGTTTCTACAACCCAAGCATGGTTCTTATCTAGCAGTCGATCACTACTATGTCGACTTATTCTTAACATAGTCAAGCTCTAAATTTCTTTGTATAATCAGTCCAAACTTAAGGCACAGTTGGTCTCTACATAATACATAGTTGACCTCTCTTATAGCTCAGTTGGCCTCTACATGAGACACAGTCGACCTATCATATAACACACAGTTGGCCTATTATATAAGACACTGACGGCCTCATAGAAACACAGTCGGCCTATTATATAAGACATAGTCAGTCTATCATATAACACAATCGGCCTCACAATAACACAATCAGCCTATTATATAAGACATAGTCAGTCTATCATATAACACAATCAACCTCACAAAAATAACATAGTTTTATTGTCAAACTAAGGTTGCAATACGAAAATATCTATGTTGAATGTTATGAGGCTTAGGCACAGTCTTCTGACTGTAACCCACATAAAGCTTATTGTGCTTCACTAACAATGAAAGGCTATAAATTAAGTCATAGCTAAGAGACTCTTTAACTCAAAGATATTGAAATATATAACATTTCTGGTGGCATACACTATATGACAAGGAATACCTATTTATACAAAGTTAAACACAACTATTCCTCATTCCGGTTACGATAATAATAATACAAAAAACAATAATCCTTTGTAGAGGATAATCAACTAGTCTACATTCACTTATACTTGGTGATAATCCACTTGCCAAATGACAATTTAAACAATTCTCTTTACTTCTTTAATACTTACTGATCTAGTCAAATGAAAGGTTGTTACATAGACTCTATCATAGTCTAGAGAATGTAGTAGACTTACCTGAATAATAAAACAGGTCGAGTCTTCATTGTTGTCACCTTGTTGTATCTTCTTTGCTCTTCCCAGCTTTTGAGCCCTTCTCTCGTCACATACACAAGTCCTAGTCTCCCTTCAACTTAACCCACTCAATAATAGTTATGGGCAGATAGTAAATACATCACCCCCAAAAATCTCTCTACCACTCCCCATGAAGCTTAACATGTAGGAAAAAGTGGGGAGTATGGAGCTACTGCTCCTTCCCCCACTCCCCAAGCATCCAGGGAGTACGCTATGGAGGAAATAAAGAGAGACTTTTTACCACACCTATGACAATAATATCAATAATAATAATAATAATTTATAAATAGACATAACACAATTATTTATTAGATGTTGCTATTGCGTACTCTCAAACACTAATTGTGCTTATCTATAAGCACAATTATCGACAAAGAATTCTCACAAGTTGACTAAGATCTTGACAACGTTTAATTGATTTACACACATCAACTTGTCATCCAAAGGCATACACCATGTTTCTATCAGATGACAAAAAAGATTTTAACCTTTGTCTTAACGATGACATAATTGACAAGAATAAACATGATCTCTCTACTAAATATATATATGTGTGTGTGTGTGTGTGTGTGTGTGTGTGTGTGTGTGTTCCGAGATGGCATAAGGATCATTGCATTCACGTGATCTAGTATTCTCTCCATGGTGATACTGTCTCTCCTCATATCAGAGGGAAAAACAACAATGTTCCTACATCCACCTCAGTTACATTACGGTAATTAGTCCATTTTATCATTTGACCACATGATCAATAATAACGTCATAAACAATTATTCCTTGCATACAAATTAATATAAAGCAAATGCATATTCCATCATTACTATAATCATAATATTTTCTTTGACTAACTATCTGTCTTCTCAAAAATAATGAAGATAAATATATTAGTTTAAAAACGGGGTGTGACACTTGGAGAGTGAGATTTTTTACTCAAAAGGGTTTTCCCCACATATATTGGTATCTCTTCTTTTCTATCTATGCTTCTTCTATTATTATTCTTAGAAGTATTAATTTACATGATGTTATGCTACTTAAATTTACTTAGATATGAGATCTACATTGCTTTCCTCTCAGGGTTAATGTACAAAATCAATTTGTGTCCTGATTCTACTTTGTGGGCATAGTTTGTGTGCACTTGTATTGGGAATTTTATTTAGTAAATCTTATGGTAATGGAGGTGCATAGAGGATATTTTTCCTTACACCTCTAATTGAGTAGCTTCTTGCCAAAGATAAGAGTTTGTTATTATATGCCAAATTCCACCGGCTAGATCTATAATTGATAAGTTTACCCTCTATCCTCGATAAAGTATCATGTCCATCAAACAAATGTATCACTAACTCTCAAGTTCTCCATATACTACAAAAGAGTGGCATGAGCTAGTAGGCTTGACAATGAACTTCCCAAATAGAATATCATAAGGGTGAAGCCCTTTCCACTCCCTATTATTTTTATGTGGCCATGATAATATTATTTTTGACCAAGACATTTCATGGTTTAGACCCATCAAGAGCCTCAAGCCTCAAGAATCCATTTTATAGATAGTGTTATACCTTGCAATTTGAAATCTTTTAATCCTATATCTTCGAAGTTTGTGAAAGACAACACCATCTCCATTTCATAGAATGTCTTTTTTTTATTTCCTTTACCATCTAACCATGAGAAATTTCTAATCATTTTTTAGATTTTCTCTATTTGACTACTTCCAAACAACTAAGTAGAAGCATAGTAAATGCTAAATGATAAGTATTTTTGAAAAATATAAACCCTACGTACCCATGATAAAAAATTTCCCTACCATTTACTATTTTTTTAAATATTTTGGTAGACCCATTCCCACGTATCTTTAAGTGAAAGATCAACCAAAAAGAATGGAACGTGACTTTATTTGGCCCATTCCATTTCGAGCCCCATTTTAGAAATCAATCATGAGGGAATACATTCCATCTGAGCATAATAATCTTATTGGAGGATATTTTGAACAAAGGGCAACATAATATATCTCAAGTCATTCCAACAAATTATCAAAGTTTTTTTCTTAAAAAATAAGAAACAAGACCATGTCATCAACAAACTAGATATTTAACAATTTACCATTATCATCGAGGACCAATAATTTAAATGGGGGACCAATATTAGAGTCTCTAAGAAGATATTGAATTATTTCTAATGCAATTACAAATAGAGAGGAAGCTAGTGGAAATTCTTTCTTAATATGCCTTTGGAAGAGAGAGGGTTCAACTAGTTCACCATTGATCTCCACCACCGTATGACCTTTAAATATATCATTATAAATGGACATTTAATTTTGTTGCAAGATTTATCAAATTCTAGTAGAGCCATCCAAATGTTTTATTTAGTTCTCTTAACCCAATTTAACCCTTCCTATTTTACAATCAAATTTTCTAAAATATATCTTCCTATAATAAAGCTAGTTTGTGACGAGGAGATAATTTTTTGTAGAAGATTTTTTAATCTTAGGAACAAATCTTTATCAGTGTTTTATAAGAGACATTCAACAGAGTTATTGGTCTCCAATTCTTCATTAAAGATTTTTCACCATCTTTTGGGAGCAATTTGATAACACCTCCATTTATCTCATTACCTAAAGGTCCCACTTTTATTGCTTCTTTGTATACTTCAAGAAGAGTACCAATCTAATTAATATTTCTGAGTGAAACTATGTTCAGATAAAATTTAATTTGATTTAATTTTATCTCAACATAGTTTCACCCAAAAAGATTCTTCAACATCATGAACTGTGGAAAAAACATCTTTTATTTCATCTAATAAATGTTTGACTAAAATTTTATAAATAAACCATCACAACTTAGGAATCTCCCATTCTTAAAAGATTTGATTTCCATATAGATCTCATATTTTATAAAATCTTTTTCTAGCTCTAGAGTATCATCATTATCTACTTTCTTTAGAATAATTATCCTTTAAAGTTTTCTAGCTTCATTATTTTCCTTTTTTCGTAGAAGTTCTTAAATGCTAGTTTTATATCCCCAAGGTTTTCATTTAATTTTCCACCAATGTTTATAGGGCCTATCCATTTAAAATCTTTTTTCTAGCTCCAGAGTATCATCATTATCTACTTTCTTTAGAATAATTCTCCTACAAAGTTTTCTAGCTTCGTCATTTTCCTTATCACATTTAGAAGAGAAAAAAGTTTTGTAGAAGTTCATGAATGCTAGTTTTATATCCCCTAGGTTTTCATTTAATTTTCCACCAAGGTCTATAGGGCCTATCCATTCTTTAGAAAATTTAGGCTTCAACATATTAAAAAAATACTTGAAGCCCTTAGCTCCCCCTTTTAATACATTTAATCTTAGCTCTCAATTTAGTTTTGGTGGTATCTCCATTTATGTCTATCTTAGCCATCTTCTTTTGAAGGTCCACATGATTGGATTTCTCCTTGAGCATTTATTGACATACAACCAATTTTTCATCATATTCTTTTCCTATTCTTCCCAATTGTGCTTAGAAATGTTTTCCAACATGGTCAAATTTCTCTGGAATTCAATAGTAGATTCGGAGGGGAACATACATTTATTGATGTTTTTGATAGATTGAATCCACTACCACAGTCCTAATAAGATAGAAACTTAAAATTCAATTTGTATACCCTTAATAAACTTATTTTTCACTATAATAGCATCCTAAAACATAATTTGACACCTTAATTTTTTTGATGGTTAGACATGGTGAAGGGTATTATCTTCCTACAATTATTTTCATCACAATAAAAGGCTTGGAAGAATAATTTATTTATGTAGAATCTATCTAGTCTAGAGCACAACCTTTTATCCCCTTTCGGATTATTGCATCATGTGTATCAAATGCTCTTACTATCATTTTTTTCAATTGAGTCTAAGAGATTCATGAGTCTTTTACATTTGGACTAGAACAAGAGCTTATTATCTTTCCAAGTTAGTATATTACCTCCTATCTTATCTTCTATCTGCTCCACCATATTAAAATCACCCACTAATAACTAGAGAACCTTAGGTAGATATGAATTAATCCATCTCTAGAGTTCACACTCTCTATAGAATCATTAGATGCATAAATAGAGGCAATACCAAATTTCTTATCTTTAACTTCAATGGTAATCCATACAACTCTATTATAGGGTGATCAATCAAACTCAATAATATGTGGGGACCATTTAGATCCTACCAAGATTCTAAACCTCCCTTTCCCCTTTTCATGATTGGAGAAAAAAAAAATTGAGTCTTTTCAAGCAAACTTCAAATTGCCTTCTGAATTAAAACCAATGGCTTCAACTTCTACAAGTACTAAACAATCTAAGCATTTTTAATATTATAGAATAATCTTAATGCATATATCTTGTTAGGGGACTCCATGTCCCTAACATTTCAACTTACAAAACTTAATCTCATTTGATATTTGGAGATGTGGAGGACTTTGGCCCTTTATACATTCTCTAAAAAACAACTTGGAATTTTTTCCTCTTTCCTATTTTTTTTGAACTTATTACTAGTAGAAGTCTACAAATTTCATTTTTTATCATCATAATCCTATATAAATTTTGACAGTTTGTCCAAAATCTCTCCTTTCATATGATACAGTCTTTTCAGTTGTATTTTACAGCTATCATCCACTAAATCACATAATATCCATTTTTATTTTCTCCCATGTCATTAATGAGACTAGGAATTTACAATCAAGGCTCTTCACAAGGCTTTCAATTGAGTCATTTTGCCTCTTTCATCCTCCTACAAAATAATGTAGCTTTTCTCACTCTATTTGACAAGGTGAATTTCCTACCCTATTTCAATATCTTGGAAGTCTTGAGATATATTTTTCTTCCACATTTTTACCCATTTCATTTCATAAATGCAAGAGACTATTCTCCATGTCACTATTGTTAGAAAAGTTAATTACTTGTATATTATTATTAGATTCCTTTGACACTTTGCACTCACCTATGAGGTGCTCTCTCCTCATTATTTATTATTCCTCAATTTCTCTCATTCTCTCCTTCTCTCCTCTCCTTCATTTCTTTAGGAGCTCTTCTCCCTCTCTTTCTCATTGTATTTATGCAAGTTGTGAGTTTTTTTTTTTTTAAATCTGCTATAGATTAGTTTTTTTAGGGCCCCAAACCCTCTTTTCTTTTAACATCTATGTAAAGTTGTTTCCAATAGATCTCTTCAAATTTATGTTAAAAAAATTGGACCTTTTGCCCTTTCGCATGTAAGTATTAAACAGATTAATATCTTTACAAAAAAATTAGATTTACATTCTTTTTTTTTTTTGAAAAGGGGTAAAAACTTTATTGAAATTCAGAAAAGAGCATTACAAAACATCAAAGGGCCAAGGCCCTGAGAATCCATAAGAAACAACCAAACAAAGCATGAAACAACATCATCCTTCACCAATACTATTCCCATCCTTGGCAAGAATCTTCTCCAAGTCATGTCGGAGCTCATGAGGAACCTACTCCCACTCATCAATCTTCCAGCCATCTAAATGCTCAGAAGCCCACTTAGCCAAACAATCTGCTGCCCTATTCCACTCCCTTGGAATATGGACAAAAGACACCATCTCCATCAAAGAACTTATCTGCAGAATCTACTGCACCATCATGGCCAACTACCAACTAATATTAGATACCTTCTGTTTATTCAGCAAATTAATCAAAACCTGTGAATCAGACTCACAGATAACCTTGCGCCATACCAAAGCATAAGCCCTCTCCAAAGCGTAGAGGATCGCCAAACCTTCCATAAGGTTGATAGTCTACAATCCTTCATGAACAGAAAAGAAAAAAACCACCGATCCCAAAAAATCCTTGCCAGCCCCACCAATCCCAGCAGGCCCAGGATTGCCCCTTGAAGAACCATTAGTATTGAGCTTCAGAATGCCAGCTGGAGGGGGTAGCCTACTCCCCACCCTTTGAACTTTCTTTTTCACCTGCCTTCCTCTCCTGACACAAGCAGAAGTTGGAGACAACCCTTGAATACCCAATCTATCCACCAGCTCAACATCCCCTTTCTCCAAAGGGAACACCACATCACACTAAGCTTCCACCGTCTCCCGAATCATACCCATAATTTTGTGCCAAACTTGTTGAATCAACAACTTCTCACCTTGAAATATTCTTCGATTCCATTCCAACCAAATCTGCCATAGTATAAAGGAAGGCCCAACATACCACACATCTTGCAAGAAAGAGGCCATAGAAGGAGGTCTACCTAGACTACTCCAAAAATCCACCAGGGAGGAAGCATGAACACAAGGGCTTTTCCAAACTTCCCACCAAAAATGCTAAAGCTGTAAAGTCAAGGGACAACGAAAAAACAAGTGAGAGGAGTCCTCCTCTCCACATCCACACAAAACACACATAGAAGGACCCTGAAAACCCCGCTTCCGAATATTATCCCATGTCAAGCACCTATTCCAAGCCAAAGTCCAAATAAAGCAGTTACACTTCGGCCAAGAAAGCTTATTCCACACTTTCTTCCACCAGTGAACCTCCACCTCATCTAGCCAGTGAGATAACAACACCTGATATCCAAAAGCAATAGTATAGACACCCTTAGGATTAGGAGATCAAGAAAGAACATCCCCTTCCTGGAGGGAGCTACAGCATCTACGAGAAAGGATACGATGAAGCTCAGCACACTCCTCCTCCATACCAACAACAGGCCACTCATTAAGATTCTTCCATCTTGCCACCACCAACTGCCCATGAGAAGAAAAGGACTTGAAGTCACTCACCCTTGACCATCCTGCCTCACAGAACCTCTGGCACGGAGTCACCAAATTAGGAAACTGAGAAACAATGGGAGGAAAACCATCCCAAGAATCAGACCAAAAATGAGCTTTTGTCCCTCTTTTACAAATCCAAAATAAGCCATCCTTGACCAGAGCAGCCCCTTTCTTGAGCGTGCTCCAAATCACCGAGCCTTTCCCCACCAGGGGATAACGAGGAATATCAATCTGAGGGATCCCCAGGAAGTATTTATGTGTTAATATCCTGGCCCAGATCCCATCCTGCTCTACACATGACCGCCAATACAATTCAGCAACCAACGCCATCCCTGACAATGACGATTGTCTTAACCCAAGGCCACCAAACTGCTTCAGGCTACAAACAATGTCCCATCTGACAAGGCTCCATTTAGAGGACAATAAGCTACCAGCCCATAAAAATTGTCTTGCTAAGGAATCCAATTCCCTAACAAAACCCAAAAGGGCCACCTGAATCATACATCTCTAAATGGGGAGGGCCTGCACCACAAACTTGAGCAACTGAACACAACTTGCAAAGGACAACCAACAATGGGTCCAATGATTAACTTTCACACGAAATTTATCCAGAATATTCTGCCAAGAATCCCTAGGTAGTCTTCCAACAGAGATGGGAATACCAAGATAGGTCAAAGGGAGAACCCCAGTCTGAAATCTCAAGATATGAGCAATTCACCTCTGAATGGAACCTGGAGTATTGAAGAAAAAGATGGAAGACTTATGTTCATTAATCAATTGGCCTGAAGCTACAAGATAAACATCCAACACCTTGCGCAAATTCGAAGCTTCCCTAATTGTAGCCATACCCATCAAAGCAGTGGCATCTACAAACTGCAAGTGAGACTGTGGAGGTAAACCAGCTCCCCACCCCCACCCCTGAATGAAACCTAACTCCACATTCCTTCTTATCAAACATCCCAGACCTTCAACAAGAAGAAGAAACAAGTAAGGAGAAAGGGGGTCACCCTGCCGCAAACTCTGAGAGGCACCAAAAAGCTCAGAGTGCTCACCATTTATTAACACAGAGAAGGAGACCGAAGTAACACAACTCATAACCCAATAAATCCACTCATCCCCAAAACCAAAAGCACCAAGAACCTTCCGAAGGAAGGACCATCGAACTCAGTCATAAGCCTTAGCCATATCAAGCTTGATGAACATCGCCTTATCTTTGGAACTGGCCATAGAGTGAATGGTTTTAGTTGCAATAACAATCCCATCCAAAATCTACCGTCTCACCACAAAACCACTCTGTTCCTCAGAGATCAGCACTTTAAGCCACTTTTTCAACCTATCAGCAATCAATTTAGAGATAAGTTTATAAATCACATTGCAAAGAGAGATAGGACGAAATTGACTTAACCTATCCGCCCCATCACACTTTGGGATGAGAGCAAGGAAGGTAGAATTCAAAGCCCATAACATTTGTTTATTCTTACGAGACTCCTAAACAACCGCCAACAAGTCCAACTTGATAATCTCCCAAAATTCTTGAAAGAACTCAATCGGGAAACCATCAGGGCCAGGAGCTTTCCCCCTCTTCATTTGAAACACAATCCCCTCTAGCTCCTCAATCGAAATATCACTCATAAGATGCTCATTCATCTCCCTAGATACCAAAGAAGGGATACAAGAAAGGACCTGAGCTTCCTCATCAAAACCCCCCTGCAAGTCCTCCCTAAATAATGAAGCAAAACATTGCATAGCTTCACGTGTGATTTCATGAAAAGAAGAAAGAGTTTCACCCCTGTCATTCACCAGAGTAGAAATATAATTACCATGTCTCCTGGCTTTCACTGAGTTGAAGAAAAAAGTAGTATTTTTATCCCCTTCCTGAAGCCACTCAATCTGAGCCTTTTATTTCCAAAAAACTTACTCTCGTAGCTCACACTCTTCCAGTGCTTTCAAAGCCCTAGTCTCTTCCCGCGGCAGGTCCTCAGTCACTCCATTCTCCCTGATCAACCTTGTAATACCATCCAACTCAGCATAGGCAGCAGTCTTAGCATGGAAAATGTTTCCAAAGCATTGTCAATTCCAACGTTTAAGTTGATACTTGACAAATTGAAGTAACTTAGCAAAAGTATACATTGTTGTACCATAAGCAGGTCTACCATACCTCCACCACTCAGCAACATAGTCATGGAGAGAGGAATCATGCAACCACATAAGCTAGAACTTGAAAGAAGGAGACCGAGGCACATGAGCTGAAGAAATAGCCAGCTTGATAGGCCAATGATCTGAGCCCCTCCAATCTAAAATTTTAGAGCTAGAAGACCACAACCCACCAACCCAGTAGAAAGAAACCAGAAAGTGGTCAAGTCATTCCGCAATGCAGTTATTCCCAATCCTCCGATTGTTCCAAGTAAACTGGCCATTAATGGGCTTGATATCAACAAGATTTAAAGCTGAGATGTTATCCTAAAGTAGCAACGTAGAAGGCTCAAGCCTCGCAATACCACCCCGCTTCTCAGCTGACTCAAAAATAGCATTGAAGTCTCCAGCCATAATCCACGGATGGAAAGGAACCATGCTTCGGACAAACTGGATATGGGACCACAAAAGTTGCTTACCCTGAAGTTCAGTAGGCGCATAGATATTGGAGAAGAGAACAGACTCCCCCGTCTCAAAACAAGACACAATCATAGAGATAGAAGAGTGAAAGGACAACCACCAAAGAGGGCGGATATTCTGAGGATTCCATAAACAAGCCACTCCCCCAGCAGACCCTTGAGCACCAATACACTGGCACTCTCCACTCCCCCACAACTTAGGCACTAAACCAAACATACACTCCACTAATAACTTAGTCTCCTATAGGAAAAGAACATCAAGAGATTGACTTCTAACCAAATCACGAACAACTTTTTATCAAGGGCCACTATTCAAGCCCCTTACATTCCAGGATATAACAATCATTTCAAGGGGCTCAAAAAATGAGAATCCAGAGTCTTAACAGACCCTGACTCAACCAAAGTTTCCCCTGTTAATTTAATCTTTTCCAAATCTTTTTTTCTACCAAGCTTGGAAGACTTCTCCCCAGCCCCTTTTTTTGGATCCTTTTGATGAAGACCCAAAAGAGAAGAAGACTTATTATTCTTCACCCCCTCAGTACCTACATTAGAAAGAAGAGGAGATCCATCCTCACCACCCTTCTTCCCTACTATAATAGGAACTGATTCCACCTGGACTTCCATTTGAACATCTGTGTCCATTTGCAAAGCCCTATTATCCTGCAAAACCTGAGTAGCTTCAGAAAGAAGGCCCTCCTGTCCTGTACCCAAAGCACCTTGATCCAGATTCACCAAGCCTGGATTCACTTCCTGCTAGCTGAGATCATCTAAAACTTCAAATCTGTTGAAAGAATCTTCATCCTACCTTTCCTTCAAAGTCCTCTTTTGACCCCGATTCCTGTTTTGAGCCTTGACAGGAACGAAACAATCAACCCCATCCATATCACAAGGAATAGGTTCCTTCCCCTTTTCAACCCTAGGGGGATTGCGGGGAGGCTAAGAAGGCTGGGAATCCATAGGCCTAGCCTTTGGGCATCTCCTCTGCAAATGTCCATATTCATGACAGAGACGACATCGAAAAGGAAGAGTCTCATAGTCCAACTGTTGCACCCAAGAGTAAGGATGAGGATAAAGGTCTCCATTGAAGAGTCTCATAGTCCAACTGTTGCAATTTCTTCCAACTAATCTTTTTTAATTAATAGACATTACATTTTTTATTATTGATATATTTTTAAAATTTTATATTTTCAAAGTACACAAGGGACACATTTAGGATGAGGATAAAGGTTGGTCTATGGATCAGTTGAATGAAATGAAGAAAGTAAGAACAATAGAGGTTTATTAACTACTAGTATGCAGAGTTTGGTAATGAAGAGTTGGTAGATCAGCAACAAAGGGCCACAGGGGAGATTAACTCAGGAGTGGAAATCAACAAGAAGGAAATTCTTATGACTCCAGGACTGGCAGAAGATGAGATGGAGAGATAAAAGCTACAGAATATTATGCATAGATTTTTATAAGACAATAGAAGCTCATATAATTATTTTGACTAAAAAGTTCAATGATGGCAATACCTAAGGAGGAGAAAGATGTTTTTTATTTAGATATTTGAAACTCTAGTATGTACTAATGTTTTGAATTATGAAAGGAAGCTAGGTGTGCAAAAATTGCTTCCTACACTAATCTAATGAGGGGAGGAGAGTGCAAATTCAATGTAATCCTTCCAATTACAGCAACATTAAACATCTAACAGAGATATTGCAGCAATACACATAGAACTAGAAAGAAGACAGAAGAAGAGAGACAAAGATATAACGTGGGGAAAACCCTTATCGGGTGAAAAACCCCACACTCAGAAACCTGCACAATGTATTATCAAAACTGAATATGGTTTACAATACACTTGCAATGCAATCTTCAACAGTCTTCGACACTTGTGTCTGGAGTCAGTCCGGTAGCATAATAGTACCTATCAATCACATACTACATCTCCTCCTCCAAGCACCTGTTTATATAGAATATACAAGGCAAAATTGGTCCTATCTTGGAATGGTCGTCCAACTTGGCGTCATGGCCCAAAACCCACGCCTATGGACACTTGGTCAACATTGTAGAATGTCTGACACTTGTCCACTGCTCCCATTCTAAAGAGGTCACCTATTTCCTAAATGGGCTATGACAGATGCTCTTATGACTCTTACGACTGTCATAGAATCTGTCATAACGGTTACAACTTACAGTTGTAAGAGAATCTGTCATACACAGTCTATAAATAGCATATTCTCTTACAACATGTCATAGTCCACCTTGGGGCACCCAAAGATGCCTTTTTCAAAGATGCTTCATGACACATGTCTTCACCTATCTTACAAGCTTCTATTTATGACTCTTACATGTCATAACTTCATCATAAGAATCCGTCATAACCGTTTCGGTCAAACATTCCCTTACACAACATCCAAGATGCCGACACATGGCAAAATACTCCTACCACAAAGTGGGATGCCTATCTCCTTGTGTGAGGACAAAATTACAAGTTGTCATCTTCCATGTAGGATGACACATCACCGTGCCACATCCCACAAAATGACAATATGGAATTTACAATTAATTTACAACATAGGCAATGATTAAATAAATACAATCATAAATAATGCAAGGAATTACCAAGGTTGAGACACCTTAATTCCCAACATTCTCCCACTTGTCGAACACCTTGTAAGAGCTAATAGAAAAATAGGATTTAACTGCTATAGGCCGAGAGGCCCATAGAGTCTGAACACCATCTGAACTTCTCTATGCCCACTGGCTTTGTCAATGCATCTACAACATTCTTCAAAGTATCTACCTTCTCCAAATTTACCTTCCCATCCTCTACCATGTCTCACATGAAGTGAAACTAAACATCAATATGCTTTGTTCTGGCATGGAAAGTTGGATTCTTCACAAGGCAAATCGCACTCTGACTGTCACAACTGATCGTGATCTAACCTGCATCAACACCAATATTTGAACACAATCTCTTAAGCCAAATGGCTTCCTTAAAAGCATGAGTTGCTTCCATATACTTAGCTTCTGTCATGGACAAAGCAACCACAGGTTGCCGATTACTCATCCAACTAATAGCACCACCAAATAGTGTAAACACATAAGCACTAGTGGATCTCCTACTGTCAATGTCACCTGCCCAATCTGAATCCACAGATATCAACAGAATGCAAAGGTCCTGTAACATTACCATGATAGCATATGGAATAGTCAGAAATACCCCTCAAATATCTGAACACTCGCTTAACTGCATCCCAACGAACCCGTCTAAGATTAGCCATAAATCGACTAAGGACTCCCACTGCTTGGGCAATGTCTGGTCTTGTGTAGACCATAGCATACATCAAACTACCAACAACACTAGCATAAGGTACTCTGCTCATGTCCTCCACCTCACTAGGAGATTTTGGACAATCCTCAATAGACAACTTTGTCCCCAGAGAAATAGGAACACACAATGGTCTACAATCTGCCATGTTGAACCTATCCAACACGGTCTTCACATACTTACTCTGGCTTAACCAAAGTTTTATGTTAGTTCTGTCTCTTCTAATTTCCATTCCTAGAATGTACCTGGCTACCCCTAAATCTTTCATTTCAAATTATGCTGACAACTGAGATTTGAAATCAGAAATCATATCCTTACCCTTCGCAATGAACAACATATCATCAACATATGATTTCTGATTTCAAATCTCAGTTGTCAGCACAATTTGAAATGAAAAACCAAACCTTTCAGGTTGCTTTCTTATCCATGTAGACCTCCTCAAGAGCTGAGGTTGAGGTTCAACTTCTTCATCAGAGCTGTAAGAGCTCTCCTCATCATCAGGTCCAACATTGTCTTTCTGTTTTGTCTTCTCAGGGGTAGCAGGAAACTGAACAACATCCTCTTTCTTTTCTTTTTCTTCTGGCTGTAAAATAGTGGAAGAAGGTGTGAGCTCTCTAAAGATGACACCTCTACTATATAACACTTTTTCAGCCACAAGGTCCCAAAGCTTGTATCCTTTCACACTGACACCATAGCCAATGAAGATACACTTAACAGCCTTGTTCTCCAATTTTGACTACTTCTCCCTAGGCACATGTGCATATGCCTCACAACTAAAAACATGAAGATGTCTTATTGAAGGATTTGTACCAGACCACATCTCCATGGGTGTCTTTCCAACAAGAGCTGATGTAGGAGATCTAATTCTAAGATAGCAAGCAGTGGCAACAGCTTCAGCCCAAAACTTTTGTTCTAGGCCAGGTCCACTAAGCATACTCCTAGCCTTCTCCATCAATGTCTTGTTCATCCTCTCTGCAACTCCATTTTGCTGCGGGGTGTATGGAGTTATCTTATGTCTTTCAATCCCAAGTTCCTTGCAATATTTATCAAATTCTGTAGAATAGAACTCACCACCATTATCAATTCTCAAACACTTAATCTTTTTACCAGTCTAATTTTTAGCAAAGGGCTTAAACTCCTATAACTTACTATAGACTTCAGATTTGCTTCTGAGAAAATAAATCCATGTCCTTCTAATGTAGTCATCTATGAAAGATACAAAATATACAGATTTTGATAACGAAGGAACATTAACAGGACCAAATACATCAGAATGAACAAGGTCCAACACACTAGAAGACTTATGAGAACTCGAATAAAACTGAACACGGTTTTGTTTGCCATATATGCAATGTTCACAAAAGTCAAACTCAAGATTACAATCATCTAACCCCTCAATGAGGTTTTTATTTTTTAGGGTACGCAAACCCTTCTCACCAATGTGGCCAAATCTCTTATGCCATAACATTGTATTTTAAGTAGGAAGCTTAACTTCCAAGGCATGAATACAACCATCGGGACTAGATACAACAGATTTCTTCACTACTCGATCAGATGGTGGGGATGAAGTGATTGTTGTCCTCTTCCTTGAGTCAAAAGAACTATTGTAGTGTGAAATGCATGCCTCCAACTGAAATAGAGTACCTCTCCTAGTACCCTTAGCAAGCACCATAGCTCCTCTAGTCATCTTGCATCCTTCTTTCGAAAAGGCAACCTGCACACCTACATCATTCAACATACTTACAGAAAGCAGGTTTCATGTTAAGCCTAGGATGTGTATAACCCTAGAGATACCCTTCACTCGTCCATCAGGGAATCGAATAGAGACTCTTCCACGACCAACAATCTTCAGATGAGAGTCGTCACCTAGATACACCTTTCCACCATCGAACTCCTCATACTTAGTAAACCAGTCTCGATGCGAGGTCATGTGGAATGATGCACCAGAGTCAATCAGCCACACATCATCAGATGCATGGGTTGCCAGGGCTGCGATGAAGGCATCACCATCATCTTGTGACTTGTCAGAATCTAAATCTGGGCTCTTCTTTTTTTTCTTTTCCTCTTTACATTCCTTTCAGAAATGCCCAGATTTACCACAGTTCCAACAGATAGCCTTGGACTTTCTAGGAGATTTGGATCTCCCACGGGATTTGGATCTACCCTTCTCAACTTTCTTATCCTTCTTTTTCCCTTTCTCCTTGGGTCTTCTATGAAGTGCAAGAGCCTCTTTGGCTGCCTCAGAAGACTTTCTCCACATCTCTTCAGATAACAGTGAAGAAACCACTTCATCCATTTTGAATGTGGATGTAGTGCTTCCGATAGCCATGACAAGGTGATCCCACGAGTCTGGCAAAGAACAAAGCAAGGTCATACAGCGATCCTCCTCCTCCATCTTTACACCAATGGATGTCAATTGTGCCACCAGCATTTTAAAATCATTCATATGTTTTGCAACGGATCCTCTATCCTCCATTCGAAGGGAATACAACTTCTTTCTTAGAAAAAGTTTGTTAACTAGGGATTTGGCTTGATACACATCTCCCAAATTCTTCCAAATCAAGTTTGCAGTAGTCTCCTCATGGACATTTAACATGACAGAATCAACAAGACTAAGTCTTATGAGACCCTTAGCCTTCCGATCCTTGAGATGCCAATCAGCTTGTGACATTGCAGCTAGTTTAGTTCCACTGATAGTTTCCTAGAGGTCTCAATCAACAAGCATGTCTTCCATCTTGAGCTTCCACAACTCAAAATTAGTGCCATTGAATTTCTCCACCTCTATCCTTCCGAATGTGCTTGCCATCTCCTTTCTGCAATAAGATTTAGAATACTCTGCATAGACTCCCACTCAACTTAAGATTAGCTCAAAAAACCCCTACCCAACAGCTAAGACCAAAACTAGCCAGGCTCTGATACCAACTAAAAGGAAGCTAGGTGTGTGGAAATCGTTTCCTACACTAATCTAATGAGGGGAGGAGAGTGCAAATTTAATTTAATCCTTCCAATTATAGAAACATTAAACATCTAACAAAGATATTGCAGCAATACACATAGAACCAGAAAGAAGACAGAAGAAGAGAGACAAAGATATAACGTGGGGAAAACCCTTATCGGGTGAAAAACCCTACACTCAAAAACTTGCACAATGTATTATCAAAACTGAATATGGTTTACAATACACTTACAATGCAATCTTCAATAGTCTTCGACACTCGTGTCTAGAGTCAGTCCGGCAGCATAACAGTACCTATCAATCACATACTACATCTCCTCCTCCAAGCACCTGTTTATATAGAATATACAAGGCAAAATTGGTCCTATCTTGGAATGGGCATCCAACTTGGCCTCATGGCCCAAAACCCATGCCTATGGACACTTGGTCAATATTGTAGAATGTGTCTAACACTTGTCCACAGCTCCCATTCCAAAGAGGTCGCCTATTTCCAAAATGGGCTATGATAGATGCTCTTACGACTCTTACGACCGTCATAGAATCTGTCATAGCGGTTACAACTTACAGCTGTAAGAGAATCTGTCATACACAGGCTATAAATAGCATATTCTCTTACAACATGTCATAGTCCACCTTGGGGTGCCCAAAGATGCCTTTTTCAAAGATGCTTCATGACACATGTCTTCACTTGTCTTACAAGCTTCTATTTCTGACTCTTACATGTCATAACTTCGTCATAGGAATCTGTCATAACTGTTTCGGTCAAACATTCCATTACACAACATCCAAGATGCCGACACATGGCAAAATACTCCTACCACAAAGTGGGATGCCTATCTTCTCATGTGAGGACAAAAATACAAGTTGTCATCTTCCATGTAGGATGACACATCACCGTGCCACATCCCACAAAATGACAATATGGAATTTACAATTAATTTACAACATAGGCAATGAATAAATAAATACAATCATAAATAATGCAAGGAATTACCAAGGTTGAGACACCTTAATTCCCAACAAATTAGACAAAATGGGTAGTATGTAATAGGGGAAATGTGTTTTGGATTGACTCTAGTTGCAAAATTTTTGTTGTGGTTTTCTTGACCACAAAGTTGTAAACTCTCTATTTTTTGAATATATTGGTGCACGATTCTCAATTTGAATATACATGTATTGGATTTATTTATGCCATTTTTTTGTTATATTGTACTTTGTTATTGGAGTTGATCAACCCAATAACTTTGTACATGTCTTCTATCTATAAGTATTATATTTAAAAAGGGGATATTCATGTAGTCATGAATGCATGAATATCATGTTGGAATGTATTGTGACTTACTTTATTAATGACTTACTTATGTGTCTCTAATGTATCTTGAGTATATTATACTTGATAATTCATGACTTCATAGTTTGCGATATGCATGTCAATCACAATCCTTGTGACATTATTCAATCACAAATTTTTTAAATATTAATTTTTTGTGACATATTAAGGTGGCTTGATTTGTGCCCCTTTGCATTCAAAACAGTTTATGACAAATTATCATTCTCTCTAAATAAGTCTTGATATATCACAATATTTGAAACAAATCTAGAGTTTCCTTCTCAACTACAATTATGTTTTGATAAAAGTAACCGGGAAGGGCCCGAACCCATGTACAAAAGCCAAAAAGGCGAGATGAAAAAGTTTTACAAGAAGTAAAACAACAAGAAATGGGAAAAAATAGCAAAGCATATGAAAAGGGCCAGCAGAGCCAACCAAACACAGAAGAACCAGCAACGAGCCAAGCTACTTCTTAGCCATAGATTTCAGGCTATTGATAGCCTATCATTCTCTATTACTTGTCCTCAAAAGTGTTCTCCACCTTGTCCCAATCCTTCATGTCCTGAAACTTGGTCTCCTCATCCTAGGTTGCTTCTATCTCCAAGCTGACCTGCTTGCCTTTACTATTCTTGTTCTTAGCCCTGGTCCTATTGGCCGGGCCAACCATGATCTGATTATGCACATCCTAAGTCGACTTACCTATTCTAACTTCCCCCATGGCCTTACATTTTTCCAGCTCTTCCTTGAGCACATAAAGAGTGGTGGTAGAGTTTTTCACAGTCTCTCTACTAAAGTCCACCAGCTCCACCACATTCTTCTTGAGCTTCTCCTAGTTATATTTTATCATTACAATCTCATCTTTTATCTTTTCCCACTTCTCAAACTTTCTAGCCAAATTCTCCACTTGGTCACACAATTCATCCTTGTTGTCCTTGGGCCAATCTATAGTTTCCAGTTGAGTAATCACTTCAAGGTGCTAAATTTTTCTCTTGGCATGGTGAAGTTGTGCCAATTGCCATTTTAACACCTAATTTTGAAGACCAAGAGCCTGGTAGAGGGTGGCAAACTTCTCCACCAGTTGACTGCAAGAGTTACAATCCTTTTTATTTTCCCCATGCATGTGGACAGGGGTTCCCTAAATATTTTTGGTAGGGGTTTCAAGATCCTTAGGGCTATCATTATGGTTGATATATTGTTCACTAGTTTTCCTTTTTCCCTTGGTAGGGTTGTCTTCCTCTCTAACAGTGGTACCAAGATCAAAGTTGACCCTATCCTTTTGTCCCTCATTTTTACCTCTACCTTTACTATCTCTAGGATGGGAAGCATTAGCCTTCAATGTAGGCTGAATGTTCTCATTTTCTTTAGGGTCCTTCTTACTTCTGAGGAGAGGTTTACTGGGGGGCTCAATATCGACAATCTCAATTTTGGGCTCAGAGTCCGAGGCCACAATATTCCTCCTCCTTAACTTCATGGACACAACTTTCTCCAGAGGGGCCTTAAAATTTTTCTCAAGATCCTTAGTTGAAGAATCTGCCTTGGCCATACCCTTACCTTTTAAGTTAATGACTTTAGCTTGGGGTTCCTTGGAGGGATGCAAGCTAGGGTTATTGGAAGAATCCCCACCACCCTTTTTAGTTCTTTGTTTAGCAGAAATGCCAGAAGTTGAAGCTTCATGATTCTTTCTCAGACTAGACCCCTCTTCCCTCCCTAGGGTTTGACCATAAGTGGCAAACTTACCACCACCAACTTTTTTCCCAGTAATCCCATGGATGTGTTCAATCAACTGGGGGTTGTATATTCTTGGTCTGAAGGCTATAGCAAGGGTTAACGAGAGTTCAAATTTATACAAGGCATAGATGAGGGTCTGGTGCAGGGGAAGGGGCTTCTCACCTAAAAGAACTTTTTGGACCGAGTCCTCTAAGGACGCAAAAATCCAGTAAGGAAAATTAATCTTCATGCCATGGAGGAAGTGATTGAGTAAAGGAAAAAGAACAACATGAAATCTCTTAAACCTTCCATCAAGGGTAACATACCTCATGAGGACTTCGGCGGCCCTCTTCTAGACCCCGAGAAGATCCTCTCTGTTAAACTTGTTTTAAAGTCTACTCACATTTTCCCCATTCTACAAGAACTTCTTCATGTCCTCATTGTAGTTCCCCTTCACCCTCTTCAAGATTCTAGCCCCCTCCATGCTGAGACCCATGACCTTTGCAATCAATTCCTCTGTCACCCTAAAAGATATCCCTCAAATATACACTACCTGGCTTTCCAAGAGTCTGCAAATTCTCTCGAAAGGATTGTGTCAAAACCATTCATGGTTTCTATGTATTGAGTGAAATTACCTCTCTGTAAAATCCCCCAAAGATCCTCATCTTCTTTGAGTTTGTCATGCCCTGTGGGTTTAGTTTGCGTAAGGTCTCCTCCCATATTGCAATCCTCAATGTTGTAGACACTCCTGCAAACTCTAGAATAAACAATGCTAGGAAAATTCCAAATGAAGATGTATCTGTTGTGAGACTCGAAGAGATTGAAGCATATCAGCTTATGATTATTGATAGCCAAGTATTTGTGATGCTTCGTGTGACTAGACCCCTGCTCTGTCAGTCATTCCTTTCATTAATTCAAATTGGTTTCCTCATTTTAGTTTAGATCACTAAACTACTCCGGGACGTCATCTCCAAGTCTCCACTTGATAACATCATTAATTTTACATCTGATATTAGCTAAGGCATTAGCTTTAATATTTCCTTCCCTATAGATGTGAAGAAATTCCACTTTCTCCATGCCTTGTAATTTAATTTTGCATAATTCAATGATGTCCTTAACCATCCAACTAGGGGTAGCCTTCGAAATAAACATGTCTACGACATTCTTAGAGTCCCTTTCCACAATCAAATTTCTGATCCCAAGTTCCTTGGCCATGCAGATACCTTGATAAGCTATGTAAGCCTCAGCAAAGTTGTTAGTTTGAATGCCCAAATTCCCTGCATAAGTTCCCAAAACTTTGCCTTCACTATTTCTTATTAACCACCCCCTCTCGCCTGACCCAGGTTCCCCTTAGAGGCCCCATCAAAGTTGAGTTTGATCCTCTAGGGTCAGGGGGGCACACTTGGTGTTCTTTATTCTAGTTTTCTTGCTTTGGTCGACCAAAGTAAGATTTTCACTCAGCCCCCAATTCTTAGCAATAATACTTTCTAAAGAAGTGGGATTTTAGTTAGGAGCTTTTAGATTTGAGACCTTAACATTTTCAGTGATTTTTTGTTTGATGATCTCTACTGTAATTTTCCACTTCCTCTTTTCCTCCCTAAAGATTCTGTTATTCCTTTCTCCCCAGATTCCCCAGCTAATGTAGAGAAGAGACTTCCACCAAAGTTCTTTGATTAGGGGTTGGTCATAAGGAGAAACCCAACTTTCATTGATCTTCCTGATACTACTCTGCCACATCCATCTTAGGTGGAATTTGCTCATAATTTCCTGTCTAATTTTCTAGGCGTAAACACAGTGAAAAAGCATATGGTCTATACTTTCCTTGGCCTCTTCGCAAAGCACACATCTATTGGCCATTTGGAAGCCACGTTTATGAAGGTTATCCACTGTAAGAATTATGTAGTGATTAGTTATCCACCAGAAAAATTTAACCTTGGGAATAGAATTGTTGTCCTAGATTTGCTTCCAGTTAAATCCTTCCCAAGCTAACTTGTCTAAGTTTTTGTATCCAGACTTAATAGTGTATCTGCCAGCTTTGTCATCCTTAAATATTAGTTGGTCCTCCAGGAATTTCTTGTGGAATGTATGGTTTTTTAGAATACTTAACAAAGTATCCACCACTATGTCCAGCGGGTGATCAAACTCTATCTTGTTAAAGTTCCAAGTCTCCTTACCATATTTTAAGCTCCAATAATTGTAAACTCTCCCTCCCAACTTCACCAGCAGGTGGTTTTTGATAGATGAGCAAATGGGATGATAGTCCAAAGGGGGGAAGGATACCCAGGGATCCTCCCAGAATCTAACTTTGTTACCTTTGCCCACGTTCCAATGAAGACTAGTATAGAGAGTACTTTTAGTCTTAACTATATTATTCCATATGGAAGACCCCTACGGGAGGGATTGGGAGTACATAAGGGTGACTCCACCAACATTGTTAAGATATTTAGACTTCATGATTTTAGTCCAATCATTGTCATCTGACAATAGTCTCTAGCCAACCTTGGCTAGTAAGGCTTTGTTGAGACTACATAGCTTTCTAACCCCTAGCTCTCCTCTGATCTTGGGAGAGCAGACCACATCCCAAGCGACCAAAGAAAGCTTATATTTCTTCTCAATACCGCTCCAAAGGAATCTTCTTTGAATTTGCTATATTCTATCAACAATTAATTTAGGAATTTTGAAGAGGGAAAGAAGATAGACTGGTGTGCTCTGCAATGAGGCTTGAAGAAGTAGTAATTTACCCGTATGACTTAGGAGAGAGCCTTTCTAGGCAACAAGTTTTTTTACATTTTCTCTATCAAGGTGTTCCAGTAGAGTTTTGGAAGCTTCCCCGCAACAAGGGGCATTCCCATGTAAGTGTCAGACATCTCCTTTATCTTGCACCACAAGATATTAGCAATTTGCTTATGTAATCTCTGGGTAGTATTGAAGAAAAAAAAGCCACTTTTCTCAAAGTTGATTTGTTGTCCAGAGCCCGGCGCAAAATTGTTGAGAATGTGCTTCCATTCTCCAGCTTCCTTGAGAGTAGCTTACCCCAGGAGAATAGTGTCATCCACAAACTATTGATGGTAGGAAGGATGCAATTTAGAGGTGGGAGTGAAACCTTTCAGCTTGCCCAACCTAATTTTGTTTTCAATAGTTCTTCCCATAACATCAGTCATTACTATGAACAAGTAAGGGGAGAGAGGATCCCCCTGTCTAAGACCTCTATTAGCCCTAAAGTAACCTTTGGGGGAGCCATTGATCAACACATAATAGGTAGGGTTAGAGTAGCAGATTTTCATCATATTGATGGCTTTCTCCAGGAATCCAAACCTGATTAGGAGTTTTTCAAGGAATTGCCATGATACCATATCATAAGCTTTTGATATGTCTAATTTCAGTATCATGCTTTCTATTTTGCTTTTCACCATAGAGTGGATATTCTCATGCACAATGATGATGGCGTCAGTGATTTGCCTACTCAGGACAAATCCCTTTTGGTTCAGGTGGATGATTTTATCCAATAGAGGTTGAATTCTCATCACAAGTAACTTGGTGAAAATCTTGTAGAGGGTGTTGCAAAGACTGATGGGCCTAAACTCCGTCATTTTGTTTGCTCCTTCCCTCTTAGGTATAAGAACAATAAATGTGTTGTTTATTTCCTTAAGCACTCTACCTCTTTTGAAGAATTCTTTGGCTGCCGTTGTGGTGCTAAATTAGGTGTAAAATGCTAGTGTACACATTTTACGCCATAACACATACACACAAAACTTTGTACATTGTAGGAGATTTCAACATTGACATGTCTACATAGAATAGAAAAAAAACAACTTCTAAATCATATGCAAAACCACAACATGCAATTTTTGTTTTATGAATCACAGTCTCTAACCAAACCAATCACTAACCATGTATGGTCTAATGTACCTACATAAACATCTTGTGTTTATAAACTAGAAGCATTTTGGAGCGATCATTTTGCTACTTTAATAAAGTTTCAGCCCATCCACAATATTGAATCTTCTTTAATATGTCAATAACCATATCTAAAAAATGAAATTGATCTCCTCCACATTTCAAAAATTGAAATCAAATAAATTGTGAGTACAAAATTATATTACTCAATATTGCAAGGAAATGAAGACAATTTCTTTAACTTATGCAAACAAAGACTATGTAATTTGTATTTTCTTATAGTATCAATAGGATTTGAATCCATCGATTTATTGCAAGGGCTTCTTGTTCAGTTGTTTTAGTATTCTAGTATGGGCTACTATCAATATTCCTTGAATGGTAATTCATGTTATACTATATTTTCCATCAACAACTTTGAGTGCATCATAGCATTTGATGCTTTCCCTATTATAATTGTGTTTGCATGTTTCTAGATGATTCATGGATCTTGATATGCAACAAAAAATGGATAGCAACAAAAGATCATAAGAGCTAATGCAAACCGGACATCAACAAACTTCCAAAAGGTAAATGATATTCTTTATTTGCATGCAAACCATACTAATTCAATTTTCTAGCCTCTAACTTATTTTGTTTTAATTCTTGCAGGTCAAAATTAAAAAATCTAAATACAATAACAATTGAAAACTTGAATGCTCACAGAGTTGGAAATATCTTTGAGGGGGATGTCATTGTCATGTACAAAACTAAATTGGATAAAACTTACAAAACTTGTGATGTTACACTTGTAGATTTAACAGATGCAAATGCTGAAATGACAATCACTCTAAACATAACTGGTGATCTTGTCCAACAATATGAAAACAAAATAGTTCCAGGGTTAGCAATATGCATATCAGGATTCCAAATTGTACCCAAAATAGACTATGATTGTGGTGATTGTGGTTACTGTGATTGCATACTCATTCTAAACAACTCATCCACCATGGAAATCATACCACAACTTTTCCAAGATTATAATTTCATACCAAGTACCACTATCAAGCAATTTCCCACAAGCACAAATGACTATGCTAAATGATTTATAGGTGCATTGGTTATTGGCACTAAAAAATAGCTTTCCAATACCTTATTGATGTAAAAGATGCAGGTTCCGAGTTTGACAAAGCACAGGTAAAAATATGCCATCAACTCTTCATTTCAAATTACTTTACAACTTATATTACACGATATATTTATTCAATAAATGAAAAAATGCTAACTTTCTTCACAACCAAAAATAGATACAAATGCATTCGAATTTGGCACACCATTTCTATACAATGGTAGACCAAATTCAACAAAATGAATTTATAGCAATTGTGTTCAAAAACATTGTAAAGCGAATGGATGCAAAGGACAACATGCTTCACACATGTCAATCAACATATATTGGAGATTAAATAATAAAAGAACCCTGGGTCGACTAAACAACTTGTTGCAGTCAACATCTGAGGTAATTGATTCCAAACTCTTGAGTTATAACCTATATTCAATTTTAAAATGATCATAAGACTTTATTACAACCTTTTACATTTCATTACAATATACAAGGTATCTTATAGTAGTGCTTGTGTTTTTATATGCTTTAGATAAATTATTTTTATCAATGGAGTATTTTACTTTATTAATGGATATTGAGACATTTTTTATTATAACAAGAGGGATCAACTTCATTGATGTTGTTTTTTAAGTATATTTCTGTGTGCTGAAACCATACATAATGAATTCATATTCTACGAAATGATTCAATAAATATTGTTTATTATTTCTTGCAAGTTCATGGAACCTTAAAAATAACGAATGCATTTTCCAGTCCTTTCCATGCATTTTGCCCTATATGTGACTTCAGATTTGATGCCTATGGAGCATTGGAAGATCGGACTACCCATTGTATCGAATGCAATAAAAATGTTAACTATATCTACTCCCTTTATATCAAAACCATTCTAACAACTGATACCAAGCAAACAATACATTGTTCTTGTGACAAGTCTATCATTCAAGCATTGATGCTAGACTTACAAACCATCACCTATGAAGAGTACATTGAAGACAAGTCATTAGTCATCTTCATGCTATGAGACTTTGTCGGAGAAGGCTACTTCACATTGAACCAAAATAATGTTGTCATCAATGCAATTTGCACTACAGAATAGTCACTACATCCTATGGATAGGTACAAGTGTGCTCCACTACCTAGTAGTTTATTCAAAGTAACTATCAAACAAATTAATTTGCTCACTAACAATATAATATTTCTTCAAAATAGCTTCGTCTTGTCTATGAGCTCATTGTTTACACGTAATATGCTCATAACCAGCTTTATATGCATCTTGCAAGTACCAAATGGATAATAAAATTACACAACAATGGTTTCCAAAAATGCATCTATAAAGCATCTTGCAAGTACCAAATGGATAATAAAATTACACAACAATGGTTTCCAAAAATGCATCTCTAATTTCCTATCTTAAACTAAGACCTGTTTGTTACATATATTTAATTTTTGTAGAAAGGAATCTAGACATTTATATATGGTATGCAATGGAAATTTTTTTTGCATAGTTTTAGTTTTTTCATATTTGAAAAAATTGTTTTGCAATAGCACTATTTTAGATTTTTTTGGGCTAGGCTAAAAACTGTGGTTGTGGGAAAATTATTATTATTCCAACGAGCAAGCTTGTTTAATGCATTGTTTGTTCAAAATGCATTTTATGCATCCAATGTGTATAGTTTTCATTTTGTTTGTTCTATATTTTATTTCCAGTATCTAAGTTGAAGCAAAAATAAGGTATGTAATGGGAATTTTTCTACATAGTTTTCGTTTTTCATATTAAGGAAAATTATTTTGTTGTGTAACACTATTTTAGATTATTTATGGGTTGCCTTGTGCACACTTCCACATTTTGCATGCATGTCTATCAGCGCTGTTGTAACCACGACATTTGAGAAAAATCTCCTTTCCGTTATGCTTTGATGGATGTCCATACACTGTTTCAAAGCTCCCATTTTGGCAGAGTCTGAAAGTATGATGGAAAAATTAATTAGTCAAGGCCCTCTCTAGTTATTGACTACTTAAACTATGCATTTTTAACCAGAGTGAGATAGACAAGCATGCAAAAAGCAGAAGTGTGCACGAGGCAATTACGAAATTGAATCTTTGAAAATACGCTTCCATGGAATGAAATTGTATTTTTGTTTATTGGAATGGATGATGTTATCCCACATATTAGATAATGGTGTTAAAGTGATGTTTTAACTGATTTAAATGACAAGGTCAGTGTGGTGAGAATATCTCGGCTCTAAGTTATCAATCTGATGGGTATCCTTAATTTTTGTAATTGATACAACACCCCTCCTGACTTGATCATCCACATGAAATTTTGCTCTTTAACATTTGTCATATTACCTAAACATCATTTTTATATACAAACTTACACACGAAGTTTTCTGTATTGTAGGTCTCGCAAATCTCAATGACAGTCTCCCCTTGCCTATGTTTGTGATCCTGCAAAAATCCTTAGTTTGAATTGAATGGGCTCCTTTTTTAGAATCCTTTTAATAAGGAAAAATATTAAGGATTGTGAAGGTAGCAAGGTTTATAATCGTTCAATCATTTAGTAGCATTTTGGTTGAGAAGAGTGCATAATATTGTACGTGATGTCCACATTATGTAAAATTTTAAAGACTGATTTAAAGTTGAGAAGTTCGGTTTTGTGCCTCCTAATTCAAGTTAGACATGGTGTCAACCCTAACATTGTCAAATGAATTAAATTGTTAATGGTAGCCCCACTCTTCCTCTATCATTGATGAATCTTGTGAAGCCACAAGCAACAAGATTTGATAGCCAAAGTCTGTCATCTATTTCTCCCATCAAAACATTCACGAGGTTGATGAAATTTCTCATATTCTTGGTTACAAAGTCAGTCATGAACAATTTTTTTTCTACTTGGGGGTTCCTATTTCCTTCTCCAAATCCAAGGCTTTCCACTAGCAAAAAGATTATCTGCAAAATGAAGGCTAAAATTAACAACTAGTCTAGTTTTTGACTCAATCCTCCTATCAGGGTCCTCATTAACCTAGTTTTGGTTGCCCTACCCATATATCAAATGAGCATCATCAATGCTCCAAAAAGTATCATGCTGAAGATGGAACAACTCCTCCAACGGGAAATTTCATCTTGTAAAATGGGATAGTTTAATCATAAGTAATAAGGAAATAGGCGTTTGATTTTAGAGGCTTGGGTAACATCACACAACTTTAGCAGCCAAACTTCTTTGCCACATGATCACCTCCAAGGACAGATGGTGATCTTCTTTCCTTGCCCAAAAGTACAATTGCCATGTTAAAATGCTCATTGGTTGTTGCACCTACAAGTAGGAAAACTCAATTTTTTTGGAGGAATTTGCAAGCTGCTCTCCCTTTTATCTCTTAGTACATCTTTGTTTTCCTGTAGTGGTAACAAAATTATTTTTTTGGAAGACAAGATCATGGGACAATTTAAGCCCCAGATTTTTGTTCAACTCAAAGAATGGCTTGTTTGCTTCAATTTCTCCTCCCTAAGTCAAATCCTGGACTTCAAAAGCTTCTCTAAAATCAAAGACTGGGTTGATATGGGTCTCGCCTTGAATTTAAAAGAAGACCATTGACTTAAAATCTATTTTGTGTATATCCTGCAATCATTGCAGTCCATGAGATGCTTGGTCAAACAGTGTGCTTGCCTTGTACACTTCTGAAAATATGAATAACCTAGTAATATATAATATTTTACTTAAATGATATAAGAACCTCACACAATGCATTACTATTATCATACTATTAATATACTAGCATTACTATTATCATACTATTAATATACTATTATTAGTTCATCCGTTGGATTCAATTTTTCAATTAATTGAACCAATCATGACAAAGAATTAAAATTTTTGCACAAAAGTTCTATAGTTTAGATTTAATTTTGTGTTATACCTAATCGCAGAGTTCCATATTTTTACATTGGCATATCTGTGAAAAAATATTTGTGATAAATGCAATGATTGAATGCATATATTGAAGCTCTGTTGTAGATGTCAATGAAAGCACATTTGAGCAGTAGTATGAGAACCAGTGGAGATAGCGCTATCTATCTGTGGGCCTGAGAAACACGGTATGTATGTCGGTGCAAACCCATGCTCTGTTTTCTATGATAGTGTTGTTGTCTTTAATTTAGCTAACTTTAGGTGGTGTACGCTTTCAGGGGTTAGTATTTTACCATGGACTTTTACCATAGTATTTTACCATGGATAGTGTTGTTGTCTTTAATTACTGTTTGCCTATTTGGAGGCTTGAGTTGTTTTTCCTTGGCTCATTTGTTTTACTTTGTTGTAATGCACTCACTTGTCGCTTGGTTTTCCAGAAACTTTCAGAAGAGTTATCAGTTTTGACTTGGAAATTACCTTAAATGTATCAGAGCACCTAACTGTATCAACAAAGACAGTGCTTTTCTCTGCAAGCCTCAGATTTCTGGCGGGGTTTTCTCAACCAAAGAAAAAAAGAAGAGAAAACTAACATTTTGGCCTTTCAACAAGCCTTAAATTTGTCACAGTACCCAACTATATGAACAAGCACAACAATGCCTCTAAGGACATCAAGTTTTGAGGTGGGTCTTCGAGAAAACCCTCAGAAAAGTTAGCGGTTTGTCCTTTAAAAGCTTTGAGCACCTTCCTGTATTAACAACCACAGCAAACCTCTAAAGGCCCCAATTTTCCAGTTGGGTATTCCCCAAAAACCTCCTAAAAAAGAAAAACAACTTCCTTTCTAAAAGCAAATTTGGCATCAAAATAGGTATTCATTTAGCACAATTTGAAGCTTTCTTAGCAGTTTTCCTCTAAAATGTAGGCACCGTTTGCTTATTTTTCTGTTAAACTAGCAGAGATATGCTTCAACAATGTAGGAGCTTTTCTAGCTCTGGTTTTGGAAGAATTTTACATAATATCTTGATTCATTTTGTTTGTCTTCTAATTGCAGGTTTCTACTTTGTTTGTTTGGTTAAATTTAGCTCAGATAGTAGTGTCAGCGTAATGTAGTTGTTTCTTAATTTTTTTTTTAGGTTTTTGGAGCAATATTTTGTTTATGATGATTTCTTAAATGCAAACAAAAATCTTCTCTTTTTCATATATTCGTCTAAGTTTATAAGCCACCCTACCTCAAAACCTATGTATCAATCAAGTAAGACTCCCTTGTGAAGAAATTATATTTTTTAAGCGCACCCCTTCAAGTGCATTCAGTGGACTGCTAGAGAACTAATAGCTTATTTAGAATGAACCAAAAAAACTTCAGAGACACTTTCAATTAATTTGTACACAAATTGTACAAACTTCCCAAGGGAGGATAATATTATTCAATCAGCTTTCCTAGAGTCCCATTAAAGTCAATATTATTTAACTGCAGCTAATGATATACTCTGCTAGTTCTTATGTATCCCTAAGTGCATTTTTCCTTGCTGCAACATATCAAAAGAACTTTAAGATCCATGTCCCCCTTGATCTAGGATTTGTTTATTCCTAACGAGCTTAAAAATGATTCTTGGATACCCAAGGGCACATGTTCAGTAAAGAACTATAGAAAAAGCATAGGACATGGCATCTGATACATGCAATCAAGGCATTCCAATCACTGACCCAATACCTCTTTTCATTCAATCAAATCTACATCTTAAAATAATGTTACTCGTCCAACATTCAATACCTGTTTCCTTTTCCAACTTGCAGGTCATTAGCAGGCAGGATACATGATATGACTGCATCCTCTAAAGTATAATCAGCAGCCAGAAGAAGGAAACAATGGCAGCCTCTAAGTATGACCTGCAGCACCTACTAGGAATAATAATGATCTACATTACATAAAAAAAGGAAGCTTAGCAAAAAGACTCCAATTAGTTGCCAATGTTTTTTTGTTGAACATATACCTTTTCCGAAACTCATTAACCTTAATGACAAAAAAGCCAGCCATGAGCAAATATTCTTGTAATCAATAATTGACCTTGCACCAGCTTACAACCACAAGTGGTTGCACAAATGCCTTGCCTTAAAAAATACTTAATAACCATACCCTCCTGTCAACAACAGTTAAAAATTATATGCAGGGACATAATTGAACTATGGTCAAACCAGAGGACAGAAAATAGCAATGAAGCACATCTGTTAATATTTCCTCAAAAATTGAAGTAAATCTTGAAATGTATAGTCATGCAAATGGAAATACTATCTCATGCAGTGGACCACCCAAGCCCTTCCACACAGGCCATGGAAAAATCTCAGACAGCGATAAAGACCAAAAGATTCCCATCCAATTTTCTACCACTTATCACAAACCATGACAAATGCAAAGAAATTAAACAGTACAAAACCCCTTAGGAATTTGACATAGAATATATTTGACTTCATAATATCATACAGTAAATTGCAATGCAACACATCCTTCAATATTTCCTCAAAGGTAAAAACTAAACCTTGAAATGTACACTGATGTAACTAGCACCCCCAAATTCTTCTTCAAAAGCCTTGGCATAACCTCAGAGCTCTTACTCATCACTTGAACTAAAGACCAAAAGATACCTAATCCACATATTGCAAAGACTGTCATCACCAAAATATAAGAACACAAGCTTACAGATGTTGTGATTCAACACACAAACACAGACACGAAAGTTGGATTGCAGATTTGATCCATTATAGCACTTTTTAGTTTGTTCATAAGATGGCATAGCCAACTAAAAAACCCTAACCCTATCTGCCAAAGCTTTCTTCAAAGTGAAAAACCCCTAATGTTTGGCAAAAATGCATCCCACGAGGCTTTCTGCATAAATGCATCTCTGAGGCAGACTGCCAGATGGTATGCATGCAGCGTCGCGTGTCTTATTAAAATTCAAACATTAGCTATAAAGACACCGCTACACGCAGATACCAAGATTTGTCCAAATTTAGGCTGAAGTCTTAAACACTCCTTAATTGTTTAATCTGAACGTGTCAATGTATTCATTTTGTGGCATCTCTACCCCCTCCCAACTATATTTACATTAAAAAATCTGGTGGTCTTTGCCGGCAATGTGACGTGGCAATGAATCAACAATATTCCCCCTTATAATTAACTCTATTGCATATGGCAGCAAAGTGATCACATGCCAAATTTGATAAAAAATCATCCTCAGAATGCGATTATTTTCGGACGCGATTTAATTCGAAGTAATTTAGATCCCAAGATGGTTGATATAGCAAGCAAAGAAAGTTTAGATCAGATTTTATTACGCTGTGCAGTTGGCCATGATGTCTACCATGACAACATAGACCATTGCCTGCTGTACCTATAAACCATTTGTTAATTGTTTTGGTTTTGGAGAGTCGTCGCTCTTTTTTATTTTATATATTTTTATTAATAATTTATATTTTCCCTGTATCTTACGGCTTAAAAAAATTTATAATTATGTAATTGCAACCATCTTTGTTGTCAATATAAGTTACGTTTCTTAACAAAAATATTTCCTTTATTGCACCAAGGGATAAATAAGTCTTCCATTGTTGACGATGCACAAACATATGGGAAATAGATTACAAAACTAGAGAAAATAATGGCAATGGAGTAATACTTATAAGAGCATATTATATTATCACATAGAACAAAGTAACAGTTAGTAAAAGAAAATAAGAGAGATCCAGTCATGAGCAATACTTAAGACAAATAACATAAGACTTTCATAGCACAAACTGATCTTCAGTGTAGTTTTGTCCCAAAGACAGGGTGGTTTCTGCCTATGATCTCATGTCTGCATGCACGTATTTAAGTTATTTTTCTAAGCAATTGGAGTGCATCATGGAAATTTACAATTATGAAAAAAGGATAATATAGAATCTTTCTCTATTTTTCGTGGAAATAAGCGGTCAAAAATACACTATGGGTTGCATATATTTCCTTAGCTCTTTTTTAAAATTTTATTTTAAACTAAGATAATTTATTTTTTTCAGCTACAAAGTAAGATATCTATTTAAAATAAATAGAAAAATAAAATATAACAAATTGAGTAGTGGCTGCTAGCCAAAATAAAATAAACAGCCCCATGTGGACATGTGCTGATAATTCCCTTTCTCTCCAGCCTTAAAGGTGGCATCCAACGACCCATCTTTTATTCCCCTATTACAAACGTTATTGAGTACAACTAGACATCATTGACATCTTTATGTTGGACTAGATACCCATGCTGGAATAAATAGCTGCCATCACTAGCAGTCTAAATTAGGTAGAGTCAATTAATAGGTTTTAAATTAGTGAAAATTAGTTGAGTCCTGTGTTGGATGAACCTCTATGAATTCACTCAAAACTTAGTTCATAATTATGTTGGCAAACTCAGCTTACTGAATAATGACATATTTATAAATATTGAAAAGATGAGATCAATGGGCAATCAAGTGTGTACCTTAGTTCCCCTGTATTCCTGTTTTTATGTGGAACAATGTCATGCCAATGACAATAATTGGCTTTGCCAATGGGGAAAGAGGTTAGAACCCAAAGTTGGAGGATTACTCCTACTAAAAAATGCTCAAAGATGCATGTGTGCTTTGTGGGTCCCTTTGTCTTTGATTATTAACTTGATGTATATCATGAGTTAAAAAATTAAAAATGTCAGAGAAAAATATTACCAATGAAAAATAGTCATCATGGTGATGACTTGAGTATTAAATATACTCCCATTAGTAAAAATCCCACAAATATAAAAATAAAAATATTTATCTTTATTATTTTTAATATTTTATAAAATGGAAGGATTTCCAGCCTTAAATATTTCTATTCAATAATTCTCAATATTCAATGATAGGTAAAAAACCATCATGTAGCCCTGAGCCTTCAAAATTTAGGGGAGCTATTGAAGTTGCTTATATTTTTCTCACAGAGGCATGCATATGCATGTGTACTCTACATAAAAACTAGACTTGCTATTTGCATTGTTGGATTTCAAATTTGGTTTGGCTTTGAGTTTTAAAGGGGCGAATATCCCTTTTATCATAAAGGTGCAATGAACAAACTCGTGCTATTATAATTTATAACAGAGTGTAAGTATTAATTCTTTTCTTTGAAAATATATTGAGTTGCATGCTTGGTAATTTCAGTGCCTAAAGAATATTGTGTAGTGTGAAGAAGTGTGGTTGAAGTTCAAAACGTTTAGATAGATGCTCATCCCTGCTGCCCAATATGAAGAACAATTTTGAGCTTGGAAGAGTTTTAATTTTATTTTATTTGTTATAGTGGTCTGTTCGATAAAATCAACCAAGGTTATGTGGGTGTGGACCCCCAAAAAATTGGTACTGTAAAGTTAAAAACATAAAACTGGAAGCATCAAACTTACAAATTGAAACATAAGATTATCCTGAAACATTGTAAGGCTAAAATCACATATATAATGTCATATTGATACTTGTATAATTTCATTGCATGAGTAAACGTCATTAACTAATAACTAAATAAATATAATCTCCAAAGAGGTTAAGAACTGTTGTTAATACATGTAAATCAAAATTACAAAAGCATGTATTCTCATATGACATAAGGCTTCAACATAAAAATAGTACACGAGTTGTGAATTATCAATTAAGTACGCCAATCTTTGCTTACTGGCTGCAAATATTTGTTGGCTGGGAGTCGGTGGTCTGCAATCTCTATTTTCTGGCTCTTTGTTGGAAAACATTGTTGTGAATAACATGGATGTTGAGAATATGGGTGAAGTCCAGAAAGTAGACTATTAGATTATTTTAGTGTTGTCAATTTACTCTATGTTTGTTGTCTTATTTTTTACTATTTTACTTAATTATCTTTTTTATTTTTTTAATTCGGTGTATGCTTTAATTAGAGTGAAGTACATAGGTGTTGTGGAAAGGACTGGATCCATATTGCACTCGTGTTGTAATGCTCCTGTCAAGGAATTCCAAAGGACAACACTAAACTAGGTCAAATTAAAGGAACAATTTTATTTAACAATACTCTTTACAAGAAGAAAACATTAATAATCGCTACATCATTAATATTTACAACATTGTTTCCCATACTTACATGAGGAAGATTACAATAATTGATACAACGGACGCACAATCCAATATGCAATTACATGCTAGGAAGTCTTCTCAAACAAGAACAAGGATTGGAGTCCACAATGTAATGACCAATCTCCATGCACACAAACATGTAGCAAGAATACCCAATGGAGAAAAGCACCAACCACTCGACCATGTGGAACCCTGAGGTCCACCCCCCGTGCTAGGAGATAACACTAGGTCCCACATCAAACAGGCAACCAGAAAAGTAACGAGCTAACAAAAACAAGGGTTATGCATGGCTCCAACACAACACTATTGACAAAACCAACATCACTTACAACACTTACTTCACTTCCAGAGGCACTCACACAATAGAAAGAGGTAATACAACTAAGGAGTGCTAGACTGCAATAGGGAGGAGTGTCATCACATGGTCCTAGCAAGGGTTGTCCTGGCAGTCTCTCACTAGACCTTGGCCCCCATCTACGGTTGTCCTGGTAACCTCTCACTAGGTCTCAGCCCCATAGGGTGACACATGAGGAACCAACATACTAAGCACACCTCTCCAAAGGCATAAAGCCTTACACAAACTTTACTTCAAATACAGAGAAAAAGTTATTTATTCTAGCAAGATTGATCATCTAGACATAGCACAAGGATATTTTCATAAAATGAGTTCAATACTTTTCATATCTATCTAACCAAGTAATAAAGTCTTGAAACATTTGTCCATTCTTTAAATCATGCTTAAGGACACCAATAAAGAAATAATAAATTCACTTCATGGATACACAAAATCATATATCTAACGAAAAAATTTATCCAACTATCAAAAGTATCTCTATCTGACACAAAGGATATATCTAACCAACAAGAATATTTTTTTTCTAATCTAAGTATTTAGATAAAATCAGGTTAATTTTTAATCAATTCAATCTAATGTTTATTAAGTCTAAACTCTATGAAAAGTAATAGAAAGGTTTAAGTGGGAGAAAATTTTAATAATGACACTAGAGTGATCTTGAACATAATATCATTCTCTATCCGCAGAGATAAAATAAATCTTAAGAACACTAAAAAAAAAATATAAAGATAATAGTAAAGATAATATAATCCTACTAAAAATCATTCACACATACTATTGTTTCTATTAGATCAATTGCACTAAGGATAAATATAGATACGAATTCATCATTATTCTACTACAGTTACAAATTATTTCAATACAAGAAAACATGGACATCTACATCTTTTCAAAAAAACAACTAATAATCTTCTTTATATTTATATACAAAATACATTCTTACTACAAAATAAATTCATTACAAAAGAAAGATTATTTAGATTCCTAAATTCCTTTAAAGATATTACAAATGAATTCATATACTTATTAGATAGAATGTTTCTAAGTAAATAAACATGATAAACTCTTTACATAACAAGATGAATTAAATTAAAAACAAATCTACGAGAATTAATAATAAATTGATTTGATTCTTAAAGAATCGTAGAGGATTTAGTTTCTAAGAAAAGAACATCTCTACTATTAATGAAGAGACATATGCCGAGACATAGAGCTTGTGCTTTGTCCACATAAGTTGCAAAGTTGATAAGAAGCACTGAGAACCACAAAGCCAATCGAAGAGACTTAAGATAATCACTAAAATCATTTAAAGCAAGGATAATTTACTTATAAGGATTTATGTAATGTTCAAACCTAAAATAGTAATATGTTATATTATTGCGCAGTACTAGATCTCTTGGCGGAAATAAAGGAATGATGATTAAGGTAAAATGTTGGCAAATATTTATCGATGATGGAATTGCAATTACCTAGTCAGATATGCGAATTAAACTAAATCCTTAGACATTGTGATAGAAAATCTAAATGTTATGGCTAGTAAAATATGAACTCAGAAGTAAATTGTAGATGTAGATACGATTGCTTCTATTGGACTATTCTATTACTTTCCATGAGTATAACAATAGTCTATTCAGATAGACAAATAAGCACAAAGAGATAGACTTGAAAATATTAGGTAAACATGGGTCAATGAGTGTGAACAGCTTCACTGAATCTCGAAAACAAAGAAACTATAGCTATAAAACCCTAAGTTTCCACCAATCTATCTGTCTATTTGCCCCTTTATTGCGATAACAAAACACATAAATGGATAGTGAATCTTTGACATACATTAGAGAAAAATCTCTGGTCAACCTGAGTGAGAAAGCACAAGAAAGACATTTGAACTATTCAACAAAAATCTAAGTAAATCAACAATTTTGCTAGATATGTACAAAATGGATTTGGCATCTAGAACTTTTGTGCAGATGCAAATGTCAGGTGTAATGCCAATGGATCTTGTTAATTGGCTTGGAAATACTCTAGTATTCATCTATGAGAAAACGAAGACAAGGCACATGAATTGTTTGACAGTATGCCTCAAAGAGATGTCATCAGAAGGTACATGATGATCGCAGGATATGCACAAATAGATATGTTGAAATTATTTGACAGAATGCCTCAATGAGACGTCATCTCATCAAATGCGATGTTAGCAGGATATGCATGAACTGGACTTGTTGAAAAGGCTTTAAAAACTTTTAAGTAAATGCAATTGGAAGGTGTAAATCCAAATGCTAAAACCTTTGCCAGCATTCTCCCTGCATGTGACAGAATGGGAGCTTTGGAACTGGGTATGGACGTCCATCAGAGCATAATGGAAGGTGGTTTTGTCAGATATTATAGTGGAAATGCTCTAGTAGACATGTACGTAAAATGTAGAAGCGTAGACAAGGCACGTGAACTGCTGGCAAAACGCCTCAAAGAAACATGGTCTCATGGCATGCCACAGTTGCAAGATAAGCACAAAATGGATTTGTTGGAAAGGCTTTAGAAACTTTTAAGTAAATTCTATTGACTAGTGTGAAGCTATTTTAAACAACGGGGTTTAACAAACCATATGAAATTACCTATGTTTCACTATGGCGACCGAGAAACAGATCACAAAATATAGTTTTTACAGATATTATAACGTATTTAGGATATGCACCAAAAAGGCATCATCAACAGTTAGATGAGGAGTCAAAAGTCGTAGGATGTCTCCAAGATTCAAGATAATGAAATGCATTAGGCTGCATACCATGAAGTGAAAGAGAATTCGATGGGAAAAGTCTATTTGCTGAGGATTAACAAGCTAAATTCCATACCAAGCTTAGAATGAAAACCTAACAATGGCATAAAAACACAATATAAACAAACCCCAATAAATTTCTTTCATAGAAAAATAAGAACATTATCCAACATAATGTATACAATGCACACATAGATATTCACAATAACTAAGAATATTAGACTGAAATTTTCATACAACCAAACATACCTGGATTTTCACCTCACTACAACAAAAGAGGCAATTAGCACCTAAAATAGTGCCAGAATTTAGTGCATTTGAGTTCATGAATTGGACATTTCTGCAGCCGCAAAACTCGGCGCCAAAATGAGTGTTAACTTTGGCGCCGGATTTAGTGTTGGGTTTAGCGTCGGGTTTAGTACCGGATTTAGCGTTAGATTTTGTTGCTTCTAGTTTAGCTTCTGATTTTGCTTCTGGTTTTGCTTCTAGTTTTGCTTCTTGTGTTGCTTCCAGGTTTGCTTCCGGTTTTGCTTCCAGGTTTGCTTCCAATTTTGCTTCCAATTTTGCTTCCAGTTTTGCTTCCAATTTTGCTTCCGATTTTACTTCCAGTTTTGCTTCCAATTTTTCTTTCGATATAACGTTGCTTGTTGCATCCAATTTTGCTTCCAGTTTTGCTTCCAAGTTTGCTTCCAATTTTGCTTCCACTTTTGCTTCTACTTTTGCTTCTGATTTTGCTTCCAATTTTGCTTCCACTTTTGCTTCCAATTTTGCTTCCGGTTTTGCTTCCGATTTTGCTTTTGATTTTGCTTCCAATTTTGTTTCTGGTTTTGATTCTAGTTTTGCATCTAGTTTTGCTTTCAGTTTTACTTTCAGTTTTGCTTCCATGTTTGCTTCTGGTTTTGCTTCCACTTTTGCTTCCAAATTTGCTTCCGGTTTTGCTTCTAATTTTGCTTCCGATATAACATCGCTTGTTGCTTCCATTTTTGCATCTTTTGTTGCTTCTAATATGGCTTCTATTATTGCATCTTTTATTGCTTCTAAAATTACTTCTTTGTTTGCTACCTGAATTGCTTTTGTTTTTGCTTCCTAGATAATGCCAAGTTTTGCTTCCAAGATTGCTTCTAGTTTGGCTTCCATTGTTGCTTCCTTTTTTGCTTCTAAAAATGCTTCTTGTTTTGCTTACATTTATTAATTTAATATGTTTTATTTCAATTTAATTAGTTAAATATATCATGCCTCTTAAATAACTCATACGATTATAGAGTAAGTAATTTAATTATTTAACTCATATGATTAAATAACAAGATAATTATTATAACATGATCATCATCTATAATTAAAACAAGTGAGTCAAATATCTATAATTTAATTGAATTTAACAACATCCATCCTGAGCAGTAAATTAAAATCATCTTATGTAATAAATATCCATCCAAAAATTATCGACCACTTTCAATATATATAAATTGACAAGTCAATACTAATAAGATCATCATCATATATAACTAAAACAAGTGAAAGTCAAATATGTCAGTAGATCAATAACATGTCAAAATGATACATGTCCAATAGTCGACATAAGTCAAAATGATACATGTACAAATGATATAAGTAAAATGATAAATTATGTAACTCAAAATGATACAAGTCAAGATGATACATGTCCAAATGATATAAGTCAAAATGATACATAAATTTATGATACAACTCATTAATATGGTACTGTAGGCTATGAAAATGATACATATGATAGTAACCATGAAAAGAGGCATCATAACGATATATCAGCAATGATCCATGATGCAGTCTATATGATCATGAATGTCGCTGGCTACTACCAGCAACTACCTCATCATCATCATCATCATCAGCCTCGGTGTCTTCTGTATATGCGTCATCATCATCCTCTGCCATGTGCTCTGTACCAGAACCAACATAATCTAGATCTATATCATGAGGATCATTGTAACATCCAAATCCGAAATGGCAAGAAGTAACTAAGTTTTCACAACGGTAATTCTTTTTTTTACAAGGTAATCAAATACAAAAGTAACTCATCTATAATCCAATACAACATTTTTTATTTTATCATAACATGATCTCATTTTCATAAAACTGAAAGAAATGATATACATAAAATACTTTGTTTTCTAACAAATGAAATTTTCTTGAAACAACAAATATTGGAAACATACCATTATCATGCATCTCGATTGTCAACCCATCACGTTCAAGACTCGGCAATTCCTCAGTATTTGGAAGAGAAAGTATCTTCAAGGAGCTTAACCTCCAACCACAGACCGTCGGTCTCCCGCACTCCTTCCTAACCGGAAGTGGCCCTACCCTACTCAAGAGGATAGACTTAGGATAACCATCAGTGTTTGCCATCTGAGCTCTGGTGTTGTAACCTACGTGTCTTGTTATCGTACAGATCCCTAGATACCCTCTAGTCATGCACGACACTCCACAAGAAACGCCATCCAGTTACGGTGAACGTTCGATGCACTTGAGGATAGTACACCACCTTGGCCAAAGGGTTTGTATTTTATTAGCGTTCTAAAAATGCATGAACTTGGTTCACCCACCCTACTCGACTTGAACTGGTCGAAATCCTACAGTTTCTCAATTTGCTTAATTTGAACTAAATGACGACCTTGATAACCTCAAGGATTTAGGATTTCCTCCTGTAGTAGCGCATGGCGCAACATTTACTCTAATCCTGAGTTCATAGTTTCAAAACCCATTTTCATGTAAAAACATTATTTATAAGCGCCCACTCCTAAGTGGTTTCATAATTGTTTACTCGGTTCCCATGTTTACACAACACACTCAAGTACGTTAAACATATTTCCGTTATCCCAGATTTTAGGGGTTATAGACTCTTAAGGGCTATAAAATGAAACTAGAGTCATCGCATGCAACGTATTCTAGATTCCACATGTGGGTTTTCCACTCTACATGCTCATTACAAAACCATGCCGATTTTTCGACACAAGTACATTAACTCCTACTTCCCTTTTTAAGTCAATTTATTTCGCAAGAGTTAATGAGGTGAAAATTGTAAAATAAAATAATAGAAAGATTTGAAGTCTTTCTTTCGACTTTAGAGATGACCAATGCACGGTCAACCTCTATCAAAAGATAAAAGACGAAAACGACTCAAACTGGTTGTAGCTACAACTTCCGCTATCAATCACATTAACGTCTACGTCCAACAAGTTTTGAATCTGCGGTTTAAACTCCTACACAGCATGCACGTGGAGCAACGTGTTAACTCGCTGTGGAGTTATTGTTCAAGGAAGGTAAATTACATCTTGCATTATGATGAGTTCGTTCCTAAATGCATATACGTTAGAGAGCTGCGTTCTTTTAGTTTACATTGTCATTCATGACAAGAAACGCTACAGTTTTCGAGTTCAAAAATACTAACAACAGCAATGAAAGCTATTTCTGAGTTTTTTTTTTTAATATAATAACACAGCTACGATACCATTTCAGGGTTAGACCTCACTCGGTAATCAAAAACTCTCTTTATCTCACTCTTACTCAACGACAATCCACTCCAATCTATTCTCTTCTCAGCCGATTACTACTCAAATCAGAGATAAGCTCCACAGTTTTCTTCTCTGCCCATCTCTTCTCAAGAGGATGACAGACTCCTACTGTATTCTCGTCTCTCTTCCTACTCTCCCCGACTCTCTTTCAGATTTCCTTCTATCTCCACACAATAACAGCCTCCCTCTCACTATCTTCCTCTCTGTTATTTTTTTTTTTTTTTACTCAGAAGCTCCTCATACCTCAGAAAACGTGATCACTCTCCTTAAACATAGTGACCCACTCCACAAACTCTCTCCTCCTTTTTCTCCACGTCGCCGTCTTTTCTTACTCGCCCCCTCGCCACTACAAACTACCTCCCTGACTCTCTAACTCTCACCTCGCAACTTCTTAACTGTCCCCGATCTCTTCTTACCTCCCGTTTTCTTTCTGCTGAGTAATTCTTCTTACCTCCCGCCTCAGAAACACACTACTTCCCTTATGCCGTCACCACTATTCCTTCTAACAACCTCCTCCTCTAACAACAACAACCGCCGTTTATTCTTCTTCCTTCGCAGTTCTCTTTCCTCACAAACCCACCAACGAGTATTTTACTCACATGAAACTCTCATTTACCACGTTCCCCCGACTCCTACTGACCACGAAGAAGGTTTTAACTACTTTCCACGATGCAGAAGTAGAGGAAACACGTTCCTCTCAGCTGTTCTTTCCTGCTCAACTCCGCGGTTTCTTCTTCTTTCACTCAACAACATCCCAAGTCTCTCCACCTTCCTAGATGATGGAGTTCCAACATTTATTATCGGTTACTCTCCTTCACAATCGCCTCTCACAGCTTCAACCCTCACTCCACGACGGACAAAGCCCCTCGACTGAGGTTAGTTAGCTTTTCACTCAACAGCACGCCAATGATTTCGCTGTTTCAATGATGGGACAGCATCGGCAATAAATCCAACAGTTTAAACTTCTATCACAAATGCTAAACTCTCTCTCTCTAACCCACGGTGAAGGAAATCAAGGCATTACAACTAGCGAAACATGCCTAAGCCCAAGGTGGTCGACATAACTAAATATAACCGACTTCAATACTTATTACGACCATAAGAAAGATTCAGTTCCTTCGGTAATGAGGCTTGCCAAGGACATAACAACCCGTCCTTACTAGGACAAAAAGGCATCAACCTTCCTAAAACCAACTTAATATTGAATTGAGGAGTTAACACTTGCCACGGCGACGGTTACGAAATGATTTGAGCTTCATTGGGGTCGAGAAGGAAAGAGAGGCAAAGACCATTTTACTAAGAAACTTAAGGTCAGATTGATAACAACTCGCGGTCAAAATTGGAAGAAGAGACTCACTTTTAAACGACGACTAAAATAAATGATTTCACACTATGGCTTCAAATCGGCATTCGTCGATCTACCAGAATAGATCAAATTCACGAGTTCGACGCGTTTTACGTCAATCGCAACGGATTGATCGTAACGCAAACAAGTTCTTACTACGTTAAACGCACAAAGCCAACTTCTCGCGTCTTTCGACTACGAGACAAGATTTACAATTTCGCCACAAGATGGCTCATTAAATACTTAAAAATGTAACTATCAAATGCCTAACCAAGTCGACTTGCTATTATGGACTTACGACGCCATCGACGACTCCAAGATTCTACAAGACGACTTTCGACTAGGAAGTTATACTTAATCCTTTGACGTCGACATCAAATTTACTACCCAAACCGACAAACAAGACTTACTTGTTGGTTCCCAGGTTTATCTATCTGTTTGGCGATCTCGGTGACAAACACCTTTGGTTAGTTTCCAGAGTCTATACTCTCTCTTGAAGATACTTTCTCTTCCATCAAACATGGTCCACCTGTTCCTGCATCGACAAACTTGCATACAGTTTTGTGGTCAAAGCATCTTATGATCCAAATATAATATATTCTAACATCATTGCATTTATAATAAAGACATTTAGTCTACATATCACCTTGATCGTAATCAATAGATTCCGCAATTTCATATAACAACTTTGTAAGATAAATTGTCAGTTTTCATGTCGTTCTCAACATAGTAATTTACTGAAATTTGCAAGAAAGTAAATAGCATAATTGTTTTCAAAAAAAGAGGGATGTAACATATCCTTCCCCTTTAAAAATCATCATCCCCGATGATTAAGTTTATCAAGCAAAAACTTAAACTTAAAACAAACTTTCTATAATGCAACATTAATGTCTTTAAAAAGTTTTGGAAATCTTTGATAAATGTCTTTGTAGTCTTCCCAAGTGGCGCTATCCTTGCCATATTGGTCCCACTATATTTTGCATTACAAAACTTCTCGATTACGTAAACGAAGTTTACGCATTTCGAGCACCTTGAGTGGCTCGATCACAACCACCCCGAGTTCTTGCATCTGTAAGGAATTCCAGTTAAGGATATGGTTATTACCTACAAAATATTTCTTTAAATATGAAACATGAAAAACATTATGCATCTTAGACAAGGCTGGAGGTAGAGCAACTTTGTAGGCAACCGGATTGATAATCTCAAGAACTTCGAAAGGTCCGACATAACGAGGAGCCAACTTCGAAGATTTACCAAACTTTATAGAACTCTTTTGGGGTTTCACCCGCAAAAGCACCTTCTCACCAACAGAGAAGTGTCTAGGCACTCGCTTGCGATCTGCATAACTCTTTTGCCTGTCATTGGCTTCTGCCAATCTCTTCCTAATCACTTTAACTTTTTCTTCCATATCAGCAAGCATTTCAGGTCCAATGCTTATCCTATCTTCCAGCTTATCCCAGCTTATAGGAGTTCGGCATTTCCTTCCATATAATGCTTCAAATGGCGCCATCTTAATGGCAGAATGATAGGAGTTGTTATAAGCAAATTCGACAAGAGGTAGATATTCCTCCCATCTGTATTGCTGATCCATGCAATACATTCTCAAAAGGTCTTCTAATACCTGGTTCACTCTTTCTGTCTGACCATCAGTTTCGGGATGATAAGCAGTACTTACATTCAGTTTAGTCCCTAATGCAGAAAATAAGGTTTGCCAAAACTGTGAAGTTATCCGAGCATCTCTATCAGATATTATCTTTTCAGGTACCCCATGCAACCTAAAAATTTCTTGCACAAATTTTTGAGCCAAAAGATGTGCTCCATCTGTCAAATTTCCCGGTATGAAGTGTGCAACCTTGGTTAGTTTATCCACAACAACCAATATTGCATCATGCCTATTCTTAGACATGGGCAACCCCTGGACAAAATCCATACTAATAACTTGCCATTCCATTCCGGAATATCGTGTGGGTACAACAACCCAGCAGGATGTTGGTGTTCTGCCTTCACTCTCTGACACTCCAAACAACTAGCTACAAACTTTGCAGCATCGCTTTTCATTCCCTTCCAGAAATATAACTGCTTGACATCATCTAACAGTTTTGTTACACCAGGGTGTCCAGAGTAAGGAGCATAGTGAACTTCCTTCCACACAAGGTTTCTAAGTTCCTCTGAATCAGGGACATAAATTCTTCCCTTGAATCTCAGCAATCCATCAGATTCAAAACTGAATCCGTCATATCTTGGGTCCTTAGGGTTTAGGTGCAGAGCCTGTTTCACTTGTTCATAATACTCATCCCCAGATAAGTTTTGCAATACTAAATCTTTAAAGTTAGCATGTATGGAGATTATAGAGGCTATATGCCTTCTTCTGCTTAAGGCATCTGCTACTCGGTTTTCCTTGCCCTTGATATAAGAAATTTCAAAGTCATAATCTGATATTAGTTCCAGCCATCTCCTTTGCCTTGCATTGAGATTAGGTTGTGTGAATATGTAGCGAAGGCTTTGGTGATCAGATTTTAAAATAAAAGACCTTCCCAACAAGTAATGTCGCCTCATCTGAAGGGCGTGAACCACTGCTGCCATCTCAAGGTCATGAGGAGCGTAGTTCTGCTCATAATTTTTCAGCTTCCTTGACTCATAGGCTACTACTCTACCATCTTGCATAAGTACGCCTCCCAATCCTTCCCCCGAGGCATCAGTGATAACCTCAAACTCTCCCTCAGGGTCAGGAACTTTCAGAATTGGAGCGGTTGTTAATTTTTCTTTCAACAAATCAAAAGCCTTTTGACAATCATCCGTCCACACAAACCTTTTTCCTTTCCTCTGCAAAGAGGTAATAGGACTAGCAATGCTTGAGAAATTCAACACGAATTTCCTGTAATACCCTGCCAAACCCATGAAACTTCATACCTCTGACACATTGGTAGGTTCAGGCCATTCCATAATAGCTTTTATTTTGGCCGAATCAACTGATATCCCATCGGCTGATATTATGTGCCCTAAATATTGTACCTCTTTCTGAAAGAAAGTGCACTTGGAGAGTTTCGCATACAGCTTATGTTCTCTTAATCGTTGCAACACTATTTGAAGATGTCGTGCATGCTCCTCTTCATCCTTGGAATAGATCAGAATATCATCAATGAAGACTAGTACAAACTTATCGAGACAATCTTTGAATACACTATTCATGAGATTCATGAAAGCAGCAGGTGCGTTGGTCAATCCAAACGGTAACACCGTGAACTCATAATGACCATACCTCGTTCTAAAAGCTGTTTTGGGAATGTCTTCATCTTTCAACCTTAACTGATGGTATCCAGATCTCAAATCTATCTTGGAAAAGACCGATGCGCCGCGCATTTGGTCAAATAGATCATCAATTCGTGGCAAAGGGTACTTGTTCTTTATAGTTGCCTTGTTAAGCATCCTATAGTCTATACACAGCCTGAGAGTTCCATCTTTCTTTTTGACAAAGATAACCGGGGCTCCCCACGGTGATACACTTGGCCTAATCAAATTTTTAGACAAAAGCTCCTGCAACTGAGCTTTTAATTCCATAAGTTCAGTGGTAGTCATACGATACGGAGCTTTAGAGATTGGCTCCAATCCTGGTTTAATATCTATACCAAAATCAAATGTTCTCTTCGGAGGCAAGCCAGGTAACTCCTCGGGAAATACGTCTCTGAAGTTGCACAGAAATGGATATCTTTCCTCAAAAGATTGCTTCTTCGAGGTTTCCTCTACTAGGTCCATCTTAACTGCAAAAAGTTGACACCCCTTTCACCTAGCCCGCTTTAGTTGTTTTGATGAAATGGATCTAACCTTAATTTCCCTCTGTATTCCTTGGAGATTTATAGTTTTGCCCATCTCATCCAGACACTCGATGGTTTTATGAAAACAATCTACTTTGGCTCGATGTTTCCACAACCAGCTCATTCCTAGGATGACATCGTAGGACCCTAAAGGCGCTACGCACAAGTTTGCCTCAGTGGTGAAGTCAGAAACATCAATCCTAGCTTCGAACAAACATTGCTCTACCTGAGCCTTTGAATTATTTGCATACTCTACTGTCCAAGGTTTTGACATAAAGCCAACTTTTCTAGAAAATTTACTTAGAACTCTAGGTGACACAAAATTTTCTGTTGCACCAGTATCAAATAGAATAGAAACAGGAACTCCAAATAAGGTACCTGTCATCTCAATAGGAGTGATTTGATACTCTGCTTGCCGATTGTCAAGAGCGGCATGGATCCTTTGTTGAAAGGCTTCTTGTTGTGAAGGAAGCTCCGTGTTCCTAGGCTTCCCATTCGGCTTCTTGTTGGGGCAACGGTTGGCATAATGATCTCCTCCACAAGAGAAACATCCTCCTAAAGGTCCTCGTTTCTCAGATGGCCTACTTGCAGAATCACCATTCTTCTTAAAATTTGCATTTCTCTTAAAATCTTCGCCTCTGCGCTCATTACCAAATCCTCCTTGATTCTTTCGATTTCCCTTATCAAACCTCCTGTTTCCAAATCCCTTATCGTTTTTCCTTTTAAAAGACTGATCATTGTAGTTCTTATCAAACTTCTTGCGTTTCTTGTCACGATAAGCGAAGATAGACTTAATCTTCTGCTCTTGTTTTATTGCCTTTTCATAAACTTGATCCATTGTGCTTGGACCATGTACCTCCACCTCACCACCGATCTGAGGATTGAGTCCCATGATGAACTTTCTAATTCGGAACCTTTCGTCCTTTTGGTATTGGGGAACATACTTCAGCAGTCTAGTGAATTTTTCTGCGTACTCCACCACAGATAGTTCACCTTGCCTGAGGTTTTGAAAATCCGTTAACTTCTGATCAAAATACAACTGAGGTAACCACCATTTTCGGAATAGTTCCATGAACTCATCCCATGTCACCTTCAAGGGACTTAATTCCAACTCCATTTTCTTATTCATCCACCAAGTGGACACTTCCCCAGACAGCTGATAGGCTCCCCACACGGCTTTAGTAATCTCAGAGTAGTTCCTGATCTCAAAATATTTCTCCATTTCAGTCAACCATGCTTCAGCTGCATCTCCAGTTTTCGTTCCATCGAACTTTGGAGGGTTAACCTTCTTCATATCCTTAGATAACTCTAAGGCAAGTTTATCCTTGGTTCTTCTTTGGGCTTCACTGTCATCAGGATGTTCACTTGACGTGCCATTTTCCCAATGCTTACTCTTGCTTGTGTAGTGTGAGTTCTCGTTTCCATCCTCTGTGTTACCAGTTTCGTCTATTTTCTTCTCTAGTTTGTTCAACCTTTCCTTAGTTTCATTGAGCATGTTGAGGATCCTATCCAACTTGTCAGTGGAGTTTTCCCGAGAGTTATGACCTTCCCGATCCTCCCCCTCGTTAAACCCTGATTGGTCCATGCTAGTTTATTCTCACACCTGTTTAAACATATACTAATCAGTTTTACGCTTATTAAATTAAACACCAACAAAAGAACACAACATTTGATCATATTCATCATTGTTCTCAAACCAAAATTTTGTCTTTATTCAATTTGCAAAATTGTTTCTACATCATTAGAGATAGACAAATCTCATGTTTCTACATAGTGTTATCTAGTGGAGTGTAACCTTCGGATTCATTGTCCGACACATAATCACGAGGTGTATACCCCTCGGACTCACTATTAGAAGATAGCTCAATAATCTCAGCTCTAGGCACTACACGTGGATCTCTAGTGATCATGGGTATAGTACTAGGTACAATCTCAGGTACACTAACAGGTACACTATCAGTTTCAATCCAGGAGCAACGGTCGATCATGGTTCGAACCGCCATCTCTGCTCCCTCTAGGAGTTCTCTCCTAACTCGCTTAAGTCGTGACATTGCATTGGCTAAGGTTTCCACATCATCAAGCCAAATGTCATTCTCATCATTGGTTTTCTCTATGGTCTTGACCATCGCAAGTTGTTTCTGCTTAGCTTGCAGATAACGCTTCTTACCCGCGAAGGATTTTCTTGCGGTTCTCTTGGTGTATGCCATCCTGGCACAATAAACCAAATCATTAGCTACCCGCATAATGATGATTTCCTAATCAGGTTAGTGGACTCATCAGCCCTAGTGTTGAACCTGGTTAGCTCTGATACCATATGTAACATCCAAATCCGAAATGGTAAGAAGTAACTAAGTTTTCACAACGGTAATTTTTTTTTTTACAAGGTAATCAAATACAAAAGTAACTCATCTATAATCCAATACAACATTTTTCATTTTATCATAACATGATCTCATTTTCATAAAACTGAAAGAAATGATATACATAAAATACTTTGTTTTCTAACAAATGAAATTTTCTTGAAACAACAAATATTGGAAACATACCATTATCATGCATCTCGATTGTCAACCCATCACGTTCAAGACTCGGCAATTCCTCAGTATTTGGAAGAGAAAGTATCTTCAAGGAGCTTAACCTTCAACCACAGACCGTCAGTCTCCCACACTCCTTCCTAACCGGAAGTGGCCCTACCCTACTCAAGAGGATAGACTTAGGATAACCATCGGTGTTTGCCATCTGAGCTCTGGTGCTGTAACCTACGTGTCTTGTTATCGTACAGATCCTTAGATACCCTCTAGTCATGCACGACACTCCACAAGAAATGCCATCCAGTTACGGTGAACATTCGATGCACTTGAGGATAGTACACCACCTTGGCCAAAGGGTTTGTATTTTATTAGCATTCTAAAAATGCATGAACTTGGTTCACCCACCCTACTCGACTTGAACTGGTCGAAATCCTACAGTTTCTCAATTTGCTTAATTTGAACTAATTGACGACCTTGATAACCTCAAGGATTTAGGATTTCCTCCTGTAGTAGCGCATGGCGCAACATTTACTCTAATCCTGAGTTCATAGTTTCAAAACCCATTTTCATGTAAAAACATTGTTTATAAGCGCCCACTCCTAAGTGGTTTCATAATCGTTTACTCGATTCCCATGTTTACACAACACACTCAAGTACGTTAAACATATTTCCGTTATCCCAGAATTTAGGGGTTCTAGACTCTTAAGGGCTATAAAACAAAACTAGAGTCGTCGCATGCAACGTATTCTAGATTCCACATGCGGGTTTTCCACTCTACATGCTCGTTACAAAACCATGCCGGTTTTTCGACACAAGTACATTAACTCCTACTTCCCTTTTTAAGTCAATTTATTTCGCAAGAGTTAATGAGGTGAAAATTGTAAAATAAAATAATAGAAAGATTTGAAGTCTTTCTTTCGACTTTAGAGATGACCAATGCACGGTCAACCTCTATCAAAAGATAAAAGACGAAAATGACTCAAACTGGTTGTAGCTACAACTTCCGCTATCAATCACATTAACGTCTACGTCAAACAAGTTTTGAATCTGCGGTTTAAACTCCTACACAGCATGCATGTGGAGCAATGTGTTAACTCGCTGTGGAGTTATTGTTCAAGGAAGGTAAATTACATCTTGCATTATGATGAGTTCGTTCCTAAATGCATATATGTTAGAGAGCTACGTTCTTTTAGTTTACATTGTCATTCATGACAAGAAACGCTACAGTTTCCAAGTTCAAAAATACTAACAACAGCAATGAAAGCTATTTCTGAGTTTTTTTTTTAATATAATAACACAGCTACGATACCATTTCAGGGTTAGACCTCACTCGGTAATCAAAAACTCTCTTTATCTCACTCTTACTCAACGACAATCCACTCCAATCTATTCTCTTCTCAGCCGATTACTACTCAAATCAGAGATAAGCTCCACAGTTTTCTTCTCTGCCCATCTCTTCTCAAGAGGATGACAGACTCCTACTGTATTCTCGTCTCTCTTCCTACTCTCCCCGACTCTCTTTCAGATTTCCTTCTATCTCCACACAATAACAGCCTCCCTCTCACTATCTTCCTCTCTGTTGTTTTTTTTTTTTTACTCAGAAGCTCCTCATACCTCAAAAAACGCGATCACTCTCCTTAAACAATATGACCCACTCCACAAACTCTCTCCTCCTTTTTCTCCACGTCACCGTCTTTTCTTACTCGCCCCCTCGCCACTACAAACTACCTCCCCGACTCTCTAACTCTCACCTCGCAACTTCTTAACTGTCCCCGATCTCTTCTTACCTCCTGTTTTCTTTCTGCTGAGTAATTCTTCTTACCTCTCACCTCAGAAACACACTACTTCCCTTATGCCGTCACCACTATTCCTTCTAACAACCTCCTCCTCTAACAACAACAACCGTCATTTATTCTTCTTCCTTCGCAGTTCTCTTTCCTCACAAACCCACCAACGAGTATTTTACTCACATGAAACTCTCATTTACCACGTTCCCCTGACTCCTACTGACCACAAAGAAGGTTTTAACTACTTTCCACGATGCAGAAGTAGAGGAAACACGTTCCTCTCAGCTGTTCTTTCCTGCTCAACTCCGCGGTTTCTTCTTCTTTCACTCAACAACATCCCAAGTCTCTCCACCTTCCTAGATGATGGAGTTCCAACATTTATTATCGGTTACTCTCCTTCACAACCGCCTCTCACGGCTTCAACCCTCACTCCACGACGGACAAAGCCCCTCAACTGAGGTTAGTTAGCTTTTCACTCAACAGCACGCCAATGATTTCGCTGTTTCAATGATGGGACAGCATCGGCAATAAATCCAACAGTTTAAACTTCTATCACAAACGCTAAACTCTCTCTCTCTAACCCACGGTGAAGGAAATCAAGGCATTACAACTAGCGAAACATGCCTAAGCCCAAGGTGGTCGACATAACTAAATATAACCGACTTCAATACTTATTACGACCATAAGAAAGATTCAGTTCCTTCGGTAATGAGGCTTGCCAAGGACATAACAACCCGTCCTTACTAGGACAAAAAGGCATCAACCTTCCTAAAACCAACTTAATATTGAATTGAGGAGTTAACACTTGCCACGGCAACGGTTACGAAATGATTTGAGCTTCGTTGGGGTCGAGAAGGAAAGAGAGGCAAAGACCATTTTACTAAGAAACTCAAGGTCAGATTGATAACAACTCGCGGTCAAAATTGGAAGAGACTCACTTTTAAACGATGACTAAAATAAATGATTTCACACTATGGCTTCAAATCGGCATTCGTCGATCTACCAGAATAGATCAAATTCACGAGTTCGACGCGTTTTACGTCAATTGCAACGGATTGATCGTAACGCAAACAAGTTCTTACTACGTTAAACGCACAAAGCCAACTTCTCGCGTCTTTCGACTACGAGACAAGATTTACAATTTCGCCACAAGATGGCTCATTAAATACTTAAAAATGTAACTATCAAATGCCTAACCAAGTCGACTTGCTAGTATGGACTTACGACGCCATCGACGACTCCAAGATTCTACAAGACGACTTTCGACTAGGAAGTTATACTTAATCCTTTGACGTCGACATCAAATTTACTACCCAAACCGACAAACAAGACTTACTTGTTGGTTCCCAGGTTTATCTATCTGTTTGGCGATCTCAGTGACAAACACCTTTGGTTAGTTTCCAGAGTCTATACTCTCTCTCGAAGATACTTTCTCTTCCGTCAAACACGGTCCACCTATTCCTGCATTGACAAACTTGCATACAGTTTTGTGGTCAAAGCATCTTATGATCCAAATATAATATATTCTAACATCATTGCATTTATAATAAAGACATTTAGTCTACATATCACCTTGATCGTAATCAATAGATTCCGCAATTTCATATAACAACTTTGTAAGATAAATTGTCAGTTTTCATGTCGTTCTCAACATAGTAATTTACTGAAATTTGCAAGAAAGTAAATAGCATAATTGTTTTCAAAAAAAGAGGGATGTAACAATCATCTTGATCTTCTAGAAGACTCGTGTTCTGCCAAAAAATATTTAAAATAAAAAGTTATTATTTATTTCATGCAATAATTTGTTTTTCTATTATATATCTAATATTACAACATATGAAATGAAACCATAATCATATTACATCATATCAAAGTGCACATACCATAATAAAATTTCAAAAAAGTTACAGTTAATATGTCATTCCAATGATGTAAAACATGCAACAATTCTAATAAACGTTAGTAAAGATCATAAAAAAAATTGTTATACAATTTAACTATCAACTATAAATTCTATTACATAACCTTAAGTGCCACAAATTGCTTGGTCCATGTATGTTATTTTTCACTATTAATCGAATAACCTACATTAGACAGAAACATTAAAGGGTTTTTAAGTAGCAGTTGATTAAATTCTCTTATGTATGTCATTAAGGAATGCACAGTTTTTTTTTCAATAATTTCTTTTTCACTATTTATCTAATAACCTACATTAGACAGAAACATTATTCTCTTATGTATGTCATTAAGGAATGCACAGTTTTTTTTTGAATAATTATTTATCTTAAGGTTCATGAGTAACCTTAAGATAAAGGTCTATTTTGTTTGAAAAAAAATGAAGTTAGCAATATGTTATCCAACCGATTTTAGAAAGAAAAAATGTTAGCCCTATTCCCGCTCATGGGTCTTCAATGTGAGCGGGAATAGGGCAAATTTGGGGATTTAGAAAGAAAGATAAAGTTTAGGGTGTCTTCAAGATAGCCAGCACAGGCAAGGAGGTCAACCATGCACACATAATGATCAACTGTAGGTGTAATGCAATAAGGGTTACAAATGTGATTGAAGTATGTACAACTCTCATCCACTAAACCTGCATGGCTGCATGCACCTAGAATACAAGCAAAGCTTACAATGTTAGGATATGTTCCAGAGTGCTTAATTAATTCAAATATTTTGAGAGTGTCCTTGTAAAATCCATTTTTTGCATATCCTGCAATCATTGCATTCCATGAGATGACATCTCTTTGAGGAATTATGTCAAGCAATTCATGTTTTTTGTCTATGATTCCATATTTTGTACATATCTTGCAATCCTTGTAGTCCATGAGATCACATTTCTTTGAGGCCTTCTGTCAAACAGTTCACGTGCCTTGTCTATACTTCCACATTTTGCATACATGTCTAACAAGGTAGTTGTAACTACAACATTTGATAAAATTCCTCTATCCTTTATGTATTGATGGATGTCCATACCCTATTCCAAAGCTCCCATTTTGACACAGGCAGGGAGGATGCTGGAAAAGGTTGTGGAATTTGGCTTTACACCAGCTAATTGCATTTACTTTAAAATTTCTAAAGCCTTTTCAACAAATCCATTTTGTGCATATACTACAATCATTGCAGTCCATGAGACCACATTTCTTTGAAGCATTTTGTCAAATAGTTCACGTGCCTTGTCTATGCTTCCACATTTTGCATACATGTCTAATAGGGAAGTTGCAACTATAACATCTGACAAAGGAGGACTTAAGCATTCAAAAACCTGACCATGCCACCTTGTGTGGATTTGATGAATGGCTTGTAGCCATCAAATCCAATGAATTCTTAAATCATGTCTTCCTTAATCTAGACCAGCAATGTAGAGACAGTCCTCTAAAATTGAAGAATATAAAGTGGTCTTATTTTGTGTCTGCATTTGTATCATCATTACTATCTCCTTTGGGACATTATTTTTTACCATCGAGGGATGGATGATTGAGACTAGTCAACACAGACCTTATGGTTACCATCAATTCCATCTCTTTGGTATTGAAAACCATAGTTGCATTAATTCTATGATGGCAATGAGAGGATACAATGACTGCCCTAGATTTTTTGTAATGTCAACAATCCTATTTAACACTGAATTATGATTCATTCCCATAGTGGGATCTTCTCAGAGGAGTTTCAAACAACTCATACTCATAGAGTCATGGTTTTAGGTCGCATATGTTATGGTAACAACAAGGGATTCCAACTATGGTTACAATAGCTAAGACTGCCCTCTTTTGTGACCGTAACAAGGTTCTTAGACAACACTATATTGCTCTTCACATTGGGTACTATATAGGCCAAGATTTGGTTGAATAATCACTTGATGGTTACCTATATAGTGATACCACACCCTAATACCCCCATGCATTCTAATTAGCTTGAGATTTATACAATACTCAACCAAGATGAAATTGTATCACTGTACCAAACTTAACTATGACAGTCCCTTCTTGACAATAATTTGTAATCTTTAGACTATTGGGATCCTTACCACAAATAAATATTAGGTCAATGACACAAGGCTTTTAAACAGAAACCATAATCCTAACTCTATATACATCCCCTTGGTAGTCTCAAGGGCCACCTTGAGACAAAAATGCTAATGTACTATTATGACAGTTATGATTGTCCTCCATCATTTCATTGTGCATTTGAAACTTGAGATGAGGATTGGGGAGGTCTCCATTGGTATTTTGTTGTAGACAATTTGGGCATAATAGACCCCCATCTTATCAATAAGGAAGATTATATAAATCTTGAATAAAACAAGAAAAACCTCATGATTGTCTTGCATGTTAGCAAATTGACTGTGATAGTAGTAAGGTTAGTCAATAATTTCTACACCTTTATATTCAATCTTCGGATCATTAGGGGGGTAAAAGCATGGAAAATACTCATGGCAAGATCTTTAAAATAGGAATATTCAACTTCAGGCATTTCTGCAGACCCTAGGAAGGTGGATGTAAACTTAGTGACTATAATTACCACCACAAAGCCTATCTCCTTTGTGACTATGACAAGGTAACACTGTCATGCTCTTTATGACAATCCCTTCTCCAATGGGTGATGGCCTAATAACATTTATCTCCTTTGTGATTTCAATGTCTCTCCAATGCACTATCATAGGAGTCTTGACAGTCCTTATGTATCAGTGAAGAAGGCTTCCAACAAATCCAAAAGGAGGGCTTAAGATTACATACAAAGTCCTAGCCTACATACCCTAGTCACATATGACCCCTCTAAGAAGACCTCAACACATTATGGGTTCCAAACATAATACAAACCCAGTCCTATATGATTATCACTACCCTAGGTCCCTCAAAAATCTTATATCAACCTTCCCTTGGCTGGCAAGGGTCTTGAAACTCCATTGTCCCTGCTAGTCCGAACTTGGAATAGTCAATATAATGATTCTACTACAATGCATAGTTAGGGCTACACTAAGAAAGTCCTACCTACCCTAAGGAAGTCCTACCCACACCTAAACTATTATGTATCTGTGATCTTATCAAGCATGATCTTATGATAGTGTTTGGACTAAACCTATATAGTTTTAGGGCATTCACACATCTCAATTACAATGTGGTGTGTGAGGAATTATTACTAAATGGCTGCTACCATGCACATAAACTATACACATATCTGAAGACTGTATTATGACATTATTGTGATGGAATCCTAGATTCGAATGAAAGCTAGGCCCCAAACCATTTTAAATTGATTCCTTGCAAAACAATCTGATATGAGAGCCATTATGTCCTCGAATACCATTCCACCAGCCTGTGGACCTAGTGCAATGTGTGCAACAAGTCTAATAAGCAACATCTTTCTTTCTGTCATACTAAGAACCACAAAATAATGGATCTAAATCATGGAACATATATAATTGATACCCTTAATGCATCTTCCATGCAAGTGAGTTTAAAACTGAAGATTTGGGTGTAGGAAAGGGCTTCTGAATAAATGTTCATTAGAAAAGAAAGAAAACAAATAGTTTTGAAATGGAAAAAACAAAAGTCACAAAATCTAAAGGTTTCCATATTCTACTAAGCCCTTCTTTATCCACACATCTACTTGGAGTGCATTTTTGATCTTCCTTCAAATCACCCTGACTTCATAAGGAATCAAAAATGGGATCAGTCATAAGAAGGAGGCAGGTAATCAAGGGTTTGTTGTTCATTATTAGCCCATCAAACTTAAGCATATGAGATAGCATGGCACACACAAAATGTTGTGGATAATGACCACAAGATTAGGTTAATTGTAACCACTTTTTGTAAGCAAACACAAGACTAGTATACTCATTATGATCCTAATGGTACCAAGAATGATCTTGGTAAATTGCTAAGAGATTTCCTTCCCAATTTCAATTGCCCTAAGATGGTGCGTCATAATATTGTGGCATTAAAGGAAATAAGACAACAATCAGGAGAGATTCTGTGTAGGTATGATCAACGCTCTAAGGAATTGGTGTTAAAGATTGACCCAACTAGAAAATGTTGAAATTTAGAAGGAATGATTTATTGGTAGGCTAATTGCACATATCCAACATGAACTAGTTTAGCTCACTCTCCCTAATTAAAAAGTTTCTTAAAAGTTGTGTTGAGATTATAAGAATTAGGGGAGCCCCCAACATATGATTCTACTACATGCCTAAAATAACAAATGGAAAAATGGTCATGCAAATAGCACAACTTGCAAGTGAAACTCTTAATCAATGTGGTTTATGATGAACAAAGTGCCACACTAAGGGGTATACAACAACAAACTATCTAGTGGTGGGAGCTCAAGCTATTAATGCCACATAGTTCCCTCTTTCTCAACACATACCTAATTGCACCATATGTCATGAGACTCATGAAATTGTCCACTATTGCAAAAGTGAAAGGATGTTCCTATCAATTACCAGTGCAAGGTTTGTCACGCATCCACCCATGACATTACCACCTACAAAGTAGTACAAGTCCTCCACAAGGCAAGAGGAAAACAAAATTAAATGCAACCATGCAACCCCAGTCACAACCACAATAGATGGTGTTGTGCTATTAGGAGCCATAATATATGGAGCATCGAGGAAATCAAGGAGGCCATGGTAGAGTATGCAATAGAGGAATCTATTGCTATTATTGTGGAGAACCTGGGCATACCTTGCGTAGTTACACAAAGTTTCCAATGTATACTTATTATGATGTTGATCACAGGATAGAGGATTGCCCTACATTGTTGCAACTGTTGGAATATTCAATGATGTGCCTTTGATAAGGGACTCATCATTTTCATAAGTTCTATCACCACCTAATGATTCAATAAAGGATCTACTATCTATACATTAATTCAATATAAACAAATGTGTGGATGATTTAGTGGCCTATTCACATAACTCACATTTGTATATAAGTGATTGCCCTTACAGTTGTCGAGATTTATGGATTAAAATTATTGTGAAAAATGTCCAAGGATTGTTCTATAAAGGTAAAAAGGTGCATTCATAATGATAGTGACTGAAGTTCAAATCTCAACACTGCAATAAGGTAACTAGGAGGACATGTGCACATGTCCAGGACTGCAAATAATGGGACAATTGAGTGGGATCTAGGGCCAACAGAGAAGCACTTTAGAACTCATCCTACGCATCAATAAACAACTCAACACAAGAAATGCAAATTGACATATATTAACACAACAATATCCAACTAAGTTATTGAAAGTCAACTATTGATACCTCATTCTCCATCCAGATTACAAAATCGGTCCACTTTTTGCTTTGTAACATTTCCTTTTCAAATTGGCTTGGATGCCGGCCATATTTATCCTCCTGTCAAAACATGGCACATGGACTAGTTAAACTAATTAATATGCAATCATTTACTTTTTCCTAGGAAATAAAATATATATATCATTTAACTTATTAAATATACTTACAAATGTATAGATCAAGGCATGTAAACCTTTCTAGCCACTGTGATGCGTGGCACGAAGTTTGTCAAGCCTAGCCTTGGAGGCCTTGTCCTAAAACATATACTAATTCAATTTAACTATGCACAAATAAAATTTAAAAATCATTTAATAAATTTGATATAATCTTATGAGCAAATTCAAATACCTGCGTACTCTCCTCACCATACTTCCTTCGTACATCGAACTTCTCATATGCTTTTACAAGCTCTTTCCATACTTTCACACTTACATCAATTGGCCTTTTTTTGAGCCTTAGCTCAGGAGGGAGTTTTTTTAGCTTCTTTGTTTGGTTGCACCAAAATCTCTTGTAGTTTTGAGACATTCGTAGCTTTATCTTCTTTACAGACCAACCTGTGCCAAATTCAGTCTCCATGTCATGGATAACTACTTTTTGCAGGTGCATGGGTATCTTTGAGAATGGCAAATGTAGATGGTCTTTGAACTATTGAAGGCATGATTCCTTCAACCTATTCACAAACATTTTTCCAGCATTTGTCATTCGGACTTCCCCTGAAACCACATTGTATTCTATCTTGGTATCGTAGGTACCAATGCAAGATGCAAAACATGGCGTGGTGGTCGAAGAAGTCTGTGTCCCAAGAGTGGCTGAGACATTGGAAGCCTCTACTCCCTGTTCCACATTCTTAGATGTTACTATTATTGATTTCCTCCTGGATCTTTTGCCCGATCCAGGACTGGTTGGGGAATCAATTGACTCCCTTTGACACTGTTGATTTGGTTGCAATGTTTCAGGGGCTTTACTAGATCAATTTTCTATGTATATTTTAAGCATTGTCAAGTCCACACCATCCAATTTGTTCACTGCCTCTACCCCCAATATGGAAGCCAATGCCTCTTTATCTTTGTCAGTCTCATGTCCCTATATATATATAAAATAAATTTCTTCTTTTAAATTTAGAAATAAAAAACTAAAAACTAAAAATCAAAGAAACAATGGAAACATTTACAAATCTATAAATTGACAATAAATTACCTCATTGTGGCCAGAGTTTGCTCCCTTTGCTCTCTTCCCTCTATTGCTTGACATTTTGAGGTGACCTAGGGCAAATTATTTTCGTCTAGTCTATGGAGGCAAACGAAGTACACACTGCTAGGTATGAAAGTTTTCATCCAGTTTTTATGTATTCCTCAAGGTTTTTGACCTTTACTTTGTAGAGCAAATCATGAAGTTGTTTTCCTCTGTAAGTTTGCTGCAAGAAAGTAAGCTTATACATCAATTGAAATAAAGCCTGAGAGAAATTTTATCAACTAGTGGCAAAATGTGATTTCATCCATATCAAGATAGACAACAATTTCCTTTAAGCAAAGGCTGAGATATCTGATTCACACAATTTAATCCTGAAGCACACATTTATAATATTATGGAATGTGGAAATTTGTCATCTATTATGAAAAACCTTGCTCAGAATTATCTTCAACAGATGCCCTATGAATATTACAAGACCTGCATTTGTCCAAACGAATCCGACATCTGACGGGAAAAAAAGAGTAGATGAAAGAGAGGCAATGCCCTTACCTGCCACGAATAGAAGAAGAGCAGCACGAATTGAAAGGCTGGGATATCTAGAAGCAAAGGCTGTCGTGGCTCACACCTGGGACATTTGAGATGTAATAAAGTAAGTATGCGCTTTAGGAATGGAAAGGAAATTGGGTTTGGAATATAGGTCACGCCATTGCCAAGGATCTGCCCAAAATAAGGGTGAACACAAAAACCCAAATGTTCGATCTCTGCACGCCAAACGCTCGATCTCTAAACACAAAATGAACACCAAAAATCAATAAAGTTTTGTTTTGTGTTTTTTTGTTTTGGGGTATGTGCAGGCGGGAATTTTTTTTTTGGATTCATTAGTCAGCGCTATAGTCGGAGAAATTATCGCCGACTTTAGCACCAACTTTTAGGCCTAAATGTAATCTTTTTGGGGTGCAAAAGGCGGCGCAAAGTGCACCTAATTTAGCGCCTATCAGTGCAAAATGATGTATTTTGCTTGGAAGTTGATATCACTATCTAATGGAATGCCAAAATTGGTTGCTTGTAGCAACCTCACCAAATTTGGATTGTCCTTATAATAAGTAACTATATCTTGTTTCCATGATAGCATTTTGACTTCATGCTTCTCTTATGATTAGCTCAATAATGACTCACTCTTTCATGACCTTACACAGATGGTTGGTGACAATCCTTATGCAAGTGATATGGCTTTGGAAAAACCAAACAACTCTTCTCTTACTATCATGACATGATATTGGGACTATATTGGCAGCTTATGGCAATGCTTATGGTATTGTGATTTTCATTTCTATGTTCTCATTAACCTATTTTAGGTTGAAGCATGGTAACTAACCCACTAGCTATTATGATAGTCATAAAATGACTAGACAATCCTCTCCACTTTGACTATGATAGTCCTATGCATGGTGTTTTCTTCATGACAGTCCCCAATAATGTGAATTATTGATAGTAGCTAGTTCAAATGGAGTCTTGGATGGCTTAGTAAGTTGTCCCTATGGCTAATGATAGTGCATGCCTTGGTTATGTCCTTGTGACATTACTCTCTAGATATCTCCTCTTTATGGTGACAAGGTTTCAAGAACATGACAACTTGGGTAAGGTATCAACTTGTCTTTTTAACCTCTGGATTGTCATTTTTCAAGAACTGATCTCATTGAAATGCAAAGACAACATGCTGATTTATGACTAACTACATTGTTACTATGATAGTGACTTAACTTGGTCACAAGATTAATGAGACAATTTTATAGTAATAACTCTATGGAAGCATACCTAGCTATCCTAGGTGTACTATGACAATAATTTAATGTTGCTAGTGTTGCTTTTAAACCTACTATCGTTGTTACCTATGCCTCGTGGTATGACAACCTCTACAATGTTAATTATGATATTCATATGATGGTGAATATTGGAGCTATAGTTTGGATGACCTAATATCATTTGTGATAGTCCTTTGGGGTTGTGATAGACCTTTTGGGTTGTAACAATACTTAGGACGATTGTCTATCACCTATAACAAGGCATAATGATGGTCCTTGATATCATCCCCCTATAATGATAGTGGGTGGGTGATATCATATGGTGGCTGCCCATTATTCACATATCAGTCCATTGACTTGCTAATAAAGATTCTAAATCATTGTTAGTACAACATTAGGTGGTATTTGGATGATAGCAATGATATGACAACCTTTGAATCCACAAGATCCCAATACAATAGTAGATCAACATTATGATGGTCCCCTGACTTATCATTTTGACACCAATTATTTTAGTTGGAGCCATGACCTTCCATTTAACATTTCAGAGTTGGATTTGGGATTAAGGACAACCTTAAGATATGTGATAGGAGATTGACAACATTTTAGCTAAGTCATGACAATCATTGTTTATATTATGTGACTTCACTATAATATTGAGGCCTAGTTTAAGAGGCCATGAATTATCTCCTTCACTATCTGACAACCTTCCACTTCCCCACATGCCTGTGATAGTCCTATTTATACATCTAGTTATTCCTTAGATCTTGTCAATCCTTAAGGCATGATGACAACATCCCTAAATACCCCAACTACATCTCAATCATATTAAAATTTCATTGTAATTTCACTTTCCTACCATGACTGCATACTCCTCCTTCATCCTTTGTGACATAGATCATAGGCTTGTTACATCAAAGTCAAGGGCTCAGAATTTCATCACCTAGGAAAGCATGTTACCAAGATTTGATGGATTGCCCATTAGGCAATCAAATCTTCGTACTCAAAGGATCTTTGCCTATCTCTTACACCATGCCCTTTATCTTCTTAATTGTTACAAACCCTATGAGCAAAAAAAGGATCATTAAGTCTTTCAATATATCTATACATAAATTATAACATCAAACCCTCTACTAAAACTCCAAAATATCAAACCCTAGGTGACAAAACTCTCACATTTGAGGAAAAAAAACTAGAATAAATGTTGGATTTCATGGTAACTCAAAACTTCCCTTTCTCAAACTAATGACTTATTGCATATATGGTTTGAAAGAATAGAAACCAGTCATAGATTAGATGAAAAGATCAAGGAGATGCATGTTATAGAGTATAAAACTCAAAAATCAAAGGTCTTTTTGGGCCTTTTCCAACAATATGAGCAAAAATCAAACTTTAAAAATGTAACACAGGTACCATATGACTCATTTGCATACATCGCACATGTGGGACCACTAAGAAGGGAGGTAGGTGCTTAATATGAGCAATGACAATAGCACATAATGTTTAAGTTCACTTCAACAAATGGTTGGGGTTATGATAGCTAATGGAGGGTTTTCTTTTCAAAGGAAACCATTAATTTTGGAGTGAAAGGTAATGGTGAAATATAACATAAAATCCCTATAATTAAAGAATATCCAATGGCTAAGATTAACCTAACAAAGATCTAAGGACGTGATTTCAAAATTAACATCCAAATCATCCTTCCCTCCATCAAGAATTTAAAATTTTGGTGCTAAAGACTCTTTGAGACTGTTTTGAGGGTTCTATGATAGTTTTGAGGGTTTTATGGCCACTTGGAGAGATATAGATAGCTTAAAATGACCCATAAAAGAAAAAGGAGAGTCAAATATGAAATAAATATCTTTTTGATGTGAATTTGTAGTCATTTTGTAATCATAAGATTTGAGCTCTAGTTGTCAAGATTCCACATGTAAACTTTTTGTGAAGAGCAAAATGTTGCAATATCCTATTTTGTTTTTCATAGTGCATCTTAATGAAAAGCGAGTGTATTAACAAGATAATTTCAACAATATTCTCTTGGTGCACAGCTATTATGTGACTATTGTCATTGTTGTGTATTACAGGATCCAGAGGAGGCCATGGAGAGAAGACGTGGACAGTGTAGAACTACTAAATCGTAGAGAGGAAAGTGGGTGGAAATAGATATGACAACGAAATCTGCAGATACAATAGAGGTAAGAAGAGAAAGCAACCTCAACCAAAGGAGGAAGGTGTTTATGAATTCACAAATGCTACAACATAGAGGAGATAAAGTCATTTTTCTGTCTATGAGGTCTCTGAGGTCAAACTTATTGGTTGAAAAGGCACAGGAATGGTGATTAAATGTGATTCTATGATCAAGGGAAAAGTTTGAAAATTAGGATGGCCAAAACATGATATCAATATGTCAAATATATGACTAAAGTGAGGTTTTGTGTTGGATAGCATATTTGTTGAAATGATATAATTGGTGTACTAAACATTATTTACTATGTTGTGTATTATAGGGGCCAGACGAGGCCATGGCAACAGATCGTGTCATATCAAACGAGGACACAACGGATGAAGCGGGACATCAAGTACTCAAATTTTTAACTTAACTTAGGAAAAAATGATATGATGGCATTTTGTGATACGCCCATCTTTTTTCACAGTATTATTGAAATTTATAATATATTATCCAATCTTGACATAAATTAATGCACATTGTTGATTATTTTAGATGGAGATTGGAGCAAATGCAGAGCCTGAGTGTTCAACTAGCAAAAGAAAAAGATATGTACGTGGACATGGACCTAAAACTGTTAAATCACGTAGAGGACAGTGGGTGGAAGAGGATATGACAATGGATCCTATAGACACAACAAATGATTGCACTGAACTAGAGGTTGGTCGGGACTATAGTACATGAGATGAATACTTTGAGAAAATTGTTGTTTGTGGATGTTTTGTATGTCATGGAAAGAAATAATTCAAATGAGCGATTGTACAAAGACATTACATATATGATGAGCTTCCAGTCAGTAGTATGCCTCCTATAATCGATTCAAATCCAATAGGAATTTTGGTAGGGAATTTTCCAATTTGATATAAATAACATGTATACTTCGTTTAAACATTGTTTTATATTATTTAAATAACTATTTTTTTCTTAATGGATACTTGCAGGATAAAGTTCTTTGTTTAAAGTTTCCTGGATCACTGACTTCCAGCCTAGAGGATAATGATCATTTATCAGATGATACATCTAACAAAAATATGTGCTAATATACCAGCTTGAAAGATGAGGAATTGATGAAAACAAGCAACAGAACAAGAATTGGTTTAAAGATGCATAATTTGCTTAAAGACAAGGGGAAGGTGGACTACATATCCTATGAGAATGAATGTGATGGAGATGATGACTTGCCCCTAAGTTTGAGATCAATTTACAAAGAGACATTTGATCGTCGACTATATTGCGCTTGGCCTAGTGATCAACAACTACCTAGAGTGTACGAGGTGTTTCAATTTTGGGGATACAGCTACATGATACGACCCTCCAATGTTCATGGAGCAAATCTAGGCCTCTTTATTGTCCAAAATGTACATGTGGTATCTAAAAATAGAAACAATTCAGAACAAACCACTAGGAGATTAATGTCATATTATGGTCCATCATATTACAGTGGTGAATGGAGAAGGCTAGCAGAATATAAGCCTAGCATGTCAGCATATGGTCTAAATTTGAATATGTATACACATCATCTCCAATTAGAAAGTGGAAAAGAAATGAATAGAGGTCATCTTATGTATATAGATAGATGTGCATACACACACAAAAATATTGCAGGATTTATAAATAGTAGTAAGGGAAAGGACCCTATTGTAAGACCGAATTGTCAATTTGTTGAGGTTATAAATGATAAAGATAGAGATATGGAAAGAGAGGATGATAGATTGATAATGGTTGAGACTATTATAGACCTTACCATTGGGGATGAGTTATTGATTGATTACCCCTTCTTAAAACATACTCCTGCACGAAAGAAGAGGGAAGAACAAGGTCTCCCTAAGGATGTTCTTAAGAGTAGAAAACCAAAGAATAATAAATAAGTGTGGACTGATGTTTTATAAACTATGTTGTCAAAATTGTGTTTTATTTAAATTATTGTATAAAAAAGGTAGTCTATAAAATAATGTTCCATTATTCAATTGATGTATATATGTTCATACAATTTATATTTTTATTTTTTAAGCCATATTTTATTACATTTCTTTGAAATTGATATATTTATGATTTATCCATTTGTTGCCAAACATTAAATAATGTTTGCGTTTGTTGATAGGTAGAAGATGTTGATGAAACACATACTAATACCCAAGATCCAACTAGGTTATTAAGATTTGGACGGGATGATCCAAACTATCCTTTAAACCATACCAAGGTGAAAAGAGCAACATTGAAGAGAATACTACCAGCTAAGAAATTTGAAGAGCTGATGAGATCCGCATACACTGATGACATGCCACCTAGCCTTAATGATGATGATCATGATAGTGAAAATGCAGTGCATGAAGAAGGATTGAATGAAATGCTTATAGATTTCTTTGGGGATGGAAACAATGATGACAATAATGATCATATGGTTGACAATAACAATGATAGCAGGGGTAATTACCACCAACGTAATGTTGATGATAACAACCTGAAAGACTCCATCAAGCAAGCAGCGAAGACACTCATGTTCAAATTGGGTGCACGTAGAACCTCAAAACTGGCATGCACATTAATATTATTAGAAATCAAGTCACTATTTGGTTGGTCAAACAAAGGATTCACTACCCTACTAAAGTGAATTGAAATCTATTTCTTACTTTGCATTGTCAATTGGTGTACATAATTCGTAAACATTCATCAACTTCGTTTATATTTCTTTAAGGGGATTTTAAAACCATATATTGTATATAAACAGTCCTAGTATAGATTGACATATCAAACATGTTCATCATAAGTCAAACATTCAATTAATTTAATCTCTGGCAATCTTATAGGGCACTAAAAACTAAAATATTCCCTGAAGAGAATGTGTTGCCATCAACTTGCAGAGAGGCGCGTCTATTGTTGGTTAAGTTGGGGATTGAATATAAGCAAATTCATTCATGTAAAAATGATTACATTTTATACAAAGATGAATATCAAAACAAGGTAGAATGCCCTGTATGCAAAGAGAAGAGATATCGTATAGATGTACAAGGTCCTACAGTTCCAAAGAAGGTTTTACGTCACATGGCAATTATACCTAGACTTCAATGAATGTTTTGTTGCAAGTCACTTGCACAATTGATGGACTGGCATGCAAAGAACAGGAGTAAAGATGGATTCATGCAAATTCTAGCTGACTCCAAAGTAATGAAACATAGAGGAAAAATGACCAAGAAAATTCAAAGATGAACCCCGTAGTATCAGGTTTGGTCTTGCAATTGATGGAGTGTACCCATTCTCTTTCCTAAGCTCAAATTATAGTGTTTGGCTAGTCAGATTGATAGTATACAATATTCCCCCATGAATGAGTGTTGAAAGGAGCACCTTATGTTGACTCTCATTGTTCCAGGAAAACATCAAGTTAAAAACATGGATGTTTATCTTGCGCCTTTTATTGATGAGATGTAACTGCTATGGAAAGGCATAAGAATGTATGACATATCACGTCTCCCATCAAATAGGTCCTTCATGTTGTATGGTGTTCTATGTTGGACTATTCATGATTTCCTAGGACTTGGTGTTTGTTCTGGTAAGATAAAATATTTACGTATTTACACTCATAATTTATTTTCATCCCAACTTTCATACTTAGTTTTATACTATTTTTTTGATGTTATTAACATTACTTATTGAATTGCAGGGCTTCAAACAAAGGGGATATTTGCATGTCCAAGATGTGCAGAAAAATTTCAAGGGTGGTATTCTAAAGATCTACATAACATTATTTACGCAAACAATAGGGTTTTTCTACCAGTAGATCATAAGTTTAGAAATTGTCTGAAGAATTAATTTGATGGAAAAGTTGAAAATAGAGGCCCTCCTATGATTATGGGTCCAGGTGATTGGCTTAAGAAGTATGAAGATGTTGAATTGAAAGCTTGGGAGGATTTTTTTGATTGAGGTGATTCAATTGAAGAACCAGAACAAGTTGTAGTTAATATGCCAAAAGGAATGAAAAGGAAATCCATATTTTATGAGCTTCCTTACTGGAAGGATCTATTAATATCTCACGTATTAGATCTTATGCATGTCTTCAAAAATGTCCCAGATTCTATATTTTGACATATATTAGGCAAAGAGAAGGACACCTTGTCTTCGCAGAGAGATATTGCTCTTTCACATACCAAAATTGATAGAAAAAATTTGAGGCCAAACAGGGAAAATGAAACATATGCAGAAGGTCAATGGATTTTTTTTTTAAAAAGAGCTAAACCAACTAAAAAATGCCATCCATTCAATAAGAACACCTACTGGCTATGGGTCATCATTGGCTAAAGCTTTTATAGTCCATGGACATATCACAGGATTTAAAACACATGATTTTCATAATTTTATGAAGGTATTATATATCATCATTTAACATTTACATTATAACATTAATTAAGTACTAAATATATTTTGATATTTTGTTGTGTGAGAAAAAATTACTAATGACCTTTTCATAAATGTGTTTGATAGCATATCATGCCATTGGCAATTAGGGGGGATTCATGTCTTACAGTTGACTTAAGGAATGCCATAAGTCAATTGTCAACATTTACAAGGTATGTGGTTATATGAAATGTTCATGTGTGAGAGACATATAGATATTATATTGCATTTTAATTTTTGACTAAAGGTTCATACTAATTTACTATTCTTATATTAGGTAGGTGACCTCCAATGAGATCCACGAATGTGAAGTCCCAAAATGGAAGAAGGAAATTGCAAAAATTGTATGTGTATTTGAGAAGGAGCTCCCTACAAGTTTCATGGACCTACAAATCCATTTACTTATACACCTAGTCGATGACATTGAATTGACGGGTGTCGTATCAACGAGGTGGATGTTTTTATTTGAGAGGTATATGCAAACTCTAAAAAGATATGTCTGACAAAAGGCACATCCAAAGGGTTGCATGGCTGAAGGGTATGTATTGAATGAAGCGTTTTTATTCTTGTGTGAATTCCTTGGTAAGGATTTTGAAGATGGGCCACGCTTATGGGATGAAGAACAAGCATCGGATATTATTGATGGATAAAAACCACAATCTAATGGTGTTCAAGTAGAAATTAGTAAGTAAATTCATGATCAGTGTAGTTGTTTTTCTTGCAATCATTAATTTACTCTATAATTTATTTGTCAAATTAACATGACATTTGGAGTTTGAAATAAACATGTTGACATGTAATAGGTGTAGATGAAAGTGCTATACTTGACAAGTTCATTCTGTACCACATGGACTTTATGAACAAATGGATTGATCTGTATGATAAAAAGAGAGAAGTGTTAGAAGCAAGGAGACAATTTAAGAGATCGAACCCAAGGAATACTCCACTTCCCACTGATATGCTTGGGGAATGGGGCAAAGATTGCACACTAGAATGGGTTACCTGAACAAATTCAAAATCAAATAGAAGATGCAGGGATAGAATCAAACATAATAGAAGATGAAATTAACATGTCTAGAGGATGTGAAAGAAAGGTACAGTTGGACTTTTACAAAATGTCGTTTCCTTACAGTTTTGACACTATTAACTATTTTAATATTTGTCATTATATTTGTTTTCACTGAAATAAATGGTCTTTCACAAGTGAGGAAATATCTAGCAATGTGGGCATATGGTCGACATTATCGTGTAGAAAGTGTAGATGTAAAGAGATGATCCTTCGATTGTGGCATCATGGTTGACTTCAAGAAATCCAGTCGATCAAGCTCAAAAGATAAAAATATAATTGAAGGGAATCTAAAATATGTTGGGAAAATACAAGAAATTATTGAGTTGGATTACCACTCTTTTAAATGTTGTATTTTAAGTGTAGATGGTATGAAGCATTTGAGAGGACACAAAGACATGATACCCATAGTGGATTGTTTTCTATAGATTCCTTATGTTTCCTACCGGAGGATAAGGAGCCTTATGTTCTACCAATTCATTGTGAGCAGGTATTTCTTTAACTCAAACAAGAAGCGGTAGTGATCATTAATCTATTAAATCATAGTTTATTGTGAATATATACATGTGTTTATAATCAATAAAATTGTTATACCATATGTCTAATATATGTATGTTGTTCATGTGCAGGTACTTTTCTATGAAGACATTTTGGAACCGAAATGGATATTTGTCATACATTATGATCCAAGATTAAGGCATGTATTTGACGATGCATTAGTGGATACTGAGCAAAACAATGATGGCCAACAAAATGAGAGAGATGGATTAGAGAACATCGAAGAAATTGACATCCATGATGATGTAGAAGATGGTTATGTTTAGGCACAAGAAGAGAACAATCCAGAGTTAGATGATGTTATGGAAGACAACAATATGGATGGTATAGAAAATGATGATCCAAATACATCTGGTAACAATATAGATGGTCTACAGTTAAATTTCAATGATGATGAAGATGATGCAGGTCAAGATGAGGATGATGATAATATTAAATACTTGAAAGAACATATGAACATTGACAATGATACACTGGATGGAATTGTAGCAGACAATAATGTTAATGACCAAGACTTCTAAATTTTTAGAATTATTTGCAATCCATGTTTAAAAAAGGATGATTCTTATGGCCTAAACTTTGAAATGATTCAGTAATATTATTTGTGTCGATACAAATTACCTATTGCAATATCCTTAAATTGTTCAATCTTTGGTATGAATTGTTGGTAGAAAATTTTAGGATTACTTGGATGCAATTTCCTTTTCATTGCTTTATATTTTTCTTGAATGTCAAGGACTCAACCTAATCCTCATTTTGCACTAAGAAGAAACCTTAGGCTTAACTCTACAATGGCCTTGATTCATTGCGAGGAAGTTATGATTGAGGATTTGATGACTACTACATATTTTAATGGGGAAGATGTTTTTCATCATGATGCACATGTTGCACATATGGATAGGCAAGACATGAATCTTACTACACAAATACTTATATCGGACCTTTACGAATTTGAGCAATTTAATGTTAATTATTCAAATTTGATTGATGTTCTTCATAACTTGTTAATGGATAATCCTTATGTGATGGAAGTATTAAGTGATATAGGTCAAAGGATAAGCTCATCAAGTTCCTTAAATAGTGTGTCTCCTCCCCTTCCTTCACAAGCCTCTTCATCTAGTGTACCTTCTTCTACATCTTCTCCTGCATTAGCCAAGCCACATATTTCTTCTCTTCTTTGTATTGCTTATCAATTTTTCATAGCTCTTATCATTGATCCTCTCATTGTACCTACTTCTCATATTGTACCTTCTACTCATCCTCTGATTGTGTTTACTTCTCACCCACTACTCATGTTCCCACTTCTAGTGATGTCATTCTAACTTCATTCTTTGTCCCCAATCAACCTACACTCCACGTATTATCTCATGTTGCCACTTCCACTCCCATTTTAATCATAAATCCTAATGTTCATCCTTCCAACATAGATGTCATCCTTAAAAGAATTAATGAGATGCAAATTAAAGTTGATGCATTATTCCTAATAATCAAAGGATATCATAGGAGAAATCAAGCATAATCCACTTTCATTTGAGTTATTTCTTATCCATTTCTAGTTTGTTTGGTGGCCCCTAGTTTTGTAATGTATAGTGGTAAAGGGGACCTTAAGACACAATTGGGAGTTTGTTTTGATTATGTTTATGATGATAAACTTTTTACAAAGCTCTTCCCTAGAAACTAAAAGGATTATGCAATTGAATGGCTTTATTCTCTTCATCATAGTTCTATTCATTCCTTCAATGATTTGGTCAATGCTTTTGTACATCACTTTAATGTCAATATTGGTTTTGTTGGTACTCAAATTTGCAAATTATGAAACCCTAAAGATATGCCAAATCTTATGATTAGGTTTTATATGTGAATTTGGCCAACTAATAGAATTGATTAGATTAATCAAAATTCTCTACACTTTAGGCTCTATTCAAACCTAGGTGGGTGTTACCTTGTTTCACCAATGACAATTTACTTTCAAGTTTGCTGGTGACTTCAAAACAGATTAAGGAGCTTATGTAATTTTGTCAATTAAATTATCCACTTCACTTAACCCAATCTAGCATACAATTTGGATTAATGTTTTCTATAAATCTTTAAACCCTACTCCTAAAACAGAAAAAACAAAATTGGATTTTGAAAACATATACAAGGGAATGATTTTCAAAAGAGAATGACCGGTGCCTACCTTTGGGTTACAGAGTTTTTACTCTAAGAAGAATATGTGCTTCCCTTTTAGCCACAACTCGATTTGCTTGGCAATTCTAGGTCTATGACTTGCATAGACATGCAAATATGTAAGTTATCAGGTTCTTCTTTAACAATCCAATTTAACTTTCTGAAGTTACTATGATTCACCTATAGGATTTTAATCCTTGCTTGAAGGAGCCCAATAAACAAACCACACAAGAAACATCAAATGTGTTCTGACAAATCAACAATATACTTGATAGGTTGATTTGAATAACAAAGAAAAAGTAAATTGGAGACAACCAAATAAATTATTAACAATCCAATTCAAAAAACAAATGAGAACCAAAAGTTGAGCACCAGACAATAGCAGCTTTTATATTGATTTTCTTTAAAGTACAAGCAGTGCAATGTCTCTTTCAAAAAATCAAAATCCTAGATAGATCCTGAGCCATAAGGTCTTGGTTTCCTTTTATAAAGGAAGCAACAAGCTTTAGACCTTTCACATTCAAAATGGCTCTTTATATTCCTAACCCTTGATATTACAATATTTGCCTTTTATAAGTCTAATTTAGATTTTCAAATATATTTGAATACATTTTGAAAACATGAAGAAAACATAAAGAGACAAAAGGAGAGCATTCAAGATGTGGTGGTGCTATTTAACGCCAACATATGGCTCATTGCTCCTAGATAGATCCTGAGCCATAAGGTCTTGGTTTCCTTTTATAAAGGAAGCAACAAGCTTTAGACCTTTCACATTCAAAATGGCTCTTTATATTCCTAACCCTTGATATTACAATATTTGCCTTTTATAAGTCTAATTTAGATTTTCAAATATATTTGAATACATTTTGAAAACATGAAGAAAACATAAAGAGACAAAAGGAGAGCATTCAAGATGTGGTGGTGCTATTAAACCTGTGCTACTGATGATTCTTCTCTAGGATATTTCTCCTCCCATTTATATATTGTAAAATCACCAGGCCATTGGTAAGCCTGAATCTAAAGCAAGTTCTCCTGGTGATCTTTCCATCTTTTATCAAGCAAAGCTCTGACATCCATCACAAATTTTCCATACCCAGCATCCAAGGCAATTACTCGGTCCAATATCATGTTGAAACTAAGAATCCTGACATCTCCATCCTTCTTCAAAAAATCCATTACTTGGAATACGGTTTGGCCGAATTCCATCTTCCATGTGTCAAGATTTTTGATTTTCTCTTCTTCTATCAATATGAAAGGAATAAATTTATGCTTGAACGTAGTAAAACATTCAACCTTTGCTTGCATCTTATGGCTTTCCCAATTCACATATTGGTATTCATCAATGATCATTTTGACCATTTGCTCAGTGGGCTTCAAAGATGTAAGGGCATCAGGATTTCTTTGCACTACTAAGCACATCGTAACCAAAGTGTGATGATAGGGTTGCCATTTTTTATACAACAAATCCAAAACAGAAAAGTTTATCTTCAATTGCTCAATGGCCTGAGATAAAGAAGAGCATCAATCATGCACACTCCTAAGCTTATCCACAACCAATTTTACTCTATGCTCCAAAATTTTCTCAAAAATTTCAAAAACTTTCATCTTTGTCTCATTCTTTATCATTTCACTTTGTTTATTCAAAATTTCAATTTCCTTTTCAAATTTCAATCTTGTTGCATTAAATTCTTCAGTAGACATTGTGACATCACTAGCTATTTGTGGCATAGGGGGATGATAGGGTACAATGGCTTGACCTTGAGAAGAATTCACAGCTTGCAATTGTTTCTTTAATTTCACATTTTCAAAATACAATTTGTTTACTTCATCATTCATTACTTTCTAAGTTTGCTCATAATCTGTTAGCCTTTGTTCTAACCTCTTCACAATAGCATGAGTAAACATAGTAGTATGAACATTGAGAGCAGTTGCTTCTGTTGCTGATGTATCTTGAAAAGTCTTTACCACAGTTGACCCCTCATTTCTTGAACAATATCAAGCAATCTTGGTTTTCTTGTATTCTTCTGAGTAGTCCAGATTGCAAGGGTCTTTGTCTTTGGATTAAAACCACATCCACTTATGTCATCTTCATAATCAAATTCTGAAACAAGTTGTGGATCATCCTAACTTCTAACTTGGTCAAGCAAAAATACTTTTTTCAATTCAAGGCTAGGGATGATGAGCATATTACTTTTCAAGACCATTTGTCTTGCCTCCTCTAGACTCACATCAATTTCATCTACTTTCAAATCTTTGAAAGTTTGTGTAATAATTTGATCATGTTGTACTTCATCAACACCCATTTTATTTATTGCCACTTTTTCATTATGTTCTTTCATTTTCATTTTCAGCCAAAAATCCTTGAACTCTGGAGTTTTGATGAAGTCGTCATCTTCTATGAACCTCATGGATGCTATAATCCTTTCATCCTCCTCCAACTTTGGTTCATCTTGGGTTTGCTCACCCTTCCTAGCCTCAGGCTTATGTGCATCAGTGGGTTGACTGACCAATGGTTGATCAACCTCTTGCTCATCTCCCATATGCCTCAAGATTTTAGCCACCTCATCAGTATCCCCCACCTCTTCAATCATTTCATTGGGACAAGTGGAGATACCTCTTCTGTCCTCTGCTTCTTTGTTGGTGGTGATTTTGGGACCTGTGGATCTTGCACTGACAAAACATCAGGAGCAGACTCATGAATCTCAATCCCTACAGACCTTTTCACTGGAAGTTTAGTAGCCTTAGGAAGCTGCTTCTTAGATTTACCATAAATAATTTCAAAATTATCAATGATTGCATCAATTCTCTTCAAAGGGTCTTTTTCTTCAACAAAGAATCTAAGAAATAGGGGATTCTACTTTTTCTTTTCATCTTCAATATTTTTCAAGATATCCCATTTTCTCTTCCTATTGTATACCTCAACAAAAGTGACAAGATTTCTTATCACATCCTCATCAAACAAGACCTGATGGGATACAAGCATTTTTGTCAGAATTGATTATCTCACAAGATTCATATGACCCCCAGGGTCACAATTCCTCTCGATGCCCAATTTCAAAGAATATTTGGCCTTTAAAAAGGCTTGCAAATTTTCAAGAGTGTCAGAGCCAATAGACCAATCACCAAAAATTGTAGCATCAGGTAGAAATGTACCTTTCTTTTGTCTTTTCATTACCTCCTTTTCCATCCACATCATTTGCAACATAAACTCTATGAATACAATTCTGTCTGATACAAATTTTGGCAATATGTGAGGTGGCTGGGGCCAACCATACACTCTAATTATAGTATGATCTAACATAAAAAACCAATCAGAAAAATTACGATTGTGGCCCTGCTCTGGTTTGTGTGCAAGCAGCCTCAACATTACCATGACTTCCTTAGTCAACCTAGGAAACCAGATACCAAGAGAATCCAATATCTTGACAACAAACAAATCATGAAATACAATGTAGTCACTATTTCGAAAACAGGAATCCCACTTATAACACCAATACTGAGTCAGCAATCTTTGTCCTTTCTCATCAACCATACTCAGATCCATTTTGCTTGACCATCTCTCTTTGTTCTTATACATAATCAAGTGACACAATAAAGAATAGAATTTGAAATCTAAGGGTTTCTTGTTCCCCTTCACACACAAGAATCCTTCATGCAGTTTTTTCTCAATATGAGATGTAAATTTGTATTCACTGTTCACCTCTGGATGTTGTATTTTCATAGCCATCATCATTAAGCTAGTTGGCATTCTTCCTTGTGCATCAATTCCCAAGACCTGGCATAGTGCAAAATAGGTTCTCTTGAAATATACAGCAAATTCTTCCATAGGGAAAGGCTCAATAGCATTTGATGGAATCTCAATTTTTCTGTTGTTGGCCCCCCTTCTCATATATATTGGCAATTCATCTCTCCTAAGTGTTTTCCTCAGGCTTGTGTAATCTCATTCAAATCTCTGCAAATCCACTTGAGTGAGAGCTTGCTTGTTCAACATAAAACAGTCAACAATTGCATTCATGTCTACTATCACCAATGGCAATCCATTTGGCATTTTGACTGTTTTAGTGGTAGGATGGTAATATTGTGCTAGTGCCCTAATCAATTCCACATCCACAAATACAGTGGGCACCACCAACTTTGCTAAATCCAATTTCCATGGATTTCCCACTGGCCCCTCGCCATCCTTTTTTGCATAAAAATACCAAAACAAATCTCACCTGGAGATAGGGATTGTAGCATCCCGACACCCTTCTACTGTGTCTATGAACATCTTCTTTGGACCCTTGTCTATGGACTAAGGTAATACTTCTAGCAGAGATTGTTGAAGTAGTCTTTTCTTGGGAACTACAGACTCATTACCTTTACTGGCAGACTCAGATCTCTTGGGTGCCATGTTTAATGAGTTAAACAGGCTAGGGTTTTTCAAAATTCAACTTACTATACCAGCAACTAAAAAATGGAGCAAAATATACGCCAACTTCTAATCAGAGAGTGCAAGAATGAACTTACTCGATCAATTGCAGTTCGTAGGAAACACATTGAGTTGAGTTGCGCCTTCTCCAAGTTATGTCTGAATTCTCTGAAATGAGTAAATGCCAAGAAATCTTCAAATCTTATTCAGCCAAGGAGTTCATCATATCACCATTACTCTGGTTCGTACCATAAGATCATGAAATCTCAGCATTCAATTCCTTTCAAATATTGGCCATTGATTTGATTTGATTTGATGATTGGGTATGCATATCAAGATTTGACAACAATTCTTGATAACCACAACCCCGCATTGAATGTGCTTTCCATTTATTTCTTTTACCGCGTCGCTGCAAGGCTTGCCCAGACCAGTTGCAGGATAACAAGGGCTTACAACCACTACACTTCTATTTCATCCTTTACTGCTAGACCGCAAATGCTTAGATTGACCCCTACGGGATCATAGGAAATTATTACCTGATGTCCTTTTGTTTACTGCCCACCCGCAAATGTTATGAATGACCGTCACAAGATGGCGGGGCAAAAACCCATTACATTCTCCTCTTTCCGCTCTACCGTAGGCCTCAGTTGAAACCCTTGCGGGGATGCAATAAGTGATACCTCCTGATGTTATTACCGCAATGCCGCCGGTTACTTTTCAAACCTCTGCAGGACCGCGGGAAGAGACTATCTGCACCCGAACACCGCCAAGCCGCAAGCGTGAGATGAACCATCCACGGGGTAGTGGTAGCTTCTTCATATCAACTGCTTCCTACTGCCAAGCCACAACCTATTCTTTTATGCTCTGCGAGAATGCGGTATGTGCCATATTTCATTCCTCTTGTCCCCGCATAACCGTAAAAGATATTCAATTAACCTGTGGGACAACGGTAATAAACAAAAACACTCATATAGTCAAAAATATTCAAGATTGTTTCACAATGGCCATGATATATATTCCAGAGACTAGATGTTAGAGCATTTTGGCAAAAGTATATGTTCCAAGATAGATTGAAGGAAAAGGAGAGCATCAAACTGAATAGGATCAAGCAAATTTAGGGAGGTCCTAACAGGTTTAAAGGTTACAATTTTAGATTTAGTAGGATGTAAACAAGGATCAAATGAGTGCAATCATGATTATGTTATTGGATTTCAAACTTTGTCAACAAAGATACACTATCAAATTCCTAATGATGAATTGCAAAGAATTACCTGCTATCCAAGCTGAGACAATGTACCTAGACAACTATTATTCTTCCATGGATTTTTGTGCAAATGTAAGAAACATTGTATTGAAACTTCTTAAGTCTAATGCACTTAAATATGGATCTCATCCTTCAAAATTTCAATAGGAAAATTTAGTTTTCAAAAGGGTGAAAATAAGCAAGAAAATCAACAAAATACTCACCATGTTGTTAATTTACAGTCAACTTCAGATGTTATTAATCTAATTCCCAAGGTGAACTAAGGAACAATCCTATATTATCTATTAATGTAATAAGATCATAGAATACATAAAGGAAAATAGATATGTAAACCAAAACACATTCAAATATAGAAGGGTTCTAACATATATGTCACTTCTATTCAAAATGAACAAAGGAAATATACAGAGAGGTGAGATGAAAATTTGTTATACCTCTTTTACTCTACAAAATGTACAAAATAGGCATTTGTTCAAGAATACCATCAATTATGCTCCATGTAGATGTTGACAAGTATCCAACATGTATGGTGCATTTCTTATATGGATGGGATGAGAACAAATGTACTCAAACTTGTATGGTGCCAACTAGATCATTGTGGCATGTGGCATACGTGGACATCACCATGTGTTAAACACATACAATGCCAATTATATGATCATGTTTTGCAGTACAAATGTCATTAGGTTGCACACGTGTATGGAAGCATAACATGTGGTTGTTGATGTTCCATGTGTCTAACTAGACACCAACATGTGTAGCAATGTGTATAGACACACTATCTAGATCCATAAACCCTGAATAATGCCCCTAAACCCTAACCCCTAACCCCTAAACCATAAACCATAAATAATGCCCCTAAGCCCTAACCCCTAACCCATAAACCCTAAACTTAAGCAACCCTAAACCCCTAAACCCCAAACCTCTAAACTCTAAATCCAATCAACTCTAAACCTCTATCTCCATCTCTCCCCTATCTCCCTATCTCTATCATCCCTCTACCTCTCAATCCTTCTCCCTATTTCTCTAGACATCTCACTCACTCTCTATCTCCCTATCTCTCCCCTCTATCTCCTCTATCTCTTCCGATCTGTCTCCTCTCTCTCTCTATCCAGCTATCTCCGAACCTGAGCAACCCTAAACCCCTAAACTCTAAATCCAATCAACTCTCTCTCTCTCTCTCTCTCTCTCTCTCTCTCTCTCTCTCTCTCTCTCTCTCTCTCTCTCTCCCCCCGAACTTGAGCAACCCTAAACCCCAAACCCCTAAGCTCTAAATCCAATCAACTCTAAACCTCTATCTCTATATCTCTCCCTTATCTCCCTATCTCTATCATCCCTCCACCTCTCAATCTCTCTCCCTATGTCCCTAGCCATGTGCTAAACCCTAAACTTGAGCAATGCTAAACTCATAAATGCTAAATAATGCCCCTAAACCCTAACCCCAAGCATCTCTCTCTCTCTCTCTCTCTCTCTCTCTCTCTCTCTCTCTCTCTCTCTCTCTCTCTCTCTCTCCAAACCTGAGCAACCGTAAACCCCAAACCCCTAAATCCAAGCAACTCTAAACCTTTTGTGATTAGGAAAATCAAATTGAAGGTGAAACACAAACTAAAATGCATAAAAACAAGAAAGTTATACCTCAACAAGAAGACCCAATCTCATCAAAGGCAAAGGAGCTTTGCACCCATGAGCTCCTAAGATATACCCTAGTTGATGAATACAAATGTGAAATGCTCTATTCTAATGCAACTCATAAGTTAGCTCAATAGACATTTGGACATGGTAACATTACTTGAAGATTGGATTCCAAAATGGTTTGGCGGATGTTGTATTTATAGAGATTTTGGAGAGATTTTGATCCAGGGGTTGAGATTGATTTGGGAGATCAATGGTGGAGGAGGATGAAGATGATGTGGAAGGCCCAAATTTCATCTTGGAGGAATGGAGGGCTAGGAATAAAAATGAATCTTTTATTCATTTTTGGGAAAAGGGTGAATTAAATGAGTATGGGTGAGATGGAATATGTGTGAATTAAAAATTCACATGGGGAAGGGTAAAATGAATTAAAAATTCATTTGGGGATGAATGGATATAAATAAGGCATGACATAGGTAAGGGGTTGTAAGAGATTTAAATGTGATGTGGGACTTATTTAAATAAAAAATTGACTTATGTGGATATATTCCAATTTTTTATTTGGAGGATGTGGGGAAGGGTGTTAAGCTAGATTTGACCATCTTAATGGGAGGTTTAAGATTAATTAAATAAGGTTGTATTTAATTAATCCTAAGGCTAGGATGAGGTAGGCTAGGGCAGGCAATTAAATAATAGTTATTTAATTACCTAGGGTAGGGATAGGTCAATTAATAGGCTGAATTAATTAGTTAAACAAGGGTTAGCTAATTAATTGGATTTAGTGAGGAGGAAGAAATTGACCAAATAAATATTGCATATTTATTAAATCAATTGGCTAAAGTTTGGACTATTGAATTAATGGAATTAATTCAATTGTTGGGGATAAAATGATGAAAAATTAGGTGATGAAGGGATAATTAATTAAATAAAAATTTAATTAATTGATTAGAAGAGAAATTGGTATGTTTAGGGATGTCGGGAGTCGGTTTGATGATAAAGACATTTTTAGGTGTCTACATTGGCCCCTCTTTGATGTAGTGTCAGGACCTAGGAGGGAAATGGCATCAGGTCAAAGACAAATATGCCCCAGCTACCGAGAAAGAATAAGATGGGTGAGGGATGCCCCCTCGAGAGGTCGCTGAAAAATTAAAAAAAATTCAGGCGAGCTCTCAAAAGCACGTGACAGGAGCGACGTTTGGATAGAGGATGGGAAAAGAAGATGACGGGAAGAAAAATGGAGGAAAAAAGTTGTGATCTGCACCCTGGAGGGGAAAAAGAGTGGGTAGAAGGATGACATGGCCTACTATATTAGGACTGGTGGGCCCTAAGGATGCCACATTTGCACACATTGATCTTGTGAGAAGGAGCAAAGGAGAGATGGCAGAGCGCAATCCCCAATTCCCGTGACTCTGACACATTTCTGAGCATTTCTGATTGTTAGGCCGGGCACCGGAGGCTGAACTCCAGGTAGGGCCTAACCCTGACTTAGTGATTTTTTTATTTTGTCACATTTTTTGGGTTCGAGAATTGGGTTTTGGGATTGTGGTGCTATTACAAGGTCACGCAGTGCGAAAAATAAGTGGATTAGCACCATCCTCTGGATTGGCTCTATCTTCTAGGGTAGAATATAGGCAAATTGTCGCCATTTGTTTAGTGTTTTGGTGCTATCTTCTGTAGTAGCGCAATGTGTGGAAGAGGTAGGGTTTTAGCATTTTAGTGCCAAATAGATGTTAGGGTAGTGCTATGTTCTTGACTAGTGCTAGTTTAGGTGGTGACACTATATTTAGGTTTAGTACAATGTAGAGGATCAGCGCCATATTTGATATGAGCGCTATTGGGATAACTGGCGCTATTCTTTAGATAGCGCTAAGTGGCAGGGTGACACCATTTGTTAAAATGGCGCAAAGTAGCTTGCTGAGTGGCGCAATTTGTGAAAGTGGTGCCAAGTGGCTTGCGCAGTGGCACTATTATATGTATTAGTGCCTTGGGGAGATGTGGTAGTGCTATTGTTAAAATGACACGAAGCATGGCCTGTTTTGGCACCAAAGTGTTTTTGGCTTTCAACATTAGAAGAAAATGAGGGGTTTGGAAGAAGATAGGTAGATTTCTGACTAGAAAGTTGTGGATGCAGGATATGAGTTTATTTATATTATACTCGCGGGAGAAACGTGTGCCATCTGTGATGGCGCTATTTGATTAGTTTGATGATGCCACCCAGGCCCGACTGGCGAGGTTAGGGCTCTTGACAGTTGCGTCGATGTCAGTGCTGCGAGCTCATAGAGCTCTGATTACCATGGTTGTAGAGTGGTATCGGCCAGAGACATGTACATTTTTGCTTCCTACTGGCAAGATTACTATCACTCTTGAGGATGTTTATTGCATCCTCAAGCTACCTATTCGCAGTCGTCGGGTGACATACGACATGAGGAGGGGACGGACGGAGGACCTTGATCAGAGTATTTGGCCATGATCACATTGTTTTATTAGTTGATAGGAGGGAGATGAATTATGAGGGGACACTGGCGGCGGGTGCAGATTCCTTTGCTTTATTCCTATGTGCATTGATTGGTGGCGTAGTGATGCCTAATACGACGGGCAAGGGATTTTTGGTTGGATGGGGAGAGGTGATTGAGAGGATGGTCAGACATGAGATCGTGTATGCCTGGGGACCAGCGATGTTGGTGTAGCTGTATCATGAGATGCATATAGTTGTCTATCACTATGATTCAGCCTTATCAACCAGGGTTACTATGTTGCACGTGTGGATCTGGGAGCATATTGCAGTTACTCGGTCGAGATGTGGGTATTATTGTCGTCTATTTGAGGCCTTTGTGTTCCTGTATCAAGATGCTGAGTACACATTTACTGGATAGGTTCGGTATTGGAGGCGGGTGCTAGATGATATCATTCGAGTGACCTAGCGACCTTACATCAGAGTGGAGCCGTGGCCAGATGATGATGTGCACATGCCAATTACTTTTCAATAGCGATATTTGATAGGTCAAGGAGACCATATGATCGACATATATCTACCATCGCGGGTTATGCGATAGTTTGGGTTGCGGCGGGATACTCCACAGCAGATGGCTATTTTTGCACGGACTTGTCGAGATGCGCGTTTTTGGCCGGCAGCCATATAGTCCCGGGTTGCTCTGGAGGACTTTGCGGCTTTGCAGCCGTTGCGATGGGATTGGCGGAGTACAGTCAGGGATGCAAGCACTACTCCTACATATGAGACATGGTGGCAGATGTGGCGACCGACTCAGTTTGATGATCTGGCAGAGGAGGTAGTCCCTGCGAAGGAGGCGATGGGATCAAGGGATGAGGATTCTGAGGATGATAGGGATGATGATTCTGATGGGGATGATTTCCTAGAGGAGGGTGAGTAGATCGTTGCATATTACCTCATGGAGGTTGGAGGGGATGGAGAGGAGAGGGAGATTGGGAGGGATGGGCAGCCGATGGATGTGCTAGCAGCAGCGGTAGTTGGACAGGTGCCCCAGCAGCAGGCGAGACAATAGGTACCTGTACAACAGGTACCTGTTGAGCAGGTTCAGATTGGAGTAGTGCGATAGCATGGATGGCCTCGACAGCGTGGGGGATAGCTGAGGGCGGATAGGGGCGTTCTACCCTCACCGTAGGTCTTCCAGCAGTAGCAGGCTATTGCAACAGGGTAGCAGGCAGAGGCAGGCACCTCAGGGGCAGGTGGAGAGGTAGAGGTTTGAGGGTCCACATCCCGTCGGCGGCCTTGGAGTGGAGAGGAGAAGGAGGTTAAGACTCTGCGGGCATAGGTAGCCAGCCTGCAGGAGGCTTTAGAGAGCCATGAGGCAGAGTTGGTTCAGTTGCAGGGGATGGTGGCATTATTGGATGGTACCAATGGATAGGTGGCTGCATTGCAGGTACAATTAGCCCAGGCTCAGGGTGATATAGTGATTTTGACCATCGAGCAGGATGCGGCACTTGCGAGGGCACAACAGGTAGAGACTACGGTGGGTAGCTTGCAGGCTTCAGGTGCTGGTATGGCCCCATTTTTGACATTGATGCAGACGCAGTTGTCCCAGGCACAGACACAGTTATATCAGGTATAGGGACAGTTGTTAGAGGCCAGAGGACGGACATAACTATTGGGGCCTCTATCACGCGGTAGTGCCGGCAGAGCAACGGGCACTGAGCTATAGTCAGGTCAGTGGATCGAGGTCATCTAGGTCACACAGATCTAGATCAGTTCAGTCTGTTCAGCAGGCGATGGGTCCCCCATCACATGTGCCCTAGCAGGTTCCACAGGTTCAGGTTCAGCTGCAGCCGCAGCCACAGCCATCGACAGGACCGCAGCCACCACTAGGGCCAGGCTCTCCCAGTGCGTCAGAGAGAGGATCCTCTATGTGATAGTTGTATCATGTTGGCCCTTAGAGGCATTGTATCAGGACATTATATTTTTTGATGTGTATATATGAGTGATGTATTTTTAGCGATGATGATATATGATATGATGTTGTTTGATGGCCTACTTGTTTATTTATGATGCTCTTATATGATTATGATGATGCTTATGTTGATGGATGCAGTATGCTTTGTGGATTTATGCTATGGATGTGTTGTGTTTATGCAATTTATTATGTTGATGTTATGGATGTACTTATTGATGTATCATGATGGACGTAATGATGGTTTACTTGTTTTGATATATGCATGGTTTGTGATTTATGGACTATGGTGTATAATGCAAATAAATGTTCAGATTAATAAACATTTATTATGGATGTAATGTAATGGAAATGTATGTTTATCTAAATAAACACATGTTATGTATGGAAAATATGGATATGGAACTAGATGATTATAAAATGCAACTAAATGATTATGGCTTGTGATTATGCAATGTAACTAAATGATTATGCTATGCAAGTAAATGTAACTAAATGATTATGAGATGATATATGGAATGCAATGTGATGATTAATGATTTTTAAAATGCACCAATGTGATTATAAACTAAATGATTATGATATGTTAAATGATATATAGTGTGTCACTAAATGATTCTAAAATGGACTAAAATGAAATGCAAATTAAATGATTATGATATGTAATTTAACTGACTCTAAAATGCACCTATATGAAATGCAAATTAAATGATTATGATATGTAAACTAAATGACTCTAAAATGCACCTAATGAAATGCAAATTAAATGATATGTAAGCTAGATGATATGTGGGATTGAAGCTAAGTGATTTAAGAGATGCAAATTACGTGAAAGGTGAGATGCAAACTAGGTGATAGGTGAGATGGTTAAGTCTTGATACACATGATGTTCTTTGTTGGACCCTGGGTGGTGGGGCTGTGGGATAGGGGAATTGGGCGGATGGATGGGGTAAGGGTATGATTGCTTGTGACTAGATTGGGGGGAGGGGGGATGGTTAAATGAGGGAGTTGCTAGGTCATGAAACACCACGTCATTGAGGGGGGGTATATGATTTGGTTCGGGATGTGTTGAGTGAGAATAAGTTGGAGGAGTGGGATTAGTGAGGGGATTTGGTAGGGTGAGGGGTGGGGGGGGATAGGTGATTATGAAATCTAGGCCCAGATGGTATAGTCGAATAAATGATTAGGATGATGATTTGAGCTAGTAACAGTAGTTGCATAACATTAATTGAGAGCATTTATTAGTTTACTATAGCAATGTAGGATATAGTTCACAAAGGTATGAAATGACCTAGGTGATGATATATATCCCACAATTGCATAGACTAGACCCGCAAACAATAGGTTGATTTCATGCATTCCCAAGGTAGTATAACCTTGCCTAGCCTAGGAAGGGGACTCATAGCGATGAGTGTTAATAGTACATATATGGTTTTGATGCCTGTATATGTAAATGAGGCACATCATACTAGAACCGACCTAGGCTTCAAGATATAAATACCATTCTTGGAGTAATGAAACCAACCCACAAGCACAGCATACAGAAACAATGACCTTGTCTATTCCAGGTGTTGTCCGCCACTTACCATGATATAATGAGATCAAGGTAGCTTTCGAAATGACCTAGAGTGAGACAAAAAGATAAAAATCAATAATAAAAAAGACCAACGAAAAGATACAAATAGCCTATGTGTGCTCTTGCCAAGATACATGTTGATAGGATGACATATTCTTGTCCATTGTGGGAAAGATATATCCTAGGATGTGAATCAGTTGGATTTGGTTGGATAATTTTTGAAAGGTGGGCAAAAGGATAGTTAGGCCATGTGTAGGATTATAGTTGGTATGTTGATTGATGATTTTGCATTAGGGACGATGCTTCAATCATATATTTAGTGTGTGTATCATTTATTGGGTCCAACAAGCTCAGTGAATGGGGACCATCCAAACGGGTTGGATAGGTGCATCTTATGTACCTGAGTACTGGAAACTTCCTTCGTATTCCAGACTGCCTACATACCCTGTGTCCATGGGATCAAGGTACTTTCAAGATGCGGGCAAGATGAATATGTAGTTCTGGCCATGACTTGGTGATGTGGGAATGGTTTAGGATGGGTGTGATGCTGAGAGTTGATAGATGTAGATGGTTGCGAGTGATCGATGTATGGGGGTGATTTGTAGTGAATTGAAGGATTTTTTGGATTTTGGTGATTTTCTATTATTTTTGGATTTTTGTGATCTTTTATTATTTTTTGGATTTTCTTTTTTTTGGATTTTGGTGATTTTCTATTATTTTTGGATTTTTTGATCTTTTATTGTTTTTGGATTTTTTGGATTTTTTTGATTTTCTATTTTTTTTTTATTTTTTGGATTTTGAGTTGTACAAAAGGAAGCTTACAAGGATCCTCACTCCATGAATTAGCCTTGGGCGGGATATTGCGGGGTGGGCGATAGGATTTGATGTTTCACAATTCCAAGCCATGGGATATTGGCGATATGGAGTGTTGTGATGGAAAGAGGACTTATTAGATGGTAGAACCAGCCATACACATGGTGTCTGAAACAAGTTTTCACCATGGTACTTATCCAAGGCATCACCGAAGTGATTTTCACCATTGGAAGTCTTTATTGCACTCGAATTTTTCTTGATTTTTTTGATTTTTTGAATTTTTTCTATTTTTTGATTTTTTTGATTGGGGTACTCAATGGGTTATGCATAGAATTTCTTCAGATGTAGAATGTTCATAGGCTCATTCAGAGGCTGCCCCTCAGGTGTTGCAAGCTGGTATGCCCTTGATCCATAGCTGGTTGTGATGACATAAGGCCCTAGCCAGTTGGGTTCAAATTTTACTTTCTTAGGGCACTCCTGCAAGTTTTTCTAATTTTCCATAAGGACAAGGTCACCTACTTCAAATTTTTGGTTTCTGATTCTCTTATTATAGCTTCTTCTGAGGTGATTTTGATAGGCCTACAGGGGGTTCAACGCATCTAGGCGTTTCTCATCCAGTAATTCTAGCTGATGCAACCTTGTGACTCAGTATTCCTCATCAGTGATTATGTTTTACAGAGATACTCTTAGGGATTGGAGCTCGACCTCAATAGGTAAAATGGCTTCGGATCCAAAGACCAAGGAAAATGGAGTGGCCCTTGTGGGGGTACGGATACTTATACGATAGGCCCATAAGGCAAGGTTGAGTTGGAGATGGCAGTCACAACCAACTTCATTAATTGTTTTCTTTAAAATGTGGAGGATGGTTTTATTTGAAGCTTATGCTTAGCTGTTTCCTTGAGGGTAATATGGAGTGGAGAAGTGGTGCTAGATTTGGAATTTTTCACACAAAGTGTGAACTTCCTAGTTCTTGAATGGCTTTCCATTGTTAGTGACGATAGAATGAGGGATACCATAGTGACAGATGATGTAATGAAGGATAAACTTAGATATCTGGGTCCTAGTGGTGAAGGTGAGTGATATTGCTTCCATCCACTTAGTGATGATGAACTTATGGCCATTGGAGGATGGGGGATGTATTTTGCCTACGAGGTCGAGTCCCCACTGTGAGAAAGGCCATGGCGTCGTGATTGGTTGCAATTCCTATGTTGGTGCGTGAATGAGATCTTCATGTTGTTGACATGGTAGGCATTTTTTGATAAACCGGTAGGCATCTCGTTCCATTGTTGGCCAATAGTAACCAGTCCTTAGGATCTTTTTAGCAAGAGCAGGTCCACTTGAATGTGCCCCACAGATCCCCGCATGTATGTCTTGCAAGGCCACTTTAGCTTCCCTAGAGTCTAAACATCGTAAAAGCGTGCCATCAAGACTCCTTTGTATAGGGTATCTCCTACAAGGGTGAAGCGGGAGGCTCGGCGGAAAAAAGATTTTCGTTGTGAGGTGGGTAGGTTAGGAGGGATGATGTTATCATGGAGATATAGGTAGGTTTCTTGATACCATGGGGATAGGGGACCAATGACTTTGCACACTAGCTCCGATTGAGGAATGTCATATGCTGGGATAGGGAGTTCTTCTATCAGGAATTCGCACCTCTTGTTGTCTTTCTTCATGTCGACCAGGGATCAAATGGTAACCATGGCATCTGTAGCTTTGTTGTTTAGCCTTGGGATTTGTTTGAAGTGGATATCATTGAAATAGTCTTTAAAGTCATCTACCATATTTTTATAAGGCAGGAGTTTATCATCCTTGGTCTTGTACTCATTGTTTACCTACCGGATGACCAATTGAGAGTCTCCATATACTGCCATCTTCTCAATTCTCCATTTGATTGCCATTCGGAGACCTATGATAAGGGTCTCATACTCTGCTACGTTGTTGGTACATGGGATGTGATTTTGAATGACTTAGGGATTGTGTCACCTTGAGGGGTAACAAACAGGATGCCTGCCCCCGAGCCTGTGTGTGTATGATCCATCAAAGTACATTTTCCATGTTTCTATTGCCGGTGCTATTGTCAAGATGGCTTTGTCAGGGAATTCTGCCAGTGTAGGATATTCTGCAGGAATGGGTGCTTCGGCCAGCTGATCAGCAATAACCTGTCCTTTGATGGCTTTTCTTTCAGTATATTCAATGTCAAATTTAGTGAGGATCATAACCCATTTTGCCATTCTCCTAGTAAGAGCAGCTCTGTTTAGCAGATATTTTAGTGGATCGATCTTGGCGATGAGCTTAGTTTTGTGATTGAGCATGTAGTGTCTTAGTTTTTGTGAAGTAAAGACCAGGGCTAGACATGCTCATTCAATTGGTGTATAGTTTAGCTCATAGGATATCAGAGTGCGGCTGATGTAATAGATGGCTCTTTCCTTCCGTTGCTCATCGTGCTGTGCTAATAAGGCTCCAATAGCTGCCTCTGTTGCTAAGATGTATAATAGGAGAGGTTCTCCTTGCCTTGGTGGGGTTAGAACAAGGGGATTAGCTAGATAATATTTTAGCTGGTCGAAGGCAGCCTGACACTAAGTGTTCCAGACAAAAGTTGTGTCCTTTCTAAGTAGATGTTGGAATGGTTGACATTTATCGGCAAATTGAGAAATAAACTGATGAATGGACTGGAGTTTCCCTTGCAGACTTCTCAGCTATTTTAGTGTTTTTAGTGGAGGCATTGTAGTGATGGCCTTGACTTTTGCGAGATCTACTTCAATTCCTCTTCTGGAGACTATGTATCCCAAAAGTTTTCCAGAGGTGACCCCAAAGACACATTTCTTTGGATTCAAGCAGACATTGTATTGCTCTAATCGGTCAAAGATCTTTGCTAATACATCCAGGTGTTCTTCCCGTGTCTTTGATTTTCCTAGCAAGTCGTCCACATAGTCTTCCATGATGTGGTGGAAAAGATCATGGAAGATGACAGTCGTGGCTCGTTGTTATGAGGCTCCAACATTTTTTAGGCTAAATGAAATTACCACCCAGCGGTACCTCCCCCATGGACATATGAAGGTTGTCTTATGTTCGTCCTCTTCTACGATCCTGATTTGATTATAGCCTGAAAAGCCATCCATTAGGGATAACATCTCATGTCCTTCCGTAAGATCCACTATCATGTCAATGTTTGGTAATAGGAAGTCATCTTTCGGGCAGGGTTTATTAAGATCTCAAAAGTCGGTGTAGCAATGGATTTGGCCATCAGGTTTGGCTACTGGTACTAGGTTGGAAACCCATTCGGGATAATCAATTGGGTGAATGAACCCAACATCCAGTAGTTTCTTTAGCTATGCTTTGACTAGGAGGGCCACCTAGGGGTTCATTTTTTTGAGCTTCTGTTTCACTGGTTTTGCATCAGGGCGTACTGCAAGGTGATGGACGACCAAAGCGGGATCAAGCCCTGGAATGTCTACATAAGTCCACGCAAAATTATGATTTCTGTGTTTGAAGAAGGCTAAAAAGTTTTCTTGCTCTTGTGTGCTGAGAGATTCTGCCCTGAAGGTGATTTTTGGCTCTTCTTCCATCCCAAGATTCATCTCTTGAGCTGGCTCTACCAGGATGGGTGATCTGTCGGTGTATACCTTGTCTATCTCAGGAAGGCCCATGCTTCCATCTCCTAGTGCCTCGTGGAGGTTTTCACCAGGAGATACGTCTTTTATTTTTACTTTTTTGGGATCTGACACTGCCGCCGAACGGTTTTCACCATCAGATCCATGTTTGATTTTTATATTTCTATGACTGGAAGCAGGGGTTGTCTCCCCAAAATAGGCAGTTGTATCAAATTCCATGATGTATCATATTCTGTGATCTCCCAAGGGGAAGTGATCTCTAACCCCCATCATTTCGGCGATGACTTCATCATTTGGTGCTATGTCGAAGACAAGAGGTCCCCGTTGGTCCCAGTCTATGAGGTTCAGGTATACAAGGGGTAAGTCATTGGATGAAGAGGCTAGGGTGGTGACTGTGTATATGGTGCATATGGATGAGTCAAAGAAATCAGTTAAATCACTAAAGGAATCTTGATGGCCCGTTTCGTTGATATTATTGACTTCAAGGGAGAGTGTAGTGACCTCGACTAGGATACATTCACCAGTAGTGAGGATACGTTGCCATTGACCATATCCTAACCCTTGGGTATAAGGATTTCTTGTTGCTTGGACTGGTTCCACGATCCCCTGTTCATGAAGGCCAATACCGCCTTATCCTTTATAGCCCATGTTTTTGACAATTTCTGACCCTTTACCATAGATCTCTGTTGGTATGGTGGGAGCTTCTTGCTCAATTTCTTCGTCTTTATATAGCCAAGATGATATGTATTCGAGCACATCTTGATCAAGGAGATGTTTCTTCTCGAAGGTAGGTGATGGTTTGCACTTGATGACAAATGTATTGGCTCCTTGCTTTGGGGTACCAAACATTTTAGGGTTGGGTAACGTGCTTACACAAAAGGTGCCGTGTAGGTTGTATTCCCCACATCCCATGTCACTAAGCTTGATCTTGACCTCAGGCGGTGGAGGTGTTTGGGATGAAGTGGTGGCAATGTTGGCGGGGTCGGTGTACGAGGTGGATGTTGTGGGATTGGCTTTTGTGATGGCTTTATTATACAGACATAAGGTGCGGTCATGGCCTTCCAAGAAACTGCAGTATTGGAAGGGGCGGGGATCGGCATAGATAGTTACTTCCATGCCGTTATGAGGGAACTTTAGACATTGATGGAATGTAGAGGGGACCACTTGCATGGCATGGCTCCATGGTCGATCGAGAAGAATGTTATAGGGGAGATCAAGATCAAGGACGTGACATTTTGTTTCCATTATCTTTTGTCCCACTTGGATAGGGAGCTTGATGGTACCCTCAGAGAGTTGTTCAGTGTCATCATACCCTTTGATTGTTATGCATTCATTGGTATCTACAACCACATCCGAGTACCCTAGGTGTTTTAATAATTTAAGAGTGCATATGTTTAGGCTGGAGCCACTATCTATTAAGACTCTCTTGATGGTATGCTTGTGGATGCAGACTTCGATGTGTAAGGCATCATTATGTGAGTGATGTGAAGCAAGAAGATCCTTTTCTGAAAATGTAAGGTGATGAGGAGCAGCAATATGGCCCACCATGGTTTGGAATTGATTCACATTCAGGTTGGCAGGAACTTGGGTTTCCAAGAGTGCTTTATCAAGGACTTCATTGTGGAGAGGTGACGTGCGGAGTAGCTCAAGTATGGATATTTGCACATGGGTCTTTCCTCGATGTTCTAGGAGGTTGTACTAATTGGTAGGTCATGGACATGTGGTTGAATGAGTGGGTAGGGAATCTGATGTTGATGCAGGCCTTTGATCAATGGTAGGAGCGGTGTGGATGGATACGCGGCCACGACGAGTTGTGATTGCGCAATCAGGTGCTTGAGCCCGAATGGTGATTGTGTTGACATGGTTAGATGATGGTTCTATCCACCCTACGATAGAGTCATAGGATGCGGGAGGTGGGGTGACGTTGTAGGCTTGATTAGATGAGGCTTTGTTATGATTGGGAAGTGGATCCTTGTAAGCTCCTAGATTAGCATTAGGTGATGGGTGGGTGTTTTGCTCAAGATTGACTTTGTTTTGATCGACAAGGTCTTGTACAAAATGCTTTAACTTCATGCAATCAATGGTCTTATGGCCCACAATGCGGTGGTAGTCACAATAATCATTTTCATTGTACCACGCGGCTTTGAGCTCACTCTCTTGGTGTGGTTTAACAGGTGGGAGAGTGATCAAACCTTTCTTTAGACATATGTCGAGGATATCTTCGATGGGTTCCCCTAAAGGTGTGAATTGTCTTCGAGGTTTGTTTTGTTTAAATTTCTCACTTTGGGTATTTACATTGGAGGTATATGTATTTGCGGGTGGTTGATTCTATACATGTTGGATGGCTTTCACATCCGTGACGCCGTCGTTCAAGGTGTTTTTGTTCTTTCCCCAATAGCGTGGCTTGTCGTTTGATTGTGTGTTGGTGTTGTTGTTTGTATTGGGGGCGTTGATATGGAGTTTGTTGTTGTTGTTGGACTTGTAGTCATATAATTTAATCGAACCCTTGGAGATGAGGGCCTATTCTATGGTAGTACCTTTGTCGATGACTTCTTCAAAGGTAGACGCACAAAGGATCTGTAAATGGAACCCTATTTCCTAATTGAGGTTAGTCACAAACATGGTGACGAGTTGTTTTTCAGGAATTGGCCAAGGGAGTTTGCTTGCTAAGCTTCTCCACCTCTGCAAGAAGGAAGCAAAGGATTCTCTACTTTTTTGTTTTGTGTTGCAAAGATCTGTCATAGATATTTCGAGTTTGAAGTTATAGGAGAAATGATTTACAAATTTTTCCGCGAGCTCAGGGAAAGACCTAATGCCCGGGGGAAGATGTGCGAACCACTCAGCGGCTTGACCACCGAGGCTTCTTGGAAATAGTCTCATTAGATATGTATCGTTGTTTGAGACTTCTAAGCAAGCGAGGTAAAACTCCCTAAGATGATCCCTAGGGTCTCCCTTTCCCTTGTATTTATCAAATTTGGACATTTCAAAATTTTTGGGGAAAGGGGGCATGTACAATGTATGATCAAATGGATAGGGACAAATATCCTCAAAAGAGTAATGCTTGCGTTTGCCCACAGTTTGCATGTCGTCTACCTTTTGAATCAAGGCATGTACAACGCTTGTGAGATCTGGGTTTGGTGGTGGTTGAGGTGTGTAGTTTTGCTGATGGATGAGGTGTTGGAGATTGGGTGGGGTTTGATGTTGGAGGTTTTGGGAGATCATGTTTTAGTACTGTGGGGTGGTGTTTTGGTTGAGTTGTGTGAGATGTTGTTGTTAAGCGTGGATTTGTTAGAGAATATGGGGGGTATTTGAGGATTGGGATTGTGACGTGTTGATGATGCTACGGGGTTTTGTAGATATGTGAGATTAGATGGATTTACATTGGATGGGTTGACATGAGATGGATTGACGTTGGATCGGTTGGTCGTGTTGTGAGGTGGTTGTGAAAAGAATTTTCTCATGTAGGCTACGGTTTGAGGGCTGAGTGGAGGCACACTCGTGGAGGCACTTGTATGTGTGAGGTTTCCTTGGATGCCTAAGGTGATCTGTGGACCGGAAGAGTTTACGGTAGTTGTGGTAGTGGATGTAATGACAGGTTGGGAGGTGGTAGGATTGGAGACACTTGTGGGAATTGTAGATGTGGTAGCATTAGAGCTTGTGGGGGTGGTAGATATAGTGGGTGTTGATGTTTGAGAGATGATAGGTTGGGTGTTTGATGTAGATGGTTGGGAGGATGTGATAGGAGTGATGTTGGAGGTGGATGGTTGAGATGATGTCATGTTGTGGGGTGGTTGGGCACCAATTTTAAGGAGGTAGTCAAGATATCTATTTGGATCCGACCTTAGGATTTTGTCAAGTAGGTCCATGTTATCGGCATCTTGTGTAAAGCTGAAGACATCTAGATCATCTTGGTACATGGTGGGGATGTTTTGTGGTGGTGGTGGTGGTGGTTGCAAGAAATGGAAGGGATTTTCATTTGGATTATATGTCGAGATTTGAAAAACCATAGGTGGATTATGTGTTTGGTTGGTTGGTAGGTTGTTGTCGTTGGTATTAGGCATTCCTATGCCCATGTATTGTCCAGAATCTGCCATTTCTTGATTCTTCTTGTGTTGTGATCTAGTTATGGGCATACAAATTATGGATTTGATTTAGAGGTGGAGTGAAATGGGGGTGGAGACCTTAGAGAATCTAGATTGATTTGTTGGACCCAAAGATGGATGTGGTAGTGGGATGGAGTAGAGAAAAAGATGAAGGGGTGATTGTAGTATGATGAAGGATGATAAGTCTAAGGATGATAAGAGTGGATGGTATTGACTTTTTGCACAAATTTGGACCAAAATGTAGATGATAGATGATGTTTGCTTGAGAATGATGTGATGGAAGGGATTTTGATGTTGATTTTGATGTTTGGTATGAGAGATTAGGATGATGTTTTTGAAAAGGATTTTTAAAGGTCAACGGATGAGCTTAAGTAAGATTTAGATTTGTGTCACAAAAATGGATGTTTCTCTCTGTTTGGGGTAGACTAATGAACTTACACAAAGAAGGATGATTATTTTACTTGAAAGGTTGACTAATGACTCTCCAAGAAAAATATGATGAAAAAGATGAAATCTAGATCTAGCTTTAGCTCAAAGGGATGATGAGTTTTTGATGTTTGATTGATGGTTCTTTGATAGGTGTTTGGATTTGGAAGGTTTTGGATATGTTTTTGATGAGAGAATCGAGATAATTTTTGGGATGATTTCTTGTAACAAAGATGTTTGTTTGGTCCAAAAGGTATGCAAAAATTTAATGAGGATGAATAGATATGCAATTGAGTGGATTATGATATGGCAAGGGGTCCGATAGTGATAATGGTTGATTCTCTAAGGTCAAAATGATGGTATGATTGGAAAAATGAGTGGGGTATGGATGGATTTTTGGAAAGTGAATATGGATTATGGCAAAGCAGGTTCTAAAGATCACAATGGAATTGGTCTTAGTTTCAGGCAAGTCAATCTGCAAATAGTGCCAATCCACAGGTGAAATGGCGCTAAAAGCAGACAGAGATGGTGCTGAAACAGGGAAGTGTTGGTCGAGGCTCTAAAAAAGGTGGATTTTGATGTCAAATTTAGATTTGTTTTGATATGAAGTTTGATCAAATAATTTTTATTATCTCTTGGCAAGTTTTTTGAAAACACTTTAAGCATAATAACACACAATAACCAAGATTTTGTTTGTGAAAAGACGTGTGATTTTTCTTAAACAAGCACTTTGCACAACCTAAGGTGAAGATATGACAGTATTTGTTGAATCCCCTAGCTGCGCCTATTCAAAGCGGGTAGCTCTAGGATCTTGGTAGCACCGGCTCCCCCTTATAGTGCACTCACTTCTTACGCATACCAAGATCCAGGTTTCCACGAAGGCTTGTCCCTCACCAAACCTTAGGATTGTCCCTGCTACCTCGGCTAAGAATCGCATGAATTAGGGCCGCTTCAAAGGTTTCCCTTCTACGTCAACAAATAGAAGGTTTTTGGCTTGCTAAAACAAAGGTTCGTAGTAAGTGCCTTCATTCAAGTGGCCATATGTGCAACAGTGCTACTCTCCGTTATGGAGTCTCCCAGCCTCCAAGGGTTATGCCTTGGAGGGTTTTGGGGGAGGTTGGTTGTCGGTATGACACAACACCTATTGCTTGTGACTTTCGTCACAAACACATTATTTTATATAGCGGCTCGAAAGAGATTGGCTTTAGCTTGTTGTCGCTTGGGTCGTTCCCACCTTTTGAAGCGGGGTGGCAAGCCCTCTAAAGATTAACAAAAGCAACACAACCACAAAAATACTTTTGATCCCTAAGTTCATACAAGGATGCGAGGGGAGAGCATATGTATACTTTGTGTTTGCATCACAATAAACAAGGTTTATTTTAGTTCTTTGGATTATGTTTGGGGTGATTTATGTAAGTGTTGTGAGAAGTTTTTGATTCCCAAGATCACCAATGGTGCAAGGGAAGAGAAAACACCTTTCACACTACAAACATAATTATGAAAACACTTCACACAAATTTGATTTGTTTTCTTGTTTAGGTGAGTGAAAAATGTAGGTTGTTCTTTTTAATCCAATGAGTTTGTTGATGCACTTTGTGGTTCTTTTTAAAGCCCAAAATCAAAATGTTTGTGGATTTGTTGGCAAACACTTGCTAGTTTTAGAGCACCAAATTCAAATGTTGTTTAAGCTAGGGCACACTAAGATTTGTTTGTTGTTGATTGATTTTATTGCACCAAATTGAAATGTTTGTTTTTAAACTAACATGCAAGGGTTCTTTTTAAGCACCAATTGAAGTGTTTGTTTTAAACTAAAGATAAACACCTTACAAAAACTTGTTAGTGGCTACAAAATGATGGTGATGACCTGCACACAACTTATCAGTCCTTACACAGAACCCAAAGTTAGCCTGTAAACATAGTGCTAAAACAGAGACCAAATGGCGCCATTACGGACTGTAAATGGCGCTAATGACAAAAACAACCTTAAAACTTGACACCCTAAAAAATAGCGCTAATTTACATGCGTATGGCGCTAATATACAAAATAGTGTTGAAACAGGATACAGAATGCGCCATAACATAATATAGCACCAAAATAATATACATAAGGCATTGAAATATACAATAGCGCTAATATGACATGTAGACAACGTTGAAACAGACAATAGAGCTAATATGACTCTAATAAGGTGCCACTGCACGTGCGGTTAAAGGGTCTAGTCATAGTTGAAAATAGCGCCACTTTGGGTGTCGATAGTGCCGATACGAGCCTGAATGTGTCTATCCTGCAAAACAGAGGTCTTCCTCACCAAAATAGAGGGTTAAACTACAAAAGAAAAGGGGCTTGTTAGTCTTGTTAGCCTAATGAATGGAAAACAAGACAAGATGTATGCCAAAAATGTATGTTTAGTCTTTAATGACATTTCGGCATGACCTCCCCTCTTTGTTTAAGATTCTTGCAAAAAATAGAGAGCAGATAGACTGGAAAAACAATAGGAAGAACAAGAGTTTAGACGAATATGTGAGTAAGATTTAAGAGAGAAAGTGTTCTGTCATATAGCGCTAAAATAGTAAATAACGCTAAAACGTGCCAAAGATAGTGCCACTGCGCTGGTCGATAGCACCACTCCTGTAAAACATGTCTCAAACACAAAAACTCATAAGAAAAAGGTTAGATATGGACCTTGCGGGTCCCACCAGGCGTACCAATGTGATTGGAAAAATTAAATCGAAGGTGAAACACAAACTAAAATGCATAAAAATAAGAAAGTTATACCTCAACAAGAAGACCCAATCTCATCAAAAGGAAAGGAGCTTTGCACCCAAGAGCTCCTAAGATATACCCTAGTTGATGAATACAAATGTGAAATGCTTTATTCTAATGCAACTCATAAGTTAGCTCAATAGACATTTGGACATGGTAACATTACTTGAAGATTGGATTCCAAAATGGTTTGGAGGATGTTGTATTTATAGAGATTTTGGAGAGATTTTGATCCAGGGGTTGAGATTGATTTGGGAGATCAATGGTGGAGGATGAAGATGATGTGGAGGGCCCAGATTTCATCTTGGAGGAATGGAGGGCTAAGAATAAAAATGAATCTTTTATTCATTTTTGGGAAAAGGGTGAATTAAATGAGTATGGGTGAGATGGAATATATGTGAATTAAAAATTCACATGGGAAAGGGTAAAATGAATTAAAAATTCATTTGGGGATGAGTGGACATAAATGAGGCATGGCATAGGTAAGGGGTTGTAAGAGATTTAAATGTGATGTGGGACTTATTTAAATAAAAAATTGACTTATGTGGATATATTCCAATTTTTTATTTGGAGGATGTGGGGAAGGGTGTTATGCTATATTTGACCATCTTAATGGGAGGTTTAAGATTAATTAAATAATGTTGTATTTAATTAATCCTAAGGCTAGGATGAGATAGGCTAGGGTAGGCAATTAAATAATAGCTATTTAATTACCTAGGGTAGGGATAGGTCAATTAATAGGCTGAATTAATTAGTTAAACAAGGTTTAGCTAATTAATTAGATTTAGTGAGGAGGGAGAAATTGACCAAATAAATATTGCATATTTATTAAATTAATTGGCTAAAGTTTGGACTATTGAATTAATAGAATTAATTCAATTGTTGGAGATAAAATGATGAAAAATTGGGTGATGAAAGGATAATTAATTAAATAAAAATTTAATTAATTGATTAGAAGGGAAATTGGTATGTTTAGGGATGTCAAGAGTCGGTTTGATGATAAAGAGATTTTTAGGTGTCTACACCTTTATCTCCCTATCTCTCCCCTGTCTCCCTATCTCTATCATCCCTCTACCTCTGAATCTCTCTCCCTATGTCCCTGGCCATGTGCCTCACTCTCTATCTCCCTATCTCTCTCCACAGTCTCCTCTATATCTCCCTATCATTCCTCTCTCTCTATAAACCCTAAACCCTAAACCTCTAAACCTGAACCCCTAACCCCTAAACAATAAACCTTAAACCCTAAATAATGCCCCTAAACCCTAAACCCCGAACCCCTAATCCCTAAACCTCTATCTCCCTATCTCTCCCCTCTCTCCCTATCACCTTTGTCCCTCTACCTCTCAATCTCTCTCCCTATGTCTCTGGCCATGTCCCTCACTCTCTATCTCCCTATCTCTCCCCTCGGTCTCCTCTATATCTCCCTATTGGTCTCTATCTCTCTAAACCCTAAACCTCTAAACCTTAACCCCTAACCCCAAAACTATAAACCCTAAACCCTAAATAATACTCCTAAACCCAAGTAACCATAAATTAGGCACTAAATGAGGTGCTAATTTAGGCACTAAATCAGTCGTTAAATCAGGTGTTGAGAGAGAGAGAGAGTTGGTTTACTAGGGTTGCTCAGATTTAGGGTTTAGGGGTTAGGGGTTAGGGATTAGGGGCATTATTTAGGGTTGAGGGATTTAGAGAGAGAGAGAGAGAGAGACTTCTTTTGAAATGCAACTGTAAACCCTGAATAATGCCCCTAAACCCTAAACCTAAGCAACCCTAAACCTCTAAACCTTAAATAATGCCCCTAAACCCTAAACCCTAACCCCTAAAACATATATAAACCCTAAATAATGCCCCTAAGCCTTGAGCCCTAACCCCTAAACCCCAAACCTAAGAAACCCTAAACCCCTAAATTCTAAACCCCAAACCCCTAAACACTAAACCCAAGCAACCCTAAACCTCTATCTCCCTATCTCTATCGTTCCTCTGCCTCTCAATCTCTCTCGTTGTGTCTCTGGCCATGTCCCTCACTCTCCATATTCCTATCTCTTCCTATGTCTCTGACGATGTACCTCACTCTCTATATCTCCCCATTGGTCCTCTCTCTCTAAATGCTAAACCCTAAACCTCTAAACCCTAAACCGTAAACCCTAAATAATGCTCCTAAACCTTAACCCCTAACCCCTAAACCTTGAACCCAAGAAACCCTAAACCCCTCTCTCCCTATCTCTATCGTCCCTCTACCTCTCAATCCTTCTCCCTATTTCTCTGGATATCTCGCTCACTCTCTATCTCCCTAGCTCTCCCCTCTGTCTCCTCTATCTCTCCCTATATATATCTCTCTATCTATCTAGCTATCTCCAAACCCGAGCAACCCTAAACCTCAAACCCCTAAACCCTAAATCCAAGCAACTCTAAACCTTTATCTCCCTATCTCTCCCCTATATCCATATCTCTATCATCCCTCTACCTCTCAATCTCTCTCCCTATGTCCCTGGCCATGTGCCTCACTCTCTATCTCCCTATCTCTCTCCACAGTCTCCTCTATATCTCCCTATCATTCCTCTCTCTCTATAAACCCTAAACCCTAAACCTCTAAACCTGAACCCCTAACCCCTAAACAATAAACCCTAAACCCTAAATAATGCCCCTAAACCCTAAACCCTAAACCCAAGTAACCCTAAACCTCTATGACCTTATCTCTCCCCTCTCTCCCTATCGCCTTTGTCCCTCTACCTCTCAATCTCTCTCCCTATGTCTCTAGCCATGTCCCTCACTCTCTATCTCCCTATCTCTCCCCTTGATCTGCTCTATATCTCCCTATTGGTCCTCTATCTCTCTCTAAACCCTAAAACTCTAAACCTTAACCCCTAACCCCAAAACCCAAAACCCAAAACCCTAAATAATACTCCTAAACCCAAGTAACCATAAATTAGGCACTAAATTCAGCACTAAATTAGGTGCTAAATTAGGCACTAAATCAAACACTAAATGAGGTGCTAAATGAGGCACTAAATTTGGCGTTAAATCAGTCGTTAAATCAAGCACTAAATGAGGCACTAATTTGCACGTAATATAGTGCTTACTTGTTCTAATCAACGCAAAAAACACCAAAAATAGCACCATCCAGATAAATAGCGCCGACTTTTTCAAAAAATTAGAGAAAAATACATTAAAACAGTGGGTGGAAGCAAAAAACAGAGCAAAAAAGGGAGCTAACCACATGGATTTGTTGTAGTGCCTCAAGTTCCCTTTTTACTTCTCTCTGAATTTTCCACAATAGCCTTCTGAATTCCCCCCTTTCTCCCCCCAAAAGCAAAGTATTTATAGCAAGGAGGTAGAAAATCTGTTGTACAGGAAATCCAACTATCCCAACCGATTTAATTTATTAAATTAACTTTCCTGACATAACACAATAATTAACTTTAAATTGATTAAAAGCATCTTATTTGAAAAGTCAAAATAACATGAAACATATTCAATTTTACACATATGGGTAAAACCATTTACCCAACATTCATTTACATATTTTTAATTAATTATATGACCTAACTTTATAATATTTTACCTTATTATTATAATTTATTAATTTCAACATTACATTATAAATTTATTTCATTATTAATTATGGTTATATATTTATTTACCAAGGTATTTCTTTTTACTTATCAATTTATTTTAAAGCATAAGATAACCAAGGCATATTATCAGACACATTAAACCAAAAGCCAAAACAATTACTTGACCACTAACCAGGGTCAAAAGCAAAACTTCAAGCATCATTGACTGACCAACAACAGTACTGACAAGGTATCAAACTGGGTACTCATCCTCTTTGAGGATGATGGCTAGGGTAGGGGACCAAGTGCTATCTCCGGTCAACTAATTCCATTGGGTTCAAGGCACACTCAAACCTGCCAATTCAGGTGGAGTCGATGCCTGGTACCTGTTCACTCAAACATACAAGTTAGAGAACATGTGCATAATAGCTGAAGCACTAGGGAAGGGACTCTAGCAATCGTATCTCATACCCGTATGTCCCCCATATGTCCAATGGTACAATGCCGCCCTTTCCACATGTCCTAACAACATACTACTACATCACCTAACTATCCAAATAAATCTTTGCATAGTAATAATAAACATAACAATATGCATCATGCTCCCAAAAGTACTAACAGAAGCTCATGTTCCATCCTCATCATCAGGTTCCTTAGCCAGACTACCTGCACATCCAAGGTGAGAATGGAGGGGCACTACATCTTCCCCCCCTAAAACTTGACTTACTCCTGGAAGTTGCAAACTAGGGTGGAAACATAACACATTAGTACCAACATCAAAACCAATTCATTACATCAAAATAATATACACTAGTTTGCCTTTGAAAATAATTTATCTCGCAAGAACATATACTTATATATCCATTTCAAGCACGACCTATCCTTTTAGTTTTCAATGTCACAATAATAACACAATCAAGACTTGCATTTCAAAAATGATTCCATAGTACATAATCCACTCAAAATCCTTGCATATTAGCATTAACACACATCAGTTTCTTTCAGGACAGAGAAAACATTGTACCCTCTTAATCCTATTAGCAGAATTTCTCATAACAGAACATATAAAAGTATTCAATTTTAAATGCATTACCATTTCATTTTCTTTACCCTTAAATTACAATTCCTCTTCCAATACACTGTTAAGCAACCAATACTTTAGAATGCTACATTTCCATAAATCACAACATAATTATACACATAAAGCACACTAAATATCCATCATTTACAAACAAGACATTCCAGTTTAGTCATTTTACAATACTAAATCTCATGACATATTCAACCAAAGATCATGATTTTACACCTTTTAGAAGCATGGAAGCACAATTCATCATTTCATAAGTACTATATTCATGATTTAACATACATTCTTCACATACACACAAATTCACATCACCGAGAATCACATCACAAGGCTACACAAGGGTCCATCTAGACATTGAGAAGCAGCATACTAATCCATGATACATAATCCATGAGCCAAGAGCCAATATCCATCTCACATAATCCATACCTCACAATCAGTGGCTTGATGGTGTTAGGCCACACACACATGGTGAGACCATCCAAACAAGACCACAATGACCTATCTCTTGTTGTATAAGGTGGTTAGCCTCCAAGAGATAGTCATCACACATAGGTGGGTAGTGGGTCCTAGCTGTGTAACAACCTCACATACCCCCATCCTCAAGGTTCCCTGCATCTACTTCCTTGCATACACTCACCAAGTCTACCTCATATGTCCTTGGAGAGGAATCACAATACAACACATGGTTGACATAAAAAATAATAAAGATAAACTAGTTTAGCCACCAAAGTCATAAATAAATATCAAATAAAGATTCAATTTCAGTAATAAAGCAAGAAATATGTGTAATTTCAACACTAAATCAAATGTAACCACAAGGGCTATGAGTAAATGAGATCACAAGGTGTGGTTAAACCATCGCAATCAAACAGAAACAAAATGTTGGCCTTCACATTCAATAGAAAATCATCAATACCATAAAGAAAATACACAATCATCAAAATTGCATTGTACAACACTGCATGACTAGATACTAGCCACAACATGAGGAAGGAGGGAACAACGTCAGGCTATAGCAGTTGCCCTCATGTGGTGCAAAGTGAGCACGCCATCCACATGGCTCAGAGTGTACTCCTTGGCTACACCCTACATCGCGTCATCATGTGGCATGGACTAGCCAAGTGGCCCACGCACTCCTTGGCTGCCCGCATGGGATGTGCACCTCGGCCACATCACACATTGCATCTCAGCACATGGCATGATCATACACCAACCGAAGAAGGCACGTATTGGTCGTATGTCGCATGGCAGTGTGTCTGTGGCTCCGCAGAAGTAGGCACGCGCAAAACACACCCTGCATAGCAATACCTCGTGGAGAAGGCACACGCAGGTACTCACTGTAGCTAGAGGTATACATGACTAGGACATACCCATATGCTAACCAACCCAAACATTGTCGAAAGCAAACATGAGTATCCCTCTACAAGTGTACAAGGCCCCATTACGCTCATCACACAAGTAGGCTATCAAACACAATCTCATAGTGCACCTTCACGTGTCTATGCACGTGACATCGTGTCCTTGAGCCCAACTCACTACCATCAGTAACACAGCATCATCACTAGCACTGTGTCAGAACATCAGTGGGGTGTGGCATCGTACCTTTTGCATCATGTCAAAACATCTGTAGATATAGAATCTATCTTAGCATGGGTAACAAACCTCCCTCCACATGCTGGACCTCAAAATATACATGGGGCACATGGTCTCACTTGGGTTGTCCATGTAGGTCCCTTTCATCCTAGACCCCGGCCCCCAAGTGGTGACACATGTCATCACATAGTTCTAGTTGGATTGTCCATGCATGTCCCTCTCACCCTAGACCCCAGCCCCAAGCTGACAACTCATGTGGCATATCATACCTTTCATGAAGACAAGGTAGATGATCATCAAAGAAATACCATCAATATGCTCAAGAACTATGGGGATTAGGCTAGCACATTTCGATCAAGTACCCTGATCCATCATAAGGGGAAGTAGTGAGTACTTTCCTTAGGATCGGTTGAGCTAAGACCACTCTGCGCCGTAATGTGCGTACGCTACACACCCCACCCAAGGAACTTTGTGGCTGCTACTACCCCTTCACAGATTGAGGGACTAGAGAACCAAAAGAAAAGAATCTGTGAAACTATCTTTTGGCTACTCTTATATATAAATTTCAACCACGTGTGGGTTGGCCCTCAATCAGGTAACAAACATACAAGCACACATAATGGTATGGTTAATCCCACACCTAAAATACAACATATTCCCCATGGATGGGTACCCAGCATCACCATCCCATGGCACACAAAACAAGTACGGGATATTCACAACACTCAACCAATGCACAGTTACTGGTTTCTCACATTTACAGGGGGGTTACATTTACATACTCAATTCCATTACTTCTCAAAGATCACATACCAAAAGTACTTTTATTTCCATAGCCAATGTGATTCCCTTTGCAAAATCATAACATTACCTGTTATCCATTACCCTTTACCAGTTTCCTTTCACTCTACTCTTTTCCACATACCACATGATGCTAAATGTCAATGTCATGATCATCGTGATCTCTTAACATATCCACTTAACAAATTATACACAAGTTCCACATTCCCAAAAGAACAATAATGATCCTCTACTTAACTCTTACCACTTCATGTAGGTTTTTCCAATAAAAACATATCACATCATGTAATGTAAAACTTAATCACATAAATTTACTTCCAAATGCAAAATACCCAGCAACTACACTCAGTCTTATCCATAATCTATCTTTTATGCATAAACCAAAAATTAAGGAGTGTAGTTTTAGAAGAACATAAGATCCGTCACTCCAATAAATTCAAGAGTCCAAGCAACTAGGACAACGTAACGGGCTTATATATAACCAGAGTACCCAATGTTAGAAACTTGGCTCTGATACTAGGTGTAATGCCTGCACCAAGGAATCCCAGAGGACAACACTAAACTAGGTCAAATTAAAGGAACAATTTTTTTTTAACAACACTTTTTACAAGAAGAAAACATTAATAATTGTTACATCATTAATATTTACAATATTGTTTCCCCTAGTACATGAGGTAGATTACATCATATTACAATAATTGATACAACAAACACACAATCCAATATGCAATTGCATGCTAGGAAGCCTTCTCAAACAGGAACAAGGACTAGAGTCCACAACGCAATGACCAATCTCCATGCACACAAACATGCAACAAGAATACCCAATGGAGAAAAGCACCAACTACCCGACCATGTGGAATCCTGAGGTCCACTCCCCATGTTAGGAGATAACACTAGGTCCCACATCAGACAAACAGTTAAGAAAGTAGCAAGCTAATAAAAACAAGGGTTATGCATGGCTCCAACACAACACTGCTGACAACACCAACATCACTTACAACACTTACTTCACTTCCAGAGGCACTCACACAACAAAAGGAGGAAATACAACTAGGGAGTGCTAGACTGTAATAGGTAGGAGTGTCATCGCGTGGTCCTAGCATGGGTTGTCTTGGCAGTCTCTCACTAGACCTCGACCCCCATCTATGGTTGTCCTGGTAACCTCTCACTAGGTCCCAGCCCCATAGGGTGATACACGCGGAACCAACATACTAAACACACCTCTCCAAAGGCACAGAGACTTACACAAACTTTACTTCAAATACAGAGAAAAAGTTATTTATTCTAGCAAGATTGATCATCTAGACATAGCACAAGGATATTTTCATAAAATGAGTTCAATACTTTTCATATCTATCTAACCAAGTAATAAAGTCTTGAAACATTTGTTCATTCTTTAAATCATGCTTAAGGACACCAATAAAACAATAATAAATTCACTTTATGGATACACAAAATCATATATCTAATGAAAGAATTTATCCAACTATCAAAAGTATCTCTATCTAACACGAAGAATATATCTAACCAACAAGAATATCTTTTTCTAATCTAAGTATTTAGATAAAATCATGTTAATTTTTTAATCAATTCAATCTAATGTTTATTAAGCCTAAACTCTGTGAAAATTAATAGAAAGGTTTAAGTGGAAGAATATTTTAATAATGACACTAAAGTGATCTTGAACATAATACCATTCTCTATCCGCAAAGATAAAAAAAATCTTAAGAACACCAAAAAATAATATAAAGATACTAGTAAAGATAATATAATCCTACTAAAAATCATTCACACATACTATTGTTTCTATTAGATCAATTGCACTAAGGATAAATATAGATATGAATTCATCATTATTCTACTACAATTACAAATTATTTCAATACAAGAAAACATGGACATCTATATCTTTTCCAAAAAAACAACAACTAATAATCTTCTTTATATTTATATACAAAATACATTCTTACTACAAAATAAATTCATTACAAAAGAAGGATTATTCTTCCTAAATTCCTTTAAAGATATTACAAATAAATTCATATACTTATTAGATAGAATCTTTCTAATTAAATAAACATGATAAACTCTTTACATATTTTTCTTTACTTAACAAGATGAATTAAATTAAAAACAAAACTAAGAGAATTAATAATAAATTGATTTGATTCTTAAAGAATAGTAGAGGATTTAGTTTCTAAGAAAAGAACATCTCTACTATTAATGAAGAGACATCAGCCCAAACATAGAGCTTGTGCTTTGTCCACATAAGTTGCAAAGCGGATAAGAAGCATTGAGAACCACAAAGCCAATCGAAGAGACTTAAGATAATCACTAAAATCATTTAAAGCAAGGATAATTTACTTATAAGGATTTATGTAATGTTCAAACCTAAAATAGTAATATGTTATATTATTGTGCAGTACTAGATCTCTTGGCGGAAATAAAGGAATGAGCATTAAGGTAAAATGCTGGGAAATATTTATAGATGATGGAATTGCAATTACCTAGTCAGATATGCGAATTAAACTGAATCCTTAGACATTGTGATAGAGAATCTAAATGTTATGGCTAGTAAAATATGAACTTAGAAGTAAATTGTAGATGTAGATACGGTTGCTTCTATTGGACTGTTCTATTACTTTCCATTAGTATAACAATAGTTTATTCAGATAGACAAATAAGCACAAAGAGATAGACTTGAAAACACTAGGTAAATAGGTGTCAATGATTGTGAATAGCTTCACTGAATCTTGAAAACAAAGAAACTACAACTATAAAACCCTAAGTTTCCACCAATCTATCTGTCTATTTGCCCCTTTATTGCGATAACAAAACACAAATGGATAGTGAATCTTTGTCATACATTAGAGAAAAAGCTCTGGTTGACTTGAGTGAGAAAGCACAAGAAAGACAGTTGAACTGTTTGAAAAAAAGCTAAGTAAATCAACAATTTTGCTAGATATGTACAAAATGGATTTGGCGTCTAGAACTTTTGTGTAGATGCAAATGTCAGGTGTAATGCCAATGGAGCTTGTTAATTGACTTGGAAATACTCTAGTATTCATCTATGAGAAAAGGAAGACAAGGCACGCGAATTGTTTGACAATATGCCTCAAAGAGATGTCATCAGAAGGTACATGATGATTGTAGGATATGCACAAATAGATATGTTGAAATTATTTGACAGAATGCCTCAATAAGATGTCATCTCATGAAATGCGATGTTAGCAGGATATGCACGAACTGGACTTGTCGAAAAGGCTTTAAAACTTTTAAGTAAATGCAATTGGAAGGTGTAAAGCCAAATGCTAAAACCTTTGCCAGCATTCTCCCTGCGTGTGATAGAATGGGAGCTTTGGAACTGGGTATAGACATCCATCATAGCATAATGGAAGGCAGTTTTTGTGAGATATTATAGTGGAAATGCTCTAGTAGACATGCACACAAAATGTAGAAGCGTAGACAAGGCACGTGAACTACTGGCATAATGCCTCAAAGAAACATGGTCTCATAGCATGCCACAATTGCAGGATAAGCACAAAATGGATTTATTGGAAAGGCTTTAGAAACTTTTAAGTAAATGCTATTGACTGGTGTGAAGCTATTTTAAACAACGGGGTTTAACAAACCATATGAAATTACCTACGGTTCACTATGGAGGCTGAGAAACAAATCACAAAATATAGCTTTTATAGATATTACAATGTATTTAGGATATGCACTGAAAAGGCATCATCAACGGTTAGATGAGGAGTCAAAAGCCGTAGGATGTCTCCAAGATTCAAGATAATGAAATGCATTAGGCTGTATGCCATGAAGTGAAAGAGAATTCGATGGGAAAAGTCTATTTGCTGAGGATTAACAAGCCAAATTCCATACCAAGCTCATTATGAAAACATAACAATGGCAGAAAAACACAATATAAACAAACCCCAATAAATTTCTTTCACAGAAAAATAAAAACATTATCCAGCATAATGTATACAATGCACACATATAGATATTCACAATAACTAAGAATATTAGACTAAAATTTTTATACAACCAAACATACCCGGATTGTCACCTCAAGTTCCCTCTTTACTTCTCTCTGAATTTCCCACAATAGCCTTCTGAATTCCCCCCTTTCTCCCCCCAAAAGCAAAGTATTTATAGCAAGGAGGCAGAAAATCCATTGTATAGGAAATCCAACTATCCCAACCAATTTAATTTATTAAATTAACTTTCCTGACATAACACAATAATTAACTTTAAATTGATTAAAAGCATCTTATTTGAAAAGTCAAAATAACATGAAACATATTCAATTTTACACATATGGGTAAATCCATTTACCCAACATTCATTTACATATTATAATTAATTATATGACCCAACTTTATAATATTTTACCTTATTATTATTATTTATTAATTTCAACATTACATTATAATTTTATTTCTTTATTAATTGTGGTTATATATTTATTTACCAAGGTATTTCTTTTTACTTATCAATTTATTTTAATGCATAATATAACCAAGGCATATTATAAGACACATTAAACCAAAAGCCAAAACAATTACCTGACCACTAACTAGGGTCAAAAGAAAAATTTCAAGCAACACTGAGTGACCAACGATAGTACTGACAAGGTATCAAACTGGGTACTCATCCTCTTCGAGGATGATGGATAGGGTAGGGGAACAAGTGCTATCTTTGGTCAACTAATTCCATTTGGTTCAAGGCATGCTCAAACCTGCCAATTCAGGTGGAGTCGATGCTTGGTACCTGTTCACTCAAACATACAAGTTAGAGCACATGTGCATAATCGCCGAAGCACTAGGGAAGGGACTCTAGCAATCGTATCTCATACCTGTATGTCCCCCATATGTCCAATGGTACGATGCCGCCCTTTCCACCTGTCCTAATAACATACTACTACATTACCTAACTATCCAAACAAATCTCTGCATAGTAATAATAACATAACAATATGCATCATGCTCCCAAAAGTACTAACAGAAGCTCATGTTCCATCCTCATTGTCAGGTTCCTTAGCCAAACTACCTGCACATCCAAGGTGAGAATGGAGGGGCACTACATGTATACCCGGCATGGATGTGGGCCAATTTTGGTCAGGCATGTGCACCTAGACAACTGAATTGTGTACCAATCTGTTTCTTGATATGAGTAGTTTCTTATATTCAAACCTAATCATTATCATAGACTGGAATCCTAGATGACATTATGTGCTGATAAAGAGGAGGATGTTGGGAAACTTTTTGAAAAGTATTCTTGACTTTCAATGCATATTAGTCTAGGAGAAATTGTGTACAACAAGTTATACCAAATGTAACAAACAAGTTGAGGTGAAATTCTGCAAAATATCAAATAATGATTCTACATGTGCTTGGTAGAATGTTTAGCCATAAACTTTTGATTGCTAGATTGATAGCTGAAACTATTGTAGATCAATCAAATGTTTTTTAAAGTTCATCTAGGTGTATTTAGTAAGAACAAAAAAGTTGTGCCTTTGTATCACTAATTTCCAGGGTACAAATGGTTTAGCTATAAATTATAACCCCTTAAAATCGACATGAACTATTGAGGTTTTCAAATACTTAGTTTGAGTTGACAATAAGAATGAATTTGACATCCTTTAGACCAAATTTGTTTTAGGTCCTATAAAATTGATCATTCAAATAAATGGTACGATGTGCCTTGAAGTGCATAGTACATCGTATGTTGCTACTTTTGTTATTAACCTATTATTGCCTATGGCTCTCATTAAAATAATTGGCTTTTGTTTTTTTTGACAATTTATTTTAAGTCATATGAGAATGACCAAAATGTGCTGTGGACCTTACCTATTATTCATCTATCCACCAGATGAATGGAGCATATCAAGGAAACCTGAAGGTCCAAGTACATGAGCCCTAATATATTCAGATGCTAAGGAGGTATCAATGTAAATAATTTCATAGAGCCTTAGACTAGCATGATATTTAGAGATACATGTATCTTCCTTTTGATTTGTAACTAAAAAGAACGCAACTACAAAGCTTGCATAAATAGCAACATTCACTTGTCACTGTTGTGTATGAATAAAATTATACCTAATACATTCTTTTGATACTATTTAAATTCTATTTGAAAGGTTGATATTAATGAAAGTTATACTTAAAGTTCATTATGTTGATACTTGTTAAATTCTGTTCAAAAGGTTAATTTTTTTCTTCATCTAATTACATTATGACCTTAGACTAGCCGGAAGTAGTAAAGGATACAACTACATATTCAAGTTTTAATTTGTCAGAATGTCAGCTAGATTATGTCCTAAAAGTGGCTCTTTGCAAGGCCTGGATTAAGATTTTCATTAGTACAAGCAAAATTCCTTGAAAAATCAAAGACGATTTTTACTCTTACAGTGTTTTCTAGGGTCCTTAAATGTCATTATTTCATTGTGCTCATGTTTTCATTCGAAGGTGCACACTGCAACTTTCATTTATTTTTGAGCTATGTCTGTATTTCATAGATCCTTCATGTGTTGATAAATTCTGGATGTTTCCCAATGTTCTACTTATGAATTTCCCCTGTTCATCCTTTGCATATGCCTCTGCAAATATGCCTAGAAGTGGGGTTTGTGTACAAAAATATGTTTATGCTATATAATATCTATTTCTTATGCATTGTTCGACTTATCAAGGTTCTATTTGTCCTTTTAATCATGTTCTTAATTGTAAGTGATAATGATCACAACTTTCAATAGGATGGTATATATCCATTATCTCTGTGAATGGTAAAGAAATTATTGTCATATATACAATTTTGATTTAAAACATTTGCAATTTGACAATTGCCAATAAATTATTAGTTGTCAACTATGTTCTCACCTTTGTAATTAACATCGTACATTTTGAGTAAATGATGATTATTTTATGTATGTGTGTATGTATTGTTTTCGTGAACTTAAGCAAACAAAGTAGCTGATGATTGAATCCAAAACCTGAACCAACATTAGCTAAAAGTTATGTCAGTATTAGAGAGAAGAAACAAATAGACAATGAAGACATTTGGATTTTGTAAACAATTGGTATCAAATAGAACACATAATTGTGTTTTTCTAAATGAAAGCAAAGATCAATTCAACGATTATATCCTTGAATGTTCTCATCCACAAACTAAAGCATAATGAACTAATATAGGCAATGACGTTATTGCATTTAAATTCACTATAGTCTAAAAACTCGTCAAATAGTAGCTAAAGTCACAAGCTCTCACAAGCCAAAAAGTACACACTGAAAAATCATACCTTACCTCCCTTAGCCAAGTTTCTAACAACCATGCAAAATTTTCCATGGGTTTTGTTAACACAACAAATTTTATGAACATTTTTGTCATTATGTGTTTTATATTATTTCACGAAGTATTGATGAAGCCTTCAAGGTAAGACTCCACAAATTCATACTTTGTTTTGCATTTTCATTGCTACTTCATATGTTTTGTTTGTTTGTTTGTTTTCAATTTAAATGTTCAATATATTATATTCATATATGCAAATTGCAAATTATTTGTAGCCTAAGGTTGGGAGATTATGAAATGTTGTTTTTAGGGTTGTTCAACCATTGTTTTTACTATTTAGGGTTATATAACAATTATTTTCAGAATATTTAAACATTGTCTCGACTATTTAGTATTTTAGGATTGAATTTATTTATTTTTAATGTTTATTTGCCATTTGAAATAAGGAAAACAAAAACAAAGTGAATTTTAAAATTGCAAGTCAACATTGTTTTTAGGACAAAAGTTACTTCTTATTTCAAATTTTAATATAGCTTTTGTAGTTATGAATGATTAGAATTGACTAACAAATGATTATGAACATATTATAGGTACAAAATATTTTGATATTTGAAAATGGACAACATTGTCCTTATTAAAAAAAAAATTGAAAAAAACAAGAGTATCAAGAGATGAAAAACAAAAACAGATCTAATCTCATCCATAATTCAGCTTCTATTTCCGTAGGACCCTGATCTTGTTAATATAATATTATTCATTGAAATTATATTAATTAATATTAATGATATATTATCATACTTTAATGTTTTAATATTATGATTATAATATTGGGAAGAATATAACTTTGATATTAATATAATTGGATTTGTCAAAAAAATATGATTAATCAATATTAACAAAACAAAATAAAAGGGATTTGGGTTTCTGCTATTTTTAGTTTTCAATGTGCGTGCAGACGTTTTATTACAACTGTAAATTGAATTTCAGTAGGTTACGAGGTATGAAGCATTTCACAAAGGTTTGCCAGATTCTACAGGATCACATAATTTGCAATTGAAGCCATATAATTTTACGTTTCAGCTATTCATTGCATGCTTTTCAATTATTTGAATCGCAATTGCCATTATTCGATGGCTGACTGGTGTGTTTTTCCTCTAAAATCTGGGGTTATTGGGAAATCCCGTTAGGGTTTCGGTGTTAGGATTTCATATTCGCCCTCTTTGTCTATTTGGGTTATCTTGGTTTTTAACCTTGAAAATGGGAAGCAATGATGAAAAAGGGGTGGAGTCATTGCAAAAGAAGGTGGAGGATCAATGGCGGAGAAGTGTGGAACACGCTCAGACTTACCCTTATGTCTGGGCTTCTTATGCCGTGGTGTGGGGTGGACTCTCCATTTACACCATTATTAAGTGGAGGAAACTCCGGCAGGTGGAGGACAGGGTCCGCGCGATTCAGCACAAGCTGAAGCTGCTTGCTGAGGCAGAAGAAGCTGAACAAACTCAACAAGCCGCCCTAAACAAGCACATCAAATCTGGGGTTGCCAGTAAAGACCGCAGCGGAAAGTGATTGCTTTTTTCTACTTCTCTTTTTTCCAGAAGGTGAGAGACTCCTCTGTAAAGTGGGTTAACATGATTATGTCCCAAAGAGTGTTATTTAGATGTGTGAGGATAACACACTGACGGTTTTGTTGCACTTTTTGAGGGTTCTGTAGTCTTTTTAATATGTTTTACAGGAAATTTGGAATGTTGCAACTGTTGCATTCCCCGTTTTGAATAGGAAGATTAGTTATTGGAAGTTTTCTATACCTTTTGTCAGGCGCAGATTCCTAAATACAATACATTCTTCAATACATTGTTAACTATATGCATGAATAGACAAATGGCGAGGAAATGATTCATCTTGAATTTCTCAGGGCAGCATATTTCTTCATGTTTGAATTGCACATATCTCCAGATTTTATGTTATTATGTCTAACGTTGTTCAAAGCTGCTACGTCTCAATATTCCCGGTATAATTTAGATTAGAAAAGATAAACTTTAAGATATCTAGCTCACTTGTTGTGAGGCTTATTTGTCTTTCTGTATTTGCTTGTTAAATCTTGGGTGAGGTTATGGGCCACCCCTAAGACATTGTAGGGTTATGGGCTACAAGTTGATCATGAAGTTCTGTGATCTTCATCAGGCAGGTGCCATGTTACATGAAGTTTAAGGACGGTGTCACAAGAATAGGTAGGATTGTGTTTATTTCTAGGACTGTGAATGGTATGAAGAAAATTGTGTTTTTTTCATTAGGAGGCAATTCTGCTTATGATTTGTTATGATTATGGAATGAGTAATACCTGCCGTGGGATTATGTACGAAACTGGGAAGTGCTTAGTGCAAGACATGTTGATTAAAATTAGGAATTGATTCAAGCCTTATGAATAACATAGACTGAACAATGAGTTGCTATGAGAATACCTTGACCTTGGAGGTTTACATTTCCTTATAGATTGAATGCAAACTTATAAATGCTCGTTCATTAGAGTCAAACAGGGACCATTATTCAAGTTGGATTAAGTTGTGATACCCCTTGCATTTAGTATGCATGTGACTGGGTTATAGGAAGTAAGTTGAGATCCTTTGGGACTCACCCTTCCTCATATGCTGCCAACACTTCCTCATACAGCTAAATCTACTTTTTACTTTGAGACCCATAGGAGAGGTTATAGGGCCAGTTTATTTGAGGACCATTATTGCCATAGGAGGTGACCATGTACCTCTATCCCTGTACAAGTGCACAGTTAGTGTTGTAGATTTGCGTAGAGGTCCTACAATGTAGTAAGCATAGTTTAAAAACTTATGACTCACCAAAACTCAGCAGGCCCAAATTTGACTCAGACTCAGCGACTCGGTAAGTGACTGTAAACTGCCCGTTCGTGATGTTAAGCTGCCTGTTCGTGACTGGAAATACCCATCACCCTCTTCCGCACAGATAAACAGCAGATGTTTAATCACCCACTCATGATTAGATGACCTACCTAGATTGGAAGATGTGCCCTTGATAGGTTACGACTAGAAAATGTTCCCTCAACTAGAAGATGTGCCCTTGACAGGTTGTGACTGGAAAATTTGCCCACAGGATTGCAGTTTTTTGGAGTTTAGCATGTGCGTGGTCGAGGGTGTCTTCACATGATGCAATTCCTACATTTCATATCCTTAATATGGTGTCTTCACAAGCTGCCTACAACAATGCAATGCAATGTCCTCACGGCTTTAAGTGAGTTTTTTGTCAAGTTTTGCCACATTTTGCTGCAACTTTTGCAATTGACTCACTGATTTTCTGCAAAAAAAGTGCCCCCGAGTTTTTGGGCGACTTGGCAGTAGTTTTGTCTTGCAAGTCAGAAGAGCTTTTTGCAAGCTTTTAATCTATGGTAGTAAGAGTCTCAATTTTGAGTTATCTTATCTACCATGAAGATGAGTGGTACATTTGTAACTCATACTGAAATCTAAAATATCCCTTATATGATTTTTGATTTTTCACTACTGAGTTATTGACTGATTTTTATCATTGAATCAAATTAATTCTTTTTAACTCCAGTGACACTTGAAAACAGTGAACAAGGAATAACTACTGATTTATTTGAATCATCAATCAATTTTGGTACTGAATACAATAACACTGTTGTTTCAGAATATCAAATTCAGAGCATTCAATACAGGCCAGTATACTGAAGAGTCTGGGCTACTCGCCAAGATATGAATTGACAAAATGACACTCAGTCTTCCACAACGCCCTATCCATGTTAATCAGATCCTAATTTGATGATACTTTTGGAGGCGGCCTGGCAGTACATCAGATCTGTCATGCAGATCTAGGTAACTGAATGGGTCGATTCAAATCTGAATTTCAGTGTGCTCTTTCTCCCTATTGACCTGGTATAATAGCGGCCTACTAGGTCTGTCTAGAGTCTAGACTTCTGCCTGTGCTCCTAGTAGCAGCAGATCACTCTTACAATGCCCTTAATTACCAGATCGGCAAATGAAATTCCTGATGTGAGTGACCCTCCTCTTAAATCACTTCCTTGTGCAACAGTATGGACCTGCAATTAGGCATTTGTATGATAATGTCTCAATAATTGAAGCAATCGCCACTCAAGGACTGGTGCAACTTGGTTGTATCAACGCCTAATATATGGCAGCATCTCAAATCAAGGGTTTAAGGTGGCGCTTGATGATTATCAGCACTAGTCCCATATGCTGCAAGCCGCCTATAAGCTAGGTCGTGAGGCATCGTGGACTATAAAAGGATTCCATTCCATCCAGTAGTGGAATCAATCTAATTTGCTCTGAAAATGAATATTGTTATCCCAGCAAACTCATAGGCAGCGATTGATATAGTTCCTTCAATTCAGTTCCTTCCAGTTGCCTTGAAAATAAATAAAATCACCAATTAGTCCTGCCTGCTACTCCTGGGTGAAGTCGCCAAAGTGAGGGATGGGGTTTCGTCCAAACCTCAAAGAATTCAGAAGTCGCCAAAGTGCCCTTGTTCTTGAATTTTCAAAATTTGCAATGCAAAACTCAAAAAACGGATGGTGAAAGAGATCTTCAATGCTTGGTTTAATACCTGCTTGCTTTTGGTCCCATGGGACCCAAAAATGGGCACCAATTTAGAAAATTTGAATTTTTGTTTTATTTTATTAATATTTTTATTAATATATGTATATTTTTATTTATTAGTATTATATTTAATATTTATTATATATTTATAGTGTTAAAAAATACTTTTATTATAATAATAACAAAAATATTAATTATTAAGGGTGGAGGGGGCATGACAGTCCTCCTTCCTCAAATATTGCTTGTCCTCAAGCAATTTCAGATTTGGATGATAAAAAATCTTCGCTCCTTCCCATGTAGCATCTTTAAGTAGCAAATTCTTCCACTTCACCAAATATTCTAGAGTGACCTTACTCTTTAGTCCCTTCTCTCTCATATCGATGATTGCTTTGGGCTCCAAAATCAATTTACCTTCGTCATTAAGTGGTGGCAACTCCAAGGAAGGAGTAACATGTTGACCAAGAACCTTCTTAAGGCAAAATACATGAAAAACATTGTGAATTTTGTTGTTTTCCGATAGCTCCAACTCATATGCAACCTCTCCTATCTTTCGTATGATCTTATAAGGTCCATAAAATCATGGTTTAAGCTTCTCCGGACCACTCCCTTTGAGGGAAGATTGCCTATAAGGCTACAACCTTAGAAAAACCAAGTCTCCCACCTCAAAATGCCTCTCCAAACTACGACGATCAGCATACATCTTTTGCTAATTTTGGGCCTTATGCAAATTTTCCTTGAGTGCATTCAAAATAGCTATGCTCTGCTAAACCAAATCCCTAGCCCCTGGGGCTGCTATCCAAAAGAATCAAGTCAACAAAAGATAGTGCATCATACCCATACCTATAGACATAAGATGTGTGGAGTTGTAGCAATACTCACCAAGATGAAGCAACTTAATCCATGTTGTTTGCTGCCCTGTAACATAATTCTTTAAATACCCCTCAATCCATTTGTGCACAATCTCTGTTTGTCCATCTATCTGGGGGTGATAACTAGTGCTGCAAGTCAACTCTATGTCTGTTAATTGAGAGAGTTCTTGCCAAAACAAACTAATGAATTTGATGTCCCTGTCACTCACAATGTTTCTAGGCAGCCCATGTAATCTAAACACCTCTCTAAAAAACAAATCAGCCCCCTCTGGAGCTCTATATTTGGAGGATATAGCATAAAAATGAGCATATTTAGTGAGTCTATCCACTACCACAAAAATACAATCCTTACCTTGCACTCATGGAAGTTCGGTGATAAAATCCATAGAGATGCTCTCCCATTTCTGATTTGGAATGGGAAAGGCTGCAATAAACTGACTGGAAATGTCTGTTCTACCTTGTTCTATTGGCAAACCAAACACTCCCTAACATGTTTTAGAACATCTCCCTTGAGGCCTTCCATGAGAAATGCTCTCTCAATTGCCTGTAAGTCTTGTAATAGCCCTGATGTCTAGCCAATCGTGTGTCATGACATGCTCTCAAAATCTTGTCCTTAATCCTCGATTCTAGAACAAGGTACACCCAATCCTTGTAGAGTATGAGCTCCTCCACCACTCTGTACTTGTCATCCTATAGCTTACCATCCACAGTATCAGAAGCAAAAGAGTTCTTGGCATACTCAGCTATTATAGAAGCCTTCCAATCAGTAGATATATCGGTCATGGAACATAAATAGGGCTCCCTAGATAAAGGATCGGCAACAACATTCTTCTTCCCCTTAACATACTCACTATCAAAGTCATAAGCCTCTTACCCTTTTCTACTGCTTGTCATTCAAATCCATTTGGTTGAGAAAGAACTTCAAACTGTTGTGATCCATTTTCACCACAAACAACCCGCCAACCAAGTATTGTTTGAATTTGGCCAAAGCATGCATAATAGCCAACATCTCTTTATCGCAAATAGAAAAACTCCTCTCCGACTCCTTGAGCTTCCTAGTCTCAAAGGCTATGGGGTGTTTGTTCTACATTGACACTGCTCCTATACCCTCTCCTGAAGCATCACACTCCAAAACTGAAATAGCCAAAATGGGACATGAACTCGTTACCTCCTTGAGCTTATCAAAAGCTTCTTGTGCCGAATCACTCCAAGAAAAAGTGCCCTTCATCAAATTGGTCAATGGGGCAGCCAACTGTGAAAACCCTCAGACAAACCTCCTGTAATAACTGCAAAGTCCCACAAACCTTCTCAGATGTGATATAGTCCTGGGTCGAGGCGACTCCACTATTGCCTTAATCTTCTCCTCATCCACACTAACTCCTTGGGCACTAATCTTATGTCCTAAATATAAAATCTCCGTCAACCCGAACTCACACTTGGATGCCTTGGTGAAAAGTGACTGCTGCTCAAGGATACTGAGTACCTCATCTATGTGCCTCAAGTGATTTTCCCAAGTTCGGTTGTAGATCAATATGTCATCAAAGAAAACCAACACAAATCTCCTCAACTGTCGGATAAATACTCGGTTCATGCAAGACTGGAATGTGGCAGGTGCATTAGTCAACCCGAATGGCATGACTAGAAACTCATAGTGCCCATAGTGACACCTGAAAGTTGTCTTGTGCACATCCTCATCTCTCATTCTTATCTAATGGTCCCCGGACCACAAATCAATCTTAAACAAATATATTGCCCCATGAAGCTCATCTATCAACTCATCAATCCTAGGAATAGAGTAGTGATTCTTGATTGTCTTCTTGTTGAGCGCCCTATAGTCGATGCACATCCGCATGGTACCGTCCTTCTTAACCAACACTACAAAAGAAGCAAATGGGCTAGAGCTCGTTCGTATATGTCCCATATCCAACAACTCCTTGATTGCCTTCTCGATCTCTTCCTTGTATCTCCTTGGATGACAATACAAGGTAGTGATGACCGGATTTGATCCTTCCTCCAACTCAATGACATGTTGAAACCCTCTATCTGGTGGTAATCCTAGCGGAATATCACTGAACACCATGCTATGCTTGTCCATAAGGGATTGAATATCCACACGGGTAGTCTTTTCACCAGTGGCTGAAACTCCATCTATGATCAAACATTGTGCCACCCAAGCTACCTATCCTTTGCAAAAAGCTCTCTCCATCCTCTTGGTTGAAACAACCCTCAGAGCTCCATTGGACAAGCTTTGAAGAACCACCTCATTACCCTCTGATTTGAATTTCAGCTCCATAGTCTAATAGTTTTAGGTAAACTCACCAAGTGAATGCAACCACTGCACACCCAAAACAACATCTGTCTCACCTATGCCAACCACATAAAAGTCATCACATACTTTGTGCCTCCCCAAGGTGATGTCAAGCTGTTGGATTCTCCTGGTGCAAGGAATAGTAAATCCGTCAACCACAATCACATTGAATCCCTCAAAATCATCTGTCTTCAATCCCATCCTAGTCACCAAACCCTCGTCAATGAAATCATGGGTAGCCCCACTATCAATCAAAATTGTCACCTTGTGACCCTACAATACTCCACAAACTCAAAAAGGATGATACCTAGGTGCTCCTAAAATAGTAGCAAGTGTGCCACCCGAAGAACCTCCTTCCTCATGCTCCTCCTCGTCAACAACCTCGGTCTCAAGTTCTTTTGTCTCTAAATCATCATCTAAAATTACCTTCATGAAATGCACGTCCCTTGCCCAAACACTTATGCCCGGGCACCCATGGCTTCCTACATGAGAAACACAATTTCTGTCTTCGGAGTTCATTATTTGACTCTTCATTCCTACTAGGCCTGGGAGGTGGTACCTTGGGTTGAGGGAAACTCTTTTGGAAGGGTTTCCTTGACTGTGCTATTGGAGATGGCTTGGGATTGAACTTGTTTTTTGTAATGTCCCTTATAGAAACAATACTAATTTTTCTCTAAATTATCAATTTCCAAGCAAACAAAGGTTTAGAGAGTACCTTGGCTTTATTTAATTCCTACAAACAAGTTAGAAAATACTTACAATAATATTTATCACTGTCAAGTTAACATGATTAACAACTCATAATGGCATTAATAATCCAACTAAACCTAATTATCTAGGAGACTCAACCATAAGAGAGTTGAGGAGTGTGACTTCGATGGGGTGTCTTGGATCCTCTACCCTAGGACCAAGAGTGGATATACCATCCCCCTTGGCCTCATGTGGCGCATTTCATCCATATGAGGTGGTCTACCTAATGAGGTATCCATTTCTCGTTATCCCCTCATCTTATCATTTCCTTCCCTTTTCTCTATGATTAGTTCCTTTGAATTTACATGTCTATGATAGGAGAATGAGATCACAAAAGGTTCCCTGGAAGCCATCTCTTTTAAGCCCAAGGGCGGTACCCTTTGTATCCCCTTGGCCCCAATGGGATTATTCAATCCCCCCTATGGGTAGCGTACCTAGAAGAGTGCCCCATCTCTGTTATCCCTCTTGCACCACATTTCCTCCATCATAGTAACCATAACATTCATACACATTTCCATATTAACACATTATGAGAGATCTTATATCAGTTGCAAATAATCCTATCAGCCATACAAAATGAATCATGAAGATGATATCATAAATTATAAATATGCATGATCATATCTAAACTATACATTATATTCCTATATAGATCTTACCATAGTTTGATGCCTCTTCTATATATATCTTGATTGCTGATCCATATATATGTCTTCTCTTGATTTCCTGTCCCCTTTATAAGATATTCCCTGTTATAATCTGTTGAATGCTGTCCTTAACACATTGTTATGAGCAGATCTGAATGTATATTAGAAATAAATATATAGAACTCAGAAAATATATTCCTGCTTCCCCCTTACATCTCTCCCAAACTTTACATTCTTGGAGTCATCCTCTTGAAAGGTTATGACCCTTCAATGCAACCCCTTGCAGCCATGCTGAGCGCTGCCTTCTATTAACTATGCAGTGCCTTATTATCTATGTTTCCTTGCCTTTCTAAGAATCGCTGCAACTTATAATAATAAACGTTGCCTTAATAAATCCTAGCTCATGCCAACCTTTACTTGATAGCTGCTTATGAATATAATATATTATAAGATGTTCCTAAGATCGCAGCCCCTTTAAACTATAATTGCTGCCAATATATACTATAATCGCTGTTCTTTGTTTAAGATTTAGTAAAGATCACTGCCTTTATGCCTTTATTATATGTTATGATCGCTGCATATGCCTTTTGGTATCTGCGATTAATATTTGTCTCCTCTTTATATTGATCTTCATGATCACCATAGCGTTACTATTAGTGTTTGTATTATTATATTAATAATCCTAGTTAGAATAATATTTTCATATTAATAATCACAATTATAATAACATTTATTTTAATACTTATATTTAATAATAATATTTTTATAATATCTTAAATAATATCTTTATTAATATATATATATATATATATATATATCTTATATAATATCTTTTACCTTTATTAATATATGAATAATATAATAATATCTTTCTTAATATCTTATGGATATATGAATAATAATATTTTTATTAATAATATCTTGGTTTCATTCATATCTTAAATTTGAATGAATATAATCAATTGATTATAAATAGGGATATGACGACACATTTGAAGAAAGTAGTTTCACCGTTTCTTATGATGTTTAAATCTTTAATTTAAACAATGCCTAAATAACGGGACATCACATTTTTGGCCACCGAATCCTCCAAATTCAAAGCTCTCCCAATGGCATCTTGTAAAGACCCTGGATCAAATGCCCTTACCAAACCCTTGAGTGGTTCAGTTAGACCTTCCACAAACGGCACTATGAGTCTCCTCTCTATCACATCTAGAACCATCACTGAAAGCCTCTGAAACTCTGCTACATAGCGCTCAACTAAGCCCTCCTATCTCAATTGTGCTAACTCTCTAAAATGAATCTTTGGATCCTTCCTATCAAACCTCTCTATCAATCTCTAGCTGAACTCCTCTAGAGTGGTAATAGAGCCATGCCTTTGTGTCACCATGCCATGGTACCACCATTTGTGAGCTACACCCTCCAAATGTAAGGTAGCAAACTTAGTGGCTTCCTCCTCATGCATGGGGTTCAATGAAAAGTATGTATCCAACTTCTGCAACCATGCCCTAGCTAAACAACTATCTAATCCATCATATGTAGGTATGGTGATCTTCCCCAAATGCTAATGTATGTCTTTCTGGGGTTGCTCCTAATACCTTCTCCTCCTATGCCCATTACTTGTATTCATCTCATAATACTTAATGAAAGACATGTCACGACGGATAGCTGGGTTTAGGGCATTATATTCTACATGATACCTTGCCATTTCATCCTCCTGTCTTGGTGGTAATTGATGTTGTTCCTCAAAGGGATCCTCTTCTTCTCTTTGTAAAATTTGGCCCTAAATGTCTTCGTAGGTTGATTAATTTAAACCCTGTCATTAGTTGAGTTGTTTCCTTCTGCAAAATTCTGATTGGGTCTTCCAGCACTCCATTGTTGATTCATTCCCTTCAAGATCCGAGCTACTTCTGCCATGGATTCCCTCATGAAGGACTGAAATTCTCTGGTCAGCTCTCTGTTTTCCCAGCAGATGAACTCCTGAATGTTTCCTTCTTCATTTTTGTCACCCATGGTTTCCTTTTTTTCTTCTCCTTTCATTGATACATGATTTCCCTATCGCTCTTTTGCATGAATCTGCATCACACTGTCCCACAAGCTGGCGAGAAAACATGGCTCTGATATAGATGAAATATGCCTTATATGATTTTTCATTACTAAGTTATTTACCAATTTAATCATTGAATCAAATTAATTCTTTTTAAGTATAGCCACACTTGAAAACAGTGAACGAGGAATAACTACTGATTTATTTGAATCATCAATCAGTTTTGGTACTGAATAAATAACACTGTTGTTTTAGAATATCAAATTCAGAGCATTCAAGATAGACCAGTATACTGAAGAGTTTGGGCTACTCACCAAGATATGAAATGACAAAATGACACTCAGTCTTCCACAACGCCCTATCCAGGATAATGAGATCCTAATTTGATGATAATTCTGGAGGCAGCCTGGCAATATATCAGATTTGTTCTACAGATCTGGGTAACTGAATGGGTCGATTCAGATCCAAATTTCAGTGTGCTCCTTCTCCCTGTTGACCTGGTATAATAGCGGCCTGCCATGTCTGTCTAGACTTTTGCCTACACTCTTGGTAGCAACAAATCACTCTTACAATACCCTTAATTACCAGATTGGCAGCAAATGAAGGCCCTGATGTGAGAGACTCTCCTCTTAAATCACTACCTTCCTTGTGCAACGATATGGACCTACAATTAGGCGTTTATATGATAATGTCCCGATAATTGAAACAATCGCCACTCAAGGACTGTTGCGGCTTCGTTGTATCAACACCTAATATATCGTAGTGACTCAAATCAAGGGTTTAAGGTGGCACTTGATGATGATCAGCACTGTTCCCACCTCCAATCCAGCAGTGGAATCGATCTAATCTGCTCTGCAAATGAATATCGTTATCCCAACAAACTCATAGGCAGCGATTGATATAGTTCCTTCAATTCAGTTCCTTCTAGTTGCCCTGAAAACAAATAAAATCACTAATTAGTCCTACCTGCTACTCCTGGGTGGAGTCACCAAGGTGATGGATGGGGTTTTGTACAAACCTCAAAGAATTCAGAATTCAGACTAGGGGTTTTTGTCCCAACGCCCTTGTTCTTGAATTTTCGAAATTCGCAATGCAAAACTCAAAAATTGGATGGTGAAAGAGATCTCCAACGCTTGGTTTAATACCTGCTTGCTTTTGGTTCCATGGAACCCAAAAATGGTCGCCAACTTAGAAAATTTGAATTTTTCTTTTATTTTATTATTATTTTTATTAATATATGTACATTTTTATTTATTAATATTATATTTAATATTTATTATATATTTATAATGTTAAAAACACTTTTATTAGAATAATAATATTAATTATTAAGGGTGGAGGGGACATGACAAAATCCTTTGCCAAGGTTCTATTGTACATTATTATTTATTGAATCTTGCTCTAGTCACCCTACCTTCTTCCTATGCAATTCTCATTCATGACCCCATCCATGAAGGCTAGGATCCCACCTAGTTTTAATTGTGCAAGGGGGAGCTCATCTAGGCTCTATGGTTGGTGAAAAAGTGCTCTCATGGTGCTCTCTCTCCCGATTCATTATTTCATTACAGCAGTTCTATTGTTTGGTAAGATAAAAAAAGTAATATGAGTATTGGATTGTATTATGTTCTAATTCAGTTATAGATGTGATATTTGAACTTATGCAAAATGATCAAATGACGGATTCTAACAATACAATTTTATTTCAAGAATACATATAGCATCTGATTTCCTATTCATTGTTCAATATGATTGACTTTCTTATGATGGATTTAAAAGAAGGATTTATAGCAAATATGTTCTTGCTGATTTTATGTGCTACCATAATTGTACTTGTACCTTTAGTAATTACTCATCATTGTATTAATAAATGCTTATTTTGAAGGCAGCATGAAGGGATGTGATAATATTCTGGCTGCTATGTATAAGTTTAGAACCAATAGCAGAATCACTTAGACTGCTGCATGTAACTGTTTGGGTTATAAATCATAAAGGTTCTCTATGGATATTATATGATTTAATCATATTCTTATCGTATGTAATTAAATTAGGTAATGAATCAGCGCATGTGTTTTACACCTAGTCGATGAAAAAAAAAATCCTAGGAATAATGTGACATCAACTAGTAAACGACATTAATCTGTTAGCCAATCAAAAGATTAGTTTACAATTGGAATCAATCATTCAATATGTGTGTGTGTGTAAATTTTCTATCTTCTGTCTCAAGCCCTAATCAGATTGTGACAAATCTTAAGAATATGGTCCGATTTCATAGTTTTTTTACCATGTCTTTTTCAATTAATCCAGGATTTTCATATAAAGTTGATCTGCACAATTTTATAGATTGGCCTAGGCATTGAATGGCAATTAAAATCCAATATATGATAGGACCATATTCACATCAGTTGTTAAGCTAGAAATTAGATCCCTTTCCAATAAGTAAGTCAAATGGTAAGTTAAAACCTTAAAATGTCAAACCCTGCAAGGATCACATACTAAGCATGCATATTACCATCATAACAATCAAACTGCCAAACCCCATAGTGTTGTCCATGGGTTGTAATATAACAGCAGCGAGGAAAACTCATAAGTGCATGATTGCAGTTTAAATCACCAAAACCAGAGTAAGATGGCCTTTAACTCCGACTACATGTGCCAAAGGAGGTTGAAGTTATTGATCTGAAACCGATTTGAGTGGCACGAATCGGGAAGGTTCTAAAGCTGGGCACATGTTTGAGCAGTGTTATAGAGCAGCTCCAGGCTGCTTTCAGCAATATATTGAATGTCAAAATGAATTTACTGCTAGTTCATAATTGGACAAAAGTTCTACAAGAATTCTTGGCAATAGTTTGAAATAGTGCCACGGCACTTGTGGAGATATACTTTGTTCATCGCCTGTTGTGGAGGCACTCCGATGTTAGTATATACTATATTGCTGCTGAAGTGTCTTTGGTGCTACTGAACCGAAGTGACTTCAGTTGCTACCAAGGTGCTACTGAAAATTGTTGTTGCTTAAGTGCACAATTCAGGAATTATAGGCATTTTTGTTTGTTGACCGACCATTGACTTTGAAAATGTTGTGTTTCTTGGTCTTCTTGCTTGCATGGACAGTGCTAGGGTAGCAAAACACCATATGAAGCAGATTGATATTGTTGGTAGCCATTTCCATTGGTTTTTATGAAGTCATGGCTAAAGATGCATGCTAGATGGCCGATCAACTATTGATATTCCTTGCTGGCAACTGTTGGATGGGAAAGGATGGTCGTTTGGGTGGTATTGTTGGATGGTTGGACAGCTGCAAATGTACAACCATTCCTCTTCCATTGCAACTGCCTATCTTCCTTGGAGCTAAACAGCCAAAAAGGGAATAAAAAAGGAACATTGGGACATTCAAGAGGTTTGGTTGGTTCAGAAAGTAACTCTCATAGTAGATTCAAATAGAGAGGTGTTAGCAGAGCTTTTGTGTGTGCAAGAGCAAAGAGTAGGCACAGGAGTGTGAAGATTTCATTGTAATGCTCCCCAAAGACCATTGTAATGGCATTGCACTCCTTTTATTGACACCTGATAGTGATGGGATGCTGAAGGCGTACTCTTCCTAGAGTTTTTCACTCGTTTTGGGTTTTCTCCAGAGGAAACTTTGTGTCATGTGATATGTTTCTTTTGTGTGTGCCATGTTATTTGTTGTGATCCTTCTTAGTACTTGAGTTTCATATTGTTGTGTGTGTTTTAATCCTTTTAAGAGTAGTTTGTTGAGTGGTGTGAGAAGAGTTAATCTAAAAATCCATAGATGATTATCATTAGGATTAAAAATCAAATGATTTATGATTCAAGTGGTATCAAAGCCTAAAGTTTCTGATTGATTGATTAATTAGGGTTTGGACAGTTTATGCCATCTACAAGGTCAAGAGGCAGTGAGAACATATTTCTTTACAAACCCAAGATCAGAACAAAGCCGTGGAATAAGGTTCTAAGAGCAATGACTAGAGAAGGAGAAGAGGAAGATGAAGTTGATATCAAGAAGACCCAAAGAAGATGTCACTAGGATCTCTAGTTCATTGGGGAAGATAAACCAGATTGCAAGCTTCATGCAAACCTTGCCTAAGAAAATGGGTATGCTTAAGCCTGAGAAAGAAGAACCAGTGAAAACTAAACCAAAGGAAGGAGAGTCATTCACACGGAGTGTTTTCAAGGCTGAAGCAAAGATTTACATACAACTATATGACAAAGAGATTAGTGCTGAAAAGTTGGATCAATGGGTATCTCAGATGGAGGTGTATTTTAGCCTTATAAGCTTACCCCTCATCAACAAATCTTGCTTCCCAGGCTTCAATTATCAAGCCATGCTCTGACATGGTACGAGAATATATGGATTCACTTTGTGCAGACACCTAAATCTCACCACGTCCTAACATCACACTAACTAACCCTCTCACATTCTTGCATCATCAAATAAACCAAATAAATCATATTTATTTAATTGAACTAACTTTCTAATGTTCCTCCATTGATTAATTAAATAAATCAGATTTATTTAATTAAATTGACTTTCTAATGTTTCTCCATTGATTAATTAAATAAATCATATTATTTAATTAATTAATATGATCATTCTTCTATTGTTAATTAAATAAATTATAAAATAATTAAATTAACCCCCTCATCTAACTTTTTAATGTTAATTAAATAAATCACATTTATTTAATTAAATCAATTCATTCCCTAACATTTCTCTATAGATTAAATAAATATGTAATATTTAATTAATCAATCCAAATCCCCCCTCATCATTGGTTAATTAAACAAACCATGTTGATGCAGATCAGATCCCAAGTGTCTTATCAGACAGTTAGGATGAGTAGCCAATACCCAAACATAAAACAAAATAATTCATAAAATAACAATGATTTATTATTTGCAACAATTTAGTGTTCCAAGAATACAAATTTACAAATAGAATAAAACTCTCCAGACCCTCGAACTAGGAGTCTTCAATATATGAGTTCTCTCCAAATCCCCCCCGTTCTTCCTTTCTCTTTGCCTTCAAACAAGAATAATCACCCTATTTATATTTCTCAAAAGAACATAATATTTACTCCAACGTCAGTTACAGAAAAGGTTAGATGTTTTAACAACCACTTGATCTTTCGAATTACAAAAATGAATTAATGAGAATGTTGTGTGATAATCACAATAACTACTTTTAATAGAAATCCACATTTGTAATTCATCGACAATGCATGAGTTTTGTGAACTTTCATTGGCACCTCTAAACCTTTGGAAAATAACACTCGGCTGAGTGAGTGATCGTCCTTCTTTATCACCATCCCCACTATTGCTAGCCCAACAATTGCCAACGCCAGCCGACTACCGCTGACCCGACTACCGCCGACCCGACTATCGCCAGTTGTCTATTGCCAGCTTGACTATCGCTAGTCAACTATCGCAAGACTGAGGAGCGCCAGTGAGTGCCAACTAGTGAGCGTCGGTGAGTGTCAGGGAGCGCTACGGAGTGCCAACCAGTGAGCGCCGGTGAGTGCCAGCCAGTGAGTGTCAGTGAGCGCCAAGGAGCTCCAGGGAGTGCCGGTGAGCACCAGTGAGTGCCAACCAATGAGTGCTAGGGAGCGCCAACCAGTGAGCACCAGGGAGTGCTAGTGAGTGCCAACCAATGAGCGCCAATGAGTGCCAAGGAGCGCCAACCGGTGAGCGTTAGTGAGCGCCAAGGAGCACTAGGGAGTGCTAGTGAGCACTAGTAAGTGCCAACTAGTGAGCCCCAAGGAGTGCCAGGGAGCGTCAACCAGTGAGCACCAGGTAGTGCTAGTGAGTCTAGGGAGCACCAGTGAGTGCCAACTAGTGACTTCCTGTGCGCAACCGAGAGTGGGAGCGCCAACCAATGAGCGCCACGAAGCACCATGGAGTGCCAATGAGCACCACGAAGCACCAGGGAGTGCCAACCAGTGACTTCCCACGTACGGTCGAGAGTGACTTCCCACGTATGGTCAAGAGTGACTTTCCACGTACGACTGAGAGTGACTTTCCACATACGGCCAAGAGTGAATATACTACCCTGCGCCTACATAAAGGCCAATGACATGGCACTTATCTGTGTCATGGTGCATGCTTCCCTGTGCCTCTAAATGGCTGATAAACCTTGACTCTTGATTACAAATCTTTAATGATACTTGCTTCAGTAACCACTAAGGCCGAGAGCATTGTGAATTTAGGCTCAGTTCAAGGCTGATATACCTTTATATTAGTTGCATGTGGCCGACAACTTTTTGTGTCTTTATATGCCTGTAGAGGCCGATTAGGAATGTAATCCTTCTTGTTGAGCCTATAAAAGGCTAATACATTTTTATGATATGATATAACACGAGGCCAATATACTTCTATTTTGATATATATTACATGAGGCCGATAATGGCAAATACATTCTCTCTGTCACCTTTAAAAGGCTGAAAGCCTTGCACCAAAACTAATAGAAATCGGTTTAAAATTATAAGCTTCTCAGTATTTTTGTTAAGTGCCTGTAGAAGGCTGACATATATTCTCAACACAAGGTCGATAGATCTATATGGCTTTACATTCCACATAGAAGGCCGATATACTTTAAATGCCTATATAGGCCGACCATTGTGGAATTGGTATTTAGTAATTGGTTAGAGTAAATCAATGCATGGTAGCTTGTAGAGGCTGAAAGGTAAATATTTCATTATTTGAGCCTTGTTAAAGGCCGTGTCACTTAATACCCTAGACAGTCCCATCAGGGACCCTTGCCTACTCTTGCGAAGGCCGACCATCTTGTCATTGTATGCAATATTGTTTGGATTGAAACACTGCATTTGTTTAAGGCTGAGAGGCAACTAAATGATAAGAGTATGTATTAGATAACTGTTGAGCAAGTGCTTTACCTGTGATAAAGTTTGATACCTTGGCCTGTATTGTTTTGGTTAGATTATGAATAGCTAACAACTTAGCAAATGTAATACATTTGTCTGGTTGTGAATAGCGGACAGTAAACATATGTAATCTTCTCTTGGTAGTCATATAAGTTGTGGATATGAAACTAGACTTCTTGCATTACTTTGTCTTGGTCGAGGATGGCCAATATTATGTCATGTTTTAATCTATCTTGGCATGGTTATGGCTATTCGATACGATTCTTTCAATGGTAGTATTAAGACCATTGGATATGGGCATTGTCTTTATAAAGGCAGAATTGAACAAGTATTTTACATACATGTCGGTTAGGTGAATTATGACATGCTAATTTATTCAAATATAAGCAGACTTAACCTTCTAACAAAGGTAGTTGTCCCTTGGCTTATAAGGCAGTGAGACCAAGATTGTTATCGACAAAATGTTTGTGTCTAAGTCTGCATTATAGACTACTAGAGTTTCCCAGGAAGATGTGTTTAATTGAGGCCGTAGTCCTTCTAAGAGTTGTATGTTCAAACACCTCTGTCTAGGCTTGAGAGAATGGAGTTAGTTCTCGGATTTGATAAAATGGCTATATAATCTATATGACTATGGTTTAGTTAAAAAGATGGGTTTGTTGGCCATTGAGTAAGTTGACAGTTGTCATAGACTCGAGGTTGCAAGAACGCAAAAAGGGGTTTAATGCATGGTCACAGATTGACCAATCTTTATCTTTTGATTGCCTAGTATACCTTGTCAGTAACTCGACATAGAAAGAATGTCAGTCCCCAAGTCGAGAAAGAAGTGTGTGAATAGTCGACTCTTATTATTAAAAACTTTGGCCAAAGTAATGCAAAAGTCATTGCTTGCATTGTCGGTTCACTATGTTCTAGATAGCTTGATCAATTAGAGGGGTTGTTCATAGCTAGAGAGACTAGAAGTTGTAAACCTAATTGTTTCATGCTAGGACACTACACTAGTTCTCATATGCCACATAGAATTAGTCGATTCTCATTATCTATACCCTTGTGAAGGGAAGGGTGACTTCCAGTAGGAAGGTGTTGAGGGGACTGCTGGTCTATGGTTGGAGGAAAAGCACCGGGGTGATGCTCTCCCTCTTGCAATTGACTACCGAAGACTCTTGAATAAAAGACTTCATTTTATTGTACATGTAATTATGTAAAATTTGTAAGTCACATGTAAAGCGACCACCGACTGATGTATTATATCATGTATTTTGTAAATGCAAATGTACTTGCTTTACTTTGTATGGTTTAAAAAAGGAATTACGAGATTGTGGCATTTATTGCTTGTAGTTTTAAATGTTTTATTTAGCATTTCATTTTGAGATGTTACATTAGCATTGAGGTTATTTATGTCTCCAATAAAAGTAATCCCTAAATGTATGGAAGGATTGTGTTATGTGACCTAGAAATTATTTTCAAGAGGTTGAATACATAAGTCTTGTAGATATCTAGAGAGGATTGCAAAGGAATCTGAGCTTAAATCTCATTGGACAAGGAAGACCCTCATATTAGAAATGAGTTAGGACCTGAGATATAGGTTTTACTTATAATCTTGATTTTTGGGAAGACAACCCTTATGCCAATAAACAAGAAGTCTTTTCTAAGTCTAACCATGCAAGTGTAGATGGTGACTTGAAGTCTAGGCATATTGACACTTTCATTGTAAACATGTATGTGGAAGATTGGTCCCCTTTTAGTAATCACACCATATTGGATGAGGAAAATATACCAATTAAGGTTCCCATGGAAACTCATTGGTCAAAAATTTAAAATGTGAAGGCTATTGAGTACAATCATGAGACACTAGAAGCCTATGTTGCTTTGGATAACCATGGCATGCAATCTACTCATGAGCTAATGGAAGAAGAGGTTATTGCTTGTACCTTTGAAGAAGAGTTGTTACATTACAAAGAGGTATCCATTCATGACAGTTTGAGATTGGGTGATGGTGACTTTACTAGAAATAATACTATGCAACAAACCTTGAATAATTGTGACTATAAGGGTTTCATTTTTCATTTGACTACTAGTCTTTTGAATACTGGTGGAAAATCCAGTATTTTATTGAGCTAGTAGAATATGAGTTGTTTCTTTTTAGCACTACGAGAGATTTGTGTGATAGTTCTACTATGATCAACCACCTCAACCCATCAATTAAAATTTGAGATGCAAAGAGGCTTATTCAAGTAATTTAGATAATTTAATCGAGCATCCTAAATTTGAAGTATGTATTCCCAATGATGAGATTGATGATCTTGTTGTTGGTTGGAAAAATGATGATGGAATCCCTTGCTCAAACTAGTCTAATGGCTAGGTAAGTTGTCTTGAACAACTTGAGAATGAGGTATTTAATTTTGACTCCAATTTGCTTGATAATGTTAACATTTAGAATATAATTGATTTACTAGATTATGAATCTTTCCATTTTCTTGTCCATTTGGACAAATATTTTAGCCCATGTAATTATGAACAATGTAATATGGACCTACATAATGACTACAACTATGATAATACCAACATTTGTGTTTCCTATGTACTGTATAGTAAGCTATTTTGTTCATAAGAATGGAGCAAAATCTAAGTGTATCCATATTCTTTTAGTGGTAGTAAGCTCCTACACATGTTCGAAGCTAGGGATATTATCCTTTAATGAAACAATATATTCATAATAAGAAAATAATGCCATCTGCGATACATTATTTGATAGGGATAATCATTGATATTCTATTTTCCGTGGCTTTGGGCCATACGAAGTTTCTTTAGAGATGGGTTGTGAGCAATTTGTTGGTTTTAGCATTAGTGGCGTTGTGTTGCTTTATTTCATTTTCTCTATGGAGTGGTTGTGTTTCTCCTTCTCTTGTCCTAGTCTATGTTTTGGAGTGTTCATGGAATTTCACAATGCTTGCAAAGGGGCCTACGCCCCAAGTAGAGCCATTGTTAGACAAAATTTCACATGGTTGCATGGATGCCCTATGAACTATTTTCATGTGTTCATATGTTTGGTTTTGTTTGCCTTGTGGTTTTCATTTGACATTTTTAGGGTCCTTTTTGTGATTTCCTTTTTATTTGTCATGGATGGTTTGTTTCCCTTTTTGGCAACAACTTATTGTTACTTGTTATACTTAATCTCTTGGTTGGTGTGCTTCTAACAAGTCACATCGAGCTTGTCAATCATTTGGCCTCTGATTTTAATTGGGATGCAAATGTTGTGATTAAAAACCAACATCTAGGGATCTAGATATTGGTTTGGGTTGTGAGCCTTAATATATAGATTATTTAAAATGACATATTGATTACTTGCCTAATGAGCCTATTGAATTTGGTTGATGGTTGGTTGGTTAACCCGGGAACATGGTAGTTGGCCATATGAGAACTAATCATTTAATGGGTTGCTCTCTAATCTAATAAAGTTGAGTGATGACATGGCTAGATATCATTGGCCTATGTGAATTATGGATACTTATTGTTGTACCACTGAGGATTTGTAGATCATTCAACAATTACTGATGCCTCTGTGGAGTTTATTGTAATCAAGCAATGTGATATGCCCAAACTCATTTTGGTATCTCTATGGATTGTGGCAAGCCTTGCTTTAGCAATCAATAGATCTTCCGTCATCATTGATCTCTGGGATGATGGATCTCGTTCATCCTTTTAATAAAGGTAAGAGGATGGTTTTATATTGGAAAGCAAGGAAACGATACGGGACACTATTTGTTTTGTTCTTGATTCAGGTGCCATGCGTGGGTTCTTTGGGAAGGGTTTCTTTGGTCTTAGATCATTGATCTACTCAACATTGCCATAAATTTGGCAATATTTCCATTAAAGTTGGGCCATGTGGTGATAATGTGAAGCACAAGGAGATTTCACAATGTAGGAGAGCTTTTGCGTTGGTATTCTTTGCTAATTGCTAATATGGTAGGATGATTAGATGACCAGATGCTTACACATCACGATCACAAAGGGGATATCTTGTGGATGTAGCTTCTTTCATACAAGAATTTTGTGGTTGCTTTCTATGTTATGATTAACTTTGTATATAATGGAAATGATGATTGTGCATGCCTCTATTTTGGGAGTTGATTGTGCTCTTCTCAATACTTGCCGCCATGTTAAGACTGATGATTTGATGCGGGGTTTTTCAAAGAAGTCTCATCTATAGCTTCTGCATAATCTAGTTTAGGTAATAGATTTTCTGTATGCTATTGGGATTTTGCATATGATAAATTGCTTCTGCTTGTTGAGCTGCCCAATGTTGTAGAGATCGATAGATTGAGATGTGTGAAGTTATTTGTGAGGGTCATATTTATAGTTTTCTAGTGCACTTTTGGCCGCCAGATTGGAAGATCTCAGGAATTTTCAGTCATGTCTTTTCCTTGTAGGGAAAATATGTTGATAAGAATGTTATATGCCAAATTGGATTGCCATGTCTAAAACATGGCAGGGTGACTAGTGCTTTGATTTTCCTACTCGCCCTTCTGGTGTTTGGGGTAGCAACTTGATAAGATGTGATTTATCTTTTAGGGTAGGATCAGTTGCCATAAATAGGTGGTAGTCATTTTCAAAGAAGACATCTTTTTCCCTGAGTGAAAATTTGCATAAAATTGTTGAAGATGTCTTTCCCTCCCAATTCCTCCATCTTTAGGATCCGACATGGCCCCTTCATTGAGTAAAAGGGAAAGGCCTTCTATTGATAAAATTGTCTTTGAAAACAAGGATGATATTGATAGTATGTTTTGAGTGCTTTAAGGTAACCACTAACTTTTGTGTTAAGATAAGTGGACCTTCCATATGTTTTGAGTGCTTTAAGGTTACCACTAACTTCTGTGTTAAGATAAGTGGACCTTTCATATGTTTTGAGTGCTTTAAGGTAACCACTAACTTCTGTGTTAAGATAAGTGCACCTTCCATTTCAAAGACATTAACTTGTATGGAGGCTAGTCAATCTTAGTTGGATAATCATGTGGCATCTGTTTGTGGCAAGGTTGCAATAATGTGAGCAATAATGGACTCCTAGAGGAATTAGGGTTGGTTCGGGGTAGATGTTCTTCTATGTGATCAAAATGTGTATTAGGTAGTGCTAAACTTTGTAACCACTTGGGAGTGCTGAGTTTGCTTATGGAATTGCAAGGTGGGTGACATGGCATGTATGCATTGGAGAATTGTATGGCTACACATGGCTTTGTAAATGATTGAGCAGATGTCAATCATTCGTTGAGTGAGCATGGTTCAAAACATTATAAAGTGGAACCTCTTTCCCTAAGTCTGGGATGAAAGAAATTTTAGGTGATGTGCCCCTTGATGTGAGTACTTTCTGGTGTAAGGGTTAGGTAAAAGTTTTGATGTATTTTAGTGCCTATAAACTTGGAGAAGGTGTTTTTGTAAGTAGTTATCCTCTTCATGATGTGAATGTCTTCATAGTTAGCAAAGAATTTCAAGGGATGAGAGATTCATCATTGGGGCCACATTTGCTAGCTTGTCATTTCTAATTAGTTTTTTGTTGCAAGCAAATGTAAAAGCTTGTCACTAATAGCATATGTGATTATGTATTTATTTATAGATCACCAAGATTGTTTTGTAATGTGACGCTTCTTGATTTTTTGAATTATATTTTGAGTGAAATTATAGCTAAACTAAAGGGATCTTAAATGTAATTTTAGTTATTTGTTTTAAGTTGATTGATATTTAACTCTTAGGCTTGTATTTATATATTTTTTTGCCCATTAATTTTGATCTTGACTCTGTTCCCAATAAATAAGACACTAATAATAGCATATAATTATTTTCCATCACAATCTTTCAAATGATGTTTGATCTTTTGATAAATTATCATAAATTAAGTCTTGAGCTAGTTTGCATAAGCTAGAAGAAACTCAAATCCACCAAATATTTAGATAGCTTGTTCACAAGTTTATGGGTTCCACATGATGAAACACATTATGCATGCCATTACATTTGGGGATATTAATATGGTTTTATATCTTTAGTTGCATTATAACCTACTATCAGAAAGCCAATATAATGGATACATAGTGACATTCTTTTTTGGGGTATCCTTATGCATAGGGTATGACTAAACTATGGGACCATATTATTGTCTTTAAATTGTCTTATAAAATCTTTGGGAATACCATCTTTAGCCTAATAGAGCCAAAAGTGTAGAAAAGTTGGCCACTCTTGTAAATTGACCCAAACTAATTGTGATTTAATCATGAATCCCACGTAATTGCCTATCCCAACTTGTTCCCCAAGCTTAGTTTTCAATGTGTGTCCAATAAAATTAAAAGTGTCTTGGAGCACCAACAAAATGTCATCATTACCAAGGAATAAGAACCTAGATCTTTTATTGTAGACTTTTATGGTTTATTTTCTGTAGTCCTTTATTGATTACTGTGTCATGCTCTACATGTAGTGTTGGCATCCTACATCTTGCACCAATCGAATGGCCCATCTGTTTGTAAATATTTTGAAATCTCAAGGCTATATTTGTCCTAGATTTGTTAGTGATGTGACCTTAGTTTACATTTATACTTAAAGATTAGTTCGAAGGTTTGTTGGAGTTTAAAGAGATAAATCACATTTGAAGCATGATGATTTGATGGATAAATCGTGCCATAAGAGTGACTCACACCCTATAAAGTTTATTCTAAATATAACCTTGGCACAATTTTGATAAAACATTGCCACGGGTACAATTTGATAGAGGTTTTGCTATTCCAATTCTTTGTCCTAATATTAGGTGCTAATATTTCTAGATTTCACCCATCTAAAAATTGAGCTAGCCATGTAAATTTTTGAACACCTATTTTTGAATCTAAAAATAGGAAAATTATACAAGGGTGACACTCTTTTAAGTTTAGTTGATCTATGTGAAGAAGAGTAATGTTTAATAGATTATTTTTTATTATTATAGATTTGTGAAGTATTTTTAGTGTCGTTGTGAAGGTTAGACTTTTCCAAAAGTGATTCCAAAGCAATATTTCATATTCAAATTGACAAATTGTTCAAAGCATTAAGAAGAATATTAGAGTTCCAAAGTTTCATTGAAAGATCCGCTATGGTCATAATCAAAGAATTTTATCAAAAGATTTCATCATCTAAAGTCATCTATGGAAGGAGTCTATTTTATAGCTCATGTTATTTTGTTTTACTGCTATTCCTAGCATTCTCTATTTATAGCCTAGAGTCAATCATTGTTAAATAATCTCATTATATTTTTTGTCATGCGACAGATATGAGTTATAAGTGATAGTTTGTAATAATTCAATATACATCTTAGTTGGAGGTTGCATGGCTTAGATAAATTAGAATTAATGGGTGGGAGATTTGTAATAAAACTTGCATATTATGCAAGCAGTCAATAATTAGGGATGTAGCTCAATTAGTTTTTTATTTATTTTTATGCAATAGCTTTGTAAACATTATAAATAAATATTATTTGCACATAGATTTCTAATGATAATTCTCACATTTTCTTCTTGTTGAAATTGCTGTTCACTGAGTATTTATGATTGTTATTTCTAGAAATTTTTTATTCATTCAATAGTATTTAGTATGCGTATTTTGCTTCTAAATTATTGTCGAAGTGTTCCACCTTATGTGTTATTGTGCTTTTATAAGTTGAAACTTAACGATTACTGAAATATTTATATTGCAATAGGTGTTAGGTCCGTCTCTTGTAGCTTTGAATGCAACTACCATGTTCAACTTATAACATTTGTTTTATGTGTTTAAGCCTATTAATCCTTGTGTGCTTGCATTATTCAATCTCTACTTTTAGTTGAACAACACAAACATGTAGTTGTAGGATTTATTTTTAGTAAAAAGTTATAAAAATCATTTGCCTTGAGTTAAAGAGCGCCTCAACCTTTTGCCTTAGATGAATAAAAAAGAGACACTTCTAATTTTATTTAGCATGAATGTGGACCACCCTAAAAACCACTATAAATATTGTGAATAGTAAGTACATATTGTTCATAGTAGGTTAGTTTTTGTTTTACAAGGAGCTTCCCCTTTTAATTTAAAGAGTGGTTCTACTACACATCTATTTTATTTTCTATTGCAATAAAATGTACAAATTAAAACACTAATAATTTTTTTGGTGACTCCACTAGGGAATGACATAAGACTATTGCCTTCTCTATCGTCTTGTTCAAGTTTGGCACAAAGGTTCTAGAGTTCATACAAACATTTTTAGCTTCAGAAGAAGAATTCCTAAGTAATGGCTGATCATAATGGTACCTATATCAACGAAAATCATCCACTTTGATTATTGCCATGGAGAAATCAGATTGGTTTATTGGTATTCACAAAAAATTATGAGCTTTCTCATGGATTGAGGAAGAATTTTTTCAAGTTCTATGGTGATGGCAAGCAACATCCCAATGAACATGTGGAATTTTAAATGTAGCACATGAAGATGTCAAAGTTTGCTTGTTTGTGGTAAAATTGCATGGCACAATATCTGATTCATTTCACCATTTTGTTGTTGGTTCTATACCTAGAGGGGAGTTAATGAGTGATAGGTTTCTTACACATTTCAAGTCAGTTGAAGATAGTCATATTTTGTTCACACAACTCAAATGCTAAGAAAGACAATAGTGACCTTATGAGGGAATTTTTTGCAAGATTCAATTATCTGGTTACTAAGATTAATACCACTGTAAATCCTTCTTTTGAAAAATTTTAAGTTGTTTTATAGGTGCTCTATCTTTAGAAGTTGTTTTCTTTCTCAAGACAAGTAATAGTATTGAATTGAAGGATGCTCAAGAACATGCCATATAGCTAGAAGAACATATGACCACTTTAGGAAACATCCCACCACTTCAATAGTATCTACGTCCTCTAAGTAGAAATGATTTACAAGTAGCAGCAGTAGTAGTTTCTTTCCCTTCACATGCACATTGTATGTTCCATGAAATGGATCAACATGATGGAAGAAGTTGTCTTGAGATGTAAAGATTCACACAAGTTTTGACAGCTTCTAATGAATATCAAGGGTCTTTGGGTGATCTTGAATGTCTCTTAGATGAATCTAATGGTAGCTTTGTGATAATACATACCCAATATGTAATTGATAAGAAATTGCAATTAGAACAAGAATATCCAAAATAATTTTTTTTTCCTTTGCTCATGTCCTTTGAGGTTGAAGAGGGGTTATTGATGGGAGAAGAGCTTGATGTTACACAAGTATGCCACATACTCTCTGAGGAGGATGAAGTCACACAAACATCTAAGAAGCAAAATTGTGAACAAGAAGTCAAATGCATTCGAGAAGAAGATGAATCTGGTAACTTCTTTTCTTCCTTCAAAGGGTTGTTCAAAGAGCCTACACTGGAAATGTAACTAAAGAAGAACAACAATGTATTTTCTTTCTCATGTATTTTTAGTTTCAAGTTGCCCAATCCCCATAAGCACTAATGATGAAAAATTCTAGTTGATACCTATTGAGGGGATGGAGACATGGCTACTAAAGGTTCATGATGTCAGTGAAGGATCATAGCTAGATAAAGAACAATTTCTTCTTCTTGAAGATAATTCATCTCTAGGGGCTTATATTATGTCAAAAACATGTATGGAGGATTTATTACTACATCTTGATTGTTTCATGCAACACCTTAAGAGTGGGTCTTCAACAGAGGATACAATTCATTTTCTTTTGGATTTTGAGTCATCTTCATCCTCATCTTCAATAGATCCCATGTATGTCAATGAGGAAGTTGATGTCATACATTCAATGGTAATCAATGAACCTATGCTAGGAAGGTAGCTATAGAATATAATAATGTTTCATCGATGATGAATACTACCCAATACTTCTTTGTTTCAACACATATAGGTGAAGAAAAGATTATAGAACATCCAACTATGATCAATGAAGACAAAAGGTATTGAAAATTAGAAACCCTTAATGAGTTTGTGGTAGAATGTTTTGAAGTGGTACACAAAGGGAGTTAGACATATGAAAGAGTGAATATAGAGGATGAAGAATGTCAAGAAGAATGGTCAATCAAAGAAAAATAAATATTGTCAAAGATTCATATTCACACTCATATCCCGATTATAGGAGACAACAACATGATTAATAATGAGGAGTCTATTTTTTTTCTCCCTCTTAGGGATGTATTTTGAAGTCGATTGCTATGATGAAGCTGAAGGGACCTGTTTGCCCAAGAATTGCCACTATGGGATGATGGATGGTAAAGTTCACTACTAGAAGATGATGATTTTCTTCAAGATGTATATTTTGATAATAATCTAATGCTTATAGATTCAAACCTTGACAAATTATCAAACAAAATTTCAATTGATAAAAATGGTGATGAAATGTTTTCATCATAAGGTGCACAACTGATACTAATTGTGGATCTAGTAAGTTGAAGGCACGTGAGTGATAAGCAACTTTGGCCTTTCTTAGAGGATGGTGTTTGGATTGCGTTTAGGGTTGAATATGTTGGAGTGACGAGTGAAGAGGATCAAATCAAATATGTAGTGATTACTATTCCTACATGTGTACTACAACTATAGGATCTTGCTAGATATCTTTAGAAGCACATTATCTCCACATACTGGAGAAGTTTTTCCTCATTGAAGAAGGCCAACTAGAAACAATGCAAATCAATCAACTCATGCTAAATTTTGTTGTATGATCTTTCTAATCCACCCGAACCTTGGCTCTTCATGAGAGTTTTGCAGAGGTTTTTAGAATGTATAATATCATGACTGAATTCTCAACTCATGAGGAGTTGCTACTTTTCCGAACTTATAAACAATTTTGTGTAACCAATTTTGTTTCTCTTTGTTCTTGTTCATAACATAACATTTTTGTTTTCCATATTGTTTTGTATCATGTTTCCCAATTCATGATGTAGTATTGTATTTCCATTTCAATAAGGTAAATGTCATGCTTTTTTAGGTGATTTAATAATATTCTCTTTACTTCCCAAATAATAACACACCAATCTACTATAAACACATGGATTCTAGAGTTCTCCTACACTACAAGCATACCAAATAGAGCAAATTGTTGTACCATTTGAAACTCAATGTTGTATTGCTTGATGTCCATTTTTGTCATCAATTTATTATTATTTATGTGTGAGTCAAGGTTAGTATTGATGTTTGTTGATCAAGTGGCAAGATGTCATGTCATGGTTTAATATTTCCCATAGCTACTAGGAGACACGTCTAAGGAAAACACGCTAAAAAAATGAAGTAATTTGAGTATTTTAGAGGTGCACTTTAATCTTGATGATGATAGAGAAAGACTCCGTTCAAATATCCTTAGTGGCAATGATATAGTGATTTGCGCTTGGTTGTTGAATACATAAAAATAGTGCACAAACCCAGTGGCGTTGCAAGTCTAAAATTGTGCCCTAGACATGATCAGGAGATTAGTCCAGGGCACAAATAAGATTGCAATGTCATGTCTAAGCATGATGAATTGATGGATAAATCATGGTTGAGATGTACTATATTCAAATATTATCTGTTTTAATGGTCAAACAATCAATAGTAATTTTACATTTCATTCACACTAAAAATGGTAAATATTTGCCCTGTTTTTATTGTCCAAATTTGACATTTTGACTGTTGAAGTGGATGATGTTTAAGATAAACTGGTGAGATGTAACTGAATCATGCACTGTAAAGTTCATTCTAAATATAACATTGACATGATTTTGATAAATAGTTGTGATTTGACAAAGGTTTTGCCAGTCGAAATTTTCATCCTGATATTCCTGGATTTTGTCTATCTAAAAATTGAGTTAGCCCTGCAAATTTTTGAATGCCTACTTGTGAAGTATTTTTGGTGTCGTTGTGAAGGTTAGGTTTTTTCAAAAGTGTTTCCAAAAAAGAGATTTTAGATTCAAATTGATGGGATTGATACAGAGAATGGTTTTTAGAATAATAATCTAATTTACCAACACTTTGGGGAGCCCCTGCTTTCTGCGTTGAACCACAGACCAATAAACTTCAGAGTCAAAGTCCACAGAGCAAGGCGAGAGAGGGGTGTCCTCCAGAACAACAAGAACCAAGGAAGCACCAACAAGGCTGACCTCGAAGAGGGCACAACCGTAGCAACGACTGGTAAAGAAGAAGTAGCATGACCTGAAGCCACTGGGTGCAGCACCGCCAAGTCCAGATTAGGAAGAACTGAAGGAAGAACAGAAGTTGTAGCAGTAGTGATATGATCCGATACAAGAGGAGCTGACGTGGAGGCCGAAAGAGGATTGATAGAATCTAACAACATCGTGGGGTTCGCAGCAGCTGCCACCACCCCCACCAGAACTGATTCAAGAGGGAGCTCATCCTTCTGAGAGGAGTCATCCTCATAGGACAAACCATCCTCCAGAGAAGCACTAATGGTCAAGTGATCCACATGAGCATCCTTCCACCAAGTAGCAGCATTTTTGCAGCGCGAAAGAGGACAACCGGTAGCCAAATGACTGATAGTGAAACAACGACGACATCTGAAGGGAATACCCTCATAGTCCAACAATTGTTTCCAAGGCCGATCTCCAACCATCAAGACAACATCTCCAAAAAGGGGTTTGCAGATATCAATATTAACCAAAATTCGGGCAACCGTTGAGTGACCCATGAAGGAAGTAGTTGCATCAACTTTCAGAAAACGACCAATGGCATTGCCAATACTCTCATAGCATGAATCCTCCCAAAACTGGAGGGGGAGGTTTGGGAGACGCACCCAAATCAGCCTGATATTAAGTGGCTCACTAAGGGGGTTGAAAGTAAGAGTTCAGGGCTTAATGGAAAGGGAATGTTCCCCCCACATCCAAACCCTACCATCAAGCACTAGATCTCACTGCTCGGAAGAAGCAAAAGTCACGATGAAAAATCCTCGTGCACTAGGAAAGAGTTCAATCTTACCAGCAACCAGCGACTTCCAAGACTCAATGACCCAATTGTGGAGGTCAGGGAGAGAGGTCCAAAAACCATTGAACCTGCAGATAACACCTGTGTTGTGGTAAAACTCTTCATTTTTTGTGACCTCAAGGCCACAAACCACAATAGGGGAAGAACGAGCACAGGGGAAAGGCCGGACTGGCCCCCTTGCCCCTTGAAGCATCAAGGGCACCCGAACTAGCCACAACCGCAAAAGACCACTAAGAGCCACTAGTAGCACATTGCCTAGGAGCAGACATACCAGAACCAACCTCAGTCTGTTTGCCAAGCAGTCCAGAATTCACATTTTTCATAGGAGAAACTTCCCATTCAGAGCCATGGCTCATAGCACCAGCACCCGCTGCCCCCACAACCGCATCCACGCTGCCCTTGCAGGTTCCGACACCCCAACTCACATGTCTGAAGGGCAGACCTGCGCTAGATCGTCCAACGGTCACTCCCGCTCGACAGAATTCAAAGATCCTTCCTCCCGCTTGGCCATGTTTTTTGAGGTTAAAACTTTCCCAGGAGGTTTGAATCTGGGTTGTTGGCTCTACAGGCCGAAGCCCCACCATTTCACCACAGAGTCTCCCCTCTTGGCGGGTAAGCAACCTCAATTTTTGACGCAGTAGAGGGCGACCCCGTAGGGTTTGAACCTTGTTTGTTGGCACTACAGGCAAGAAGCCCCACCATTTCACCAAAGGGTCATCCCCTAAAACTTTACCAGGAGGTTTGAATCCGAGTTGTTGGCTCTACAGGCTAAAGCCCCACCATTTCACCATAGAGTCTCCCCTCTTGGAGGGTAAGCAACCTCAATTTTTGACGCGGTAGAGGGTGACCCCGCGGGGTTTGAACCTTGGTTGTTGGCACTACAAGCAAGAAGCCCCACCATTTCACCAAAGGGTCATCCCCTCAAAAACTTTACCGGGAGGTTTAAATCTGGATTGTTGGCTCTACAGGCTGAAGCCCCACCATTTAACCATAGAGTCTCCCCTCTTGGAAGGTAAGCAACCTCAATTTTTGATGCGGTAAAGGGCGACCCCGCGGGGTTTGAACCTTGGTTGTTGGCACTACAGGCAAGAAGCCCCACCATTTCACCAAAGGGTCACCCCGCTTAGTATGATCATTGTTGAACTACTCCATCTTTTGTTATTGTGTTTTTATGAGTTGAAACTTAATAATTATTGCAGTAGGTGTTAGGTTGGTCTCTTGTAGCTTTGAACGTAACTGTTGTATTTAACTTATAACATTTCTTGTATGCATTTAAGCCTATTCAATATTTATGCGTTTAACTTATAACATTTCTTGTATGTATTTAAGCCTATTCAATCTTTATGCACTTGCATTATTCAATCGTTTTTTTTAGTTGAACAATGTAAACATGTAGTCATATGATTTATTTTCAATCAAAAACCATAAAAAATCATTTGCCTTGAGTTGAATTTAACGTTTTAGCCTTTTGCTCTAGGTGAATTAAAAAATATATTTTTCAATTTTATTTAGTATGAAAATGAAGCACCCTAAAAAATATTATAAAAATTGTGAATAGCAAGTACATATTGGTCATAGTAGGTTAGTTTTTGTTTTATAAGGAGCTTCTCGTTCTAATTTGAATAGTAGTTCTATTGCACACTTGTTTCATTTTGTGTTGCACTGAAAATTACAAATTAAAATCCTAACACATAATACTATACAAACCAACAATGAACAACAAGATAAATGTTATTTGTGTCATTCAAAATATATCCCTGTGTATACTAATAATCTCTTTTACATAATTAATTTTGGAAACCAATATTATCCAAGAAGAGAACCTTTAAGTGCTAGAAGGTATAGGCCATTGAAATTTTATGGTATTTCGAATTTCCTTAGTCCCATTCCAAATGAAATTAGAAATCAATTGCCCGTGTTTTATGACCTAATGTAAGCAGAGGTTATTGCTTGTATTTGGAAGAAGAATCGTCAGATGACAGAGAGGCATCCATTCATGATAGTTTGAAGTTGGGTGATGGCAATTTTACTGGAAATAATATGGTGTAGCACACCTTGAATAGTTGTGACTATGCAAGTTTTGTTTTTCATTTGACTACTGCTGTTTTGAACGGTGGTGATCAATCCACTAATTTTGTTGAGCTGGTGGAGTATGTGTTTACTTTTTAGCATTATAAGAGATCTATGCGACCATTTTGTTATCGTCGATCACCAAGTAATTCAAATAATTATTTTAAGAGCATCCTAAATTTGAAGTATTCATTCCTATGATGAGATTAATAATCTTGTTGGTTGGAAAAATGACGATGGAATCCCTTGCTCGAACCACTTTAATAGTCAAGTTGTCTCAGCACCTGAGTATGAGGTATTTGATTTTGACTCCAATTTGCATTAATGTTAGAACTCAAAATATTATTGATTTACTGGATTACGAATCTTTCCACTTTCTTGTTCATTCTAACAAAATTGTTGGCCTAGGTGATTATGACTATGTAATCTACAACTACGATAATACCAACCAGATTTCTCGATCAAGGTCTAGTGTTGTGTAGGTTGGTCCTTTGTGTTTTGGGGTTTATTGTTCTTTGGGGCAACTTGGCTACAACCATAAAGTGTACAAAGCCAAAGTTACAATAGTAACAACCACCCTTAGGTTTTGACAAAGAAAATAATGTAAAAGGTCAGCTAAGAATGCATTATTTGATAACAAACAAGCATTGATATTCCATTTTCTTGTGGCTTTGGGCCATAGAAAATTTCTGTAGAGATGGGTTGTGAGCAATTTGTTGGTTTCAACATTAATGGATTTGTGTTGCTTTATGCCATTTTGTCCATTGAATTGTTGTGTTTCTCTTGCTCTTGTTATGGTCTATGCCCTAGAGCATTTTTGGAATTTTGCCATGCCTAAAAGGGCTCTACATCCCCAACTAGAGCCATTGTTAGATTGAATTTCACATGGTTGCATTAATATCCCATGAACCAATAATAGTTGTTCATATGTTCGGTTTTATTTTCCTAGTGGTATTCTTTTGAAATTTTCAAGGCCTTTGCTATGATTTCTTTTTTTTTTTAACATGGAAGGTTCATTTCCCTTTTTGGTAACAACTTGTTGTTACTTGTTATACATAATCTCTTGTTCATCATGATTTAATGAATCATATCGGGCTTCTTGGTCACTTGACCTCTAATTTCCTTTGGGATGCAAATGTTGTGACCATAAACTGACATCTAGAGACTTGCAAACCAATTTGGGTCATGAGCCTTAATCTATATGTCATCCAAATTGATAGATTGATCACCACCTATTGAGCCTATTGATTTTGGTTGTCATGTTGTTCCTTGGTTGGTTAACCTAGGTAGTGTGGTAGTTGGCCTATGAGAAATAATTATTTAGTGGGCCCCTCCCTAATTTGATTAGGTTGAATAATGACTTGGCTAGATATTATTGGCTTATATGAATATGTGGATACTTATTGTTGTACTACTAAGGATTTGTAGATCATTTGATAGTCGATGCCTTTTAAAAAAGTTCTTTGAAATCAAGTCACATGGTATGCCCAAACTCATTTCAATATATCAATGGATTGTGGTGGGCCTTGCTTTAGCAATCGATAGATCCTTTGACATTGTCAATCTATAGAATGACTGATCTTGGTCATTTGTTTGTAAAGGTAAGAGGATGGTTTTATATGGGGTATTCAAGGAAATGATACGTGGCACGATTTGTTTTGTTCTTGATTCAGGTGCCATGCATGGCCCTTTAGGAAGGGTTTCTTTAGTTTGAGATTGTTGATCTACACAATTTGGAGTCAACATTGTTACTAGTTTGGCAATGCTTCTAGTAAAGTTGGGCTATATGGTGATAATGTGAAGCACAAGGATTTTTCATGGTATCATTTGACTACTGCTGTTTTGAACGGTGGTGATCAATCCACTAATTTTGTTGAGCTGGTGGAGTATGTGTTTACTTTTTAGCATTATAAGAGGTCTATGCGACCATTTTGTTATCGTCGATCACCAAGTAATTCAAATAATTATTTTAAGAGCATCCTAAATTTGAAGTATTCATTCCTATGATGAGATTAATAATCTTGTTGGTTGGAAAAATGACGATGGAATCCCTTGCTCGAACCACTTTAATAGTCAAGTTGTCTCAGCACCTGAGTATGAGGTATTTGATTTTGACTCCAATTTGCATTAATGTTAGAACTCAAAATATTATTGATTTACTGGATTACGAATCTTTCCACTTTCTTGTTCATTCTAACAAAATTGTTGGCCTAGGTGATTATGACTATGTAATCTACAACTACGATAATACCAACCGGATTGCTCGATCAAGGTCTAGTGTTGTGTAGGTTGGTCCTTTGTGTTTTGGGGTTTATTGTTCTTTGGGGCAACTTGGCTACAACCATAAAGTGTACAAAGCCAAAGTTACAATAGTAACAACCACCCTTAGGTTTTGACAAAGAAAATAATGTAAAAGGTCAGCTAAGAATGCATTATTTGATAACAAACAAGCATTGATATTCCATTTTCTTGTGGCTTTGGGCCATAGAAAATTTCTGTAGAGATGGGTTGTGAGCAATTTGTTGGTTTCAACATTAATGGATTTGTGTTGCTTTATGCCATTTTGTCCATTGAATTGTTGTGTTTCTTTTGCTCTTGTTATGGTCTATGCCCTAGAGCATTTTTGGAATTTTGCCATGCCTAAAAGGGCTCTACATCCCCAACTAGAGCCATTGTTAGATTGAATTTCACAGGGTTGCATTAATATCCCATGAACCAATAATAGTTGTTCATATGTTCAGTTTTATTTTCCTAGTGGTATTCTTTTGAAATTTTCAAGGCCTTTGCTATGATTTCTTTTTTTTTTTAACATGGAAGGTTCATTTCCCTTTTTGGTAACAACTTGTTACTTGTTATACATAATCTCTTGTTCATCATGATTTAATGAATCATATCGGGCTTCTTGGTCACTTGACCTCTAATTTCCTTTGGGATGCAAATGTTGTGACCATAAACTGACATCTAGAGACTTGCAAACCAATTTGGGTCATGAGCCTTAATCTATATGTCATCCAAATTGATAGATTGATCACCACCTATTGAGCCTATTGATTTTGGTTGTCATGTTGTTCCTTGGTTGGTTAACCTAGGTAGTGTGGTAGTTGGCCTATGAGAAATAATTATTTAGTGGGCCCCTCCCTAATTTGATTAGGTTGAATAATGACTTGGCTAGATATTATTGGCCTATATGGATATGTGGATACTTATTGTTGTACTACTAAGGATTTGTAGATCATTTGATAGTCGATGCCTTTTAAAAAAGTTCTTTGAAATCAAGTCACATGGTATGCCCAAACTCATTTCAATATATCAATGGATTGTGGTGGGCCTTGCTTTAGCAATCGATAGATCCTTTGACATTGTCAATCTATAGAATGACTGATCTTGGTCATTTGTTTGTAAAGGTAAGAGGATGGTTTTATATGGGGTATTCAAGGAAATGATACGTGGCACGATTTGTTTTGTTCTTGATTCAGGTGCCATGCATGGCCCTTTAGGAAGGGTTTCTTTAGTTTGAGATTGTTGATCTACACAATTTGGAGTCAACATTGTTACTAGTTTGGCAATGCTTCTAGTAAAGTTGGGCTATATGGTGATAATGTGAAGCACAAGGATTTTTCATGGTATAGGAGAGCTTTGCCATTGATATTATTCCTAATTGTTGATTTGGTAAGATGAGGGGCATACCTAAGAACCTACATTTTTGTTATACGACTATTAGGCTGTATTGAAACTTGTTCAAAATCCAATGTTTTTGAGAACAGGTTTAGGAACAAAATATCTAGGTCAAATATTGATAAACATAGGAGCCATGTGAACATTTTCACCAAATCACTTGCAATAGTGAAATTTGAAGCATTTCAACACTCTTGACTTATGCTCTTGAGAAAATGAAGTAGGGTCGAATATATAGCAATAATGTAATAATTACTTATTGAAAATGGTGTTGCTCCCTCTCCTTTGTGAGTCCTAACTCTTATTTTAGATGTTCTCATGCTTGATGCGCTTGTTTGGGCTCGCATGCAATTGGGGGTCGTCTCTCCCATGGTGGAGGCGTCTGCAAATCTTGCGACCACTCGCCTTGGCATCAACCTTTCCCTTCACGTGCCTTCTATTGGTGTTGGCCCTATTTTGCCTACCCTTTGTGCATCTTTTGGTGATGGCCCAGTCTCAGGGGCAAAAAATGGTGACTATACTGGTGGCGTGAAGCCTATTACTTTCCCTAGTTCCAAAGATGGTTCTACTCCTGTGAAGGGTCTAGCTCATGTCTCCCTTTCATCCTATGTGGCCATTGTTGGGAAGGGGACTCCATCTCACCTTCCATGTGACAAACTTTGGCCCATCCCTTGCTCTCAATCTTCCCTTGTCATCGTGTGTGGCCAGGAGGTGATAGAAAATGAACACTTTTATGCTTCTCATGGCTTAGTTTGTAGATTTATCAACTTGTGGCCCTCTCTTCTAGAATTGCACTTGTGGGTTTCAGATTCTTGGTAGCCTCTTGTTAAGGGGAAAATTGAGTTGTACCTCTATGCAAGGGGTTTTTTATTGTGATGTTTGATTCTTCACATGATAAGGACTTGATTTTGGATTGTTGGTTGTGGATGTGGGGTGAACATTCCCTCTCACTCAAGCCATGGTCTACTTCTATCCGCTTTTGGAATTACTCAATATTAGGCCTGTTTAGGTCAAACTTCCCCATCTCCCTCTTCAATTTTGGGAGGATTTATGTTATGAGGCCATTGGTAATGCTATTGGTTGTTTTTTGAAGGTTGATTCTACCACTACCCTCATGGACCACACTACTTTTGCCCATCTTTTAGTGGATATCGATACCTCCAAGGCTCTTCCTAGGGATATTGTTTTGATGGTGGAGGATAGGTCGTGGACTCAGACACTTGATTATGAGGGTCCCTCTTCTATTGCAAATGATGCTTTGCCATTAGACACATGGCTTTTGATTGTCCTTCTCGTCACAAGGTGGGCTCGATTACGTGGTGGTAGAATGCCCTCACTGAACACTTGGTTGGTGGTGATTCTAACTCTTAGGATGACATGCCTTCTGTTTCCCCTTTGGTGGATCTCGTGCCTAGAGATGGTGTGAATTTGATGATTTCCTTGATTCCTACCAAGAGCTCTTCTTTAGAATCGATTATGGTTGCTCCCTCATCAATTCCTATTCCCCACACATATTGTTGTGATGGGACCCTTGCTCTAGCTATTGGGACCCTTGCTCTAGCTATGTCTACTAATTCTATGTGACATCCAATTTCCATGGATAGACATTCTCCCTCCTTGTAGGAGGAGGCTTTGGTTGAGGCTATGCTAGAGGATTCCCCTATCCTCTCTCCTCGATTAGATGATTATGATAATGGTGTTTCTTAGATGATTGTTCATCGTAGGAAGAGGGGCCTTCCCAAATATGTGTTTGATTCTCACCCTTGGGTCAAGGATGTGCGAACTGCTCATTCGGGTCTGATGTTGTGTAGGTTGGCCCATTGTGTTTTGGAAGTTTTTGTTACTTGGGGCAGCTTATATACAACTTTGTAAGGTTTTAGGTCTTATTAAAACTTGAGTTTTGTACAGGGTTTATGGTCCTTTTAAAACCAACTTATCTTAATCAAAACAATAATGTAATCATTTTTAATAATAACCATAGAAATTATTGTTCGATTGTCAACAATTGTTTGGTTAGTATATGGTTTACCCAGCAACCTATATATATTTGCTCTAAAGATCAATAAAGATTTATTCATTATTTTGCCCCAAATTCATCAAGGTATCAACTTATAGGATTGCCAAGTCACCAATCAAGAGAGTAAAAATTGCGAGGAAAAAGTTTAAACTAAGCACCTAGACAAAGCAACTCAGAAGGAAAAAATAATTCTACATGACCAAGTTCAACCTAACTTATGAGCACAACTAAACAACTTACATTGGGGCAAACATCAAATAGAAAATGAAGATATTCATAGCTCAATTAAGGATGGATTACAGCAACTTAGATGCAAGAAGAGTAGGTGGAAGATCCCAAAAGAAAGGTTGAAAGAAAGAATGTCTTTTCTACACATTGAGCATGGTAGAGACAATGACATTATATCATGGAATGCTCAACATATGGTGACATTCAATCTAGCTATCTATGTCCATCATATTTTAAGGAAAAAATGTTGAAAACAATGAGGAGCTTCTGATTACAATCCACAATGGGAGAAAGAACCTTTAGAAGTAAAAATCCAACAAAAATTCAAACTAGGGCTTAACTGCACAATTTGTTTTGTCAACAATGTCTTATTTTCATTCTTGGGGTCCCATAGACTCTCTCTCTTTATATATATATATATATATATATATATATATATATGATGGCGCAAGTGCAAGGCCAAATTTCATAGGCGAAGGCGAAACCATTTTAGCAAGATAGGAATCAATAGGAAGGTGGTTGGCTGAGGGATGGTAAAGATGAAAAGGAAGACAAAACACCACTTTTCGTTTCGGGAGTTAATGCAATTCCATTGGGGAGCTGGAGAAATGCGACTACAAACACTAGCAAAGAAAAAAAGGAGGACTAGAAAGAGGAGGCAGATGGATCTTTGGAGATCAATGTTGCAAAAATTGTAGATGCGAAGGCATTAGGGACATGAAGTCTGATTGGGAGAATATTGGGCAAGTCAAGGACAAGAGAACAAATTAAATCTTAGGTGGTGGAAAACTGGAAGGCGGTGGTAGTGGTCCAGTTCCTCCCCAAGCAGTTCTTTATTGTGGATTGCGATAGAGAAGCAAACAAAAATGAGATTCTGGAGAAGGTTCCTTGGAAAATAGGAAAGGACTATGTGTTCATACAGAAATGGAGGCCAAATTTTAACCCCAAGGAAATCAACCCCTATAAGGACCCTTTTTGGATCAGACTCTATAATTTACCCTTTGAATACTAGTCAAGAGATTGCATATACAAAATTGGAGACAAATTAGAGAATGCGATCGATTTAGACATGGGAGGGGGAGATTCAATTTTTTATGCGAGGATCAAGATAATTGCAATCAAACAACTTCCGGCATCAATCAAACACATAACCTCAATGGGCACTTGGCTCCAGGAGATAGAATTGGAGGATAGAAAGTTCTTTTGCCTCAAGTGCGGAAGCAAGGGGCACAAGGAAGAGCGTTGCCCTAAGAGGCTGTGAGGGTCACAAGTAGGGCACAATGAAGACAACTGAGAGGGCAAAAAGGGCTTCCCCGCGACATGTTCTAATAATAAAGATGGGGACGCGATGGTGAAAGGGGCAAAGAAAAATGCCTAGGAAAACAATAGGGAAGTGAATGGCTTCCCTGGTAAGGAGAAGGCAACAGGGGTTGCCTCGGCCATCATTCTCAAGGGGGAGCACGAGGGAGATTCAATTCTAGAACAACCTACCCGAGGAACAGACAACTTAGACGAAAAGAAAGTCAATTCTTTAGAATTTGGAATTCCGATTGCAAACAGAGGGGAAGATAAGGAAATTGAGCAGGGAGCGGATGATCACATGGTGAAGATTGTGAACGAGCAAAGTAAGGAAGAAAACAATGATGGGTGTCTCCCCAGATTGGAGAGCCTCCCATTCAGGGATTCTATGGAAGAATTTGCAAAACCCCAAGATAACAACCCGAAGGAGTTTAGTTCCGGAAGCACTAAGGGGGAAATGCAGATGAAGAGGCCAGGGAATAAGCTAGGAATAGAAGAAGATCTAGAGGGTGAGGGCGAAGGAGACTTGGAGTAGGATAGTTGGTCAGAAGACGAAGAGGAGGTTCAAGATGAAATGTGAATTGTTGATCAAAGGTGCATTAGCCAATATGTGGCTAAAGTCCTTAATTTAAATTCAGGAGTGGGAAAGAAGATGGGGAGGAAAACCAACAAAGAGAAAAGAGAGTACGCTTTGGAGAAAGGGATGTCCAACATCAGGAAATACATGTTGAGATCCAAGGGGGGGATCACCTCCCTTGGTAAGCCATGAAACTCTTATGATGGAATGTTAGGGGCTTAAATGCCCCTAACAAAAGGCGCATGACCAAGCACCATATTAATAAGTGTAATGTCCCCTTTTTAGCATGATCCTGTTTTATGATGGTTTAGCCTATCACTGGCCCTCGTAGGCTAACTCAAATGGTTAGAGGGTCCCTTTTGGCAGAGATCAGTGTGTTTTCTCCATCAGAGCTCAGTATGGGTTTAGGTTTGGCCTTTGTTGGACTCAGTTCTACACACTTACTATTTATAGTAAGTCATCTTTCCTGAGTTTCTATTTATAGCAGGGTATCTGGTCATGTGGTGATTTCAGTGTTGTTCCCCAGTTTCAACTGGTGATAAGGTTGTTTAGAGGTCTCTGGTCCTGTATTGGAGGCTCTTGCTATTTTTAGCCGACTGAGGTTGATAGAGATGGACCCCTGCTATTTTTGGTAAGATGGTTGGATGCATAGAGGGTGTCATGGTGAAACCCCAGGTTCAGACAGGACTGAGAAATGATGTCTAATTATGGAGATAAACGACCTTTAATTATTATTATAAGGTGGGGGTCATATAATGATATTAAAGTCGTGGATTAAAGTGCTAAATGAAGTTATATTATAAAGTTTTTGAAGTCACTTTATATTCAATGGGGCCATGACCCATCATTAAAATCACTTAAAGTACATTTAAATTTCATGGATTGGAGCACCCATTTATGAGACTTATAATAAAGTTTTATTAAAACCCTAAAGTGGATTTGAAAGTGGATTTAAAAGCTATTAAGGAGATTGAGGTTATAAAAGGACTCAAAAAGCAAATTAACCTCATTATTATTGAATGATCATTTGACTTTTGCTTTGGAGGATTTCTTGAAGTCTGTGCATGAGACCAAGGGTTTCAGCAGATTGTCTTCATATCAGCATTGGAGAACGAAAACTCTTCATTGTTTGTGCAATCTTGAGGCTGTGAAAGATCAACTGAATCATTGCCCGAGGAGAGCTTCATTCTGGAGTTCTATTTGTGCTTAAAAGTGAAAGATATCATTAAGGGTTTGAAGATTAATGAAGAACAATTAATTGCAGACTTGTAGCTTCATTTTTGGTAGCCATTAATATCAGATTTCAAGCTTTTATTGCTGCTGTTGCATTCATATCAGGCCTGTACTTTTCATAACAGCAAACTGAGTATGTAAAAAATCTTCATATTTTGCCAACACAATTTTCTGGGTATTTGTGATTTAAATATTAGAGTATATTTTCTCAATTGGGTCTTTGTTATTTTATCAAAACATTGAATATTTTAGAAGATATTAAAATCTGGAAATTTCAGCAGTTTATGCATATTTCGTATTTTCTATTATTGGCAAAATATATCCATGCATGTGTGCTAGTAAATGCAAAAAACATAAAACTCAGAAAAAGCAATCAGAAAAAGCAGAACAGATTTAAGGCATAAAATTTGTTTGGCTATATTCCATCTGGGTGGGATATTACAGTGGTATCAGAGCGGTTTCCTACCATCCTGTTGGGAAATCAGAAATTTGAACAGTTGCATGTTAGTATTTGCAGTTGCATGTTAGTACCCAGTACTTGCATGTCCGTTTGGAGAACACCCATATGCTTGCATGTCAAGTTTTGAGGTTGCATGTTAGTGATCAGCACTTGCATGTCAGTCTTAATGGTTGCATGTTTGTGGGTTAAAACAAATATTCAGTGAATTAACATCTAGCATCATTTGAGTGACCAGCACTCATCAGTTCAGTTATGGGTTATTACAGTATTGTAGGGAAATCCAGAGAAGAAATTGAACAGGATGACATTAAGTTCAGGGAAAGCTATGAACGGGAAGCCCCTCGACTCTTTGACGACTATCAGAGTATGCGAGATGATTTCAAAGCACAGTACTCTTTTAATGATTTTCTGAACTTTGTTGTCACCTTGAGTCCTAAAAAGATTGGATTGGTTAAGTATATTAGGAGGGTGTATAAAGAGGAAATTTCATCTAAAGGGGCAAAATTCAGTCATGGTCATAGTGTGAGCAGGTATGATGGAACCTTCAATTCATATAATAATGATGGTTCTACATCTAAACTCAATGAACAGGTTACAGGACCTCCTAATATGAGCAGGAACCAAATGAGAAAACAAAATCTATGTAAAGAAGCTTGAGGAAGACCTCGTTGTGACACATAGATGCATTGAAGAAGAAGCCACGAAGAAGGCAGATTTGGAGGGTGTTCATGAGTCACATCATTTGGAAGGACCGAGAGGATCCCATAATGAAGCCATTGAGATTAAGGAGACTTATACACATGCAGATTTACTTTGCAGCCATGGGGCAGAAATTATGGCACATGATACACTCAATTTTCCTATGAAGACACCCTTTGAACCAGTACTTGGCAATGGACAGTTAGAAGAGGATGAAGTTTTGGTTGAGTCTCTTGAGGACACTACAGATAAGTATGATGCAGCTCCTGGTTTTCTGTTTTATGACAGTAGTCATAATGTCGAGCTTACTCATGAGATAGCAGCCATTTCTCGTGAAGATGATGGATGTGTGGTGCCCCCTAACATGGACACTCAAGATTTGGGTGTTAAAAATGAATTATGTGATGAGGATTCAAGCCACAACAAGTCTGATTTTGCAAATCAGACCTTGGAAAATGAATCAGAAAATCCACTTATTAGTGATGAGTCCCAGGATCGCTCTACGGATGGATATGCAGATGCTTTGGCAGAAGAAGTGTGCGAAGATATTGTCAAAACAACAGCTTCTACAATGTCTTTTGAGCCATCTTATGAGGTACATAGCAGCAGTACCTTTGATGATATTGTGTGCACAGTCGATAGTACACATGATGCTGCTTCTCATATAATGAGCAATGATGATTCAGCCTCATACCATAGTGCAGATTACAAATCGGAAGATTTGCGTGGAGGTGATGTGTCACAGGGGTATCATCATTTGGTAGGGCAATTGAAGGTTAATGATAGTATGGTTGTTACAGCGTTAGAACATTTTGATGTTGCTCGACAGATGTTGGCAACTTATGGTTGGAGTACTCCCGTGACAGAGGAGCACTGTGATAATGGATTTGCCCTTGCAGAGTTTCATGCACTTCGAGAAGCATTTGGAATAATGAAACACAATTATCTACAGTTATTAGCTGATAGAGATTATCTTCTCGAGAGGGATGGGATTTGTTATGATGCTCTTAAAGGGAAAGAGGAGGAGGTTGATGAGCTCACATATGAGCTAGAAGTCACCATGGACTCTTTGAAGAGCGCTCAGATAGCCCTTCAAGAGTCAAAGTTGCGGATAGATGAACTTACCATGGCACTGAGACTGGCACAGTCTTCACCACCTACAGATACAGTTCAAGTTTCTATGGCAGCAATTGGTGAGGAGCATATACCCACGGATAGTGGTGAGGGGCACATTGAGGATGTGGCTACTTCCATTACTCTTACTGGTGCAAGTGACATCGATGGGTTTAGAGCATTGGGTGAGAGTAGCAGAGAACCATATGTTACTTCAGGTGTTACTGAGGATAGTCCCATTACAGATGATGCAGAGCAGGTTATTGATAGCTTGTGTGATGAGGTGGTTGATTTTGTAGAGAGGGTTGCCAGAGTGCCTACCGAATTAGCCATTTGGGATCAGGGACATGAGCCATCTTCTAATTCTAGTATCGTGAGTGATGAGACTGACGAGGAGGGTGTTCCCCATGACTATGATGATCAACCATTGACAGAGGTGGGGGCATTTTATCTTGGTTGCATAGTGAGGAGTGCTCATCACTTCTCCTTTAGTCCACACATGGAGGATTTGTTGATGCATCGGTGTGGATTGGCTCAGGGGTTGTACCATCCATTGAGGGATGGAGAGTTGCCATCTTCCGAAGGTGGGACTAGAGGCTGCAAGTACCCGACTCAGTTGTTTGCGGGAGATTACGTGCGCGATCAAAGGTTGCATTACCATCATGCGGATGAGTACCTTACAGAGTTTGCTACTTCTGGGTTTCAGGGAGATTATGGTGTCGGTGGGCATGATGGCTTGGTTAGTTATCACAGCCATGGGAGTTTCGCAGAGGTTGTAGAGATATATTGTGTTGCAGAGGCTTCCAGATATTTTTGTCTTTTCATGGCGGATGGATGTGAGGTTCAGTTGCATTGGGATCCAGGTGGTGACGGAGTTGGCACTGCAGTTTGGATGGGTCCCGATGGTTTGCTTCACCTTTTTCAGCATGGTGAGGTTGGGATCAGATTAGAACAGTGGAAGTCAGAGGTTGATTCGTATAGCAGACTTCCAATCTGGTTGTGGGATCTAGGGAACCTTCTGTTTAGTAGATTGCTCTACGCGGTGGTAGTTGTTCACCGCAGTACTGAGCATGGTACAATCTTTATCCAGTGGGTGCAGTGGACACGTAGTTGGGCATTCTGCAGAGTGATTTGGGATCCCGGCATTCAGCTGAGTAGTGACCGCAGAGTTTGGGATCCTTCGTGTGCATCAGGGTTCCAGCCGGAGTTCATTGTTTCAGTGCGCATGGTTTGGACAGTTGGTCTGTTGTCTATGTTTGCGCGGTTGAGTTTATGCTGGTGCTGCAGCAATTGTGTTTCCACGAGGGACATTTCACAGTTTTCTTTTGGACCTCTGGTGGAATGGTGTTTCTTAGCAGTAGAGATTGCTTGGGGACAAGCAATTTCAGAGAGGGCGGACTGTAATGTCCCCTTTTTAGCATGATCCTGTTTTATGATGGTTTAGCCTATCACTAGCCCTCGTAGGCTAACTCAAATGGTTAGAGGGTCCCTTTTGGCAGAGATCAATGTGTTTTCTCCATCAGAGCTCAGTATGGGTTTAGGTTTGGCCTTTGTTGGACTCAGTTCTACACACTTACTATTTATAGTAAGTCATCTTTCCTGAGTTTCTATTTATAGCAGGGTATCTGGTTATGTGGTGATTTCAGTGTTGTTCCCTAGTTTCAGCTGGTGATAAGGTTGTTTAGAGGTCTCTGGTCCTGTATTGGAGGCTCTTGCTATTTTTAGCCGACTGAGGTTGATAGAGATGGACCCCTGCTATTTTTGGTAAGATGGTTGGATGCATAGAGGGTGTCATGGTGAAACCCCAGGTTCAGACAGGACTGAGAAATGATGTCTAATTATGGAGATAAGCGACCTTTAATTATTATTATAAGGTGGGGGTCATATAATGATATTAAAGTCGTGAATTAAAGTGCTAAGTGAAGTTATATTATAAAGTTTTTGAAGTCACTTTATATTCAATGGGGCCATGACCCATCATTAAAATCACTTAAAGTACATTTAAATTTCATGGATTGGAGCACCCATTTATGAGACTTATAATAAAGTTTTATTAAAAACCTAAAGTGGATTTGAAAGTGGATTTAAAAGCTATTAAGGAGATTGAGGTTATAAAAGGACTCAAAAAGCAAATTAACCTCATTATTATTGAATGATCATTTGACTTTTGCTTTGGAGGATTTCTTGAAGTCTGTGCATGAGATCAAGGGTTTCAGCAGATTGTCTTCATATCAGCATTGGAGAACGAAAACTCTTCATTGTTTGTGCAATCTTGAGGCTGTGAAAGATCAACTGAATCATTGCCCGAGGAGAGCTTCATTCTGGAGTTCTATTTGTGCTTAAAAGTGAAAGATATCATTAAGGGTTTGAAGATTAATGAAGAACAATTAATTGCAGACTTGTAGCTTCATTTTTGGCAGCCATTAATATCAGATTTCAAGCTTTTATTGCTGCTGTTGCATTCATATCAGGCCTGTACTTTTCATAACAGCAAACTGAGTATGTAAAAAATCTTCATATTTTGCCAACACGATTTTCTGGGTATTTGTGATTTAAATATTAGAGTATATTTTCTCAATTGGGTCTTTGTTATTTTATCAAAACATTGAATATTTTAGAAGATATTAAAATCTGGAAATTTCAGCAGTTTATGCATATTTCGTATTTTCTATTATTGGCAAAATATATCCATGCATGTGTGCTAGTAAATGCAAAAAACATAAAACTCAGAAAAAGCAATCAGAAAAAGCAGAACAGATTTAAGGCAGAAAATTTGTTTGGCTATATTCCACCTGGGTGGGATATTACAATAAGCTTTTGGTCGACATTGTTTATTGCAGGAGACTAGATTGAGACAGGAAGAGTCAATCAAGTTTGTTAAACACTGTAAGCCATTGATTGGTGTCTTTAGCGAGCCTCAAGGATTGACGGGTGGTGTGGCATTGCTTTGGATTGAGTTTGGCGAAGAAGAGTGGTGGGTTGAGTATCGAGAATGCAACAATTCAAGATTTTAGAGAGTTTGTGAACAACAGAAGATTGTGTGATATTCCTCCAAAGAATGGGATTTACACATGGACTAATAAAAGGGCAAGTTTCTCCAATATCGCAGAGCATTTGGATAGATTCTTATGCAGCACAAATCTGATTGATGATAAGTTGGGACTGGAATCAAGAATTCTACTAATATCTATGTCAGACCATTTCCTAGTTATGCTTGAGATGAGTTATCTCTCGAAACCGAAAAAGAGCTATTTCAAGTTCAAAAGGATGTGGTGGAGAAGGGCAGACATTATCGATCTCATAAAGGGATGGTGGGAGGAAATCTCTAGATCAGAAGGAACGATCAGCTTTGTTTTTTGCAAAAGACTAGCATACCTCAAGAAGAGGCTAAGAGAATGGAACGCCATTTCTTTCAAGGATATTTTCAAAGAAAAGGAAAGAGTGGAAACATAATTGGCAGTCCTAAATGAGAAGGTTATAAACTATGGAATGTTTCAAGAGGACTACCAAAAAGAAAAGGAACTTCTAGAGGAACATGATGAACTCCTAGCCCGTGAGGAAGAATACTGGAAAGCCAAGGCAAGGGAAGGTTTGTTGGAGGTAGGCAATTTGAATACAATTTTTTTTCATAACTCAGTTAAAGCTAGGAGAATGGAAAACATAATTTCTCAATTGACCACCCAGGCAGGAAGGATTATTAAGAAGACAGAAGATATAGAGGAAGAGGCTGCAATTTTTTTTAAAAATTTCTTGGCACTAGAGGATGGCTCAAATAGGGTGGATATTCAGGAGATTCTAAGATATATCGAGCCGGTAGTAGGAGAAGATGAAAATAATATGCTATGTAAGTCATTTTCAGAAGAAGTCTGAGCAGCAACCTTCCAATTGCATCCTGACAAGGCCTTAGGTCCAGATGGGTTCCCGACCATGTTTTACCAAAAGTGTTGGCAGATTGTGGGGAAGGAGGTATGGATGGTAGTCGAGGAATTCAAGAAGAACAAATTCGTGAAAGATGTGAATAACACTGTAATCACACTGATTCCAAAAATGATGGATTGTAACTCATTGTCCGACTATAGATCGATATCCCTATGTAACCCTATTTACAAGATCATATCCAAAGCAATTGCAAATAGGTTGGAAAAGATCTTGGGCAGAATAATATCAAAGAATCAAAATGGGTTTACATTGAGGAGGGAGATTGTGGATAGCATAATATTGGTCAACAAAACCATACACTCGATCAAGGAATACAATCAGAAAAGCTTAATGATCAAGTTAGATGTGAGTATAGCTTATGATAGAGTAAGATGGAATTTTCTTCTGAGAGTAATGAAACGATTAGGGTTCAGAAGATCATGGCTTGCCAATATTTTATATTGCATCTCAACATTGAGGGTTTCAATAGCAGTTAATGGATCACTAAGTGGCTTTTTCGATATGACCCAAGGCCTCCGTCAGGGAGATCCATTGTCCCCTTTCCTCTTTGTGATCATGGCAGAAGCACTCAACGGGCTCATCAGACATAATCAAAGAATCAGTCGGTGGAAAGGAGTAAGGGTTGCGAGGGACATGGAGTCAATCAAGCACCCCCAGTTCGTGGACGACACAATGGTCTTTGGAAAGGCAACTCTCTCAGAGGCATAAACCATCAAAGGTGTTCTGGACCAATATAGTGATCTATCAGGACAAATCATAAACAAGGAAAAATCCAAGATTTATTTCTTCAATACTAGGAGAAGTTGGCAGAACTGAATGGCTCGTGATTTAGGATGTACAATAGACAACATCCCCTCCAAATACCTAGGCGAGTCATTGCTCAATGGGGCGGTGAGGATAAAGTTATGGAAAGGCATAATAGATCAGAATAGGAAAAAATTAGAATCTTGGAAGGGAAGGTGGCTAACTTTGGCCGGTCGGATAACCATGCTCAAAGCGGTTCTGGGGGCGGTACCCACTTTTGTGATGTCATGCATCCCTCCATCCAAGAAGGTTGCCTCTCTCCTCAAAGGCTCTTGGAAGAAGTTCCTGTGGGAGGGGGCTAATGAAGATAAATGAATTCCACTGATCAGCTAGGGCAAGGCTACTTGCCCGTTGGACAAAGGGGGGTGGTAATGAGGGATTTGAAGTTACAGAATGTTGTATTAGGAACTAAATTGATCTAGAAGATGGCCAAGAATCCAAGTAAGCTATGGTGCGGGATCATGTAGAGCAAGTATCTGCACGAGAGGGACCGGAATAGAGTGCTAACCATAGAGAATATGGGTGGAGGTTCTGCAATATGGCAGTTTATGAGGGAATGCCGCCCTGTTATAGTTAATCACCTCACCTAGAGCATCAATAATGGTAAGAAAGTAGATTTTTGGTCAGATTCGTGGGAAGGTTTCGGGCCATTAGAGGAGGATCTTGAGCTTTCCAAATTAAAAGACCTTATGACTCAAGACAAGGGGGAGGGTGGAAAACTACATAGGTGGCAGAAATGAGAGAGGGGAGGCAATTTGGATTGATGTTGATGAATATCTGGTTGATGAGGGCGTCAAAGTTAAATTCAGGCAAGCAATGAAGAACATGAGAATCTCACTAAAGGAGGAGGATGAGATCCAATGGTGTGGAGCAAAATCAGAACAATACTCCGTCAGATTGGGGTACCATATTTTGAAATTGGAAAGAACAGGGAATGCGAATGTTAATTGGCCTAAAGATCTATGCTGGGACAAGATCGTTTTACTGAAAGCTGAGGCCTTCACATGGACAGTTCTTCATAAGAGCATTCTCACTGGCGAAAGGATGAACATGCTAGGCATTTCAGGTCCAAGCTAGTGTGTCCTCTACAAGTAGAGTGAAGAGACCTTGGACCATTTGATGTTGAATTGTCCAATGGTAGAGAGATGTCAAAATTTATTTTTGGAGCGTCTAAATTGGGTGGGGGCGAAGAATGAGAATCTAGTGGACTTCTTGAAGGGCTGGCCGAGATTGAGGAACAAAGGCTTTTGGGGAGGGATATGGGTTGCACTACTGTCTATGGTTATGTGGCATCTTTGGCTAGAGAGAAATAACATAATTTTTAGTGAGAAGGAGAACAAGTGTGAGGACGTCATAAAGAGAACAAAGTTGGGTTTAATTGAGTTGCTCAAAGTGGTAGGTGTACGGTTCCCAAGGAAAGGTGGGAAGATAGGACTTGCATTTTCTGCAGTGATAGAGCGGTTGAAACTGAATGACACTTCATTAGGGAGTGCGATGCGTACAAGGATATCCGTATGCAGTAGGATAACAACGTGAATGTGGGCAGTTTTAGTAAATTATTTGAGGAAGAGAGGCTTCACAACACGGCCCGGCTGTTGGTAAAGATTCATAGGAGGCGGGATGACATCGAAAGGAATTTAAAGAATTCCTAGTGATCTTGACACTTGGTCCCATAGACTGTTTGGTCTCGTGGACGTTATTAAAACTCATTCATTCATTCAACAGTAAGGCCTCATGGAAGAGGAACTCCAAGTTTACTGCCTCAGATAGCGAAGTATCTAAGATCTAGCTAGAATTGAAGATTCCGCCAGGAGCTGGCAAAGGCATCAAGGAGACTAGAACCCAGGTTAGACGACAGGTTCCCCCAAGTGGACGGTTAAAACTAAATTTCGACGGGGCTACCAAAGGCAACCTCAAGCGGGCAGGGTACGTGTGTATCCTTAGAAATGAACTAGGGAAGGTGGTTTGGGCTTGGTCAGGGCCAGCGGGGGTGACTACCAATAATATGGCTGAACTAGAGGCGCTAGTCCAAGGGGCACTAGAATGCAAAAGGAGAGGTGTAGAGGCGGCTGATTTCGAAGGGGATTCAATGGCCAACATTAACACGCTCAAGAGGAAATCGACCACCAACTGGAAAATCAAAAAGGGGATTGATAAGGCTTGGGTGGCTCTAGAAAAGATGGATTTCACAATACGACACGTATTCAAAGAAGCGAATAGGTTGTCAGACCTTCTAGCCAACACAGGAGCATTGAATGAATGAATGAAAGTTTTTAATGACGTCCACGAGGCCACAACAGCCTATGGGACCCAGAATCGCACAAGGCCCACCCCGAAACAAGGCCGTTAGGCATTTTTCAACCCTTTCTCTAGCTCAGATCTTCTGCTGTGAATTTTGATCAAAAAGTTTGCAAATTTGACGAGTCTAGCTTCCTCAAACAAGGTGCTTAAGTTGCTATTTTTCAAGGTGTCATTGAGCTGTCACGGATGTCCTCGTAGGCTGGGCACTCCATGATGAAATACCATTCTGTCTCAACCACACCTTTATTGCAAAAAAGGCATATCCTCCTCTCCCACTCCTCCTTGGGAAACGTCCACCTGCCCGTTTCGCATCTAAGATGGTGTGAGCTAGTCCTTAGCTGTGCAATCAACATTTTTGCTTTCCATTTAATGTCTGCTCCTATGTAAGCTTTTTCCTCATGGTCCCACCCAGGGTTGAACTCTTTGATATAGTAAGCTTTTTTCCGTCCCGACTGATTATTCCACATGATGTTTCTGAATTTTACTTTAACATACTTTTTTATTTCCTCTTTAGCATGTGGGCATTCTTGCATATTAATATCCCACTTCTTTAGCCACTTGTCATTCTGTTTTGTCCATGTATTCTTTCTCCTATTTAACTCTTCCTTCGTAATTAACCTAGGCCATCGGTGATTTTCCATATTTTGAGTTTTCCTTATATAGCTTAATAGTCGAACCACCGCCGATGCCTCCAAAGGGTACATACCAGATTCCACCAGTAGGATCTCATACGGAACAACAGTCTTGATTTTGAGACTGCTAATGATGATGTGCTTCTGGATTCTCTCAACCTGCCTCCATTTCTGCTCTGAGATACTGCTGCCCCAAATTTCGCAACCATACAAGATCACCAGGGTAACGAGCAAACCAAAAAGCGTTTTCTTGGTTTTCCAGTCCCATAATTCTTCATTTCTACATATGTTCTGTAGAGAGTAAAGTGCCTTCCAACCCCCCTGGATTCTTTTTGCTCTGCACGTTTCCCAGCTGAGTTTGTTGTGAAAATCTATCCCTAGGTACTTGTACTCATCCACCACTTCCAGCTGGTTGCCTTCAAAAAGAAAGCTAACTTGGTTCTTTTTTCTTCTCAACGAGAAGATCATCACTTTGGTTTTGCTAGTGTTAACTTGCATCCCGACTTCTTGACAGAAGGATTCCAAAGTTTGCAACTGTTCTCTCAAACCCTGAGCAGATTTAGCAATTAGAATGAGGTCGTCAGCATATAAGAGAAGTTTTATCACATAGTTAGCTAGCTGAACTCCCTCTCCCTTAGTCTTGTTTATCCATTCTTCTAATTTGTCAATGTATAGCCCGAACAGGGTTGGGGAGAGTGGGCAGCCCTGTTTAACGCCTATATCGCTGCCAAAGCACTCAGAGAACCCCTCCTTGGTTCTGATTTTAGCTTTAACCTGTTCATAAAGTCTGTGGACAGCTGCCCTATACGCAACAGGGACCCCAAGTTCCTCCATCCTTTTCCAAAGTTTGCTGCGTGGGACCATGTCAAAGGCTTTTTTAAAGTCAACAAAACAACAGAAAGCCTTGTTGCCTTGAGTGTTCCAAATTTTTTCAACCATGAACCAAAGGGTGATTCCATGATCAATAGTGGAGTATTTTGGTCTAAAACCAGCCTGCCCTTTAGCTCTTTTCCCCTCTTTTTCTGCCCATTTACTGTTTCTACTTTCAATCATGCTGCCAAAAAGTTTACCCAAGAGAGGGTTAACCATAATCATGCGATAATTTGAGGGATTATTGGTATCCCCGCTTTTGAATAGGGGAATAACCACACTGGTTGTCCACTCCTCAAGGAAACCCTCCTGCGTGACATTATTGAAGATGTGTTTGATATAAGGTGCTAGGACCTCGCTACCCCATTTTAAGTGTTCTGCTTGCAGCCCATCAATATCTTGGGCCTTCCCCCCTGCCAGCTTTTTGATGCCTTGTTTTATATCTTCTATGTTGAAAAGCTGCTCCTTTGTCTTGATTATTGGTGGGTTATGTTTATCTTGATCCCTCTCATATAGCAGCTTTGCATATTCCAACCACTGATAATCTTTGATATCATTTTCTGTTTGTGTTTTCTTTTGTTGTAGTTCCTTCTAGAATTTGTTGGGACTGTGTTTTCCAAGAGCAATCAGCTCCAGTCTTCTACTTTTCACGAAATTCTCTTTTTTTGCTTGTAGTAAGTTTTTGTACTCTTTTTCCCTTACCCTGTCCTTCCTATCTTTCCGCAGATTCCTCTTTGCCATTTTGCACTCGTCATCATACCAGGGATTCATCGGGAAAGTGTTTTTTAATCCTTTCTTGGATCTAGCTCTTTTACATTCACTTGAAGCCTTGTGAATAAGGGGGATCAACATACTTTTGTTGACATAGTGATTATTTTTGCCTGCTGAATTGCTCTCATACTCTTTGAAGATTCTTCTAAGAGCAGTCTTGAAAATTTCCTGGTTTTCTGCCGTTATAAGGATTTTTCTTTGTGAAGTTGTCTTCTTTAGGTAGGATTGAGCCTGCTGCCCCTGCTGTTTGTTTAAGTGGATGTCAAGCTTTATGAAAATCGGGTTATGGTTTGATTTCATCTCCACAGGGCAGTCCCCTACCACTAACTCTCTCACCCTCGAGATGTAGCCCTGTGAGCAAATAACATAGTCTATAACACTCTGCTCATTGTACGTTTTGTAGGTTATGTTGCCTGAATTCGGCCATGTTTTCATACCATTACATATGACCATGTTGTGCAAACTACAGAGACTTAGTAATTCTGCCCCAAAATGTGTGACATTCTCCTTACTATCTTGTGAGCCCCTATCCCAGAGTTGATCTGACTCTTCTTCCAGCCATAGAGGGTTACCCTCCTCAATGCCTTTGCTTTTCAAATTAAGGGCTTGATTGCATGCTATCCTTGTGTTAAAATCACCTATAATTAGCACCTCACCTGTTGTGCTAAAGATAGAAATATCTTTTTTTAGTGATGCATATGGATCCTCCCGATCTAGGTTCCTTTTCTTATAAGTTTTTGATCCTTTCGGAGCGAAGTAGCACGCTGCCATCTAGACTGTTATGCGATTTTCTGATATTTTCAACCAAATATATTGTTTGTTTGGGTCTTCTTTCTCTACTTTTATAACTTTGCTCCATGACTCTTTGAAAAGAACCGCAACCCCCCCAATGACCTTTGCCACTATTCGTCCTTTCATTCCAAACTGAGGCTTTTTTATACCCTTCAAAATCAGGGACTTTACTTCCTTCGTGTTCATGAGTCTCCGTAAGAATAATAGCATTCTTCTCATCTGCTATGGGCCCCAACCCAGGTCCTCTTCTCCACGGAAATCCTCTGCAGTTCCAACTTACCACTGTTAAACACTCCTGGGGGGGCCCGAATTCCTATTTCATGTGTGTCCTTCTATCAGTAACTTGGGCCTTTCCATTTTGCAGCCAAGCCCATTTTCCAGCATCCCTTGCTGTCTTTACTTTCTCCCACTCTTTCCTCCTTTCTTCCTGCTGTGTTATGGTTAGGCCCTTGTCTAGGTAGATTTGAGTTCCTCTAAGGAATCTTTTGTTTTTTAGAATCATATTCTTGTCTTCAATGGTTCTAAGAGTAACTCTTACATGTCTACTCTTGCCGTCACCTATCCACCTTCCAATCCTACTGGCTTGAGAGATAAACCCCGTCCACTTCAATTGTTCTTTGAGAAAGTCCCGTGTAAGCTCTCTTGTGGTTTCCTTCTCCCCATAATCTTTTAATCCCTTTATGACGATGTTCATAGCCCTATCGTTTCTGTCATTTTCCTCTCTTTTGCTCCTCCGATGGACTCTTGACTACTTGTGCCCAAGATTTGGCTTCCTCTATTTGCTCTTTTAGCTTATTTTCCCTTAACTCCATGTTTGCTACTGTAGATTGGATCTCTTTTAGTTGGGAATCATTGCATCCTACTATATCTTTTGGCTTATTCACTTCTACTGTTTTCATTTGTTGCAAAACTTGCCTTATTGAAATCACTTCTTGTTCACCTTTTGTTATGCTGTTTTGAAGTTTGTTTATCTGCTCTCTAAGTAACTTGTTCTCTCTTGCTATTTTTCCATTGGATTCTATGACCTCTTTCATTCTATCGCTCTCCAATTGGTCTCTTGCTTCAAGGGATTGGATCCTCTTTTTCAAGACCATTAACTCGCTAACGTATAGGTCCGAGGACCATAGAAGTGGTGTTGAGGTAGGACTATAGGAATCTGTATACTCACGACTGTTTTCGTTCCCTTCTTCGATATCTACTGGATATGTTTCAGCATCTTTTGCTTTGCATCTAAGATTAGGTGAACAGTTGTGTTCCTATCTTCCTTTCCTCCCTCTTGTTTTGACCCAGTTTGTTCTAGCTGCTCTGACTAGTTTTCCAAAGTGCCCAACACTGTCTTAAGTGCTGTTTTTGGTAGAATAGCAGTGAAATTTCTTTTATTGGTTTGCACCCGTTTTCGATTTTGCCTCCGTCTCAGGATTCCTCTGTATTGTTTTTCATTGACATATATGCATCTTTCTACCCCCTGTGAGAGGTTTCCCTAAGGTAACCCCAACATACACGCCCTCCATACTCCATTTGTTGCTCCTTCATGAGCATTGACACTGTCGAATGTAGCAGTATTTGATGGGCCCCCTGCAACGCGAGTTGAAAAGTTAAATGGGATTATGATCCCCCCCTGCGGTAAAACCTCAAGCATAGGCCTCTGGTTTCCTATACCCCTCTTAATCTCTACCACATCGTCTGACTCATCTATGGCCCCCAGTGAGCTATTCTCAACAACCTGATTTCCATGAACAATGGTTTGGCTCTCGAAGCTAACCTTGTTTGGACCCCCTGAGTCTACAGGGCCCCTGTCGGTTCCCATGTTTCCCACCACCCAGACCCGCCTTTGCAGAACCGCGAGATTCTGCTTGGAAAGTGCGTGCCCTTGGAAAGTTTAACCTTGTTTTGAGTTGTTTTTTTTTTTTTTTTTTGTGTTGTTTGTTTTGCAAAAATAAGAGGTTTTGGTTTGCAGTAGGACAGAGAATGCTGCAGAAAATTGCAGAAAAGTAAAGTAAAAACGAGCGGGAGTGGGGTCACACCTGTTGTCTTTTGTCCTCTTCTATCCACAGTTGCCCGCCGGTCCCCCACTTGTAAGCTTCTATCCACAGTTGCCGAAGCTAGCCTTTACCGAAACTGAAACCGAAACCCTCGTCGTGGAAGGAAGCACTGTAACTGCTGGTCCCCACCAGTTTTAAACTGAGCAAAAACAAGTGCCGACAGCTTCCAGTCTACCCTCTGAAAACCCCACCAAGAGCCGACAAACTCGCCTTTTGATGCGATGGATTGATGAACATTATTCAGTATGAGGCCTTACAACCAGACAACATGGTGGTAGAGTGAGTGGTACGTGAGAAGGTGGGAAATCCAACGGTCATTGGGAGATCAGAGACGGGCGGGCCTCTCAGTGAAGATTGACGGATTTGGGCGTTCATGGCCACCCAAATACAGAGGACAGACAAATCTTGAGGTAGAGGTACTGCTGCAATTCTTAGAACTCCAATGGAATGCGGTAGCAGGCGCAACGGGCTATTTATATCCATACCCACAGAAGAAGATAGCATGAGTAGCAAAAGATGGAGAGCAACAGAGCCATGGGAGTTCTATGTAGGTGCTTGGCAGAAGAACGAGACCAACAAATTGGGCGACTGTTCATAATAAGGGAAGAGGCGGCTCACAGAGCTATCGTCCAAGTGATCGGGTCGGAGCTTTGGAAAAATGGCCATGTCCACGACAACTGGGTCTGTCAAACCTTCTCCAATATTGTGGTGATTCTGGGAAGTGTGCAATGGGGGATCTCGTGGCGATCCCGTTTGATCTCTGCAAGTTACCATGCAGCAGTAATGGTCGCGATTCCTTCCACTGCTGATGGCCCAGGGGATGCGATAATCACGGGAGTGATCACTGCCAAGTTTGGCAACAAGGGGAGGGCTGTGAGAAAGGCCTTAACTTTGTTTAAGGCAGACATAGAAAATAGGAATTTAGAGGCTTTTGAGAAGCATGTGAATGAGAATGGAGATCTCTTCACTCCACCTCAAATAGGTAGGCTCAATGAATGTGCTGAGGGACTGACGTTTATTATGCAACAACTGATGTAATGTTGTTTTTCCGTTTTATTTAATACAAGGAGCCACGCCCTCTGGTGGTGCTTACCATATATATATATATACACACACCATCATCACTCATTGTGCCCTTAAAATTGTCACCTACATAAAACAAAATAGTAAAACAAGTATTTTACGGATTTTTCTTAATTAAATTTTAGATTTTGATTTTTTTGGGAGGGCAGCTCAAAGTTTTGACCATAATTTTTAAAGATCATATTAAAAAAATGGATTGGTGAAAAATTGTATTCCCTATAGTGTATTCTCCAAGGGTTCAAATTCTACAAATGATGTTTGAAACTTTTCGTTGTATCTCATAGAATTTAAGTTTTGTAATTTTTTTACAATTACTCTAAAACTATGAAAAATTAAAAACTCCGCTGAATAACAACACAATTCTCCCTCAATCTTGCAATTGCATATTTACTTCAAACCCTAAAATGACACCATAATGCTTGATTTGACTTTGTAGATAACTCAAGAGGATTCAAAATCTTGGTAGGTGTAACCCAACCTTTTTAGTACCATTTTGGAACACAAGAAAACATGCATATCAACTATTCTTCTCCACATCACAAAACGTACCATGATAATCATAAACACTGACAAATAGATATAAGGAAACAAATGAAAATATTGATGGTTTGAAACGAGATATTTTCTCTCATTTGTTGGTGTATAAATAACACATTACTTAATTGATAACTAAATATTTCCCATCTAGATTTCTAGGTGTGAGGCATCCCATGAAGAATGTGTACCATTAATGGGTATGTTATCATACATGTTTGGGTTAAAATGCACTAACTCACCAAGTACTAAGGGAACCACCTCCTTAGGGAAGTTGGTCGCTTTAACTCTTCATAGATCCCTTACATGGTTATAAATGAGGGTTGTGCCTTCTACACCATAACATATTTAGTACTATTTTCTAAGTTCTTAGTACCCCTCTCTCATATAATGATAGGGAATCTTATGTGGATGATGATATGCAATATGAAGTAGAAATATTTAAAGATACGAGACTTTCATAGTTAAACATAATATCATATATGCTTGAATACAATTGTGTAATGTTTTTTTGAGAGTAGAAGCATGCTTGTGATCTTGTCTAATGACCAACCAGTTCTAGATTCGGTGTCAAAACATTGGAATAAATCATTAGTGTTAGCTGCACTAAAGCTTTGAATCCTTAGATAGGATTTATAACAATAAGAAAAGTGTTATGATATTTAGCTAAGATTTGAAGTAAAAATTTAATAAGTGTCTGAGGATAATTTTACATATGTTACTAAGAGGAAGATTAGGTTTCTAGGAGCTTGTGACAAAAAAATAGTCTCACATTTTTTTTAAATTGTTAGATAAGGAATGTTCATAAAACTCAATCTTTGTAAAATATGAGCAAAACTTAAAATATTGGTGAAACTTGGAACCCATGAAAGACAAATCATGGGACGTAGCTTATGGAAATCAACATAGCTTCATTGATTATCTAGAACAACCCTTGCCTATTAGTTCTCCACACTAACTTAGATTCAACTCTTCGTCGAAATATAAAATGTTATGTAATATATTTTTTCATCGAAATAGATTTTACATTCATATACATTGACTTTATAAAAGCCTTTTCCCATCAACTATCCTATAACCACCTTACAAAAATTCTTGCACACAACATGCAAGCTTCATTTAATTACTAAAATATCTAATGTGTTTATTTATGACTTACTAACTATACTATAGATGTAATATATTTCTAACATACCCCTTATTACATCAATCCAACCAAAAGTATGGAACACTACATGAACTAAACACAACCACCCATGTAGAAATTTGATGAACTAACTTCACCAAATCTCTTAACTCACCCAAAACACACAAAACTAATTGCATAAGTGGATGTCCTAATTGTCAAACTTGCAAATCTTTTGTATACCGAGAGAACAAATACCACCCTCCATGCACAATGAGAGAACAACTCTCCTTTGAGAGTTTGCCCTCCTCTAAGAGTGTTCAAATCCCTCCTCCAATGTCATGAGAACCAAACCTCTCCTCTAGTGTATGGTAGGAAGAAAACCAATAAATATAGATACGCTAATCACACCTCTTTTAGCACACACTATCCACAAAACTAGTAAATATAGATACACGAACCACACATTTTTTAGTGTTTACCCTATTCACAAATAGGGCCAAACTCCCCTTTTGCTTCAAGAAAGGACATAAACATGGGGGTGTTTCTCAAACAAGCTACCATCTCAAAGCAAGAAGCTAGCTTGGATGAAATTCTTCCAACCTCTAATACTTCAACCTCCCTTTGACTCTCTTACACTTTTTACTTGAATTGTTTGAAATCCCTATCAACTATAGCATGGATAGCCCCCAAAATACAAACAATATTTGATACATGTGTGGCCATAATTAAAAGAAAGAAATTAGGTGTCAGATTTGATCAACATTATACCCTTAACATAAATTTCTCCACATATAGACTAACTCCAATAATATCATTAAAATAAATTTCTCCAAATATAAAATAGACTCCAATAATATCCTTTTTTCTCCCTTTACAAAACAAACATCTCATATAATTTTTTACAAAATAAACACAATTGTGAGATTTAGACATTACACCTCCCATGCACCAATGTTTTAATTAAGTCCCTCTCCAACTACTCTCTCATTAGCTTTAAAGCCACTAATGAACATGAGATCAATACAAACTCTTTATGAGCAAACACATTAGAAATCGCCTATGGAAGATCAAGAGTCACTAATTAGAAATCCACTTTATTTAGAAACCACATCCACATTAGAAGCCAACTATGGAAGACCAAGAGTCACAACTTAGAATTCCACGTTTGATGTCCCTATGGGGATTTGAACTTGGGTCTCCACAATGAGAACCCAACATTTTAACCAATTAAGCTCAACCCCTTGGACTCCATACCTTTTTCACATCTCTTTCACCCTTAATAGATACCAAAACATTAAAAATAGAGACAAATCTATTCAAAAACAAAATAAAAAAACTCACGCCATGGACTTGCTATTGCTAGGAGTTGCAGAGGATGGATGTAACTCTTGTTGTATTTTGGTGTATGCTTGGGGTCAAGAATGGGCAAACTTCAATAAAATGTTGGTACGCTCAAAACATGATTTACTCAGAAAACTCATCTCTATTCAACATTTCCCTTGAATGAATTTGTTCATGATGTGTCTCATACTCTATGTTAGTAATGATCTAAATGGAATAGATGTCAGTTAAGATCAGAATGAGAAGTACACACAAAAGTGAAATGGATCCTTTTGAATGCCTACACCTCTGTTATGACTTCATTCACAGGGTATTTTGTGAAAAACAAAAAACAAAACTCGATGGTGCAAGAAAGATGATGGCTTTAATTCCATATTGAAATTGGTAGAACAAACATGCATAAATTATTACATCATTGTTGCAGACATAAAATCTTATATAATACATTATTTCATTGGGATAGATTTTAAATTCCTATGCATTGGCTTTATAAAAGTCTCTTCCCATCAACTACCCCACAAGTACCTTATGGGAAATCCCCACACAGAACACCCAACTTTTATTTAATTACTAACATCTAACATGCTTATTTACTAACCTACTAATTATATTATAGATGTAATATTTCCAAAAGCAACTTCACCCCGAAAATAGATGGATAGAAGACTCTAATTTTGATTTTGATGTTCATGTAGAAATAATCATGATATGGTTGATGTCAAAGATGAAAAAATGTAACAAAGATATAGGGTCAAAAAAATAAGTCACAATCAACTTCAATGCTCCAAGATTGTGTGATGCAAGCGTACTAAAAAAGAGTAAAACAAGCAAATACCAAATGTCAATATACCAAGAATGCAGGAGAGAAACGACATTATTGAATTTAAGAGGAGAGTTAGGGGTCAAAAATTGACACACCATTTAGTCAAAAATGAACTGACCTTCCAAGATTTAGTGCTACTAGTGTTACATAAAAGTCAAATGACCAACATAAACAAGCTTATAAATAAAGCATTAAAAACGGTGGGACAAGATCAACATCAAAATATACACGGATATATATGATAAACCCCAATACTATCATCCTATCAATTGTGGAGAAGGAACATATTACATCAATATGCCCAATGGGGTCACTCTTGGTATCTCTGTCCATGAAAAATAGGAAATGAGACACTTGGGATTGTTATGACATAGAAGAAATACATCATCATGAGTGAAATCTAAGAGTACTAATGGAAAGATTGTGAAAAAATACGCAATTTCAATAAAAGGGGCCCAAATAAGCTTTCATATGCCCTAGTTATGCTCAAAACAAGTTTCCAGCATGGAAGCAAAGAAAAGGAATGCTAACGAACTGTAAAAAAACATCATATGGTAGAATTTGCCGAAATCGACAATATTGCTGCATATCTTTTGAAAATTGATCCTGTCAACAAAAACAACAATGAAATTGGTCATTGATGCCTATATGGCTGAGATATGGCCTCCAAAAAGCAGGATCCCACAGTGGTGCAATGATGAGGTGGATAAAGTGTGTTTGATTACAAATGTGGGCTACACAAGTTGTGTGGAATAAAATGCTAATATGGTAGTTGACAGTGCAAAACTACTCTGTGGGGGGTTCTACCACCTATCAGACCAGGTCCCATTCACCGATGTTCAAATACCATGGGGCTTTAGCAAAAAGGTAAGTCAGACTCAAACATGAGACATCTCAAGGCCTACAGCCTTAGGGAGGCTTTGCCACTATGCCACAAATGAAGTGTTGAAAGAAAAGGTACCAGACATTCTACTATTTGTCGAACTTTGTCATGAAGAAAAATACAATGTGAATGGATACATGCTATCCTTGACAATAGAAACTCATGAGAAAATTTTATAACATAGCATAACTGAAGCCAGGCAATCAAAGTTGCCTTCAAATGTCTAGGAGATGAGCAACGGAATTAATTCCATTCATTTTCTGAAAATTCTGACTTTTTTCATGCTTCTAAAACTACATTCCCTACAACTAGCTATGTGACTTGACTAAAAGGACAGATTAATCTATTAGCCTTTCGAAAAAAAGGCAAGATACTTTCCTTAGGTTCTGTTAAATTGGAACAAGTAATATTTGTTGTACATGACTTAGACAAGATGCATATCCATCATAAAAAAATAACAAATAAAAGATATTTATATTGACCTTTGAGATGGAAAAATTAGCAATTACATACTCATCACATGAGCCCAAGTGTAATACAAATTAATGAAATACAGGAAAACTTTGGTACAGCATATGATGAATACTGAATACAGGTATGCCGTGCTGTTTATGCATGTCAAAGGCATAAACAAAGGACACTTGTTAATAGTTTGGTACCATCATGCTTTACCCTCACAATTAAGTGCCCAAGAACTGGTTGCGTAGATGAACTGAGGACTAAAAATTCACCTGCCTTTCAGTGCCACACAGGATAGTCTTCATCATGACCAAATCATATCTATTGTACAGAATCACAAAGAGAGAATCTGCTTTACATGGATCATATGCCAAGGCTTGGGAATATTTGTTACACAAAGGTATCAAGGTGCCAAGATTGCGCCAATCTGCTGAATTGCATCAGCAGGAATTTCCCTCCCTGGTATGCTAACCTTTAAGAGACTGGAGTACCTGATGAAATGTCATAGCTTTCTGATTAAATCCAAGAGCATATGCACTTAGCAGTTTAATATATAGTTGTAAAGAATTTTAAACTTTTAAAATGAAAGCAATACCAAATTAATACAAAGAAGGCATGGATAGATATAAATGAGGAAAGGAATATATAATAATTTAAATGATTCAGAAACAATATATAGGGACAAGTTCAAAGGAATACTCTGAGAATGAAAATAGAGATTGGTGTTCTCTCACAAATGCATGCAGTGCCTGCAGAAAGAAAGCAGGATTACTATTTATTCATGGTAGCTTGCACTATAAATTTACTTCTCAAACATTATTTTTTTGTAGAAACAACCAAATTATGAGGTCTGCCAAAAGCAAAACAGTACCTCAAATGGCATATTCAAAAGTTCATAATATGTACGAACACGATCTAGTCTCTGCTGCACAGCTTCGCTATTCATTGCTGAAATCGCAGCCAATGCCTGACAAGAAATTTTCAGTCCTTCAGTTTCATATAAGACCAAATTTCAAGGGCAGTGAATTTTAGTAAGAATGTGATAGCAGCAATGATTGATTTGTTGAAAAGAAACATCGCACATGAACAAACACTATTTGAGAAAATTAAGCATTTCAATCACTTAAACTGTAAATATGAATTAATAAAAGGTTGATTACACTGGGAATATTACTATTGAATCTTCTAATTACAAATTGAGAGCCAGCTTAGAAGGTATTCTTCTGTCTGCAAGATGATGAAGCAGAACTTTCAAAGAAAATAACAAGGTATTTTGAAAAAGCAAAAGAATGGCCGCTCAGTGTCATTTACATGAGTGCTAGCATCTATAAGATTGATGGCCTTGACTCTAGAAAGATATTATCTTAATCACTATATAACAGTGTTTCTCCAAGTTACGGGAACAAGAGGATGGGTTTTGGGGACGGCATTTTTTCTTTCCAGAGTTTGGGGACAGTGGGGAACAACTATTAAAGTAATATATAAATTTTATATTTAAATATTTAAAATACGTTTAATTCTAAAATACCTAAAAATAACATAAACAAACCAAAAGAAACTCAAATTTTGAAAAGTACAATAATAATCCACTGATTCTATAATCTATCTGATAGACCAATAATAACAGACATAATATGAAACATGATTTATATTAAGAGATGCAAACAAAAATGTTCACATACATAGGTACATTGAGCAACAAGCTTAGAAATCAGAGCCATCATCAGATTGATATCTTGGAAATTGCTTGTCTTCCTCTTCTCTTTTCCTATTCTCTTCTGGTGAATGCAAAACAGCGATGGGCATGGGTTTTATATGCTTTTTTGGGTTTGGGGGCCTTGGTGGGCCCTCTTTTAGTGTTTTATTTGTTTTGCAATTTTTTCAAAAAACAACTTGATGTTCTTTATAGTTTATACATTTGATGTGGGGGACTCCCTATAACTTTCAGAAAAAAGGGGGATTACTAAGAAAAACCACAAAATTCCCAAAAAGACAAAAAAGAGGGATGTTCCCAAAACTTTCAAAAAAGGGGTAAAGGGAGGGAAAGTCTCCTCTGAGTCTCCAAGTCCCCATGTTGTCTGGGACATCACTAAAATCTAGGGGAAGCGTCCCCATGGAACACTGCTATATAAGAGTCACATATTTAGATGGCCTCCTAAATGAGATACTTTTAGATTTAAGGAAAAACACCAAGTCTCACACTATATAAAAGAACCAAAAACACAGTGGAGTACAAAGACAGTATTTACAAGACATTATGAGAACATATATATCCAATTCTCAGTGCTGTAGGGCAAAGTTGACATCATTTACTATTTCCTTAAAAAAGGAAATTGCCCACAGTTCTTGTTTTAGATTGGGATATTGCTGTTCAAAAGTCAATTGGAAGATCCCATCTATCAAAGCGATGTAACATTCCTTTCTTTCCAACCAAAAAACTCATGATATCGTAGGTAGCTCTCATTCTAGTGTCAAGAAATATGGAAGTGGAGATTGGAGATTCCAAATACCATCTTGTTGATCTCCATTGCATCCTTAGGAGAAGAGGGATTCAAAAGTTGGAGATTATAGAACTGCATACAATCTTCAAAAATCCAGAATGTCCTCATAAGAAGAAAAGGGCCCAGAAAGAAGTGCAATTTGCAGGATGGAAGTTGAGGAAACCAACTACATTATGACTCCTCAATTTTTAATATGTATCTAAAAAGTGAAGATAGCTTACAAAATTCCCAAATCAACACAAAGTGTTAAGACTGGGATGATTATAAAAAGACCTTGAGAAGGTGCTAGAGATTCATACTGCTAAGTATCAAGCAGCATTAAGAACAAAGACGTCGAAGATTAAAATTTGTTGGTCAAAGCCAAAGGAAAAGTAAAAACTATATGCTTAAAATAAGATGTCATCGAATTGATACCTAGTGAGAAGCTAGCTAGATGACATAGGAAACAAAAAATTGGACCAGATAACTCATATCTTCAAGAGTTGCTCCTGCTGATGGAGCATTTGTGTTTTCCATTTTGTGGACCTGCTCTTAATCTTCATTCACCATTCCGCACCTATCCCATGAAGGGACTGTAAGCTTGCTTCCTTTCAGTGTATTCCATTGATTTGAAGAAACAATAGTCACTGAAAATAAAGTTTTTGGTACTTGGTGACCTTTTAGGAGCAGGGTATTACTGAAATTGCTGATTTGTGTAATGTCCCGATATTAAGGCATTGTTTAAATTAAAGATTTAAACATCATGATAATGACGGTGAAGTCACTTTCGTAAAATATGGTGTTTGTCGTGTCCTTTCTATCGTCAAATTGGATGATTCAAATAATGGCGTATTGTATTCATATTTAAATAAACATATATTATTAATATATGTCATGTCCCTATATTATAATTGAATATATTTATGAATTAATTATTAATAATAATAATCCACTATTATTTAAATGAATGGAAAAATATTATTATAAATATTAATAAAGATATTACATTATTTATATATATTAATAAAATAAATATATTATTATATAAATATAAACCATTGCCTATTACAAATGAAACACTGCCTAATAGTTAGCGGTCAATACAAAGAACAGTAATTACTATGAAAAATGCAGCGATCCCAATTAAAAGGTGCGTTCTGCATAATAAAGTAAGAACAGCAATTTGTACGAGCAGAAATTAGTGTTCATAATAAACAACGATTAAGAGAAGAGATGTGAATTGAATAGACAAGGGCAGCGCTTGAATACAAGTCAGCATGTTGACAGGTAAATAAGACAAAAGTGAATAAAACAAAGAGGAGAACCGATCATCCTATGAGGAGGTGCGATTCATACAAGGAAGTGTTTATATTTGATTGAAATACGATCTGTTAAAGGAATGAATATAAGAAGGCAGCGATTATTGTGTAAAGAGGTATAATTATTAAGGGTTGTGTCTTTTCCAAACAACCACACTTTGGAAAGGCATCTCCTTGGAAGGAAGATATATATGGAGAGATAAGAAGTATGGAGGAAAGGGAAATAACAGAAAGAAAGATATATACATATTTCTGATTTTATATACAGAGATATTGGAGCAGAAAAGAATACTCTTCAAATATATCAAATGATCTAAGAAAAAAGGAAAATACAAATGAAGTTATATGGATAAGACTCCTCAGATCTGCATAAATATAATATACAAAGACACATAGAACCGCCTTACATAAGAGGGAAATTCTGAATCTAGTAGCAGCCTTGTAAGAAATCAGAATATACTCAAGGTAATCAATATATTGGTGGTCCGTAGGATCATTGGGCATCTCCAAGTCATCTAAGGAGAATTTACATATCGATATACAATCAACACTAAAGGAAGACAATCCTTAGATCGCCAAGGATACAAAGGCAAGACTTATATACTAGTATGATGTATCTAACCCTCTGATGACTATTATGATGAATGCCATGGGGTAAGTAATGACAAATGCATATTATCATTAGTGTCATAAGCATTGTGAAAACTTGCAATGAATTATAGATTTTAATGAGATGTCTTCTCTATTCATAATTGAACTGATATCCATATTCAGACCTAAGATCTAACAATGATGAACAATTGTATAAAACAAGGATACCATATAATGGTATTCCGATGTGAGATATGAATGTCTTTATTCATGCATTATGATGATAAATGGTATAATAAGAATTATGGTTAATTCCATCCATAGTATAAGGGGATATTTGCATAAAGGTCATATTTCCGATAACCTCTATTACTTCGTCCTTAAAGGAATGTTAGGTATTGTGGGGAGAGGCAGAGTAATTCCATCCGTGTATAGGCCCCAAGGCTGGGGCGTAGTTTCCCCAACATTGGGTCTGAGATGGTTTTCACGCGCCCTGGTCATGTAAAGCCTAGTTTCTTGATGGAGAATAGGAGGGGAAGATATGGATCTTGAATTGTATTGTGGGGAGAGGCAGAGTAATTCCATCCATGTATAGGCCCCAAGACTGGGACGTAGTTTCCCCAAGGCTAGGTCTGAGATGGTTTCCACGCGCCCTGGTCATGTAAAGCCTAGTTTCTTGATGAAGAATAGGAGGGGGAGATATGGATCTTGAATTATGTTTAATATCCGCCCTAATGTACTTATGGAATATATTATAGAATAGTCATCAATAGTGAATGACAAGAAAGAAATGAAGAATCCTTTGACAAAGAATGAAATATTTATATTATCTTTGATCTTATTGGATATTATCATTGAAATTTATTGATCTCTAATGTTTCTTTGAGAATCACTTTGAATGCAGATTCAGGTTTAAGTGTTTCCACTAGAAAGGGGACATTACAATTTGTCACTGAATAGTCCCTCCTTAGCCCCTCTTTGCTTTAAATTCTTTCTATTGCCTAGGGCCTAAGTCCTATTAAGGACACTTTGGTAATGATGCCTTAGTATGGCAAGCCCTTCTTTGTGCTTATCAAGGTAGCTGAATATGGCTCTCTAGTTGTCTTGGATTCCTTGGAGGTTACTTAGCAGCAGATTGGAGATCTCCTAATGGGACACCTGGGCCATACCTTTGAATTCAACAACTCTTACAAGTCCTTGAAGGGTATCGTTTATGTTTGCAAGAGAAAAATGAATTGTAGTTTCTTTTGAGGTGAATTGTTTGGCTGTGGTGTTTGCATCATCATCATGTTGATTATTGTCGGGATTTTTTGGTCAGGTGAAAATGTCACATAGGATTAGATGGCAAACTTTCAGTGGTGTTGGGTGGTAAATGCTATGGTCAAATGGTGGAGAACCTGGTAGTAGGAAACACACTCTTGGGGAGTAAGATAAGGTTAGGAAAAAAAAATTCCTAGAGAAATGATCAATAGTGCAGGTAACTTTGATGGGTTCGGTAGAGGTAATCCCAAGTTTATTTTCAACAGGAGTAAATGAAGAATTATAGACATTCTTACTGTAATGTTCCCTTTTCAAGCCTAGTCAGTTGTGGGCCCGATAGCCTATTTCTTGGAATCCCGATAGGCTATGTGGTATGGTAAGGGGTTCCTCTTTGTGAAGATCTTTGGTTTAGTGGTTCTTGCTGGTTTCTGATGTTGGATTTGAGCTCGGTGCTGTTTCAAGATGACTATGCAACTTTCGGAAGTTTGTTCGGCTTCTCGAATAGCTCTTCAAGATTCTTGGAGGAGCCATCTATTTTTAGAAAGTCACCCGGAAGGCGTCGTTATTCATCCCAAACCTTATGGAGTATGCTGGTACAGTTTATTTGGCATTTCAGTGAAATTTGGGATTTTCCACAAAAAACAAATATTTTAATGAGCTAACAGTTAATTATTTGCACTTAGACTTATAAATTGGAAAATAATTATAAAGTGCAAGGGTATGATAGCTCATTCGAAAAGGGAAAAGACACTCTTTTACTTAAGCACATAAAAGTGAGCTAATGTGGTGAAATATTGGAGTTTGAGGGGAAAAGTATATTTTTCTATTTAATAATTCATTTTATTGTGCAAACTTCTAAAAAGTGCCTATAAAAGGAGGTTGAGAGCTCATTTTGCTTTTTATGCTTGATGAGATATTGTTATGCTGCAAGGGTGAACCTATGAGATCTTCATCCTTCTTGAGAACGAAAACTCTGTTAAAGAAGTTCAGTTTCGGTGATGTGATATCCACCCTAGTTGAAGGAGGTAACTTCACTGTCAAGAGTTGCACAGAGCCAATATGGAGTTTGATGTTTTCTGATCAGTTTTTGGAGTGTATGCTTTGTTGTTTGTTGAGTGAGTTTTTTGGTGTGGATTGGAGTTGATAGTTTAGTTTCCTTTGAAGTTTGTGTTTTGGTATGTTGCTGGCCGTACTGCTGGGCCGTACTATCCTAGAGTGCATCGACTTGGTTGTGAGGGATGTTTTAATGCCTATCTTGTTAATGAATCCTATTTATCATCCCATGGCGTTTGAGTTTCAGACATTTGAAGACCTTTGTTTGCAGTGATCAGTAGCTTTGACCTGGCCATACTATTTCTGTACCAGGTCATACCTGGGCGTGGAAGTTTGGGTTATTTGTGCTTGGATTCATATGAATTGTTCATGTTGCTGATTGCATTTCCATTGCCTTGTATTGGAGACCATTTCTGAGCAGTGTGTAAGGTGTTTGCTGCTGTTTGAACTTGACTATGACTGGTCGTACCTCCCTGTTGGGCCGTACCAGTCCTTGCTGGGGTGCGTTTGAACATCTAGTGCATATCATTGCTGTTTAGACCTGTTATTACTACCTTTTGAGGTGTCTATTATAGTGGAGATTGTTGTTGTTGCCTTAAGGAGGGTTTGAGCAAAGTTGGATCTGCTGTATACATAGTACATGGTTGTCAAAGAGGCTGTTGCAGACCTGCGCCAGCACCTGTAGCATCTCAGACTAGTGACCAACACTCTTTTCCAGTCTTCCTTTATGGGTATATCTATGGCTACTTCTTGATATATTTGTATGTTTGATTCCTTCACTAGATAGAGTATTTATATGCTCCATTTGCTACAGAAGAGGCATGCTATATCAGAGATTAGTGCTCTAACATTTCAGGTGTTTTCATTGTAATACTTTGATGCAAACTTGTAATGGCTTACCACTGAACAAGTGGATGTGCCAGTGAGATTAGTTTCCTTATTTGCTTTGTAACGGCTTCCCACTGAATAAGTGGATGTGCCTCTTTCTTTCAGTACTTCATGGCTCAGGTTCCCACTGAACAAGTGGATACACCTGGTTTTTATTTCCTTGTACTCCCACTGAATAAGTGGATGTTTACTTTCATGTTTCATTCCCACGATTGAGTGGATGCCCACTGAATTAGTGGAAGATTGTTGCTACTGTTGGTTTATGATTTTGAATGCTAACTCTAAAGCACTTGTATGCTCTCACCCTGCCCACATTGGGATCTGGGTGATCAGAAGTGTATGGAAGAACATTGCTCATAATATTCAGTGTTGTATCTGTTTTTTCAAAAAAAAAATCAGGGCAGCCTATTACACTTACCCTTTTTGATCTGTTGTTCAGTACAGCCAGCAGTAGCTATGTAAATCGAATCAGCCACTTCGCATTTCGGTATCTCTTCAGCCTTGCATTCTTCCTCGAGAATGATGGTGACCGGAGAGCCATTTTGTAGGCTTCTGCACTCTTTTTCTTCTGTACCCATCTTGATTATGCTTCCTGGAGCAGCAGCACACTTCCTCTTTCTGGTCTGTGTCTACAGTGGTTTGTTACTTGCCTTGAGGCACTTGCATTGACAGTAAGAGGGTGAACCATTTGTTGGCAATGAGCCTTAAGCTCCTCCTAGGTTTCATGATGGTGCCAATTTTGGTTCTCCAGAAGGAGATACAAATCTGAATGACCTTTCGAACATGCCGCAATAAGTGCAGAGGACATGGTTCAGCTGCTGACATAGCACTTTTTGAAGAAGCATAGTAGTGCCAGTGACATTCTCTATTGCGAAATCATTTGTGTGTAGAATCGTGTGCTGGAAATCTTTGGCATTTACTCCTGCTTTGGTGGTATTGAATCCTACCCTACCCAGACAGTATAAACAAATAGATCTTCATTTGCAGTCATCATGATCCAAGGGGCCATAACCTTGTCGTAGAGGGAGTGATTGTGAGGTTGATTTGTGGAGAGAAAATGACAATGATAAGATGAGAAACATTAATCCTGACATCTTTTATTGCATTCAGCTGCTGCAATGCAATCTTATTCTGATTGCCTTGAAATTATTATGCAAAACAAGACCGTCCTCCTTTGCTTTCACAGCTCAACTGCTGACACCAAAATGTTGCTTGTTTATGCCATGTAATTCAATGTCAAACATGAGTAGTTCTTCTCCCAGCTATCCCTTGCAAATATGAGCATCTTTAATCCTGTTAGGGTTATGTTCCCTATGAGACGTCATGAGGCCCATGATATACATCAAATGTATTTTTTGCCAGGCAGAATATTGTTGAGAGTTTCAAGAATTTTACTGGGATTAACATGATTTTAGTTTTGCTACTCCTCGACTCATACATTTTCTACATCCATGGTGACTTAATTTTTGGTCTAGTGTGTACTGCCAACAATTTAACTTGTTGAATCTTCCAACAGTCTCCACTAACAGATTATAGAATGCTGACCAAGATGTCACTTTGTCACCTCAAGTAGGATCAATGTGTATTGTTTTTTTTGCTGCCTGGGATAAGATCAACATGTATTTGTTTTGTTTTTTGCCACCTAGGACTGTTTGTAATTCTGGTAATAGTCAGGTAATTACTTTCCAAGGATTCAGGTAATATCCAAAAGTAATTCTGGTCAAATCTCTTGCACAATGTGCTTGAACTGAGTGCAATGCTCATAAGGATTAGCTCCAATTTAAAACCTTTTCTTTGCACTTTTTGCCAAAGAAAATATTCTTGCCACTCACTCATTCTGAACTATCCATCTCGATTGAATACACACTTTCATTCTCTATGATAACTTTCACGGCTCCTATATCCATTCTACGATCATATTATTAAAACCAAAAGAATTATCTCTATGTTGTACCCATACGAAAATTTATGTATGTTGGCATATTTCTCCTAATCCAGTCCTGTTCATTTGAAGCACCATCCCCTTTTGTGGTTTTTACTAACCTTGTAGGCGACAAAAGAAACTGAAGATCGAAGGAAATTGAAAGATTAAAAAATGTGCCTGGTTGGGATCCAATGCGCCAAAGTAAGGAAAGAAGAGAAAGTATGCTTCAAAAAGCATGCCAATAAAGGAAATGATCTCCAGGAAGCAAAAGCGTGCCTAGTTCACTTGAATCACGCCTAGAGAATTGAAAGTGCACCTATGGAGTGAAGAAGCACCAAGGAAGCCAAAAGCATGCCTGAAGATAGAGAAATATGCTTGGAATGGATAAAGTGCACTTGGGAAAGAAAAAGCACGTCCTGTTTTGTAGAGGCGCGACCAGAAGAATGGAGGCACAAGTTTGAGATGAAAAACGCATTTGAAGGTTGATGTAAAAGCGTGCCTAAGGAAATATACATGCATCTAGCATAAGGAAAGGTGCATTCACAGGAAGACTTGCATGCTTTAGAGAAGAGAATGAACTCAAAAGAAGAACGCGTGCCAATTTGTCTTCTCACACATCTAAGCAAGAAGTGAATTTGAAGATACGTCAAAGGATTGAAAGAAAAAGTTATGCCTTACAAAGGGAAAGAAAAAGTGTGTCAGAAAGAGTTTAGGCACACCTCAGGAGGAAAAAACACATTAGTCAAACCAAAAGTGCGACTTAGATGGACAAAGCGCACCTAGAAATAAAACAATGCGCTTGTCTAGATTTGAAACCAAAAGGTTTGTTTTGAAATGCCTATCTGAAAGGAGAAGCGTGCTCACAAGAATAAACACACGCCTAGAGACACTAAAAATGAAGGCGTGTCCAAAGTATGAGAGGCACATCTAAGATGGAGCAAACGCGCCAAATTTAGGAATGTTAAAACATGCAAGGAGAACCATAGACGCATCAAGAATTAGAAAAGCGTGACTTGGAGTAGAGAAGCGTGTCCAAACAGGTTAAGGCGCATTTGGGAAAGATAAGAGCGTGTCCAAAAGAGAAAAGACATGCCTAAAGTCTAGAGGCGCCTATTTGTGAGTGAAGGCATGCTTTTGTGAAAGTATTTGCCTAATCCAGTGAAAGCGCATCCAACATGAGAAGATTGCGCCAAAACATGAAAATAAAGAAGTTGCGTTTTGTATAAAGCGCATTCAACATTTCCAAAAACGTGTCCAGCATTGCATTGGTACAATTGAGGATGTGGAGGCACGTCCAATAAGAAGGAAAGGTGTGCCTATTTTAGGAGGCACATCTTCTTAAGGAAAGGTGCGTCTATTTTAAGAAGGCGGCGCTAAAGTTTGAACTTCAGATATAAACCTATAAAACAAGCCGACTTGCTTCTAAAATAGGACGCCTCCTTTCATGTGCCTCTTATGTCTTTTGATAGGCTATTAATAACTCTAAAACTTCAGTTATTTATGCATTTTCTAAAAATATAAAAGCAGATCTAAACCAAAGAAGGCAACGCACCTTCAAAAGGGAGAATCCTTTCTTCAAAGAATACAAAAAAATTGTCTTTCACTTCAGAACAAAGGCAAGAAACGACAAACTTTCGTTTTTCTACAGCAGATACAGGCAGAGACATTATTTTACAGACAAAGGCAGCAATCTCCTTCTTTATCCAGCAGCGTATAGAAGGCAAATACAGAAGAAAGGGCAGAAATTTCCTTATTTGTAACAGATACAACAATATAGGAGCAGAAAATTAAAGGCACAGATCAACATTCGAATGAGATACTCTTCAGAAAATTCATTTTTTCCAAGCCAAAGTATTAAATTTTCTGAAGATTTCTGAGTATAGCAGCATTGAAGGAGGTGAGTTTGTGAGCAAAAAATCCAGAACAGTAATGACAAGTTCATTCAGACTTCAAAATTTTGAAGATGTAGTATTCGGCCATCGACATGGAGATTCAAACAGTCTTGATTCATGAATTTCCTAAGGTCAAAGAAACAAACTTGTGCCAAGTTGAACCTGAATGATTTGATCTAGAGGCTATGTTCAAGGAAGGAAGCGGTGTGGCGAAGAATTTACTTCATTCCAGACTTCTCCAAGCAGGGTCTTTTCCTATTTCAGTACAAAGTCTAGAGTTCGTTCTTTCTTGTATAAAGCATTACAATCCTGAAACTAGGGAGATTAAGACAGTTGATGGACATGTTTTATGCAATCTCAAGTTTGACAACATTGAGATGACTTTCTCCATTCCTTCCTTTTGAAGACTCCCTCGAAGTAGACCTTGATGAGTGCAAGAAAGTGTGGGACAAGTACCTGGTGCAATGTCAAAAGCAAATGGCGAAGAGGTAGTTAAAGGAGAAGGGAACTACGTTGCTAAAGAATGTGGGTCGTGGAGAGTTCAAAGACAAGTATGCCATCATGATTACGTTGCTCAATCGTATCACTGGACAAGTTAAAGCAAGGAGCTTCAAACCATGGATGTTCTATCTTATCAACAACATCAATAATGGCAATGAAAATTTTGATTGGGCAGCTCTAATCAGCAATTGCATCCACAACCAAATAACTGAGTTTCCCCAAACTCGTGAGTTCAGAATGTCTTCATACCTGATATACATGCTAGCTCATCATAGCAAGTTCAAGGGATTGAACTTTGTAGGTTCACTTTGTAGACAGCAAATTAGTTAAGTGAATAAATAACGTAATAAGATGTAATTAGTTGTCGGTACCAATCGATGGGTTGGGTAGTTTGGAGTCGGTACCAACGGTTGGCATCACAACCAACCTTGGCGATGAGTATTTAGAGCGTCAATACATCGTAGTCGAGATATCGATGATTTGACAATAGTTGATATGCAGACATTGGAGTCATAATGAAGTATGTATGTTGCTGTCATGAACATTGTAATGTTTCCTGTAAATCAATGATGAATACAATAGTCCGTTCTGAGTAGTTCTGTTATGTTCGTATGATGCACTATACTACTACTTCTTAATTCTGTTTAGTTCATATTCTGTGAAACACGCCATATTGCGGTAAACATTTGGCGCCATTGCCAGTTCGAAAACGGGTCGAGGGTGACAAGTTGAGACATCCGAGGCCATCGGGTGACAAGTCGATGACATGTTGAGTCGTTCAAGGCCATCGGATGACAAGTCGATGACAAGTTGAGTCGTCCGAAGCCATCGGATGACAAGTTGAGTCGTCCAAGGCCATCGGGTGACAAGTTGAGTCGTCGGAAACCATCGGACAAGTGGCATCGTCAGAAACAAGCAAACCGTCGAGTGTAACCAGGGTCGAAAAAAAAAAAAACACAATGAAGATGGTGTCATGATGGGGCAGCAGACCGAAGAGCTAGTACAAGCAAATGAGGATCGTGAAGACGCTCTGACGGAAGACCTTGCAGTTTGTGGGAAAACTCATTGAAGGACCACGTACGGAGGGAGGCTCTCAGACGAGAGATCCCTTAGTCGGTCATCTGGGATCAATTGCATGTCGACCAAGAGTCTCCTCAACCGAGTAGTAATTAATGCCCATACAACTCAATAAGGATAAGAACCGAGTACCAAGTGGGCATGAAACACTAGAGGAAAGAACATGAAGATCATTGAGATTAAAGGAACAAGAAGAACGAAGGAAAACACTGAGACAAATTGTCAATGAACATCATCATGCAGACGAAGGAATTTTCAAGACACCGCTAACAAATAAAGAAAAAGGGAATGGAAATGAATTGACAGAAGAAATTGAAAACATCATACGCCGCATCGGAGAGTTATCCATATCGGACGACGAAGGGCCGAGAGTTGGAAGATCTGAGCCTAAGACCCCAGGGCAGAGGGAGTATCAGAACAAACCCAAGGAGACTCAAGGTGTAGAGGATGCTAACAAAGGACGCAGGGAAGACTCGAACGTGGCGGAGAGTGCAAGTGACGCACCGGGACGTTGCGAGAGAACCAATCCAGTCAGGTCCAATGCACAAGGAGGGCATCGGAGAAGGATGGTGACTCCGCCAACCGAGAGGTAGAAGTTGCCAAAATTTACGGGGAATGGGTCAAAAGATCCAGTACAACACTGTAGGACGTGCAAGACAATTTGGATAGCCAATGGGCAAAATGATGTGGACTACTGGCTAAAAGCATTTCCAGCAACACTGAGAGATAGTGCCATCGACTGGTACACAGAGTTGGACCAAGCACATAGGGCATCATGGAGATCACTCAAGAAGGCATTCCAAGACGAATTCAAACTCCTGAGGGATGATAGTGAAATTGTAGCGGAGATCTACAGTACGAAGCAAGGGAAGCATGAGAACGTGCGAACCTACAACCGGAGACTGAAAGAATTGTTGGGAAAACTGGAGACTCAGCTGGCCGATGGGCTGAAGAAGCGATGGTTCATCAAAGGGTTGCGCCCATCGTTGAGAAAGAAAATGAAAGTCGTGCCTCCGTCGTCATACGATGAAGCGTATAATCGAGTGATGGATATAGAGAGTGAAAATAAAACATCCTTCCGAGGGAAAAGGAAGACGGACGACGAGGAGAGTACGGATGACAACAGCGACAGTGAGTCCAAGACCGTGCAAGCACTCAGGAAGGACATGATGAGAATGATGAAAGAACTGAAGGTCGACAAGGAGAGTACGAGGGAAGCCAGAGAACTGTGGTGTACAGATTGCAAGGGGGAAGGTCATATAAAGACAAATTGTCCAAAAAAATTGTTTTGTGATATCTGCCAAGTGATGGGACATTCCATCAAGGAATGCCCATACAATCTGAAAGCAAGGGGTACGCAAGTACTATTCACTCAAGGAGAACCATCAACACTGCCGAACACACCGCCAAAGCCCCAGTACAATAGCCATGCATCCCCTGGAGATTACCAAAGTAATAGAAGTCCGAGAAACAGAATTCAGTACGACAGCAAGGGGCGACCTATGATACAGTGCCGATAATGCAACGAATGGGGACACTTTGCAAGGGAATGCCCAAACAATAACCAGAACAAAATAAATGCATTATGCAAGTGGTGTGGGCCTGGGGATCATGAAAAAAAAGATTGCCCGAAGCAGAAAGGGGTGAACCTTATCAGTTTCAAGGAAAATGATGAAGAGATCCTTGCGGTCACCCGAGCACAATGGAAAAAAGCAACGTATCCAGATCATCGAACCAAGAAGGAGACTTCGGGAGGCTAGGAAAGAAGTAGAGATGGCAATGGAAACGGAAGGAAAGAACAGAAGAACAACTACCGTATGACCAGAGTCAGACAAAAGTATCGTGAATCAGGTGCTGCAAACCACTGTATCGGTCAAGATAGCGGATCTTCTACAGAGCATGCCACATTTGAGGGTGGCAATCTCAAAGGCGATGGAAGGGAACTCAAAAGGGCAAACAAAGGATGAAGATGTCATAGTGGAGCCACTACTGGAAGGAGAACAAGTCGTCGATCCGAGACTGTTGGCCATTAACAATGGCAAGAATCCAGCCGTCGTACACATGGAAATCGGTGGATGTCACCTGACGAATACAATAATCGACGGTGGATCGGGAGTGAATGTGCTGATAGAAGATACATGGAAGTGCTTGAGGAAACCTACACTATGGCCACAAAATTTCCAGTTATTGGGAGCAAACCAGCACGGAATTAAAGCGCTGGGAGTGCTAATGGCTTAGAAAGTAAGGATTGGCACCCAACTCTTTCGATTAAACTTTGTAGTCATAACAGCACAAAATGTGTCTTACGATGCATTATTCGGCCGAGGGTCGCTGATAGCCGCAAAGGCCAACCATAACTAGAAAAAGAACACATTGTCAATAGAAAACAAAGGTAAGAAGATTGTCATAGATCTGAGAACACAGGCTATAAGTGAGGAACTAGCATCAGATTCCGATTCAGATGGAGGGGAGTTAGTTGGCAGAGGGCCAATGGAACCTGATGAGGAGTATTAAAATTGTAAGAATGTTCTGAGGATGAAACTAATTCCTTTAGTGGGCTCTTCCACTGGCAGATGGAAGATTACGAGTTCTTTCAACCGGAATGTAATATGATTTCGATAAAAGAAGTCAGCGAGAGCTCTCCAATGAACAATGCAAGTCTTCGTAGTGCAAGTCATGGCAATGCAATGCTTGAAAAAACTCGGTTGAACTGTGAAACTCTCGGCAACTCTAGGCCGATGAGTGAAACATTGCTCATGAATGAAGCACTTGATGGATTGACAAACACTCGACCACTTGGCAAGAGGGAACCAGTAATGAGTGACAAAGGGGAGGAAGGTAATAATCAACCGGAAGTAACAGAGCAAATAGTGGACCAAGAACAGAAAAGTCGACCAAGAGAGGCACAGAAAGAATATACAAAGGATGATGCCAAGATAGATGATGCACTTGCACATAAAGTTGAACCAGACAAGGTGATCAGGAATGAAGAGCCATTGGCAAGCAAGGTGAATCAGAGTGATGGAACTAACGACGGGAACCCAGTATTGGAAGCACCAGCTAGAAAGAGACCATACAGAAGGAATAAGGACTATAGAGTATTTTCGTCAACTTGCAATGTTTTGGTGATCGGTGATAATCAACAGAAAAAAAATAATGTTCAAAATTCAGATAGTTTAATTTTTTCGAAGACAACAATTCCAGTAGGAGTTGCAGATGGAAGTGGACTCCGTTGGGAAAAAATAGACAAATCAGATTCAGTTTGACATGGAAAAGACGAAAAAAATAAAATGTTGGGAGAAAAAAATTCAAAAAAAATCCGTACGACGTACGGCCTAGGCAAAAATAATAATAAAAAAAATTTCAAAAAAATCCGTACGACGTACGACCAGTCTGTACAACGTACGGCCTGGGAAAAAATAAAAATAAAAATCCGTACGATGTACGACCTGGGCCATACGCGTACGTACCCACCACTTCAGCCTCATAAAAGGCCATCCCGGACCCCAAGCACTCAGTTACAGTGTTGGACAGAAATTTTTTTATTTTTTCCTCTTGGAGTGCAAAGGGTAAGCATCCACTCAGGAAAACATGGGCAGAGGAAAGAAGATTGCATCGTAAAAAAAAAAAAAAAACCAAGTGCCAATACAGGAATGGAAGCCATTACCTGGGAAAGTTTGACGGGAAATGAGTGCAAGCAAGGGTGAAGGCAGCAAGAGAGCGAAAGCTAGTGGCCCAACACCAGCTACGGCAAAGGATCGAGGAAGCAAGGAAGCTACAGGGACAGTAGCGATCAGCTACCCCAACCTCCTCAGTACATCCAGGGACGTCCTTCCAACCTCCCCACTCAGTAGGATGTTTTTGAGTTTCTGTCATAATTTTGTTGTTTGAGTTTTTGTCATAATTTTGAGGGGGGGATAGATGTAGACAACAAATTAGTTAAGTGAATAAATAACGTAATAAGATGTAATTAGTTGTCGGTACCAACCGACAGGTCGGGTAGTTTGGAGTCGGTACCAACGGTTGGCATCACAACCAACCTTGGCGATGAGTATTTAGAGCGTCAATACATCGTAGTCGAGATATCGGTGATTTGACAATAGTTGATATGCAGACATTGGAGTCATAATGAAGTATGTATGTTGCTGTCATGAACATTGTAATGTTTCCTATGAATCAATGATGAATACAATAGTCCGTTCTGAGTAGTTCTGTTATGTTCGTATGATGCACTATACTACTACTTCTTAATTTTGTTTACTTCATATTCTGTGAAACACACCATATTGCGGTAAACACACTTCAGCGCACCTAAATCTATAGACATTTTCCAAAGTTGGAATACTCTGAGTCACAAAAGCACTTTAGGAGAATCAATGATGCATTCCTCATGCATTCAGTGTGTGATAGGAAGAATCAAATGCATATGAGAATTTTAGAGGAAGCCAGGGCAGTTATAACCATAGTTGAAAAACTCCGACTCGGCAAAAACTCGGCAGACCCAAAACTTTTAAAAACTCGGGACTCGGCAAAAACTCGGGGAAAAACTAGGCAATAACTCGGCAAATTTATCAAACATTTAAAAATGCATAATTTTTTAAAAATATTCTTCAAAAACACACATTTCTGAAATTGTCGAATGCATTGCTGATTTCCTTCATATATAAATCAATATATGTAATTGTATCATATGAAAGGAGAGATTTTGGACTGGTCACTGTGACTGTATCATATGAAAGGAGTGATTTTTGACGAACTGTCAAAATTTATATAGGATTATGATGATATTTAATTTTAAAAAACATTTGAAATTTTAAAAAGACTATCATATGAAAGGAGAGATTTTGGGGCAAACTGTCAAAATTTATATAAGATTATGATATATTTAAATTTTATATTATAAAACAATAGTGAATAGAAATTTTAAAAAGATTGTATCATATGAAAGGAGAGATTTTGGACGAACTGTCAAAATTTATATAGGATTATGATGATATTAATATATTATAATATGATATTATAATATCATCATAATCATATATAGATACAATGACTTTTTAAAATTTTGACAGTTTGTCCAAAATCTTAGTCTTTTTAAAATCATCATCATCTTGCAGTTCGTCCATAATCATCATCATATTACAGTCTTTTAAAATTTTGACAGTTCATCCAAAATCTTAAATTTTGACAATTCGTCCAAAATCTTAAAATTTTGACAGTTCAACTTCATCCAAAATATTATAAAATTTTGATAGTTAGTCCAAAATCTCTCCATTCATATGATATAGTCTGTAAATTGAAATTTTAAAAAGACTATCATATGAAAGGAGAGATATTGGATGAACTGTCAAAATTTATATACGATTATGATGATATTGTAAAGATATCATAATCGTATATAAATTTTGATAGTTCGTCCAAAATCTCTTCTTTCAGGTAACATCATATTATCATCAATTATGATTAATCCAAAATCGTATATAAATTGACAGTTCGTCCAAACTATATCAAAAATCTACCTTTCGATATGTCAAACTATGCTGTCATCGGGTCGCAGTCGTCTCTCTCTCCTCGCGCTAAGGTTTCGTGGGGTCGCAGCCATCCATCGCAATGAAGAAAACAAACTAAAAACGTTTTTTTAGGTTTTAATATATATCATTCGTTGTCGCCGAGTTTTCATATTAGGGCACACGATTTTTTTACGAGTCCTGCGAGTGTTTGAGCAAAAACTCACGGCGATTTATTGCAAAAACTCAAGCCGAGTTTTCACCAACAAAACTCGCCTTAGAAACTGCTGCACGATTACTCGTGAGTCCAGCGAGTTTCCTGTGGATTTTTCATCTTTGATTATAACCATAGTTGAAAAACTCGAACTCGGCAAAAACTCGGCAGACTTAAAATTTTTAAAAACTCGGGACTCGGCAATAACTCAGCAAATTTATCAAACATTTAAAAATGCATAATTTTTTAAAAATATTCTTAAAAAACACACATTTTTGAAATTTATATAGGATTATGATGATATTTAATTTTAAAAAACATTTGAACTTTTAAAAAAAGATTTTATCATATGAAAGGAGTGATTTTGGACGAATTGTCAAAATTTATATAGGATTATGATGATATATAATTTTAAAAAACATTTGAAATTTTAAAAAGACTTTATCTAATAAAGTTTATCATATGAAAGGAGAGATTTTGGATGAACTGTCAAATTTTATATAGGATTATGATATATTTAAAATTTAAATTTTATATTATATAATATAAATTTTAAAATAATAGAAATTTTAAAAAGACTATCATATGAATGGAGAGATTTTCGACGAACTTTCAAAATTTATATAGGATTATGCTGATATTATATCATATGAATGGAGAGATTTTGGACGAACTTTCAAAATTTATATATATCATATGAATGGAGAGATTTTGGATGAACTTTCAAATCGAAATTTTAAGAAGACTGTATCATATGAAAGGGGAGATTTTGGACGAACTGTCAAAAGTTTTAAAAAAAAAACCTACAGTTTAAACCTACCACGAGCCGCGAATCGGGATTCATGGAGAGATTTTGGACGAACTTTCGCCGTCGGAGCAGACCACAGCGGCTAGGGTTTTTTTTGGGTTTTTTGTTTTATTTTTACCTTTTCCTGCGCTGCGCGAGTTTTTCCCTACCTCGCGATTTATGGCGAGTTTTTGCTGCACAAATCGCTGCGAGTTTTAGCAAAAAATCGGCCTGAGTTTTTGCGATTAAAACTCACGACGGTTTGTGCAGCGCGAGTACTCGCGAGTTCCGCGAGTTATATGCGGGTTTTTCATCCATGGTTATAACTAATTGGGCGGATTGGTTTATCCAATTTCCCACCTTCATCTATATCAGGGTATATGGTTTCTCCTCATATCCATACATGCTTCCAAATTATCCTTCTAATGATGTTGTCTTCATGGAGTACCTACGTCAGAGCTCAGAAGTGCATACACTTTTGCGTGGTCGGCACAAGCATTGGGTTGGATTTCCAATCCAATTAGATATTTATAAATGCAAGACCGCCGCAAACGCCAAGTCAATTAGAGAAGAAATGGCTAGATTCAATTTCAAGACTTTCAAGGAAAAGCGCACTTATGATCCAAAAGATGTCTTGCGATCGAGGTTGTGTGGGAAGTTCGCACATATTCCCAAGATTGAAGACTATTGGGTAAATTGCAAAGATGAGTTCAAAGTGTGTCGAAGGGATCACAGTCGGTTCACAATGCAACAGATTGTTGATTTTCTAGCAGAGGATGTGGAGGGCCTATCAAATGATGGTAGAGATGTTTCATCTCCTAAGTTTGTGAGGGAAAATATGGAACAACAACCATTGCCACAAGTGGATTGGTCGATAAAAGAAGGAACTTTTATTGAAGAGAGGACTAGTGAAATTGTAAGGCATAGTAAGTTCTTTTTGAATTCTAAGACGACTAGAAAAGTGAAAATACATAAGGATAAAACACATGTTGCAAAGCTTCCATCACGAACATTGCTAGCTCGACCTTCCAGACTAGTAACGAAGTTGAAAGAAAAGGTGATGGTTGAAGAGGCAAAAGAAGATAGTATTCCTAAGGAGGGGATCTTAAGGAAAAATCAGAAGTCTAGGATAGGCATTGCTTTGCCAATCCAACATGAGCAGCCTACATTAACTACTTCATCACCGATGGAGCCTTCCTCGAAGACTAACACATCTATTCTGAGGCAATGAGAACATAAATCATCTCCTGTGCAAAATAATTCCACACCATTTGATTCATAAGGAGTCGAAGAGACAAAGGTAGAGATAGAGGTAGAGGTGAGAGAAGAGGCTCCCACTTGGTTACAGGAGGTAATAGAAAAGAAAAGAAAGAAGTCTTCATACCAAATAGACTTTGGCATGCTTGACAAGGTTTTCAAGGAACCCATGGCCAAAAAGCCTAGGCAACAAATGAGGATATTGAAGACTTCCAAAAGAGATGTGATTCTTGAGACTGCTATTCCTCCTCAAGATAAGACAATGCTTGATGTGGAGCCTAATGATTTTAAGATAATCAAGGCTAATTTGCATAGGAGTACTAGGCATGCTGATGTGAATATGTTCGAGGTTGCAATAGGAAACCTCAAAGAAAGAGTAATCAAAGACAGGGAAGACAAGATTGCCCTGAAGGCTGAGGTGGAACAACTAAGGGAATATATTTCCCATCTTCATTTTCTCAAGAGTACAAAGCAAGAAGCTTTAGAAAGCTTCAAATTTTATGGAAGCAAGAGATTTTGTGAAAATATCTGCACATGCTCGCAGACGTCGTGGCACTTAACCTCAATGTGTTTAGAGTGCTCATGAAAAATTGGATTACAAACAAGCTTCAACACTCCTTGATTGTTGCAAAATAGAACTGTCAAATGGTTCTTAGGCACACCCATTTCTATCAAGATGTTACGTAACCATATCGCTTCACAAATAGCTACACTGGCATTGCGATATTCTACTTCTGTGGACGAGCAAGCAACAATCATTTGCTTTTTACTCTCCCATGATATCGAACTAGACCCTGAAAATAAAACAAAGCCTAAAGTAGACTACCTATAATACAAAGAACTTGCATAGTCCACATCTATGTACTCTTGCAAAGGAAAAGTTCATTCTACTTATATTCCAGGCCATAATCTATTGTACCACAAATGTATCGCAAAGCTCACTTTGCTACATTCTAGTGTGAAACCTTAGGTTCCTATATAAGCCTCAACTAATATCTAGCCTGATGTAGGTCAAGTAAATTAGACTCCCAATCAGCTAGTGATAAAGAGTAGCATTCACCTGAGGTGATGGATCATGTTTGGAAAGTTGCAATCTTGACTTCGTTGATGTCAACATAGGCTTGCAATCCTCCATCCTAAATTTCTTGAGTAATGTCTTGGTGTATTTCACCTAAGATACAAAAATTTGATTCTTATTTTGCCACACTTCTAGTCCAAGACAGTAATGCAAGAGCCCGAGATTTATCATCTTGAACAATCATTTGAGATCATTCTTCGTTGTGTCAATCATCTATTGAGAACTCCCAGTGATTACCAGATCATCCACATATACTATCAAAATCACAATCTCACCATCTTGTTCTTTGAGGTAGAGATTGGGATCATAGGGATTCTTGATGAATCCTTGTTTGAGGATATGCTCATCAACCTTGATGTACCAGGCTCTAGGAGCTCGTTTCAAACCATAGAGGGATTTTACAAGTTTGCACAATTTTTGCTACTACCCAGTTGTAGTATAGCCCTTAGATTGAGTCATATAGACTTCTTCTTTGAGATCTCCATTGTGAAAGGCACTCTTAATAGCTAGCTAATATACCTACCAACCAAACTGCACTACCATTGCAAAAACCATTTGGATAGTCTTGATCTTTATAGTGGGGGCAAATATTTCTTTAGAGTTAAAGCCTTCTTTTTCTAGATAGCCTTTAGCCACAAGTCAGGCTTTGTACATACCAACACTACCATTTGCTTTGTATTTGATTTTGAAAACACATTTACAACTAATAGCTTTCTTCCTTGGTGGAAAATTAACAAGTTCCCAAGTGTTTGTAATGTCCCCATTTGGCGTTTAGCCAAGTCTAAGACCAATAGCCTATTCCCTTGAGCTTCTGTAGGCTATTTGGGTTGGTTAGGGAGCTCTGTTTGTTGTGAAGAGCACAGGGTTAGTTATTTGTGATGTTTTGCCTTGGCTTTGAGCTCAGTGATGTCTCAGGATGGCTATGCAACTTTTGGAAGTTTGTTCGGGCTTCTGGATAGCTCTCCAAGATTCTTGGAGAAGCCGTCTATTTATAGTAAGTCACCTAGATGACATCGTTCTTCATCCCAAACATCATAGAAGGCAGTGGTATGATCTATTTTGCAATTCGCTTAACTTTGGGATTTTCCGCAAAGTCAGGTGGTTTAATGAGCTATTTAATTATTATTAACACTTAAGTCTCCTAAGAGTGAAAATAAATAAAAAGTGGCTAAGTGATATAGCTCATTGGAAAGGTAATTAAGTATTTTAAATGATAGACACTTAAAAAGGGGGCCTCACACATGATATATTATTATTATTTAAAAAAAAAGGTTTTTTTGAGTGGTCCGCCTATGGGTGCGGACAGGGTGCGCCCAGGACAAGCCAGGTGTGTCCTGGACGAACCCGGGTGGTCCGAAGGCAAACCCGGGGCTCAGAAAACGCACCCAAGACAAACCCAAGCCGAACCCACCCTAGAAAATGCCCAAGTCACCTTTTTTTTTGTTTTTTTTTTAATATTTTATATGAATCATGAATCATAACATTAGATATTTGGTAGTCACCTACTTCTGCCTGTGGTAAAATAATGTCCTCGTAAAGGAGGGATAATAAAAAAGGTCTTGGAGCATGATAAATTGTAAGAAGTTTTGTAGATTCCAATATAATAATACATTGAAAGTCATTGTGCAAAAGGAAGTTTGCTCATCTTGTGAATACCTTGAAAATGGGGGAATATTGTTATATATGCAGATTCAAGAATAAGGTAACCGGTGTCCCAATTACTGCAAGGCAACTTTGACAGAGGAAAAAGAGGTCACATAATGAAAAGAGAACCAAGAACCAAGATGGCCTGTTGTTATCAAGTTGGTTGTTGGCTGATAAAGTAGTCTGCTTTTCTAACAAATCTTAATAATAGTAAAATGGCATTGACTGTTTCATGGCCCATTAAATTAATAGAAAAACCCTCGTAGTCTCCATTGCTCAATTACAAAAGAGTACATCCATAGTTTGGGAGAGACCCACAAAACTCACAATGCATTTGAGAGAAATTGGAGCACATACTCTTTCATCCACTCAATAAAGCGCAACCGATTGCACTCAAAAAAGGTGGAGAACTTAGTGTATGTGCATCCCAACATGCGCCTCCTTTCGCACAAACAACATGGCTATAAGGGGAATCAAAGTTGTGGGATGTGTCATGTCCCGACATTAAGACATTGTTTAAATTAAAGATTTAAACATCGTGATAAAGGACGATGTAGTCGTTTCCGTAAAACGTAATGTTTAGTCAAGATAATTGCATAAACATATATTATTATTAATAGATATAATATTTAATAAATAATAATAATAACTAATATTAGTATATGCATATTTTAATATAATATATAATAACGAGATATATTATATTACTTTATAAATAATTAATAATTTAAATATTATTATAATCAATTATTATAATAATATAATATTATAAATATAATAATAAATATATTATTAATATAAAATATAAATATTAATAAAATGAATATAAATGTTAATATATATATATTAGCATATTAATAATCTGAATATTATTACATCTAGATAGCATACCATACGTGGGTATGTATTCCCACGATGGCAGCCAGCAATGCACCAAAAGGTGCAATCATAATTATTAGAATTATAAAAGACTAAAGCATACACTAAGGAATATAAAATTATGAAAAGTTACGATTAGCAAAGGGAAGTCGGTGATTGTTAGAAAGGCAGCAATCATGAATGTTGAATACCATACAAATATTATAAGCAATGGCAAACGACGTGAAGACAGTCACTATACAAATAAATGAACAGCCACGACTATTAGAAGGGCTACCAACGGTTGAATCAAAAGGTATTAAAGATCATAGAAATAATCGACGAGGGGGGAGCAAGAAGGATATTCAATATCAACTATTCCACCAATAATAATTATCGAATGAAAAGGAATAGACTTCAAAACATAGGAACGAATATATTAGGATGGGCCTCATTAGCCAACGGGGCATTAAAGGTATTAGTCTTAAAAAAGCAGCATACAATTTGTCAAAGACTTCACTATTTAAACAGCGATCCCAAATGAATACAATCACTAAGTAATGCATTAGCAATCAGAAACTAGCAGAGATTAAAATAAGTACATGAAGGCAGCGATTATCATAATGATAGCGATTCATTATGAGAATGCATGTCTATTTAGAAGAGGTGTTTCTCTTAAGACAAGTCACATCTTCCCAAGAGGAATTATGAAGATATCAAGGGAGCGTGAGTGTAGAACAAAGGATGAATACACTCAGATCTGCATATAAGGGATTAGAAGATTGAATTACAAGAGAGATCTATGCAGATATAGAAAAGAAGAACATGCTGATATGGAAGAAGCTTGTGCAGAGATAAAGAAGAAGACTAATGCTGACATAAAGAAGAAGAGTAAGGAAGGAATAAAATACTTGAGAGATCCAAAGGATACAAAGGTAAAAATTATCTTAGAAAAATTAGCATTGTTCCTAAAAGGGGACATTACATATTTTAAAATAACCCAAAATTTGATTATTCCCATTTTCGAGTTCAAAAACCAAAATAAGCAAAACAATTACCAAATAATCATGATTAGCACTCTTTTGTCAAAATTGTATGGTGTTATACTTGAAACATAAAATTAGCCATTCGGTTGAGGACAACAAGAAAACAGCTAAGTGGTAAGATGGCTTTAGAAATCAACATGCAACTGCTAATTATTATGCCATCTTCAAAACTATTGCTAGGAGTATAAATACAAACAAGAGGACCTCATTTGTTGTTTTGTTGACTACAAACACTATTAAAAAACTTCTTACTTACAATAATCAAAATGACTTGGGTACCTTCATTTCCATCATATTGAGATATAGAAATAATGCTATATAAAATTATTGGTTTAATTTATGTTTCATTCCTACGTAAATGCATGGCTACTCTTTCTCCTTATGTAGGTTCTTTTGACACAAGATAGTGTGTGGGAACAAGGAGAAACATATGGATTATAATATTGATATCAATCACTAGGATCACACTTCTATCTAGGAAGAGCTTCTAGACATAGATAATTGGAGGAATGGAAAAAACAGGAGTAACTCCTATAATACCAACAATACTTTGTAGTCTGTACAATGAAGTCAAAAAAACAAACATCATCATATAATTATATGATACATTTCAAAAGTTCTACAGGCTAATTTAATTTGAATGATAACTACATTATGTAACTAGCTAAGCGATCATGAGATCAAAAAATGTAGTGAATCACTCCCAAACAATGGCTGCCTTGTTGAGTGATACCGCATAAAACTTTCAGAAATCATTGATGATTGCTCTTAAAGCCACAAACAATTCTAAAGTATGTTCTCTTCTGCACCTCAACAAACATGAGAATCAAAACAACAAAATACAATGAAGCAAGCAGATATAAAATTAATAATTTATGAGTCTGAGTTACAGACATGATTGAATATTAATTGCTGGGAAAATAAGATAAGTATGCTACACCCATATTCCCAAAGAAAGAAATAAATTAATATCTATAAATTATTTCATTATTATTTTTATACGGAATGATATTAATTAAAGGGATTATAATATGAATGATATTAAAATATAGATTTAAGTAATAAATTGAGTAATATAAGAAAGCAATATTACAAATAATATATTATTAACAAATATAAATATTAGTGATTAAATATTATTATAATTATAAATATAAATATATATAGATGATATGATAGCATGTTATAGTTAGGGTGAGTGAATAACTAACATGATATAGATAGCTTAAACATCTATGAATAATATGATTATAAATGCTTAGAGAATCCATCATCATTAGGACTAAGCCCCAATAAAGAGTAATCATACTTGATTTATGTAATGAAGGCAAGGTCCTTACAAATAAACCCATGATATAAGATCATAGAACACATTAAGAGATTGGAGGTAGACTTGTTAGGAAGAAGTAGCATTAATACATCGAAAGGTAGATAAGACCGGCGGTGGAATGGACCATGTTACATCATACTTAGGCAATGGATAAGACCTGCGGTGGAATGGACTATGCTACATCATACAAGGGCAATAAGTAAGACCTGCGGTGGAATGGGCATATGTTACATCATACAAAGGCACTTAGTAAGACCTAAGGTGGAATGGGCATGTGTTACATCATACAAAGGCACTACTGCAGAGGATGATTCATGCAACCTAGCAAGAGATAGTACCCCATCTTCACTAGTGTTTGAAAATGAATAAAATTAACATGTAATAGACAAACCTAAGTATGAATCGACTTAAGGATTGAATAATTGAATTATTGATATATGTTGATATTATAAGAAGAATTAATTACTAATGTTCTCTTTTACAAGTTGAAAATTGTGCAAGGTTAAGAAAATTTTGACTTGTTAGAAGGGGACATTATAGGATGTGGAGCCAGAGCCAATTGACATGGATGCTTCTACTTCCCATTCCCAACATGTTGCACTTGAGGGATCAGAGTCAGAGAGCGAGCACACTTTTTCAGCAAGTGGCAGTGGTGTTGGTTGTGGTTCTTCAAATGATCCTACTAATGTCCAAGATGGTGATAATGATGATGATGTGGAGGATTTAGCAAATCCATATGATTGATGACATTTCTCATTTGACATTGAAAATTGATTGTTTAACTTGATATTATTATTTTGAATCTTGTTATTGAACTTGAAGTTCGAGTTTTATGTTTTATGATACTCAAGTTGATGGTGGTTTTGTTGATTATATGACGCTATGTGGTGTTCTACACTTTATTCTTGCTTTTCTACACTTATTTCTTGCTTCTACACTTATTTTTTTTGCATATATATATATATATATAAACGAACCCAAAAACGGACCCAACCCCCTAAAAATTTTTGGCTGAATCCACAAACCAAACCCGTGTACCCGAACCCGAACCCGTACCAGAACTGGCATCTTAGTTTTTGAGAGAAGAAATATGAATAGTTAAAAAGAAAATAATAATATATTCCTCTCAAAAAGTTATAAAAGGGGAATGAAAGCTCATTTGAAGGGATGCTTTGATTTGGTATTGTTATTCTGTCGGATTGAACCTGCGAGTTCTTCCATTTTCCTTCTTGAGGACAGAAACCCTCTTGAAGGTGATCAGTTTCAGTGGTGAAAAATCCACCCTAGCTGGTGCAAGGTGATTTCACCCAGAAATCACATAGAGTGTAATATACAACCCCAATTTTTTTTCCAAAATATAGAACAATGATAAACAGTGTTAGCACAACTAAACTCCTCCGCACTTCTGATCACCAAGATCCCAATTCGGGCAAGGTGAGAGCATAATGTGCTTTAGATTACAAATTAAAACATTGTGCAAACAAGTAAACATTCATCTGCATATGCAGGCATCCACAAGTTGTGGGGATTCACCACTTTTAGTGGGTATGAGAGCAAGAAAGGAAAATTACAATGCCATCCACTTATTCAGTGGGAATACTTCACTTATGCAGTGGGTAGAAACAATAAAAAAAAGTTCATTTATCCACACGGGTGGTAAAACCATCCAGGGGTTACAATATGTTTAATTGTTCTTTCCTCCACACTGGCGGTAAACCATCCAGGGGCCTTAATGTGATTCACAAGAAAGATTACAATGATATCAAATACAATGTAAATCAAGTCTTGTTTGGACTTATTAAGAATCTTGTGAAGATAGCATGACCATACCCTGCAGATTTCTTGAATAGCTGAATGATAATGTAGTATTTATTTGCTGTCCGTCACTGCTGCAACCTGAAATGATACATCAACTGCTCTCTACACAGACCATTGGCATCCAGGGAAGTATAATATTACAAGACTAAACCCAATGTTTGACAAAACAAGTGGTCCCTAAATGATCTATCAATTATATGTACTGAACACCACAGAGAGAGTGATAGACTATAAAATGACTTCTTCCAGACTAGTACGGCACCTTCCCAGCATAGTACGGATTGCTGAAAACACCCAAGAAACTGCCCACACTTAACAATATTGTTTTCCACTAAAAAAACTATGCTAATACAAGACAAATCCAATGTTTCCCATGCACTAAAGATCAGTTAACAAAAACACTTCACAAACTATGCATTTCCCAGGCCGTACGGCCAGCAAAAGTACGGCTGCTCATAAAAAAATAAACAAAGCTTCCCAACCACTCACTATGATCAGATTGGGGTCGCCTAAGGAATATATTAATAGTGCAAAAAGATTTAGACACAAAGAACTTCTCAATAATTTTATTTTTGCAAAACTCTTTTTCTGCCTGTACGGCAATATAATGGTACGGACCAGCAATATGACATTAAAACTATACAAGGCATAAAAAATCTACTACTAACTTCATTCTCATCTAATTGCCATGATATTTAATGAACTCTAATCCAAAAACTCTTAGCAACTTCAAACATATTCAGCTCCATGAAAGCTCACTGGCAAACTCTGGATAAGTTTGCTCAAATCTCTTCTTCAGCACAATGGTGATTCCTGTAGTGAAACCACACCCAACCTCGAGGGTTTTCGTCCTCAAGAGCATTCCACAAGAGGGTTTTCGTCCTCAAGAGAATATGGAAGAACACGCAGGTTCAATCCAGCAGAGTAACAATACAAATCCAAGCATACCCAAACAATGAGCCCAACTCCTCTTTTTATAACTTTTTGAGGGAAATAAAATATTATTTCCTTTATCCCTTCATATTTCTCCTCAAACAATATAAAATAATTCATTATGTGTGCACAACTTAAAGTCACCACTTTTAATTAAAAGCTCTTTTTAGCTCCAAAGACCCCCTTGTCAAAATAAAGGAAATATTTGCTTCTCAAGGCCCCAAAATGATGCATCTATGATTTAAAACTTTTCTTCCTCGTTCCAACGAGCTATAACACTTAGATTTTTATTAATTATTTTCACCCCTAGGAGCTTTAGTGAAAATAATAATTAAAATAGCTCATTAAATAACACCATTTTGCGGAAAATTCCAAACATCACCAAATTGCAAAATTAAGCATACCAACATACTCCATGATGTCTGAGAAGATAAATGATGCCTTCTGGGCGACTTTCCAAAAATAGACGGCTTCTCCAAGAATCTTGGAGAGCAAACCGGGAACCCGATCAAACATCAGAAAGCATCACAATGATCATAAACACCATCTGAGTTCAAAACCATAACCAAATGCTCTATAAAATTGACCTGTAGCCACTCCAAGAACATTGGAGTTCTTCCGAACATGTCGGATAGCCACTAAGGGACTAAGAACAAGCCAAAATGCGCACAAAAGCCTATGTGCCAAAAAAAGGGACATTACAGTCCTCCCTGCTCAAGATTGCTTGTCCTCAAGCAATACATGCTATTCAACATAGATACTTGCATGATCATCAATAATATACTTGGATCCCAAATCAATCTGAAGAATGCCCCACACCACTTCTGCTGCTCTACTCTGATATATCTATGAACTGCACAGCTGGTATTCTAATTACACTTTTGAAACATTCTTCCTATCACATAACTATTTGGATCCCAAACGTCATTAACTCCAAAAATGAAAGAGTTAGCAATCATCAATACAATTGTCCAACATGAAACTACTGTTGGGAACCAAAATCTATGATGCTCCTCCAAGGAAGAACATAATTCAGCTTGATCACAAACTGGAAACAACTCTGAACAGCCATGAATAAGCTGATTCTCACTCTCCAAGAGAGCATTAGTGACTATAACACTTGTTACTTTCAGCTGAAAACTTTTGTTATCTTTCCATAAAAGGCTAAAAGCAACAAAAGGCTCAATCTCATGGCTGCAAAAATAAAAAATGATCTCTTGAAAATCTGATTTCAGTAATTTCATAATAGGACAGCCACAACAGAACTGAAATCTTATGAAAATAACAAGAGATTTAGGCCATCTATAACCAAAATATGCTATAGTTATGACCAAAATTTCTCTCCAATCCATCATTATGTATGCAAATGAACATGTATGATGGCTGATTGGATGAAGGACAATAGCTTCATGACATAAGTTGGACTCCAAAATTATCCACAAAACAATCTTACCAACACCACTATCCATAAATAGGGACAGGGACACGGACGGATTCTTCGGGGGGCCAAGTCGCCAACTCGCCCAAGTCGGGACGGGGTTGCAGGGGCGGGGCGAGGCGTGACGGGACAGAGCGGGGCGCGATAGATTCCTTTGGGGGCCAAGTCGCCGCGACCCAAGTCGGGACGGGACAGGGTTGCCGAGGCGGGGCAGCGACGGGGACGGGGACAGGGACGCGGATGGGGACGGGAATGGATGCAAACGGAAACCCCTCTCCACGGGCGTAGGTGCAAGACTCGAAATGGATGCAGTCGGGGCGGAGGGAAACCCCACTCAAGACTGGGAAGGAACGTGACGGGACGGGGACGGGGACGAGCGGGACAATCGGGGCGGACAGGGTGGACGAGGCAGCCGGGGTGGACAGGACGGACGGGACAGTCGGGATGGGTGGGGCGGCCACGACAGGCAGGACAGTCAGAGAAACCCCACTCCACACTTGAAAAATATGGATTGGTGGGCGCAGGCAACCCCACCCAAGACTTGAAAGGAATGCCGCTGAGCGAAAGGGAAACCCCACTCCACACTTGGGAAAAAAAAAAAAAAAATGGATTCACGAGCGCAGGCAACCCCACCCAAGACTTGGAAGGAAGGAATGCCGTCGAGGCGTAGGGAAACCCCCCCCAGCCAAGACTTCGAAGGAATGCGGTTGAGCCAAAGGGAAACCCCACTCCACACTTGGAAGAAATGCAAATAAACTCCATTATGAGAGTAAGCCATCACAGAACCCAATCCATTGCATACCTGAACCTTCTGCCCCTCTTCAACAACTGATGAAAACTTCCAGTTGGTGAAGTTTCTGTGCATGGTAATATTCCATGAATACTTTGCACCAGGATCCCATATTCTGTTACTATCCTCCTCCATATTACTTACATCCAATCGTTCTTCATCATTCAACATGAGGAGTGGATTATCATGTGTAAACTCAACTTCCGTCATAGAAAAAGAATCATCAAATGATTGGAAGTTGTTTTCACCTTTTTGTTCACACAATTCATCAATTTGCTCCAACTCTGTATCTGCATACTTAGGAGACTGTCCTAATTCAAGACTTCCTTGGAGCAAATCAAGCTCTTCAATTATCATCTTGCCTTTATCTGCTTTAGCAGCTCCAACTTGTTCCTTGAATTGGTGTACATCTACAAACTGACTTTCAACTTCTAAGAGAGCCATTTGGGTACTCTCTAAAGAATCCATAGTTGTTTTAAGCTTAAATATAAGCTTATCAATTTCAGCATCTCTTTCCTTCAATGCATCAAAAATTCGGCCAGCAATCTCAAGGACATGATCCCTATCAATAAGCAAGTTCAAATAATTTGATTTCAAAGTTTCCAATGCCTTCCTGACTACACACCAATCTTCAAGTGAAGATCTTTTTTCTATGCCCATTTGTCTCCTCTCAACTTCAGCTCTCCAAATGTGATCTTCAACAAACTTATGTGAGCTATCCAAATGTGTTAAAACTTGCACAACCTTATCTTCGGTGATTAACAATTGATTCTTAAAATCCAAATCAGCTACACACAATAAAATTTCTGTCATATCATTAGAAGCATGATCCTTGAAATCAGCTGCTTTAAAGTTATCCTCTTCATAGCTACTTTGACTACAAGTAGCATCACATAAATTCAATGTTGAGCCAACCTTTGAGGCTGATCCAAATCTTCCAACAAACTTTTCATCAACATGCTCATCAACTGACTCTTCTGCAAGGATACTAAGTTCTTCAAATTGCATAGGAGTTGAATCTTCTTCTTCATCACTTAGATCAAATGAAATGGCAGTCTCATAATCAAACATTGAATCATCACCAATGGCTGATTTAAAGTCTTCATCAACACATTCTTCGTCAAGGATCTTTGAAGAATCTAACTGCTCTTCTCTTTGCATGGAACAATCCCACTCATAATTAAGACTTCCATCACTAGAATGGTGGAAATGCTCTTCATTAGGTGCTGTTCTAAAAGTTGCAACAGCATCAAACTCTTTATCTTTTGTGATTTCATTGTCTCCCATGTCCTCAACAAGACACATTGCTTCAATCCTCTCAGGCTCACTTGCAAAGTCACCGGCAAGCAATCTATCGATCATCTTCATCTCCTCAAATGTAGTGGCGTCTTCAGGATCTTCATCAAATGAAGGACTTGCTAAGTCCAACACTTTTTGCTCCTCGTCAAAGCAAGGCTCAGTTTCACTAATTTTTGTTGTAGACTTCTCCAATTCAGCAAACTCCTCTATGCATGTCTTATGTTTTGTGACTTTGTCTTCATCATACAGAGGCTTAGACTCATTTCTTTCAACAAACAAGTCTTCATCTTCACCATTTTTAGATTGCACATCATTCACAAAGGAAGAACATGTGGTGAAGGTTGCTGATTCATCTTTTATTTTCTTGCATTGGTGGTTAGGCTCTCAAGCATCTTTGCATATGAAACAAAGACTTCTTCTCCTGAGCTCATTCTTGTTGACCTCTTTCTTCCTCGAAATAAGAGGCTTCTTATTCGGTGGGCTGGAAAATGATGACTTAGAAAAATTCTTGGTGCTTGCCTTTGAAGTAGTTAACTCAGGCTTGCATAAAGACATTGTCTTCATCTCCTCTTCCTTCCTTATCTTTTGGATGTATTCTATAAATCCCTTTTTGTCAGGATTACCTTCTTTGATGATTTCCAAGAAAGCATTCCAAGGGAGTTGCTGCTTATAGTCATTTGGTAGTTCTTCATACTCATCAATAATCTTAGTGGCCTCATGATGATACTTCCTTCGATCCAATTTCTCTTGAACAACTTTTTCTAATTCATCCAGAACCTCTGTCTCACTTCTTTTCCGCATAAGAGATGCCATGATCTCTCAACACTGCTCAGAATCTTTCAACTGCCCAACTTTGAACACACATGCAAGGCTGAAAACTGACTCACTCAACTGAAAGATCTGCAACACATTAACTCCCCAACAGGCTGGCAAGAACATACCAGCTCTGATACCACTGTAATATACAACCCCAATTTTTTTTCCAAAATATATAACAATGATAAACAGTGTTAGCACAACTAAACTCCTCCGCACTTCTGATCACCAAGATCCCAATTCGGGCAAGGTGAGAGCATAATGTGCTTTAGATTACAAATTAAAACATTGTGCAAACAAGTAAACATTCATCTGCATATGCAGGCATCCACAAGTTGTGGGGATTCACCACTTTTAGTGGGTATGAGAGCAAGAAAGGAAAATTACAATGCCATCCACTTATTCAGTGGGAATACTTCACTTATGCAGTGGGTAGAAACAATAAAGAAAAGTTCATTTATCCACACTGGTGGTAAAAACATCCAGGGGTTACAATATGTTTAATTGTTCTTTCCTCCACACTGGCGGTAAACCATCCAGGGGCCTTAATGTGATTCACAAGAAAGATTACAACGATATCAAATACAATGTAAATCAAGTCTTGTTTGGACTTATTAAGAATCCTGTGAAGATAGCATGACCATACCCTGCAGATTTCTTGAATAGCTGAATGATAATGTAGTATTTATTTGCTGTCCGTCACTGCTGCAACCTGAAATGATACATCAACTGCTCTCTACACAGACCATTGGCATCCAGGGAAGTATAATATTACAAGACTAAACCCAATGTTTGACAAAACAAGTGGTCCCTAAATGATCTATCAATTATAAGTACTGAACACCACAGAGAGAGTGATAGACTATAAAATGACTTCTTCCAGACTAGTACGGCACCTTCCCAGCATAGTACGGATTGCTGAAAACACCCAAGAAACTGCCCACACTTAACAATATTGTTTCCCACTCAAAAAACTATGCTAATACAAGACAAATCCAATGTTTCCCATGCACTAAAGATCAGTTAACAAAAACACTTCACAAACTATGCATTTCCCAGGCCGTACGGCCAGCAGAAGTACGGTTGCTCATAAAAAAATAAACAAAGCTTCCCAACCACTCACTATGATCAGATTGGGGTCGCCTAAGGAATATATTAATAGTGCAAAAAGATTTAGACACAAAGAACTTCTCAATAATTTTATTTTTGCAAAACTCTTTTTTTGCCTGTACGGCAATATAATGGTACGGACCAGCAATATGACATTAAAACTATACAAGGCATAAAAAATCTGCTACTAACTTCATTCTCATCTGATTGCCATGATATTTAATGAACTCTAATCCAAAAACTCTTAGCAACTTCAAACATATTCAGCTCCATGAAAGCTCACTGGCAAACTTTGGATAAGTTTGCTCAAATCTCTTCTTCAGCACAATGGTGATTCCTATAGTGAAACCACACCCAACCTCGAGGGTTTTCGTCCTCAATAGCATTCCACAAGAGGGTTTTCGTCCTCAAGAGAATATGGAAGAACACGCAGGTTCAATCCAGCAGAGTAACAATACAAATCCAAGCATACCCAAACAATGAGCCCAACTCCTCTTTTTATAACTTTTTGAGGGAAATAAAATATTATTTCCTTTATCCCTTCATATTTCTCCTCAAACAATATAAAATAATTCATTATGTGTGCACAACTTAAAGTCACCACTTTTAATTAAAAGCTCTTTTTAGCTCCAAAGACCCCCTTGTCAAAATAAAGGAAATATTTGCTTCTCAAGGCCCCAAAATGATGCATCTATGATTTAAAACTTTTCTTCGTCGTTCCAACGAGCTATAACACTTAAATTTTTATTAATTATTTTCACCCGTAAGAGCTTCAGTGAAAATAATAATTAAAATAGCTCATTAAATAACACCATTTTGCGGAAAATTCCAAACATCACCAAACTGCAAAATTAAGCATACCAACATACTCCATGATGTCTGGGAAGATAAATGATGCCTTCTGGGCGACTTTCCAAAAATAGACGGCTTCTCCAAGAATCTTGAAGAGCAAACCGGGAACCCGATCAAACATCAGAAAGCATCACAATGATCATAAACACCATCTGAGTTCAAAACCATAACCAAATGCTCTGTAAAACTGACCTGTGGCCACTCCAAGAACATTGGAGTTCTCCCAAACATGTCGGATAGCCACTAAGGGACTAAGAACAAGCCAAAATGCGCACAAAAGCCTATGTGCCAAAAAAAGGGACATTACATAGAGCTTCAAGTATTGGATAGAATTTGGAGATTTTGATTTGGAACTGGTTATTATAATAACTACTATGATTTTGGGAGTATTTTCTTGAAGGAGATTTGATGTGGTTGTTGAGTTTGGATGCAGATTTTTCCTTATCAGGCCGTACCTTGCAGGAGGGCGATTTGGTGTGTGTAATTGAATATGGCATTGCATGTTAGAATCGATTCTTGGGAAGTGTTTACCCCATTGAAGCGCCTAATTCAGATCACATTTCATTAGGAATTTTAATGGAGTTAGGAAGATTGTTAAATTCCTTTGCTGGCCGTACTGAGCCTTGCCGTACCTTGGGCATTGGTGTTATGTTTTGTGAAGAATGAAGTGTTTTAAATGGTTGTCTTTGATTGTGTAATTCATTCTTTGTTTAAACGCCAATAACAAGACCTGATTTGAGTTAGTTGCTGCTGTATAAGGGCCATTTTCAGGGCCATACCCTATTTGTACATGTCCGTACCCCTGCCAATGGGTTTTGTTATCACTGTGAAGTTAATGTGCATTGCTGATGAAGATTGGACTGCATTTGCATAGTGTTTGGGCTTATTTCTGAGCACTTTCGGAGGATTTATAGCTGTTAGTCTTTGCTTTATCATCCATATTCTCTGGCAGGTCCGTACCACTGTGAAATCGGACATGAGAACTCAGCATACTGGTTTTGGGTTTTAGGGTGTAAAACCTTGTTCTTTATAGGTGCCAAATGTGAGATATGTTTCAGGGATGAGTATGGAGGAGATATGAGCATCATTAGAGCTGCTGTGAGTGTGTTTTATCGCTGTCTCAGAGGTTTCAGACTTACTTCTGCCACTGGAGCATCTACAGTACAGCAAACAGTCCCTTTCTCTATATCTTTCTTCATAGGAAATATGTAAGGCAGCTTGAAGGTATATTTGTATGATTTATCTCTTCATTGGATAGGGTATTTCTATGATCTACTTGCTACAGCAGAGGTATTGTTATATCAGTGTTAATGACATTGACATATGCAGGATGTTATCAGGGACATTGATTTATTATTTCAGCTGTTCCTCATTGTAATCTTCCTTTGTGTAAACACTTATAACCCCTGGATGGTCCAACCGCTAGTGTGGAGAAATTGTAATGCTTATTTTTTTTAACACCCACTGAATAAGTGGAGTATTCCCACTGCACAAGTGGATGCCTGTTGAAAAGCAGATGCCTGCTTATAGCGGAAGATTGTATTAGTTTATTTGCAAAGCTTTGATTTGTAAACCAAAACACTGTATGCTCTCACCTCGCCCATCTTGGGAACTTGGTGATAAAAAAGTGTGGAGGTATTTTATTTGGTTGCATTCATGAGCTAACCCTGTTGATAGTGATTGAAAATTGAAAAAAATTTGGGGTAGCTTATTACAGTGTTATTCCTCATTAATGCTTGATATTCTGCATCCATGGAATCTTTCCAAGGTTGTGACTTGAGCTTGCTTTACAGTTTATGGTTCTAAATTCTAAATGATTGTGCACATAAGAGCCAAATTCACTTCCCCATGAGACTTGTTGTGAGCCTTTGGCATGAAGTTAGACATATCTACAACTACATCTATCTATGCATCTTTCATGGTGGTATAATAGTATAATACCACTTCATTGGAAACAAAACCTCTTCTCGAGATTCTCTTGCACAATGAATATCCTCAAGTTCCTAATCTTCAATCTTGGTAATTTTTCGTTTTTGGTGGCTTACAAGTAATGGTGAGGGAGATGTTGTGTAGCCTTTTTCCTCACCAAAACCATCTCTACATATGTACAACTTCTTGTAGCTGGATCCAAAAGTTAATATCCCTTCAACTCTAAACCGTATCCAAGAAAAATGCATTTCGAGGATTTTTCATCCAACTTTTTCCTTTGCACTTTGGGAATGTGCATGAAGGTCGTATACCCAAACACAAATGTGAAATGGAGGGATTTTTCCCAATCCATGCTTCTTTAGGAGTGATGTTTTTGAGCACTTTGGTGGGTGATCAATTGAACAAATACATAGTTGTATGAACCATTTTTGCCTAGAATGCATGAACCAGATCTACATCCTTTAATGTAAATCGCACGATTTCCATGATGGTACAATTATACTTCTCTGCTACACCATTTTGTTGAGGCATACATGTTGTGGTCAAACTGTCTTTTGATCCCATGTTGTTGAAGGTAGTTTGTGAACTCCTTATTAGTGAATTGCCCCCTCGATTTGGGCAGACGGCCTTGAGGGAGTGACTAGATGACCTTTCTGCAAAGGCTCAAAATTCTTTGAATTTTATGGATGCTTGATCTTTTCTAGTCAAGCAATAGATCCACATTTTTCTAGTATAGTCACCCACAAATAGCTAAAAATACTGGCATGACTATGACTAGGTGTCATGGGTCTACACAAATCAGTATGCACCAAATCTAGGGGACCAGAGGCTCATGTTTCTGTAGAAGGGAAAGGGGCCCAATTGTTTCCTAGCAAAACAATTGGAACAAATAACTTTTTTTTTCATGGGGGAAGTCCTCACACCATGTCTTATTTACTCAATGCAAGAATATAGCCCAAATTGAGATGACCAAATTTTTTGTGCCAACAAGTGGTGGATGAATTTGTCTTTATTACAAAGGCCTTGTCTTAATAAGCGACGTCAACCAATTGAAACATTTTATCGACCCTTGAGGCACAAGCTACAACTTCACCATGGCCAGTCTTGTCTCGAATGAGACAAAGATTTTCACCATTATATTCATCAAATTCAACCTTCAAGTTGTGTTCTAGCAACTGAATCTTGATAAGAGATTCTTTGTGAGTCTTGGAATGTGAAGAACCTTCGTAAGTCAACATTTGTGAATTGTGTGTTGGAGAAATGTCCCTGATATCATGCACTTCATAAGATGTATCATCACCACATGAAACTTGTTATGAAGTTGATGGGGTGAGGTTATAGAACAACTCTTGTTCTCCTATCATGCGTCTGGATGGACGAAAATCAACATACTAGACAAGACTTTCAAAAGTAGAGACTTGAATCTCCACGGCATACAACAATTTCCTTCATCAAAATCACTTGTGTTTTTTTGCCAACAAGGATTCTTCTTCTCATCCCCCTAAGAATTCTATTGTGGCTTTTTCTGGATTGATTTACCATTAGCAAAGGAATTGTACCAACATTCCTGGAGATTGTGTCCCTTCCCACAAATGAGACACTTCTTTTTTTGTGTAGATGAATTATCTTGTTTGGGTTTTTATGAACATAGTGGACCACTTTGACACTCAAATTTCTGTCCCTTTTGCTAAGATGAGAGGGCTTGATTGTGTTGGGAGTTTGAGGCCTCTCATAAATTGCCTCCTCTTGTTGAAGCAAATTCACCAACTTCTCAAACAATGGCTTTGTACTAGCCACATTGAGACAAGTGACAAACACACAAAAGGTAGGGGGCAATGCTCTCAAGATGATGGGTACAAGAGAGTTATCTGATATAGTCTCCCCTAACACTTGCAACGATATCCTCAATTCTGCAACTCTTCTAAAATAAATCTCTAACTTTTCACCATTTTGCATTTTCAAGAAAAGTAATTGACTCTACAAATGATCTATTTCTGATTTTGGGATTCATAGACTGTTTTGAGACGATCCCAAGCCTCTTTCGCCATTGCTATTTTGATGTGAGCGTGAACCTCATCTAAAACACCAAATTGGATGATCAATTTGGCCTTTTGGTTGGCCTTGTCAAATCTGCTTTGGTCATCTCCAACTTGTGTTGGTTTGGTGACTCTTCCAACAACAACCCACAAATCTTCGAACTTGAGTTGGGACCTTGGTTTTCTAGGCTGAATAATTATCACCTCTAAACAAATGCAAGATTAGAAGCATTATTTTTGAAGCATTTAAAGCCAATCTTTTGAATGAGGGTTCCTTATCTCTCCAAAAAGGTTCCCCTTTCTCTATACCTCCAGCCTACTATAATGAACCTTTCTATATACTTGTCCTTCAAATATACCAATTGGTACATGGAAGAAGCTAGTCCTCTCAATATATGTGGGTTGTAAGTGAGAGAGACTTAAATGTAAGTGAAAGAGAACACATGGTACCAAGGCAGTAAGTGAAAGAGATTCACCCTATCAGTGACACCTGCTTAGAAAAAAGTCATTGTACATGAGTGTAACTTCTCAATATACTCGAAATTTCTGACTGTCAGGATTTACGTCTAACTATAGAGATGAATGGGTAGGTAATGGAATGAAAAAAATTCAAAACAAAATTTGCACCCTTATTTCTTCCTGACAATTTATAAGGTCGATGCCAAAGACATCGTTGTAGTTTTTTTAGGTATTAGATGCAATAATTTGTCATGACAACTTTACTTGCAGTGTCAATCAAAGGTGCCATTTTACCAATCACTGCAATTCTGTTACGAAACATAACAAATAAATGGCTTGTATTTTGTTTCTTTTTTTTTTTTGCTCCAAAAAAAAATTGTCTATAAGTGCAATAAATCAACTCAATATAGTTTTTGCCCTTTTAACTATATTGTTTATGCACTTTTCTTTTATTTGCTTTTCCAACTATTTAAAAAATAATAGTTTGTGAAAAATTTCCTTTCCAGTTTTTTAACCAAATTTATCTCCCTTGAACCTTTAGAATAGTGGGATAAATTAGAAAGAAAATGCACCCTCGATTTTAGGGTTTAATGTTTTATTTCTCCCATGTGGTCTATAGAGAATTTATTCTGGGCATTTTCTACACAAATAGCACTTCCCTCTTTTTCTTCTGACAGCACCTTGTAAACAGCAGTTTGCTGTCTTCCACACAGCAGAACGCCTACACGTCTCTTCCTTCACGTTTCTGTGTTGTTATGAGGTGTCTACATTGATGCTTTACATCTTCACCCAACAAAAGAACAAGGTTTTGTTGTCCTAGGGATAGAAGCAAAAAGCGTCCAGCAGAGATCCACAGGCGTAGGGGGGCATTAGACATCCATTATGTGATTACCAAGAATACAGTGCACAATGACTACACCGGCAGCATCTCCTCTTGTCATTGGCAATGCTTTCCTTTTTTTCTCACACTGGCAGTATCTCCTCACAGGGCGACATCACCCAAGGAAGGAATCAACATTGGCAGAAGTTAAACATGCTTTTCTGCAGTGATATGCGTGAGGCAACTGGATTCCTTCATGCGGATCTGCACTGCCAATCTACTCACTCCCACACAAAACAATTCACAGAATTATGATTTTCTCTTACGGCACAGGATCATGGAGATGCTCTGATACCATAATGAAATTGAACAAAAGCAATGGGCAGTTTATTATTCATGAGAGATTGAAATATATACAAAGCAATGGTAGGTTAAGGCAGAGAACCGACCAACTACCCAAAACCTACATTGTTATTAACAATAATAATAAAGTGTATTATTATAATTAATTATTAAAGTGATGTAATATTCAATATTTATTTATTCTAACATAAAATATGCTCAAGTTGTCAAGATTATAACCATGCTTGATAGCTTCCATTCCTGAATTGCCCTTATCAGCTGAGTTAACAAACTTCTACAGTGATTTTTGAGTTTGTTCTTGGCTCAAGTTCCACATGCAACACTAAGAACATACCCAGCTTTTTCAAAAGACCAGATTCATGTGTAAGCATAATAATGAAAATAACATGGAAGCAGATTTCCCCAAAATATGTTTAATATGTATGTTAAAAGCTCACTTTCACAGAACTGAGATTCGGTGAAAGATATTAATTTTTGAATACAAAATCTTGTCGTAAAATGGTGTCAAAATCACTTCATTGTTTTATGTTATATTGACCCCACCCAAAGCTATCAATGAAAAAGTCAATCACAAATAAAATAGTCTTTCCATGCAACTGGCCATGGTAAAGATAAACACCGAATTAAACCCACACAAAGAAATATAGATACCTGTTCCAGTGCAATACAATTTCGACATATTTGGCGGATACCAAACAAATTTATGGATTTCATGTCATTCAATGCCTGCATACAGTGCACAGATGTTACTTAATGCTTAAAAAGGCACAAATTGAAAAAGAAAATATGTTCTCCACACTTACAAAACTTCATTACAGTCCATATAGATAGAGTTAAGGTAAAATGTGACATATATGCCCTAAGAGAAAAATGATCTGGATGTTTCCCTTGTCACGCATGGAAGCAAATCATATCAGAGAGAAAGAACCTTAATGGAACCAGTGGACGAAATACTACAGATGCCACCAAAGATGTAGTTTCGCTTTGCCTCTGAAACATACGGAGCCATCTCTTCATCTCTCCTGGTTATCTATTAGACAGAAAGCATTTGTTTGTCAAATAGATCAAGTATAATATTTGTGATTGGGACAAATGCATCATATAACTAGATCAATCTTGGCAAGTACCACATTTCAATCAACTAATTTATAATTCCTACTTAGCTCAAAGCCTGTAACAGAATATAATCAACCACTCTCACATGGACACAAAGCATCCATCTATTGTTTTCACAGGAAATTTATTTGTAAACATTGCACGAAAACAAATGAATATCAAATATTCTATATTTCACAATTTTGGTCTGAAATAGAAAAAATTATATATGAGACAATGCCTGTGATTGGTCTAAATTTGCAATTTCGTAATTACCATTGTTTCAAATCAGCAAGAAAGTCCCAGTGTAACATAGCAACATTGTCCGTCCAAAATTAGCATTCTTAGGACTAATAATTCCACATATAATGCACCACGGTACTCGAACCAAAGGAAAATAAAAAGAATGTTTAGTTTAGTATTCAGTTGAAGAACTTAAACAAGCTGCAATAACCAATGACATTACAAGCAGATTGTGTATATGGCCATGCTGTGGAAAATTCCAGTATCACTCCTTTTTCAGGTTCTGAATTTAGTCTTGAAACTCAGAGGATCTGTTGTAAAAACACATGAAACACTGAGCTGTTCCCGAAAACAATCTTGAAACGTCATGCAGTGTTACCTGTTCGGGTATGGGTTTAGGTTTGGGGGTTTGGTACGTGGATATATATATATGATTTAGCATGTATAAAGATTTAATATCTTCGATTATATATTTACTAATATAATATATATTAATTTATTAAAGATTAAGTAAATATTATAAAATCTAAATATATTTCACCCAAATCTTTAACCTATTATAAATATATAGTTCTGACAATATGAATGTGGTAAAAAAGAGAAGAGGGCAAACTAAATATAAAGTGAGAACAGTAAGAAACAAAAATTAAAAAATTGATCAAAGACATCTGGAGTTTTACAAACAAGAATAACTAATACAAGTTTTGCTTGGCCACACATAAGGAGAGTTTTGCTCAGGCAAAAAAGACGTCTACAATGTGGGGGTGAATTGGCAGAGCTTAGGGTTAATATCCAGACATGGTCTGCAAAAATTGAGGTCTGTGAAACCATCAGCCGCCAATTCATCCACTAACGGTGCACCCGAATCTGTTGTCTACACTCAAGTCACTGATAAATGTAAAGACAAAGTCTAAAAATGACCAAAAAAATAAATTTAAAAAAACATTTTTTTGGGCAGATTTGCTGTTAGTTTTTCTGGGTTCTGCCAGATTTGTCCCAGGTTTGTCATGGATGAACCCACAGTCGTTTGACCACACCTAGCTGAATCCCTTCGCATACCGGTTCCAGGTGTGGACCATGTATGAACCAGAGCCGGATCCAGCCACATACCTTGAAGAACCAGTAATATTGACATCATGTGTGTTTCTAGGTCATTTCAGGAATATTCCTGCATCTCTGGGCTGATTTTAGGAAGAATTTGCATAACTACATAGGTTATCATCAAACTTCTAAAGAACACAATAAAACAAAAAATTATAACTAACCCTAAATTGACCAACACCTAACCCTACCCTCCAAGAGTCCAACCTAACCATCTCCACTCTAAACCCTCAAATAACCACATTACCAAATGAATAATATCACTACACTCTCATTCCAGCCCTCCAACTTACCTCACTAATGTTAAGGCAAATTTGGCAAATAATTCAAGGCTTTATACTGCTGCTGCAACTACCTCAAGGATGTCTACTACTGCTCCAGTTATCTCAAAACCGCACATAATATCAGGAGATTTATAAATTATGGTTTATATCTTCAAAATAAATCATACTATAATTAAGAATTAGCCAAACTGATTATCATATTCATATGAGAAATTGTTTAAGAATCAACTTGAAACTTTGAACTTGCAGGATACTTCACTTTCCTTGCTGCAATGAAAGATTGTGATGAGTGAGGGAGCAATGAGTAGAACTAGTAAAGTAGTTGCAACAAAAATAGAAAATCTTCACATAGTTGTAGTAACAATTGTGAGTGTTGTGGTAGCTGCAGCACTAGTAGGGATATAGCTTGTAGCTATGTTCCCCGGGGACGCGTCCCCTATCCTATCTAACCCGTACCCGTCCCGGGGACGTCCCTGGGGATGGCCAGGAAACGTCCCCTGGCCGTCCCTGTTTCCCGGGGATGTCCCCTTTTTATTAGGAAACGTAGGGGATGGCTAGCCGTACCCAATACGGCCGGGACGTACCCCGACCGTACCAGGTAAGGCTAGCCGTACCCTTACGGCCCAGCAACTTTCACACTTAAAAAATTAAAAAAAAACTCACTTAAATTAAAAAAAAGGGGATGGGGAGGCCCACAAGGACCCCCACATCCCTCATAAACTTACCTAAACCTAAAAAAGACCTTATATCATGCAAAAACAAAAAACATACATTCATTACCTCATTTTGGCACTCTTGAACAGCAGCTTGAAGAGGAGCAATAGCAGTTGGAGGAGGGTAACAGCGGTGAAGAAAAGGCAATAGGGCATCAAATCATCGTCATTTAAGGTAAGATCGACATTCTTTGTTTTGTTTTCATATTGCTTTGCATTCTTTTCATTTTTTTTTCAATTTCAAATACATGTGGAGGGTTTTTAGCTTAATTTTCTTTTTATGTTTGCTTGCAGCTGTCTATTAGCATTTTTTGTAATGTGCCGTACCTGTTTGTATTTTTTAAAAAAAATTTGTGTGATATTTTATTATTATTTTTGTGTTCTTTCAGATAGATAGAAGATGCAGAAGGGGGTTTTATGTTTTCCTACAGATGTAGTGCCAGAGCACACTATATATTGCATATAACAGAAACCCAAAAAATATACAATGAATCTGAAGAAAGTAATGACAGCTAGATAGCAAAATAGCTGGTAAACAATTACTATTACATACCCATATGAAAATATGCAACTTGGTATGACCGCCAGAAATGGACCAGCAAGTGGGTATGGCTGGAATGCCTCCAAACTCCTCAAGGTATCAGATATAGCTCAAGCAAGTAATAACATTAAAGAATAAGGCCTCAAACGCCTCATACATGACCCACAAGATACTGCAATGAGGGAAGAAGACTCCCTAAAAGACCCACGTCAAGGCTAACACATGTACGGCCATGGCTGGGAATGTGAACAGCAAACAAGACACCATAAACCCTCAATAAATCTGCTGCAAACTGACTGCAAACCAAGTGCCAAGCTGAGCGACCAAGATAGGTTCCTTATTGTGCAATGAAACTCAGAAATATGCCTCACTCAAGTGGTACGGCCTGGCTGAAGGGTACGGCCAGCAACAAGGAAAATACAGCGGCAAACAATCTCTTCAACAATCTGATCTCCAACTCCTCCACACTGAAATCTGGTCTCTAAACCTCAGAAAATCAGAAATACTCTAACCCCGGTAAATAGATATAGCAAATCAGCTCCAAACTTCATTATACAACTCCATGGAAGCACGATTGCGAATGCTGAATGCATCCACTCACAAAGGCACCATTGGGTGGTCTTTCACACCTGTGGGATACCGTCACTGAGGGAGGTTTCCGTCTCCAATAGCCTGAAACACATTCTCAAAACTCCAAAACCCCAACAGAGCTCTTACAACAAATATCATAAACATAGCATAATTCCAAAATGAGCTCCAAGTGACCTTTTATCTTCCTCCAAGATAGGTGTTGGGCATTTAGGAGGGAAAATCACTTTTAAATTCCACTTTATGTCTCCTAGGGATGAGTGCCCAAGGTCAATACATAAACCTAAGTCTTTATTTCACTTTTCCGACAAAATATAATAAAGTCCATATTAATATAAATTAATAGATCTTCGGACTTTAAAATAAGTATGAAGACGGTGTCGGAATTCGTTGATCTTTAGCTCGCCGGAAAAGTCTCAACGAAACACATTTTGATCCAACTCTGAAAATCCCGAACCGACACAGTACCCGAACTTACTAAAAATAGTAACGACCAAGAGCCCACTGAACCAACCATGAGGGTGCCAACTGGATCCTCTAAATGCGAACCAACTCACCCACTGACAAAGATCTCCAGAGCCAACTAACCACAGTTCCCTAACCAAACTGTTAGCCCACAGAAACTCCATGATGGACTAACCATGTGTCGAGAAGGGGACATTACAATCCGCCCTCCCTAAGATTGCTTGCCTCAAGCAATCTCAGCTCAGGATGCTCCAAAATCCGCTCGTTCTCCTACGTAGCATCCTCAACTGGCAGGTTTTTCCATTTGACTAGGTACTCTCTGATAATCCTCAAATTGCGATCCCCGGTGTCAATTATTGCCTCAGGTACCAATATCAACTTCCCCTCTTCATCCAGAGGAGGCAACTCCACTGAAGGTGTCACATTGTGCCCCAGTGCCTTCTTGAGGCGAGAAACATGGAACACATTATGCACCCTGCTCCCTGCTGGTAACTCTAACTCATAAGCCACCTCACCAATCCTCCTGGAGACCCTAAAAGGTCCATAGTACCGTGGCTTCAACTTCTCCGCTCCACTCTTCTTAAGAGTAGATTGCCTATAAGGCTGCAACATGAGGTAAACCATGTCACCAACCTCAAATGATCGCTCAGTTCTCTGCTGATCTGCATACTGCTTCTGCTGATTCTGAGCCTTCTGTATGTTTTCCTTCAATGGCCTCATGATATCCTGACTCTCCTGAAGGAAGTCTCTGGCCTTTGGCACCCTGCTGTCACCAAACAGTAAATCAACAAAGCTCGATGCCTCATAACCATATAATGCCATGAAGGGTGACATCTGAATGGACATGTGGTAAGTGGAATTGTAGCAATACTCTCCCATGTGAAGCCATTTAACCCATGCCTTTTGCTGCCCTAAAACATAATTTCAGAGGTATCCTTCCACCCACTTATTCACTATCTCTGTCTGACCATCAGTTTGGGGGTGATAACTTGTACTGGGTGTGAGCTCTGTCCCTGACAACCTGAAATTCTCCTGCCAAAAATTACTGAGGAACCTGTTGTCCTTGTTGCTGACAATACTCCTAGGCAACCCATGAAGTCGAAATACCTCATGAAAGAACAACTCTGTAACCTGAGCTGCAGTGTAAGTGGTAAGAATAGCAAAGAAGTGTGCATACTTTGTCAATCTGTCCACTACCACATAAATACAATCCCTGCCTTGGACTCTAGGTAACCCTGTGATAAAGTCCATAGAAATGCTATCCCACTTCCTGTCGGGAATGGGCAAGGGTTGCAATAAACCTCCTGGAAGTGAGTGCTCCTGCTTGTTCTACTGACATATTGGGCACTCTCACATACTGCATCACCTCGGTCTTGAGGCCCTTCCAGGTGAACCTCTCTCTGACCTGTCCGTAAGTTTTGAAGTATCTTGGATGCCCTGCCATAGGCAAGTCATGAAATGCCCTCAACTTTTTGCTTCATCTATGAACCCGACACCAAGAAGATCCTATCCTTGTAAATGATCCAGTCATTTACCACCGTGTACCTGTCATCTTTGATGGTGCCATCAATTACTCCAGTAGCCCACTCATCCTTGGCATACTCTGCTGAAACCAACTCTCTCCAATCATCAGCTATAGCACCTAGTGCACACAGATGAGGTCTCCTGGATAACGTGTCGGCAACAACATTCTTCTTTCCCTTGACATAAACAATGTCAAAGTCGTAAGCCTGTAACTTGCTGACCCACTTCTGTTGTCTCTCATTTAGATCCTTCTGCCCAAGGAAATGCTTCAGACTGTTGTCATCCGTCTTAACCACAAATTTGCTGCCTACCAGGTACTGTCTGAACTTAGCCAATGCATGCATGATGGCTAACATCTCCTTATCATATATGCTGTAACTCCTCTCCACACCCCTCAACTTCCTACTCTCAAATGCAATGGGGTGCTTATCCTACATGATTACAGCACCTATGCCTACACCCAAGGCATCACACTGTAGCTCGAAGGGCTTGCTAAAATCAGGGATGGCTAAAACAGGGCAAGTACTCATGATCTATTTGAACTTGTCAAAACACTCCTGTGCCTTATCAGACCAATTGAAAGCATCCTTACGAGTCAAATCAGTAAGGGGAGCAGCTAATTGAGAGAACCCTTTCACAAATCGGCGGTAATATCCACAGAGGCCAAGAAATCCCTTCAGATATGAGAGATTTTTCGGTGGTGGCCAATCCACAATTGCCCGAATCTTTTCCGGGTCTACCTTCACACTACCAGCACTGATGATATGACCCAAGTATAGCAACTCGGTCATCCCAAACTCACACTTTGACATTTTGGCATACAACGACTCGCTCTCTAGGATGCTCAGCACAATGTCAATGTGTTTCAGATGCTCTTCCCATGTCCTACTGTAAATCAGTATATCATCAAAGAAAATCAACACAAATTTCCTCAACTGCTCTCTGAACACCCTGTTCATATAGGACTGGAAGGTAGCTGGTGCATTGGTCAAATGTAATGTCCCCATTTTTGCGAGCATTAGTTTTCAGAGGATTAGCCTATTTCCTGACCCTCGTAGGCTAATGGAGTTGTTTAGAGGGTCCTGTTTGGCAGTTATCAGAGCGTTTCCTTCTCCAGAGCTCAGTTTGGTTCAAGATTGGCCTTCGTTTGACTCAGTTCCTCACACTTGCTATTTATAGTAAGTCACCATTTCAGGGGGAGTCAATATTGCTATTAATAGTTAGGCACCTGATCGTATTTTGGATTTGTCATCAGGGATTGTTCTAGACTCATTTTGCATACACTTACTATTTATAGTAAGTTACCTGGTGATTTGGGCTCAATGTTTCTATATATAGCAAGGCACCTGGACATGTGGTAACTTCAGTGTTGATCCCAATTCTCAGTTGGCTTGGAGAAATAAGGTCTATTGTGCAAGTTATAATATTTAATTATTAATAAAGGTGACTTTATTAATAATTAAATCATTCAAGGCATATTATAAAGTTATTAAAGTCACTTTATATTCAATGAGGCCATGACCCTCAACTTAAGTGATTTAAAGTGTAATTAATTATTACCTTGGTATGGGCGCCCAAATATTAAAGTATTTCATAAAGTTAATGTGCACACAAGTTATATTATTTTAAATGATATTAAAGTGCATTTATTATTTATGAATATGAGAGCCCAAGTTTGAAGACTTATTATAAAGTTTTATGAAAAACCTAAAAGTGGATTTCAAAAAGGGATTAAAGGTACTTAAGAGTTGAGAGGATATAAAAGGTTTCAAAAAGCAAATCAAAGGATTATTGAATGATCATTTGACTTTGCTTTGGAGGATTTCTTGAAGTCTGTGCATGAGACCAAAGGTTTCAGCAGATTGTCTTCATATCAGCATTGGAGAACGAAAACTCTTCACTGTTTGTGCAATCTTGAGGCTGTGAAAGATCAACTGAATCATTGCCTGAGAAGAGCTTCATTCTGGAGTTCTATTTGTGCTTAAAGGTGAAAGATATCATTAAGGGTTTGAAGATTAATAAAGAATAATTAATTGCAGACTTGTAGCTTCATTCTTGGCAGCCATTTATATCAGATTTCAAGCTTTTTGTTGGCTGCTACAGTGCCGTGAACAGTGCCGCTACAGTACCATGAACAGTACCGCTACAGTACCATGAACAGTACCACTACAGTGACGCGCTACAGTAAATGCTACAATGCGTGAATAGTGTTGACAGTAGCAACATAGGTGATCAGGTTTGAAGGCAAATAAGGTTTCCTTCATTCGGGTATGCACATAATTGTAAAAAAGCTTTTGGAAATAGTTTAATAAATCATTTGCAGCAGATATCTTTATTTAGTTGATTTGCAATTTCCTTTGTTGCATTGTTCCTGGCATCTTATTGAGAAAACATAAAAAAATCATATATATTTCAAGAACCAAAACAAACATTCATCATTTGCAAAGCTTTGGAAACCGGAGAACTAGAGGGGTTCATTACATCAAACCGAATGGCATGACCAGGAACTCAAAGTGCCCATAATGACACCTGAATGCTGTCTTCTCCACATCCTCATCTCTGACCCGTATCTGATGGTAACCGAATCTCAAGTCGATCTTGGAGAAGTAACAGGCCCCGTGCAACTCGTCAATCAGCTCATCTATTCTGGGAATTGGGTACCTATTCTTGATTGTTTTCTTATTGAGTTCCCTGTAATCGATACACATTCTGAGAGTCCCATCCTTCTTCTTTACCAATACCACAGATGATGCAAACAGACTCTTACTAGGCCTGATGTGCCCCATCTCGAGAAGCTCTTTGATAGCCTTCTCGATCTCATCCTTATAACTCTGTGGCTGCCTGTAAGGTGTCGTGATTACTGGCTTGGCACCCTCCTCCAACTTGATCACATGCTCAAAACCCCTATCAGGAGGTTTACCTGGTGGAATATCACTAAACACTTTGGTGTATTTAGTAAGTATAGACTGTATGTCAGGAGGATACGCATGCTTCTGCTGATCTACTACAGGCATCACCATAACCTCGGCTGCCCACCCCACCTGATCATGACGAATCAACCGCTCCATCTGCTTGAGAGAGACAACTCTCAACCCACCATCTGAAATGCCTCTGAGCACATGTCTAACTCCGTCCACCTCAAACTTTATTTCCATCGTCCGTAAGTTGAGAGTGAACTCCTCAATATCATTCAACCACTTCATACCCAACACAACATCCATCTCACCCATGCCGATAACATAAAACTCCGATTGGCGAGTGTACTTGTTCAGCTGGATTGATAGATTGGGTATCCTCCTAGTGCAGGTGAGTACAAAATCATCCGCAACCTTCACCTTAAAGCCCTCAAATTCCTCGGTTTTCAGCCCTCTCTTGGCGACCAAGCCCTCGTCTATGAAGTTATGAGTGGCACCTGTGTCAAGTAAGGCAATACATCGCTGCCCACTCAGTACCCCTCTAATCCTGAATGATCCTTCCTTCTAAATACTCGTGATACGTGCTGTGGGTCGAGCTAGATCATCCTCTGTATCTGATGCTTCCCCTGAGCCCTCTGATTCTCCACCCTCGGCCTCTGAATGGTAATCCGAGTGGGGCTCCCCATCAACAGACTCGTCGGCTAAAAAGTACTCTAACTGTTTGGCTTTTCCTTGGGCAGCACACTTGTGCGTAGGATCCCAAGGCTCTCGACACTGAAAAGAAAGCTTCTTCCTCCTCAAGTCATTCAGCTGATCGTTGTCCAATCTAGAAGAACTCTTATGCCGCTGTCCTGCATCTCTCTGAAATGGTCTTCTATCCCTCTCCTTATCTTTCCTTGGCGGAAATCCTTTGGATTGAAACTTATTCCTCCAAACTGATGTCTCCATGTCCCGGGCCTTCTTCATGGCCTCCTAGAGTGTAGTAGGGTCAAAACCCTTCACCCAACCGTGAAATTGATCTGACAATCCGTCAATGAAAAGAACAACCAATCTGCACTCAGTAATATCCAGAACCATGACAGATATATCTTGGAAATCAGCAATGTAGGAATCTACTGATCCACTCTGTCTCAACTGAGTCAACTCCTTGAATTGTAACTCTGGGTCCTTTTTGTAACTCCACATATGAAGTGACCTAATCGTGACCCAGTGTGACCTTCCCGTTACTCCACCATTTGTGAGCAGTCCCCTCCAAGTGTAGAGCTGCATAAGTAATGGCGTCCTCTGGCATGGGACTAATCTGCAAGTAGTTGTCCAATTTCTGGACCCAAGCTCTCGCGGTGGTCTTACCCGATCCGTCAAAGTAAGGAAGTGTCATCTTACTTACTTTCCTCTGCAGTTCTTGGTTCTGTGATCTACCTCCCCTTCGAGGTTTACACCTAGTTCTCATTTCAGAATATTCAGCAAATGTCATCTTATTTCTGAAACCCTCACTGGATGCTCTCCAGTCCCTCAGAATCTCCTCCTAGAACTCTGCATGAGTAGGATCCTGTTCAGGAACTTGATTCCTGGAAGCAAATATCGGAATGCCAGGTCTATCTCCCGCAGTGAACTGCGAAGCCCTACGGTGGTTAACCGAAGCCTCATCATCATCATCTCTATCCCTGCGTCTATCATCATGATTCCTGTCCCCATTATTCCGTTCTTCCCGGTTGCTATCACCGTTATGCCTCTCATTCCCATCATTCCTATTCCTTTCTCCTCCATCATGTCTGTTTCTATCACCGTCCTGGTACCTGTTCCTGTCACCTCCATTGTATCTGTTCTTGTCACCTCCATGGTACCTGTTCCTATCACCTCCATTGTATTTGTTCCTGTCACGGTGATTATCCAAGTCATTACCCATCCGTTCGATGGCATGTGCTAACTCGGCCTGTGCCTCTACCATCTCTCGTCGCGACTCTCTCATCTATCAAGTGAGTGCGATCAAAATGTCACGCGCACTAAGTTCTAGTTCCTCCCTGTCACCCATCTCCCCTGTAGGACCTGTAACTGGTGGAAGCTCTCCAGAAAATGGGTCCGTCCGCGATACCTGAGAATCGTCCTCAGTAGCTGCTACCACTATCTCAGTTTCTGACTCAAAAGGATCTATTACGGGTACTGGATTCTCTGGATTATTCAACTGCAAAGCCTGTGTTCCTTATCTTGCCCTTGTACTTCTGAACGGATATCTATCAGTAGGTCGCATGTCTCATTTTACTTCTGCATGTCAAAACTGAATTCACAGGATGGCAAGATCTTTAGCTCTGATACCACTGTAATGTGTCGTACCTATTTGTATTTTTTTAAAAAAATCTTTGTGATATTTTATTATTATTTTTGTGTTCTTTCAGATAGATAGAAGATGCAGAAGGGGGTTTTATGTTTTCCTGCAGATGTAGTGCCGGAGCACACTATATATTGCATATAATAGAAACCTAGAAAATATACAATGAATCTGAAGAAAATAATGACAACCCAGATAGCAAAATAGCCGGTAAACAATTACTATTACATACCCATATGAAAATATGCAACTCGGTATGACCGCCGGAAATGGACCAGCAAGTGGGTATGGCCGGAATGCCTCCAAACTCCTCAAAGTATCAAATATAGCTCAAGCAAGTAATAACATTAAAGAATAAGGCCTCAAACGCCTCATACATGACCCACAAGATACTGCAATGAGGGAAGAAGACTCCCTAAAAGACCCACGTCCAAGCTAACACATGTATGGCCATGGCTGGGAAAGTGAACAGCAAACAAGACACCATAAACCCTCAATAAATCTGCTGCAAACGAACTGCAAACCAAGTGCCAAGCTGAGCGACCAAGATAGGTTCCTTATTGTGCAATGAAACTTAGAAATATGCCTCACTCAAGTGGTACGGCCTGGCTGAAGGGTACGGCCAGCAACAAAGAAAATAGAGCAGCAAACAATCTCTTCAATAATCTGATCTCCAACTCCACACTGAAATCTGGTCTCTAAACCTCAGAAAATCAGAAATACTCTAACCCAGGTAAATAGATATACAGCTCCAAACTTCATTATACAACTCCATGGAAGCACGATTGCGAATGTTGAATGCATCCACTCAAAAAGGCATCGTTGGGTGGTCTTTCACACCTGTGGGATACTGTCACTAAGGGAGGTTTCCGTCTCCAATAGCCTGAAACACATTCTCAAAACTCCAAAACCCTAGTAGAGCTCTCAAAGCAAATATCATAAACATAGCATAAACCCAAAATGAGCTCCAAGTGACCTTTTATCTTCCTCCAAGATAGGCGTTGGGCATTTAGGAGGGAAAATCACTTTTAAATTCTACTTTATGTCTCCTAGGGATGAGCGCCCAAGGTCAATACATAAACCTAAGTCTTTATTTCATTAATTTCACTTTTCCGGCAAAATATAATAAAGTCCATATTAATATAAATTAATAGATCTTCGGACTTTAAAATAAGTACGAAGACGGTGTCAGAATTCGTTGATTTTTAGCTCGCCGGAAAGGTCTCGATGAAACGCATCTGATCCAACTCTGAAAATCCCGAACCGACACAGTACCCGAACTTACTAAAAATAGTAAGTAACGACCAAGAGCCCACTGAACCAACCACGAGGGTGCCAACTGGATCCTCTGAATGAGAACCAACTCACTCACTGACAAGGATCTCTAGAGCCAACTAACCACAGTTCCCTAACCAAACTGTTAGCCCACGGGAACTCCATGATGGACTGACCATGTGTTGAAAAAGGGACATTACATTTTTTCAAACAAAAAACAATGAGCAGCAGTGACAATAGTGAAAGTTCTGAAAATGACATTGAAATTCAAGTGCAACGGCAATCAAGTAGAACTAGAGGCCATAAAAAGAGTGGGGTTTCTGCTAGTGGCAGTGGTACAACAGAGAATGTCAGTTCATCCAAATCCAATCCATTTGAACGCCCCTCCAAAATACTTGCCACTTATGCAAAAGGCCCATATAATCCCAAAAAACCTCTCTTACAATTTGCAACTCGCATAGACACTGACAAACAAAAGAATACTGGGGGGTCTAGAATATGGCTTTGTCACATTTGCAATGAAACCTATAGAGGCAGCTATACAAGAGTTTATTCTCACCTTTTGCACTTGGGTGGAGTGGGGGTAAAAGGTTGTAAAAAAATTACCCTAGCTGAGAAGGTCGAGGCAACTAGGTTGCACATGGAGGGGGAGGCAAGATCTAAGGGATTGTCAATGGAGAATATGCCTAGTATGCCTAAGTCATTGCCTTCACAAAGCCAAGTGGAAGAGGTTTCTAGTAGGGGAAAGAAAAGAGCTACTATTGTTGCAGGATTGTTTAATGCACAAACACAAGAGGTGGCTGACTCTTCCGTTGCCAATTTTTTCTTTGCTCATGCCGTACCATTTCATGTGGCACGCTCTCCCTATTTCAAACAAATGTTAAGAGATGTTACAGCTGTTGGTCCTTCATATGTACCCCCTGGAGAACATAAGCTACGCACCACCTTACTTGACAAGGAATATTCTCAAGTGAGTATCTTGATGGAGGACATGACGCAAACTTGGATTAGGGATGGTTGCTCTATTGTCATGGATGGGTGGACCGACATCAAACGTCGACCACTCATCAATATCATTGTCACATGTCCAGCTGACTCTTATTTTCTTAGAGCTATTGATTGTATAGGGAGGAGGAAGGATGCTCACTTCCAATTTCAGATTTTGAAGGATGCCATTGAAGAGATTGGGGCATCTAATGTTGTCCAAGTGGTAACAGATTCAGCCCGTGTATGTAAGTTAGCTAGTTTGATGGTGGAGGGTGCTTATAAGCACATTTTTTGGACTCCATGTTGTGTTCATGCATTGAACAACGCATTGAAAGACATTGGGAAGATTGCTTGGGTGAAGGAAGTGGGGGCAAAAGCTAGAGATATACAGATGTTCATTTGCAACCATCAAACCTCACTTGCACTTTTTAGGACTTTTTCGAAGAAGGAATTCCTCAAGCCTGTGGAAACTAGATATGCCAGCTATTTCATTTTGCTAGAGAGGATGGTTGAGGTGAAGGAGCCTCTACAATTATTTATTGGTGGTTAATGCAGAATGGAATAGATGGCCAGAGTCAAATTCAGCTGAAGGAAAAAGTGAGGCAAAAGATCCTTGACAATGATTGGTGGTCCACAATAAGGTATGAAATTGAAATTTCAAATTGCTGATTTTCTTTTTATTTATATTATGATATTATCATTTTATTAAAAATTTAATTTTTGTTCTTAAATTGCTGATTTTTGTAACTTGTGTTCACTTGCAGCTATGTTTGCTCCTTCATTGCACCTGTTGTGGATGTCATAAGATATGCTGACACAAACTCTTCTAGACTTGGAGAGATTTATGAGACATTTGATAGCATGCTTGGGAAAATGAAGCAAGCTATTCAGTGCAAGGATCCTACTTTGGGATTTTATGAGGAGCATCTTAGGCCCATTGTGACGCGGAGGTGGGACACTATGAACACCCCACTTCATATGGCAGCATATGCTCTAAATCCCAAATGGTATGTTTCTAGACCTGGAAGAGTGTCTCCATCTCATGATGATGAGGTGAAACAAGGGTTCATGAGGGCCCTTGAAAAAATGTATACCGAGGAGGAGGCTTCTCTACTTCGCTCACAATGGATGGCCTTTGTCAATCTACGTGGTCCAAACTTCAGCAAAAAAGAGGCGAGGATGGATAGAGCTACATTAGCTCAAATTGACCCTATTGGATGGTGGATGTGGCATGGCATGGATGCACCGGAATTGAGGACACTTGCCACTCGCTTGCTTGGACAGATTGCCAGTTCCTCTGCTGCAGAGAGGAATTGGTCCACATATAGCTTCATTCAGTCAGTGAAGAGGAACAAACTTACCTCTAGACGATCAGAGAAGTTGGTGGCAGTGCATAGTGCCTTGCGGCTACAGGATCGACAGAGACCTAAGTATCGTCAGACTCCAACTGCACGTTGGGATGTTGATCCAGAGGAAGTTATGCAGATTGATGAGGAGGAGGCACATGAGGGATTGGTTGGGGTTCCATTGGATGAGGGTCTACTAGACCCTCATGGTGGCAGTGATTCGGATTCAGATTCTGATTTTGATGCAGTATTAGGAGAGGCTGATTAGGGACAGCCATATACTCTATGTTTTTGTCATTTTGTTGTTGAAACTTTAAACTTACAGCCTTTGAGCATTTTGATATAATATATATGCAGATTGTTATTGAAAACAATTAAATTTGGTTTATTTGTTTGCCAATTCTCATGTGACAAGTTGAAAACTAAGTTCAACTGTAATGTTATGGTTATGTATGCATGTTTTAATGTTCTATGATGTTTAGAATGAATGCCTTATCAATGTTATCATCTAAATATTTGAAATTTCCTTATATTTTAAAAAAAAACCTTATTTTTTTAGTAGCCATCCCTTGCCGTCCCCTAAAAAATGGCCAAAAAAAATCCCCGTCCCCGCCTGTCCCCGTCCCCGTCCCCGGTACTTGGGGGAACATAGGCTTGTAGGAATTAACTGAGTGGTGTTTTTGTTCTTTTTGTAATGTGATTCTTCTTGAATTTACAGTGAGGAGGGTTAGGTTGAGGAAGAGGTATTGTAGGCAAAATAGTTTAGGGTTAGTTTACTTTTTAATTTTTGGGTGTGCTTTTCTGAACCTTGACTCATGTGGGCCCACAGATTCATCCTAGAAATGATCCGTGAATTGAAAGATGTTCCTAGAAATGGATCAAATTTGTATCAAGATCAGTATTAGAACCCAGAGTATTTTCATAGACTATGATAGTATCAGGGTACCTAAGTTTCCAGCTACATAGATTATGATAGTATGATGTATTTCAAACATATAAACTGTAATTTATGAACTTATGGATATTGTGTGTCCATCTGTTTACATGTGATTCTGGACTTTTTATGCACAAAACATGGATATTAGATTTATTTTTGTTTATACATAACTTTTATCTAAGCAATATTTTTGTATGGCTGTCTCCACACATTTCACATCCAGAGTTCCTAGAAAAATGGTGTTCCCTGTACCTGTTCCTTGGTTTCTAGGTATATTACAAATTAAAGTTAAGGAGCATTGTGTTTTGGCAAGCAGTAGTTTACAACTTCACAGTATTTAATATTTTCAGTCAATAAATGCTTGCAAAAATCTGGAAATGCTCAAGAACCAGCTTTGAAAGGTATCATGATATAAACCAAGATGTCTCCTTGCACAATTCAAAATTTGTCAACGAATAAAAAGATATATGATACTGTTCACACATACCCATACAGATCTTAAGGTAAAATCAAAGATGCTTAGGGACCAGCAATAAAAAAATACATTATATGTTAAAGGAACAGATAAATAAGTCAAATTGGTAGTTTAAGAGAATTGGAAAATTTAAAGATAGAATTAATGAAATTATGTATTATATTTGTGTACAAGAATGGTATAAAACTTGTTTCTAAAAGAAAAAAATATATGAATGGGTAACTATGGTAGATCATAAACTAGCCAACCTGTGTTGTGAGGGAAATAATGAAGTCCTCTGGCTCTTCTGCATCCTGATCCTCTGTATAATCTCTATTTGCCATATCCTGCATCAAACATCACAAGAGAAGTTCTGACATCAGAATTTTGCCAACATGCAACTCTTTTTGTAGTGAGTTTTCAATTCTCAAATAAGATAAAAGAAGTATTAAGCACAATAATGGGAAAAATGCCATATCCAAACTTCCTATACAAGGCAAAACGACCAACCTGCAAATGAAATAGTGTCTCCAACTGCATTTCAATTCTTAGAACACGCAAGCATTCCACTGCTAGATTCCTATACTGATCAGCAAGAGATGCAAGGCTTGCAGTAAGTGCACTGCTGGTTCTCCTATGATGATGTATGTGATAAGAACTATCCTTCTTTCTATCATTTGATGACCTTGAAGATACTTGTCCAAGCCTGAATAATTTCAGAAAGGGATTGATAAATAATATACATTACTCGGTTCAAAAGATTATACTGATTTTCTTTCTCATGACATTTTGAGACATCATACAATATATTTTTGTAATGATCATCACACTTTTACACTTTTCCTAATCTGGATAGTTCAGCAAATATTTATACTCTAAAATGAAAAAGAGAGACAATAAAAAAATTGCAAATTATAAAATAGAAACAGACCATTGAGTTTAGTTTATATATATTAATAATACAGCCATCTCTTCAAAATGAGTACATCTGATTCATAACCGGTGACTGGAAAACATATATCCTAAACAAAAATACAGAATTCCTTAAGCAATGTTGTCTTTTAAGTTTTGGTTGTGGTGGTCCCTAAGTCAATGGCAATACATCACACATTTGCTAACTGAGCCAAATACCACACTGAACAGTGAAGGAAAAAAACACACACATAGGCTTTTACCCCTCTCTGATTGAATATTCCCTCTTGTTCCAATTACCAATATACTTCAGAATCATTTATATCTGCTGTATTTCCTAGCACCATCGAAGTCCTCTCCAGTCATAAATGAAAGAATGTTTTTCTGCTATTCATAACTGACTTTAAGGCATTCTTATTTTGAAATATTACAGAAGTACAGAATAACATTGTTCTTTATTGAATTTGTTCATTTTTCCCACAATTTTTGTGATGTTCTGTCACTGAAATGTCAAATTTCCTCTATGATCCAGAAAAAAATAGAATAAATTTGTAAATTTTTGAAAGACAGGAATTACTTTATAACAGGACCCCATGCCTTGAGGCTTGAACTGACTTATGTTTCCTAACACCTCCGATTCATTTTAATATGTTTTGAACATCAGTAGGTAATAGCTATATGAAATTCAGAAATTCTAGAATACGCTAGCATCACTATACAGGCAACAGCCAGTCTGCCTAGAGTACTAACATATACATGGTTACAAATTAAAGCATATTTAGTCAGAAATTCCTTTCATTCACAGAAGGTATTAATGGCTACTGCTAGATACAATAACTATAGTTAAACAGGCCGAAAGATGGCCACCATATGACCCAATATGCCTGCAGAGGATGAAAGTGTTGATCCAAGAGTGCTAAAGAGTCAGATCTATGAGATGGTATCTTTGTTGATTGCAAGGCATCCACTTATTACCTGAGCAAAGGCTCCTCAAACCTGAATTGGTATTAAAATATTTTTTATCTCTGCAAGTGACCAAACTAGGACTGGTGAATTGAAGCAGGTCTAGGAAAATGGCAAACAGAACCCCCCCAAAAGTCAGTTCCTCAAGTAAAAGAAAAAATAAGTATAATAAATAAAGGTATTAAATAGATATAATGCATGTCTGCAGAATGGAAATGTAGAAGATCATAAGACATATAGCTACATCCAAAGGGTAGAGATAGATTCCCTTGCAACTAGAGGTAATAACTGTGATGTTAATGCCAAGTCCCCCTGAAAAAAAAACCATGGACCGATAAGACTTAAGGACTAGTTCTCAGTGGCGCCATATGTATTCCCACCAAAGTCGGTAAGTGAACCAAAGAAGCACTCCCCATACCTGAGGCCAAACAATCCCTGATAATAGTGAAGAAACTTGTTATTTGTCTGCAAAATATGATCCCTCTGTGAAGCCACCGAAGAGTATATCTGAGCCTCCTCTGAAAGCTGGGAATAGCATTAGGCAGCTTTGGGATTGTTTCGGTTGAGAGGAAGTGTTTGTTAGGTCTTCGCTTGTTATGCTGAGAAATATCACAGAGAGTGAGCTGTTTAACACTACCAGTGCTCAAGATAAGATAGAGCAAAGAGGCAATCTTCATAACTCCTATCAAGAAAACTTTGAGAATGCAGTTGGTATGTTATATTATATTCTGTATTTAGACTCTCTGTCATTCAGACATAGTTAATAACTTAATATCATCTCCATGCCTCATTTTGTATCAGATGGCATCTTTCTATTGAATATGTTGGCAAAAAATATAGTTTGCTCATGGAAAAGAGTTCTAATCAAACATCCATACAAAGAAATCAAATGATCATCTAAAAACAAAAACTAATGATGCTTAGAATTCAAAGTTCGGAAAAAAGGAAATAACATCAATATTGGAATCCATAGATGACCAATGTAAGTCATGAGACCAAAAGTACAGCAATTAACAGCAAGTGTCAAAAGGAACTCCAAGATCTAAAAATGAAATAAATGTGCACAAAGTAGGACTTGCATGCAAACATCTGGTTCAAAACCTCATCTCTACCAAATGGATTCCACAAGATGTCTTTAGGTACTTTCACCATATAAAAGTAACAGTCTTACTGGACTTCATGATAAGGCTGCAAAAATCAGTAGTTTAACTTTAACAGGCCTTCAAAAACACAAAAAGTTCTATCCTAGTTGACATCCTCCAATACTCAGCTATTTAACTTTCTCTAGTTCTGACAGTTCCCTTCAGTTCAGGAATTAAGAATATACAGAGAAACATTAAGAAGAGTGCTATAATAATGCATTCTCTGAAAAAGTCTAACAATCAATTTGTTCTCTTGTTTACTATTTTCTCCTAGCCCCTCATATATCTTGATAAGGAGAAAGAAGACATCTGCATAATAGTATCAAGAAAACTTTTGGAACACAGTTGATTTGTTGTCATATTTAGCATTTAGACTCTGTGTGATTCAGACTTTGTTAATAGCATACCCGTGCCTCATTTAGTTACTCATGGTGTCTTTCTATTGCATATCATGTATTGCATGTCTATGAAACAAAAATGTAGTATGCTCATGGAAACGAATTCGTATCAGGCAGAACATACAAAAAGATCAAAAAATTATCTAAAAACAAAAACTAATGATGCTTAGAATTCAAATTTGGAAAGAAAGAAATTAAATCAATATTGATGTCCATAGATGACCATTGTTAGTCATTAGATTCAAAAATACAGCAGATAACAATAGCTCCAAGACTGCCAAAAGGAACAGCAACAACAAAAAATGAAATTGAAGAAATCCAAAGTAGAGCTCACATGCAAACATCTAGGCCAATAACCTCATCCCTAAAAAATGTATTCTCCTAGATGCCTTTGAGGTACCTTGATCATATAAAAAGAGCAGTATTACCAGACTGCAAGATAAAGCTGCACAAAATAAAAATCAGTAGTTTAACTTTAAATAGGCCTCCAGAAACACACAAAATTCCATCTCTGTTCACATCCTCCATAATACTCCTCAGTTATTTAACTTCCTTGGGTTCTGAGGGTTCCCATCAGTTCAAGAATAAAGCATATACTCATAAATAATAAATATTAAAAATACTGCTCTAATAAATTATAATCCATTCTCTGTATGAGTCCACAATCCATTTGTTCTCTTGTTTACTATAAAGATCCTAAGTTGCCGGATCTGGTACGGGGTCAGGTACGGGTATGCCAGTACGGCAATTTTTTCCTTGGATATGGTACAGCTGGGTATGGCTGTATATATATATGCCCCGTGCGTAGACCAGTTGGTTGAGACGTTGAAAGACACAGACAATCGACGCAAGTTCGATGCCTGATTCAACCTAGCGCATCAAGAGTGGAGCATCCTCTGGTTATCATGTGGCCCAGAGGATTAGCCAGCTCGCCCCAACAGATTGTGAACTGCGTGGTCGCTGGGCTGGATTCCTCTGAGATATCAAATATATATAGTTTTTTTTTAAATTGCGTTGGGGAGCCTAGGAGTGCCCGGGAGCAGCTAGGGCATGGCCATGCTACCTTAGGCTCCCTGTGGGTACCCCCTAGCCGCTCCCGACCCATTCCCATAGCTGAACCAGGACTCAGACCAGTTCGGTATGGGACCGGTGCCATATACTGCAAAACCCAGTAACTTAGTAGAAATTAGTAGTTTAACTTTAAATAGGCCTCTCCGACAACACACAAAATTCTATCCCTGTTCACATCCTCCAGAATACTTCAGTTATTTCTCTAATTCTGACGGTTCCCATCAATTCAAGAATAAAACATACACATAAATATTAAAAATAGTGCTATAATAGTGCATTCTCTATATGAGTCCACAATCGATTAGTTCTCTTGTTTACTATTACCTAGCCTACCAACAACACACAAAATTCTATCCCTGTTCACATCCTCCAGAATACTTCTCAGTTATTTAACTTTCTCTAATTCTGACGGTTCCCATCAATTCAAGAATAAAACATATACACATAAATATTAAAAATAGTGCTATAATAGTGCATTCTCTATATGAGTCCACAATCAATTAGTTCTCTAAAAATTTGACATTTTGAACATCACTAAAGTGGAAATAGGTATGTGAAGAAACATTAGATATGCCTATTGATATTTGGATATAATTTGGTCAACACATCTAAGATACTATACTTTCACAAAATTCAAATGCAACCCTAACCAAACATGGGCATAGAAGTTCTTATTAAGTTACGAAAGGGTTGAAATTTGACAATAAACGACTTATATGGAACCCACTTGTGAGAGAGTCTAGGAACTTTTCCTCCCATTAGAATTTTCAAAAATAACATAATTACATGGTTAAAAGCTTCAGCATTAGAGGAGAATAGAATTTTTTCAAATTGAAGGATATCTCTTGCTAAGGAACAAAAACAATTATCTGCTCCTTCACAACATAATCTCAGAAATCAAGGTTGCACAACTTAAATGCTATAAAATGGATGTGTATGTCCACATCATGATAACAATGGTATTAACCTTGAAGAGAAAATATATTTCTACTTACTTCTCAATGGAATCTGCAACATATTCCAAAGAATCACTGAGTGCAGCTAATAAAACAAGCTTGTGATCATCCCTGATAAGATTCTCCTGCTCATTACAGTTAATGTTAATATTTCAAACCTAAACCAAAAATTACTGTGAACAAAATTCTGATGCAACATACCAATCCTGAAATATTTTTGCGTGAGATGGATGGCAAAACTGCTAGCATATCTGAATTGTCCTTCTATGACACAAATCATTTTGCATATATGTTTTGGGTTGTGTAGTTTCTTTTTACTTGCCTCCAACACACACACAAAAGAGAGAGAGAGAGATGAATGATGTTGTGACAGATGAAAAACCTTACCTGTTTGATTGGGCAAAAGCTTAGCAGCAGATTATCCATCTCCATCTCTACTTCTAGGCCTTCTGTATCTTTGCCTGTATAAGCAGACAATTTCTCACTATTTGAAATTTCTAGCAATGCACTAGCAGGTTCATGTTTCATCAAGTTCTCCACATCTGTCCTTCCAATGAGGATATAGCTCTGCTTTTCCAAAACTGCCTGGAACATCAATAACAATGGAACTTTTAGTATAAATGCATAAATTTTTGCTGCAAGATTTCCTAAATTTATGCACAATGATTGGACTTGTTTCTGGCATTCTTATTTTGAAATGCCCATTTCTTAGCCTAGAATTTTAAGCAAAACTTTCATTTAGACCAAAATTCTTTAAAAGAAGAAATTTTAGTATTTTACTGAATTATAATGCCTAATTTTTACATTACTATCACAAGTAACTTTAATCCCAGTAATTGACCATCATACCCTAACAATATGAATGATACTCCTCTTGATCACCCAAGCGCTCAAATGACCACAGTTAAACATGAACTTGCTACTGCATGAAATAAATTTATGCCTGAACCATACCCACTTGATAATAAGTCTCTCATATTTATAATGAGCCATTGGATTCTTTATTTTGAAGTTTGTGCCATTTTTCTTTGTCTTGCATGCAGGTTAACACTTGCCTTTCCAACTCTTTTGTTCAAGGCACCTATTCTCTAGACGAGTCCCTACTTTGGTGGGGAGATTTCTTTTCATTAATTCTTCAAGATTTTTTCAGCAATATTTATCCTTTTGTCATGGCATCAAAGTGATCAACCCATCTAGTGACAACAGAGTAATTTGATAACATTGTATGTCTGTACCAGAAGGTAGACTAGGTAAAAGAGGCCCCTCCAAAAGAACAAATACAGGTAGCCTGGCTTGGCATTTTATTGTCACTTTTTTGGATAAGAAAAACTTAGATATATTAGAAATAGAAAATATAACACAGACAAAGGCAGCCATCCATGTTTTGAAAGTCTGAGTACCAGAGTCCATAGACTCTGAGAATATATATCTTAGCTGCTTTCTAGATCAGTGTTACAAGACTTGCCAGGACTTGCCAAGACTGGGTAAGTCCCGTGGTGAGCAGGTCAAAACAGGTCCCAAGGACTCATGACCTGGGTACCCAGCGAGTCCTGCTGAGAAGACTTGGCAAAGTCAATGAAAATCAGGGAAAAAAAAAGAATAAAAAACAGAAAACAGTTAAATGTAAAAGCGTGAAAGTCAAGGGTTTTATGAAGGGTTTGGAGGACTTTTGAGGGCTTTTTAAAAGCAATAAAATTATGAAAAATGACATACCCCACTCCCCCACTCTAGTTTTAAAAAGAAAAAAAAAATCATTTTGGGCCATGCTGGATGAAAAAGCAACATTTTTTTATTCTTTTGACTTTTTTCAAATTAAATCCCAAGTAATTGAATTACATTTACACTTCTGGCTTGCTAAGTCAATCCCTATCATAAGTAATGCTCCTATGGCTGTAGTAGCATTTGCAGACTTGTCTAAGATAAAACCAAATGACTACACATAGAGCTAGCAATGTTGATCTAAGCAATACAAGCTCCTTTCTACCATAGTTCAAGACTCCATATTGTGATTTTTGTTTGTGATGCCATGGATATCCCAATCCATGAGTTTTATACACCTAAAAGTTAAAACACTTGACATTATTTATATATCTAAAAATGTTGTTTCCTTTAGCTAAAATCCACTTTTATACTCATGAATGAATGAATGATTTTTAATGACGTCCACAAAACCAAGCAGTCTAAGGGACCAAGCGCCACAACACTAAGACATTTGCATGAAACAAGTTTTAAATCCTTAAAAACCTCTATATTTCATGGTTTTATCAATTTGCCGAGTCTTGGCCAAGTCTGAGCAATGAGTTCGAGTCCAGGTCAAAAATCAGCTTGCTGAGTCTTAGCCGAGTCCAAGTCTTGTAACACTGTTCTAGATTGTTAACAGCAACTGAAAAGCAGGATTCCCCAAAGTCTATAGTTCCACAAATTTCTGTCATACCTGCCCGTTTTTTATCAAATATCAGCAAAGACAGTACCTGCTTCACAAAAATACCATCATACTGTTAACATCAAACATACCACAAAATAACTAGAAAACTACAGATTTTCAGTTTACAAATGGTTGTTAAATGCTTGGCATGCTACCCTGTTCATTCCTCAATTCTTCAAAACCACCTCAACCTGGTCCTGAATGTGCTAACAAAGATCTATATGGAGCTCATTACTGTGCTCTAGAGCTACAAAGCCCTTGTTAGGTGATTGATAGAAAATGCTAGCATCCTGATTTCTCGAGCAAGTTTGACTTTGCATGAAAACCTCCAAACTGAAATAATGATATCCGAAATGCCTTGAGTTTGCAATCTTCTGCTCTATATATATGTCTAATTTTTTCAAATTATTCAGAAACTCCAAGATCAGAAGATTTACTAGATATATCCAACAAATATTGATCTAATGGTCATCTAAGACATTGTGGAATCCCATGAAACTTGTCCTAGGCAAGAAACTCCAGATATTTCTATAAAATGGAGGCAGGACTGTTATTAATTAAGAGTTCGGCTTCAGGGAAGTCATCTGTACCCCTCTGATGGTATACCCAACTTGATCCTCAAGAACTGGTCTGTAATAATAGGTGGCTGCTGTGGCCTACCCAGTATTTAGATTACATTCTTGAAACTGTAGTAAATATACACTTTTGCTCATCCAAGGACGAAAGGTTTGTTCACCAATTACAGCAGAGCCTGATGGTCAGCATAGAATATCAAATGCTCCTCATATAGTTGTGTTGTGATTCACCTCCACTCTGGAAAAGACTTTTTTGGTGAAGGAGGTAGCATATTCTAGCTTACAAATACCTTCCCAAGACAGAGTTCACCCTACAACATACTTGGACACACCGGCATACCCATGGAGTTGCATGTTCTAGTCAAGGCAGGCCTTGGAGGTGATATCAACCATAGATGGAAGACTCTCCGAGTACTCGGCGAGTCTTGAAAAACTCGCGAGTTTTTCACTGCGGCGAGTAATAGAAGTGTTTAGTCTCCAAAAAACTCGCTGAGTTTTTGGCGAGTACTCGTCAGTTTTTTGGCGAGTACTTGCCATTGGCACAAACTCGCTTGCGTCAAAAAGTGAAGGTGCAACGTTTTAAAATGCCATTTCAATGCCTTTTTCCTTCCATTTTATGACTTCTTCTGCTCACCAAAACCCTCAACGCCCCTCCCACTTTGCACACAGCAGTCCAACATCAACGTTTGAAGATTCAAAAGGATTTTTTTGCGAATTCGGAAGGGAAATTTGAAACATAGGACCTTGTCTTTGTGCAATACAACCTTTGGCTGAGCACAAGAAGGGTAGAGGGCAAATCAGATGACCGCATTGATTTGGATGAGATAGAGTGATTGGACAAGGCGGGATGAGCAGCCTCCATTGTTTACTGAAGATGAGATTCTTGATTTTGAGAGGTAAGCATTGGAGGAGGTGGGTACAGGAGGAGATCTAGGATAGGATGACATTGATGAGGCTGAGTAGGAGTCATTGCCATCTACTACTAGGATGGAGGTCGAGCCACTGCCTTCCATGCCAAGTGAGGAGCCACAACAGACTCTAAGGACTAGAACCAATACCTCTCCACTAGTTTTCAGTAGATTAGGGAAAACGAAGATGTAAAATGTTGTATTTACTTTTAATTTTACTATTTTCATTTTGTCAACTATCTATTGTATCAGGCTATCAGCCATCAGGATTCCGCATGCGGATGTGATTTTGTACTCAATTTGCAATCAAATCAATCAAATTTAATAGAAAACACTTTTGTACTCATTTATGGACTCATTGGATACATCTTGTCATTGAATTTTGCAAAAAACATGTGTTTCTAATGAATTTAAGCAATTTTTTAAGTTGCCGAGTTTTTGTCGAGTCCAGTTTTTTGGGCTTGGCGAGTTTTCGTCGAGTCCGAGTTTTCCAACTATGATATCAACAATTACCCATAATAGCCTTGGAGATAATAGGGCATTTGTGTAATATTTTAATTAATTGAAGGCAATACCCATTATGGCCAAGACAATTTATTTACAGCATCCAAATTATAGTAGGAAAACTTGACAAGTTCTTGCAGACACGTGAGAACTCATGAGTTTTCTGGCTAGCAAGTAACTTGCTAAGTAATTGCAAGTCGAGTCTTGCAAGATTATTTGTGCATTTGTTACTGAAACTTGCCAAGTTTTATGGTTGGGATTGGTTGATTTTTGGCAATAACTTGCCTAATGAGGGAAAATGTGCTGCACGACACTTTTTCTTTGTATTTCATCATTTTCATCTTCAGCAGGTGCATTCATCCATAATTTTGTCAAACAGTTAATCGAAACTAAGAATCACTAAATTTTCAATGCTTGCTCTAATTAGAACTGTCTAAATTGTCCTAGAAGTAAATTTGATTATGCAAACAACAAAACATTCAAATGAACACACATACACAGTTGACACTCAGATATTAACCTAGAAAACCTCCAAGATGGAGGAAAACCAGTTGGTAGCAGCCAATAGCTTGTCTATTTGAGTATATTAACTAGAAAACAAGTTACAGGAAGGGAACTACAATGGAAGTATTCCTTTCTCTCTATCATGCTTCCTTTGAACAAAAACTAAATTTCCCTTGTGCTAGATACATATAATCCAACGCTCCAACATCTGACCCTCGTCTATGTCACTTCCATGCCCTTAAGAAGAATATCGGAAGCCTTTCCTATGCACTTGAAGCCTCCTCAATTGAACTAGAATGTCAAAAGGCATATCTGTTTGTTTCCCGAATTGTTTCTTGTGTCATTGAAATTATTGATCTCCATCGATCAAAACCGCTGCAGCGATGTTGCAAGTGCCCCAGCGATTTCAAAATTGTTGGCTGTGTAAAACTGGTGATTTCAACTATGCTGAAACCACAAGAACTTTCACATTTTGGAATTTTTGAAAAACCTTCAATTATTGTTCTAAATTACTTTTGGGATCCTTATGGATCATACCTCCCTTCATAGAAAGACTTTTGGTCCCACAAAAGCTTCATGAGACACTGAGGAAACAATTCCCCCACTCTCTCCTTAGAGTACCATCGGGCTTGCTTCACCATTTTTCCTTTGAGACCCACTTGCCAAGACTCTTGGCCTCCCCTTTTGGTCTATCCTTCTTCTGCAATAGCACCAAATCCTCTAAAGAATCACCTCATTGTCATAGACCAAGTTATCTACTGAGGGTACTACCAAATCTTCTTCTTCATCCAACATGGAGGGCTCATACAACTAAAGATATTCACAGTTGACCTCTAGGTCTAACCTCATGAAAGGAGGTAGGTCCAATCTAAAAGCATTCCCTCTATCTACCTCTAAGATGGTGAATGGGTCATATCTTAGAGGTTTGATCTTCTTGGCTCATCCTTGTAACTGTTCTTTGCCTAAGGACAACCACATGTTATCTCCCACTTTGAGATGATGTTCCACACAATGCTAGTCATGCCTTGTTTTGAACTTCGAGTGAAACCTCTCTAGTTGCTCCTTTATCTTGAGTTTGACTTGACAAATCCTCTCTATTAGGTCCTGTTGATGTGTTTTTTATGCACATGCAAACTCAGAATAAAATACTAAGTATTCTATCCTCTCTTGAATAAAGTCTCTCAAAGGCTAAACAATGTGATCCAATGAGACAACTCCAAGGTCCCTGATTTGTGTATTGCAATGGATAGACTCAGTAGTTGATGTGATAATGCTGGTAATCACAAAGGGACTTACGCTGAATTGACTCCTTACTTCACTCAAATATATTACTTCCTTCTTATGAAATGGAACTCACTCTAACCGACCATGAAAGAAAGGACAAAAGGCCAAGGGTTTAGAAGGCTAATCTAAGGACAATGAGATAATGAAACATGCCAAGATAGACAAACTCCTCATAAAAACCTAACTTCGCTTTGCCATGAGAACCAACAACTACACGAAGCGGTGCAATCTTCTAAGGAAACTCAAGGATTTTCATGTTGTAAACTTCCATCCAAACACCCACAGTTGGCGCAGCTTGAATGAGCATTCACAACCGAACTAAAGCAAACGTGGTTCAGGCTAACTTTGCAAAATAACTTGTCATCGACAAATCATGAAAAGTATGAAACATTTAAGGAATTCATCAAATATCTTCACATAAATCGATCATATCAATGAACTGCAACTAACATCTATCTAAGTTCGCCTTGAATTATCTTCGAAAGAATCATGAAACCATGCTAGCATGCCAAAAGGAACACAAATTCATCTAGCTTCAATGAGAATGTATTGATCTTGGAAGTCTTTAAAACAATTTCGCAATATCTTCTCCAACTCTTCAAAAGCTTCTACTCTACTCCTACTCTAATCTCCTATGCATCTACAAATTGATTCTTACAAATGAGGCAAATGAGCCTTATATAGAGCTCAAGAAATACAATGGAGGGAGCAGATTGATTTTGGAATCAACAGCCAAGATTTGGACAACACAAGGTAGTTACAACTACTTTCACTTTCGACCAATGAGATGTTTACAACATGATATTCTAGAAAGTTCCATCCTTATCCTCATCTTGGATGCTCAAGTTCAATGAATCTAGACATGGTGATGTGGCATGCTTGGATTGGTTGATGATGACTTGACACCAACTTAGCATGCTTATCCCTTTGAACGTTCTTCGAACTTGGAAATTTGCCTTGTGTTGCGTTTCTTTTGGATTAGCTTGGATTGGCGTGGGTTCTTGGATGTAATCCTTGTGGAGTGGTAAATGGAGAAGTGTCGAGCCCACTCTACTTGAATTTCTTTCTCCTCATCTGGAATTCATGTGGAATTTCCTGAGTGCATGATGTAGTCTTCTTCTCCCTCTGTGGATGACTTATCCTTTGCTTGTCCTTGAGATGACTTGAAAGATGGAGTTTCCTTGTCAATGATATTGAATCCTTGAGACTGGCCTTCTTCTTTGATGGATGATCTCGATACTTGATATGACCTTGTCTTAGATGGATTCACCTTCCTCTGATGTCTGCAAAACAAAAGAAACATCGAATAGTCACTACTCAAAACACCTTCAATGTAATGCAATATTAAGATAGGACATGAATAATCTTGCATCATCTATCAATTTCATTCGTGAATTCAAAGGATTTTATCCATCTCTGTTCATTTTGCAGGTCCCTCAGGTATGTGCAGGAGAAATCAGGAGCAGACATGCAGATTTTTGTTGAACGCAGGGTAAATATAGAGGGTGGCGCAGACTCCCTCTGTGCATGGAATTTGTGCCATTTTTGGGCGCATGTCATGTCCCGATTTTAAGACATTGTTTAAATTAAAGATCTAATCATCATACAATGAAGTCAAATTAAATAATCATATATTTAAGAAGTAATATTATTATTTTAATATAATGGAAGTATAATATTTTAACATATATTATATATATAATAAATATGAATGTAATTATAAATATATATATGTATATATTGACCATTTAAATATTATTATATAAATATAATTAAATATTATATATAAATAGATATATTTAAAGAAAGAAAAGAAAAGATTAAGAATAAGCAAAGGGACATTACAAGATAAATATTGTCCATACAAATATCAAAATAAAATGAAAGATTAAATATCATTATTAATAATGATATGAATTAGACAATATATAATATATAAATATAAATATAAGTATTAATGATATAGATATAAACAAATTATTATGATTATAAAACTGATATAAATATATCTAATACATATTATAATAACTAATATGTATTATAAGCAACCAACGAATATAAACATTCATATTAAGGCAGCACTAATATTAAATAAAGCTAATTAAAAGAACAAGGTAATGGTTAGGGAAAGGACATCATCTTTAAGAAAATGATATGTCCCCTACGTAGAGACATGGGGGATATAATATGGAAGGCATAGAGGGAAATGGAGGGGAGAAGCATCGATAGATGAAGTAAAAATCAGAAAAAAACATAGCAGTCAGGAAAGGAAGAGCAGATTGAAAGAAGGAAAGAAAAAGGTAAGTCATTCAAGTTACAACAGCCATTATACAAAGGTATGTATAATGCATCGTTCTCCCCATTATGCTAACTCTAATTTATATATGCTTTGTCTTTACAATGCTATAATAAAAAGGAATAAAGAAATACATCTGCTGACTGTATTATCCATTTCCATTTGCATTAGAAGTAAAGTTCACATTGATGTTAACTATAATTGAAGAATAATATATTGATTTCAGATATGTGATCATGAATATGCATAAAAGAGTAGACTAATATGATAAATGAATATGGTTATGCATAAGGAATTAGATATTGGATCTAATCATCAGCATTGAAGTGTCCAAGTTATATATAATGGGATAAGGATAAAATGGCTTATGGATCATGATCTTACAATGGTCTAAGAATAAAGGCATGAATCCCCAAGGGTAGATATGAGACTTCCTTATTAACCACCCAACACTAAGAAGGTGGGGTAGATAGTTATGGTAGGTATTGATCAATTCATGGGAATGGGCCGTGATTAATGAATCAAGGATATTATGGGCAATGGTTGACGAATCAAGGATATTGCTATGGACCTTCGATTTAAATATCAAAGGAATGGGCCTTAGTTGACGAACTAAGGAATAATATTAATGGACCCATAGGATTGAGATGACATCACCTACCTAACGAATCTTCTCTCACAAGGTGGAAGGTGAGGTTAATAAGAGGCCTAAGGATTATCTCACCCAAGGAGAATCATGATGTATGGAAAAATGGATTTATGAAATGGCAAATAGTATATGGTTATGTTTATGATTATCATCAAGATTAAAAGGAAATAAAAAATGGAATACTAATGTTCTCTTTTGGTAAGTTGAAATTGTTTGCAAGGTTATGAAAATTTTGGCTTGTTAGAAGGGGACATTACAGCGCATTTTCCTCATGCAAGAGGAATTTGTGACTTTTGCCCTAGCATTTCAAATTCCTTAACTCACTTGGAGTGGATATTTAAGGGTTTCAAATGATTTTGCAATGGATTTTTTGCAATTTTCTAAAAGATTTGACTTGGAATTTCATTTTGCACTAAAATTGAGAATCATTAGATTGAGCGCACTTTCCACATGATGATGGAAATGGCAATTTTCTCCTTCTGTTGCCAAAATTTGTGACTTTTCATGAGTTGTTCAAATGAATTTCACCTAAGGATTTTCTAAAGCATTTCAATGGTGAATTCAATGATTTGAAGTTGATTTTTTATTTACTTAAGCTAAGGAGTAAAATTTCATTTTTGGCGCAAATTCCCTGGAGACTTGGAATTTGCAACTTTCCTTGTCATGCCAAAAAATGCGACTTCTCATTTCTTCTAATGACTTCTTGATGATCTTCTTATGTACTTCCAAGATAATTTCAAGGTTTGCCAAGTTAAATTTTCATTTTGAACAAAGGTATGAGCACCTGGGTAGGCGCACTTTCCATGAGTGAGTGGAATTTGTGGTTTTTTCCTCATAATGCCTAAAAATGTGACTTTTATGATATGATTTTTACACTTTGCATTTGCTTCTCTCATGATTTCTCCACGAAATTTAACGCCCTCCTTAAGAATTTTAGATGGATGCTCAAGGGTTTATACCTTATCGTCAATTTTCCTAACTTGTGGATTTTTCAAGTTGCAAGTTCCTCCTGAGGCATGGAAGACCCCTTGAGCGCAAATTTGATAAGGTTGTGGATTGTTTTCTTTGGCACAAATTTCATTCACTTATTCTCCACTTCGCATTTTTAGAAGAATCATGGACAAATCATTGTCGCACATTTGAAGAGTTCATGGATTACATCTTTGTCGCATTTTTGGAGGTGGTGAGGAATTTCACAAATTTTCCCGCAATTTTTATTCTATGAGGAATTTCGCATACTTTAGCTGTCGTGTCTTGATATCGAGACATTGTTTAAATCAAAAGATTTAAAAAATACAAAGATAATTGCAATATTAAAGTAATAATATATATTTAAATAATGAAATAAATATTATAAATTAAATTATAATATAATATATTTGCTTAAATATAAGTACTAAGCAAATATTATTATAAATATGAAATTAAATATTATTATGTGGATATAAATAAATATTATGAACTAATATAAATATTATTAATCAAAAAGATTGGCCGATCCCCATTTTGGGTGGCGGACACTTTCCAAGTGATAAGCCTTAGAAAAGGCGGTGCATACGAGAAGAAAGAGAATCCGCTGATTTGCCAAAGGAAAGGATTGTCACTAAATGAAATAAGATCGTTGATAAAAAAAAGTAATTGACATTGGTAATAATACAAACAAAAGTGAGGAGGCGTCTATTAGGAACCGAAGCAAATAAGGTAAAGTGTACTATTAACATAACCAGCGATTAATAAATAAGTATTATAAGTAATACAAATACAATATATAACAACAAATCCCTTAAAACAAATCACTGGGTCAAGTCAACGATCCATCAAGGGATATATTAAGAGTTGTTAATTAAAAAAATGATGTCTCCCGAAGAGCAGCGATCATGAAAGAAGACGTCCATTGGTATGAAAGAAATCGGTGGAAGGTCTAAAAACAAGGGGAGGCAATTGTAAAGGACCATCTCATTATGGAACACATCATAGCATCTGCATTTCCTATCATTCAGAAATAAGACACCCAACGGAATACATCTGCATTGAGGAGCATTTAGAAACAAAAAGGAAATCACAATTAAAAATAAGTCTAAATCTACATCAAACATCTCAGAAATCAATACTCAGCCTCCAAACAAATACAGTCAATCATCAAGGCGATCGTGGACAGAGATCGCTGTCTCCATTGAGTAAAGACATAACTTATATTGTATTCTCTGAGTTGACAGCCAACGTCAGACAAGAACAGCCATTGAAAGAACTCAGAAGCATTATCAAAGTATTAAAGGAAAAGCAGAGGTATGAATCGAATCCTATTCTCATATATCATTATATCATTCGCTGTCAATCTAGTAGAATAAGAATCTAACAGTCTCACAATAAGGAATTAAATCAGCTATAACATATATGTAATTTGAACTAACTAAAGAGGATAGTTGGCCAATTACAGCAGTAGCGATGTATAATCTTTTAATTACATAATGATGCATATGTCATACTAATCATAGGATTAGATATCATAATGAATAAAAGCATAAAATAGATTGATATTGTTATCCTAAATTAGATAGGCAACATGTAAGAATAAGAATGTATTATCTAAGTATATGAACATATGAAAGGACCATCATAAAAATGAATGAATTGATAATTAAGGTTATAGTAACAAAATGTCATAGCTTAAGATACTAAGGCATTGCTTATATATTGTCAATGACTAGAATGAGTTCTTAAGATAATCATGAAGAATAAGGGATGAGAAGTAGAGGCTCATGGTCAATCAACCAACACTCATATATCGAGACAAAGGGGTAAGGGTAAGCAATATGGTGTAATCATGGTTGATGCCTGAGTTGGTCAAGAGCACCTTCCGGGCTAAAGACCAATAAATCCTTATCTCAAGTTGGTCTAGAGTACCCCTCCGAGATAAGTGCCCATTGTCTCATGTTGGTCAAAAGGACCCCACCAGGACAATGGATAGGCCCTTGTCTCGTGTTGGTCTAGAAGACCCCACTGGGACAAGGGATGGGCCTTCGACTCGAGTTGGTCTAGAGTACCCCTCCAGGTCAAGGAACGGAATATGGAACCCATGATTGCTCCCTTATAAGCCCTGTCTCGTTGGGTAAGTGGTTTGATGAACATGTAGACCCAAGTATATCTCTCCCAAGTGGAATCATGAAACATGTATAATGGATATTGTGAAAGATAGAATGCATTTAGATTATGATTATAAGGCTTGATTTAATATATCTTTATGGTTACTATGATTAGATAAGAAGGATTGAATACTAATGTTCTCTTTTACAAGTTGAAATTGTCTACAAGGTTGTGAAAATTTTGGCTTGCTAGAAGGGGACATTACATTAGCACCTCCTGGACAAGATTTTGGTCGCAAGTTGGATGAGTTCATGGAAATTTTCCATTTCGCAAGATTAAGTTCCCTTTGGATTTTGCAACTCCAAGGTCCTTGAGGATTTCACATTTTCAAGCTCCTTTTGGATAAATTTCTTCACCAATTCCTTGAAGTTGTGAATTTCGCACTTTTTACTCATCCTTGAAATTTCGGACTTTTGGAGAGGTCATGGAATTTCACATTTTGCTCATACCCTTGGAATTTGGCATTTTTTGGCAAGTTGACGATAAATTCCTTAGGCACAAAATCCTTATACCACTAGAAATTCCAATTTTTCAATACTTAGCCATATTTTCAATACCTGAAATCCCGTATATTTCAAAATATATTTAAGTATATGTTTAGATATTATACTTTAAATATTTTGAAATATACTGTCAGGATGTTTGAGATAGGTCTTAGATCCATGAGATTTAACATGCAGATTCTAGATTTCTGAGGATCCACCAGATTTCAGACTTAGTCAGTTTTTTAGGATTTCAGGATATCAGACTTAGTCAATTTCAGGACTCCATGATTGATCTCAGTGTTCTTCTATTGTACCTTGTTTAACGGATGACTTCCCTAATTTCTCATTTGCATCAGTCCTTGGTCAAGCACTTTCATCCTTAGCCAATTATCAATTTCATGGGCTATCGAGCGAGTAGCTGATGAGAGTTGGGCGAAGATGCACTACCAAACTAACAAACCCTAAAGCAAACGACAACAACAAGGAAAAAAGAGGGGGTCCCCATTTGCAATGGGGCGATGTGTGATTAGGTCATAACAGGTCCCAAAATTGCAGCTCCACAATCCTAGATTATTATCTTATCCTCAAGGTTAGGCACTTGTCTTTAGAAGGAGGGGACATGGGCTCATCAACAAACTATAGATGATTAAAGGCTAATTTATAAGACTGGGTATTCTCTCCTTCGCTTTGGGCTTAGTTAGACCCAGGAGGGTATTCCTAGAGGTGTCCTTAATATGGCATCTAAACGATTAAGATGAATCATGACTGAAACAACAAAGCTATACCCAATGCACGCTTGACCCCAATATTTGTCACTAGGCCAAAGACTCGCTAGCTGCCCGTAAAACCTCTTATTAAGTTGATGACTACAACCTTGCCTATGCAACTACAGATGATAGCAGTATTATATCCCCACAAGTGAATCCACTTAACATTTCATACACAAGTGCAAAGTGTAGGCATGAATAACATGATTCTCTAACCATCTTATTTGTTTGAGGTGGCTTAGAATGTTCCCTAAGTTATAATAATGAATCATGGCAGCATGTAAGACTCTAATTTACTCCTACTCTACTAAGGATAGTATTAGTATATTAGTATAATAATGTAATAAAATGTAATTAATGAGGTTAGTAGTTAGGTGGTCTTTATTGCAGGTAGTTGCAGTAGGTTGTACAATTAATAATGGTAGTTGTAATAGTAACTTTCATAACTTTATAAAATGTTGCTTCCACTCATTGTGAAGCACACATTGCAAATTTCTCTCATCTCTCTCCTTTGCTAATTTTACTAACATTGGTATCAGAACCAACAGGTTATGATTAGGGTTTGATCATGCAAAGGAGGTCGAGAAGAGGTCGTGCAAGGTCAGCCAGGGTTTTTGAATTTACAACTAGGGTTTCTAATAAAAAATCATGCCTAGGGTTTCAAGTAAAAAACATGGCCATTTTCAAGTCAAAATCGTGGCTCATTTATGCAAAAGTCACATCTTTTCTTAGTCAAAAATGAGAGAATTTTTTTTTCTAAAAATTGCAGGCTTCTTTGCTAAAAATTGTGTGGCCAAAAAGCAGCAAAAAATACAAAAAAATCGCGTGGCTTGGGCATGCGATTTGACCAAAAAATCATCCTTTTTTGGACATGGCTAGGGTTTTCTGGACTATTTTCGCAAAAACAGGTCTCTTTTGCCACATTTCTGGTTTTCCATGAATTTTGCAACAGTCAAATTTGGTTGAAAAAGGCGCAGCCTAGGGTTTTAAAGGCATTGTTCAGGACTTTTTCGAAGAAGGAATTCCTCAAGCCCATGGGTACTAGATATGCCAGCTACTTCATTTTGTTAGAGAGGATGGTTGAGGTGAAGGAGCCTCTACAATTAATGGTGGTTAATACAGAGTGGAGTAGATGGCCAAAGTCAAACACACCTGAAGGAAAAAGTGAGGCAAAAGATCCTTAACAATGATTGGTGGTCCACCATAAGGTATGAAATTTCAAATTGCTGATTTTATTATTAATTTATTAAACTTTTAAATCTTATTCTTAAATTGCTGATTTTTGTAACTTGTTTGCACTTGCAACTATGTTTGCTCCTTCATTGCACCTGTTGTGCAAGTCATAAGATATGTTGATACACTCTCCTAGCCTTGGAGAGTTTTATGAGACATTTGATACCATGCTTCGACAAATGTGTAATGTCCCCATGAACACACATGTACAGTTGACCCACAGATTTTACCCTCAAAAACTTCCAAGATGGAGGAAAAAGTAGGTCGTAGCGGCTACTAGCTTGTCTATCTAATTATACTAACTAGAAAACAAGTTACAGGGAGTGAATTATTACAATAATGGAGTTATTTCTTGCTCTCTGTCAAGCTTCCTCTGTACAACAATTGAGTTTCCCTTGTACTAGATGCATACAATCCAATACCCCAATCTCTGAACCTTGTCTATGCCACTTCCATGTCCTTAAGAAGAATATTGGAAGCCTATCCCATGCACTAGAAGCTTCCTCAATGAATTGGAATTTGACTATTTGTTTCTTGAACTGTTTCTTGTGTCATATCGAAACCATTGTTTTCCATCAGTCAAAACTGCCTCTGCCACTATGATCAAAACAGACATATGTGTTCTGCAAATTCATTCTTTATGTGTCTCATAAATTATGTAAGTTTATTTTGTATATTTATGCAATTTTTTTACTTGCCGAGTTTTTGCCAAGTCCAGAGTCCCAGTCAAAATTTTGGGCTGCAGAGTTTTTGCCGAGTCCCAGTTTTCAAAATATGACCCACATCACAAAGAACCTCCCGTCTAAATAGCCATCCTTATCTTATCAAGATCTATCTTCAAAATCACAACATACAATATTTACTAAAAAAGAAGGGTCAATGTTCACTTTAGTTGACAATACAAGTCATGCATTCATCTAAGGCCCTTACATGTCTCTTTCCATCCATTTGTAGACCAACAGCCTTGATGTTTCTTGCTGGAATCTTGTCAAAGATAATCAATATAGTCCTTTGAAAACATAATTGTGTTGGAAAATCCAAACAACATCTTGTTGTGTTTTAGGCATGAATGACACTCTCTACCAAGTGCATCATCTTCGATTCGTTTTCCATGATGTTGATCTCCTTGTACCCAAAGAAAAAACTAAGGCATAATTGTTGTGTTTTATAACCTATTTGAAATTTAAATAATTGAATGGGATGGGGCATGAGTCCTTGATTGAGATGACATTTGAAAGTTGGTAGTTGTCATGGATGCAAAAATGTTTACTTTCTTTCCTTATGTAATATCCCCAATGGGGATATTGTGCCCTAGTTTGGATTTCCGGGCTTTCCAAATTAATTTTCTGAGTTCTGCCCTAAAATTTCTGCACTTTATTATTCTGCCCTAACCCTAGTTCTGCTCCAAAATCAGACTTGAAACAATTGCATATACTTATCATGAATTACATCCAATATCAACACAAATCCATCATATGATTTGTCCAACAAAGCAATTGATATTCACCATACATTACACATTGAACACATCAATTTACTCCACCACAATGAACATGAAGTCTGCTGTAATAAATACTGGAAATATGAAGTTTGATTTTACATTCAACAATAGGCCAATATGCCAAGTACAAATCAGAACACTGCTGTTACAACTCAGACCTATATTTCAGATTGTACATACCAAGGAATCATGGGCAAATGCTCAAATAATGGTGCTCCAATATGTAGGGATAAAACCCTAAGTGCTGATGCAAATCGCCTAGCAAGAGGGCTTCCACATAGGCGAATTAGGTCTGCTCCAATATGACGCAGTGATCCAAGCCTAGAACTCCTCAAAATGCTCGAATTCCTTCTCACATATGATTCGCCCTTCTCCTAGGATGAAGCACTCCACTCTAGGGCAGTCTTCTTCCCAAATGATGAACAATCCTTTCCAAGAAGTGCCACAAAATGTTCCTCAAGACAGATAGATCTGCTATTCTGCTCCAACTAATGAAGTGCAAGTGAATTCCCGTTATGGAATTCTCAATAGGATAGTGAGGTTTTCGTCCCAATACCCTTCTCAAGAGATTGCTCTCCAAAATGAATAAGATGCTTCAATGATGCCTCAAATGCCACAAATCCAACTTGTATATACATGTTTCCAATTCCCTTTATGCTGGCCGACCTGGCATTGTTTTAATGTCTTTTTCCCCTTTATAGGGCCGACCTTAAGGAGTCATAGGCGCCCATCTCCTAGAGCCGACCTAGACAGGATTATATATATACTTTGAGTATATGTTTCCTTCTAAGAGGGCCAACCTCCTTTCCTTTACAAGGGCGCCAAGATAAATTAAATTAAAGATATAATTTAACATTGTTTGACTTCTTCTTCTAGTGCCATCATAGATAGGAAGTATAGTGTATTTTGTTCCATCCTTTGAGCGCCAAGATATGATGTGGAGAATATTTGTCCTTCGAAGTGCAAGTCATCCAAGATAGTGATAACAATAACCTCCATAATGATGTATACCATGTGACCATGGAGGCGGAAGCAAGGCATCTGTATGAGAGCATCCCAAGATGTAATGATGCCATCCACACAACACATGATGAAGTCCACCTCCTAATGCAAAATCCATATGAAAAGTCCTTCAATTGTCTCGGAGCGATGTGAAGGATCCAAATCAACTCTAATGGCGACCATTCCAAAAATGGGGACGTTACACCTTAGGCTAGTGACAATAGGTGAGACCTAATCACTTGCTCCAACCTTAAAAATTTTGCCAGATCTTAACATCATATCAATATATTTTTGAGCCTTTTCTACATCTCTTGGATAAATGACAAATGATCTCTTTGTGGTGGTGTTCATGGAATTAATCTAATTTTGTGCAGATAGAGATCAAGCAAAACTCCTTAAAGGTCTTTGTAAGCCCATGCAAACATGCATTTATGATCCATAGAGATATAGAATGTTGGAGCCTTCAACACTAGATCCCACTCATCTTCGTAATTTTATGGGCCTTCCGATCATAATTCTATTTTGATATCCTCCTCAAATGCCTGATATGAAAGATTCTCTGATTGGGATTCCTCTTAGTCCTCTTCCACAATTTCTTACCCTATAGTGTTCTTGATGACCAAACACCACTTTTTAGCACAAGTTTGGCCCTTGGATCATGCTATCACAAAAAGTAGGACAAACTCCTGCCCTTTTGTTCCTCTAATTGTGTAAGAGATGAGCCAACTGGTTATGGACAGTGGTGTTGGTGTTGCTTCTATTAAAAATCCTTGATGTTTTGCCCAACTCTAGGTCTTATGCCTTGCTAGCTGGGTGTCATCATTAATAGATTTGAGGTGTTCAACTTCTAACCGATAAATCATCATACACAACCCCCCCATGTACAGCTCCAACTGCTTACCATCATCAAAAACATCATCTTGCCTTCAGTATTTAATGTTGTATATTGTATTCCATCACAATACCAGCTTGTCGGAACTTGGTCAGCTGACTAAAGCAGTCCTTATTCCAGGAGTAATCATTTTACAACCCTTAATCTCCAAGAAATCCTACCTAGGAATAAACTCCTCTCTTCTGCTTCCTTTGGAGCATCCACTGATACCATTACTATTCTTCTATTTCCAAATATACTGATGCCAAGCTACACATTGATCACAAGGAGGATGTTAAATGACATAATATTGTTTCATCTGGCTTGCCCAGGTCAGAATGTTATTGTCGTCATATTTCATGAGGTTTGTCTTCAAAAGGTCAACCATAGAACCATTTTTGGTACGATTAAGCCCGGATTTAATCCTCCAACAGAGAACGTACTACCACTGAATGGAAGTAACCAGAGTGTTGTATGTGTGATACTTGTCTGGTTACCTGTTGAAGTTGTGGCAATAAGTTTGTACTCATGTCCTTGATCCTCTCTTCTTCAAACTGGGTTGATTGAATTTAAAAAGCATAATCAGGCAGACATAATAAACCTGAAGTTGCAGCATATAAGTGAGTTATCAACTTATCAAATACGGTAGAATCAATAATGATTGCCAGAGCTTACCGATGCTTTGCAGGAATCTAATAGAGCCTTACTCGAATCTAATATATGGCTGGAAGAGGTACTTCTGAAAAATGAGAAGATACAAACTCTGGTCATAGACCTCTGCTCAGAAAATGAAGATTTAATTCTATCTCAGTTACCCAAGATTCCAAGAAAAAGAATAAAGATTTTTTTTAAGCCCTTATAAGCCCAAATGAAGCAAAGCATACAGATGAAAATTTGCCATCACCATCACCCTCTAGCAGGGACGGGATTTTGACATAAAGAAAACCAAAATGCCTCTGTCATATTCCTAGTAATTACAAACAAGCAGGTTTTACTTCTCCATCCTAGAAAATCTAAGGTGTGGTTGTTCCTGAGATACGGTATAAGACTATAAGTTCTTTTTGGTCGTTTTGGATTTGTACACAAAATATCTACCTGTACAAGGATAGAATTTAATGTCTTTTGTTGATAATTTGGTGGATCACAGGGAAACGAAGAGTTCACTAAGCATTTTTTTCTTACAAAGATTTCATTGTCGTGTTGCTAGATCTTCAAAAGAGATCCAAAAACTACATCTGCAATTCTTATATTGAAAATTAAAGGTAGAGAGCAATAAGTTCCTGAAATAATTGCACTTATGAACTTAAGGGCAATCTCATATCATCCTCATCAAAAGGGAGACAAAACATCTGAAAGTTAAAACCAATCTTCTTATTCCTTTGCTTTCCAGTGCAAAAGTAACACTCTAAAACATCTCTTTGAAGTTCTTAGTTCATAAAAAAACAAATAAATGTCAGGAATGGCAATCAAATAAAGTAAATGTCAAAAAGCCAATGGACTAACTTATACACTACTGATCATTACATCCACGAACAAGCTCTTGAAATCAATCATAAAGTATAGAAAAATAATACTTGAAAATGAATCAATTATATACAAGACTTGCCTCCATATAAGATGTCCGGCATCGTTCATAGGCACGTTCAAGAAAAGTCTGTACATACTCCACAAGCTCACCTGCGTACTTTGGCATGGCTTGTGCCCATCCTAATACCTAATGGGGTGACAAAATATCTTCAGCTATCTATTGACATTAAATAGCAGGTTTATCAAAAAAAATGTAGTGTATACCTGACAAAACAATAAGAGGTCTGAATAACAAGACCCTCAGCAGTCCCGATACAATGGTAGATTACAAATTAATATGTTCACCAAGCAAAAAATCCACTAAAATAAATCTCTTTTCCAAAGATGTCAAATAAATACATATACCTCCTTTGCAAGATGATCAATAGCAAGCAGACCCTGAAGCACCGGACGACCTTCTTCAACTGATGGAGCATATACTGCACCAGCATGAGCTCGCGGTCTAAAAGCAGCAGGGCCTACATAATTGAACAACCCCATCATATCAGCCTTGCTTCGTGGTGCATACATGTTACTAAGTTATAAAGAAACAAACTTACATCAATATTCGATCTTACAATTTTACAGTAAAAAAGAGCATATCCGGGGACATTTAAAACATCTACTATAAGTAACTGATCATAATTAATTAATTGTGGTGCTCCAAAAAGTATATTTGGTATAGAATCCAGGGGTATGTATCTTAAGGGTCTGTCTATAGACAATTAAAAGAAAATAACGCAAATCTTAGATGTTCTTCAGTTCAAGTTTTTGAGAATTGTTTCTTGTCCTTCATAGTGCCTATTTATTGTACATTCCAAGATATGAAAACTTGAAAACGTTATTTTTATAAAATAGGTCATCATGTGAAAATGAATTAGATTAGAATTCGACATGATCTCCAATGCCAACTTATGAGCCAAGAGCATATAGCAGAATTTTAATAAACATCACACCCCATTTTCAACTATATTGCTGGTACACAAAAAGCACCTTCCTTTTCAAGGACTACATCAACAACAAGCTCTTTCTGTTTATTAGCATAACACAGGTAAAATCCAGCAATGTCCACTTTTGCATTGCACATTCATCTAGGCTTTAAATTTATCAAATCTTATACCATGTTCAACATGTTTCCAGGATGCAGATGGCAGTATATGTATGTGTGTATACATACATACATACATATATATCATGGTGTTTCCAACATGGGGATGGCAGTCTATCCATAGTAACAGAAAACAGGAAAAAAAACGTGGTTATACGTGTTTTAAACATACCTGCCACTTGCACCATGTTGTTCTGACTTGGGTTGCCCTTTTTTCATTAAACCAGTCAAACCCCATCAAAACCAAGTTTAATGATTTTCGTTCTGATTTTCAAGGGTTAAAAATGACAGCACTGTTTGTTGTTTCATAGGTCTCACATGCCACAAAAGGAACAAAAGACGAATCTGATGGGTGGCATATTCCACACTAGGGATAGGCAATGCCGCATTCAATTGCACACAACGGTGCGGGAAGGCAAATAGGAGGCCATGGTGAAGGACCACACTAACGGCCAGAAGTGTAATACCAGTCATCAAAAATCATAAAGTTTAGAGTGTTTGTTTTAGGTTTCTAAGTAACTATGCAACGATAAGTTTATTATAATAACAATAACATTTTTAAAATATATAACTTATAAGTTTATAAAATGCATCTCTTTAGAGGATTTTTATAATTATTATAATTATTAATTATAATGCCCTTATAACATTTTAAATTTTTTTAATATTTTAGATTTATATATTATCATATAGGTTTTACTTTTGCTTTATGTATCGATATTTATAATATTATATTATATATTATAATATTATTCAAAAAAATGTAGTAGTGTTCCTAGTTATAAAAAGCCATGGGTTTTTGCCTATAAACATTTGTAGTTTTTTCTGTGTTTTTATGAGTATTTTACAGTCTTTTAATTTGCCATTTTCTTTCCGTGTTTTTCTCATTTTAAACCCGTGTAATTGAATTTCATTTATATTTTTGGGTGGACGTGCATATATAATGTCATGTCCCCTTTTCCCCGCCAAGAGTCTTGCTAGTATTATTAATTTAAAAGTGTTTTTCAACACTAATAATAATATTAATAATATCAAAAATATGAAATAATTTAAAATGAGGCGCTCAATTTTGGGCCCTGAGACCTATCTTGGAGAGGTATACATACAAGCTTCATTTCTTCATTTGGTTAGGAAGTTTTGAGAAAAAGATCTTGCAAGTTGAATCTAAGAATCTGCAAAGGACAAAACCCCTACTGCAGATTGGCAAATCAAGGAGACGAAAACCTTCTTTGGTTTGCACCCTAGAGGTAGGATGCCCATCCTCACCTCTGCTAGGCAGTTTCCACACTCAGAAGCTGCAGCAAGTGTTTTAATATCCATGGTTATTGGTTTACAAGTGGAGAAGGCGCCTGGAGTGATACAAGCAAATTCTCAAATCTGCCTAAGCTCCGCCTTATCCTTACCCTACACATCACCTAGGGTCACAAGGTATTAAGACAGTTGGAAGGATTTCAGGCTTGCACAGGAACTGAACTTTGGCATTATCAACTAGTTATTCCCCGTCCCAGCATAACGATTTGCAATCAGATCTGGCCGAGGCAGTTTGCACACTTGTAGAGGTCGCACTTGGACAAGAAACTGCCAAACCCTACACCAGCGAAGATATATCCCAGAATAATATGCGATTCAGGTATCTTTGACGCAGTGATAACATTGATTAAAGCACAGGTTCATCATAATTTGTTTGGTGCTTGATGGGAGTCATACTCAACTGAGATCCCCATCCTACAGGCAGAATGAGCAGTTACATTGAAGCGATTTCTATTGCTCTGTGGCAGTGCATCGGTTACCAGTCTGGATCCATTTGCTTGCAAATTAACATCGATTCAACTACAGGACTGGGTTGGAAATCATTTGGAGGTCTGCACACGAATAGGGAACTGTGGAGAGTTGTCCACATCATCATAGGCAAAAGAAGACTCTGCTGGGAGTGTATTAATAGAAATCTGAGTTAAGCTTACATCTACGCAAACATCAGCCACATCCATTGTGATCATAGTCAATTCAACTACCATCAGAGGGAGTCAGCAATACTCAAAGTCAGCATTACTATTTCTATCGCTGTTTGATGTAATTCTGTGCTCCTTGATACTGAACAGATCAGTCATACAAATCTGAATATTTCTGTGTCTCCTGTTTAATTTTATACCTATGGTATTGGTGATTGTCTGATCCAAATGTGCAAGAGCATTGAGATATGCATTTAAGTTGTTTGAGATCTGTTGGCCTCATTTTTGGACTCGGCAAATTATAAACTTTTCCCATGTTCTCATATTGTCAAAACTAAAACTTATATGTATTTTTGCCCTCTTGAGTCACATATGAATGTCATACTATCATCTCAGTTTGGTCAAGTTATTAATGCTACACCCTGCTCATAAAATGTCCTCAGTTGTTTTATATTGTACAAAATGGATCTGTTGAATAAGCACTTGAAATCATCAAGAAAAATACTCCACACACGTATTAGTTCATGCTGTTAAAAAGGACAATTGTGGAAGGTTGGTTAAGGAGTAAAGATTTTCAAAGGAGCCCCTTCCGAGAAATATCTTTATGCAACTTTGAAATATATTTGATTATAAGGAAAAGTCAATGGCGCAGTCAAAACATGCAGGGTAGGAGACCAATGTGTTATGTCAAAGAGTTTCAAGAGCTATTTTAATTTCTTTCATCCACTTATATCAGGAAATTTGGAACCATGTCATTGTGCATAGGCATATGGTATGAATATCTTCAAACTGGGTGGTTGGAGAAGGACAAATATCAAGGAAGCTTATCATTACTGGATTAATATAAAATCTGGAATCTAATTTTACTCTCTGGCGATTTGGAACATTGCTCCATGCATTAATCTCTTTCAATGGTCACCAGATATTGCAGCTTTTGTGTGATGACATTACCTGATACTATGCTCACTTCCGTATTAATGGCTCCAATGTCATTCTTTCATGTCAATCCTATGGGATGAATCATCAATAGATTTGCAAGCAACTTGGGGTACATAGATCAAAATGTTGATGGCTACTCAGATATGTTTTTCAGCCAGGTTTTCCAGCTTCTTCCAACATTTGTTTTGATAGGAGTTGCGAGCACCATATATCCGTAGGTCTCCTGTTTATACACAATTTGGAGAAGTTATGTTACAGCTATGACAATTTTATAGTTCGTTTCGCCAAAAATGGAAACAACACAATTGAAGATATTATTTTTGCTAGATATTATAGTTGAAAATGTTCCAATGGACAAGTATGCAAAAGATGCAATTGACAGGTGTATCAGTAAATATCAATTCTTTCTTTGCCAGCATATACTCGGCCTGTGGTAAATTGAAAACAGTGCACTAAAAATAGCAAGAGTTGGCAGCTTTTCTGTGAAATATAATAGTTGGAAATGCTTCCTGGACATGCATGCAAATCATGAAAGTTTAAAAAAAAAAGCCACGGCTTTATGAGACAAATGGTCTCATTGGAATGTAATGATCTCACGATATACATAAAATGGATATGTGGAAAAAGTTCTAGAATTTTTTGAACAAATGCAATTTGCAGATGTAACGCCAACTTCCACAACCCTTGGTGTCAGTTTTTCTTCTTGGCGCGGGCGATAATGGCCTCAACATCAATACAAACAGGCTCTGTAGTGGTACACGCCCAACTTACAGAGCCAAAGCAAGCTCTAATATCTTTATCAGATAAACACGACCTAGATAGGGGTCTTCAGAATCTAGGCTATGCTATTGTTTCAACTGGTGGCACAGCATCTGTACTCGAACAGGCTGGAATACCTGTAACTACAGTGGAGCAACTCACTTCTTTTCCAGAAATGCCAATGACAGATGTCGCCTTCCAGTTTTCTACAAGGAAAGAGACTTCCTATTCCATCCAGATTGGGCTTATGCATTACCAACATCGATAGTGAAGATCCTGCTATCTTTTCTAGAAGCATTGATTTTGGTTTCTGTTACATACTATGTTATTGGCTTTGCACCAGAAGCTGAGAAATTCTTTAGGCAATTACTTCTCTTTATGCTCCATCAGATGCCGGGGCTCTTCAAAGTTCAAACTCATAGCATCGTTGGGTCGGAATATGATCATCTCACAAGCATTCAGATCATTTCCTTCTTGAGTTTGTTCTTGGAGGATTTGTGATTTCTCGAGAGAATGTACCCAGGTTATGGATTTGAGCATATTGGTGATTCCCAATGTCTTATAACCAAAATGCCTTTGCCGTAAATGAATTTTTGGCTTCCAGATGGAATAAAACCAGTAGTATTATCTCAAACAAGACATTGGGGCATGCCATAATAGAAGCTCGTCGATTTTTATTTGTTTTGCTGAAGCTAGATTTTATTAGATTGCTTTTGGAAAATCAATGGGCTCGAGGGTAAGCTCCATGGTAGCGGAAAAAGAAGATATTAATGTCTCTGCAATAGTTTGCTTGGGTTACCCTCTAAAAGGTGCTAATGGAACAATAAGAGATGAAACTCTGTTAAAGCTCGCAGTTCCTGTGATATTTGTCCAGGGAAGAAAAGATGTGTTGTATCCACTACAGAAGCTTGAAGCCTTTATGCAGAAGATGGCAACAGTGAATGAGTTTTATGTTATTGATGGATGGTAAACTTCTCAATATGGTTGGCTTGTTTGAAGATGATGCTAGTATTGCAACTCCTTCAGCAAATGTTTAAAAATATGATTGTGCATTAAACATGTGGAGTAAGCTTCCAAACATGAAAGTTGCAAGCTATGACTTCAGTTGTGCTGAAGTTGATGGTCTAGTTTATGTCGTTGGTAATCCATGGAATGGGAGGTGAAAATCTCTCTAGTGTTGAGGTGTTTGACCTAGAAGAAAATGTAGAGCTGATTGACTTCACAAGCTATGCAGGCTTTGGATTACAAGAATTACAAGGAGATGGGTGGATTGTAATGTAAGTATTGAGGAGCTTGTAGCAAAGATTTGACCTGGAGAGTGCTGCTGTGGTAATGGCTAGGCTAGCTTCTCACAAAATGGAGATAGAGGAGCTTAGGCTCTGCTTGTGATTGCTTGTGTATTTCTCATGATCATGGATGTCTAGCATTATGGTATGCTTAAAAGATATAAATTTGAAATGAAGTGATTGGAGGAGCAATGTTGTTCCAAAAACCTCAAACAGGGTAATTCAAAGAGTTATTCTTTTAGGAGGGAATGGATTTTGGTCTTCCACCCAAAAGGTGTCTTTTAAAACTCTTTTGTGGTTCATTGTAAAAGGATCTTTTGGCTGCCCTGTGTAACAAGAGAACTTTGCAGAAGGGGTTACTGGAGACTTTGAGCTCTACTTTTGTTTTTAACATTAATGAAGAATGTTGTTCGTATGTTCATCACTTCGTTTTAGCTAATCATTCTTGCGTTCAATTAGTTATTTTTATTTGTATCATCTCTTTTGCTCACTCTTGGTGTACAAGTGTTATAGAGACTTTGTGCTCCTCTTTTTAGTACAATTTGTCTTTCCTAAGGAGATTTATGTTGTGTTTCTTATGTTCACTACGTGATTTCTTTCCCTTTTCTCTCATCTTTTCTTCTCCCGCCTTTTTGTACTTTCTGGTTAAAAGTACTCAAAAATCCAAAACCTCCATCATACAAGGAAGCTGTCCCTGTCAAACGTAGAGGAGAATCGTTGACCTCACAACGATTTCTCCATTTGTTAGTGCATTTTGTTGCTGCCCGTTGGGCGAGTCTTGTAATTTTAGCAACAAGAAGTTGTTTACTAACAAGATCAATGCATTTAATAATAACCAAGCCTCCCGGGGGACGCATCCCCTGCCCTACAAGACCCGTACCCGTCCCAGGGATGTTCCGGGGACGTGGAGACGGCCAGGGAATGTCACCTGACCATCCCCGTTTCCCTGGGGACGTCCACTCTTTTTAGGAGATGCCAGGGACAGCTAGCCATCCCTGACGGCCCAGCGGCCAAAAGACAATTAAAAACAAAAGAAAAACACTTAAAAAAAATAAAAGGGATGGGGGGGCCCACAAGGACCCCCACATCCCTCTAAAACATACCTAAATCTAAAACATAAGATATATCATCCAAAAACAAAAAAACAGTCATTACCTTATTTTCACATTATTGAACAGCAACTTGAAGAGGAGCAACAGCAATTGGAAGAGGGTAACAGCAGTGAAGAGAAGGCATTAGGGCATCAAATAATCATCATTTGAGGTAAGATTGACATTCGTTGTTTAGTTATTCATATTCCTTTGTATTTTTTTTAGTTTTTTTAAAATTTCAAACACATGGGGAGGGTTTTTTTGTTTATTTTTTGTTTTATGTTTGCTTGCAGCTGTCTATTATCATTTTGCAAACAAAAAAACAATGAGCAACCTAGAGAGTAGTGGAAGTGAAGAAAATGAGATTGAAATTGAAATGCAACAAAGTAAAAGTAAAACTACTACTAAAGGTCGTAAAAAGAGTGGGGGTTGTGCTAGTGGGAGTGGTACAGCCACAGGGAAGGTGAGTTCATCCAAATTTAATCCATTTGAATGCCCCTCCAAAACATTTGCCCAATATGCAAAAGGCCCATTTAATCCTAAAAAACCTCTCTTACAATTTGCAACCTGCATAGACGCTGACAAGCAAAAGAATACTGGGGGGACTAAAGTATGGCTTTGTCATATTTGCAATGAAACCTATAGGGGCAGCTATACAAGAGTTTATTCTGACCTTTTGCATTTGGGTGGAGTAGGGGTAAAAGGTTGTAGAACTATCTCCCTAGCTGAGAAGGTTTTGACAACTAGGTTGCACATGGAGGGGAAGGCAAGATCTAAGGGATTGTCAATGGAGAGTATGTCTAGTGTGTCATTGCCTACACAAAGCCAAATGGAAGAGGTTTCTACTTCTAGTAAGGGAAAGAAAAGAACTACTACTGTTGCAGGGTTGTTCAATGCACAAACACGAGAGGTGGCCAATTCTTCCATTGCTAAATTTTTCTATGCCCATGCCATACCATTTCATGTGGCATGATCTCCCTATTTCAAACAAATATTTAGAGATGTTACAACTGTTGGTCCTTCATATGTCCCCCCTGGAGAACATAAGCTACGCACCACCTTACTTGACAAGGAATATTCTCAGGTGAGCATCTTGATGGAGGACATGAAACAAACTTGGATTAGGGATGGCTGCTCTATTGTCATGGATGGGTGGACTAACATCAAACATCGGCCACTCATCAATATCATTGTCACATGTCCAGCTGACTCTTATTTTCTTAGAGCTATTGATTGTATAGGGAAGAAGAAGGATGCTCACTTCCAATTTCAGATTTTGAAGGATGCCATAGAAGAGGTTGGGGCATCTAATGTTGTCCAAGTGGTAACAGATTCAGCCCGTGTATGTAAGTCAGCTGGTTTGATGGTTTAGGGTGCTTATAAACACATTTTTTGGACCCCATGTTGTGTTCATGCGTTGAACAATGCATTGAAAGACATTGGGAAGATTGCTTGGGTGAAGGAAGTGGTGGCAGAAGCTAGAGATATAAAGATGTTCATTTGCAACCATCAAACCTCACTTGCATTGTTCAGGACTTTTTCGAAGAAAGAATTCCTCAGGCCCATGGAAACTAGATATGCCAGCTATTTCATTTTGTTAGAGAGGATGGTTGAGGTGAAGGAGCCTCTACAATTATTGGTGGTTAATGCAGAATGGAGATGGTCAGAGTCAAATTCAGCCGAAGGAAAAAGTTTGAGGCAAAAGGTCCTTGACAATGAATGGTGGTCCACAATAAGGTATGCAATTGAAATTTCAAATTGCTGATTTTCATTTTATTTATATTATGATATTATCAATTTATTAAAAATTTAAATCTTGTTCTTAAATTGCTGATTTTTGTAACTTGTTTTCACTTGCAGCTATGTTTGCTCCTTCATTGCACCTATTGTGGATGTCAAAAGATATGCTGACACAGACTCTCCTAGTCTTGGAGAGATTTATGAAACATTTGATAGCATGCTTGGGAAAATGAAGCGAGCCATTCAGAGCAAGGATCCTACTTTGGGTTTTTATGAGGAGCATCTTAGGCCCATTGTGACACGGAGGTGGGACACTATGAACACCCCACTTCATATGGCAGCATATCCTCTAAATCCCAAATGGTATGTAGCTAGACCTGGAAGAGTGCCTCCATCTCATGATGATGAGGTGAAACATGGGTTCATGAGGGCCCTTGAAAAAATGTATACCGAGGAGGCTTCCATACTTCGCTCACAATGGATGGCCTTTGCCAATCGATGTGGTCCAAACTTTAGCAAAAAAGAGGCGAGGATGGATAGAGCTACATTAGCTCAAACCGACCCTATTGGATGGTGGATGTGGCATGGCATGGCATGGATGCACCGGAATTGGGGACACTTGCCACTTGCCTCCTTTCACAAATTGCCAGTTCCTTTGCTGCAAAGAGGAATTGGTCCACATATAGCTTCATTCAATCGGTGAAGAGGAACAACCTTACCTGTAGACGGTCAGAGAAGTTGGTGGCAGTGCATAGTGCCTTGCGGCTACAGGATCGACAAAGACCTGAGTATCATCAGACTCCAGCTGCACGTTGGGATGTTGATCCAGAAGATGTTTTGCAAATTGATGAGGAGGCACAGGAGGGATTGGTTGGGGTTCCAGTGGATGAGGCAAACCCTCATGCTGGCAGTGATTCGAACTCAGATTCCGATTTTGATGTAGTCTTAGGAGACGCTGACTAGGGACAGCCATATATTGATATTCCCTATGTTTTTGTCATTTTGTTGTTGAAACTTGAAACTTGCAGCCTTTGGGCATTTTGATATAATTTTGATATAATATATATGCAGATTGTCGTTGAAAACAATTAAATTTTGTTTATTTGTTTGCCAATTCTCATGTGACAAGTTGAAAACTAAGTTCATGTGTAATGTTATGGTTATGTATTCATGTTTTAAGGTTCTATAATGTCTATAATGAATGCCTTATCAATGTTATCATATAAATATTTGAAATTTCTTTATTTTTTTAGTACCTGTCCCCTGCTGTCCCCTAAAAAATGGCCAAAAAAAATGTTGTCCCCGAAACTCGTCCCCCTTGTCCCTACCCGTACCCATCCCCAAAACTCGTCCCCCCATCCCTGCCCGTACCCATCCCCGAAACTCGTCCCCCCATCCCTGCCCATACCCGTCCCCGAAACTTGGGGGAGCATAGATAATAACAATTGGTTTGTGCTAACTGATTATTATAAACCCTAGTGGATTGTGAAATAAGATGATTGTGTTGTCACCAATTAAGAAACTAGGTTAACAGGGGTGCAATAATATAAGGGATATTTTAGTGGGATCAGAGCCACTTTTTCTTGCCAACTTGTGGGATTGTGTGATAAGGATTCATGCAAAAGAGTGATAGGGAAATCAGGGACAAGAGAAGGGAGAAGAAGAAAGAGGAGACCATGGGTGACAGCTTTGAAGAAGGAAACCTTCAAGAGTTCATTTGCAAGTAAAACAGAGAGCTGGCCAAAGAATTTCAATCCTCTATGAGAGAATCTATGGCAGATATAGCTCAGATCTTGAAGGGGATGAATCAACAATGGAGTAATGGAAAACCCAATCATAATTTTGCAAAAGGAAACAGCTCAGCTAATGATAGGATTTCAATTAATCTACCTACGAAGACATTCAAAGCCAAATTTTTACAAAGAGAAGAGGATCATGTTGATGATTGTTTTTAGACAAGTCAACAATAGAGTAAAACACTAGAGTATCCCACTCTCTCTTGAATAAAGCTCTTCAAAGGCTAAACTATGTGATCCAGTAAAGTAACTCCAAGGTTCCTTATTTATGATTCATGATGGGTTAACTCAGTGATTACATGTGATCTTGCTGATAATCACAAAGGGACTTACATTAGACTTCTTCATCTTTCACTTAGCTTATCTCTCCTTCAGTGTGGATGACATATGTACAAGACTTCAATGATAAAGAAAGTAAAAAAAATAAAGGTTTAGAAAGGCTAATCTAAGGTCAATGAAGCACTGATGATGTACGAATAGACAAACTCCTTGATAAACCTAACTCCACTTCGCCAAGGATGCCTACAACTACATGAAGTTGGTGCAATATCCTAAGGTTATGCGAATGGTTTTCAAATCATAAAAGCTTATACAAACACCCATCGGATGGCACAACTCAAACAAGCATCCACGATCGAACTCAAGCAAATGTGGCTCAGACTAGCTTTACACAACACTTCACCAGCGATGAATGTTAAAAGCATGAGCTAGGAGTTGATCAAATATTCAATACAAACATACATTACGTCAAAAAGCTTCTAATCTACTTCTAATCTATTTTGAAACATCCCTCCATTTCGTCAAGATACTGAAAACCATGATACTTCACAAGACAACACTTAACACCAAATGAATTCCAATGTCTTTGCATTAATCTTGAGAAATATTTACAACAATCTCCAAGTCCTCTCAGAGAATTTCGAGAGTCTCTTCTATTCTACTCCTACTTGTCTATAAACTGAACTACTATATCTTACAAATGAGGCAACAAGGCCTTTATAACTAAATGGTATATCTGATTTCCTAGATTGATTAATTTGTATTGCAGCAGTCTGATTTTGGAATCAGAATATTATCTTGTGATTTCTGTGAGTTTATTTATGATGCAATACACTTTGTAACCCCTGGATGGTTTACCACCAGTGTGGATGATGTACTTGTTCTTTCATTGCTCATTCACCCACTGAATAAGTGGAGTATTCCCACCGAATAAGTGGATGCCTGTTGAATAAGCAGATGCCTGCTATGTAGCGGAAGATTGTCTTTTGGTTTGTTAGTAAGGTTTTTGATTAGTTGAAGCATTGTATGCTCTCACCCCGCCCATTTTGGGAACTTGGTGATCAAAAAGTCCGGAGGTGATTACTTGATTGCATTTTATGTGCTAACATTGTTGTTATTATTGTAAAATCTGGAAAAAAATTCGGGGTAGCACATTACATTGACAAGGTACATGTGTTTTTGAAGGCCTTAATTTGGGCTTGGTGGTGTGGGTGCTGCCCCTTGAACTGTAACATACACCCCTCTGTATATGTTTGTCTGACTAATTTTTTTTGTGTTTTCTGAAATTTTGCTGTTTAGGGTTTTATGGGTTTTGCTGGCATGTGTGGTTTTACATAAAATGCATCGAATGTGAAAGATATATTGCAAACCCAGAAAATATACAATCAACTTGCACAAACAAAAGATGACCCAGATCATAAAAAGTGCTAAAACTAATTATAATGAAATACCCACTTGGAAATCTTCAATTTGTCTGATTGCCGAAATTGATAGCAGCATTACATGGCCATAGAAATCACTTCAGTCCTCATACAATGCAAAGAAAATATAAATTACAACGACTGCAATGCAATAGCAAACCCTAGGCGCCAAGTTTGAGTGTGTTACATGCCCCAATAAGTGAAGGAATCTCATGCATAAAACCCCACATCCCTAGCTGCACTGTACGGCCTGGCTGGGTGGATATGGGCAGCAATAACTCACTGAAAAACAGTCCTCTTTCCTTCAAATCTTCTCAGAAATTCTCTTATGTGCTAGCCAACCTGCTTCAAGTGAAAGACTCCACCAAAAATCACCTCAAAACTCCAAAATGTCAACACCAAGGGGGTACGGCCTACAAGTATAGCAATACGGCCTGGATGTGGCTATCATAAACTGCAATAAACTCCTTCAAATCTCTTGAAATCTGTCCTCCGAATGGTTCCTGATTTCTGCAATGTCAAACTCTCAAAGATGTCTTAATTTTTTACTCAAATCAACTCCACAAAGTATTTCCTAGATGCACAAATGAAGCCTCTATGTGAAGCCTCCTGAGATCCTCTCCTGATGCAATCTTTCATGCACGAATAAAGGTGAATCTACAAAGGTTTTCATCTCTGCAAATCGATATTCGAAACCCTAGAGCCAAGCTCAATCCCAATGCACGGGCAAACTCAATATGAGAGCAATTTTCATACACATAGCATAAGGCAAATGAGCCTTCATTTTCCTCTTTTATTCCTCTCAAACCCAACGCCCAAGGGAGGAAGTTTTTTATTAATTTTACTTGACACCATATCTCTCCATGAGGGGCGCCCATCCCTAGGCATATAACTTTAAGTTACAACTTGCACTTTACAGAACACTTTACTTTATAACTTAAAGTTATATCGAAACCTCATAAAATAATATAAGTTAAATATTTAATTTGTCTTATATTATATCGTTTAGGCTCTAGTCATATCGAGACCATAAGTTTTGTGCCAAGGACCCCCACAACTGCCCTGCCAAAAATAGTAACTGCTTGACTCATGACTTACTATAAATAGTAAGTCCCTGGAATGACTTCCTAAACACCTCCATTAGCCTACGGAAGTCGAATAATAGGCTAACCCCGATCCACTGCTGCAATGGGCTAAATGGGGGACATTACAGTCCGCCCTTCCCAAGATTGCTTGTCCTCAAGCAACCTCAACTCTAGATGCTGCAATATTTGCTCACTCTCCCAGGCGACATCTTCCACTAGTAAATTCTTCCATTTGACCAAGTACTCTCTGATAACCCGTTTCCTCAAGTATCTCTCCTGGGTGTCAATGATAGCCTTTGGTACTAAGATCAATTTCCCCTCTTCATCCAATGGTGGAAGCTCAACTGAAGGAATTATGTTGTGGCCAAGAGCTTTCTTCAATGTGGAAACATGGAATACATTGTGCACCTTGTTGTCTGATGGTAGCTCAAGCTCGTATGCCACTTCACCCACTCTTCTGATAATCCTAAATGGACCATAAAACCTGGGTTTCAACTTCTCTGCTCCACTCTTCTTGAGAGTGGACTGCCTGTAGGGTTGGAACCTCAAATACACCATGTTTCCAACCTCAAAACTCCTCTCCACTCGGTGTTGATCAGCATACAACTTCTGCTGATTCTGTGCCTGTTGTATATTCTCCTTGAGTTCCCTTAAGATGTCTTGACTGTCCTGTAAGATATCCTTTGTCTTAGGCACCCGACTATCACCAAGCAAGAGATCTGTAAAGCATGGGGTATCATCACCATACAGTGCCCTGAAAGGAGTCATCTAAATAGACATGTGATGAGTAGTATTGTAACAGTACTCCCCTAGGTGCAACCATCTGATCCAAGTTTTTTGCTGCCCCGACACATAATTGCGTAGGTACCCCTCTAACCATTTGTTCACCACCTCTGTTTGGCCATCTATCTGCGGGTGGTAACTAGTACTAGGAGTCAACTCAGTGCAACAAAATCTGAATAACTCCTACCAAAATATACTTAGGAACTTGTTGCCCCTATCACTGACTATGTTTTTGGGTACCCTGTGCAACCTAAATATCTCCCTGAGAAACAAATCAGCCACCTGAACAGCTATAAAGGTTGCTGCAATAGCAAAGAAGTGTGCAAATTTGGTGAGTCTATCGACCACCACATATGTACAGTCCTTCCCTTGCACTTTTGGCAACCCCGTAATGAAGTCCATGGAGATACATTCCCATTTCTGATTGGGAATAGGTAATGGCTGTAAAAGACCTGCAGAAAAGGTATGCTCATGCTTATTTTGCTGGCAAATGGGACACTCACGAACATACTTCTGCACTTCATCCTTCAGTCCTTTCCATGTGAACCTCTCTCGAATCTGTTTGTATGTCTTGAAGAATCCAGGATGGCCAGCCATTGGTGTATCATGGAAATTTTTTATCACCTTGTGTTTGAACTGTGAATTAGGCACCAAAAATATTCTGTCTTTATATATAATCAAGTCATTCACCACAGAATATCTCTCATCAATATTAATGCCCTCAATGACTCCTGCTACCCAAGAGTCCTTAACATACTCTACTATAATCATCTCTCTCCAATCAGCAGAGATTTCTCCAACTAAGCATAAGTGAGGTCGACGCAATAAGGCGTCTACAACTATGTTCCTTTTGCCTTTGACATACTCGATGTCAAAATCATATGCCTATAACCTTCTCACCCACTTTTGCTGTCTATCATTCAGATCATTCTGGTTCATAAGGTATTTGATGCTATTATGATCTGTTTTGATTATAAATTTGCCTCCAACCAAATAAGGCCTGAACTTGGTCAATGCATGCATTATGGCCAACATCTCTCGATCATACACCGAGTAGCTCCTTTCAACACCCCGAAGTTTCCTACTTTCAAAAGCTATTGGGTGCTTCTCCTACATAAGCATTGCCCCTATTCCCTCTCCAAAAGCATCACACTGCAGCTTGAATGGTTTGGTGAAATCGGGAATTGCAAGCACGGGCAAGTAGACATTAAGTGCTTGAAATGATCACTGTTGGGCTGAATCAGACCACACAAAGGCTCCCTTTGTCAAATCTATCAAAGGTGCTGTTGTCTGTGAGAACCCTTTTACAAACCTCCTGTAAAAGCCACATAGTCCAAAGAAGCCTTTGAGCTGTGTGAGGTTCGTGGGTGGGGGCCAATCAACAATTGCCTTTATCTTATCTGGATCAACCCTGACACTATCTGCACTGATAATATGGCCAAGGTAAAATAACTCTGTCATACCAAAATCACATTTCGATTCCTTGGCATAGAGTGATTCACTCTCCAATATGCTCAATACCTCCTCAAGGTGTCTCATGTGGTCCTCCCATGTCCTGCTAAAAATCAGTATGTCATCAAAGAAGATCAAAACAAATTTCCGGAGCTGCTGTCTAAATATCTGATTCATACAACTCTGGAAACTTGTGGGTGCATTGGTTAAACCGAAAGGCATCACTAGAAACTCGAAGTGACCGTAATGACACCGGAAGGTTGTCTTCTCCACATCCTCGGCCCTCATGCAAATCTGGTGGTATCCAGACCTCAAGTAAATCTTGGAAAAGTAACAGGCACCATGTAGCTCATCTATCAGCTCGTCTATCCTCGGAATTGGGTACTTGTTCTTAATAGTTTTCTTGTTTAAGGCCCTATAGTCTATACACATCCTGATTGTCCCATCCTTCTTTTTGACAAGTACAACTACAGAAGCAAATGGGCTCTTACTGGGCCGTGTTGACGATGTTTTTGTGCCAACAACAACAATAGAATAAAATACTAAGTATCCTATTCTCTCTTGGATAAAGTCCCTCAAAGGTTAAGCTATGTGATCCAATGAGATAACTTCAAGGTACCTTATTCGTGATTTGCAGTGGATGAACTCAGTGATTTAATGTGATCTTGCTGGTAATCACAAGGGAACTTACGCAGACTTCTTCTTACTTCATTCAGCTTATTTCTCCTTTCAGTGTAGACGATGCATATGCTATATCTCGATAATAAAGAAGAGGAAAAAGATGACGGTTTAAAGAAACTAATATAAGGTCAATGAGGCAATGATGATGCATGAATAGACAAACTCCTTAATCAAACTAACTCCACTTCGCCAAGAATACCTACAACTACATGGAGTAGGTGCAATCTCCTAAGGATAGTGAATGGTTTTCAAATCATGAAAGCTTATGTAAGCACCAATCAAACGATGCAGCTCAAACAAGCATTCACAATCGAACTCAAGCAAATTATGATGAAGCTCAGACTAGCTTTACACGACACTTCACCAACGATGAATGTCAAAAACATGAGCTAGGAGTTGATCAAATATCCAATATATACATACATTACATCAATGAACTTCTACTCTACTTCTAATCTACTTAGAAACATCTCTCCATTTCATCAAAATACAAGAAACCATATTATTCCACAAGACAACACTTAGCATCAAGCGAACTCCAATGTTTTTGCATTAATCATGAGCAATATTTACAACAATTTTCAAGTACTCTCGGAGAATTTTGAGAGTCTCTTCCTATTCTACTCCTCTATTCTACTGCCTACTGACTACTCACTTTACAAATGAGGCAACAAGGCCTTTATATAGAGTTCCAAAATTACAATGAATGGCCTAGATCAATTCAAGTAGCCAAGGGCTAGGATCATGCCATCTCAACAATTAGTTACAACTTGCTATTTTTAGTACATAAGAGAGGCAATGAAGGCATGCTGTCCAAGAAAATAAGGATAAAATGGAATCTTTAGAGCATCTTCAACATAGGCGTCCTCTTTGGTTTCTTGCTTGTTGAATGAGGTGGCGAACTATGATTAGTGAATAATATGTATATGCCACGTAGGTGCCACCTCAGCATATTCCCAAATTGCATCATCTGTATGATGTCTTCGAATGTGATTACTTTGAACTTGAATGCTTGGGAATGTATCCTTGTTGATCTTGCCTTGTTCTTTTACAAGTCGGATGTGTATGATACTTGTTGCTCATTTGTCTAACTTTGTGATTCTTCTTCTCTTCTTGGCAGGATATAGATCTTCTTTGTGAATGTATCTTGATGGAGAGTAGTGTAGATGATGATGTATATTTCACAGGACGGAGTAGGAGACTTCTCTCGGAAACTTGAAGATGAAAGAACTTGAAGTTGATAGATGAATGTCTTCTCTGGATGCAAATGATGAATTGCTCTAGCAAGATGACCTTGAAGTGTTCCTTTGGAGTGGCTATCTTCTATCTTCACTTTACTCCTTGCATGAAGGTGGTTCCAGGTGCTTGCTCTTTAGATGAATCTTTAATCCTAGATGACTCTTTAATCCCATCCATGCTCCTGCAACACAACAAAGAAACAATATCAATCTCTTTATAACACAAAGAAATCACTTTAAACATTTAAATAACCCTTTGCCAATCTAGGCGCACATTTAAGGTTCTGGAGGTGCAAAAGTGCGCCTAACATTCCTATTGCAATTTCATGATTTTTGTTGATGCTTAAAGATACTTATTTCGACCAGGTAAAGACCTTTCACCAATGAATCATTCCTTTCAAGGCTAGGCGCTAGAATTAGGTTGCACAGGTGAAAATGTGCGCCTTGATACACTTAACTAGTTTCTTGGCATTCTAACACCTTCAATCACTTATCCAAACTTCCCAGAGACCCTCCTATTATTTAGATGCTAGATTTCATGGTTTCAAGCTCTTTACATTCAAGGCGCGAAAAGTGGTATGCAGAGACAACAAAGTGCGCCTTGTCTTGAATGGATATTTACTTCAATTTTCATGGATCCAAACCATTGTGAAGGCTCAACGATATGTCTTAAGACTTGTACTTCCCTAAAATTGATTGATGAATGCCATTTGAGTGTTAGGCGCTCATTCCTATCTTTACAAACACTCTATTTCCTAGGTGCCCAAAGGTGACTGTAGAAACAAGGAATTGCACCTAATCATGATGATGCTCACAAACCTCTTTTGCAAGGCGCATTTTGATGATGATTAAGGTATGAAATTGCGCCTAACTTGGGTGAGGTGTTCAAAGTTTCACGAACTTTAGGACTTGTATGCGCTCTTGAGAACTTGTCAAACTTAATACCCTCAAAATTTATAGATTCAAACATGTTTTCTTCCTAGGCGCCAAAATGGACTGCTTCAGAGGTTGAAATGCACCTAGCACATTTTGGCTTATTTTTGGGCATTTATGATGATCTCAAGCCAAGGTATTGATGTTTAGAAAACTTCTTACTCCAAAGTGATATCAAAACTCAAGGTTCTTAGCCTCCTATCACTTAGGCACACTTTGATGACTCTTTGAATGTGAATTTGCGCCTAAGTCTAGATAAGTGTTTACTTCATCATTTATGGGCTCAAGTCATTGTGTGTTCTTGAAGAATTACCAAACTCAATACTCTCCAACTTTGTGGATCTAAACATGTTTTTCCTTAGGCACACTTTTAGGGTATACAAGTGGAAATTGGCACCTAAACTACTTAGCCATTTTCTAGCAAGACTCTTCCTTAGGCGCCCATTTAGGGTCCTACTGATGCATATTTGCGCCTAACTACCCTTGGTGTTTCTCAACATTTTCTAAGTCATAACACTTATGTTTCAACCTTAGGCGCAATATTGGGTCTCTGAGTGATGTTTTTCCCTCCAACAATCTTGGGCGCACTTTGGTGGTTCTTCAAGGGCAAATTTGCGCCTAGAGCCATTGGCTCATTTTCGTGCAAATTTTGAAGGTGAAGATCCCTAGGTGGAAGTATATTTCAAAAATATATTTAAGTGACTATACTTTAAATATTTTTGAAATATACTTCCAGGATGTTTGAGATAGGTCCCGGATCCATAGGATTTCACATGCAGATTCTAGATTTTTGAGGATCCACCAGATTTGAGACTTAGTCAATTTTCAGGATATCAGTCTTAGTCAATTTCAGTGTCTCAGGGATTTTGAAGGTTAAAATTTCATTTCCTAATAGGGCACTACGGTTTCATGTTGAATTAAACCCATCACAATAAAAACCTCCTAGATCACCGCAAGACTCCATCATAAAAAGGTCCTAAGACATCATCTAAAACCCAAGGCGAAACACCAGAGCTCCAAAAAAGGGGGTCCCCATTTGCAATGGGGCGATGTGTGATTAGGTCACAACAGGCCAGATATGTCCCATCTCCAGTAGCTCCTTAATTGTTTTTTCAATCTCATCCTTGAGCCTCTTCGGATGACGGTAAGGAGTGATCATGATGGGCTTGATCCCATCCTCTAGCTCAATAACATACTCTATGCCTCTATCCGGAGGCACTCCTGGCAATATATCTCCAAACACCTTACTGTGCTTGGATAGAAGCTTCTGAATATCAAGATGATAGCTGTCCTTTTGCTGTGGTCGGGACTCTGGCATAATAAGGCACTCTGCTACCCACTCTACCTGGTCATGTCTTAACAGCCTCTCCATTCTCTTCAGTGATTCCACTCGAGGTCCACCATCTGATATACCTCTAAGGCATATTTTCTTCCCATTGAATTTGAATCTCATTTCCATCTTCTTCACGTTCATGGTGAATTCCTCTAACTGGCTCATCCAATGCATGCCAAGTACCACATCTGTATCCCCAATGCCAACCACATAGAAGTCATCTACCAACTCGTACTCACCCATGATGATCTTCAATCTTGTTATCTTCCTGTTACACTGCATTTTGAATCCGTCGGCTACCATCACCTTGAAGCCTTCAAATTCCTCTGCCTTCAACCCCCTACAAGATACCAACCCCTCGTCGATATAATTATATGTAGCTCCTGTATCAATGAGGGTAATAATGCGTTATCCACCGAGTCACCACGCATCATGAAAGAACCAACCTTCTGGAAACTGGAAAGCTGAGCAATAGTACCACCACTACCAACATTGTGCTGTGATGCTCTCATCTCCACTATCCCCATGATCTGAAGGTCTGTCTAAATCTGAATCGGATGCCTCTAATTGAGTCTCCTCAGCTGAATAGTACTCGATCAATTTGGCCTTAGCCTTGTGTGGACACTTATGCGAGGGATCCCATAGTTCTTTGCAATGGAAGAAAAGTTTCTTCCTCCTATACTCATTATGTTGATCATCAATCAACATGTTTGACCTGTCCTTTTGCTGCTCAATATCTCTATGGAAAGGTCTCTTCTCCTTTTCCTTATCCCTCCTGTGTGGAAATCCCTTAGACTGAAATTTGCTCCTCCACACTGATGACTCCATATCTCGGGCCTTCTTTATGGCCTCCTGGAGTGAAGCAGGGTCAAAGCCCTTAACCCAACCACGAAGTGGGTCTGACAATCCATCAATGAAAAGAATAACCAATCGGCACTCAGAAATATCTGGGACCATAACATGTAGGTCCTGGAACTCAGAAATGTAGGAGTCAACTGAACCACTCTGCCTCAACTGTGCCAACTCCTTAAACTGTAACTCTGGGTCCTTATCAAACCTGTCGATCAGTCTGGCTGTGAACTCCACGTATGAAGTAATCTGATCGTGACCCAGTGTGACCTTCCCGTTGCTCCACCACTTATGTTCTACTCCCTCCAAATGCAAAGCTGCATAAGTAATGGCATCCTCCTCAAGCATGGGACTAATCTGCAAGTAGCTATCCAATTTTTGAACCCAAGTTCTAGCAGTAGTCTTACCCGATCCATCAAAGTAGGGAAGTGTCATTTTGCTCACTTTCTTTTGCAACTCCTAGTTCTGAAGTCTACTTCCCCTGCGAGGTCTATTCTTTATCCCAATGTCAGAGTACTCTGCAAAGGTCATTTCGGCCCTGAACTCTGCACTAGAAGCTCTCCAATCCCTTAGAATCTCCTCCTGAAACTCAGCTTGTGTGGGATCCTATTCAAGAACTTAGTTCCTGGGAGCAAAGGTCGGAATGTTAGGTCTATCACCTGTTGTAAACTGTGAAACTCTCCTGTGAGTCACCGAGGCCTCACCCTCATCATCCCTGAACTTGTGTCTATCATCCTGGTTCCTCTCCCCGTTATTCCTGTCTCCCTGGTTCCTGTCACCATTGTGTCTATCACCCACATTATTCCTATTTCTATCTCCGTCATTGTTTTTGTTTCTATCACCATCATTGTTTCTGTTTCTATCACAGTCATTGTACCTGTTCCCGTCACCTCCATTGTACTTGTTCCTATCACGGTAATTATCCCTGTTATTCGTTCCATCTCGCAACTGCTCGAGGGTATGTGCTATCTCCACCTGTGACTCCCTCAACTCGTGTCAAGATTCCCTCAATTCTCTTTCTATAGCCAACGAGCTCCTAGTGAGTGTATTCAGGATCTCGTGCATGCTAGGTTCCTCAGCCTCTCTGTCACCCATTTCTCTTGTAGGTTCTATCACTGGTGGTAATTCACCTAAAAAAGGGTCTGTTTGCAAAACTTGGGAATCTTCCTCAGTAGCAGCAACCTCTTTCTCTGGCTCAAATGGATCTATTATGGGTACTGGATGCTCAGGTTCTTCTCTTTGTGGTACCTCTCTTCCCTGTGTCCTCTGTGAATTCCGTGTTCCTGGTCTTGGTTTAAAATCATATCTATCTATAGGCCGCATGTCTCATTTTTATCATCTGCATGTCATATTTAACCTCACAGGATGGCAAGATTTTCTGCTCTGATACCACTATAACATACACCCCTCTGTATATGTTTGTCTGACTCATGTTTTTGTGTTTTCTGAAGTTTTGTTGTTTAGGGTTTTATGGGTTTTGCTTGCATGTGTGGTTTTACATAAAATGCATAGAATGTGAAAGATACATTGCAAACCCAGAAAATATACAATGAATTTGCACAAACAAAAGATGACCTAGATCATAAAAGTGCTAAAACTAATTATAATGAAATACCCACTTGGAAATCTTCAACTTGTCTGATTGCCGAAGTTGATAGCAGCATTACATGGCCATAGAAATCACTTTAGTCCTCATACAATGCAAAGAAAATACATATTACAACAGCTGCAATGCAATAGCAAACCCTAGGCGCCAAGTTTGAGTGTGTTACATGCCCCAATAAGTGAAGGAATCTCATGCATAAAACCCCACGTCCCTAGTTGCACTGTACGGCCTGGCTGGGTGGATATGGGCAGCAATAACTCACTGAAAAAACAGTCCTCTTTCCTTCAAATCTGCTCAGAAATTCCCTTATATGCTAGCCGATCTGCTTCAACTGAAAGACTCCACCAAAAATCACCTCAAAACTCCAAAATGTCAACACCAAGGGGGTACGGCCTGCAAGTACAGCAGTACGGCTTGGATGTGGCTATCATAAACTGCAATAAACTCCTTCAAATCTCTTGAAATCTGTCCTCTGAATGGTCCCTGATTTCTGCAATGTCAAACTCTCCAAGATGTCTTCATTCTTTACTCAAATCAACTCCACAAAGTATTTCCTGGATGCACAAATGAAGCCTCCTCAGATCCTCTCCTGATGCAATCTTTCATGCATAAAGAAAGGCGAATCTACAAAGGTTTTCATCTCTACAAATCGATATTCGAAACCCTAGAGCCAAGCTCAATCCCAATGCATGGGCAAACTCAATATGAGAGCAATTTTCATACACATAGCATAAGGCAAATGAGCCTTCATTTTCCTCTTTTATTCCTCTCAAACCCAACACCCAAGGGAGGAAGTTTTTTATTAATTTTAAATTCATTACTTGACCCCTTATCTCTCCATGAGGGGCGCCCATCCCTAAGCATGTAACTTTAAGTTACAACTTGCACTTTATAGAACACTTTACTTTATAACTTAAAGTTATATCGAAACCTCATAAAATAATATAAGTTAAATATTTAATGTCTTATATTATATCGTTTAGGCTCTAGTCATATCGAGACCATAAATATTGTGCCAAGGACCCCCACAACTACCCTGCCAAAAATAGTAACTGCTCAACTCATGACTTACTATAAACAGTAAGTCCCTGGAATGACTTCCTAAACACCTCCATTAGCCTACGGAAGTCAAATAATAGGCTAACCCCGGTCCACTGGTGCAATGAGCTAAATGGGGGACATTACATGAACCCACTAGGGGCTCTAACCCCAAACCCTCGTGAGGGGTGCTACGTCTCAAACCCGCTAGGGGGTACCACCCCGATGCCCCTACTCTAGATTTAAAAAGCAAAATAATAAAATTTGTTTTGGGGCCCATGTTTTCCACAAATGAAACTTGTATAAATAATAATACAGATTTGTAATTTATAATAATATGACACTATGATGTGCATTGAGCTCATTTCGATCTATAAATGAAGGAAACACTACTTAAACTTCAATAAATTTAGTTTTAAGAATATTTTCTAAGATTATTTACAAATTTATGTTTATTTTAATGTTTGGAAATTTGGTTTTGTTGAGTTTTGTCGAGTGTGTCAACATATGATCCCAATAGCACATTGTTTGGAAAGGCATCAAAACATATCAAGAAAACTATTGTAACCAACTTTCCTAAGGTGCCTTTGGGGCCACTTGTAGATTTTGAAGAAAATCATCATATTTGGCATCAAGCATGGTATGTTTTAAATTTCATGCCTTCAAGCGATGCGTTTCATTCCTGCTATAGTAGAGCTATTTTATATGTTTATGCTGTAATGGTTAGAAATTTTAGTTAAGCTTTTGTTATTACATACTTGAAATAAGACTTTCATAGAACAAGGATTTAGTGTGAGAATAAATTCTTATTTATAGGTCTGACATATTTCCAACTTATTATATGTGAGAAGTGCAAATTTGGAATAAGTATATCTGATTTGCTCTAGAATTTAATACAATTTAGATTTAAATGATTTTCTGCAACAGAAATGACCAGTTATATTTTACATTGTGATTGCTTAATGTATTTATATTATTCTTTAATTTTAATTAATTAATCAATAATTTTTATTCAAAATTTTATAAACCCTTTCTATCCTAGTCTCAACATTTTTTCCACATTTTTAAGGCTCGCATTCCATGTGCCATCCATTTAATTTGAAAGGTCTGTCCAGACATCACTGAAATGTGCCTGCTTCACTTCCAAAGCCAGGATGGGCATAAGCTATGTAACAAAAATATAGTTGCCAAGGCTGTACAAGAAGATGAATATACATCAGATGGAAACTAAGTTGCCGGTTCTGGTACGGGAGCGGGGTTCTGGTACGTCAGTACGGCGATTTTTTTTTTTGCTGTGGGTACAGCTGGGTACGGCTGTACTATATATATATAATATTATATATAAAAATACATATATAAAATTTAATATTTATAATAATGTATGATATAATATAATATAATATATTATTAATTTATTAAATAATCAATAATATATAATAATATATTATAGAATATATAATATAATAATATTATATATTCTAAATTATATTATATTATATATTCTATATTATATTATATAATATATAGTATTTAATAATTTATATAATTGTAGTTTTTTAAAAGAAAATTTGTAATTTAAAAAAAAATCCCAAAAATGCGCCTGGGAGCGCTTGGGAGAGCTTGGGAGCGCCTAGGAGTGGCCTGGGAGCGACTCTGCCACCCCAGGTTCCTTGTGGGTTCTCCGTCGGAGAACCCACAAGGAACCCAGGGTGGCAGGGCCGCTCCCGCTCCCAGCCGAACCGGTGCCTCTGGGAAAAGAACCCGGTAACATACGATGGAAAACTTGATGCAGAATCATTGTATATTATGCAAGCTCATTAATAAAGTAGAGGATTCTTTAATGCATATCAACATTGTATTTCAAATTAGGATCTTATTCTTTTGGAACACATCCTATGCATCAATTTCCATTTATTTAAGTTGGTCTATACAGAAACAACCTGCAGCCTTCCTTTCATCACGTTGTTAAATTCTCAATGGCATGAAGTGTCATCCTTCATCTTTTGGAGTTGCCTTGTAGAACAGAACAGAAAGGGTCATAGGAGTTGCAGTTTCAACAATATGTACTACTTACATGATACCGCACAGGATTAATAGATTTTATCTAAATTTTGTAGCCTGTGCAAGTATGCAATTTTGGGATAAGGATGCTCAAATCCAGAAATTTAAACATGTTAATTCAAATCCCAAAACACGATGTTTTACATGATAGAACTTGTATCCAAGATTCATTGTTTTGACTGGTCTTATTTTCAATAAATACAACCAACCTATACACATGTGTGCTATTAACTTACTTGCTATTGCTTGCTGTACACACTTTCGATAATCAACAAACATGGCTGGAAGAAAATGATCTTTCACAAAATTCTCAATGAAAGCTTGAAGCCCATCATTCCTGTTGACAGATAAACAAAAAGAAAAAAACAATTATAACTACAAAACAGGCATGGTATAGCCACCTTTTATGAAATGCTAATGATCTCTCCATGTTTTAGATTAAAGATGAGATCAAATCCATAGTGAAACAGTGGAAACTGCATGTTGAAATACATACTAAATAGAAAATACTGAAGCAGAAGTTTTGCTCATAAAACAGTAAAGGATGAAACTCATCATGTTTTCTCATAATCATAAGTGCATGGCAAAAGAGAACATGGCAAGTTCCATGTGCTCAAACTGAACAAAGCTTGATCCTCGGTCGTTTCCCTATTCATTAGTCAATGTGGTGAAATCACAGATAATAACAATCTATGCATTTTCACATTAATAGACTAAGTTAAAATAGTTTTTCAGACAAATATAGTTGTGTTCTGGGTTTAGGCCCTCAACCAATCTTGTCGAAGGAGATGTATTTGGTTGTACTTGTTTGGTCTCTTAGATTGTGATGTCCTGATATTAAGGCATTATTTAAATTAAAGATTTATACATCATGATGAAACAATGAAGTCAAATTGAATAATCAAGAAATAATATTAAACAATATTATTATGTCATACCCCCACAATTATAATACAAATTATGAAGGACAAATACAAAACTGCAATTATCACATATAATATTATAATTAGAATTGTAGTGTTAATAGTATGATGTAATATAATATAATATTAATGTTATATTATTAATGTAATTATATAAAATAATATTAATGTGATCATTGATATATACATAAATAAATATTAATTATATGTGTGATCATTGATATATACATATATAAATAAATATTAATTATATAATATGATATTAATATAATTGTTGATATACATATAAATAAATATTAATTATATAATATAATATTAACGTGATTATTAATAGAGATATAAGTACAAATACTAACATAGATGTCAATGCTGCTAATGCAAGGAAGATATATTAATAAAGCAGCAATCCTAAACAAATGAAGGGGCACTATATGGGAGGGTGCGATTCATGAAATCACACCTCTCCCAAAAGGACATTACAGGGGTATAAGGGGGAGTTCGGAGAGGATTACGGGGGGCATGGAATACAGAAAACAAAATCAGAAATTATTTAATACAGACCTGCGGTAATAAGTAAGGACCAGCGATCATGCAAAAAGGCAGATATAAACAAAAGGGAACAGCAGGGTGATAGTAAGCTTATATATATATATTTTTGGTGCTTAATATATAGTTATGGTTTCCATTAACAAAAATACATCTTAGGAATCTAATATATATGTTATTGTTTTATCACCAATAGGAATCTAATATGTACGTGGTATTGTTTTATCACCAAATGTGAATGTGAAATAATATAGGATCTTTTCATAATTCTGTATGAGACTTTATATGAATATTATGGGTTCTATGATAAGGGAAATGTAGATGCAAGAGGGGTACGGTAATGGGGCACTTTCTTAAGTACGCCACTCCAAGGGGATTGGATAATCCCAAGGAGCCAAGGGGGTACAAGGGTACTGCCCTTGGGCTTAGGAGAGATGGCTTCTAGGGCACCCTTTTGTGATCTCATTCTCCTGGAGGAAATATGGAGCAAGAGGGGTACGGTGATGGGGCGATCTTCTAGGTACGCCACTCCAAGGGGATTGGATAATCCCAAGGGGCCAAGGGGGTACAAGGGTACTGCCCTTGGGCCTAGAAGAGATAGCTTCCAGGGCACCCTTTTGTGACTTGATTCTCCTATCATAGACATGCAAGTTCAAGGGAACCAATCATAGAGAAAGGGAAAGGAAATGACAAGACGAGAGGGAACGAGATAATGGATACCTCATTAGGCACACCACCTCATGTGGATGACATGTGCCACATGAGGCCAAGGGGGATGGTATATCCGCTCTTGGGCCTAGGGTAGAGGATCCAGGACACCCATCAAAGTCACGTTCCTCAACTCTCTTATGGATGAGTCTCCTAGATAGTGAGGTTTAGTTGGATTAATAATGTTATTATGAGTTTGTTAATCATGTTAACTTGATTGTGATAAATATTATTGTTAGGGTTTTCTAACTTGTTTACAGGATTAAATCAGGCCAAGGTACTCTCTAAACCCTTGTTTGCTTGGAAATTGATAATTTAGGGAAAAAATAGTATTGTTCCTAAAAGGGACATTACAAGTGGTATCAGAGCATCTTTCCTACCATCCTGTGTATGCTTTATGTGTATTCAAATGAATTCAAGTGTATACCTTGTGATTTATGTGTATTCAAATGTATACTTCGTGGCTTATGTCTATTCGAGTGTATTCAAAGGTATACTTTGTGACTTATGTGTATGCTTTGTAACATACGTTCATATAAATACTTTGTGTATTACGTGTATTCGCATGTATGTTTCATGCTTGTTGTGTATACTTGGTGGTTTTGGGATGGTGGACGGACCCACGGTGTAGTATGGGATGCACAGAATCCCCTTCCCATTTGTCTACTTACATGTATTAATGCAACTTATGTGTATTCATATTTTGTGACCGGCATATATTTCATGACTTACGTGTATTCAAGTGTGCTCGGGTATATACTCTGTGACTTTGTATTTGTATTCGAGTGTATACTCTATGACTTTGTATTTGTATTCGAGTGTATACTCTGACTTTGTACTCAAGTGTATACTTCATGATTATGTATTCGAGTGTATACTCTGACTTTGTATTTGTATTCAAGTGTATACTATATAACTTTGTACTCAAGTGTATACTTCATGATTATGTACTCGAGTGTATACTCTATGACTTTGTACTCAAGTGTACAGTTCATGACTATGTATTCAAGTGTATACTCTATAACTTTGTACTCAAGTGTATACTTCATGATTATGTACTCGAGTGTATACTCTATGACTTTGTATTTGTATTCAAGTGTATACTCTGACTTTGTATTCAAGTGCATTCTTCATGACTATGTATTCGAGTGTACACTCCATGACTTTGTGTATTCAATTGTATACTATGACTTCGTGTATTCGAGTGCATACTCCATGACTTTGTATATTCAAGTGTATACTACATGACTTATGTGTGTTCAAATGCATACTCAATGACTTATGTATGTTCAAGTGCACACTTCATGGCTTAATTGCATTCATGTGTATACTTCATTATGTAAATGCTTCATGCTTTATGTGTTACGTGCTTGTGTATTACATGCGTATACTTTGTATGCTTCATGCTTGGTGTATCAAATGTAAGCTATATGTATTACATACTATGTTCATGCTTCATGCTTCGTATACTTTTGTGTATTATGCATACAAGCTTTGTGTATGCTTCATGTATTGCACATATTCCATGTATCTATGTATATGCTTCATACGTGTATACTTTGTGTATCATGTGTACTTATGTGTATGATTCATACCTCGCATGTATTTAGGGATATACTTCATATCACGTATGCATCATATATTACGTATTGTTGTGACCTCATCACACATCGCCCCATTGCAAATGGGGACCCCCTAGTTTTCGCTTAGGTTTCGTTAGATTTCTGTCTCTTAGCTTAGGTTTTGGTTCAAAACACATGCAAAAAGGGATATAGGACAAGTCAAACACATTTTCATGCCAGAATTTTTCACAGGACACTTTGAATGATCAAGACTGAGGTTTATGAGGTATAATCCAAACCTTGCCTCCAAACCCGCCCTACCTGGGCGGCCTGGGCATGGAGTCATGGATTCAGTCTCCGGCAGGTACATCTCTCTAGTCAGAGTCTCCAGATGTGCCTAAGAAGGATTGATATGAAAGTTTGTAAGGTTTTTGGACTTAGAATTGATAAACTTTGAGGTAAATTTTATAAGTTAAAGTGATTATGAGGTATCACAAGGCCTAATCCATGCAAGCCTTCCCAACCCGCCCATGTTGGGCGGCCTCACAGAGTTCTTCTGGACAGTGTCATCACTTTCAAGAGACTTTGTCCACACAACACCCTCAACCCTGCCCAAGGAGAAAAATGGTTAAGTTTTAAGGTTTTGATGCACATAGCACTGAGATATGATGAATTGTAAGTAAAGTTTATGAGTTTGAGGGAAGTTAAGTGGATTCTAAGCAACATTCCATGGGTCATCTCCAAACCCACCCTACCTGGGCGGCCTCAAGAGGTCCTTATGGATTGTATCTCCTGCCACATCATTCACTCCATACATTGCCTCCAGGACCGCCCAGGGATGAAGGTGGCATAAGTTGCAAGTTTGTTTGATGAGAATGATGAAGATGACACCAAGTAGTACTTAAACCCTCAACAATGATGAAAAATCACTAAGTTTTGCAAATGGAGAAGAGAAGATGTCAAGATTAAGAAGTACAAGGGTTCACATTGCAAAATCCAAGCATCACCTCCAAACCTGCCCAAGAAGGGCGCTCCTAGCACATGCGCATGGAAAACTTCACAAAAACATTAATTTACTCTTGTTTAGGCCGACCAGCCTTTGCATAGGCCAACCTTGTTGGCAAGAGACACTATATGGATTCATGGTTGTTGTCATTGATGGCAACAAAGGTCATCCCACATATCCGCAAGACATGATATGTCTCTACCGGAAGTCAGAATAAAGAATGTTGTGGTCCGGTGAAGAAGAACAGAGCATGTGGCAAGGTCCGACAGATTGGTCCGGACCTCTCAGAGGAAATGTCTTGGTGCAGTGCGGATTTGGGGAAGTCAAGAGGACTACCTTGAGTGGTATATTCCAAGGATTTAGCCTCCGGTGATGGACAAGGAAAAAGATATGAATGGTTGAGTACCGGATTCCTGAGAGACAGTGAAAACAGAGGAAGAACTGACTGGCAGAGTATCAGACTGCTTTCCGGATGGGTTACTATTGATGACAGAGGTTGTGAAGGCATGAATCATGTTTGGCCGACATGATTAATGATATCTACAAGTATATGCTTGATCCGCATTGCTTGGTGAGGAAGGATTCAGCCGACAGAATGAAAGTTTATAAGAAACTAAACTGTTCCGGATGCCGACTAGAAAGGTGATGAAATTACTTGTGCGGATATATATAGAGGATGGATTTAGTTGTGAAGTGGTGTTGTTGTTGTGGAGAGATATGCGAATAAGTCCAGATAAAGAGCAGAGGTAGCAAAAAGGATCCGGTATGTGAAAGATAGCAGAATAAAGAACAGAGGAAAGATGAAGTGCAGCAGATCAGTGTACTGAGCCTAACCGGAACTGAACTCCAGCATATGCAGATGCTTCCAATCAGTTCAAGACTGTGATTCTCATCACTTTGTAGACAGTGTGTCTTCTTGTAGGCAGTGGGCCTCTTGTGAGCAGTGTGCTCGGGCAGTGAGCCCTAATTGGCAAGTGACATCTTTGTAATTTCCTATTCTTCTAACAGAGAATAATTTTGGGTTAATCACCCCGTGGTTTTCTCCCTTAACAGGGTTTCCACGTCAAAAATACTGTGTCATGTGTTTCTTGTTTTATGGATAATGTTTTATGTTTGATTTTATGCTGCATCAATTAAAAGGAAAGTTCAATAAAGGAAACAATTAGGATAACTGATTCACCCCCCCCCTCTCAGTTATCAACAATTGGTATCAGAGCTAAGTTCCTCCTAATAGAGCCTAACAGCTTGAGGAAGATCTGGGATTTCAAATGGATGCATATGGTTTAAGGGAGCAACTCAAGACTGCTCTTGAGGATCTTGAACAGTCGAATTCTGAAGTCAGTGAATTAAAGGAAAGACTCAAACAGGCTGATGAATTCATGAGAGAATTAAAAGACAAATTAAGTCTCTCTATGAAAAAGAGAAAGGAGCTGCTTCAACAGTTGGCAAGACAAAGTGAAGAAAGCAATACAAATGAAGAATTGACTGAGCAAACCAAATTATGTGAAAAGTTATCAAAAGAAGTCATTATGTTAAGACATGAAATGGAATCAGGAACTATAAAGTTTACTCAAGAGATTGAAGAAAAAAGAAAGGCTGAAGACAATCTAAGACAATCTCTTAAAGAAAAATCAGAAGAATGCCACCAGATGGACAGGATTATCAGACATCTTGAATCTGATCTTGAAGATGCCAAAGATAATGAAGGAAAACTTGAGGATCAAATTGCCTCTCTCAAAAGAGACCTTCAAACAGCAAATGAATATAAAGAGAAATTCAAGATAAGTTCTGCTCAACTTGAAGTTCTTCTTGGAAGTCAAAAGAGGACAGATGACAAGTATGGTTTGGGATATGAGAAAGGAGAAAGCTCCGGATCCGGTCAGAAAAATCTTGGATCAGAAAATCCAAGAAGCAGGCCTAGAAGACCTCCGGTAAGACAGCCAAATGCTCAAAGATATCCATCCTTCAATGGATACTGCCACAACTGCAATCACTTTGGTCACAAAGCTAATCAGTGCAGAATGAGAATGAATCAGATTAATTCATCCTTCTCCGGACAGTGCTTCAACTGCAAAAGGTATGGACACAAATCCCATGAATGCAGAATTATGCAAGTAAACAACTCATTCAAAGGTAGATGCTTCACATGCAATAGAATAGGTCATATGGCTAATCAATGCAGATCAAGAGGATATCAGTCAAATATGCAAAGAAATGTTATTTGCCAAATCTGCAATAGGTCCGGTCATAATGCTAAAGTTTGCAGAAACAAGAATCAGGACAAAAGAGGTCCGGTGTATAATCAGAATCAAGACAAGGGTAAACAAAAGATGAATGCGGATGAGGTTAGGAATCAGATGAGCAAGATTTGGGTGAAGAAAAGTTCAGAGAATGTAGAGGTTGGATCCGCACCAGACTCTGGTGCTGATATTTCTTCCGGAAATTAAAAAGTGAGCTCAGGCTCAGGGGGAGACTCAAAGAAAATCTTGTTCCCCCAGCCAAACAAGTGGTGCCGGATGTGGCACAAGATGCGGATTAAAGGGTTAGTAGATATGAGTCTTGAGATGCTTCAGTCAAGTTTTCAGAGGTCCGCATGGAGTTATGAAGAAGCTGTGATCGATCAAATAAGACCTGTTCAGGGAGATGCTCCGGTATGATAGAGGATTACAAAAAGGTCCGGAAAGATCCGGAAATGCACTATCTTGTTCTGCGGATTGGACAGAGTGTTTGGGATGCTCTTGTAATATGTTACCTCGATTTATTCATGATTGAAAGATCCGGATGATATCCTCAGATCAGAACCAATCCGAGATACTCCAAACTATCCAGACAAGGCAAACCGGAATGATGTAGGTGAAGCATTTATTGCAGACAGATATTAGGGTTCGCGGAGCAATTTAAGGGATTTCTCAAAGGTCATTTGCTCATTCTGCACTCGAGAAGAAGCGAAAAGTGGAGCTCTGCAACAAGGTTCATCAAGCACCAAGGATCTCCTGCCGAAGCTATTGCATAAAGAAATCAATCCAACCACTCCATGCAAACCGAAGGCGCATAAGGTATTCTCCGTTTTTCATTACCTCACTGCAAATCTTTGAAGAATGGCTACTCCAAACATAGTTAAGATCTCTGATAGACCTCGCCCCTCATTCAAGAAACATCCCTACAAATCATTGGAGGTAGACCCACTAGGAGCCTTCTCTAGTGTTCCCCACGGAGTTTTACACACCGAAGACATTAGGGTTTACATACATGCAAACATTGAGGAATTTGGGGAATTCAAATTAAGAGACCTCTATCACAAGCAGCTGATTGACAATGCTTTTGAGCTTAAACCAGAGTATAAGGATATTCAGAAGAAACAATTTGAGCAATTTATTCATTTCCCCTGTTTTGAAGAGGATGAATGGGTCCGGTATGTTCTGAGCAGGATGCATGACAACTTTCTATGGCTAGATAGACCCTGCAAGATCACAAAAGAGGCAATTAGAGCAGTAACTGGCCTATACTCTTCCGGAGGAGTACCTATCCTCAAATCTGTCAAGAACAACATTGTAACTGAGGCCACCGGATCAAAATTTGACAAAAGGGCAATGACCATTGAAGACATCTCCGATCCGGATATCAAATATGCATCAATGATAATAGGATACAAGATCTACCACTCCAGCAGGGAGAATTCTGTATCCGGAACTGCAGTATACACTGCCTATGAGATGCTAAGAAAGAATGCAGAGTATGATCTCTGCGAACTACTGCTAAGCCAATTAATGGAAAATATACAGAAAATCAAGAAGGATAAGAAGAATTCCTTTAAGTATGGTACTCTGATTGTATGTCTATTCTTCTACTTCATAAATGAGCTACCCGGAACAAGTGGATGGGTATGGCAGAATGACAAACCTGTTGCAGTCCAGATAAGAGACTATTTGCATGGACTTGGGGATGCAAAAGCGAGAAATACAGCTCTATGGGGATACTTCAAAAACTTTCAGAGCATGATGCAAGCAAGAGAGAGAATTCCCCAGTCTCTCATTGAGAAATACAAGGACTCAGTGTGCTTTATGGTTGACACTGATCAGTGCCTAATGGAGGCAGTGGAGCCAAGGACTGTCTGGATCATGCCCATGGGGTATGAAGTTGATGAACAGATAGTGGAGCTGCATGTTCAACACATGCTAAGTCAGCCCAAAGATCCTAAGGCAGAAAGGTTTGGAACCTTTGAGGAGCTGAGTGTAAAAATACATGTAGAACTCAGAGAACCTGAGATTAAAAGAAAGGTAAGAAAAGAAGTAGAGCACATTGCTCAAGGCCTAGGTATCTCAAAGGAGGCACTTGATGCCAGCCGGGAAAAGAGGAGGAAGGCCGAGGAAGAAGAGAAAAGCAAAGAAAGTGCTCCGGTTGAAACTCCCACCCGGACCAGATCATCAAAGAGACCTGCACCTTCCACAACCAAAAGTTCAAAACCGGAAGTTCAGGCATCCGGTAAGAGATCAAAGGCAAAAGCCACAAGGGCTTATGGAAGCCAAAAGGATGAAGAGGAAACAGAATCAGATGAGGGAGTAAGAGAAGTAAAGAAACAGAAAAAGAAAGGATCCGGTAAGCCCTCCACAGGCCAAGACAAGGAGGAAATGGCAGAGGTAACTGTTGAAAAGCCCACTCTGTCACTAGAGAGCATAATCAAGTCGGTCACGGTGGATGGAAACCTTCAACCAATGACTGAATCATATGATGACTTCAGTGAGGCCGACCAAAAGACTCTGCAGGAGGCCACAGTGAAATATCTTAACATATATAATAAGGCTTTCATTGAAATAATATCTCTTATTCCTAAAAGCCTAGAAAAGGAAATGGAAGTGAGAAAGAATAATGCTCATGCTAAAGATCTTGAGATCCGGGAGCAGATAGCTATTCAGCTATATCCTCAAATTGATCCCAAGACCATGAACATTATCTTCAAAGACTGCAAAGATGAGTTCAGAAGCAAAGCCAGGATGAATCAACTCATGCTTGGCGAGACTGACAAAGTGGCCCAAGAAACAGAAGAGATCCTCCGGAAGGCCTTCAAAAGGTTCAATCTTCCGGTTGTAGAGGATTTAGGTACAGAAACAGCTGAGGACTTGGGACCCTCTGCTCCAGAAGAAGTGGCTCATGAACAAACTAGCATCTCTCCTCCGGTTTCCCCTACAGTCTCCGGATCCAAAGAAGAAGAGCAACTACAGGAGAAGGAAGCAGTGGTGAAAGACAAAGAGGTTGACAGTTCTAAGACTGCAGAAGAAAAGAAACATCTGTCTCCGGCAAGAGACACTGCACAAACTGTTCAACAATTTTTGAGTAAAGAAACTCTAGAGATTGATGAACCGGAGCTTCTAAAAGGTCCATTTGATTTTGACTCTCTCTCTCCGGTACAAACAATGAAGATAGCTTCATTTGCAAATGCCAAGGCAAATGAAAAGCTCCTGAAGTCTCATATGGAAGACTGTGAATTGATAGAGGCTGCTTCCGGAATACTTGTAAAGATCATGCCATCAATCCAGATAGATCCGACAGCCTCCACTTCCGGTAATCTAAAAACCTTAGTCAGCAGTGTTGATACACATTTTGATTCTTTAGAAAAATCAGCTGAAGAAAAGGTCCGGAAGGAATTTTTGGATAAGAGATTTTCAGAAATATTAGAATTAATCTCTAAGGATAGGAAGATTGTAAGCATTGGAATAAGGAGCTTAGAGAATGCTCTTAAGGATGGCGGTGACATCTACAAATTTTGTATATCCTGGTCAAAGGCAACAGCAGCATTTGACAAGAAAATAAAAGAGGAACAGGATAAGCTACAAAGCTTATCTCAAAGTTTTGATCCTCTCTCTTCCTCTATAATAAATCAAGAATGTCAGACCATTGCAGTCTTGAATGAAATAAAAAATCTTGAGAAGGAAAGGAAGAACATCACCAACCGGATGGGAGAACTTAGAAGGATTATAATCCCTAAATTGGAAACCATGCATGAGGCCATCAGTGATGCTCAGACCACCGCCCAAACAGAAGATCCGACAGATCTCAAGCGGGCAGAAGCGTTTGCATTTTTGCTAAGTGGTCACATTTCAATTTTGGATAGAATGAAGCAAAGTTGGGCTACAGAAATGATCCAATTGCAGACATCCTTTGCAGACATTCTTCAGTACATGTGAGTATGTAAATATGCGGCTATATATAGAAAATTTTTGAAAATCTTGCTGTGCGGACCCTACCCTTTGCCATTGATGTCAAAGGGGGAGTGAGGAGCAGTGAAAAATGAGGGATCCAACTAAGGGGGAGTTCCGGAAATTGTATATAAGGACAGAGCATCAGCAAAGGGGGAGCATAGTGAAAACACTTAGTCATTTGTCACTAAGTGTTGCCATCAATGCCAAAGGGGGAGATTGTTGGCAAGAGACACTATATGGATTCATGGTTGTTGTCATTGATGGCAACAAAGGTCATCCCACATATCCGCAAGACATGATATGTCTCTACCGGAAGTCAGAATAAAGAATGTTGTGGTCCGGTGAAGAAGAACAGAGCATGTGGCAAGGTCCGACAGATTGGTCCGGACCTCTCAGAGGAAATGTCTTGGTGCAGTGCGGATTTGGGGAAGTCAAGAGGACTACCTTGAGTGGTATATTCCAAGGATTTAGCCTCCGGTGATGGACAAGGAAAAAGATATGAATGGTTGAGTACCGGATTCCTGAGAGACAGTGAAAACAGAGGAAGAACTGACTGGCAGAGTATCAGACTGCTTTCCGGATGGGTTACTATTGATGACAGAGGTTGTGAAGGCATGAATCATGTTTGGCCGACATGATTAATGATATCTACAAGTATATGCTTGATCCGCATTGCTTGGTGAGGAAGGATTCAGCCGACAGAATGAAAGTTTATAAGAAACTAAACTGTTCCAGATGCCGACTAGAAAGGTGATGAAATTACTTGTGCGGATATATATAGAGGATGGATTTAGTTGTGAAGTGGTGTTGTTGTTGTGGAGAGATATGCGAATAAGTCCAGATAAAGAGCAGAGGTAGCAAAAAGGATCCGGTATGTGAAAGATAGCAGAATAAAGAACAGAGGAAAGATGAAGTGCAGCAGATCAGTGTACTGAGCCTAACCGGAACTGAACTCCAGCATATGCAGATGCTTCCAATCAGTTCAAGACTGTGATTCTCATCACTTTGTAGACAGTGTGTCTTCTTGTAGGCAGTGGGCCTCTTGTGAGCAGTGTGCTCGGGCAGTGAGCCCTAATTGGCAAGTGCCATCTTTGTAATTTCCTATTCTTCTAACAGAGAATAATTTTGGGTTAATCACCCCGTGGTTTTCTCCCTTAACAGGGTTTCCACGTCAAAAATACTGTGTCATGTGTTTCTTGTTTTATGGATAATGTTTTATGTTTGATTTTATGCTGCATCAATTAAAAGGAAAGTTCAATAAAGGAAACAATTAGGATAACTGATTCACCCCCCCCCTCTCAGTTATCAACAAACCTGCCCTTGGATAAGTGCAGCGACTAGTATATAAGGAGGTTCAATTTGACAATTTTTCATCAAAAACAAATCAAATTTAATTCTGATTTGCAGCAGAGCAGACTTACTTCACCAAGTAGCAGCAGATTGTTTCAAGAGGAGAAGTCAAAAATTCAAGTGTCTTTAGGAGTTAATTCTTCCCAAGTTCTGATTTTATTCATAAATTCTGATTTTTCTAAGGTATGTTGTTTTAAAATTCATTGTTTTTGTTCCACATGCATGAGGAGATGAGTTAGATGTTAGGAGAATCCTTATATCAAGTGTCACATCCGCCTTCTAACATGTGTTGTCTTCTCTTGTAGGAGGAAGTAGATGATGAATGCCAAGGAAAGACAAGCTTTGATCAAGAGTGACAAGCAAGGAGTCATGCCAGAGACGAAGATCATGTCTAAGTGGAGGAACATGAGCAACACCAACTTGGGCCACATCGACATGGAGGAGATCAAGAGAGAGCTCTACAAGCCAACCCGTTCAAAGGTCATTCATGAGATGCTTCGCAATGGAATCGTCCAAGCCGCATGCTTTCTGCCCGCTTTGCCGAGTGTCAAGCTTATGTGGTAATGCGCCAGTCATTACAACCAAGAGACTAGATATATTGAAACATCTAATGGAGAAGTCTTAGCTCACTTGAGGAGGGAGGCCATCGCCGAAACGTTCAACATCCCGAAGCATAGGAAGGTCACCATCTACACTCGAGAGCAAGCTCAAAGGGTATTTGAAAGAGCGACAAGTGATTGTAAGCAGGAGATAAACGCCAATTGGGTGAAGCAATCAAGAAGTCATCATAGCAAGTTGCCGAAGAAGCTTCACAAAGCAGATTTAATCCCGGAGTTCAACTACATGGTGATCTTCTTGAACAGAATCATGGGTTGTCAACAATCATCGACATTCGACGCGTGGATGTTCCTATTCATGCAAGAGATCGTCAAGGGTGAGGTGATGATTGATTGGGCCGGCATCATAAGCAACAACATTCATGAGCAAATGATCAAGCTGCAAGAGACAAAGACTTTCTACATGAGCTCATATGTTATCTATATCCTCACGATGTGTGGAAGGTATGATGGATTGAATTGCAAAGCTGATATAGGATATGGCCCCGGACAACTCACCGTGTATGATTGCTACCCTCAGTTGCAGCTAAAGTCCATAGCCCATTACAAGCGTGTGAATGACGCATTCTTCATGTTCATCGTGAGGAAGCTTTAAGGTGATATGCATGAGAGGGTATCGAAGGATGCAAAGAGATTGATTGTCAAGTATGGACGATGGTACATCCAATTCCCTAAGTTCACCTACCTGAGGATCCAAGGATTTTCATCTTATCCTTACCGCTTGCTGAGGTATCCTACTGACAAGATGGTACTACTGGAGGTGACAAGGCAACTGCTGGCTTGGGATAAAATTCAGAAAGATAAGAAGAAAGCCGGAATTAGCTTCCCAATCGGAGTTGGAAAGTTGGAGACTTGTCCAACACTGCAAGCTGCACAACATTCAGAGTATGAACTTCAAGCTTACAATCTAGTGCTTCATGACATGAGTTGAGACCACTTTGATCCATTCAACACAATTCGGAAAGCATTTGGAAAGAGGTTTAGGCACCGAGAGCATCAAGAGGATCATTGGGCAGATGCAGCTGATAATGAGGACATTAGAGAAAAGAGATGTTCAAGGATGGCTTGGGACTTGGTGAGGTCACATAACATAATGCCTATTCCTAATCAGTTAGAAGAGACTGACAAGTTCCTCGTGCAAAGATTGTTTGATAAGGAATGACCTATCACTATCAATTGGGCTGAAAGAGAAGTTGGTCATGATGATTGGATACAGTGAGTCATGAACATTACAAAGAAGTATGCAAACCGTCAAGTACAGAAGCTCAAGGATGCAAATCAAGATTTCAAATATAACTTGATGGGGGAAGCCGACTCGCGGCAATCACAGGAAGTGGATGATAGTGAGTCTAGCAGCAAACATCACAGTGAGTCTAGTGGATATAGTGCAAGTTCTAAAGAAGAAGCTTAGCCTGTCAAGAGGAAGCATCTGGATGACTCGTGGAGAAAGTAGTCGAAAGAAGATAAAGTTGAGTTCAAGACCTGAAGCTAGTACTTCTTCCAAACAAGGAGGTGGTCCTTCTCAGGATATGAATGTAACATCAGTAGTGGAGAATGAAGAAAGAGAAAACCAAGGAGTTCCACAGACATTAGATCAAGCAAACATGCATGAGGTTCTAGCTAAAGATCTCCGATCAAGTCCTTCCAAGGATCAAGAAGCTGTCACACATGAAATAGATATGCACATTGAAGTGTCTGATGAGGAAGCATCGTCATCAAAGTCAGAAGCTAGAGCTCAAGAACAAGGTGTTCAAGAAGATCTGTCTGCCTTGCCAGATTGGTTGAGGAAGAGAGTAAAGGAGACTTCAGTCGTGGAAATAGCCCTTGAGGTTAACCTACAAGAGTTGTTAGGCAAGACAAGGCAAGATAAGGGAAAAGAAAAGGCGACTAGACTCTCCAAGATTAAAAGGGATAGTTCTGGGTCAAGGAAAGTATACATTGCAGTGCCAAAGGTAGACAAAACAGTTGATGATATTGTTCTTAAAGACTACGATGTAACCACTGTGGATTTGGGACCATCAACAGAAGAGCAAGAGTTTGAAGAATTGGAGGAATCAGTTTCAATGGTCAACGAAAGATGGAGGCGTGAAAAGGAAAGAGGAAATCGATTGGAGAAAGAAAACCTCACCTTCAAGCAATATATCCAGTAATTGATGAATCCAATTTGGCAGCGTAAAGGGACGTCTACTCCACCTCCCATGCTTTCTCAAGAATCCGTTGCTCATCTAGAAGGTATGAGATCATAGTCTCAAGAACTGAAAAGCTAGATAGGGAGAGTTAGAAACCAAATAGATGCATTCATTGAAGAACTTGTCCAAAAGTATGAAACCGTTGCTCAGTTGTTGGAAAGACTTCAAGCAGTTTCAGCAGCATGTTCCAAATTCGATGAGGTCAAAAGAAATTATATGCCACATTTGCAAGATTTGATGAACACTCCACTGTCAGCATTGATAGAGGGAGGAGTAGTTGAAGAAGGTTCATCGTATGATTTCTCTACTTGGTACTTCACTATGTACATAAGAGAGTAGCTTCTTGACAATGTTAAGATGGATTGTGTTCAATTAGATAGTGTACTCCAGAGGGCTCATAATAAGATAGTTGGTGTGATGAATGATATGTGTGATCTCTCAAGAGAGGTTGTGATTCATGATGTGAAGAATTATATCAATCACATTACTTCGACACTTCTCACTTCATTTCTGGTGAACAGTTGAACAGCGTCTACTCCTTGATCTCATTCATTGGTGGAAAGCAGGTTGGTATAGCTGAGTGGGAGAGGACAATTGACGAGCATACACAAGATATGATGATGGTAGAAGGAACCATTCGAAACTCGCCAAGTGTACTAGTTGCTAACATGGCGAAGGTTGTTCCAACGTTCACGGCATTGGTCAAGAAGAATAAACATAAGAAAGAAATGCCACGTGGGCTGTCCACATAGGCACCAAGGTCTCACCTTGGAAAACGTGCCTTTATTGCTTCTTGTATATTTCTAAAAATAGAAAGTTGTTGTAACCACCTTTGAAGTGGCATGATCTCGATTCTCAGCCATTGAATCCAAATTGATCTTGGCCATTCATTGTATTTTGAGGTCTATATAAACCTCACTCCTCATTTTGTATATGAGTTTTGAGCTAATTAGAGCTATTGCTAAGACTTTGCTGAGATTAATACAAGTTCACTATTGAGCTATTCATGGTGATATTGTGTTCTCTTTGCAAGTTGCATGGTTGCTAAGTACTCACACACATTAGATGTTTTAACTTAGTTTATTTCTTTCAAAGTTTGTTAGTTTTAGTTCGTGGAAGTCGTTGTCTTTCAATTTATTTGTGAAATCTCTATATGTTCTTACCTTTTATGATTTGTCGCTAGCAAGTTATAGTGTAAGGTTAGACTGAACTCATCTACAAGCCTCACTTCGATTGCCCATAAAGCAATTTGAAAACCTTTAGCTTATCCTTAGAAGATTGCATCACCTTTGTGGAGTTGTTGTCTCATGGCGAAGCAAAGTGTGGTTGAGATTTCCATGAATTGATGATGATAGCTTACACCTAAATTAGATATTCTCTCTAAACCCACATCTTTTGCACTTTTTTTTAAAAAACACATTGTTAGAAGTAGGATTAAGAGTTGTATTGTCATATCATAAGTTTATCATAGCGTGTAGCCTTGAAGCAACTGTTATCACCTGTGCGAGTGTAAACGGTATTTTCCTGTCATTGAACAGTGAGTGTAAGTCCCTTTGTTGAAACAGAAAAACACATCTTTGCCACGAGTTATCCTCATTTATCAAGTGAAAGGAGATATTTTGAACCTTGGAGTTCACTCAAGTCGATCATCTTGGAGTGACCTTTGAAGAGAGGATAAAATACGTAAGTATTTTATGTTGCGTTGTTCGTGCAAGGAAAACACATTAACACGTATGTATATATATATATGTGTTTCCAAAAAAAAAAACTTAGTCCATGTGTGTATTAAGATTACTTTATGCTTAAATTTTACCAAAAAAAAAAAATTTTGAGAGGACATAATAAAGACAACTCAACTCTTTATGAACCCACAAATAGGGAGAAAGATCTTAAAAGAAATATGGAAAATTATAATAAGACAAATTCATCAAACTTAATTATTCTATCCATTTAGAATGAGATCAAATGAAACAATGACAAAACAATCCAGTCCATATCATATGATCTACCTTGTAACTTATAACATTGATCTAGTGAACCTTGTCTTATTTTCCTACATGTAATATGTAGGGTAGATCATTTCATCCAAGGGTCTTCTCCTCTTAAGCTCTTTAGAGTATGAATTCATTCGTGGTTAAAGGATATCAGTATACAACAAGTTATACCAAAATTGTTAAGTAAGGATCATTCTCATTTACCCTGAATTAATTGATATTGTCTAAATAAAACACCAAATACTTTCCCAAAATGTGAGAAAACAAATTTAGTACCAAAACATAGAGATATGAAAAGAGGAGAATAAAAACCCAATGGAATTGAAAGATAGGATAGAATTGAATATTAGAATAAACCTATAAGAGGTAAGTCCTATTACGTGCTAAGCAATGATTAATTATTGTACATCTTTCATTTAGCAATTTGAACATATAGGTATAATGGATAAGTGATTCAAAACCCTATAAACTCCTCATAAAAAATCAGCTTATTACAAACCTTGTTTGAATACCTACACAATTTTTTTCTCTCTGACATCAAAACATGGTTATCTTTTCTATCATCATTGGATTTGAACATGACTCTTGGGGTCAATAACCTATCAAAGGGTAAAACTACAAGATGACAAATCCAAGATTGAATTTTGGGATCAACGATCAAAATGTCTTTTGGATCCTTCTCTCTAAGGACAAGAGAAAATTAGTTACCAACGCTTGTTATTGAGAGATATTGGAAAATACAAACACGAGCCAAAGAAATATTTAGGGAACACAATCAATCTTATGATCTTAAAGAACAATGACGGCAGTGGAACTACGACAAGAATACTAACAACAATTCTTCGAGAAGATCGATGGTTTTAGTTATAATTGCTTGAGGACAAGCAATTTTGGGCGGGGTGGATTGTGAGGTCCCGATATTAAGGCATTATTTAAATTAAAGATTTAAACATCATGATGAAACAATGAAGTCAAATTGAATAATCAAGAAATAATATTAAACAATATTATTAAATCATACCCCCGTAATTATAATACAAATTATGAAGGACAAATACAAAACTGCAATTATCACATATAATATTATAATTAGAATGGTAGTGTTAATAGTATGATGTAATATAATATAATATTAATGTATTATTATTAATGTAATTATTTAAAATAATATTAATGTGATCATTGATATATACATAAATAAATATTAATTATATGTGTGATCATTGATATATACATATATAAATAAATATTAATTATATAATATGATATTAATATAATTGTTGATATACATATAAATTAATATTAATTATATAATATAATATTAACATGATTATTAATAGAGATATAAGTACAAATACTAACATAGATGTCAACGCTGCTAATGCAAGGAAGATATATTAATAAAGCAGCGATCATAAACAAATAAAGGGGCACTATATGGGAGGGTGCGATTCATGAAATCGCACCTCTCCCAAAAGGACATTACGGGGGAATAAGGGGGAGTTCGGAGAGGATTAAGGGGGGCATGGAATACAGAAAACAAAATCAGAAATTATATAATACAGACCTGCAGTAATAAGTAAGGACCAGCGATCAAGCAAAAAGGCAGATATAAACAAAAGGGAACAGCAGGGTGATGATAAGCTTATATATATATTTAATATGCAGATTTATGTGGTGCTTAATATATAGTTATGGTTTCCATTAACAAAAATACATCTTAGGAATCTAATATAAATGTTATTGTTTTATCACCAATAGGAATCTAATATATATGTGTTATTGTTTTATCACCAAATGTGAATGTGAAATAATATAGGATCTTTCCATAATTTTGTATGAGACTTTATATGAATATTATGGGTTCTATGATAAGGGAAATGAAGATGCAACAGGGGTACGGTGATGGGCACTTTCCTAAGTACGCCATTCCAAGGGGACTGGATAATCCCAAGGAGCCAAGGGGGTACAAGGGTACTGCCCTTGGGCTTAGGAGAGATGGCTTCCAAGGCACCCTTTTGTGATCTCATTCTCCTGGACGAAATATGGAACAAGAGGTGTACGGTGATGGGGCACTCTTCTAGGTACGCCACTCCAAGGGGATTGGATAATCCCAAGGAGCCAAGGGGGTACAAGGGTACTGCCCTTGGGCTTAGAAGAGATGGCTTCCAAGGCAACCTTTTGTGGCCTGATTCTCCTATCATCGACATGCAAATTCAAGGGAACCAATCATAGAGAAAGGGAAAGGAAATGACAAGACAAGGGGGAACGGGATAACGGATGCCTCATTAGGCACACCACCTCATATGGATGGCATGCGCCACATGAGGCCAAGGGGGATGGTATATCTGCTCTTGGGCCTAAGGTAGAGGATCCGGGACACCCATCGAAGTCACATTCCTCAACTCTCTTATGGTTGAGTCTCCTAGATAGCTAGGTTTAGTTAGATTAATAATGTTATTATGAGTTTGTTAATCATGTTAACTTGATTGTGATAAATATTGTTAGGGTTTTCTAACTTGTTTACAGGATTAAATCGGGCCAAGGTACTCTCTAAACCCCTGTTTGCTTGGAAGTTGATAGTTTAGGGAAAAATTAGTATTGTTCCTAAAAGGGACATTACATAGATGGTGTCAGTCGGTGCAACTTCCCTCAGCTTTTAGATTGTTCTGCTGATGGGAATCCATTAGTCTGCTGCTTTGTTCAAGCATTGATTTGTATTTATACCATAGGGTTGGTTCTAATAAGCAGTTTTTTGCTATGAAATAAGTCAGAAAGGCTGCATATAGCAGTGAAATTATGAGATGCATACATTTAGATATGCAAAAACTACTGGGCAATACCAAGAGGAACAAATATTCTGCATGCCTAACAACTCTTGCATTAGTACATCTTAAAGAAATAATATCTGAAAGTTTCTTAGCCCTATAAATACAAAAAAGAGCACAAAAATAGTAAAAAGAAAACAGTTTTTCAACGCTTTTGTCCAACAAGCCTTAGTGCCATTTTAGCATATCCTCCCACAATTTCTACTTGAAAAAGTTTGGCATCCCACTCCTAGTGTACTGAAAATGGTTCCTCATTAGTGCAATCTCATCAGTGTACTTAATTAATCTAATAAACCCAAGCTGGTCCCCCTTTTCCCCTTCCACTTAATGACTAAACTGGATATAGTTCCAAGTTTATTTCTAAAATCAAAAAACTTACCTTTACCAAGTGGTTTAGTCATTTTGTCAACAATTTGCTCTACTGTAGGATACTAATAAAGACAAAACCAACTGTCAAATGTAATGGGGATGAACTTCAATATGCTTGGTTCTAGCATGATAGACTGGGTCCCTCACCATCTTGAGAACACTCCAGTTGTCACAGAAAAGTAAGGTCAACCATTTGGTCAAGTTGAAGATCAACCAATAACCTTTGTAACCATCTTGCCTCACAGTCATTACTAATGACTACCTTAGATTCTACTTCAACGGAAGATAAGACAATTGTATTTTGTAGCTTGCTCTGCTAGAAAATTACTCCTGAACCAAGATTAAAAACATTAACCTGTTGTAGACTTCCTTGCATCAATTGGTCCAGCCCAATCAGAATCAATATATCCTGCTAGCATGAAGTCATCATATCTCTGAAATAAAATGCCGAAGTCGAGAGACCCTTTGAAATATCAAAGAACTTGTTTTACAACTTGCCAAAGTTCTTCTTGAGGCTTATACATGAATCAAGAAAGACAACATACTGCAAAACATTTGTCTAGTGAGGTGGCAGTAAGATAAATCAAACTATCTACAAACTGTCAATACACCGATTCATTGATCAATAGCAAATCAGTGTTAGTTGAGAGCTTTATCCTAACTTCCATAGGTGTAGATGTTGGATTACTTTGTCATTCTGATTGTTTTTTAAAGAGCTTTGGAATACTTAGTTTGTGATACAAATATTGTATGATTAGATTGCCAAAATTCTACACCTAAACAATATTGAAGCAAGCCTAGATCTGTCATTTCAAAAACAGAACAAATATTAAATTTCACCCATTGAATTAAAATGACACTGCTTCTAGTAATGACAAGATCATTGAAATAGACAATTAGGATCACCATTCACCACCACTGATTTTGACATAGAGAGTCGGTTTAGAATAACTTTTCTTGAAACTAGAATCTCTACAATACTTACCAATTTTAAGATACAAGGCTCAAGGAGCCTATTTAAGTCCATATAACGACTTTACCAACCTAAAAACCAAATGTTCTTTTCCAAGAACCTAGAACCCATACAACTGAACCATGTAGACTTCTTCCTCCTAGTCTCCATTGAAGATGGCACTTTTCACATTCATTTGCTATACCTTACAACCAAAATGAGCAGTGATGGAGATGACTAGCTGAAAGGTTACCGTCTTTACAATAGGAGCAAAGGTCTCTTCATAGTCTACCCTTTCTCTTGTGCATATTGTTGGAACCACTATGAAACTCAATTTTCATACTCCATTTTCTCAAGATGGTTATCAGTTAATCCTCAAGTTCACATCAAGTCCAAGTCAATTGTTGTCTTTCTAATTAATTTGTAAAGGTTATCTTGTCTTTGGTCTTTTCAACTAATGACTTTACATGGAAAACATAATCACATCAGAGTAGCAAATGATAAAAACAATGGAGTAGAACATGAGCAAAGCCAAGCCAGGTTCAATGGCTTTTCCGTCATACAAGCAAAGGCAGTCATGGAGTGAAAGTTCGAATGAGATAAGCAAGGGAAAGAAAGAGAAATCAGTAAAGGTTGGCACTATCTGGTGATGTCAATCCCAAGGAAGAGTTAAGTGAACAATGCTCAACCTAGAGGCATGGTTAAAACCTTGAAGAAGTGGCGCACGATGTCAATGGTTTAGCCAAAGCAAAACTCTACCATAGCTCATAAAAGTTGGCAATATGATAAGTGATCTTTCCTTGAACCTGAAGGACTCAAACTTGTACACTTTTATGTGGCACAAACCATAAAATACTCCACCAAGCATTAGTGAAGCATGGCAAAGGCATTATGAATCAGTGCCTGGCAAATCAAGGGAGAAGAAACTAAGTCAAGAAGGCGCGCTTTTAGACTGGTAACACTAGAAAAAAAAACCGCCATACATCCTCAAAGTGGCAGTAGATTTAGTGAAACGTGCTCAAGCATTTAAAAAGGGTAAATGATCAAAGGGTGGCACACTTTTCTCTGGCACCAACCCACGCAAACTCTGCCCAGCTTGTAAGGACTTAACAACCTACATGAGGCACCGATTTGGCATGGCAAAACCCTTATGAAACTGCACCCAAGACATGAAAAGATACCTAACTCGTTAGAGAATTCCACCATGCTCCAAAGGAGAAAAAGTAGTCAAAATTGGGCACACATAGAATGGCTTAGCCCCAAGAAAATTCCACCTAAGACATGAAGAAATGGCAATCAGCTAAGTGAAGCACAACAAGGCCAAAAAGGGGCAATTACTCAAGCTTGGTGCACATTCCTAGAGGCTCAGCCACTTACTTTCTCCGCCATAGATTTACAGAAAATAACTAAGTTTTAAAACATGCAAGTAAGTGTGATGCCTTTATAAGAGGGTTATTTTCCATTCAAAATCAAGGCAAGTTCATCTCTGTTACTTTCAGCAGAAACAAGGCCTATTAATCTGATTTTTGCAGGTTCGTGAAGAAACTCCCAGCGCCATGGTTGAAGGTTCCCAAGGTTAGCAGCAGTTCATGAAGGGTTTTCAGCATAATCAGCCTCTTATCCTCCATATTTTGATCATATTATACTGCTGTTGCATCCAATTTCTTTCACTTCCTCGCACTGTTTTTTATCCCCAGCAGGGTACTTATTCAATTTTTTACATTTGAAAGTCCCTGGTACATTGAGGATGATAACATCTTTCAAACACTGATTTGCCACAGCAGAAAATTCAATGAAAGTGCTTCCAACAATTAAGGTTTCAAATTCAAAAGGATAGGCATATCATCAAATCTAGGATTTCATCAAAATCCTCAAGCAAGATGCATAGATTCAAAGTAGAGTTAATCGTCATCAACGGATTCATCATGGTCAAGATTCCAATTTCAAATCGTTAAGTTGGTATTGGCAAGGTATTCATCAAAATCACATTCATGAGGTTTCAACGATTTTCCAAAGGATCCAAAAAAGTTTGAAATATTTCAAAAAGTCAAAGGTTCCAGAAGATTCAACAATTTCAAGTAAAAAGTTGCTTCAAGTTTTCTAAAGGTCACTCTTGTGCCAAATTTCTATTTCCAGCAGCAGCTGCATCTAGCAGCTGTCATCATCAGCGGTGGCTATTTTCGGGCGATAGAAAAGCGCCTATTATTAGGCCTTTTATTTAATTCATTGCTTTAGATCTGTTTGCTTTAAAGTAGTTTTATATCCATATTTCTGTAGATAGAGATAAGATAGCTTTAATGAAGTGCTTTTTGGGATATTTTTTATTATTATTCTTAAATCCCTAAAAGCAACCGTTTGTCAGCTTATAAATAAGTGCTTTAAGCACATAATTTGTTAATGATAGTTGAAGTGAGACTTATGCTGCAGAGATTACTGTTCAAACATTGAATTTGAATCATTGTGTTTCTGTGTAAGAATTTGATAAGTGAGGTATAGTAAAGGTTGATGTTGAACTTTGCATTAGCACTTGCATTTCTTCTTGGAAGTAACTTTGCATGCTTCTAAGTGGTTTGCCTCTCTTAGATCTTCCATTGTGTCTCCTTTTGTTACTCAGTTAGTTTCTTCATATAATCATCTCTTGTTGTTGATGTGAATATATAGGTCTCTACTTTAACTAGTAGTAAACATTTGTTTTCTATTTGTATTACTGTTTAGTTGCAAATTAAAAAAAAACTCGTTGTGACTCTGTGAGATAAGTACTTTCAAGTCTTGTGCTCAACCTCTGAGATAAAAAAAGATAGGTCATGTTACTCTCAGATCATTGCTTTTTATGCAAACCTCAGATGATAAATTTATATAGTGTGCATTATTGTAAACTTGTTCATTGTTTTATGTTTTAGGAGTGGTTTAGATCTCAAGGAGCTTCCCCTACTGATTTGATGAGAGATTTTAAGTCACAGACTATTCTAGAATGAACTGTCCTAAAAAGAACAAATTAAAACGCTAATAATTTCTGGCACCCACCATGGGGCATGTGTTACTAAAAAGTTTTATCTTGCATCTCAAGTTAATCTTGCCACCTCCTACTAAAGTATCTCCATTCAGACAGATAAATTCTATGCTAAATCATGGAGGAAAGTAGGTCTTTCTGATCTTGTCTTTCAAGCTTTGAATCAACCATCTACATGTAAGGATTCTTTTCCATCCATTCCTAAATTGATTAAAGTCTTTCCTACGGTAGACAAAGAACCACATGATGAAATAATGGGTGATCGTAACAACAATGATAGCTCCTCTTGCCTTTGTTGCTCAGCATGATGTCCCTCGTGACTCTAGAAAAGGATTCCTTAAGTTCCATTGTGATGGTACTCAACACCCAAATGAGCACATGTCAACATTTAGCACAACTTATAGCATTCTTGGGGTTTCTCATTATGATGTGGCAGTTCGACTTTTTGTTGAGACTCTAATCAATGGAGCAGCAGAATCGTTTCATCATCTTTCTCCTAGTTGCATCACTAGTTGGGCTCTCATGAGTGAAAAGTTTCACTCATTTCAAACCAACAGAAGATGATCACTTTTGGTTCACATAGCTATCTAGTTTAAAGAAAGATCATAATGAGCACATGCCTGAATTCGTCACAAGATTTAAGCGCCTCATCAGAAGAATCAACACAAATCTGAGGCCTTCAACTTCTCTTAAGTTGCTTCATCAATGCCTTCCCTTCAAAGATTGCATTCTTGACTAAAACTTTTGAAATTGATGAAATTGAAGAGGCTTAGGCTTGAGCAATTAAGTTGAAGGATGATATGATTACCACAGGAGAAATCAATTGAGATTCAATTCATCCCATCATCTAAAGTTCAGCTGATCCATAGTTGCAAGAAGTGGTTAGTGATGTAACTCTCATGAAGCATCAATTCCAACAAAATGCTCCAGCCCAAATTCTCTTAAGTTGGTTCATCAATGCACTCCCTTAAAATACAAGCTCAAGCTCAAGCAGTTAAGCTAGAGGACAATATGATTACTACGGGAGAAATCAAGAAAGATTCAATTCGTCCCTTGATCCAAAGTTCAACTAATCCACTATTGCAAAAGGTGGTTAGTGAGTAACTCTCATGAAGCGTCAACCAAGCGCAGAACTCTAACCAAGGGCTCTGACACCTACAAATACAAACAAATTAAAGTTACAAATTTATAATGAAACTAACTACTTTTAAAGTTTAAAAATAAAAGATTCAATTTGAATTATAAATCGAAGTTTTGAGGTTACCTTGACGATCCTTGTAGCTCTTTGTGCAAAGAGATTATCAAAGACTATCCTTGCAATCCTCTTTCCTTCAGGCTTCTTTGAATATGATGAGTCTAGCCATGCTTGGCTCACAAACATTTGTTTCAAAGAAGTCAACAAACCAATAATGCTTTGCAACGTTAGAAAGATCGTTGCAACCTTGTGACACTTGATCACACCAACTCTTTCCCTTTGGTGCGATCTCTCATTAAACTAAAAACCCAAGGGTGATTATAAATATTATTTGTTATGTTTATTGCATCTTCTACAACCAGTCTCACCCAATCAATTTTGCCTATGTCCTTCAAAAGAAGATCAAGGTAATGTGTTGCGCAAGGGGTCCAAAAGAGTGATAGATGCCTCCCCTGGAGCAATCTCCCAACTACCACATACACTATTGCATTGTTAGTTATAATTTGCACTACATTCTCTACGCCCACCTCTAAGACAAGTTCCTTCAACATTAGACTCAAAGTTTCTACATTTTTTACTTTGTCAAAGGCATTAACTAACTTTAGAAAAATTACTTCACTATTTGAAGCTTCCAAAAAGTTGATAAGGGTGCAGTTCTTTCCATCCGTCCACCCATCTGAAAGAATAGTGCATACAAACTTTCGCCACTGCTTCTTTTGTTCTTCCACAACTAACTTTGCATCTTCAACTGCATCCACGAGCAACTTCCAACTTTAGTCTTTTGGAGAGGGTGCCTTGTAGCCTTTTCCTGCAACTGTTAATGCAGTTACCAAATTTTCTCAATACAGGCTCTTCGCCACATTGAAGGGAAGGTTGTTGAAATACTAAAAACTAGCACATGCCTTATCTGCTTATCGGTGCACCTCCTTGTTCCACCTTATACCTTCCAACAACGGTTTTGGGTACAAAAAAGCTATGCAGTGTCTGTGTAAGCGCTCTACCCAAAGTAGATGAGGTAGATGTCAATGTTGTGCTTCGTATGCATGGACCACAAGAAATGCCCACTGTGCCTTTGAATGCCATATCTTCATCTGTTTCTACTTGCAATTAAGGACCATGAACTAGCTATGGATGTTTCTATGGTTGCTTTTCTTCTCCCTATGTAGTTTTTTCTCTTCTGTCAACACAAGGTGTGCTTCATCTCTCATTTTATCTCTTATGTGGTCTTCTCACAGGGCTTGGCATCAAGATGAGTAATGCCTACAAGATGATAGTTTAGGCAATTGATGCATCCATGATATAGGTTCTAGCATCTTATGCATATGACTATCCCTAGTGTCGATCCCTATATGGCATATTTCCAAGCGAGGTCTCTAGCTCCAGGGGGACGACTGCCAGTAACTGGAATCAACTGGGTTAAGCCTGAACCTGATGCAAAGAGGCAACCTGATCTAGAGGCCAAGGATTCTCTATCTACCATTGTATCTAACCTACAAGTACAAAGTACAACATATTTAACTTTTAAATATAAAAAAAATCAGCATAATTCAGCACAAATACTATAAATCAACATAAATTTAGCATTAATTATTATAAATCAGAATAAATTTAGTATAACTTAATGATTTTATTCCAAAAAAAAAAGTATAAATCAGCAAAATAATTCGTTAATAGAAAAAAAAAATCATTTCATTCAAAAAATCAGTATAAATGAACAATAACATGCTCATAAATCAATTTTTTTGCAAGTAAATTGTAAATACTACTAAATAGTATGAAATTATGAATTGTTTACAATGTACATGCTAGATTCTAGCATCTAGAATGAATTTAAATGCTTGGGGAAAAACAAATTACTAAGCTGCCCTTCAAATTCCTCCAATTCGCCCTTCAAATTTGCCTAAAAATCCTTGCAATTAGCTCAAATGTATGCAAGAATGCTGTGTGAGCAATCGAGAGGAGTGTGTTGGCTTTTATAAGCAAAAGAAATGCAGTTTATCAATGTTTCTTGAGTGTCCCGCATCCCTACCGTGTCCGGCAAGATTTCCTTTCGAACTCACTGAGTATTTTCAAAAAGTTTGACATTAACTCGGCAAATAATTGCCAAAAACTCGCAAGTTACTCACCAAGCCAAAAAACTGTCAAGTAATCGACAAGTACATGCAAACTACACATAGAATGATCCAGCCCAATCATATCAAGGTACTCCGCATAGAAATTTCAGCCCTTCAAATGGGATAAACAAACCTGGACTACCTACAGCTCCTAAGCAACTTGCCTAAGAGGCTCCTCCCAACAATGGTGCAAATATTCTTTGTTTTTTCCATGATACAAGTGGTCATGGTTCCAGCAAATGCCTTAAGATGCAACAGATGTTGCAACTAATTTCTCTGTCAAAAGTAAATAATAAGGGTTTATTAGGTAACCCAAATCTTCATTCAAAAGAACCCAATGATGACTCTACTATAGGTTTCATCCAAAATGAACCTGCTTTTGAAGATCAATGGACCGATCTCCAAAGTCACACACTATTAGTATTCGTGCATGCCAAAAATTAGAGAATTGAGGAAGAGACGCTTGAGAAGGAAAGATTGGAGCAAATGAAGGGAAAATTAAAAATGCTCATTGAAACTTTTCTTCATCTCAGAAAATTAAGGTAACTCCTGGAACAACTGAAGCTCCTCCTAGTTTCAATATCTTAGACTACATGACCAAGACAAAAGTACAAATATCACAACTGAAATTCTTTCAAAATCATACTAAACAGCTGGAATGAGTAGTTGACTATGTCAAGAAAGGAGCTAAATCCACTCACATCCCTCAAGCTTTGGCTAATGTGTGATGACATAGCACCAAGGCAGGAGACCCAACCCAACACAATTCCCACCAAGCAGCCTTACACAAACACACAAACAGCAACTAGAAGCAAGAAAAGATACCTTTGCTGCAAGTGAACTTGTAACGATGCACAAACCCACACGCAGTAACACAAACCCTCCTATCTACAGTTCAAACACGCAGCACAACAGAAATAAAATGCAGCCTCATGCACACCACCACTTGCAGCATGCATTAGCACCAACTCTCAAGACACAAGACTCACACTTCAGTTGTTGTAGGTATGCTCACCTACATTGACAACTACCTTCTAGTTGCTGCAAGTGCATTCAGCTTGAAAAGGGAAAATTTCTACAGTTGCTGCAAGTAACCCATCCGACCAGCACAAGCTTTCTAGTTGCTGCAAGTACATACAATATGATGACTATTACAAGCCTACAAATACTGCAAGTGAAATCAGAAATAACATGACAAGCCCCTTCTATTGTTGTAAGCAAAGTCAACACTAAGACTCCTTTTCACACAAGTGGGGGCAAGCATAATAAACACATACATTTCTTCCACCATTCAAACACACAAAGATAAACACATAAGACAACTTACGGGAACAAAACATCAAATCTATTCTTTCATTCAAGGACTGGAGGTTAAAAAAATGTGTACTTTTATTTCCATCATAAACAATACAGAGAAGTGTTAGCTTCTCCTGTTTTGGATATAAACTCTGCAGCCTTTCTCTAGCATTGGGTAGCCTGGAATCCACACCTAAAGCTCTTCCTGGTCACCTCTTCACAGCTGCCTCCATGGTTGTCCCACTATGGAGAGATCAAAAGAACATTTCTTGCACTTTACTCCTCTGTATGTACCTGCAACAGACTCTCCTTGTCCTTCTCAAAAATCTACCTGCAAATCTCCCATGCGAGGACAAAATCAGACTTCCCCTCACATGCCTTTGCAGGATCTTCTTTCTATTCTTGCATGGCCCTATTCTCCTTGGAGTTTCTGCCTTCTATACCCTCACATGACCACTCTCTCCTTCATCTTCGTGCCTTTTCGGTTGTCCTCTCCCTTTCTCTCAACCACATGGTCTCTGCTGCCCTGCATCCTTCTCTCTTCGTCACGCTTCTCTTCTTCCTCACACGCCCCTACAGGAGCCTTTTCTTTTTTGCAAAATATTCTCTCTACTCCCTACCCTTTCTTTCTCCAGGCATCTCTTCTTCTCTCACGCATCTCTTCTTTGTTCGCCTTCAAAATTCCCTCCTTTATCTACATGCCTTTTTTGTCTTTTTAATTCCCTCCTTGCTCTAGTTGTACACACCCATTTCTCTTTTAAAATTTTGTCCTTTTCCCTCCTTTTGGCGCTTCTCTCTCCTCTTCCAATGCATGTCTTTTCTTTAAAATTTAATCTCTCTCACTTCCTTCAGCTTGGAGTCCTCATTTTGCCACATGCCTTGAGCTGGGAATCAGCAACTCCACAAAACAAATAAACTCCCGCCAAAATGAATTTGAATCCTTCCATGTGGCGGTTGGACATGGATTTTAAATTTAACCAACCTCCCCTGGACAACTTGCAGGTTATATAAATGCTCAACCATAACTCCACAAAGCACCAAACTCTTTAACAATACAAAATAATTCACATAGTTGCATATTTTCGAAGGCAAATCAAATGACCTAGAGATGCTCCTACATCAAAGCATCATCAGTTTCTCAAAACAAAATGGCAAACATTGAAGATAAACCAAAACCCTTCTATGTCTCCTTACACATAGGTTATTACAAATTGAATTACCATACTCTAGACTCAGAGGCATCAGACAATGTCATGCCTTTAACTATCATGAATGCTTTAGGCTTGGCATGCACTATGTAATGTCCCCATTTTTCGAGAGCATCAGAGTTTGGAAGATTAGCTATCATTTGACCCTTGTAGGCTAATGGAGTTGTTGAGAGGGTCATGTTTGGCAGTTATTTTGTTGTCTTCTTCTTCAGAGCAGGGTTTGGTTCAGGTTGGGCCTTCGTTTGGTGTTCCAGGACTCAATTATACACACTTACTATTTTTAGTAAGTCATTGGAGCATCGGGACCATACCTTTCTATTTTTGGAAAGGGCTTTTGGATGGATAGAGGGCACATTAATCATCCTCGGCGTGTTGGCGGAATTATCAAATTGTTATTATTATGGTTTTAATCAAAGGATTTATGATTAATTTAATGATTATTAAAGTTAAGCTTTAATAATGCCGATGATGGCATGGTTCGATGGTTAAGTCGCTCGGTTGTAATGGCGGCCAATGAGCTCGCAAGGCTTTACACCTTCGCTGGGCCAATGAGCTCGCGGGTTTGAAGTGTTCTTCCTAGGGGATGAGGTCCCCCAGTTGTGGCCTCACCGGTTCATTGCTCCGGGCAAAAGCATTCGCATGGACCCGGAGGGCGTGTCGCACCAGCATCGCCGGTCACGTTAAAAAGTTTACCAGGCGCATTTTTTTAAAAAAAAAAAAAAGTTAAGCTTTAATAATATTAAATTATTATTATTATAATGGTTTATAAGGTTGAGTATTAAATGTTAAGGCATTTAATATTATTTTTAAATGATTATAAGCCATACGCCAACTTATGGAAACATGAAATTATTAAAGTGACTTTATATTAATGAATAAATATAAGAGGGTCACTTTATTATAAATCCCCATTTGTAAGTAAATATGAAAGTTAAAAAGAGAGGGAATTTTAATGGGTTTCTGGAAGCTTCCTTGGAGTTTTATAAAAGGGCTCATTTGAAGCTCATTTGGACATACTTGGTTTTTATTATTTCTCTCTGGGAAGTGTGAGAGCTCTGGCTTTCAAAATTCGGAAAACCCTAGGACGAAACCCTTGGGATTTTGGTTTTGTGGACAGAAACCCACTTTGTCAATTCTTGGCAGATTCACACAGAGTTCGCAAATGCATCTACTTGGTTCAGATTCAAAGTTTTTGGAGCAAAAAGATTTATCATTCTTCAGTTTATTGCAGGAGGGGTTCATTTCCAAATAAATTCATTGGCAAGCAATTTGTGTTGGTATTTTCCAGCATTATACTGATGAAATCTTTATGAATAAAATATTTATCAAAGAAACCCTAGGACAACGTAACAATCTATGGTTTATTATTTTTTCTAAGCTGATCGCACCTTCCAAAAGACAGCAATTACTTTACGAAAGGCAGTGATTATATTTAAGAAAGCAGCGATTTCATTTTAAAGAGTTCTTGATACTTTACTTGCTGCCGTACAGATTTGAAGTAATACTTTGGTGTCTTTGGTGCAATGTGAAGTATATATATGTTAATGTTTATGTTTGAGGGACAAAATCTGACATGCTGTCAGTTTTGTCTACCATACATCCCTCTCTCTAAGGAATTGCAACTAAGAGGAACTTTTTGGTACTGCCGTACCATATACAACAGCAGGTTTGAGAGCTATTTGTATTAATATTGAAGTAATTCGTATGAAAGGGAAATACCATAGTGAAATGGACTTCATTATACAGAAAGCACAGATTGAAGAACAATTCTGAAATTTAAGGCATAAGTGAACTGTAACAGCAGCAACAAAGGCATATCAGCAAGTACGGTAGTGGTAAATCAGTATGAAACAGAGCTTTGGGGTACATTCTCAGTCATTCTGAGTGTGCATTTGATTTCTGGGCAGTATTAGAGATATTTCTAGATTGTAACAAACAAGTCTTCCTCATTTCAAGTTGTCTACAACAATATTCATTGAGGATCAAACAGCTACTGCAAGGATTATGTTCATCACTTCCTTATGTACTTGGCATCTTTGAAAGGTTAGACATTGAATATTTCAAATGTTATAATTCTGATTTAATGAACAACAGTATTTGTATATCCATTTTTGCAAATTCTAGCCCTATATGGTGTTAATGCAAACTGTATGACAAAATGCTCTTAAATTATCATTATGTTTGGTATTAAATTTGTGATCATCAATAACATTGTAAACACCATATCAATCTATTCGACATCAGAATACTCAAAAAAAACTCAGTTTATAGATTACATGACAAGTGTTTGACGAAATGTTAAACCTATAAAACTCAGAATTTCAGGGCAGAATAGGTAAGGGATTTTACACACTAGAACCCTAAACAATGCTACTCGTTGGAATCCAATACAATACCTTTAGTTGGACAACTCAAGGATGCACAAGTGACCTGGACAGATCATCCACATAAAAGAATCATGTTGACCATATTGGTGCCTAACATTCTAGCCAGCTATGGACTGCTCTTAAAAAGGAATTTTTATTAGGACTTGGGGAGAGAGAGAGATCCCAATTGATTTGTCTTTTGTTATGATTCCAATGAAGGGGAAGAAAGTTCATCTTGAACCAACTCTCACGTCCCAAGTCACTATCCAAAAGATAAATGACCCAAGAGCCAATATTCTATATTAAGACAACAGGTCAGGACAGATATGATGATGTCTACCAAAAAGATTCAAAGCACGAAACCTACTTGTTCAGAGGAGAATACATGAACAAAGAGCAAGGGATTTGTACTCTCCAATTTGATGGGAGTTGTTTGGCTATTGGATCAAGAGCAAAATATTGTTAATATCACCATTAGAGGAGTTATATCCATTCTCATACCATTTACAATTTGACTGCACAAACAACACTGTTGAATATGGAGGCCTACTTCTTGGGTTGCAGAATGCGAAAGATAAGAAAATCAAGTTGCTCAAAATTAAGGTGATGCAGAACTAATCATGAAACAAGTCAAGGAATAGTTCCAAGTAAAGGACCAGCTGCGTCACTACAGAAATCAGGTTTGGAATAGTATGGAATTTTTTGATGCATTTTCTATCAACTATATCCCAAGAGATTTGAAGTTTGAACAGTAGGGCAGATGCTCTAGCTATTTCAGCTTCTTTGTTTGTTCCCCATGCAGAGTTCGGGCAAAATGTGTTAACTATTGAATTGGTGTATCGATTGGCTATCCCTAACAATGTACCTAATTGCCAAGTGTTCAATGCTGATCGACAAGTCATTGATTTTCTTGAAAAAGCTAATGCTTTTAGTTCTTTGCATTTTGAAGGTAGCTCCTCTACTTATAGGGAGACATTGAACAATGTCGTCGAGCGAATGGAGGCTCATTCTGATTAAAAAATCATTCAATTAAGGGAAACAAAATTCCTAAATGCCTAGTGCCTTTGGAGAACATCTTCAATCAACATGACAGATATGTGAAAGATCAAGTTTAGTCTCAAGCGCAAACTTTAGCCCATTATAAGAAGATTGACATAAGTGACACTAATAAACCAAGAATGGTCAATTTGGGTAAGTGTCGCAAACCTGAAGAAAAAGAGAGGTATAGAGAGTTGTTCAAGAGATAAAAATATATATTTGCATGGTCATATGCAGACTCGAATTCTTTCCGACCCAAAGAATTGTCTCAATATTCCACTAAAGGAAAAAGTAAAAACCCTTTTTGGCAGAAGCACAGACCTTATAATCCGCATCTGACTGGCAATATGTACACTGAGACTCAAAAGATGCTAGATGCCAGGATTATCTTTCCCATCCACCATTCCACCTGGATTTCCAACATCATACCATTTAGAAATAAGAATGGTGAGATCAGAACTTGTGGGGATTTTAGAAACCTCAATCAAGCCTCTTTGAAGGATAGTTATCCTTCGCCCATCATGGACTACATTCTATAGACAATTACTGGATTTGAGATGCTATCATTTCTTGATAACTTTTTAGGATACAATTAGATTGAGGTGCTAGTAGAAGATCAATTCAAAATAGTGTTTACCACTCTGCGGGGAACATTTGCATATGAGAGAATGCCTTTTGGATTAGTAAATGCCGAAGCGACCTTTCAAAGGGTGATGTACTTAGCATTTGGCGATCTAAGAGACAAAGTAATTGTGGTATATCTTGATGATCTCAAGGTGTATTCCAAGAAAAGAGGTAATCATTTCAATCATTTGATCATGGTGTTTAAGAATTGTAGGTTTCACAACATTTCCCTAAAACCCAAAAAGTCCATCTTTGTTGTGACAAAAGGGAAGTTGTTGGGTCACATTGTATCATGAGAAGGAACCATAATTGCCCTGTTCTACCCATACAAAATTTTTCGTATATGTGTCCAAACACACCTCCCAAGCACCATGTAGCCTTGTCATTACTGCGCTAACCCTGCAAGTACAAGACATATCAAAAGATGGTGATCCAAGGCTCAAATGGAGGGAGATTCTAACAAGCCAATCAGGTACGGGGCAGTGAAAGAATGGTCAAAAAAGAGAAGGTCAAAGTGATGAATTCAAGGCCAAAATGACATAAAGGAACCAAGGGAAGCAATGCAAATACATCTAGCAAGTCAAAATTCAATTTTGAAAATTTTTAAAATTTTGGAAAATTTCGAAAATTTTTCTAAGGCATTTTTGGGCGTTCTTGCCTTGAATGAGCACCATTTTTAAAAAAAATTTAAAATTTTGGAAAATTTCAAAAAAAATTCTAAGGCATTTTTGGGCGTTCTTGCCTTGAATGAGCACCATTTTTGAGTATCATCCATGGAGGAAGAGCTTCAATGATAGTTTCAGATCATATGAGCTTGATTTCCAAACTTCAAGACATTCTGTCATCAGATGAAGAAGTTACGGCAAAAATAAGGTCCAGAGGCAGAGGCAAACAGCAGTGATCCACGCAGCCTCCATCAAAATAGTCAAGGCCAACTTCAAAGTTTTTCAAGGTCAAGAATCATAAATTTGAGCCCTGAAATTGGCTAAGTCTGGTGTCCTAAAACCTGATATTTTGAGCCCTAAAATTGGCTAAGTCTGATGTCTGAAACCTGATGTTCTGATATCCTGAAATCTGTCTATGTCTGAAATCTGGTGGATCCTCAAAAATCTAGAATCTACATGTTAAATCCCATGGATCCAAGACCTATCTCAAACATCCTGGAAGTATATTTCAAAATATTTAAAGTATAGGAAATTCAATATCTGAGCATATACTTAAATATATTTTGAAATATACTTCCACCCAGGACACTCCGAAATCGGGCGAAAAAAGTTTGAGTCTTGAGATATGAAAAAGGCGCTCTATTTGGCCAAATCCCACACTTTTTCATGCCTTCCAACAAGGCGCTCATTTTGAAGGAAACCCACGCCTTTTAGACACCTTCAAAAGGCGCTCATTTTGGGCAAAACACTCTTTTCATGCCTCTCAGAAAAGCGCTCTTTTTCACCATATTGCACTCCTTTTTGCCTCATCTAAAAAAAAGCGCCTAAATTACCCAAAAGCACGCCTTTTTTGACCCTTGATAAAGGCGCTCAATTTACCTAAAACTCACCTTTTTAGCTATCTCCAAAACGCACCCTTTTCAAGCATTTCCCACACCTTTTTAACACATGCAAAAAGCGCCTATTATTGATCATTTGCACTCCTTTTTGCAAAACTCCAGAAAGGTGAGCCTTTTTGCCAAAATGCACTCTTTTTTGCAAAACTCCAAAAAGGCGAGCCTTTTTGCCAAAATGCACTCCTTTTCTTGTTTCACTTATTCTTTTTTTGCATAGAGGAGAATAAAAAAGCACTCTATTTTTAGAGTAAGGCACATTGGAAACCCCAAAAGGTGGCATTCACTATAAAGGAGGCTCCTATTCACTATTATTGTTATTTTCAAAGGCATAGCAAAGGAGTAAAGGCCTCTTTCTTGCACTGGCAGCCATTAATGGAGGATTGAAAGCTTGCAAAGGGCAGATTGAAAGGCATTGAGGAGTTGATCTTCACATACAGGGCAAAGGCTACTCATTCTTGCACCATTCTACTTCTTTCTATCACACTCAAAGGAAAATTTGTCCACTGGAAGGCCTCTTTCTTGCACTGGCGGCCATTGTTGAGGGTTTTTCAAGCTTTTTGAAGCTTTTTCAGATCAGCAAAATATAAAGAAGGCAATTCGATCACTTCTATTCTTCTTTTCTTCATTCTCTTCCTTCACAGGGTCCATCTTCATGTTCCTAAGGCAACATCCAAACCCAGGAGATCATTTTTGATAGATTTTCAAGGATTTTCACTGCTGGTCATGGTTTTTCGAAGGCAAAATCACCACCTACAGCCAAGATAAAATTGATTTTTGAGGCTTATTTGTCCAAAATTTCTCATTTCTGACACATACCCACCTCGGCAAAAGGCATTTTCCATCATCCTGGACCATTTTGAGCTCAGATTTGTAAAATCTTTGAGGGTGTAGCTCCAAAATCTCATTTTCCAAGGGCAAAATTTTAATTTTTTTTTCACAAAAATTAAATTTTGGACAGCGAAAAGAAAACTTGTTTTTCTTGGGCAGCGAACACACAAGAGTCCAAATTGGTCATTTTCAAGGCAAAAAGGCATCAGAACAAGCCCCCTCCAAGTCATCATGCAATATTCATCAATCACCATCGAGGCTAAATCTTTGCTCAAACATGAATATTCCAAGGTCAAAGAAACAGACTTGTGACAAGTTTCACCTCGAAGAATAGCGATGGAGTTGGCTGCATGGAGAGAAAAGCTTCTGGGCATTGAAAAATGTGCCATTGATTTTGTCCAAAACATCCCTTGCAGGTATTTCAGCGATGAAGGCATAAATTGCTTTGTTCATATTTTGCAGGAGTTCATTCAGCTGATCCGTGGAAAGTTTTGTGGAGACCCTCGTGTTGACAAAATGTACCTCCTGGTTGATATTGCATCAAAGTGCGCCAACGCTGAGAATGACTTTGAAGTGTTTGAGAAAATCACAAAGGATGCTGCCATAGACCTGCAAATGAGGACGGTTCACCTTGAGTCCATGATCATGCCAGATGAAGCCAAGGTTAAGGAATTTGAGAGAAATCTCAATTCTCAGACTTAGCTTATTTTTCATATTTTGCAGGAGGGAATTATTTTTGGCAGCAGGAGAGATTTCCAAAGCAGCTTCTATTTTGATAACTATCTTTGTTAACTTAAGTTAAATTTATTTTTAGATTTTGCTTTTGGAAATCATGCAAAATATCTTTGAGTTGGAACTCATTGTGTAATAACATGCAAGTTCAGTTAACTGAAATTTGCATGACAAGATACTTTTAGTTTTAATTGCTAATAAGCTTGCATGCTTCCCATGCAACATTAGATCTAGAGTGAAGAGTGTTAGTTAACTCTTCCTTTTATTTCCTTGCATCTTTGTTTTTTAAGTATAAATAAGTGTTTCTACACACTTAATTTCTCTAATGGTAAATGCTGAGACTAATTTTTGCTTGCATTTTATTGTTCAGGCACTGTTATTGATTCTTGCTTTTTGATTAATGATAATACAAATCATGGTTTCAGAATCTATCTTGTTGTCAAGAGTTGTGTAAATTGTTCATGACTTTGTGCATGAGCAATTATTGTTGAGTTGTATTTGTTCTTTTGTTTTGAAAACCTCCAAGTTGTCCTTCTGATTTCTTTATGCTCTGAATTTACTTGAAGAAATCAGAATTGTTTTAAAAGATAAAGTTAGTTATTTTTCTTCTGGAAAGCTTTAGAAAATCTTATAGCCTTGCAAAAGAGCTTCATTGCTTTGTGCTCGTGCCTTGAGAAACAAAAAGATGGGTTATTTTGTAAACGTCTTTTTAATTTTCTTGTTGAGGGAGCTTCCCCTCCTAATTCGAAGAACAATCCTACTGTACACGCTGTCCGTTTATCTTTCTCACCGAAAGGTGCAAAATTAAACGCTAACATGACCCAAGCAAAGTGGAAGCTATTCAAGGTTTATCCTTGCCTACCAACAAAACTAGAGTTCATCCTTTCTTCAGCAAGGTAAGTTTCTTAAAAGGATTTGTCCCAAATTTTAATCAGCTGACAAGAACCATTACAGGTATGATGAAAAAAATGTTGACTGTCAAATGGACCGAGAAAGGAAAGAAGGCATTCAATGACAAAGGAAGTAATTGGTAAGGCATCTATATGGGTCCACTCTGATTTTTCAAAAGAATTTATTAAATATTGCTATGCTTTAAAGTTCACAATGTCCGCCATTTTGACTCAAGAATAAAGGAGGTGTGGAATCACCTATGCCTTTGTAAACTTTGGCTTTATTGATCATGACCTGAGATGCACTCAGTTGGAAAAGTGTGCTTATGCAGTGGTGCGTGTTGTTAAATTTTTTTGCTTTTATATTCTTCATTCATATGCAATAGTATTGGTACCTGACCTTGCAATTTGGCCATACTAACTCAACAAGAGTTAGGCTCTAAAAGGGGCAACTAGACTGCCAAGATTCAAGGACATGACTTAGAAATTCAGCCTACCATGTTGATCCATGGGAGAGGCTTATGTCAATTGATTGCAAAAGATGGAGACTCAAAAAGATAAGGTACAGTGGAAACAAAGGAAGAGTCAGATTTACCACTAGTATTGTTCATTGACTCCACTAAAGACTAGTATTGAGACATTATGTATTTTCTCACTTATGGTGATTGTCCTAGTCACATCAACAGTAAGAAACAAAGAACACGAAAGCTACAATCGCAGAATATCATCTAGAAGGATGTGTTGTATAAAAGGAATTTTGATGGTACTTTTCTAAGGTATCTAAACAAAGAACAACAAACCAAATTGCTAGAAGGTTTTCACAATCAAGCTTGTGGCAGTCATTTCTCATCCCACATCACAACATTCAAAATTTTGCATGCTCACTATTACTGGCCTACCTTGTCCAAAGATGCATATGAATGGGTTCAAAGGTGTCACCTATGCCAGCAGTTTGTTGGGAAATTGAAGATGGCAGCTATACTTTTGAAGCTTGGAATAATTGATGCTCCATTTCAGCATAGGAGTATTGATTTTGTTGGGTTAATAAATCCAAATTCAAGCAAAGGGCATGTTTAAGTGCTTATCACAACTGATTGTTTTACCAAATGGGTGGAGGCCATACCAACCAAAAGAGCAATGTCTAAGGTAGCCAGTAACTTTCTCAAAGAGAACATTTCGTCCTATTTCAGAGTGCCAAGGAAGATAGTCACTGACAATGCCTCAAGTTTTTCATCTGAGGAGATCTCGAGCTTTTGTTATAAATATGGCATCCTCCAAGCTCATTTGTCAAACTACTATGCGCAAGGAAATGGACAAGCAGAATCTTTAAAAAAAAAAAAATGTTGTTACCATTGTCTACAAGTTGGTGGTAGAAAATGAGAGAACATGGCATATGAAAGTGTTTGATGTGCTTTGGGCCAATAGAATCACACCCAAGAGACCAATCAGTATTTCCCTTTCTTCTATCATGGATGGGACAAATGCAGCATTACCAATCACAAACTACAAGTTGAGGCTGATCATCATAATCTTCACAAGAACCGGATCTGTCATCTTTGTTCCCTCTATGAGGTAGAGATTGAGGAACACTTCATTTTCAGATGCCCCATTTATTATGAGATTTGGGGAGATACCATTGCCTCTATAGAGACTCAAGCAACACTCTTTCTACTTTCTTTAGACATCCAGACCAGCAATGCCTAGCCCTTTATCTTTACGAGGGCATCACCCTTTGGTGTAGATCCCTGCAAGGGGTACCTATAGGCCCTATAACCCCCATGTTGATCAACTCTTTCTTCTAGCCCATTTATTCATGGCACTAAATAGCATTTGTATACCACTAATTCACACAAAGGCTAAGTTACCGTGTTCTTTGCCCAGAGGCACCAGTCCCGTACCGGTTGGGAGCGAGTCTCGAAGCAACAACGGGAGCGGGCAGGGCACTCCCAGGGGCGTTCAAGAATTTTTATTTATAAATTTTCTTTTGAAAAACTAAAATCATGTTATAAATTTATATATTATATGTTAAACCTCACATATATATTATATTTTCTTTCTATAATTTCTAATTATATATAATTATCTATTATATATTATATAATTATTTATTATCTAATTATATATTATATATTATATATTATATAATATATATTTAATTATATTATTATATTGTATTGTATAAATTCATAAAATATTATATATTATATAATATATATATTATAATTTATATTATTTTAGATTTTATTATATTATTATATTATATTGAAAATTATACATTATTATATATATATACAGTCGTACCCAACCGTACCGAACCCAAGGGAAAAAAAAAATTGCCGCACCGACATACCAGAACCCCATACCCGTACCAGAACCGACAACTTAGCACAGATACAAATAGACCTATGAGACGTGTTGGTGAATGGATCTGCAATGTCAAATCTCCAACAGTTATTGCAGTAAAAACCCCTCCTCAAAATGGCGAGGCTGCCTTTATCAAAAGCCAAAATTTCATAAAATAGAAAAACTGTACACTTTACAAGACATTTGCATTTGTTTAGGGTTCTTGCAAATAGATCTATTGAAAGAAAAATCATAGGAATGATGGATATGCAGATTTATCAAAAGAATTCAAAGTTTGATAAGTCTGCACAGCAGTGATTACTCAAAAAGGAATGAATAAACTTGAGTTAAATTTGCAAATTGCACAAAAAGATCTTAAGAAACAATAATAGCATAATCCAACATAAGAAACATAATGCTTCAACAACAAATTGAAAAACAAAGCCTTGTCTAGAGTATAATTTCTCAAAATTTGCAAAAACACGAAGTCCTTTGTCCTTTCCATACAACTTCAAAAAAATTATCCAAAGCTCAATAATCCCTTACAATGATAAATTTTCCCATATATATAATTATCATTGAGTAACTGTTGGGTAGTTACGAGAAAATAAAATAAATTAACTTTGAAAGATGTCTTTGAAATATTAAATCATAAACCATACAACTTAAGACAAATATTTTAAAAGTACTTTTCAGTTTAAATTTGACAGTTAAGAGGCTGTCAATGTATGTCTATGTAGCTGATTCTTTGCTTGAATTTTCTTTCTCCATAATGATATCTTCAATAGTAATTGTCTTTTGCTTTTGCAGAAATTTTGTAATTGCAATTGGTACAAAACATAAATATTGGCAACTTGATGGGCTTGAGGCATTTCCTATCCATTTGTTTCTCAAATTCTCTAAATAGAAATTTCATCTTCATTATTTTGTCTAAAGACGCAGAGTCAAAAGTGGTTGGTTGTTATACATCATTAACATATTTACGATGTGATGGCACTCCCAAACATCTCTAGCAGCTCTTTTGAAACCCTAGCCACTTCCGAATCAGCCAAAGGCAATGGCCACACTCCTTCAGACTTTTCCAAGTGTGGTGAAGTGAATCCTACATACAACCAGAGCCTGCATACGGTGGGCATTGGATTGAATGGCTTACAAGCGCACTCAGAGTTTTCTAGCCCAGATAAAAAAAGATTTCTCTGTCTAATCCTGGGACCTTTGTTGTTGCAGTCTCTGCTAGGGCTCCCTCGACGACTATTCTACCAGTGCCAATTGACATTTTGGCTAGCTCAGATAAGGTATTTTCATCTATAATATTAGGTGAGATCTAGGTTCTAAGGATTCACGGGCTTCAACCAAAGGGAAAATTAAACTCCTAACCCACACCAAGCACTCCCCGGTTTTGGAATTTGGAGCAAAAGTGATCGAAGGAGAAAATTTCTTTCTTGCACATAGTCTAATCGATCACTTTAATCATCTCTAGCCAAGCCTTCCCAGTCTTAACAAATGGATAATTGATAACTGGCGACCTCTCATGGAAGACAATCTATAAGTTTACCCTTATGCTCAAGGATTTTTGTTGTAGCTTTCGAATCTATCAAAGATCGGGATTCTATCCTTTGTGATCATTTCTAGATTTGGGGGCAGCACTTTCTTATTCTAAAACCATGGCATCCCACCTTCAATCCCTCCACAAAATCCTTCAATGTCATACCGATCTGGGTTTGCCTTCCAAATCTTCTGCTTCAATTCTAGATTGAGTCGTGCTTTGAAGCCATTGGTAACTCTTTAGGCAATTTTTTTGTGATCGATAAGGTCACCACAACATTCACTCATACAACTTTTGTGTGTATTCTTGTTGATTTCGATATTTCAAAGGATCTTTCTCAAACATTACCCTGAGAGTTGTAGATCAGTCTTGGGCACAACTCTTGGACTATGAAGGGCTGCCTTTTCGCTATGTGGATGCTATGTCACAAGTCATGTTGCAAATTGCCCTAGTAGCAAACATAAATCAACTTGCCAAGCCTCATGGTGGAAAGTGCTCTCCCCTACCATCTCTCTATAAAAGTCACAAAAGTAGTTCCAAGCCCTTTGTCAAATACACAAAAGAGATTGAAAGCTGAGACTTGAGGTAGCACCCTCCTTGGTCAAATCTCCCAAGCAGAATGAGGTTTAAGAAAGAATGGCACATTAAGCCATTGATGCTTCTCAGTCATTAATCAATGATGCAAGGAATGAAGATGGAATATGGACTCTTGTGCAGAAGTGATTCAAGTCCGCATCAAATGCTTCTCTGCTCCCATACCAATACGAGTGGGAACGAATCAAGGATAATGTAATTTTTTTGGCACCTCTTGCCAATTTATTGCCAATCTCCACAGTTAGGTTACTTAGATATAGTCATGTTTGTAACCTGTGAAGTCTTTATCTCCGCCCATCTTTACATTCTCAATTTTTGATTGCCTAGTTTGTACTCCAAATTTTACCTTTGACACTTGATAGTCAAAAGGTTGAAGATCCCTCTCATCTTTATCGGCAATTGGAGTGGCAATTTCTGCTATCCTTGACCCTTGTGCATCATTATAAATTGAAGAGGTGATCCTGGCCTTCTTCACTTAAGGTGGCTTATCTAAAAATGCTGAAATTGTAGACAAATCACTTACCAAAGGTTTGGAGACCATCTTTCTTTTCTTAATGGTGAAGGGGAAATACGTACGGGCAATTGTTGGGAAGGTGTTCTTTCGAAAGAGATAGGAGAAAATTGAACTTTCCAAATGGGGTTTTCATGAGCTTGTTCCCTTTGGGTGATCATTGGGGTGTAGCAAACATCTAAGCGGGGGGATCTTTTGATGGGGTAGGAAGAATCACGGTTGAGGGTATTTTTGAAACAAGTACTTAGAGAGTAAAGTCACGGGTGAAAGATGTCAAGTTTTCTGTGAGTATTGATAGTGAAAATCGGTGAGTACTCGTCGAGTTTCGGCAAGTCTAACAGGAAAATTTGTGGGAAACCAAAAACATGCCAAAAGATGCTAAAAACATGGCTTAAACACTAGAAAAACATAGTTTTTTGCCTATTGAAAAATAATAAAAAATGTTGTGCATAATGAAGGTCTATGTGGTTTTGAAGGTCTTCATTTGGGCTTGGTGGTTGGGGCTCTGCCCTGTACCATGACAGGGAATGTGCCAAGGGCACTACCCCCAAACCCCGTGATGGGCACTACCCCTAGACCCCACCAAACTCATTTGATACATTTTGTAGCTATATTTTGCATAAAATTTATGTCTTTCAAAAAGTTATGTTTTTTCAAAAATTTAAGTATTTTTTAAGTTGTCGAGTTCTTGGTAGGGTTATGATCATTCAACTTATTTTTGAGCCATGCCAAGCTTCTATCTATGACCTCCTTGCTTAAGACTCTCAATGAGCTCGCCTCTTCATGCACCCAATTTACCTTAGGAATAGGTAAATTGAAAATACCTCTCATGTTATCGACTTCATCCAAAACATTTCCATCATCAAAAATATTTTTCGGCACGTCGGCAATTCCAAAAGCCCTTATTTGAAAAGCAGTGAACCTTGAGTATTTTCTCTTCCTTACTTTGTGCTCATCGTCATAGTTAGCCCAAAAATCTTCTAGGCTAAACTTGTGGTTGAATGAAGCTCCTGCAAGTTTTTCAACATTATCCTTAGGATCAAATGCTGACCTCTTATCATGAACATACAGATTGAATGTAGACAATTCTTCTTTAGAGCTTTGGGCATGAAGAAGAGAAGAAGAAACTGATGCTAATGGGAAACTAAACACCAAGCCTGTGTTGCTAGATAAAACTTTGTGAACTTCACACAACTGTCTAATAAGCTCCAATAGTGCTAACTTGTTGCTTATGTACTTTGGTACCCTGTATGGTGCACCTATGAAACCTCCTGTTGTGATATATGTTAAAGGCGGGAATTACATGAACCAGTTCCCCCATTGAGTAATGGCAGTTGTAGCTTCTAGACATAGACGTTTATTGATGTCGTTCTCCATTCATCTAATTAGATAGAATACAAAAGCAATATTCACTCTTTTGAAATGCTTTTGGCTTTGCTTGACCTCCAACTAAGAATAAAACTTATAAACTTTCTGTTGTCCTGGAGCAGTCACTCCAACTTTGGTTAATCCAAGAAACACGGCCCTCCTTTCCATAAGATAAACCAAGTACGAGGTCATGTAGAACTTTTTGGCATCTTGGACTTCCGACAGTTGCTTATGTAAAGTGTTACTGATTAGGGTCACCCAATCTATTATTTCTTTACTTTCAAGGATGATAGCTATAAATCTGAACATCTAAGGTTGAAATTCTCCAACATTTTGGTTCCCTACTACTCTATTCAACAAGGTGACCAAATCATTGATTCAAGGCTGAAAATCACTTCTGAAAAGTACCTTAGGTAACCTCGAGGAAGAGAAAATTTGCCTTGTCAACCAACTTTTATTAATGACCTTCAAGCACAAGTCAGGATCCAAGTTATAGAACTCTATGCCTTCAACAACAATTAATGCAACATACTTGGCATGGTGAGGGATTTGAAATGTCTCCTCGATGCTCTTTGGAGAAATGTCTAGGAACACTTGATTGGCAAGACCAATAATTTTCCTAGTCTAGAGATCATAAAACTTTGCATAGGTAATGACTACCTCGAGAGACTAGACAAATGTAGGGAATGCAACAGCATGAACTACCCCACTATCAGCAATACATCTTGCACATGTTGTTTTGCCATTTGCTTATGTCCTCTGCAAGAAGTCTTCCATGTTTATATGTCCAAGATCCGTATTTGATATTTCTCCAAATGAACACATGATTTTGGATGTGGGCCCACCCGTTGAATTCATACTTCATCTCTTTAGACTTGAGTGAAGTCAAGTAGAAGTGCTACACAAGGTTCGGTTTGCAATTAGCAGCCTTGCAATACTGTGGGGCGGCAAGTCAGTAATAAGCAACTTGCTTGGATACTTGAGAAGTTTGCAAGTCCGCAATATATGAATACTATAGAAATGCAGAATGTAGGAGCAAGTGCGCAAGTTGCAAAAGTTGCTAGAGTGTTGTTATGTTCTTAAGTTCCACAATATACATATTTTTATGCGATTGCATTGCATGAAGGCAAGGTAGTAACGTGCAAGCATCAATTTCACATGCACCAAAAGGCCAGATTTTCACAAGTTTAATGAGGGACAAGCACAAGCAAGCAAAATGCAATGCGAGGATGAATTGAGTGATGAGGGCAAAAGATTTCACAATTGGACTACATATGAAAACAAGGATTAGGGCACACAAACCCTAGCAATTTTTAATTTGGAAATTCAACAATATGCTTGAAAGTAACATAACTCACTAGTGTTTGGTTTTATATATATAGTGCAAGATCCTAGACCAAACTACAAATTTTGGGGCTCGGATCAAGAGTGTGTTTACTTGATTAGGAAAGTAAAAGGGGTGGATAGGATTTTAAAGCTAAATACCTATAAAACGCAATCCAAACAATGTGCCTTCAAACAACAAACCCTGTGGTGTTTTGGTTCATTCGAACACAGATTTTGACATGTACAATAGACTTGTGGAATTGCGGGGTTGCAAGAGCAAGGATACATTTTGCAAATGTTAGAAGACTTGTGCAAAAGCAATTGAGTTTTGCAACGTTTATTCATGGACTTGCGGGTTTGCAAGGTTGTGGGAAACCAAAGCAAGCAAGCAAGCAACACTTGCAAGGTTGCAAGCAGACTCCGCATTCGCACAAGATGCCTGAAAACGTGACTTCAAATTCTAGGAAACAAAACCAAAGGTTTCCTAGACAAATTTACAACTTGACTCAATCATCAAAGGAACATTTGACATCAACAATTGACCAATTGGGAACCAAATTGAAGGACTAAAAATTGGCATTGAGAACCATATTAGCACAAAAATAGCATGATAAAGGCTTGGAATTTGGGTGTGGAAAAAAATCACAAAGGTACAACAAGATGACATTTCTCCCATCATATTGCTACTACTCAAATGCCCATGCATGTTCTCCCTCAACAATCTGGTTATGCTCCTTCTCAACAACATCTACTCAACATGGATCTACTTCTCAACCATCCCCAAGCCATAGGTATAGACACACATTACGAGTTTCTTCACTACTACAACAATTGCATCAGCCTAGGATGTTACGAGACATTCTCGAGGGAGTGCATTGCTTCCTCCTTGCACCACCATGCATGGTCCCCTCAGCCTTTCACACTCCTTTATGAGCATTACCAAATCATGTATTTGTCCTTAGATAGTGATTGACAATGGTACTAATGATTCCTCCCTTCCAGGCCCTGACAGAGATATTTGATGAAATTTGTATCCCAACGTTCTAGTCTTCATCAACCCTTGCTCTTTGGGGATTTTGTTGCCCCCACATAGCTATTTGTATGGATTTATTAACCACTTGTGTTTGTGTTGCATTGCTTTATTTTATTTTTCGTGCTTTTGTTCCTTTTTTCTTGCTTCCCTAGGGTGCTCTATTCTTTGAACTTTCTATTGTAAACTGATGTATTCTCAAGTCCCATTGACCTACTTTTGGGCACTCATGAACATTAATATAATTATTCCTATTCTTATTCTAGCATGCAACAAAAGTGTTATGGCACCAATCTAGAAAAAGAGGTGAGGACATTGTCATGGAGGAAGATGAGTGGGACTTGAAGGAGGCATTTGATGTTTTTGACGAATGAGTTGCGGGGCAACCTGCATAGGTTGAGCTTGGTCCAGGCCCAAACTGATTCAATCCATCAATGCAAACCATTACAACCTAGACTTGGCTGATGGTTATGAGTTCTTGGTTTTGAGCAAACAACACAACCATGAGGACGAAATAGCGTTGTCTAGCACAAGTGTTTTAGTTTTAATATAAGGTCTTCATGGAGTTTAGTTTAATATATTGAGGGCAACCAATAAATAGGATTCATAGGATTCTCACCATTAATGAGTATGGAGACCTAGATCGAATTATTTTAGACACAGAGAGGCTTTAATCCCTCAGAAATTGTTGATTGCCTATACATTAGTATTAGAAGTAAGAAATGTCAAGGTAGCATTTGTATTATGGACAAATCTCAAAACCAAATACCAGGCGTCAGAAGCCGAAAGAGCTTTGTATTTGAAAAATCTTTCGTTTTCCACTAAGATGCAAGGAGGAGGATCTACTTCTGCTAATGATAGCACAAGTCAAACAAGGCCTAAACAATACTAACAAGTCACGACATCAAGCCTGTGTGGGAATTATTACAATAACACTCAATTAAACAAATATAATTCTAGCTAGTTAACTTTACAAACCATATTATTCTACTTGTAGCTCAAGTGCCAAGCCTTAACAAAAACAAATGAGGTAAATGAGAACTAAAAATGATAAAATTTATGGTCAGATCCACTAAGAAGTATTCATTATAAATTTTGCACCCTTGAGGTATATCACAATAAATAAAGCAGGACGTTACATGTGGCCTATTGGGGCCTCCTTTAGCAAAAATAATGGAAGAATTATGTGTAACTCAAACTACTTTACAATGTCTTTTAGCCAATGTCATCATTGAGGCATGTGTGGGGGTTCAAGTTATCTTAAATGGCCTTAATCCAATGCCATACTTATGGCCACTCCAGTTTTTAGACAAACTAGCTTACGTGTAGATTGATAAGTATACTTAAGAACACACTTTTGTCAAAAGTTGCAATAAATCTCAAACTTCAGGAGGCCTGCCTGTTTTAAAAGATTATGTTTCACTACGGGATTTGAATTTAGGTAACTCACATTAGGGTGCATCATTTTATCATTCATACCTCATGTAATACCTTAACCAATATGTACAACTTAGATAGGTCTATATACCTATTTCATAACATTTCTCCTCCCATTGTGGAGCTTATTAGCATTAATTTCCAACGAGTGGTTGTGTCAGATTTTCAGACTATGTTTTCAACTTCAACATTTTCTTGGCTTGGTGGGGCTCATAAACACCTCATATACAGTTAAGCATAAGTAGTATTTGGGTTTTCTCAATTATAAATTATATTAAACATATAAAATGCTTTACAAGAGTTCACTATATATTATAATAGCGTGCTATTTCTAGCATCCTCATTATGTTGAGCTTTCTTCAACTACTACTGCATATACTTGTGGCATTGTTTCAGCAATCATAACTCCTCCTCGTCAAAGTTGCTGGTGTGGTGTATCCCCTTCTCCCCATTAAGTGATTTATCACATTCTTAAATGTCTCTAATATTCATTTCTCCCAAAACCTTACATTATTAACTATTCCTTATCTTCTACTTCTGCTTTTCCTTAGTAAGACTATGTTTGTTCATGGGGCACCCCCCCTCATTTAGCTTACCTTTCAATCGCTATGTTCGTTCCGTACCTTTCTTTTTTCTTCTTTACTTGCCACTTTTTCTTATCAATTTTTATCCCCTTGCCCAACAACTTTTCCCTAGTAATGTGACCTTTATTCCCCTCACCCCTTTCCATTTTCTGTTTTTAAGTAATGTTCTTTCACTTCTCCCACTCCTCTCCACTCCCTTATTTTCCATGTACTCCCTCTCATCCTCAACAAGGCACTTGTTTTGCAAACACATGCCCCTAACAGTTTGTACTCTTGCATGTTATCTCTTCCAAATTACCATTTCCATATTGATTCTCAAAACAGCTATTATATTTTCTTTCTAGTTTTCTGATGACAAATTTTTATATTCCTAGCTAACTACACACCACTTATACAGAAAACCACACCCAAAAGTCGCATGAAAATATGCCTCATTACGAAAGATGGGGACACAGCCATGAAATGTGAAGAACTATGAAACTTGCCCAGAAGTGAGATTGCTTGATAAATGATACCAATGATGAGCTCTGGTTACCTCCTTCAACCAATGTTAAGGAAGCTATTCACAACACTGCCCACACAAACAGGGCTACACGAAAGCATTTCTTTGGGGGTTACATAGGCATCCCCTTGGTACGTTTTGGGGATGCACAAGAAATGTCCCTGGGGCTGTCTTCTTTTTTCCCAAACCTGAGAAACAATTCTAAAAATAACCCCCAAAAAACATCCCAACGTCCCTGGGGGCGGCTGTACATATCTCAAACCCCCCTCAATTGTTTAGGGGATGGTGACACATCCCTGCGGCATTTCACTTATTGAAAAATAGACAAAACAAAAATAATAATAATAATAATAAACAGATGTTCTACACCCCTTTTTAAACCCTTACCTCAATGCCATTCCTCATTTTCATTTGCAATTGTATGGGAGGGGAAAGGAAAAAAAAACTTTTAAGAGAGAAAGAATAGCTGAGCGTGAGGAGAAAAGAATCGACATTTGTCATTGAGGAGTTAAGCTACTATGGCATCCCTTTGTAAATTTGTTGTAAGTGTTTTATTTCAAGCTCTTAGGGAAGTTTTATTCCAGTACGTTGCTGCATTTTTCATCACAAAACAAAACAAGCAGCAGTGTTGGTTCTTTTGGTGATGAGATTGAAATGGAATGAATGAGTCAAAGAAGTGTTGGGGTTCTTATGGGTGCTTAAGTGTCAGAAAACATGAAAGGAGAAATCCTTCTGAATGCCCTTCTATCTTTATGAAACCTTATCCAAAGAGACCATTTAAAATCCACAAAACCCCTATTAGAGTTTGTGACAAAATTTGGACAAATACAAGGCCAAAAGTTCAAAGAGGAATTAAAATTGGTTGTCATTTATGCAACATGTATTTTAAAGGGAGTTACAGAAAAGTCAAGCCATGCCACACACTTACTCTTGCAATGTTCAACATGCCACATAACTCCTTGCCATCCTGCATTGCACCAACATGCACAAATGTTGTATCATCAATAGAGCTGTTTGAGCCTCATTACTCTACGCTAGATGATTGTTGCCATCTTATGCAACACACAGATTGAATTGATCTATAGAATTTGGCATAGACAACCCACACCTACTATTTGTTTTACATGCCATGCTGGACCTTGACACCATGTCAGATTGAACTTCCACATTAAAACACTTGTTTGCACAGTTCTTATTTGGAAGACCATCACATGTACAAGAAGGTGACCCATCAGCCATTACTTAAACCTCAACCATTTGTACCGTTTGGATGTAATCAGAATTATTGTGATGTAATATATATAGATCTGTAATATTCACATAGTATGACAGGTGAGATTAGAGAGTACGGATATAGAGATCTGTAATTACCATCTAGATACAAATTCATAGCATAGATGTAGCTATAGTATATATTATAAACAACCATACATCTTGAGAAAGAGTATTCCATATACATAACACACAAACTAATATAGTTTATTGTTTCAGTTCTGTATCTTTCATGCACATCTCTCGCCGATCATTCTTAACTCATTGCCATCATTTCTTCCACTTATAACACATCTAGATTTTGATAATTTAGAGTGTTTTCCTCTACTTGGGATTTAGGTCATTGATATTAGAGTGAGTCTCAATCCATGCTTTTGAATCGATTTTGCATTAAGTTTGTTCATTCCTTTCAAAATTCGTGCACAACAACAAAAGGAAGGTAGACGATTAGTTTTTATATCAAATTATTTCAACAAATGGTGACCAAGGAGCAAGATGATAGATCACTAGAAGAAAAGTAAAACTGTTGTTGCCTTCCCAAACATCCAACAACTCATCAAGGATGCTCTCAAGGAGCAATACTTCAACCAATTTTGAGAACTCATAAAAGTCAGGTCCCCCAACCTCCTCACAACCTTCCACCTCACATGCCATGACCTTTTTTTGCATGAAGGCCCATAAAAGGTTCTGTTATTATGTTTCAAGGTGAGATCAACACCGTTGCACTGAATAAATGGATATCCCAACTTCAACTGTATTTCTCCATATACCACTTCATTGATGTCATCAATGATCATCTTCGCCGGTGTTATAGATGACCACATCAATTTCATATTGGTGGAATATCTGCATCACCTAACATGAGAACGAATTCAAACATCTCGAGATATGGGAGAATTAAGTGTCATATGCAAAGAATACTATCCTCTCAAACACTATAAGGACGAGTATATGAAATTCCAGCAATTGCACCAGTGTAAAGACCAATTAGTGCAAGATTACTCAAATGAGTTCCATAACTACCCCATGTGACTATGTGTTGTAGAGATAAAGTAGAATAAAGTGTTGAAGTACATCAATGGACTTTATTTTTATAAATGTGCCAAGATCAAATTCCTCCACCATTGGGGCAAGCCTACCACCATGCCTACAACATCAAAGAAAAAACCAAGATGAAGCAGAAATTTGCTCTCTTCATCATGAACCACACACAATAATTGAAAACAAAACCATCATGTGTAGAAATAGACATCGTGCCAAGGAGAGCAACCATCAACATCACAACAAATGACTACAATGCCTTCACTATCAAACAAAGGTAAGAAGCAACTGAATAAGTGGTGCCATCAACACCACACAAGCACCCACAACGATTCTTAATGATGTGCAGTTGCACAACAATCTTTAATTGTGCAGTCGACATCAAGTCTCACGCAAGAAAAAGACAGTAATCCAAACACATTTTATCTAAGCACTTACATCTGTGCCACTCACATCTCTGAATGTAAAAGAGTGCCTCTTCCATACCAATTTTTGGGTCAAAGGTCGGCCTCTTCATGTCATTCACTAACAATGGAATCCAAAATAACAGCATTGTGCAAGATGTGATCAAGAGCATACAACTTATGGCCTAACAACATCCTCAATCATACTCTCTTGGTTGGTTGTAGTAAGGTAAAGACATTCAATTCAAGTACCAATTCATGTTCGAGTACAAAATCAACCACATGCATGCTGCAGTCAATTGTGACACCGTGCCACTTGAGGAATGTGATATCTTACTCGGCAAGCCACATACCCATGACTGTGATGGTTCCTGTAGAGCCAAGCCACAATTCTGGATTGCCAAGGTGAAGCACTGCTCCTACAACATTCTGGAATCTCTTCTAAAGACCAAAATCAGTTTGGTATTAGTCATGCAATGCCACAAGATTATTTCGTACACACAAAATTTTGTGTTGCTTCTGGTTCGCCCATATTTCAGCAATTCAAAGATGTCTTCGATGTTCCCAGGGTATGCCAACTCTGTGCAAGATAAAGCATTAGATTGACCTTCTGTCAGGATCTCCTCTTCTAAACATTCCGTTGTATCACAAGTCCATTTGGGAGAATGACGAGATCCACCCACAAATTCAAGACCTCCTAAATCAAAGAAAAAGCAGACCAAGCACTTCTCCATGTAGCAGTCCAATAGTCCTCACGTCAAAGAATAATGCTTCATGGCATCTCTAGACCAATAGTTTGCTTCTAGGGTTAGAGTGGAGTATGAAAAGTATCCTTGTTAATTTGTTGTTGAAGATTTTCCTAAACCAAGTATATAGTCTTCAAGGAATAGAAGAATCTCCCAGTACACCATATTTATCTGACTACGGTATGTGATCATAAGTCCTTGCACCCAATCAAATGCTATGATTTGTGATAACAAGTCCTTGCTTACCCCCAAAGGAAAGGAACTAGTATGAACATCATCAACGCTACTAGATGTCCAATTCATGTGGCTCAGTTATTTGTAAATACAGACACTTGTCCTATCATTCCCAACTTACAATTAACAATCCTAGAGGATTTCAAGGAGCAAATGACAACAAACAATTTTTAGCCAATTTAGTTTTAATATAACCTATACAATAACACATGGCCAGAGCTCTACTTAAAACTCAAATGCTAGGCATAGAGAGAAAAACAAGGCTCATCAGATACACTTTGGAGCACTAACTACCTTACATACATACTATAATGCATATAATATGATAGAAATGTTTGATAATGTTTTAAATCATGTAATGCAGGTTACTCCTTCCATAATTCTCCCTCACCCAATCATCCAACAACTCTCTAACAAATCAAATTTTATGGATATCTTTTCCTCTTCTAGAAGAGAAGAATATCTAAGTAACCATATTCAGGAATGCCATTATGATGTTTAAGGTTACTTATAACTTATAAGAATGATAACTGGGGCCCGGGGGTATTTGCCAACCTTAGAAGAGAAATCAGAGAATTCTACATTAGTAATATTTGCAAAACCCTCCTTGAAAGGGGTCCAAATTGTGGTATTACTATTTATATGTATTATAGTTGTTGAATGAGTTCAGTTTTAAGTTGGCCTAGATGCCCTTCTTTTCTTTTTGGTAGAAGTCAAAATTATATTAATATCTAGAATCCATTCTTTCAGCATCAGTTGTAGAAGAATGAAATGAAGCTCAATACAGCCTATGGGACCTCACGTTTAAGTGCCAAGCTTGGGGTATGGCTGGTGATTTATGTCTACCTAAATATCTTTGATTCAGTGCCAGACCACCAACTACTCTTACCATTCAATAAATTGGCATATGAATATAATGGTAGCTTATCACTGGGACATTAATGCCTTAATCTTATTCTGAAGTCCATATCTCATAGCTAATGCAGTTTTCTGAGTAGTAAGTGTTGTCACGTGTGTTTTTTAATTTAAAAGAGCACAGCCTGTGTTAACCTAACGGTGAAGGCATGTGTACTCCATATTGAAAGTCACATGTTCAAATTCAGAGAGGGTTAAAGTTGTACACATCAAAACAATATAAGGTAAAATGAAAAAACAATGCCCTTGTGGAATGCTTGAATAAGGAGGGTCTCATACACTGAATTGGTGTCATTCTTGGTAATAACCCAAAAAACTGTTCTTTTTTGTTTTTACCTAAACACAAATCCCTCTGCTTACAAAATTTAAGAAAATGCCCAACTTATTTTTTTACTCTTTCTATATAATCTATTGTAGTTCTCCAAAGGTGTATTATAGCGACAGTATCTTAAATTCAAACATAGACTACTTCATCATGTTTCTCAGAGAACAAGTATTTCAAAGGCCCCAATTTACTCAAAAGGAAGACAATACAATCTAAAATTTTAGTCATGCGGAATGAGCGTATTGTATAGTCTATACATACCCAAGTTGAGCATACTTTGGAGGCAGCAGAGATGCAACTTTATCTGTAAACTGCACATATAGAGAAAACATAACCAAGCATTGGCCTTCGCATTTGCAGAAACCTTTTTCTTTTGCTCAATTCCATTTATTGAAACTAAATGACAAGTCAGCAATATATATTAAACCAAATGTAAGGATCCAAACCTGAAGAACAGGCCGATATACAGAAGCAGTGAGATAGATTCCTTGTTCAGGTAGTACTGTTCCCGTTCCATAACCTTCCTGTGCAACAGTTGAACTCCTTCTACCCCGGCCCTGGCGTACACCATCAACACCTGGAAATAATGTTACAATTATAATTTATCTATTTTGCAGAACGACAAAGATATTGATTCTAATTCTCTCAAATTGAACTCTAAAGATCCACATGAAGGCAACATTAAATTAAGGTTCTTTTGACTTATATTTTACGGCTAATTATCAACTCTCTAATCATTATTTAAATTAGCCTTACATACAACGGATTGGTCCTTGTAACAAAATGATACAATCAAATGATACTATTTATGAAATGATCCTAACTAAATTCCCAACTACAAATGGATCGAGTCAACATTCTCTAATGGGCTTAATTTTCTACATAAAAATTCAAATATGAAAATGAACTTAGGAAACATTCTTAACAGATGGACCTCATGAAAGCACCACCCAAAATCACATGATAATGAAAACTTATCTGAAAAAAAAATTGAGTTACTAATAGGCCCTCAAGAAGGAACAGACTTATGCAAGATAGATCCTCTATGTATTGGAAGATAGTTTTTCCCATAAAATCCCCTTAAATTTGAGGGTTATTCTACATGCTCTGAATGTCCATTCCCCCACTCCCCTAGTCCCATAAACCTGACAGAACATTGGTATCTAGTTGTATGGTGTTTCATAGAATCTAAAAAAAAAGTGCTATGACACTAATTGACATTATTTTCTGCTACATATGGCCGATTTATCCATAATGTCTTAAAACTATGGAATGGACATCGTGTTTTTTCCTGTTACAGGAATTTGCTAATGATAGAAAAATAAAAGAAAGGTTTAGGCACCTACAAGCAGTTTATGAAAGAAAAACTCCGCAGCATTAAGAGACCTCAACGACAAAGATATTTTTGTCATCAAAGCTAACAAAGGTTACACAATGGTGGTCATGAATAGGAAAAATTATTAGGAAAAGATGGAAGGTCACCTGATTAATAGTGGGAGCTACATGAAAGTAAAAATATCCAATCAAGCAAGATTTGATGAATATAAAGAAATATGTTTACCAATTGAACTTTAACTGCCAATACAAAAAAGAATCTTATACCTAGTGCAAAATTCACTCCTAGGATTAATGGTTTGCCAAAGATACACAAATCAGGTATCTCAATGAGACTGACTGCCAATGCAATTGACTCACCATGTAAGATCTAGAAGCATTTTTCAACAAAAATCTCAAGCCTTTTGTGGATAACAAAATCCTTTCATTAAATATTTGACACATTTTGTTTTGACATGGTTTCTCTTTACACTAAAATAACACTTGTGGATCTCTTTCATGTTCTAAGAGAGCTCATACATGAGGGCATTCTAAGTCTTTTTTAACTTTACCTGAAATCAACAGTTTATAGCTTCCAAGCAAAGTTCTTTGAACAAGTGTTTCTTCAAGTTTCTAAGACAAGGGGAGACAGGGATGGGGGATGCAATTTCAGGGATGGCAAAAATTTTCCTGGAGTGTGGGGAGAGCTATTAAAATAACTTTAACAAGCTAAAAGAAGCTGAAATTTTAAAAGGTTAATTTTGCAATAGCAATCCTCCCCCTTCTATCTTTTTAGGAGTTTTCAGCAATTTTTTTCTTAAAATGTTACCATTTTATTTATATGCACCAAATGGTGCAGGCTGTCCAGTCCTCAGAAAGGGGGCATTCCCTCTAAGTCCCCAAACCCCAAATATGACACTTGTGTAATGTCTTGTTTTAAAAATAAAGTCGTTGCTAAAGGGGAATTACAACACAAACGAGAGTTTATCATACCACTCATATTTTACTTCACACTAGAAATATGTCAAAAGGAAGCCTGACGGGGATATGGACATGATATCGAATTCAAACTAGATTTATATTGCACGTTCGAATCTAGAGAAGGTTTAAACAGAGCAACAATGAGCACACTGGTTATCAGCACCGATTTGTATCTCCATTTCCAAGAACAAACAGGAGCTTACAATAAATGACGAGCTTGTTGAGACTAAAAAGGAATTGGAAAGGGAAGATCACCGGGTTAAGGGAGGGGAATACTTGATAATTCCGGCCCTATAGAGTCACACCATCTGCTGAGACTAAATTTCCAAGGTTTCTCACTGCAGCCAAGGCAAACTCATATGAGAAACGTCTAGGGTGATCATTGAGCAAGGAAGGGCATCTTTTATTCAAGACAAGGGCCTTGAGGCGATTCCACACTCCAGATCAAGACCTATTTTAACACCCTTTAGAACATTAAACGATTAAATCTCAATCCCAATGAATAAACCCGACAAATTAAACTTAGGACTGGTCTAAGCCCACCTTAAAAGACACTCGCCAAAGTTTGTGGGGCTAAAGGACCAGGGCGCTAGGTCACTTTAGCCCTATTTTTGTGGTGTCAGCTTAAAACACCTCCTTAGCTTTTACATGTCGGCCTCATTTGGTTTTATTCATTGTTGGTGAATGGGAATGCATATATAACGGAGTCTTGCTATTCATTTTACACATAGAGAGAATGCTAGATGGACAACGAAGGGCTAGATTTGATTACATGATTGATCTCCTATGCTCAAGTGCTCTTCATGCTTGGAATTACTATATGTTTGTGGATGTTATGATTGCTCATTTGCAAGTCTTGAAGGAAGTTCATGCTATCTTTATCTATCTCCTTGTTGTTGCATGATCTTGGGTTATCTACTCCAACTAGGGTTTCACATATTGTGGTAATCTTTATCATTTTCATTCATACTTTCATCATATATTGTCAATCTTGCCTCTGCCCTCCTAGGGCACGAACTCTTGGATCACTAATCATCGTTGTAGTGGAAGGTGGAAACACCAACATGGGGTTTGACTAAGACAAGCCCCTAAACACAACACATCCTTTTCCTCTAATGCTTGTGCGCATGCCGAAGTAACAAGTTTTGGAAGACAAGATCCGGGAGGAAGGTTTTGCAAGTACAAGACAAGTGAAACTTGGACATTCTGCAAAACCCTAATTAGGGTCTAGGGCGCCTAGTGCCCTAGTACTTCCATGCTCCCAAACTCGGATCCAAGTTCTTCTCTATCTCCTGATCTCTATTGTAATTTCAGAATTTATGTATTTGTTTCCGACAGTTGTCTATTAGCAGATCTTGGTCAATTAAGGTTTCATCTTTTGCCCTAGTTTGGTTGGTTAGTTTTGGTTGAATTTGGTTGACACTCCTCTATACAACAAAGGGACAAAACCCCTATAGTTTCGCTCTCCTTCACGGGTAGAAGACAAGCTTGATTTGTGTCTCAATGTTAAATGGAAGAGGGTTTGATGAACCCGACATGTAATACCCGACATGTCTTGCACCCTTGCATCCTTCTTGATTCAGATCGATGTTGTTTGTTGCCCTAGATCTGATTAGGATTGAATTCATTGATAATTGTGCATACCTACATAGCTTATTTTTACATTGTTTCAACATCAGGGTTTACAAAAACCTTTCATTCCTAGAAAACCTAGCTAGTCTTGAACCTAGGGTTTGTAGATTAGTGAGTTGTTTCAGATCTGTGTAGCATGGTTAAATTGATTTAGTTTGCTGTAGCATATCTTCTTTGTGTTTAAGAAAAAGACAGTCTTGCATATTTGCATTGAAAAGTGAAAAATCAAGCATTTTAGGCTTAGAAAAAAAGCATATTTATTGCATTGTTTTCATTTAACAGGTTTTAAATAATCATAGCAAGATTTAAATTTCTAATTTTTGCATCAGATCTGATTGGTATTGCAGCAATTAATCTTTTCATAGTGCTTTATTTTGCATTTGAACCTATTCATTGCTAGGGTTTGTCAAAAAAATTGCATTTTTAGAAAAACCTAATTAATTTGAAATCTAGGGTTTGTGACTCATATCTTGTTTCAGATTTTGCTGACGACATTTGCATTTCAAATCTGATTTTACTTCTCCCTAATACATGATATATGTCATCTTGTTTTGAAATTTGAAAATAAGAACAATTTTTGGATTGATACATTTTTGAAAAAAAAAGCATTAAATTTAAGGTTTGATTTAAAGATGAGTATGGATGATATCTAATTTGCTTTGAGTAGACTTGAAATCGATCGAGGATTTATTATTGCATTATATGTGTTTTTATTTGACAAAAAGTTCAAAACATTGGTTCATTTAAACAAAAAGTCAAACTTTCTTTCATCACATCATTCATCTTTTCTTTGTGTCCCAGTGCCCTAATTCAAACACTCTTGTACGAAGAAATCTTCAAATTATGGGTTCTAATGCTTTGAATAGCTCTGATAACAACACATCAAAACCCCAATTCGCAAGTCCAATCACGCAAGAAGGTCAATCACTTCTTCCTGATATCCCTATTTCACATATCTCGGAAGCATCAACTTTTCATGAATCCATCAACATAGATGACCTTGTGGCTCATGTTCCTAAAGCTCAAATTCAAAGATTAGACACGGACTTGGCTAATTTTCAGCAATTTGTAAGGTCGGAACATATAGCTGACGAGGTTGTCCCTGTTGTCGAGAGTCTAAGAAGTCTATTGCTTGAAGGACAAGAGGGATTAGAAGTCTTGTGTGGCCTAGCTCATATAGTGCACAACAACATTTTATCTGCATCTAGTTGTGTCGAAATCATCACTAATGTGACTTCTTCTAATCAAATAGGGACTCAAGTGTCGGAACCCAAATAACACTCCCTATTCCTACATACACTTCTACTATTCTCACTACAACTACACAACCAAATAACAGTGCTACCACATGTGTAGGGTTATCCACTGGAATCTCATTAGTCATTATAGTATCGTTTCCTTCAATTATCTGAATACCACTCCTAGTGTCACTCTGCCTACGTCAAATCAAACTAAGCCTAATATCACTTTCCAAAAGGTCAATCATACAGTGTTGCAACCTATGGTTAGCCCTATCCATTCATACCCATCTCAACTTGGTTCACCTTCCAACCCTATCATCAATCAACTTTTGCAAAATATGAACTTCATCCAACAACAATTAGCGAGCATAAACCAAAGTCCCACCAAACCCTCTATGACATCATATTATATTCGTAGCCCTCTATCTTATCCTATCCTAAGAGCTCAAATGCCTGAGAAGTTTGAAACCCCTCGCTTTGAGAAGTATAATGGGAAGGGCGACCGTAACAACCATGTGGCAGCCTTTACAGCTATGTGTAGTGATTTCTTCTTTGAGGATGCAATTTTTGGCAAAACTCTTTCCTAGGTCACTCAAAGACTCGGCCTTGGATTGGTTTTGCTCATTACCTCTTAATTCAATCACTTCTTTTTCACAACTAATCAATAAATTCCTCAAAGACTTTCAAGCGAACATTGGGCCTTAAGTCTCTTTGACCAATTTGGTTCATTGCAAACAAGGAATAAAAGAGAAAGTAACAAATTTTATGGGGCGTTATTGATGCAGAGTGCCCAGCAGAAGCGGATGAAGATTTGACTATATCTTCCCTATCGGCAAGAGGTCCTCCAGTGTTTCGCCGAAGTCAAGGATGTCTTCGCTATCGGAAAGACATGAACTATCGGCCGAACCTTATTCTTTTATCCCGATGGCCAAGTTCTCACCGATATCTCCTTAGTGGTTCGTTGCCTATCGGCAACACCTCATTCTATCGGACCACGAGAAATTTCTTATGCCGATATACTCCGTCACGCCGATGACCAATCTTTGTCGGCCAGACTTCCTCCTTCGGTGAAGCTTCTTTCACCTACACCGACACCTTGTCTCTCGCCGATATCGTCAGGCACATCGGCCAGACCTCCTGCTTCGGTAAGACTTCGGTTCGTGGTCCCGATGGTTCATCTCACTCCGACGAGTCCTTTGTCGCTGAGACTTCTCGAACTCCTTCCGATGAACTTTTATCGGCGGGACTCTCACGGTCGCCGTGACTTCTTCGGCTTCCCCCGACAAGGTTCCTCACGCCGATACTCTTTATCGGCAATACTCCGAGGATGTCTCACCAATCGGTGAAACTTTATACTGTCGGCTAAGTATATTTTCCTTAGCCCGATATCGTTTCTCTCACCGATGCGAACAATGATGGTATGTGCCTCCGGCACTATACCAATCTTCGGCAAGACGGAGGGCCTTTCACGCCGATGGATCTCCAACTGTTCTGAGGCGCCGAACCAGAATTCCCTTCGACAGAACAACGGAATTAGGCCGTTTCATTTATCAAACCCTCGATCACTTGTAGCAATCTGATCCCACATCAAAACTGTCCAATTTCACTCCGATTTCCCAACTAGCCACATGACGATGTCTAGTCGAACTTGACTGAGTTCGCTGGCTTCCTGGGTAAGAATTCAACAACAACAAACGTGAGAAGTCTTTCCCCCATCCCACTGTTACTATACAGGGCTTCAGTGGACAGAGGAAAGGGCCTCCATGTATGAATCAAAACCCTACTCCTAGGTTACGAACCAGCCACTGTGGAACCGTGGGTTTTACACCGTCTGCACACTACAGAGTCACTATGGATTGACGGATAGCATCCGGTTAGGGTTCTATTTACAAAATCAGGATAAAGATATCAAATCACTAAGAACAACCAAGAAAATCAACACAGATCATACCCAGAACTCTCTTTATTCAGTTATCAAAAAAGAACTTGTTGTAATACACACTTCTCTCTCTGCTCCGTGTGACATACAACCTGCCTCTAAAGAAGATGTAGAGACAGCAGTTATCCCCTCCAACCGTGCAAACTGATTTTCAAATCAGTTAGCCGTTGGTTTACCCTTCATACAAGCAAAACTACATGTGTGCCTTGCACAATTACATTCATGGGACCAAATTGACCCTTATTACAAAATGAAATGGCTTAAGAGCCTTATGAGACAACAAAAGAAAAGATGATCCTGCACTACAGAGAATGTGCTCCTGCACCATACTCCCCCTGCAGGAAAGACTCAAGTCCCTTGAGTTGCTAACTGCTGAAGTGTCTTCCCATGCTTTAGAATATCGGCTTCACTCATCCAGGTTGCCTCTGAATCAGGAAGACCCTGCCACTTGACCAAGTAGTCTTTGTATACCCCTTTTCTTGTCTTCTTGACAATTTTGGAATCCAAAATGCATTCCAATTGCAAAGGCTTACTTGGAGGTAAATCTTTGATCCAGTCTTCATCTTCAATCACAGCATCTGAGCTATCTTCAGCATGTAATGGAGGTCTAAAAGGGAACAGGTCTGCAACATTGAAAATGGGAGAGATACCAAGGCCAGATGGTAATTCTATTTCATATGCATTTGGACCAAATTTATGCACTACCTTACAAGGTCCTATCTTCTTCATCAACAATTTGGTTGGTTGCCCCTTAGGTAATCTTTCCTTTCTGAGGTAGGCCATCACCAAATCTCCTACCTGGAACTGTACCTCCCTTCGCTTCAGATCTGCTCTATCCTTGTACTTGGAGACAGTTTTCTCCAACTGAAGCTTGACCTGATCATGTACTGTTTTCATGGTAGCAGCAAAGTCTTCTCCTAGAGCACTCCTTTTATCCCATCCTTGGAGGTCTTTGAGTTCAAGTGGTCCTCTTGGGTGGAAACCATAAACTATTTCAAAAGGGCTTTTCCCAGTACTTCTGTTTCTTGAATCATTATAAGCATATTCAGCTTGACTGATCACTAAATCCCATGCTAATCCATGCTGTTTGGTAAGGCATCGTAAAAGGTTTCCCAAGGACCTATTAACAACCTCAGTCTGACCATCAGTCTGGGGATGGTAGGCTGATGAAAAAGACAACTGAGTGCCCAATTTTCTCCATAAGGTCCTCCAAAAATGACCAACAAATTTGGAATCTCTATCAGTAACAATTGATAGGGGTAAACCATGAATTCTGACCACCTCTCTGAAAAAGAGACCAGCAATCTGAGATGCATCATTTGTGCATTTGCATGGCACAAAATGAGCCATCTTACTGAATCTATCCACAATGACAAAAACACTGTCTACACCCCTTGCTGTCCTAGGAAGACCAAGCACAAAGTCCATACTAATGCTTTCCCAAGGTCTGGTGGGAATGGGCAGTGGTTGGTACAAACCAGCATTAGAAGACATACCCTTGGCCTTTTGACATATGGTACAGCTTGCAACATATCTCCTTACATCTGTCTGTACCTTGGGCCAATAATAGAACCTGGTGACTTGTTCCAAAGTCTTGTCCAACCCAAAATGTCCTCCTAAGGCTCCATTGTGCTTCTCCTTGACGATATTGTCCCTCATTGAACATTTAGGAACACACAACAAACTACCTTTAAATAGGAGCCCTTCTTGCAGCACAAAATCAGAATACTCGCCATGAAAAGTGTTAGCCAAACTTGCACACACTTCATAGGCAGCCTTGAAATCTGCATCATCCTTGTACAACTCCTTCAGACATTCTAGACCCATATGTTCCATTTGTACTTCCTGTATGACCAGTATCCTTCTACTCAAAGCATCTGCCACTTTGTTGGCAACACCTTTCTTATGCTTAATAGTGAAGGTATAGGCCTGCAATTGTTCCATCCACTTAACGTGCCTATGATTCAACTTTTCTTGACTATTTAGGAAGCTAAGGGCATGGTTGTCAGTAAAAACAATGAACTCTTTTGGCAGTAAATAATGTCTCCATTTTTTTAGAGCTTGCACCATTGCATACAACTCTAGGTCATAGGTAGAATACCTCTGTTTGGCCTCATTCAACTTCTCTGAAAAGAATGCTACTGGATGTCCTTCCTGACTAAGAACAGCACCTATAGCCTGTTGGCTTGCATCACATTCCACAACAAATACTTTGTCAAAATCAGGGAGTACCAACGTAGGTAACTCGGCCACTTTCTGTTTCAACAGTTCAAAACTATCATCTGCTTGTTTTGTCCATTGAAATTTACACTTCACTCCACCCTTGATGGTATTGAGAATAGGAGCACTTATGTGACTGAACCCTTTAATGAACTTCCTGTAAAAAGTTGCCAAACCATGAAAACTTCTTACATCTCCTACTGTCTTAGGAGTAGGCCAATTGAGAATAGCCTCAACTTTTGTAGGATCCATTTTCAAACAGCCATTGGAAATCACAAATCCAAGATACACTAGTTCAGTTTTCATAAAATCACATTTATCCAAGTTGATCATCAACTTACTCTCATGCAATTTCTTTAACACCTGTCCAAGATGCTTCACATGCTCTTCTTTGGTCCTGCTGAAAATCAATATGTCATCAAGATAAACAATAACAAATTTTCCAATAAATTCTACAAGTACCTCATTCATCAACCGCATGAAGGTGCTTGGAGCATTACTGAGACCAAATGGCATGACAAGCCACTCATAGAGACCTTCATTTGTTTTGAAAGCAGTCTTCCATTCATCTCCCTGCCTTATTCTGATCTGGTGATAACCAGATTTCAAATCAATCTTGGAATAGTAACATGAACCACCAAGATAGTCCAACAGATCCTCAATTCTTGGCATAGGAAATCTATACCTTATGGTGATCTTATTGATAGCCCTTGAATCTGTGCATAATCTCCATTTGCCATCTTTCTTAGGAGCAAGTACACTAGGGACTGCACATGGACTAAGACTTTTCCTAATCAAACCTTTCTCCAAAAGTTCTTGAATCTGTCTACCTACTTCTCCATTCTGCTGTGGTGTCAACTTGTAGGCAGCTTTGTTGGGTAATGTGGCTCCAGGAATCAAGTCAATCTGATGACTTATGTCCCTCATAGGTGGTAAGGAGTTAGGAGTATCCTCTACCACAAGATCTTGGTACTTATCCAGTAATTGTTGCACTTCCAATGGGATCTCCTTCTGCTGTTTGCTTTGCTGATTGGATACAGGCTTCATCATCAGTGCATACCCTTGGGTATCCTTCTCCTTCATGAGTTGTAGGAACTCTTTGCCACTCACTAACATGACACTGTTGTCATTGCTCTTCTCTCCAACCTGCTCTGGTAAGGGATCCATCTGAAACTTCTTACCATTCTTGGTGATCATATATGTATTCTTTTCACCATCATGCAGTGCCTTCACATCATACTGCCAAGGTCGTCCAAGAAGAAGGTGACAAGCATCCATAGGAATAATTTCACATAGCACCTTATCCCTATAATCACCTAGTTCAAACTCTACCCAAGTTTGTTCTTCCACCAAATAGTTCTGATTCTTATTCAACCAAGATATTTTGTGAGGATTAAGATGGGGTAATCTTTTCAGTCTACACTTTTCTACCATTTCAGTAGACACTACATTTTCAGTAGAACCTGAATCAACAATGATTTTACAGAGCTTACCATATGCTATTCCTTGGGTTCTGAAGAGATTCTTCCTTTGTGGGGGCTCCTGCTTCAATGGCATCTTCACGAGGGTCCTCTTAATCATCATATTCTCTCCTTCAAGCACTGGTGCAGCACTACCAATTGGTGAGTTTACACTTTGACAATCATCCTCCTGCAATAGTTGGTTCCTTCTCCCACCGTCATGAGAGCTAGACGCCTTCTCAGGGCACTTACTTGCAGTGTGGCCTACTTGATTGCAGTTGTAACATCTTCCAGTGAAGACTCCACGTCCTCTGCCTGCACCACCATCTCTTCCTCTGCCATTAGGTCTTCTCCAACCTCTGAAACCACCACCTTTTTGTTCTGTATCAGAACGTGATTCTTGTTGACTAGAACTTTCACCTTTGTTTGGCTGTCCTCTGCCAAAATTACCTCTTCCCCTATTGTTCCTGCCACCTCTTCCTCTGTTATTTTGATCACCTCTCCTTTTCAGTTTATCCTCTGCCCTAGAGGCTAACTGAAAACATTCATCCACAGTCTTGGGAACCACCATACTGAACTCATCCTGTATATTGTACCTCAGTCCATCCAGGTATCTGGCCACCATCTCTTTTTCTTCTTCTCTGTGATTGGCTCTCATGCTCAATCTGTGGAATTCTTCAGTGTATGTAGCCACGTCCATATCTTTCTGCCTAAGATGATTAAACTTTCTGATAGTCTGCAGATCATAATCACATGGTAGAAATTTGGCTCTCAGCATGGCCACCATTCTGCTCCACTTGGTGATTGGACTCTTTCCAACCTTCTCCCTTTCACATTGAGTGTAGTTCCACCAAACCAATGCAGAACCTCTCAGTCTGGTCTTTGCAAACTTTACTTTCTTACTGTCACTATACTCTTTGAAGTCAAAGTAATTACTTATGGCTTCAATCCAGTCCACAAGAGTATCTCCATCCAGTTTCCCATTGAACGTGGGAACATCCAGTTTCGGATCACCACTATCTCCATGACCCTTGAGTGCATTCAGAAATGCTTTTTGATCAGCAGTCATGCCTTCTCCTTGAGGATTCTCCCCAGTTTCTCCTTCTTCATTCTCCTCTGACTCAGAAGTGCTTCCATCCTTCTCTTTGGATCTTTCTTCCTTCAGTCTCTCTTCGAGCATTGCTTCCACCATCTTCTGGATGGCTGCTTTACTCATCGTCTTGGGAGGCATTGTGCTAGCCTCTGTTTCTATCTCCAATTCTTCGTCTGACATACACGGCTGTGATTCAGAATATTGGCTCTGATACCAATTTGATGCAGAGTGCCCAGCAGAAGCGGATGAAGATTTGACTATATCTTCCCTATCGGCAAGAGGTCCTCCAGTGTTTCGCCGAAGTCAAGGATGTCTTCGCTATCGGAAAGACATGAACTATCGGCCGAACCTTATTCTTTTATCCCGATGGCCAAGTTCTCACCGATATCTCCTTAGTGGTTCGTTGCCTATCGGCAACACCTCATTCTATCGGACCACGAGAAATTTCTTATGCCGATATACTCCGTCACGCCGATGACCAATCTTTGTCGGCCAGACTTCCTCCTTCGGTGAAGCTTCTTTCACCTACACCGACACCTTGTCTCTCGCCGATATCGTCAGGCACATCGGCCAGACCACCTGCTTCGGTAAGACTTCGGTTCGTGGTCCCGATGGTTCATCTCACTCCGACGAGTCCTTTGTCGCTGAGACTTCTTGAACTCCTTCCGATGAACTTTTATCGGCGGGACTCTCACGGTCGCCGTGACTTCTTCGGCTTCCCCCGACAAGGTTCCTCACGCCGATACTCTTTATCGGCAATACTCCGAGGATGTCTCACCGATCGGTGAAACTTTATACTGTCGGCTAAGTATATTTTCCTTAGCCCGATATCGTTTCTCTCACCGATGCGAACAATGATGGTATGTGCCTCCGGCACTATACCAATCTTCGGCAAGACGGAGGGCCTTTCACGCCGATGGATCTCCAACTGTTCTGAGGCGCCGAACCAGAATTCCCTTCGACAGAACAACGGAATTAGGCCGTTTCATTTATCAAACCCTCGATCACTTGTAGCAATCTGATCCCACATCAAAACTGTCCAATTTCACTCCGATTTCCCGACTAGCCACATGACGATGTCTAGTCGAACTTGACTGAGTTCGCTGGCTTCCTGGGTAAGAATTCAACAACAACAAACGTGAGAAGTCTTTCCCCCATCCCACTGTTACTATACAGGGCTTCAGTGGACAGAGGAAAGGGCCTCCATGTATGAATCAAAACCCTACTCCTAGGTTACGAACCAGCCACTGTGGAACCGTGGGTTTTACACCGTCTGCACACTACAGAGTCACTATGGATTGACGGATAGCATCCGGTTAGGGTTCTATTTACAAAATCAGGATAAAGATATCAAATCACTAAGAACAACCAAGAAAATCAACACAGATCATACCCAGAACTCTCTTTATTCAGTTATCAAAAAAGAACTTGTTGTAATACACACTTCTCTCTCTGCTCCGTGTGACATACAACCTGCCTCTAAAGAAGATGTAGAGACAGCAGTTATCCCCTCCAACCGTGCAAACTGATTTTCAAATCAGTTAGCCGTTGGTTTACCCTTCATACAAGCAAAACTACATGTGTGCCTTGCACAATTACATTCATGGGACCAAATTGACCCTTATTACAAAATGAAATGGCTTAAGAGCCTTATGAGACAACAAAAGAAAAGATGATCCTGCACTACAGAGAATGTGCTCCTGCACCAGTTATCAAGCTCTCTTTTCACAAGTTCAATATTCTATTCCAGATGTTGATGTGCAAAAAATCTTCATTGGAAACTTACAACCTCACATCCGTGATAAAATATTGTTGATGCGTTATGAATATTTCACTCATCTTTTCACGACTCTCCATGATTACCAACCATCAGTTAGTCAGTATAAGAATAATCCCTCATCGACTCTAGTTGGTCAATCTGAAGCCTCACACAATCATTCATTCAAAAGACACAACAAAAATTTCATCAAAATCAATGCAATTTCAGCCAATAACAATAGAAAACATGTGGCAGCTGCATCATCTCCTGCTCCCACCCCATATAAATTGAAACCAAAGACAAGACATTTCACACCATTATCAGAGTCTCTCTACTCTATAATGACAACAATTTGAACAACAATCTCATCAAACTTCCACCCATTCGTCCTCTCGATCCAAGTAAGATGCAATCATCTTCTTTCAATTCGAAGGCCTTTTGTTAATTTCATCGCACCACCGGTCATGACACTGAAAGATATATGCGTCTTAAACATGAAGTTCAAGACCTCATTGATTCCAATGTCATCCAGGTTGCTGGTGTAAAGGACAAAAGAAATAAATCGGTGGCTCCACCTAATCAAAACCTACAAATATATACAAATCCATTATCTCATCATGAACTTAATGTTGCTTATACTGTTCAAGAACATGATTATGAAGGAGATGTTTGCATGGTAGATGTCCACCCTCATAAAGAGTAAGCAGAACCTGAACCGGCTATATCTTTTACTCCTCATGATGCTACTATTCAAGCTCCTGATAGACCTCTATACATCACCATTTGAATCAATGATAAAACCATAAGAGGTGCTATGATAGATCCTATATGCATGGTAAATGTAGTAACTGAAGAGTTTCTCTACATGCATGGTTTACACCGCGATAGATACAATTAATCGGAAATCGCAATTAGAGCACACGATGGGTATATGCTTCCAACTCTCGATGCTTTGACACTTGTTGTCAAGGCCGGTCCAAGACTGTTGGATGTTACTTTTGTCATCATACCCACATCAGACTTATTTCATGTGAAGTTGGGTCACCCATGGCTCCATGAAGGCAGTCCCCTCTATGGTCCGTAAGTGCTTAAAGTTTCCATTTGAGGGACGTGCGCACACTGTACATCACAGTCGGTACCAGCCCGTTGCTTGACATGGCACTTTACACTTGACTACTTCTGGCCAAAACTTGTTGGAGTTGCTCGAGATAGAGAGGATTTATTCTTTTTGTTATATCAAAAATTTAAAGTACAGAAAATTGCAGAGTTGTCACTTACTAAAATACCTCCTTGCGATGTCCCCGGACCTCCTCGATCTTTTGAGACTACGACAGTAGTTCCCCCTATCCCACACATGGCGAATGAAGTTAAGCACAAATCGAAGGTTCCTACCTATCCCCAAGTGTCTGGTAGATATGCTGACGTTCCCTCTCCGCCATTCTTTCAAGGACAACGAGGCAACTGTCATGCACCTCCCCACAATCGCAATATTACTTTTGTCCCACCTGCCTTTGTGGAAAATAGTGGAAAGCATTCAATTGCGCGTGTATTATTTCCTGAAGTTTCTCAACCGCTTGTGGATGCTCATGTACTTCCACCTGTTTCACAAGTTGAGAAGGAAGAGCACCACACATTGAGGAACCCTCCCCCCATGATCTCTCAACCTTTGTTGGTTCCTCTTGTTTCTTCTAATGTTCCTAAAGCAAAGGAAGAAAAGGAACCCACGTTGAAAGATGTTATGATTCCCTTAACAAACATCACAAACAAAGCTAAGTGAAATAAAATTGCAAGAGAACGAAAGAAGCGCCGTCGTGCTACGGCTCGCCTTTCATGGGAGAGGAGAATCTCCCTCCTCGCAAGCGTGTATTGCCGACGGATGCAAAAGAGACATCAACTAGTGCCTTGTCTCCTCTAGCGAAGGATAATGATTCACAACCCGCAGCGGAACCTATCGTGCTATATTCCGATAGCGAATCTGAAGATAATAATGATACAAGTATGGCTCTTGTTCCTTACACCACATTTGCTATAGTTCCTCTTGCATCTTGTCCACCTACCCAAATTAGTGATGAGCAAGATTGGGAGGACGACGATTTGCTTTAGGCCAACTCGCGAGTGTAGCCCCTATTTCTATTGTGTCATGAGTGCATGTGATTGTTTTCCCTTGTAATGTGTTTCTTGATGCCTTATTTCTGTTGTTGGTAAGCTCTCTTTGGATGACCCTTCACACCCTTGTAGGTGCAAGGATACAAAGGGACCGAAATTCGTTGTGACATTCTCTCTATTTGTATCATCATTCTTCCATATGTCATAAGTTGCATTGTTGTTGTTTGCTTTGGGGACAATGCAAGGTGTAGGGTGATTTGACATTCTTCCTTGTTGACCCAAGGTTTTTATTTGATTTCATATGATATTTCCTCCTTTGTCTCCATAGTTTTACCAACTGGCTAATGATGACAATTCCAAATATTTATAGTCTCGAGATATCTCCTATATATACAACCATTCATATACTGACGCCAATCAAGTAGATCCCTTTTTGTTGTTACTTTATAATTTAACTTGTTTCTTATTGTGTGATTTGATTTATATGGCACCTGGTTGCTATGCTCGGTGTCATACCATGACTACACAAGCCATTGTGTATCATGTTTGCAGCATCACCTCGGTTCACCTTTTGTGAGGGCAACCCTTTGTTACGATGTAGTTTTTGGGAACATATATCATATGGGCATGTGCTTCCAAAAAGCTCTCGTGCCTATCTTGTGGTTTGTTCTACCTTAAAGCAATTGCTCCCTAATAGAAGTTAGCAATCACTTTAAGGTGGAGGCATACATCGTGTTATGCTCTTTTGATTACATACTTGTTAATTATAGTTGACATGGAACTCACCTAGCGATTCGGCGGTCCTCACTAGGCCATGATGTTTCCATTTGGTCCATGAGCCACCTAGTACAACAAAGTTTGCTAGCCTGTGTGCTTCATGTGACTTCTCATGGTCACCTAGTAATTCGACAGTCCTTACTAGTCCGTGATCCATGAGAAGTGCTTCTCTTCACATAACCCCTAGGGACAGAGCAAGCTAGTGTCAAAGTCATGAGCCTTGGGTGTTTGTTTCCATGTTTGTTAGTTTAATGTATTGTTTGAATTTGTATTTCTTAATGATTCCATGTGTTATTTATGTTTGCCTAGCAAAGTATTTTGTGTGTCTTCATCATGTTTTCTATGTGTTTTCAATGTATACTTTATGCCTTATGTGTATGCTTCGTGTCAAGCGTGTATGCATTGTGTATGGTGTGTATTGCCTGTGTGTATTGCATGTCTCTCGCGTGTATTCCTTATGTTTGTTTGCAGTACTCCATGTATGTGAATTTTGTTACAATGTCTTGCGTGTTTGAAAATCTCTTGCCTTATGTGTACAGCAGCAAACTAGACCAGTCTGGGTGCAACCTTCAACATCAGTGTGATTTCTTTGCATTAATCAATTTAGAGAACATTTCCTATCATGTTATGTTGTTGCCACTGACATTGCAAGTTGATATCAAGGAAATCATATCATTCATGAGTATGGGGTTTTTATCAAAGCTAAATCTGTGTGTTGCAACATAGTGTTAATACTTTGTAATTGTTTATTTATGTTGAAAACACTTGTAACCCCTGGATGGTTTAACCGCCAGTGTGGATAATGATATTCTGTTTCTTTTTTGGTTTTCCTGTTGAATAAGTGAATGTGCTTAGTTCTTCTCTTTGTTATTCTCCCACTGAATAAGTGGATGCCTGCTGAATAAGCGGATGATTGTAATTTGGTTTATTTGCAAGGCATTTGACTAATCAACTGAAGCATTGTATGCTCTCACCTCGCCAATCTTGGGAACTTGGTGATCAAAAAGTGTAGAGGTGCGCATTTGGTTGCATAATTTGTTCTAACACTGCTGTTATAGCTAATAAAATCTGAAAAAAAATTGAGGCAGCACATTACAGTGGTATCAAAGTTGGTCTTCATGCCATCCTGATTGATCACTTCTTCATGTGTGAGTTTCTAGTGATAGAATCAGATTTCTCTGCCTGTGCCTTTGATGAATCCAGAAGAGCCTAATTTCATTACATACAGAAGAAGACAGTTACAGATTGGTTCAGAGACAAAAGAGGAGAATAGTGTGGGTGACAAGGCTCCACAAGAACCCAGTACCAGGGATATTTTGAATGATCTTGCTAGAGAACAACAAGAGTTGGTGAGAACCAATCAGTAGATGACAAGATTGTTGGCTCAATTAGTGACTCAGAATATGGGTAATGGCACCCCTTCGAATAGAGGAAATAATGAGAACTGTGGAGATGTCAGCAACTCCAATAATGCAAGCAATCAGGCCAACAACACTAGAACCACTCGAGCCTCAACAGCTAGGCCTATGATGCCTGTTTTCTTGGGACAGCAGCAGAACCAAGGTGGTGGACAACAATTTGTGGCTAAAAGTTTTGCCGATTACCAGCAAGAATGGCTCTCTTTGGGTGAGGACTTCCAAAATGCAATATCCCTTCATGATTTTTGCCAAATGAAGTACAGGAATAGCCCAGATCGGTAACTTGTAAATATCTTGAGTATTCCTATTGCCGACTAGAAAGTTGATGAAATCCTTGCTGCGGATATAAATACTAGATGGATTCCAGTATGTAGGTGTGTGAAATATAGAAGCAAGAAAGTACAGTGCGAAGAAAAGCAGAGATAAGTGTGGGAACACCTATCCAAGCCCAATATGTGACAGAACAACTACATTGAGCAGAGAAAAGATGAAGTGCATCAAATCAGTTTATTGTGCCTAACCGGAACTGAACTCCTGCATTTGTAGATGCCTCTCATCAGTTCAAACACCTGATTACCTTTTGTAAGTTTTGTAGACAGTGAGTCTCTTGTAGGCAGTGTGCCTCTTGTGAGCAGTGTGCTCGGGCAGTGAGGCCCTAATTGGCAAGTGCCATTTTGTACTTCTTATTCTTTTAACAGAGAATACAATCTTGGGTTAGTCACCCCGTGGTTTTTCCGTTAACAGGGTTTTCCACGTAAAAATCCTTGTGTTATGTGTGTTGATTTTATTTCTGTTCTTATATGCTTATATGATTTGATCCTGCACTGTCATGTCCCCTCTTTAGCGCTGTCTAGCAGAGACATGAGAGTTGACCTATCATCCGGGTTCCCGTAGGTCGGCAGCGTGGTTAGGGGACCTATCCAGAGGCAGTGTAGCTTGGCACAGAGCTTTATAGGCCTTTCCAGTCAGTTTTTGACAGTTTCCTATTTTTTAGGAAGGGTTCCTATTTTTTAGGGTTTGACCGAGAGTTGACCAGGAGGCATCAGGGGACCTCCAGGAGCATTTTTGGAGTTTTGCTCAAATTCCTATTTTTTAGGAGGTATCCCTACATTTTAGGGAGGCACTGTCAGTTGGCATGACACGTGGCGACATCACCAGTGGCGTGGGCTACAGAAGTTCTCAGTTCAGGATGACCAGGTGATGGATTTGGAATAATTATTGAATATTAAAGTGTGGTTTTAATATTTAATAAAAATAAATAAAATAAAGTGAATAACATGTCACTTTATATTAATAAGTTATTAAAAAGTCCCCCACCTAGTTGACACAACGTTGTGTTTAAAAAGTGGGCTTTTAATGATGAAGTTGGGCCCTCAACTTGGGCGCCCAACTTGGGAAGACTTCATTAATAAAAGGATCTTTTAAAGATTCTTAATTTTGATTCCTTTTGGAACCCTAAAGTGGACGCCCACTTTGGGAAGTGCATAAAGTGACTTTGAAGTGCTATTTGGATCCATCTTTTGCATATCTTTTGAAGCTTCATGGCAGCTCTGAACTCTGTGGAAGGGGGCAGCAGCATTCAGACTCTTGGGAACGAAAACTCTCAAGGATTTTGGTGAATTGGACGATAACCCAGTTCTTGTTTGTGGGAGGCCTACTCTGGGTCTTCATTTGTGCATCATTGGACAGATTCCAGGGCATGTTATTGCAGATCTAAGCTTGCAGCAGTGCTAAATCAGCTTTATTCTTCAGATCCTTCATTCTCAGTTGCATGTATAGCCTCTTCTAGGCCAATATTGCCTTTGTATGCAAGTAGGGTTGCAAACCAGGCTTCCATTGAATATTAAAATACAGATCTGATGGGTATGTGCCTCAATTTCTCATGTGTTATCTTTCTATCAGTTATTATTTATTTTTAGTCCATTTTATTTGAGATTGCAGCTGTATGTATTTCTATTTGCCATCTTGGCAAATACACATCTCAAGAAAACTGAAACCCCTTCTGCATCTCCTCTCTAGTCTGAAAGAAAACAAAAAAAATAATAATAAAAAATCATAAAACAAATTAAATCACAAAAAACAGCACTTCATTTCAGCAACAGCACTTCATTTCAGCAAAGGGATCCATCAGGGATCTTTCAGTGGTATCAGAGCCTTTGACCTGCCAGCCTGTGGGGTTTAGAGATTTGCATTCTATGCATACAGACAGGTATTACACACGCAGGACAGCCCAAAACGAGCTTGGGATTGGCACAGCAGAGGAACCAGTAATCGCTGAAGAACAGAGAAATGCCAAGAGAGATCAGGATGAGGAAGAGAGAGAGATGATGAGAACTCTCATCAACACTCAGCCTAGGATTGCTCAGACCCTTGACAGGATACAGGATGCCTTGGAACGATTGGAGTTAGATAGAGGCAGACGGAGCAGATCAGTATCAGTGGCGGGAAGCCAGCATAGTCACAGGTCACACGCATCAGCTAGGAGTTCCCATCATTCCCCTAGGCGTGGACAGGCCAGGGATAGACCCTTACTTCCTCAGTTTGCACAGGGTGAACGGCCAGCACAGGTAGAGCCACCAGAGGTGGAATTTCAGGACTCAGTCATGGCGGCTACAGCTGAGTGGAGAGCCTTACCCCCTGAGGTCCGGGATGTCTTTCCTTTTCCATAGTATTGTGCACAGCGCAGAGATTCTACCAGGTTTACAGGAGACCGAGGCACTAGACCACAGCAGCAGAACTATGACCTCAGTAGAGCTACTGGGAAGATCACGTTGGCTACATATGATGGTACGGGTAGTACGAGTGCACGTGCTTGGGTGCACAAGCTGGACATATATTTATCCTTGAGACCCATGCCTGAGCGTGAGGCTATCCAGTTTGCTGTCTTACATTTAGATGGGGTTGCCTATGATTGGTGGCATCATGGACTGGTCACCCAGGATCATGCCTTGATTCATTCCTATGCAGAGTTCACTGAACGACTCATTACCCGGTTTGACCGTAAGGACACAGAACTCTACTATAGGGAGTTGGCACATCTTAGACAAACAGGACATGCTGAAGCTTATGTTAATGAGTTCCAGCGTATTGCAGTTATGGTACCTAATATGCCCCAGAGGCGTAGCGTGATGTTATTCATTGAGGGGTTACAGGATAGGCTTAAGGGATTGGTACGTGCCTTCCAGCCGGCCACTCTTAAGGATGCCATTGATGTGACCTTGAGATTGGACACCACTCCCACTTATCAGTCGGATAAGAGGCCATTCAGGGAATCACGGCCTTTTCATAAGGCCAATACTCCACAGTTCAGAGATGGACAGTCAACTAGACCTCCTAGGATGGATCAGGAGTCACGGAATGATTTGAGGAGGAAGAAATTATGCTTCTCCTGCAAGGAGCCTTGGGAGCCTGGACACCGCTGTATGGGTAAGGGCAGAGTTCACTTGGTTGAGGTTACATCTGAGCTTGGGGATGAGGAGATACCAGACACCGACATTGAGGACAACCCTGAGGAGGTTATTCAGGAGCGACCCCAGCTAGAGATAGACATCCCTGATTCATCGGCGACAGCCAAAGTGACTATGGCTACCCTATCCAGTTATCCCAGGTTCCATGCCTTTCGGTTGAAAGGAACCTTACAGGGACAGCGAGTCATGAGTTTGGTTGACACAGGAGCCACGCACAATTTTATTGATCAGAAATTGGTGGAGAGGCGTGGATTACAGTCTGAGGTGTTCGAGGGTTTTGGAGTTAAGGTTGCAGATGGTGCAGTGTTGGGTTGTACTCGGAGGATCTCACAGCTCAGCATTCAGATGGGTGATTTTACTTTGACGGATGACTTTTATATCCTACCCTTAGAGGATTATGATGTGATTTTGGGTATGCAGTGGTTACAGGGTATTGGGAGATATATTATTGATCACCACCGCATGCAGTTAGAGTTCCTATCTGGCGGGAAGAAGGTGATCTTGAGGGCAGCCTCTGACGGTGGACCCAAGGAGGTATCTTCTCGCAGGATGGAGTCTATTATCAGACATGATGATGTGCTCTGGGCCACACGTTGTTTTGTGAAATCCAAGACACCCACTCCTCAGGATGCTAGAGCATTTCATGTTGACATACAGACCGTGATGGATCGGCATGGCCGAGTATTTGGTGACATACCTCCTGGTGTACCCCCGGATAGAGGGTTTGAGCATGGGATAGAGATGGAGGATGGAGCTAAGCCAGTGATCACCACCCCGTATCGTCATCCTAGAGCATACAAGGATGAGATTGAGAAGACTATTCATGAGCTGTTAGATATGGGTTTCATTCGCCCCAGTTCTAGCCCCTTTGCTTCTTCTGTAGTACTGGTTAAGAAGAAGGATGGGACCCTACGGATGTGTATAGATTACAGGGCCTTGAACAAGAAGACAATCAAGAACAGATACCCTATTCCGCGCATTGATGAGTTGTTGGACGAGCTTCCTGGAGCCATCTACTTCTCTAAGATTGATCTTCGTTCAGGCTATCATCAGATTCGTGTACGAGCAGAGGATGTACACAAGACCGCCTTCCGTTGTCACTATGGGCATTATGAGTTTCTGGTGATGCCTTTTGGCCTTACCAATGCTCCAGCCACCTTCCAGTCATGTATGAACCATCTCTTCAACAAGCAGTTGAGGAAATCAGTTCTAGTGTTCTTTGACGATATTCTGATCTACAGTCGTACTTGGGAGGACCATCTCAGACATGTTGAGGAGGTACTTAGCATCATGGAGAGTCAGTCTCTATTTGCTAAGTTGTCCAAATGTGAGTTTGGACTTAGAGAGGTCCTATATCTGGGTCATGTGATTAGTGTTGATGGGGTGAAGGTGCACGAGGAGAAGATCCAGGCAATTAGAGATTGGCCACACCCTCGGAACATTACTGAGTTACGGGGTTTCCTTGGTCTATGTGCTTATTACAAGCGATTTGTGAGGGGTTTCTCTCAGTTGGCAGCTCCCTTGACAGACCTCACAAAGAAAGGGGCTTTTAGATGGACAGAGCAGGCACAGGGAGTCTTTGACAGGCTCAAGGAGGTTATGAGTACTTGCCCAGTTTTAGCACTTCCCGACTTCTCGCAGCCCTTTGTACTTGAGTGTGATGCTTCCGGTTTGGGCATAGGAGCGGTTTTCATGCAGAACCGACACCCCATTGCTTTTGAGAGTCGGAAGCTGCGGGATAATGAGAGGTTGTATTCTACATATGATAAGGAAATGTTGGCTATTATGCACGCATTAGCCAAGTTCAGACAGTATCTTGTTGGCAGCAAATTCGTGGTAAGAACAGACCACAACAGTCTGAAATATTTCCTTGATCAGACAGAGCTCAATGATCGTCAGCAAAAATGGGTGAGCAAGATTCAGGCTTATGATTTTGACATCGAATTCATAAAGGGGAAGAATAATACTGTGGCTGATGCACTTTCTAGAAAACCATCACTTGCTGCCCTATGTTCACTGAGCGAGATTTCAGCAGATTGGAAGGCTCAACTTTTAGTTGAGTACTCCAAAAATCAGCATGCTTGCGAGGTCATGGATGGTTTGGTGTTGGATGATAGGTACACTGTGGTAGATGAAGTCATCTACTACAAGGGCAGGGTGTATCTGGTTCCTGGTTCTCAGTTGAAGGAACAAATTATGCATGCTTATCATGATACTCCGACAGCAGGGCACCCAGGTTATGGTAAGACCTACAGGGCGGTTCGAGAGAGATTCTCTTGGAAGGGTCTCAAAGCTGATATCTTACGTCATGTTCGTGAGTGTTTGACGTGCCAGCAGAATAAGTCTGAGCATACTTTCCCTGTTGGTTTATTACAGCCGTTACCTATACCGGAGCAGAAGTGGTCAGGGATCTCCATGGATTTCATTACAGGTCTTCCTCGGGTGCAGGGGAAAGACTGTATCTATGTTGTAGTAGACAGGTTGACTAAATACGCCCACTTCTTTCCTATTGCAACTGATTTCACAGCATCTCAGGTGGCGGAGTTATTTTTCAGAGAGATATTCAGGCTCCACGGTCTTCCCAAGACCATAGTGAGTGACAGGGATAGTAGGTTCATGAGTTCTTTCTGGCAAGAACTTTTCAGGCTCACAGGTACGGAGTTGACACCCAGTACCAGCTACCACCCACAGACAGATGGGCAGACCGAGATTGTTAATAAGTGGGTTGAGGGGTATTTGCGCAGCTATGTGTCAGGACAGCAGAAGGCATGGGTGCGTTGGCTATATCTAGGAGAGTATTGCTATAATACTACACACCATATGTCTATTGCTATGACACCTTTTAGAGCCCTCTATGGTTACGAGGCATTATCTTTTGTTGATTTGGCTGTAAGTGACAGCAGGGTGCCCTTGGCACAGGATTGGTTACAGGAGAACCAAGACATCATGAGATCTCTCAGGGAGAATCTTCAGCAGGCACAGAATCAGCAGAAGGTCTACGCTGATCGGCATAGGACTGAGAGAGTATTTGAGGTGGATGACATGGTTTTCCTGCGGTTGCAGCCTTACCGACAGAGTACCCTTAAAGGGGGTGGAGCTGAGAAGCTCAAGCCTCGCTTCTACGGACCATATCGGATTCTCAGGCGTGTGGGAGAGGTTGCTTATGAGATTGAGTTACCACCTGAGAGTCGGATTCATAATGTGTTCCATGTATCTTGCCTGAAAAAGGCACTGGGGCAACATATTGTAGCATCACCCGATTTACCTCCCTTGGATGAGGAAGGTAAGCTGACTCTGGTTCCTGAGGAGATCTTGGAGGAGAGGGAACGACGGCTGAGAAGTAGGGTGATTCGGGAGTACTTGATTTGTTGGAGGGGACTCCCTATAGAGGACGCCACTTGGGAGGGAGAGTCCATTTTACAGCATCCGACCTTGCAGTTGCTTGTGGGCAAGCATCTTCGAGAGGGGAGGACTGTCATGTCCCCTCTTTAGCGCTGTCTAGCAGAGACATGAGAGTTGACCTATCATCCGGGTTCCCGTAGGTCAGCAGCGTGGTTAGGGGACCTATCCAAAGGCAGTGTAGCTTGGCACAGAGCTTTACAAGCCTTTCCAGTCAGTTTTTGACAGTTTCCTATTTTTTAGGAAGGGTTCCTATTTTTTAGGGTTTGACCGAGAGTTGACCAGGAGGCATCAGGGGACCTCCAGGAGCATTTTTGGAGTTTTGCTCAAATTCCTATTTTTTAGGAGGTATCCCTACATTTTAGGGAGGCACTGTCAGTTGGCATGACACGTGGCGACATCACCAGTGGCGTGGGCTACAGAAGTTCTCAGTTCAGGATGGCCAGGTGATGGATTTGGAATAATTATTGAATATTAAAGTGTGGTTTTAATATTTAATAAAAATAAATAAAATAAAGTGAATAACATGTCACTTTATATTAATAAGTTATTAAAAAGTCCCCCACCTAGTTGACACAACGTTGTGTTTAAAAAGTGGGCTTTTAATGATAAAGTTGGGCCCTCAAGTTGGGCGCCCAACTTGGGAAGACTTCATTAATAAAAGGATCTTTTAAAGATTCTTAATTTTGATTCCTTTTGGAACCCTAAAGTGGACGCCCACTTTGGGAAGTGCATAAAGTGACTTTGAAGTGCTATTTGGATCCATCTTTTGCATATCTTTTGAAGCTTCATGGCAGCTCTGAACTCTGTGGAAGGGGGCAGCAGCATTCAGACTCTTGGGAACGAAAACTCTCAAGGATTTTGGTGAATTGGACGATAACCCAGTTCTTGTTTGTGGGAGGCCTACTCTGGGTCTTCATTTGTGCATCATTGGACAGATTCCAGGGCATGTTATTGCAGATCTAAGCTTGCAGCAGTGCTAAATCAGCTTTATTCTTCAGATCCTTCATTCTCAGTTGCATGTATAGCCTCTTCTAGGCCAATATTGCCTTTGTATGCAAGTAGGGTTGCAAACCAGGCTTCCATTGAATATTAAAATACAGATCTGATGGGTATGTGCCTCAATTTCTCATGTGTTATCTTTCTATCAGTTATTATTTATTTTTAGTCCATTTTATTTGAGATTGCAGCTGTATGTATTTCTATTTGCCATCTTGGCAAATACACATCTCAAGAAAACTGAAACCCCTTCTGCATCTCCTCTCTAGTCTGAAAGAAAACAAAAAAAATAATAATAAAAAATCATAAAACAAATTAAATCACAAAAAACAGCACTTCATTTCAGCAACAGCACTTCATTTCAGCAAAGGGATCCATCAGGGATCTTTCATGCACTGATTATTAAGATAACAAAAGAAAAAGTTAAAGAAATTTTGAGATAACTGATTCACCCCCCCCCCTCTCAGTTATCTGCCTTGTTTCCATCAACCTTGGGCCCCAAGACATGTGTGCTATGAGAAAGGAAAATCTCACCAATTAGAGGCCTATGTGACTGCTGAATCTGAATCAAAAAATTCAGAACAGCAAAATGGTTCAGGTGAAAGTGAAGATGAAGTGCATGAAGAGGCTGAAATGAGTATCAACTCACAGGAAACCAAAGGAATTATCCATTCAAAGTCCGTGGTGTTCTATGTGGGCAGCAAATTGTTGCTCTCATTGATAAAGGAGCATCCCAAAACTTCATTGATGAAGGAGTTGTGGCAAGAAAAGGGCTGAAACATGAAGAGTTTGCGGGGTTCAAAGCTATTGTAGTTGATGGTTTCACACTTTCATGCACAAGGAGTTGTGGCAAGAAAAGGGCTGAAACCTGAAGAGTTTGCGGGGTTCAAAGCTATTGTAGTTGATGGTTTCACACTTTCATGCACAAGGAGGATACCTCAACTTAGTATGCAGTTTGGTAATTACGAAGTCAAGGATGACTTCTATGTGATAAGCATTGTGATACTGATGTTGTCTGGGTATACAATGGCTGAAATCATTGGGTGAAATCTGTTTGAATTTGCAAACAATGGAGCTGAAGTTTGATGTTGATGGGAAGAAGGTTGTCTTGATGGGCATATCTACTGGAGGTCTAAGAGTAGTCACCGCAAAAAGGATGGAACGCTTGTTTCATCATGATCAAGTTGAGTGGGCAGCCCAATGTGTCATCATGCATACACCTCCAAAGGAAGAAAAGAGGTCTTATCATCCTAATATACAAAAATTGCTGACCAAGCATAGCAAGGTTTTTAGTGGATTGCCACCTGGGAGACCTCTTGAAAGAGGTATTGAGCACATCATAGAGTTAGAAGAAGGAGCTAAACCGGTGATAACAACTCCATTTCGGCATCCTAAGCGGTTTAAGGATGAGATTGAGAGGACTCTCAAAGACCTTTTCGATAGGGAGTCCATCCATCCAAGCAAAGAGCACATTTGTTTCTTCAATTTTGTTGGTTAAGAAAAAAGATGGGACTTTACGGTTATGCATTGATTACCGAGAGCTCAATAAAAGAACAATTAAAAATTGGTATCCTATACCGAGAATTGATGAGCTTCTTGATGAACTTCATGGTGCAGTCTACTTCTCAAAGATAGACTTAAGATCGGGATACCATCAAATCAGAATGAGGGAGAAGGATGTGGAGAAGACAACATTTAGGTGCCATTATGGGCATTTCAAGTTCCTTGTTATGGCTTTTGGCTTAACAAATGCCCCTGCCACCTTACAATCTTGCATGAATCAGATTTTTAGTGGGCAGCTCCGTAAGTTTTTGCTGGTTTTTTTTATGATATCCTCATATACAGCAAATCTTGGAAGGAGCACTTGCAACACTTGGATGAATTGCTTGGGATTATAGAAGCTAACTCATTATTTGCTAAAGAATCCAAATGTGAATTTGGATTAACAAAAATTGTTTATCTTGGTCATGTTATCAGTGCTAAGGGGGTGAGTGTTGATAGAGAAAAGATTAAGGCAATCTTGGATTGGCCCCCACCAACAAACCTTACTCAGTCGAAGGGTTTTTTGGTCTATGTGGCTTCGATAGGAGATTTGTGAAAGGATTTTCACAATGGCAGCTCCTCTCACCGATCTTACCAAAAAGGGAGTGTTTAAGTGATCTAAGGCAGCACAAGACTCTTTTGATCAGTTCAAGTACTCATGAGCGGTTGTCCTGTACTTGCACTTCTTGATTTTTCGAAGTCATTTGAGTTAGAATGTGATGCATCAGGTGAAGGTATGGGGTTGTTCTTATGCAGGACAAGCATCCAATTTATTTTGAGAGCAGAAAATTAAGAGGGGCCGAAACAAGTTACTCCATTTATGACAAAGAGATGCTCACGATTATGCATGCCTTAGTCAAGTTTCAGCAATACTTGGTTGGGGGAAGGTTCATTGTGAAAACTAATCACAATAGTTTGAGATATTTCCTCAATCAGAAGGACTTGACGAAAGCCAACAGAAGTGGGTTAGCAAACTCCAAGCCTATAACTTTGACATTGTCTATGTCAAAGGAAGAAGAATGTGGTGGTGGATGCGTTGTCTAGGAGGCCACATTTGCATACTATTGTGGAGGTTACTGTTGATTGGAAATATCAAATCATAATAGAGTATGCTAAGGATCCATTTGCAGCAGGTATTCTTGATGGCACCACACATGATGAGAAGTACAAGGTAAACAATGCTCTCATTTTCTATAAGGAGAGGATCTTTCTTGTTTAAAATTCCAAGGTTGTTGTACCCATACGAAACTTTTTGTCTATGCATACAAACACCCTAAAAGTGATGCCAAAACACACCTCTCAAGTGCCATGTCACCTTGTCATTATTTGCTAACCCCGCAAGTATAAGATACATCAAAGGAGACTGATACAAAGCCCAAATGGAAAGATATTCAAAGAGCCAAATTGGCTATAAATCGTGAAAGACCCACTGGAAGCGAAGGCCAAAAGCGACGAATTGAAGACCCAAACACTGCAAAGGATCGGTCAAAAGCGAAGAGAAGAGATATAGTGACTCAGAAACCAATTTTGAAAATTTTGAAAAAATTAAAAGTTTCAAAAAAAATTCTAAGGCATAAGGCGTGCTTTTCCCTTTACGCGCGCGCCAAGGAGAGAAGGCTCCAAAATGAAAAGTCAAATTTTCAAGTGTCAAAGGCATTCCTTCCTTGATTGACACAAGTTCATTTGGAAATGTGCTTCAAAAGGTCAAGTCAAAAGAGCACTTTTCTCGCGAAGCGCGCTCCAAGGCTAAGCGCACTCCAAGTCCAAAACGCTCCAAACAAAGAAGTTTCAAGGCATGGAGGCATTCAAGGCAAGATCAAGAGCACTCCCAAGTGCGTTTGGAGCACTTTTACCTCGGAGCGTGTTACCTCAGAGCACGCTCCAAGTCCCAAAAGGCTTCAAAGACGGAGAAAGTCAACATTCGTCGAAGGTAAAAAATATCAAACATATCTTCGTCAAAATCCCAAGGCAAAGTCGAAATGTTTGAAGCATTGATAAAGGAGAAAAAATGCCAAAAGAAAGAAGAATGGATTGAAAAATCTCAAAGTAAACAAAGGAAAATTGACAAGTTTTTAAAAGTAAAAAGTGCCTAAGGGGAAAAGCACACCTTTCCCAAGGCGCACGCGCCAAGAGAAAAACGCGCCTCTTATAGGCACCTTTCCCTTTGAAAACGCCCACTCAAAAATCTAAACGCCTAATTTAGGCTTGGTCGGCCAAGGTCAAGAAAAAAACGCTTTTTGCAAAGGGAAAATAAAAGGATATAAATAGAGAAGACTCTCACTTCAACTCCACTCATTGTTTTTGCATGAGAGTCAAATAAAAAGCACTTTAAAAATAGATGAAAAGCATATTGGAAACCCTAGAGGCAGCGCCCAAGCATAAATAAGCCATTTCTTCATTGTTTTGATCATTTCCAAAGGCAGCTTGAAGATTTGGAGGCAGCGCTCTAATGGAGGAAGCTTTTTCTTCATTGTTTTCATCAAATACAAGGCATATTGGGAGATTCCATGGCCAGCGCTTCACTTTCAGGAGGTAGTTTCCACGCCACAGCATGATTTTGTTCCTCATTCATCAATTCCAAGGCAGATTTGCATGATTAGAGGGCAGCGTTTCACCTAGGAGGTCATTTTTAAGAGGTTTTTGAAGTTTTTTTGGTGCTGATTCAGACTTTTCATAGCCAAAATCACCACTTCCAGCCATAGGAAAAAGGATTTTGAAGGCTCTTCTGTCCATTTTTGCCCATTTTTGTTGCAGACCCACCTCAGGAAAAGGCATTTTCTACCATTCTAGAGCATCTAGAGCCCAAATCCAATACATTTTTTAAGGTACATCTCAATATTTCCACTTTCCAAGGCAAAAATACATGTTTTTCATGAAAAATCAGAGTTGGACAGCTAAAAGAAAAGTCTGATTTTCTTGGACAGCGAGCTTAAAGAGGTCTGATTTTGCATTTTTTAGTGCGGGACAGCAAAAATAAATTCATCTACAAGCCAAAAGTCAAGATGCAATATTCTTCTGTCACCATGGAGGCCATTGGATCTCGCGGAGACAGTTGAAGATGCAAGTGTCATCCTGCAGATGAAGATTGTTCGCCTTAACTCCATTATTATTCCAAGTGAGGCTAAAGTTGATGAATTGGAGAAAAATCTCAATTCACAGACTTGGCCATTTTTCAGTATTTGCAGAAAAATCTATTTTGGGCAGCTCGAGGGATTTCCAAAGTAGTTTCTATTTTGAGAACTGACTTTGCTTTTCAAAGATAAATTTATTTTTGGATTTGTTTTGGAAATCATGCAAAAAATCTTTTTGTGGAACTCAAATTGTAATAACATGCAGATTCAGTTAACTGAACTGTATGAGACTTATTTTATATTTTTAAATGCTACTATTCGCATGCTTGCATGCAGCATTAGGGTTAGGTTGGAGAGTATTAATTAACTCTTCCTTTTATTTCCTTCCACCTTTTGTTTTAGAGTATAAATAAGTGTATTCTACACAATTTCTTAATGGTAAATGCTGAAGCTTTTATTGCTCACATAGTATTGTTCAACTGTGTTGCGTAGTTTATTACTTTGAGAATAAATATATGCATTATCTTTGTGGAAGCTTTGTGTTGAGAGCAAGTGTTTATGATTTTATGCTTAAACATTCGTCTTTGATCTTCCTTTGTTGTTAGTGTCCTTTCAAATCAGATCGCCAATGTTCCTTTGATTTCTTTGAGCTCTGGATTTACTTAGAGAAATCAAAAGTATGGTTTTATATTAGTTATTCTTTTGCAATACTCAGAAAACTTCTTTAGGATTGCAAAAGAGCTTGAATTGCCTTGTGCTCGTGCCTTGAGAAAACAAAACAGATAGGTTAATTGTATTGTCTTTTTAAAATTTCTTGTCTGAGGGAGCTTCCCCTCCTAATTCGAAGAACAGTTCTACTATGCACACTATTCCGTTTAGAGTTGCACCGAAAGGTGCGAATTTAAACGCTAACAAAGATTAAACCATTGATTATGAGGTCATTCCATGATACTTCCTTGGCTGCTCACCAAGGTATTTTCAAGACCTACAAGCAAATTCGTGAGAGATTTACTTGGAAAGGGCTTTAAAATGATGTTTGCAACCATGTTAGAGAGTGTTTTGTTTGTCAACAGAACAAAAATGAGAATACTTATCCTGCTGATCTGCTTCAACAATTACCAAATCCCAACCAAAAATCAGAAAGTATTACCATGGACTTTATCACACGACTTCCCAAGGTGCAAGGGAAAGATAGCATCTTTGTTGTGGTTGACAGATTAACCAAATTTGCTCACTTCTTTGTTGTTTCTACAAGGCTTACAGCAGTACAGGTGGCAGAATTATTTTTTAGAGAAGTGTTCAAATTACATGGGCTGCCCAAGAACATTGTGAGTGATAGGCACAGCAAGTTCCCAAGTCTATTTTGGCAAAAAATTATTCAGATTGAGTGGGACAGAACTCACTCCCAGTACAAGTTACCATCCATAGACTGATGGGCAGTCTAAAATAGTCAACAACTGGTTGGAAGGTTATGTCAGAAACTATGTTTCTGGACAGCAGAAAGCTTGGGTAAGATGGTTGCACTTAGGTGAATATTGTTATAATTCATCTTATCATATGTCTATAAAAATGTCTCCATTCATGGCTTTGTATGGTTATGAAGCTCTTAGCTTCGCTAATTTGTTATTTGGTGATAGTAGAGTACCAAGGGTCAAAGATTTTTTGCAAGACAGCCAAGGTTTGATGAAATTTTTGAAGGATAATCTCAAACATGCTCAAAACCAGCAAGAGCTTTATGCTGATCACCACGGAATAGAGCGTGTTTTTGATGATGGAGACATGGTATATGTTAAGTTGCAGCCCTATAAACAGTCCTCTATCTAGAAGTGGAGCTAAAAAGTTAAAGCCACGACTTTTTGCTCCATTCAAGATAACCAAAAAGATCGTTGAAGTGGCATATGAGTTTGTAATAACCTGCACATGTTCTTTGATTTATCTTTATTTAATGTTATATTTTTAATTTTTCTGTGATCTTTCAGAACTAGATAGAAGATGCAGAAGAGGTTTTCGTTTTCTTGAAGTGTGTATGTCAGAATACAATAAAATATAACATGCAACTCAAACCCAGAAAATCTATAGCAGATATGAACTAAATAATGAAGACCTAGTTCATTAAATGTCATAAAATGAATTACCATCACATACCCATTTCAAAATAAGCACCTTCAGATTTTTGTTGTTGACGGACCAGCAACTTGACAATGGAGTTTTGCATAAAATGTATCAGCAAATGCAAATAAACAATCTACAATCCTCAGCACAGGCCCAAAGGCCAAAGATCGATCCAAGAGCAATAAAGAACAGCTCCCACAAACTCCACTAATGGCTGCCCCAAAATGTACGACCAGCAAGAGTAGTACGGCCAGCATAAGGAAAAGTATGGCTAGCAAGAAGAAGAGAAGTGACAATCCTAATCTCCCTCAAATCAGCAAGTAACATCCGTCCATTCTTTATTCTTTTAGCTGCACCAAAACTATGAAGACATATCATGGAACCTCTTCAAAACTCCGTCAAAGTGTGTCCAACTGAAGCACAAATACAGCCACTGAGTATGGCTGCTCTAAAATCCCCTTGGGTGATCTTTCACACCTGCGGAAGATTGATACCAATGGTGATTTTCGTCACCAAAAGCCCTGGCTGGAAGAAATCCCCCAAACCCTCATTTGCAGAGCAAATAGAAGCATAAAATGTAATATCAAGAATGAAGAATGCTTTTCACTTTGTGCCTTTATAATCTTTCCTTGAGGGTCGACCCCTTTTTGGGAGGGAAAATGCTTTCTAAAAACTTTATTTTATTTCCCCACATGAGGCATCCAAGTCCATGGGTGACTTAATTTGACTTTTAATTATTTTTTGCTAAGTCACCACTTTAATATAAAGTCCAAGCCATTAAATATAAATATTAATTTATAGACTTTAATTTGGAAGGGCAAACGGACTCGAAATCTAACGAGCAATAAACCGTTGGAAAGTTCTCGTCGAAACGCTCCACCTCCAATAATGAGTTTCCCAAAATAGCCAACTTCACGACTTACTAAAAAATAGTAAGTCCCAGCCAGAATGTCAAAAACCAACCAAACGAACTCCTAGAGTTCCCTAACCACTTTGGTTAGTCTACAGGAACTAAGTATAGACTAACTCACTAGGAAAAGGGGACATTACAGAGTTGGAGCTACCTAAAGGTAGCAAAGTGCATAATGTCTTCCATATTTCTCACCTTAAAAGGACAATTGGTCAAAATATTGTTCCCTCTTTGGTGTTGCCTCCAATAGATGAAGGAAGACTTGAGTTGATCCCCGAAGCTATCATTGATCATAGAGAGCGATCTTTGAGGAGAAAGGCCATCAAGGAATATTTGGTCAAGTGGAAGAACCTACCTGTAGAGGATGCAACTTAGGAAAGTGAGCACATTCTTCAACATCTTGTTTTGCAATTGCTTTGGGGCAAGCAAGTCTGGGGAGGGAGGACTGTAATGTCCCCTTCTCAAGCATAGTCAGTTGTGGGCCTAATAGCCTATTTCCAGGAGTCTCGATAGGCTATGTGGTATGGTAAGGGGTTCATTTTGTAAAGATCATTGGTTCAATTGTTCTAGTGGGTTTCTAATGTTGGCATTGAGCTTGATTGTGTTTCAGGATTGCAGTACAACTTTCGAAAGTTTTTTCAGCTTCCCGGATTACTCTCCAAACTTCTTGGAGAAGCCATCTATTTTTAGAAAGTCACCCAGAAGGCATTATTCTTCATACCAAACTTCATGGAGTGTGATGGTATAGTTTATTTTGCAGTTTGATGATGTTTGGGATTTTCCATAAAAATGGGTGATTTAATGAGCTATTAGTTTATTATTTCACACTTAGTTTTATAAGGTTGGAAATATTTATTAAGTGCATTGGTGTTATAGCTCATTGGAATGAGGAAAAGACATTCTTTTTTATAGGCACATAACTGAGCGCTTAAGTGGGAAAAAAAGTAAAATATTGGAGTTGGAGTAAAAAAGATTATTTTTCCAAGAAATAATTCTTTTTGTGTGTAACTCCAAAAGTGCCTATATAAGAGAGTTGAGAGCTCATTTTGCTCTTTATGCTTGAGTTTATATTGTTATGTTGCAGAAATGAACCTATGAGTTCTTCCTTTCTTGAGGACGAAAACCCTCTCGAAGAAGTTCAGTTTCGGTGGTGAAAGATCCACCCTAGCTAAAAGAGTGACTTCATTGCAAGAGTTGCACAGAGCTGATAATGGAGTATGATGTTTTCTAGAGTTTTTGGCTTGCAAAGTGTTTTAATATCAATTGATATGGATTTTTGGTGTGATCTGAGTTGGTTTTGTGAAGTTTTGTCTGAAGATTGCAGTTTCCTTGGTTGGCTGTACTATCCTGGTTGTACAAATGCATGAGGATGTTTTGATTTTCTAAAGAGACCATGTTTGCATTGTTTGAAATGAAGATTGGACATCATTTGCAAAGTAGGAATGCTAATTTTTTATCATTTTCCAAGGAGTTAAATGCAGTTTTGACCATGCTTTTGCTTGTCGTACAGTTCAGACAGGTCTGTACTGTTGCAGCTAAGCGTGATACCTTAGTCTGTTGATCGCTTGAGTTTTTAGTGTGAAGGATATATCTTTGATGGTGTCATAATATTTAGAATGCAATGTTGATGACTTTGGAGGGTTTGATGATTATTCATGCACTTTTCTGAATTTTGATATTCCCATGTGCCGCCATACAACAGCAAACTAGACCAGTCTAGGCGTAGCCTTCAACATCAGTGTGGTTTCTTGGTATTGATGTAATGTCCCCTATTGGAACAATACTAATTTTACCCTAAAAATACAAGTTTAGGGTTAGGGTTTCGAAATTATCATATAATGTCCCCTTCTAGATTTGCCCTAGATTAAACCCTACAATCACAATTACAATAAATTAGGGTTAGGGGATGACTTACAGGTAGTTATTTCTTTGTTATGCTCTTGAATATAAATCCTACAATCATCACATAGAAAACACGTGCATATATACATATAAACTAATGCCATTGTTAGGGGTAGCTAAGCATATGTTAAAATCAGAATACATCGTCAATATTACTATTACTATCAAACAAATTTAGAGCATAGGGATAGGGACATGATAGGTTCGACCCAGCCAACCCATACTAAGCCCAAGAGCGGAACTTTGGCCCTCCTGGCTTTGGTGGTAGGACTTAGACATACACCAAAGTGAGGTACTTAGTAAAGTGCTTGTCTTGCTTCCCTATACATGTCGTATCACTTACAGTTAATAACTCATTATGGTAGGAATGGTATGGGGATCGTAGTGGGGTTCTCAATTTATCCAATTTAATTATTTAAGCCCAAGAGCGAGACTTTGACCCTCTTGGCCTTGGTGGCAGGGCTTTGACATCCATCCAAGGTGGGGTACTTAGATGGAAACCTTATACCCTCTTATCTATGTCTCCTTCCTTTCCTCCATGATGAGGTTCAATATTTACTTACATCTAAAATACATTAAAGATGATTATTCATTAATACATAAGAAATACTAACATTATCATATATGTTGTATTAGTACTAGCATTCCATATTCTATTTGTTCATATTTGTCCACTCTACATAAGTAATGCAATTGAAAGAAATATCGGTTCTTTGACTGTATCTACATTATCAGATTTCATGGCTATTAATATACATGTTGCTTGTTGTATTGTCTTTCCCTGTTCGCTGATTTCCTTTGTTTATGACTATAGATTAGATCTTAGACTGCTAATGTATCTTCTGACTTAGATCTCAGAATTGCTGATGTATTCTCTTCTCAAATCTGAATGATATTCATTTCTTTTCTCTTCTTAATTCTGAATTATATTGTTGTACTCCTCCCAAAAGGTCTTTGTAATTGCCTCTTATATCTTCCTTTGAGGGAGTTGTATCCCTTCATGCACATCTGTTGCCTTTAAGGGATACACTCCTTTATGATCATATCCGCTGCCTTTTTGGAAATTAAATTGAATTAACTAATTGCTAGTCCTTTGATGATTGCTGTATTATGGTCAGCGACTTAAGATGAAGTCATTCTTTATTTTGTTATGAATCGCTGCATTGTTCTTTTATTAGATCACAGCCTTATCTAATATTAACCACTGCCTTTAGACTAATAGTGGGGTCTTATATATCATGTCTATTGCTTTATAAAACAAGTCTTTGTAGAATAGATTCACTGGGTATTTATACATATTTGCTGCTGCTCTATGATCGCTGCCTCTTTATATTTATATTAATAACCATTTATTATAATAATATTTATTATTAATATATGGTAATTATAAAATCTAAATTGTTGACATTTATATTTTATATTTGTATTTATATTTATTATTTATTAAAACAATAAATATATTATATAAGAAATGTTTATATTATAATATTGTTTATATATTATATATATACAATTATCATTCAAATTAACGATGGAAGGAATATTATAGACACCATATTGTAAGAGGGCAATTTCATCATTTATCATGATGTTTAAATCTTTAATTTAAATAATGGCTAAATGTCGGGACATCACAATTGATCAGTTTAGAGAAGATTTCCTATCATGTTATGTTGTTGCCACTGACATTTCTAGGTTGATATCAAGGAAATCATATCTTTCATGAGTGTGGGGTTTTTATCAAAGCTAAATCTGTGTGTTGCAACGTACTATTAGTACTTTGTAATTGTTTATTTATGTTGCAAACACTTGTAACCCCTGGTAGGTTTAACTACCAATGTGGATAATGATATTTTGTTTCTTTCTTGGCTTTCCCTCTGAATAAGCGGATGTGCTTAGTTCTTCTCTTTGTTATTCTCCCACTGAATAAGTGGTGTTTCCTACTGAATAAGTGGATGCCCATTGAATAAGCGGATGATTGTAATTTGGTTTATTTGCAAGGCATTTGACTGATCAACTGAAGCATTGTATGCTCTCACCTCGCCCATCTTGGGAACTTGGTGATCAGAAAGTGTGGAGGTGCATATTTGGTTGCGTAATTTAATCATTGGCATGCTCCAAACTCTAGGTGCCTAGCCCAAGTGTCAGTAATAAAGATTATTTTTACTTGATATAACACTAATATCACTTAATAATCAAGTACCACATAACACGGTGTTAGTTAATAACATTAAATTACCTAAGTAGCCAATAAACCCTAACCCCTCATTAGTAAATCAATCATAGCTTGAGAACCATTCACTAGAAAGACCTAAGATAAAGTGTAATATCCCAAATGGGGATATTTTCTTCAAGTTTGGATTTCTGGGCTTTCCTAATTTCTGATTTCTTATTTTCTGCTTAAACCCTAATTTTCTGAACTGCTTTTTAAATCAGACTTATACAAACACTTATAACAACCCATAAATCATGCCAAATCATCATATAAACAACACCAACATGATTGCCAATAATATACTTGAATTCAACAATGAAATATACAATGAAACCACTTCAATTCACAACCAAAATGATTGAAAATGTGAATCAGAAGGCTGCTGCTATAAATCAAATTTCATGAAGTTTTCAAATACATCAAATATTATGGGCAAACAAGCCAAACATGCCTAGCTACAAATCTGATATAAACCCTAAGGTTTTACATACCAAAACGTAACCAAAATCACCTCCAAATGATGGCAAATGATCTCCAAGATGTGGCGCTCCAATTAAAGGCTTGAAACCCTAAGACAATGTAACCTCAAACACCAAGAAGTCTGCTCCAAATGATGTGCTCAAGTCTGCTAGGGTTTGCTGCTCCGAAAAGTGATGCCAATGATGCCAAAGAAGCCAACAAACCACCAAAAATACTCCTCCAATGATGGCGCTCCACAAGTAGGGTAAAAACCCTAAGCTATGACAACAAAACCACCGAGGAAATCTCCACAAACTAGGGCGAATCTGATCTGCACTTCTGCTGCTCCAAATATGCAAACCCTAATCAGCAAAAGCACCTTCAAATCACCTCCATATGTAATCACCCCTCCAATGGGTAGCGCTCCAAATCTAGGGTAAACCCTAGTCAATGATGACACAATCCACGCCAATTGGAAGCCTTCAAATGATCTTCAAATCTGATTTAGATTTCTGCTCTTCTTCTCCACCAAAATCAATGAAGCACAAGTAGATCCCCATCACGGAATCCTCCAATGGATGAGCTAGGTTTTCGTCCAACTCCTCCTAGGATGCTTGAGGTTTTTGTCCCAAGATCCTTATGCTAAGAGATAAACTCCCAATGAATGAATGAATCTTGAATGATGATGTTTGAATGCCAAACTTGACCTTGTATTTATACATGACTTATCCTCATTTCCCTCTTGGCCAACCTAGGCAGAGTGTTCTTTCATTTTAATAACTTTTTCCATCTAGGTAGGCCGACCAGGCTCAAGCCTCATAAGCGCCCAATAAATTCAAATTAAAGATATGAATTTATTATAATTTATTCCCTTTTCATATTATCTCCAAGCGCCAAGGTAAGGGGTTATCCATTATTCACTTCTCCATCACAAGTCGTCCCAAATCAAAGTGCAAAGATGATCTCCTCAAGGTTGGCGCATACATGCATTAGATCAATGTCTCGTCATCAATGTGGCATCAAACATAGGATTACTACAACTTCATCTCTTAGCAAAAACATGACAAGTCTTCACACCCATAATCCTTCAAGATGACAAATCTCTATTCTTACAACTCTACCAAGAGGTTCACTCCCATGACAAGCATATGCTAGTGAATGAAAGAGCCGTACATAATATTATCAGGATCATACCTTCAAACCTCAATTTGTCATCCAAATCCTCCTAAGTGCGAAAACAAATCCTCCAATCCTCCTATGGTGATCACTCTGAAACTGGGGAAATCACATAAAGCATTATGAACAGCTAACTCACACTGAGTCCAATGGCAGGCTACATGAGATGGTTGTCCCCATTAGCCCTCCAAAAGCCCCTAATAAATAGGAATAAGTTTTCCCCGAGGCACTTATAACAGACATGTACACTTGAAAATCTCCAAGGGCATGAAAAATGTCAACAATAAAGAGGTCTGAAACTAACCTAATGGTGAGAGTCCCACCTCCAACCAACCTAAAATTTAGGAAATACCACTAAATTGTAGGAAATGGTCCAAAACATATAAAAATACATAGGACAAATAAACAAAACCAATCCTCATCAATATATACTTCTCTAGCAATCATTTCTTGCCCACCAAGATGTATACAAATGGGCTTGTGGGTCCCACATATGTTGACTCAATGAAAAGGGGACATTACAAGTCCACCCTTCCCAAAATTGCTTGCCCACAAGCAATGCAACACCAGATGTTCAAAAATTTATGGCCCCTCCTAAGTACCATTCTCTGTGGGTAGGCTCTTCCAATAAACCAAGTATTCCATGGTGGCCATTTTCCTCAATCTTCTCTTGTGTGTCAATAAAGGCATCTAGAACCAATACAAGTTTCCACTCATCATCTAGGGGTGACAAATCAACTAATGGTGCAACATGTTGTCCAAGTGCCTTTTTAAGGCGACACACAAGGAAAACATTGTGAATCTGACTATCTGCTAGCAACTCCAACTCATAGGCCACCTGACCAATTCTCCTCAAGATTTTGTATAGTCCATAGCAACAAGGTGTGAGCTTTTGAGCCCCACTTTGTTTCAAGGAAGTCTTCCATAAGGCTGCAAGCTTAGAAAAACCATATCTCCAACCTCAAATGATCTCTCAGTGCAGTGTCGATCTGCATAAAAAATTTGTTGATTTGTGTGCCCATTGCAAATGGTCTTTAAGTGACCTTGAAATGTCTCTGTTATGCTCCATAAAGTCACCAATTGTTGGTACACGATTGTTAGTGAACACCAAATCAATGAAGGTAGGTGCATATTCATATAGTACCATAAATGTGGCCATGCCAACAAACATGTGGTAAGTGCTATTATAACAATGCTTTCCAAGGTGCAACCACTTGACCCATGATGTCTATTGATCTAACATAATTCCTTAAATAGCCTGTAGTCCACTTATTAACTATCTCTCTGTGCATCCATCTACAAGGGATGGTACTAGGAGTGATCTCAATGCTAGTCAAATGAAATAACTCCTACCAAAAGAAGCCAAGAAATCCGTTGTCCCTATCACTAACAATGGTCTTGGGCAAGCCATGTAGCTAGAATACCTCTCTAAAAAACAATTCAACCACCTATGGTGCTCTAAAGTCGGTAGGGATGGAAAAGAAATGGGCATATTTAGTTAACTGGTCCACTACAACAAAAATGCAATCCTAGCCTTTCACTTTAGGAAGACGTGTCATAAGATCCAGGGATAAACTTTCCCATTTTTGTCTAGGAATGGGCAACGGATGTAGTAAACCTATTGCAGGAAGTGTGCTCTGCTTTATTTTGCTAGCAAGTAGTGCACTCTCTAACATGCCTAAGAACATTCTGAGGCCCTTCTAGGAAAACCTTTCTCTCAACTTCCTATAACTTCTGTAGATCCCTGTGTGGCTAGCTATGGGTGCATCATGCAAGGTCTTCATAATTTTATCCTTCATTTTGGACTCTGGTACAAAGAGCATCACGTTCTTATACAATATGGAGCCATCTGCCACAACATATTTATCATCCTTCACACTTCCATCTAAAACACTAGTAGCAAGGGCATTTTTGGCATATCTGGCCATGATAGAAGTCTTCCAATCAACAACAATAGAAGAAATGGCATAAAAAGGAGGCATATGGGAAAGAGAATAAGCAACCACACTCTCTATACCCTTCACGTACTCAACGTCAAAATCATAAGCTTGAAGCGTACTTACCCAATTTTGTTGTTGATCATTTAAATCATGTTGGCCAAGGAATAATTTCAAGTTGTTGTGGTATGTCCTCATCACAAATCTGCCACAAACTAAGTATTACCGAACTTAGCCAAGGCATGCATAATGGCAAGCATTTCCTTGTCAAAAATAGAAAATGTCCTCTTTGCACAACTTTGATCCCCTCACGTGAAGCATCACACTCTACAACAAATGGTAGTGAAAAATCAGGAACGCCAAGTAAAGGGCATGAGCACATTACATTCTTAAGCTTCTCAAAGGCTCTCTAAGTTGCATCATACCATATGAAGGTTCCTTTCTTAATCATTTCAGTCAAAGGTGCTGCTAGTTGTGAAAACCCCCTAATGAATCTTCGGTAGTAACTGCATAGGCCTAAGAAGCCTCTCAAAGAGGTGAACATAGTAGGGGCTAGCCAATCCTAAATAGCGTTCTCCATTTCCTCTTTATATACCTATGGATGGCGGTAGGGAGCGATCATGATGGACTTAGAGCCTAGCTCCAACTCTATGATGTGTTGGAATCCCCTATCTAGTGGCAACTATGAAAGCATATCACCAATACAACACCATGCCTATCCAAGATAGTCTAAATGCAAACATGATAAGTGCATTACTGATCTTAAGTGTTACTCATCTTAAGGTACAATATGCATGCCTTTTATCACAAAGCAACTAGCTTCCCATAAAGCTTGTCCCTTACAAAAAATCTTATCCATCTTCTTGGTTGTAAATACATGTGCGAGTCTTCACATTTGCCCTCAAGTACCATGTCTCTCCCTTGTAATTTGAACTTCAGCTCCATGGACTAATAATTCTAGGAAAATTCCCCATGGGAATGCAGTGACTATATAGCCAGAACCATGTGTGCTTCACCCAATCCAACAACACACAAGTCATTGCATACATTATAATCACCCGAAGATAACTTGAATTGTTAAATTACCTTAATAGCAAAACCATCAGCAACAGTTAAATTGAACCCTGAGAAGTCCTCCACCTTCAATCTCCTCTTAGCCATAAGGACCCCAACAATAAAATTGTGAGTAGCCCCACTATCAATGAGCACAATAACCTATTTTCTAGATAACTCTTCACGAACACTAAATGAATGATATCGTGGTACTCCTGAAAGAGCTACAAGCATACCTTTGCTAGTGTCGGTATTATCCTCCACCAACTACTCAGGCTCCAGGTCAACAATATGCTTCTCTATTGCTTGCTAATATTATGATTCATCAATTTCATGACCAAGCTCCTCATCAGATACTCCCTTGATGTAGTGGACTTGGCCCTTGCCAAAGCATCTAAACAGACTCCTAATGCTCCTCGCATGTAAAGCAAAACATTTTTCTTGGAAGTGCATTTCTAGATTCCTCAACAATCTTTTTAATTCCAACAAGTGGTGTAGCTCTTTCAGGGTATGAATTAAAATTGTTGCCCAATAATATGTGCTCTAGGCTAAGATGAAAATCTACTCCTAAGCATAGAAGGCTCAAGTGTCAATGCCCTCTTAATAGCATCTCATAGTGATGAGAGTGGAAAGCCCTTAACTAGACCTTTGAGGGGCTCAAATAAACTCTCAATGAAGAGGAAATTGATTCTCCTTTCCAAAACATCAGGTACCATGACTACAACTTGCTAAAATTTAGTAACATATGACTCCACTTAAGTCTATTGTCTGATTCTAAAAATCTCCCTGAAGCACTCTGATGCAGAGTGGGACGCAACGGAGGCAACCTAACAGGAAGGAAGAGCCAATTAAACAAACAGCCTGATAAAAATGTCTAGCGGCTGAACATCATCATCATATTTCCTAAGGACGCCAACAGCATCATCACATTTCAACAGCATCATCATATTTCAGATGATCGCAAATATCCTCCCGTCGACTACTATTTACCTCCTTCGTTTGTCGCCTATCATCATCATCATGATAATCCACGGGCGCAAACATCCTCCGGTTGCACTGTTCATCGGGTGCCAAATACAAGCGGCATCATCATGATATCCAATATCACCTTCGTCAGCAGGATATCCAAATATCCGGTTGCTCCAAATATCCTGATGACGTTTACTTCAACAACTTGCCTTCGATGCTCCACTGCCCGACGATACAAGCAACAGCATCATGATATTAAACATCCGGTTCTTCGAAACCTCATGATGATGCTTAACAACTTTCTGCCTTCGCCGATACCTTACCACTTAACGACAACGGTATAAACACGCATAGAGGGATTTCTTAATATCCTGATGACGATGACGTCATATCCTGATGACGATGACGTCACACATCATCCTGATGAACTCTTCAACACTTAGCCAAAAAAACTTAACTTTCACACCCGCATCCGTTAGCGATATGCGGATGATGAACTTCTCCGAGAGATGATCCTGACTGCGATATATACACTGAGTATATATATATCCAACTCAAAACATCATGATGCACTTGCAACATGCAAACTTCAACACTTCACGACCCGATCCTGATGGCGATGGATTCGCAGATGATGATGCGGCTCGTTCCGACTGGAAACGCACATGCAGACTCCTGTGTATCCTTCCACTGCATGTAAGTACTCCGAACCGCTCTATTTCACAAAGATCATGTGACGACCGGGCCGGATCATCTTCAAATCAAAATCTAACAACTTATCTTCTAGACCTAGCACATGAGGATGCTAGGCTGATTCACAGCATGCTCCTAACTGATCTCCTGAACAATGCAATGCATAAACAGAAAACACAAATGCAATCTAAGCTATGATACAGGACCATTCCACCGATTTGCAGGATCAACCGGTGGAAGGGTTGAAAGTGCCCATTAACTTGCAAAACGGAAAGGAAATCAACACAGATGCAAACAAATAATGCAAAAGACGAGATCTTATTCAATTGAAATTCAATGTCCTGAATACAACTTCACAATGTCTGAACTGCTCTCCTGAATATCAACTCAACACAACACCAGTACATCTAGCAACATCAATAAAAAAACTATCTCTCTAAACCCTACAGATCGAAGGTATATATAACAAATCCTTCGAGTACTACTAACATCACTTCCCAGCGGCTGGGAGCTTCCAAGCGGCTGGGAGAGAGGACAGCTCAGACTCTCTTATCCCGATCTCTAACTGCCTACACATACTCCTATGCTGAATTATTACATAGCATCGGTCCAGTGGACCTTATTACATGATAAAGTCAAACATACTAAAAATAGCCTACTGCCCTGTCATCATGCTGATAACTATCCTATATCCTAATCATGTATGTCATCATGCGGACCTATATCATGATCATGTGCGGGTGCTCCTGCACCCCTCATCCTACCACTCAAGCAATCCAAGATCTCTAGCTGAAATCATCAAATGTATGCACAAGGTTGTGCCCCTAAGTAATCAAACTATGGTGCCACCAGTCATGGGCAATGTTGGTGCCTGAATTCACTGTCGGTTATTTTAGCAATTTTCATGCAGGCACCTTCCCAAAAAATCCAAAAAAGTTCTAAGTCTTTGGGCCTCCTCAGCATGTTTTAACATCAGCATCATATTTTCTTTGGAGGAGGTCATCATCATCATGTTTCCAGGCATCACCCTGATGTTGCTTACGAGGGTCATCATATTTTCTGTCAGCATGATCTTTCGCTGGGGTGATATTCTAACATCGGGTGATCTTACTTAAGATCATCCTGATGATGTTGCTGCAAAGTCCTAAGTATGATCCGATCTTCATCGGGGTCATCATATTTGAACATCGGGTGATCTTGGTCAAGATCATCCTGATGTTGTTTTATCACTTCATGTTCGTTGTTTTATCACCCTGATGATGCTGACGTCATTCTTATGTCAGGGTGATATCCGTTTTTCTACCTGTCTGCATCATGATATTTCCGAAGGGAGATATTCGCCTGTCGGCTTCATGCATTGTCCAATGGGGGTGATCATTTCAAATATCAGTCACATATTCATATATCACCCCGATCTTATAGTGGAGCTACAGTGCAGCATGATATGTGTGCATCAGGATGATATTTCCAAATATCCGGTTATCTTCCGAATATCATCCTGATGCCGATGTATGGTGACGTCATCAAGGTCCCGGGGGGGGGGTCATATTTCTAACACTGATCATCTTGTGGAGATCCCCCGATATTTGCAAACATGACGATGACGTCATCCGGATATGAGGAGGTGCGTGATAGGCAGATATGCTGATGACGTCAGCAGGATATGACGGTGACGTCATCAGGATGTTCATCGGCCAGACATTTAGTATCGGCTGAGCAGGAGGATCTTCCTCCGATGGATCAGGTTATGCTGATGAAGGCGATTATCATGCAGGTGATATTGCGATGATGATGCTGACGTCAGGGTGATATTTCAAGCAACAGGATATCATGCTGTTGGAGGATGATGATGAAGGCTTATACTAGTGTCGTCGGGAGCAAAAGCACCGACATCATATATGCTCGCGACCTAGTATATAAAGTGTTGAAAAGGTCGCCGCGGGGTGCATGTGGGATAATTGATATCCTGCATATTTTGAAATATCACGATGAGGTATTTTGGCGGGAAACGGTTGCGATGCACTGTTTGATGTTTTCCCGATGGTTGCAGAGGTATGGACGGATCTGGTACCCGTTGAAGGTGTACATCAACGGACAGTGGCGCAGGGTTCGAGGTTTCTTCCTGTCTCCTCCCCTACCTACTGCATTCATGTTTGGGCGCCAATCTGGTAATGCGTTGAGGGCCATTTTTCTGATACTGTGTATCTGGCGGGATTTTTGGTCAACCATGTAATTAATGCTAGAGGTACACTTTCTGGCCAATATAGGCAGACTGTGTTACCATTGTTTAGGTTGTTGAAAACTGGACATTTTGGCTCTGTAATAAGATACAACTAGTTTTGGTTGCTCTGTGCAGCAAAACTTGTGAGTTTATGTATCTCCTGTTGTACGTTTTGGCATGAATCCACTGATTTCATGGTTAATCTTATATGAATAATGCTATGTTTGCATGTGTTATGCTAATTCTGTCTCCAGTTTTGCATGTATCTTTCTTCCTGCAATAGGGATGCCATAAGTATCGACAGCTTAACACTCTGTATTGGGAGATATCTGTAAGGCAAGTATCATGTGTATCCCCCTGAAATCCAGTTTTAGCTATTCATGCTGATCATTCACAGGTGTATGTCTACCGACTCCAAGCCCTGGATAGCCACCAATCTAGCTCTGTGTTGAGGTTATACACCAGGTCCAGGTTTGCATCCAAACACCATTTCAAACCATCTCTCCCTTCCATCTGTTAGTTGTAGGATTAGGAGTAGGAAACCCTTGCATGCTCTCATCCCTAACCAGACATATATGTCCAAGAACGTTGCCCACCTTGTGATCTATCATACAGATCTTGGTCCATACATGAGAGTATTCTGCCTGTTGTTGTCAAGTTAGATCTTTCTATCTTTGAGCTAGTCAAGGTTACATCTTGAGTTATAGGGATACCCCCCTTGCTGCGGCAGAACCAGAAGTGAAGGGGAGGAGCTCACGCAACCTCCTGTATTAGTTGGCTGAATCTGCCTGTGCATTAGAAGTGGCAAACCCTAATGCTGATTCAGAAGAAAAACCAACAAAATGGCGACTCTACTGGGGAGTCTTTCATGTGAACAAAATGATGCTCTGCTGGTGGAATGAACCTGGAAAAGTAGCTTTCAGCTATTGAAAATTTTGTCCTCTCTGGAGAGGTGGCGACTCTACAAAAGATCCAAGTGCACATGAAAAGTTGATGTGTGTGTTGTGACAAAAATGTGTTGTTCATTTTTCCACATCTGTATGAGAAAAGGTACCTTGTTCCTTCCCCTTTATATTTGCTGTTTTACTGCATAAGTTAGATGCCAGGGGAAGCCTTAGGTCTTAGGCAAAGAAAGGATGTCTAAGAGTAAGATTTTTATGGATCCAAGTATGAATTATCCCATACTCAGCGGTGAAATGTTGGATAAAAGAATAGAAGAGATAAGAAATAGGTTGATATTCTTAGAGGCTGAGCAGGCCCAGTTAAAAAGCAGTAACCCTGTTGTGTCTGCTAGTCAGAAGGCTAAACCTCTTCTCAGCCCTTTTGATCCTTTGTATGACCAACTGGATTTGTCATGGGTTGATTATAAAGTAGAAACTATGCCTGCTAGGATATACTGTCAGATGCCCAAATTTAGTGGTCACAGTGTATGTGATGGGAATGCACATATCCAAAATTTTCATGAGTTCATGGGAAAACATTCATTTAGAGATAAGGATATGTGGATGAGGTTTTTTGTTAGGTCCTTTGATGCAAAAGCAAAAGACTGGTATTTGAGCTTTTCAAAAGGATCCTTTGCCTGTTGGGATGAGCTTGCTGACTGTTTCAAGGAAGAATTCGCAAGAGAACCTGCTGATCTTGTTGCAGAATTGATGAACATTAGAAAACAAGATGAAGAGCCATGTGTTGATTTCAGTCATAGGTTTGCAGTAGCCCTTTCACATGTCCCTAAAAGTTTCAGACCTGATATTTCAGCCTGTGTTGGCATATTCTTTGAAGCTTTTGAGGAGGGCTTTAGTGCAATACTGAGGGATTTCAAGGTGACAAGTATGCAGAGGGCATACAAGTTCATAGAAAAGATAGAAAAAATCAGAAATGTGCACCTGCTGAAACCCCTGTCCACAGGCTTTGGTGTGAGAAATCGTTGTGAAGCTGCAAATGACCAAATAATTAAGGCATCATGTGAAGATGAAAAGATGAATGTTGAGGATGCCAGTGAAAGGACTAATGAGGATTCCCATTGCAATGATGAGGCATCTGACCATGAAAACAACAATGAGGTTGTGGACAACAATGAGCAATTTTTGGAATGGACCTGTGGAGACAATTGTGAGTATTGTACTCAAAACAGAGAAGATATAAGCAAACAGAGAAGCAGTCCCATGTGTGACCCATTGCCTTCCTTTCAAACACATGAGGATCATGAAGAGCAGTCAGAGATTGAAATAAGTGCTAGTGCAGAGCATGATTGTTCTTTGATTGATGGTTGTTTTGCTTATGACACACAGGCTGATACTCCTCCACAAAAGGAATCCATTGGTGATGAAGATGCATGCTCTGCTGCCCATGAACAAATGGCATACTATGATGAAACTGATGCACCTGGGTCACCCATTTTTGACACATATGGTGATGAGGATCTATTTGAGTATGGTGAGGGTCTTGACATGGTTTTTGACTTGGATTCTATTTCTCATCTTGATGAAAGAGGAAACAACATACATCAGGTAAGTGATTGTAAAAATGTGCCTGATTGTAAAGAGGTGTCAGAGCCTGATCTTTTCCAGCCTGGTGCTGCTGATTGTTGTGTACATGATGTGCACAATTGTGATTTTGAAAGCTTTTCTTTTGATATGCCAGCATATACAATGAGCTCTGATCTTCCTAGCTGTGTGGTGGACTTTGAGTGTTTTCAATTTTCAATCCAGCTAGGAGATCATTTTGCAATGCATAATGCTGATACAAATGATAACATGTGTTATATTCCCTTTGAGTATGCATTGCCTGATACATTCTGCATCCACTTGTTGCCGGATGCTAAGGGTTATCTGCACAGGGATGACAGTGACAAGCTAAATCAGAGGGATGAATGTGCAGATGACCAGGTTTGTTTGGGGTCAGATCATGGCAGTATCTCCAGGCTTGATCCAGTAAATGCAGATGAAAACAAAGTGTTTGACAAAGGGAGATACATGTTTTTCTTTTCTTGGTGGCCTTAGGCCATCAAGTGTGTTTGGTGATGCAGGTCGGTGTAGTATTTGACTCTGTGCCCAATGGATAAGGGACTGGTCTGCATCCCAGAGATCTGGGGTTCTCGCTACAGTCTTGCACCTGCACGTCCCCAATCAGAGCCACTGTTGGTGCCTGAATTCACTGTCGGTTATTTTAGCAATTTTCATGCAGGCACCTTCCCAAAAAATCCAAAAAAGTTCTAAGTCTTTGGGCCTCCTCAACATGTTTTAACATCAGCATCATATTTTCTTTGGAGGAGGTCATCATCATCATGTTTCCAAGCATCACCCTGATGTTGCTTACGAGGGTCATCATATTTTCTGTCAGCATGATCTTTCGCTGGGGTGATATTCTAACATCGGGTGATCTTACTTAAGATCATCCTGATGATGTTGCTGCAAAGTCCTAAGTATGATCCGATCTTCATCGGGGTCATCATATTTGAACATCGGGTGATCTTAGTCAAGATCATCCTGATGTTGTTTTATCACTTCATGTTCGTTGTTTTATCACCCTGATGATGCTGACGTCATTCTTATGTCAGGGTGATATCCGTTTTTCTACCTGTCTGCATCATGATATTTCCGAAGGGAGATATTCGCCTGTCGGCTTCATGCATTGTCCAATGGGGGTGATCATTTCAAATATCAGTCACATATTCATATATCACCCCGATCTTATAGTGGAGCTACAGTGCAGCATGATATGTGTGCATCAGGATGATATTTCCAAATATCCGGTTATCTTCCGAATATCATCCTGATGCCGATGTATGGTGACGTCATCAAGGTCCGGGGGGGGGTCATATTTCTAACACTGATCATCTTGTGGAGATCCCCCGATATTTGCAAACATGACGATGAAGTCATCCGGATATGAGGAGGTGCGCGATAGGCAGATATGCTGATGACGTCAGCAGGATATGACGGTGACATCATCAGGATGTTCATCGGCCAGACATTTAGTATCGGCTGAGCAGGAGGATCTTCCTCCGATGGATCAGGTTGTGCCGATGAAGGCGATTATCATGCAGGTGATATTGCGATGATGATGCTGACGTCAGGGTGATATTTCAAGCAATAGGATATCACGCTGTTGGAGGATGATGATGAAGGCTTATACTAGTGTCGTCGGGAGCAAAAGCACCGACATCATATATGCTCGCGACCTAGTATATAAAGTGTTGAAAAGGTCGCCGCGGGGTGCATGTGGGATAATTGATATCCTGCATATTTTGAAATATCACGATGAGGTATTTTGGCGGGAAACGGTTGCGATGCACTGTTTGATGTTTTCCCGATGGTTGCAGAGGTATGGACGGATCTGGTACCCGTTTGAAGGTGTACATCAACGGACAGTGGCGCAGGGCTCGAGGTTTCTTCCTGTCTCCTCCCCTACCTACTGCATTCATGTTTGGGCGCCAATCTGGTAATGCGTTGAGCGCCATTTTTCTGATACTATGTATCTGGCGGGATTTTTGGTCAACCATGTAATTAATGCTAGAGGTACACTTTCTGGCCAATATAGGCAGACTGTGTTACCATTGTTTAGGTTGTTGAAAACTGGACATTTTGGCTCTGTAATAAGATACAACTAGTTTTGGTTGCTCTGTGCAGCAAAACTTGTGAGTTTATGTATCTCCTGTTGTACGTTTTGGCATGAATCCACTGATTTCATGGTTAATCTTATATGAATAATGCTATGTTTGCATGTGTTATGCTGATTCTGTCTCCAGTTTTGCATGTATCTTTCTTCCTGCAATAGGGATGCCATAAGTATCGACAGCTTAACACTCTGTATTGGGAGATATATGTAAGGCAGGTATCATGTGTATCCCCCTGAAATCCAGTTTTAGCTATTCATGCTAATCATTCACAGGTGTATGTCTACCGACTCCAAGCCCTGGATAGGCACCAATCTAGCTCTGTGTTGAGGTTATACACCAGGTCCAGGTTTGCATCCAAACACCATTTCAAACCATCTCTCCCTTCCATCTGTTAGTTGTAGGATTAGGAGTAGGAAACCCTTGCATGCTCTCATCCCTAACCAGACACATATGTCCAAGAACGTTGCCCACCTTGTGATCTATCATACAGATCTTGGTCCATACATGAGAGTATTCTGCCTGTTGTTGTCAAGTTAGATCTTTCTATCTTTGAGCTAGTCAAGGTTACATCTTGAGTTATAGGGATACCCCCCTTGGTGCGGCAAAACCAGAAGTGAAGGGGAGGAGCTCACTCAACCTCCTGTGTTAGTTGGCTGAATCTCCCTGTGCATTAGAAGTGGCAAACCCTAATGCTGATTCAGAAGAAAAACCAACAGGCAACACCCTCCAAAAGAAGCTAACTGTATGGCATCCTCTTCCACCATAGGGCTGAGAATAAAATATGTTTGTGTAGTGTCAAAAATTGCATATCCTCTGTAATGTTCCACTTAGCCAATTGCCTTAGCTTTTTCCCAATCCAAGTGCCAAATTATGTCATTCTTAATGATTTTGTTGAATATTATGTTTTCATTTACATCTCACTTCACCTTCTCTAATCTAATCACCTTTATCTTGTTGTCATCTTGGACTGTAGCGCTGCTACACTAACGTCAACACAGTCGCAAAATATAAAATAAAAAGGTAGATGAAAAATTCCAGCAATATATTCTGATGAGACTTAAATGATTCTTTAGTCGTGAACTAATGTTGCGACTTCCCGATACATTCATCCATTGGCCCTCATTGTGGCACCAAAATTCCACCAATCTATTTCAATCATTTCAAATATCTTCATCTCAAAAGCAAACTAAGTTTTTTGAGGACTAATACTAAAGTTTTCTGAATTGACACCAAGTTTTCTCACACAATTGCTCACACATTTTTTGCTCTCACTCTCATTCTATTTTTCTCATACTATCATTCTAGTCTCCATTATTCATTTTTCCTTCCTCGATTTTTTCCACATACAGCAACTTTCCGAAAAGGCTCTTCATACTTGTCTTATTACCATACAGCTCTTCACATTTCTGGACTCTATTTGAGATATTTGTTGCAGCACCATCAGAGAGCATTGTTGTTGCAGGTTTTTATGTTGTTTGCAGGTTGTTGAGGCTCCTTTCATTGTGTGAAGGATTGAGCTTATCTTGCTCATCTTGATTGAAATCCATTTCGCTTATTTCCGATTTCTCCTTCGTTCTATGATCTGTTTATATACTACAAGTCTCTTTTGTGAATTTCCTTTTGGCTGACCGTTGCAATATTATTGTTTTCTACATACAACTCATTATTACATTTTCATTTCAAAGCGTCTCCTCAAGATTAGTTCATTTTTATTTTTCATATTTGCATGACATTGTTGCTATTGTAGGCCTGTATTTGACATTGCTCTCCCATTTTGGGATTTTTTGCATGGTTATCGATAATTAAACATTCTTCTTCTTCTCTCTTTAAGGAAGAGGTAATGGTGTTGAAGCTCCTTCCTCCTCTTGAGTGAGCTCCTTGATTTTTCCTTTCCTTTTCTTCTCTTCCTGAAGGGCATTTCCTCTTGAAGTCAACATTGACTTGAGGAGATCCTCTTTTGTGGGTGTCTTTTCTTCTTCTAAAACTTATAAATAATTTTGGAAGATTTCCTCTCGAAGTACTCTCTTGGTTCAAGGGATCTTCCCACTCTTGCTCTTTTGATTTCATTTTCTTACATTTAATGTAATAACCTGTTTAACAAGCTCATTAATCTATTTTCATTTATCTATATCTCCCCATATTTTGATACAGAAATTGGATTGTTCACCTCCTTTTATCCTCACCCACAAATAGCATAGTAAATAGATTTTGTAGATTCATTTATCACTAGCTTGCACACTACTTTTTATTTTACTAACGCTAGTCACAAAATCTACGCCAAATCGTCTGACTACCCATTGAGATTGAAAGACCATGATAGGGGCTTGACCACTTTGGCAAGCTCCTAAAGAGTCTAACCAATTTTTCCTATCCCAAATACCATCTTAATAATCCAACGTGGAAAATCTCCCTCTCTACTATTTTGTAGGACACTATCCGTTGTACTTGCAGATTTTATTTTTCTGAAAACACAGGACTAGACCGTGGTTGCACCGACATCCTCAAGCGTGCACCAGTGTCTTGGAGACAAAGACAGCTCCTGCTCCTCCAGACAGCAATTTGTGCCCTCCATCCAACACATTCATCAATAACCAATTTCATTAATTCCTCTGATTTGTCAATAGATTTAATTGTAACTAAATTATATCATATCATTCATCAAATCTACTTGTTCCTATGTTGTTCTCATTAACAATTAGTCTATTTCTTAAGCTAAGTTTAAAGGATTTAATTTAAGTACGACAGAGGAATCATTTGGATTAGCCTTTCAGTTCTAGGTAATTGCTTTGTCCTGCTTTTGCTTAAGCTTTGATTAGCACAAGCAATCTCTTTTCAATAAAATTATCAAAAGTAATGGTTAGTACACTAAGAAAAATTTATGAGATTAAGTAGAGTAGTGTACTTTTCTCACACTTCAATTTGTAACTTCAGCAACAATGCCCAAGCGGATATTTTGTCACTGTCATCAAAAGTAGGAGCATTCTGTGTATTCGTTTTATGTTGCAAATTTCTCCTATAATCATTTTCATTCATACTGTGGGCTCTACCACTCAAATAATTCTTCTCAAGTATCTCCAAGAAACGGACATAAGTTACCATAGCTATGAAGGCTTCTAATTTCCTTTGATACTCTAGAAAAAGTGTCTAACTCCTTTGAAGTAACTATCTCAAAATCTGATCATTTATTCCTTTGAATAAACATGGGCTTAACAGGTTCTAGAATGGGACCCTTTTGTTTAACCGCTAGTTGGCTATGTGAAGTGGAGCTTCCCACTCTCTAAAAAGTAAAATGTATTAGGAGGGTCTAGATTTTGCAAACAAATGGCGGTGGGCATGTTACTCTAAATCTCTAACATTTGTGTCATTAGCTCTGTCATTCTTTCTCGACCCCTCTAAATCCCTGTCATGGTATTCTGAAATAGATCTGCCCTTTCCGCATCCATCAAACTTCTCTTATTTTTGTCCATGGTTCACAAGTTGGTAGTGAATCAGTTGTGATGCCCTCTATCTAGTTTTTTTTTTTTTTTTTTAATTTTGAAAATCAAAATGATGTCAAGAAGAAAGTACAATGCATTGCATAAACAAAGTAAACCCTAACAATAACACGGGAGCTGTATTTTATTGATAAAATCTATTGGAAGACATCAATAGAGGAATAATAATATCTGTCAGAATACATTAACAGAATAATGATAGTGTGTAACTAATTAGAAATCAAGCATCTAGCAAAAGATCTTTTCCTAAATCAAAATTGATGCTATTGTATAATGTTCCTCCAATCACCCCACAAATCAGTTTGCCAATAGAAAGAGAATGCTTACAGTTCAATGCAATCCCTGGAGGAGATTGCCCACAAGATATTAGATGAGCTTCATCCTCTAATCTCTAGATCCAAGAGTTTTAGTCCCTGAATCGATAGATGAGCTCTGCCTACTATAGCCACCCACTCTTGGTTTGAAAATATGTGAAATGAGCATAGACTGAATGTCTCAAGGTTGGGCAACCCCTATTTATTCATTGACATGCTCCAAACCCTAGGCACCTAGCCCAAGTGTCAATAATAAAGATTATTTTTATTTGATATGACACTAATATCACTTAATAATCAAGTACCACATAACATGGCTCTAGTGTAATAACATTAAAATACACAAGTAGCCAATAAACCTTGACCCCTCATTAGTAAATCAAATGTAGCTTGAGAACCACTTGCCAGAAAGACCTAAGACAAAGCTTTATGAACAACTGACTCATACCTGAATCCAACAGTAGGCTACATGACATGATCCTGTCCCCATTAGCCCTCCAAAAGCCCCTAAGAAATAGAAATAAGTTTCCCCCAAGGCACTTATAACGGACATGTACAGTTAAAAATCTCCAAAGGCATGAACAATGTTGACAATAAAGAGGTCCCCTTAGGGTGCATCTCCCATGAGGAGACTAATGGTGAGGGTCCTGCCTCCAACCAACCTCCTAAAATATAGTAAATAGTCCAAAACTCAAAAATATTAGGGAAAAAATGAACAAAACCAATCGTCACCAGTATATACTTCTCTAGCAAACACCTCTCATCCACCAAGAAGTATACAAATGGACTTGTGGATCCCACACATGTTGACTCAGTGAAAAGGGGACATTACACAATATTTGATTGGCAATGTAGAGTCTAGACCATAGAAAGTTGAAATTCTCTACATCATCATAGGGAGAGGTGTATAAATAAGCAGCTACGCCTTACCTAGATACAACCAATTCACATTCATTTTTATCAATTCCATATTATCTAGGAGCACAAATTCTCTAAAGTCCCTCTCCCTCAATTCTTTATTTTAGGTTTTGGTAGCTTTAACAGATATGCATGCCATAGTCCATAGAAAATCTACAACAAATCACTATGTTAGCAATGTCATTAATCATTTTTTTCTTCGCTTTTCCTCTATCTTTCCTTGCTTTTCATCTTTGTATAGTTAGGCATCCTCATGTTTATAGATATCTTAAATACATTTGTCTAAAAGGTGTCAAGAGATATCAATATAATACATTACTTATATAATTATAAATTAATTATTAATTTATAACTTAATTATTTTATTTAAATAATAATTATTATTTTAGTTATATTATAATTAAATTAATATTACTATTATTATTTATAAATAATATATAAATATTACATTATGTTCTATTTTGATTATTTATTTTAAAATAGAATATAATGTAAAAGATATGATATATATATATATATATATATATATATATATAATATTAATTTGACGTGGCCAGATTTAAGTTAGGAATTTTTATGAACACCATCATGCCATTACAATCCACCCCTTGCTGCCACTGTAGTACACCTCTCGGAATAATTAATCCAGTTTTAATATGTAATGTCCCCTTCTAGTAAGCTCAAATTGACCACAACCTTGCACAAAATTTCAGCTTACAAAAGAGAACATTAATATTCAATTCTTCTTTTCATATTTAGAGTTAATAACTAAGTATCAAACTCATATATTTTCCACAATTGTATTTAAGGCTTATAATTTTTAACTATAATCACATACATTTCATCTCTATACTTATAGTTATGATTCATATGAAGTTCATACATTTCATATTCATATTCTTTCTCTCATCGTTCCCATGCATAATCTAAAGAGAGTTCTTGGTTAGCCTAATCATTAATCAACCTTGTCTTCCACATGAGCATGGTTTGTTAAGGCGTTAACCATCCCACACGGAGGCCCAAAGGTTTCTCCCAACACCCGGGGTCCTTCACCATTTGGCTCAATAGAACTTCACGCAACACCCAGCATTCTTTATCCCATTGAGAATCACCAACCGTCGGGCACATTTATTATGAGCTCATAATACCATAGGCCCAAGAGCTTCACTCACACCCAGAGTTCTTTGTCTCTTGGCTCAAGGGACTTCACACACACCCGGTGTTCTTCATCCACTTGAGAGTCACCTAGGTCCAATTTTACATCCTTAGCTTAACCCCATACTCATGGGTTGATTAAAGTGATTAAGGATGAGGCTTGACCTCCCTTTTGATTACATCATGAGTTCGTGAGCCACAATTTATCAATTTGAGATCTTTACATCTCTATTCTTGTTCTTTCATAGAACCTCAATTTATTCTTATTGATAGCCTCATACTAGGCTTCATTGATAATTCATTTTATGCTTATTTTTGACATATAAATGGTTCCATTGCCTTAGATTCACATTATTATCATATAGTTTATATCATTCATATTTACTTTCAAGCATGAGACAATTAACCGATACCTTATTTCACTACTAATCATAATTCATTTATTTCTGCCATAATTATATTATTCTAGCATTATATTTCTCATTCATAATCATGAAATGCTATTTACCTATTGACATATCTTTATTTATTTAATTTCATTCCTTTCTAAATTCATTATTTACCTTACACAATATATACTGAAATATTACTAACATATATTATACTATATATTTAATTACTTAATGAACAGCGTACCTGTGATAGTTGCAGACTTACCTTGGCTGCCCCCGTGTCTTCCTTGTGATATTTTCTTGCTGCGTCTTTGATGAATTCAAATGATGTTGCTTCTTTATTGCCTTTATTGAATTCACAGTTGTTTATTTATTTCTTTTTATTACTTCATTCTTCCAATGATCATTTCCTTCTATCTCACGACATTTATTTATTTCCCTTTCAAGGGATATGTTCGAAGAGGTATGTCTCTTATTATTTTTATTACTTTATATTAATTCCCTTTTGTAGTAAAACTAGTTCTAACCATACGTAACTCCGTTATCATAAGAGGATAGGTTAAAAGATGTTTATTTATTTTATTTATATTTATATTATATCATTTATCTAATAATAAATGATATATGATATATTTTATATTATTTATACTATATCATTTATATCATAATAAATGAAATATGATTTATATTATATTATTTGTATTTATATTATAATGTAAGATAATTATAAGAATATTTGTATTTATATTATTAGACATATTTATAATATATTATATTTATATATATTGTTATTTATAATATGGATATTATATTTTAATTATAATAAAATATTCATACAATAATATTATTTATTAAATAATATATAATGTATGTAATTATTTCTATCATCCGAAATAATATTTTACAAACCATGTTCAAATCTTTACTTTAATGTAATATTAATTTGACGTGGCCAAATTTAAGTTAGGAATTTTTATGAACACCCTCATGCCATTACAATCCACCCCTTGCTGCCACTGTAGTACGCCTCTCGGAATAATTAATCCAGTTTTAACACTAGACCTCTTTATGACTCGAGAAGAAATGAATATGAATTTTTGAGTGGTGAATAATTGTCGAGTTTAAATCTATGCAATGTGACTGAGCATTCACATTAAATTCAAAATATTACTATACTAGAAATACTACGTAGGCAGTAATAGAACTTCAAGGCTGCCCAGTATACTTATTTATGAGGGTCCACTAAAGAGAAAACCAAAAGCTCAACTTGAGAATGCGTTCAGCCATGCTCAGCATTAGGCCCAATGCTTGGTTTAGATGCTGCAGGTGTGAGCCAAGTAGTTTAAAGCTTCGCATGATTGTACTGCTGACTAACCCTTACTCCGTTTCCTAACTTTATCATATTTTCTACATAACATCTAACTAAACATAAGAACACTTCCAGATCTTGACTTATCCAAATCTGCATCCAATTGCTGGATCAGTTGACCCACATGCATGGCAAGTGAAAGACTAAAAATACAGACAATTCTTTCAACTCATCACTGAGTTGTCCTACTTTTTTGTTAAATTTTAATATATAAGATTTCTAGAAACAATCTGATTGATGATAATAATAATACTCTGAACAGAAATCTGTCAGTATACAAGTGTGTCTTTAAGTCATAAAAACCTGAGCCTGGCAGGGATAGCACTGCATCTGTAAAGCGAAAAGCGAATGAAAGGCCCTCTTCTGACCCATCCCTGCCATTAACAAATTACCAATTAGAGAAGAAAGCAACAGTGTTCCGGGATGGGAAAAAATATTTTTAAAAAAGGATATAGTTGTAACTTGAATAAACTATAGAAAATGAATTTTGTAATTCATACAAAAATCATTCTTTTAAAACAGTATATGTGAATGCATGCATAAGGTCCTTGTTTATAGTACTGTGGTCAAAGGAACCTTTTATTTCAAGGAGGTTGTGCACAAATCTTCAAGAAAACAGGGCTCAAAACCATAAATGCTTCATTCAGTGCCTTCTAACATTCAAAGGATTAGCATAACAAAACATCCTACATAAAATACTCACAAAGAAAAATAATCTACTTCCAACCACTTCCCCTGTAAGACAAGAATCATAATCTACATGATAAAGTTTCCATCCTTTGCTAGTCAGAAAAGGGTAAAATAGTATTTGTGCTAATTATCTCTACTATATTTTAGTAGTACTAACGTTAAGGATGAATAAGAAAAACCATAAGAAATTAGAACCAGTGTGTTAATGTAATGTCCCCATTTTTTAGCTACTCTAATTTGCAAGCTTTTGTCTAGCTCTTGTTCTAATTGAAGCAGCCTAGTGTTTCATGAGGGGAACTCCAAGGTTCTTGGAGCATGCAGGTTGTGTTTTGCAGGGGTGTTTGTTGTTGGCAGTGCACTCAGTTGGTTTTGAGGACTCCTATGACACTTTCTGAAGTGAATTCTGACTTTCAGTGTGTTCTCCAAGATTCTTGGAAAGAGCGTCTATTTATAGAAAGTCATCTGGTTGGCCCCGATTATCATTATTCATCATCAATATCATTCCAGTATACTCAGATTTTGATTCCAATGTTGTCCGGCAGTTTCCGCAACTCGGGTGAATTAATGAGCTTTAATTTAATTATTTCACTAAGGTTGCTTAGTTTTATAAAATAATTCAAAAAGCAACTTAGTGTAATAGCTCGTTGGAAAGAGAATTAAAAGTTTTAAATTCATGGACGCTTGAAAAAGGGACCTTGCATATCAAATATTATTACTATTTCATAAAAAGGGTCTCTTGGAGTAAAAAGGGTTATTTTAACTAAATGTGATTTTAAAAATAAAGCTTCTCGAAAGTTCGGCGGAAAAAGAATAAAAGGAGATTGTGAGTGCTCATTTGGATATGCAGATTATTTTATTTCCTCTTGTGAAACCCTTGTGGTTCTATGGGATTGAACTTGGTTCATCTCAGCCTTCTTGAGGACAAAACTCCTCTTGGAGAAGATTAGCCACGGTGGTGAAAGATCCTCCCTAGTTAATATAGTGTGACTCATTCAAAGTTACAATTTGTGCAGGAAAGGTTTGCTGGTAGATTTATTCAGAATCTACGTTGGTGCTGAATGCTGGAGTACTGGAGCAATTCCATACAGAAATTGCCTGTGTGTTTCATTGCAGATTTCTAGAGTTTGTCGTAAAGGGTTTACTGTGAATATTAATTGGAGATTTTTCGAATAATAAATTTGTAATTGAGAGTTATTGCTGAAAATTAATTGGAGATTTTTTTGAATAATAAATTTGTGATTGAGAGTTATTGCTAAGGGTAGGGTTTTAATGTAGAATTGATGTGTTTATTTGAGGGTTTTAGCTTGCTATCAGTCCAAAAAAACAGGTCTTATTGCTGATAAGAAGGACGTGGGAGTTTATGGGCTTGGATGCCTAGGGTTTGATGTTCTTGTTTGCACATATGAGGGCACCATCTTGATATCAGCAGGGTTTTGTCATTCTTTTCAAAGAGAATCAGCATTCTGAGTTGTAAATGCTAACTTCCAGCCAACTGTATTGTTGTTCCAGCCTTTGTATCAGCCCTATATGCGAACAACAATTCTGGGTATGTCCCAAATCTGATATTATGATGATATGACCTTCAGGGTATTGATATTTTCCATTCTATATTGTTGTTTATGTCTCATTATCAGACCTGTATTTAATTGCAGCATCTGGGTATGTGTTAAAAGTGATATATCATTGATTGCAGCTTCTGGGTATTGAGTAATAAGCTTCTATTTTGCATGCTCAGTTGTATTATTCATTTCTGGGCATAAATCAGCGTTTAATATTGTTGTTTAGACATTGTTGTCAAGATCTGAACCTATTTGCAGCTCATGGGTATTTGAAAATATTAATCTTTCAGTGATTTCATTATCTGGATATGAGTGAAAACAATTATATTTTGTTGCACTCTCATGTTAGACATTGATTTAACACTCAAACAGCATTAGGGTTTCATGTGTATGATGTTTCTATGAGCTTTCTGTATTTCTATGTTAGCTGTCCATTATATTTTCAAAAAAAAAAAAGTCAGGGTTGGTCATTACAGTTGACAATCAGTGAGGACCCAGCTAGACTTGTGAGGCAGATCTAAGGTAGGCATGAGTCTTCGCAGAATCGTGATTCCCAACTCAAAATGCAGCAATTCTGCCTTTCTATTAAGGCACCAAAAAAAAATTAAAAATTAAAAACATTCAAAATGAAAAAAAGGAATTAAACCTAAACTAAAAGGTATACTAAGCTATCAAAACAGCCCCATTAACATTTCAACCTGTTTTTCAGTTGCCCACTGAATTGACACTCTCTTTCCTCTCACTCACTCACTCTTAGTTTTTCATTCTCTCTTCAAAAGAGCTAAGCTTTCTTGTGCAAGAGCTGAAATACAGAGTTGGATTTTAATTAAGACATATTTGCAACTTTCAACTTCAAGCATCAAGTTAAGGTAATTGCCAGATGGAACAAACCCTTCTCTCTTTCTTTAATTTTTCTCATGTTTTCTATTTATATTTTACAGATCCTAAATTTGTAACCTGAAAAGAAGAAAGATAAAACCCTAGATTTTTTATCCTTTTTCTTTTTGGGTGGAGGGGGATTTTTACCTCATATGTTCCTTGGACTTATTCTTAGTCTTTAGAGTCCAACTTATTAGGTTAACTTCTTTGTCAAAGCCACAAAGAAAAGATCCTACCTGGAAGCATCACAATATAGATGGGAAGAAAAGGAAAATTCTTTGCAAATTTTGTGGTGCAGACTTTCCCGCATCCCTAGACATGATGTCATTGTTGCAAAAATATTCATCCAAAGGTTGTAAGGGAGATGACATGTCAACTGGAGGCCTTTTAGTAAAGGAAGAAGCAAAGGATAAGGCAAAACCAAAAGATAGCTGCCTCTTCCACTCCAATACCCAAAACAAGTTCTAGTTGCATTGGGCCTAGACCTCATAATTGGAAGAGTTAGTTACATCAAGTGGCACTCCTAGCTCCCAAACATTGTTGAAAAGCAACATCAAGATCTACATTTCCTTTAGAGTCCTGTAGTTTCTCCGAGGGATTTGAGAAATTTAAAAAACCTCACACCAAAGATGGCTTGGGTTGCTTGTTTGTGGCAGCAGGCCACTCTTGCTAGTTTGTGCAGGGCAGAGAAAAGGGCATCTTATCTCCGGCAATGCCCACCACTTCCACCGCCACGCAATGTCCATCATTTTCGTTGATCTCACTCACTGGGCTGCTCTCACTCATATTCGCCATCCCCATGAATCTCAATTACTTTATATATATATAGGATGAACCCAGTCGTACTGAACCTGAAAAAAAGTTCGTCATACAGGCAAATTCATACCCAAACTAGCAACATAGATTGAAAGGTGTGTTGGATATTTATAACAATATTTTTAACATATTAAATTATTAATCCAAAAACTCATAACCTGGTCCCTGATATTTGGCTCCTACCGGAAGTGCATCTCCATCTTGGAGACACCTTTAACATAGTAATCCGGAAACTCATGCCCTAATACCTAATATTTGTCTCCTATCTCAGATGTGGGTCTCACTCTCAAAGATGCCTTTGGGGGTGTCTACATGTCTCCTCAAAATGTACTAGGAAATAGGAAAAGTTCCTATAGAAGTTTCCTATTTATGTCATATAAATTACATGGGTTTTTATATTTTGTGCTAATAATTGTGAAAAATGATAATAGGCATGTATTATACTAATTTTTTAATGAAAATTACTTGGTGAAGATTTTTATGTGTAAAACAGATTTTTATACAGAAATGGGAAAGAGGGTACTCCATATTAGTAGATTGTGCTAATAAATCATTTCATTTCCTGATTTATATTGTGCTAATTAAAATAGATGGAGGAAGACATGTCTATAGTTATTAGATTCCTCAAAAAGGCCCTCCAGATTTTTCAATCATTGCTGGCAACGAGGGTAACAGTAACATACAATAACATGTGGGAGTAATAATTATTTTGGAATTTCCATGCATATGATCTCTAACACCATGGAATAGAGCTACTTATCTAGGAACATTATGGAGGCTAAGGTTTTCTGACCTGGCCTTATTTAAAATAAGAGCTCTCGAATCAGCTTGTTTTGTAACATCTCAGGGGCTTTCATGTAGTGTACTTAAATATTAGTCTGCATAATGCATGTTTATTGAATGTTTATAAAGTATTATTATCATCATCATTAATTTTTTTAATTTTATCTGCTTATTATAGAGTATTTTGTCATTTCCAAGAACCCCAAATCCTACTTTTAAAAATTGGTGCTCCCACACCCATCACCATTCCCATCTAATGCACCTCTCCCCATCCTCATCTTCTAATAAACACATAAGTTTGAAAGCATAACCACAATTTGGTGACAAATTAAGAAATCCTTGAAAGCAGAGAAAATGACAAGAGACCCCCAAATGAGGTGAACTGGGATGTTTTGATCAGTATATACTGATGGTGAGATGCCTTTAAGATTCCTAGTAGACATGAGAAAACAATAGGGGATCAAAAAGTGTACACCCACCTCATTAGTGCTTACAGCTATTCACCCTTATTTGAAAAGTTCAAATTGTAAGAGAATATTGGAGCCCAACATGTTGCACTTATTTTTGTGTCCTGGGTAAGCCACAGATTACAGGCAAATGAATATGCATATCATGCTGGGGCCTACCACAAAATGCTTTGTTAGAAATTTTAGTACACAACTTCTTACGGTGGAAAATGTTGAGAGGATTGAGGAGAAGTTCTATGGTGGTCAAAAAAACAAGACCTGCTAAGGATAATGGAGAGGCAACATAACACTTTCTAGTATAAAAAGGAGATAGGTTGTAAAGAAAACCAAAGGTGTAATATTTATTCATTTTGGCTGGCATAATTTCAAATCAATCTACATTAACCCCTATTTCATGAGTAGTGGTTTGCAAGAACCCATCTCTCATGAGCTTGAATGGTCCATTTCACACTCATTGCATCTATGTTGGCAGAGCAGAAACAAAGAAGAACTGACCTTATATAGCATAAACTGCTTTTGTCATATAATTCCAAGCATATAAACATACTTAATAATCCATAACTTCACCATGCAAATCCATATGTAATCCAATGACCAGTATACAAAATCAACACGAAACTGGTGGATATAAATATTTCCCTGGAGTAAGACCCAGTTCATTCACATCAACAATGGTGGATAATGAAAAATAATGATTGGCGGCTATGCCATCCAACGTTTTTACAATGCAAGTACCAGAAATTAAATATCCAGCGGATAACCTTCCGGATTAATACAATATCCAGAATGTATATCTAGTGGTAGACCTTCTAGATACTTACAATGAATATCACTTGAAACTCTTCTAATCAAACTTCAGATTGCATCTTGAATCTCTCTAAAATGTTAAGCCAAATAGCAAATTTGGAACAGCAATATATATGTATAATAAACAAAGATAAATCTGCACATTTCTGTTAGTGGTTGTGTACAGTCCCTTGAAGAATATTAAATAATGCTAATCTGAAACACTTCGAAAATCACCTCAAATCACTCCCAAATGAAGCGGCTATGTCTAAGAATAAAGTGCAGATTAAAATCAGACTTTAACAAGCTTCCAAAATGAAGCACTTCACCTTCCTTATTGGTACGGCTCCCTTGACATACATCAAACAAGAACTAAGTCTTCTAAAATTCAATGCAACCAATTTAATAAACTTTGACTAGTGGTAAGTGGGGGCCAACATGGTAAATGTGTATGTAGAAAATGGAAATCAAATAAGGAACAAATGCATCAATGAACCTACTCCATTATCAACATCACATCAAGAGCAAGTAACTAATGAAAGGAAATGAATGAATGAATGAAAGGTTTTAATAACGTCCACGAAGCCACAGCAGCCTATGGGACCCAGAAACACACACACCCCTTGCTAAAAAAAAGACAAGACAGCGAACCACTAAACAGTTTGCAGCCCCTTCTCGAGCTCAGATCTTCTGCCATTAGTTTTGATCAGAAAATTTGCAGTTCTGCCCAGTCTGTCCTCTTCAAACAAGGTGCTTAAATCGTTGTCTTTCAAGGTGTCTTCGTAACTGCCACGTATGTCTTCATAAGCTGAGCACTCCTTGATGAAATGCCATTCCATCTCCACCACACCCTCGTTGCAAAAGATGCAAACTCTCTTTTCCCACTCCTCTTTGGGGATCTTCCACCTGCCTGTTTCTATTACATAGGGAATTGGTAAAATATTGGATGATATTAACAATGAGCGAATGCTCAATATATAGGTTACAAGATGTACAATAATAGGCACGTTTCTATATTTAGAAACTGCCAAGGATCGACACACAATCCAAGATATTATTACATGACCGTTACACTTACACGGTTCTAACCATTAACTAAAAATAGATGATTCTAAAGAAATATCTTAATAGTTTCACACCTAAGATTGTTCGAGCTAGTCCTTAGATGCGCAATCAACATTTTTGCTTTCCACTTAATATCTGCTCCTATGTAGGCTTTTTCTTCATGGTCCCGCGTGGGGTTGAATTCTTTGATATAGTAGGCCTTTTTTCGCCCCACTTGGTTAGTCCACATGATTTTTCTAAATTCTTATCTAACATATTTTTTTATTTCCTCTTTGACATGTGAGCATTCCTGCATGTTAATATCCCACTTCTTTAACCACTTGTCATTCTGTTTCATCCATGTATTCTTTCTCCTATTTAACTCTTCCATAATTAGCTTGTGCCAACGGTGATTTTCCATATTTTGAGACTTCTTTATATAACTTACCAACTGAACCATCACCGACGCCTCCAAAGGAAACGTACCCGTTTCCGCCAATAAGATTTCATAAGGGACTGTCGTCTTGATTTTGAGACTGCTAATGATGAGGTGCTTCTAGATTCTCTCAACCTGCCTCCATTTCTGCTCAGACATGCTGCTACCCCAAATTTCACAGCCATAAAGAATCACCGAGACAACAAGCAAACCAAAAAGCATTCTCTTGGTTTTCCAATCCCATAATTCTGCATTCTTACATCTATTCTGAAGAGGGTAGAGCGCCTTCCAAACCCCTTGTATTCTTTTTGCTCTGCACGTTTCCCAACGGAGTCTGTTGTGAAAATCAAGCCCAAGGTACTTGTACTCATCCGCCATTTCCAGTGGGTTGCCTCCAAAAAGAAACTAAATTGCCTCTTTTTTCTCTTTAACGAAAATATCATCACTTTGGTTTTGCTAGTGTTCACTTGCATCCCAACCTCCTGACAAAAGGATTCCAACGCTTGCAATTGTTCTCTCAAACCATGGGTAGTTTTATCAATTAGAATGAGATCATCAGCGTATAGGAGTAACTTTATCACGTACTTAGACAACTGAACGCCTTCCCCACTAGTCTTGTTTATCCATTCTTCTAACTTATCAATGTATAACCCGAACAAAGTTGGGGAAAGCGGGCATCCTTGTTTGACGCCGATATCGCTGCCAAAGCACTCGGACATCCCATCTTTGGTTCGTATTTTAGCCTTACCCTGCTCATAGAGCCTATGGACAGCAGCTCTATACACATCAAGGACCCCATGTTCCTCCATCCTTTTCCAAAGCTTGCTGTGAGGTACTGTGTCCTTGTTGCCCTTGATATTTGATAATGATATTTGATGTATAAATGTCAATTGCTCACACTAGCAACATAACCATACTTGAAAGCTCATGTGATAGCCAGGTGTTCAAGGTAGATCTGGCTAGGAGAAATGACTTAATTGTTAATGATATTTATATGATCTTGGATGTGGGAAGGATAGGACCTATTTGGATGAGGTCGGCTAAGACTCATAGATAAAAGTGTATAAGAATTAGGATGAGTGAAAGATAATTAATTAAATAATATAATTATTTAATTAATTATAAGACAAGCTAAGGGAAATGGATAAAATTAATTAAATAAATAAATGTAATTTATTTATTAAATTAATTGGCTAAAGGGAAGGGATAAGATGACAGGAAATAACTAGGATGGATGACAAGGTCAAATCTAGGTGTTTATAGTAAATATGCTCCCAATAACATTAAATCAGCTTATAACTTATGAGAAGGCTGGCTAGAATAGTACAACCAGCTAGGGGTTTTCCCCTTCTACACACAACCACTTACAATATCATTAATATTAATAATTTCTCAATCACTAACAGTTGCACATACACTCAAAGATATTAAAATACTCACAAATCTAACAACTCACAAACACAAAAATATTTTTTTGTATTTTGTAGAAATCTCTGTATGAAATTTCACCAACGTGAATGGAGGGGTTTCATCCTCAATCCCATATGCCTTCAAGGTTTTCGTCCTTCAGGCAACCTTAGGGGTTTTCATCCTTCAGGCAAAGTTAGGCACAAAGCTCAAGCTAAAATAACAAAGTTGTAGAAGTGATGGAATCCCTTCAAATGAGCCCTCAACCACCTTCTATAGGCTCAGGAAGAAAATAAAATTTTACTTTTTACTTTTTGCCTGAAAACCTAATTCAATTTACCTTTTGTAATTTCCCGTCCATCTAAAAAGAAATAACTAAATATTACAAAAGGCTTTATTCACCCCATTTAGGCAACCTGAAATAATAATAAAGCGTCCTTTTTACAAAGTTATAAAAATTAATATAAAGGTTGACTTTAATTATTATTTTAAAATTTATTTCCCGCTCCCGCACTAAACTATAGAAAATACTAATATGACATTAAAGTATTTCCAAGGAAACTAGTAGCTAAAATAAAGCAGGAAATACAAAACCTCTGAAAATCAAGCTCTCCAATGTTTGTGGACTTCTCCAAGAATCTTGGAATGCTCCGAACATGCTAGAATAGAAGCAAACAAAAATGGGACATGACATTTTTACAAAAAACGAGAGAGATAGCTAATAGCAAAGCAAAGATCCAATCTAGTAGTGTGATTCATTGACGAAGGCTGAATCATCGGAGGCTGACAACTTCAACCCAATCTCCATAGGTGTAGAAGATGAGTTACAATCTGCCATCCCAAAATGCTCCAAAAGACTCGTGGCATATTTGATTTGAACCATAAAGATGTTGTGATTAGATTGCCAAAACTCAACCCCTAGGCAATAGTGTAGGAGGCCTAGATCTGACATGTCAAAAGCTACACACAATTCCGATTTTACTTGTTGAACTGTAGTGTCTATGCTACCGATGATGGCAAGATCATCAACATATACAATAACAATTACAATATCAATACCATCGCTTTTGAAATAAAGATTTGGATCAAAAAGACTCCTTCTGAATCCAATATCTTTTAGATATTTATCAATTCTAAAATACCAAGCTCGAGGAACCTACTTAAGTCCATATAGGGACTTAATTAACCTACAAACCATATGTTCACGTCCAGGAACCTGAAAACCCTCAAGTTGAACCATATAGACTTCCTCATCCAAGTCCCCTTTCAAGAAGGCACTTTTGACATACATTTGATATACCTTCCAACCAAAGTGAGCGACAATGGAGAGAAGTAACCAGAATGTGACCATCTTAGCAGTAGGAGCAAATGTCTCTTCAAAATCTATACCTTCTTATTGCGAATATCCCTTAGCAACAAAACGTACCTTGTATTTGTCCAATGAACCATCAACTTTGCATTTGACTTTATAGACCCATTTGCACCCAATGGGCTTTTTACCTTGAGGCAATTCGACCAACTCCCAAGTCTGATTTTTAATCAATGCATCATATTCAACCTTCATAGCAGCTTCCCATTCTGGTTTCCCTTGTGCCTCAAAAAACTGAAAAAGATTAAAAGATAGGGCAAAATGACTATGCTCAACAACTAAACTAGTTATCATTGGGCCTTTTCTCTGAGGACATTCATTTGATTTAGGAATTTCATCCACACGTACACCTTCCATAGTGGAATAATACCATTTAGGTTTCTGGTGTGTCTCAGGCCAATGCTGTGAAGGCAAGTTCTCAACTAGAGTCTTACTTGGAGTGGAAGCATTTTTAGTTTTGTGTCTCTAATAGACAAGAAATGTAGAACCAGCCACAAATTGACTTACAGGCTGGCTTGATGAACTGGAGGGTACCTCCTTCAAAGGTATCATAATACTAGATTCAAGGTCTTCACTTACTTCCTACTAAACATTTGAAAAATATGGCTCTGTTTCTTTTATATCAACATCCCGACTAAAAACGACCTTGTTAGTGGAAATATCTTGAAGCATGTATGCCTTAGACTGTTCACTATAACCCGCAAAGAAATACCCGATGCTTTTGGAATCTAGTTTATGTCTTTTCTATTTGGGAACTAAAGTGTATGTGGCTGAACCAACAATACAAAAAGAAGTTACCTCAAGTTTGTGCCTGTCCAAGATTCCTCCGATGTGATTTTCTACAATGCTTTGCATGGATATCTATTCAGGATGTAAATCTTTGTGCTCACAGCTTCTCCCCAATACTGGTAAGGGAACGTCCCTGTTGTGCATCATGCATCGTGCCATTTCCATTATAGTCCTGTTATACCTTTCAATCACTCCATTTTGTTGCGGAACGTATGGTGTTGAATAACTTCTTTTTCACAAATTTCTTGAATTAAGTGGAGGTAAATTCCCCCCCCCCTCTTTATCGGACCGTAGAGTCTTGATCAAACACCCTGTTAATGTTTCCACCAATGCCTTGAATTTGAGGAAGGCACCATAGCATTCAAACTTTTTCTTTAAGAAGTAAACCCACATCTTTCCGAAGAAATCGTCCGCCAATAACAGAAAGTACCTTGAACCATTGATAGTGGGAGACTTCCAGGAAGGCTCACAAAGATCTGCATGAATGAGATCCAAAAGGCCCTTAGCATGCCATTCACCTTTTATAGGAAATGACTTCCTCTTTTGCTTTCCATCCAAACAACTAGCACACAAATCATGTTTTTTCTGTATAGGGGGCAGCTTGTGAACCATATAGGCTCTATTGAGTTTGGCCAAATATTGAAGATTCAAGTCACCATACTGTTCATTACAAAGAACACCGATATTATAGCTAAGGCATGCAAATTAGCTATAGCAGGATCAACGAGCTTATACAGGCCTCCTTGCTCGATGCCTATGGCAACAACCTTGTCATGTTTCACATCTGATACAATACACTTATTTCCACAAAACTTGACTTGAATGTTAGGGTTCACAATAAGTTGACTAGTTGATAATAAATTCTTGTTCGTGGCAAGAACATATCGAACATTACCTACCAAAAATTTTGGAGAATCATTTAATACAACCCTAACATCTCCTATTCCTTCAACCACATGCGATCTACCATCACCAAGTGAAACTATATCTTTGTGACTAGAATTAGCAATATACTTTACATACCACTCTTTGTGACACGTGAAATGTTTTGATGCTCCTGAATCAAAAATCCAATATCTCCTATCAACACTGTCTAAAAGAGATGCCATGAGTGCAAATTCGTCATCTGAACCATGCTCTTCCTCAACAATGTCCAAATTAGCTTCACCATGCTCCTTGAGAGAGAAATTGTATAGCCTTTTCCTACATTCCTTTTCAACATGTCTAAATTCGTTACAATAAAAGCATTTCACCTTTTCTTGGAGGGAGCGGAAGAAGTATTGCCAAAAGAATTCTGAGGTTTGTTGTTGAATGAGTTCTGAGGTTTGCTCTTAAACCGATCAACAAAACCACTTTCCGCGGTCCCGGATGTAGATTTTCCTATCTACTCTTGTCTTCGCTCCTGCAATAGACACTAACTCACCTTATGAAGAGTTAAAGTTTGACTTTCAACCAATAGATTCCGTGATTCCACAAAGGTCTCATAGGAGGGCGGCAGGCTGTTAATGGTTAGAGCAACCATGTCTACATCGTCCACTAGTTTATTGACAACGGTAAACTGATCACTAAGATCCTTGATTTTTAGGAGATGTTCTAACAATGATCCACCCTCATGCAGTTTTGTAGAAAATAACAAATTCTTCAAATACAAAACCCGACTTTTCATAGAGACCTGATACTTGTTTTGAGGTTATTCCATAGTGTTGTTGCAGATGTGGCCTTCTAGACATCAAGGATTAAGTCATCCAACACTAACAACTTAAGTAGCAATAGGGCTTCCCTGTGACGCTTGTCAAAGTCGTCCGGGTTGGTTGCAGGCCTAGTTTCAGTCTCTAGGATAATTCCGTCACACATCCTATACTCAACGATCGTGAGTATTTTGTGACTCTGGATGTTATAATTCTTCCTAGTGAGTTTTTGTGTCTTCGATAAGACCAAATTTTGAATATTTGCCATTATTCTAGAAAATAATCAATTCCCGAAATTTGAACAACCCCTTTAAATTTGACCCTGAAAATTTTCCCGAAAATTTTTAAAACCGATCCTGCAAATTTTCAAACCCTTGAAATTTTGACACGCAGGATATTAAAAAACCCCCCCTCAAATTGAGATTTCCAAAACCCGAAAAACTTTTACAAAAAGTAACGAGGGAATTTTAAAAAAAGATACCCGGAAATTTTTGCCACATTTTGTGCCCTAGCACCAGCTGAATTTTAACTTGCACGCTGAAATGGGGGTTAGAAACCCTAGCAAACTGGTTTTCATATCTAAAAACCCTAGGTCGCGAATCTACAAACTACTCCAAAAAAAAAAATCTCGTCCTGCCCTAATCGCGACTTGCAGCAAACTGGGCGCAATTTCTAGAGTAAATTTGCAGAAAACCCTAGCTAGCGGATTTAGAAACCCCTGAACATCAATTTTGTCCTAGCTGTGGACAAAAAATCTGATAATTTTTGCTGATTCACAGGTTTGAAAAAGGATGGGGCTTTTAGCAGAAAAAAGGCGCATTTTGCACAAAAAATTTGGCAGATTTTAGCAAAAATAGGGCACGATTTTGCAAGGAAATAGGCCACATAATTTTTGCAGAAATAGATGGTGCAATTTTGATCAGAAATAGGCATGATTTTACCTAAAAATCGGCACGCATTTCACCAGAAATTAAGGCATGAAAAACAGCAGAAAAAACATCACGATTTCCTTTAATGCTGCTTGCCGCAATTTTTAACACAAAAAAACGGCACGAATTTTCCCTTCACTTGGACACGTGATTTTTTTAAAACCCTTGCAGCTATTTCAAGCCACGAATATGATACCGCAAATTTGATGAAGATGCAACAAATTTTTCACCTCTCTAGGTGCCTATGCCCTACCTGACCTTGCACGACCTCTTCCCCACCTCCTTTGCACATACAAACCCTAACCCTGACCTGGTGGCTCTAATACCAATGTTGGTAGAGATGCAAAAAAGAGAGATGAGAGAAATTAGCTAGAAAGGCTTGCTTCACAAAGAGTGAAAGCAGCATTATATAAAGTTATAAAAGTTACTATTACAACAACCATATTTAATGGTACATCACCTACTTCAACTACTTGCATTAAAGACTACTAATAAACTTGAAAACAAAACTGAGGTCATAACTGACCGCGTTTCTTTTGTAGGGATCTTGCTTGCAAGTCTTGCTGTTTGGACAACAGCATCAGCAGATGCAGCCTCAGGGGTAGCACGTAGAATATCACAAATAAGCTGCTGGCATTCACTCTGCCATCATAAAGACAAATGAGACATTTGTTAGTTTACTTGAACCATCAAATAGACATTTAGATGAAAGATATTCACTGAATTCATGTATAATTCTACAGTTTACAATTAATCCCCACACATTAATGATGTATGAACCCATGTATGTATTTCTGTACGGGCACATACAAAACTGATAATTTGAAAAAGGATTTAAGCAAGGTTAAATGACAAATGAAATTCATCTTACTAGAAGCACTAACTAGATACCTGCAGAACCACCAAGGAGAAACCCAAGCTATAGCCTCCTGTTGCACGAGCAGCATCAGAATCAGGGTTCCAGTTTAAATCACCATTCACTGTCTTCGGTGAGCTTGATCCATTATGAAGTGTGGCCTTCAATTCCATGAGTTCCCCGACTACGATATGATTTTCTGTAGTTTACCGCAGCATCTTTGTCAATACTTGTCAACAAAATGTGAGGAAGACATTACTACATAAGGAAGATATTTTGCTAACCAAACAAAAAATTAAACCTAAGGAAGCATATGAGTAATTAACGAAAAATGATATGAACAGAAAAGTAACTCACCTAGTAATTGAACAATTATTTCCAGTATTGATTCCAATAGCTCCTGTGCCGCCTGTTGTGCTGGACCCCTAGGAGCCATTGAAGGAGACACAGGACCTACAGTGGTTATTGCAGCTACATTAGTTCTAACATTCTGGTATTTTTGTTTGCCAGTAGCTTTGTAACTTGAAAATCCTCCTCCTTCAGAATGTTTCAAACCAAGAACTGTTGTTTTTGAAACTTGATCTATACGAGGCCTTGATGCATCAAGTGCTGCTGCTTTAGCTTTCATTTCAGATGTGATAATTTCATGAACAGTGGGTCTAAGCCTCTGACTGTACAAAATCATTGAACAAATGAAAAGTTACTACAGCAACATTTACACATAAGAACTATAGTAATAAATTCTCTTCCAGGACCCTCCCAAGTCAAACAAACAATCAACATAATCAAAACCCAGTATTCTAAAAAAAAAAAACAAGAAAATGTAATTACAGAACATTAGGCACATCCAAACATAAAACCAACTGAAACTACATGACAGATAAACAGATAATTAGCTTGGAACAAAAGGTTGGAAATAAAAGTACCACTGATATCAACAGTGAAAAGAATATGCAAAAATGAAACCATGCAATTATTCGAAAGTATAATGACAAGATACTTTGAGACATAAGATATGAATTTGAAGACGGAGTCAAAAGAAATCATGGCCAGCCAAACATAATGGAAAAAAGACAATAACTTGTAAAAGGATTAAAAAACACCACCACAAACTAATGCAAGATGAAAAAAATTCACTGACAAGAATTGACAAAAACTACATAAACATGTCCATACAGTACAGATGGGCGAAAATAATCAATGTCCTAGATGAACAACAAAACTTAAATTGAAGGAGGCAACACATAACATTTTTTATTAAAACGGGATATAAAGAGGAGGTGCTTTTAATTATGAAGGAAGCATAAAGATCCCTCTTCAAGACTGAAACGCAAAAATTGGCAAATTGAAGAGGTTGCGTACAGAAATGAGAAGTCCACAAATAAAAAAGTGTCACTGATGCATTATCAATCGATTTCAACAAACAGCAGAGTTGCATGATGTCTCAGACTCTAACGTGCACAACATAAAAATTGTACAGGAGGAAAACTAGAAAAAACTATAACTCTCACTAAACAAGTTTCAGCCTGGAATCATATGGCAGCATGAAATAGTCCCAATAGATTAATGAACTCTAGATTGGCAGTGGCAATACATTATACCTTATAATAGCACCAGCAGCTGCAATTTTCCCAAGCATAGATAAGCATTCTACCATAGTCTGGAGATATTTCACATTTAAAGGAGTATCACTTTTTTTCATGGCCTCCTGAACCAAAAGTTCACAATTAGACAAACCAGTTGAATAAAGACAACAGATCTAGAATAATATAATCTGTCTGTACTCTTCATAATAAGGATATCTTCACAAGTTTATAAGTTCATACAGTAAATTCATTTGGCATAGATTTTGATAGCCAGCGTGGAATTCTACGATTCATGCTTCTGAACTCCTTAGATAGTGCTTCAGTACCATTGACCCCTGCCCAAGTAGATAAACCATCAGATGCACCTCCATCTGGGTTATCTCCAGTATGTATGCTTTCATCCTCACGGCCATCAAAAGATGAGCTGCAAGAGGCAAGTGACATAATCATGAAAGTGTTTATTCTTATTCAAAATTAAAGACAAGAACCAAGCGGTTATATCAGAGTGGAGATATTTAGAATTTCAAACAAGCTTAGAAAAACTAAAGTATAAGCAATGAATAAAGAATTATACTCGCAACATAGTTCCACTTCTGCATCCAGAATTGAATGTCTGAAAATCGAGAACAAAGAAAAGATTCATAAAAAAGATTAACTACTGCTATGTTAGATGAAAGCCTATGGTCATGGAACAAATTCAGCAAGCACATTAAGCACATTGTCAGACACACGAAGAACACACAATAGTGGCTTATTTATAAATACTAGAGAGTATAGATACCTAGATGAGAAACAGGTAGCCCCACTGTAAAGGAGGAAATCTCATGCCCTTTTCATATGTTTGTATATCGGAGGATGTTACCAGTTATTACTGCCCAATGTCCATTGTATTCATTATGTTGATTGCCTTATCAAACAATTACAATACAACACATTCATAGTATATAACTTCTCTCCCATAATTTTTCTGGTAGGATATTCTCACCATATCCACAATTTATTAGAGCATTGGGAAGAAATGTGTCTCCAACCTCAGTTTTTACATTGCGTACTTGTTTTCCTAGCAACAACACATCCTTTTCTTCAGTTTGTTTTTGTCTTCCCTGGTTGTACCATTCTTTATACTTGTGCTGACTGTGGTAAGTACTCCATTAACATTGTCACTGGTAAGGTTACCCAAGGTTTTTTAGCTAAAGATACCAATTGCTGTATTGGACTTGTTTCCTCTTTTGGTTCTTGGTTTTTTTCCACTCTATTGTGTACTTGGCCCATTCTTATTTCTAGTGGTGGTGCAGTCCTTTCTATTGTAATATTTAATTCAATCATATTTTCCTTGCTAGATGCTTGTCAATGCATTCAACATTAGGGCATCAGTAATACCGCTTCTTAATTCTTTCAAAAATGCCCTCTTTACTTCTGGTAACATGTCTTTCTCTTCAGCTTTAAGTTGATCATGCCATTTGATGACATAATCTTGTAATAATCCTGGAAAGTACTCCAACCAAATTTTATCCTCATTTATCCCATTGACCTTTCAACAGTACTCTTTAATTCAAACAGTTTGTCTTTGGATCCTGATCTGGTTCACTACCAGACTTTGCTGATTTAGGAATTAATGATGTGTTTGACTCCACTCTTTTCCTTTTTAAAGGTTTTGCACTAAGCTCAACTGTTTTCCACTTTTGAGGTCAATGTACTGCTCAAAGCATTCTTTGTTTTTGTTGGATGGACATAAACTGTCAGTTCTGTATCCTTCTTGGCAACTGATGTATCTTCTACCTCACATTTAGGTTCTTGTAACACTTAACGCTGCCCTATCTGCATATATAGCATATCTATTTTAGTTTCTGAAACAAGATTCGAGGAATACAACATCAGTTGGATGATTTTAAATTCTTTTGTAAAGGCCCTCTTTACTTTTGGCAAGGTGCTTTTCTCTTCAGCTTTAAGTTGATAAAGCCGTTTGATGCCAAATCTTGTATTAGTCTTGGAAAGTAGTCTAATCAAATCTTATTCTCACTTTTCCCATTGGCCTTTCAATAGTACGTCCAACTCAAACAGTGTCATTGAAACCTGATCCACTTTTGTAATGTCCCCCATTTAGCCCAGTCAGTTATTGGTAAGAGATTACCTATCACGGGACTCTTGTAGGCTAATGGCTGTGTTTAGGGAGTCAGTTTGGGAACTTACTATTTATAGTAAGTACTGACAGGGCATTTCTATTTTTAGCAGGGCAGTGCAGGAGCCAAGGCACGAGATTTCGGGGTCGAATCTTCTAAAGCATTGTTCGATTTATTATAAGTTAAATTAAAGATTTAACTTATTATAAGCTTAAGGATGACTTTAAGTTATATCATGACTTAACTCTATAATATAAAGTTATAAAGTTGTGTGCCTAGGGATGAGCGCCCCTCATGGAGGAATAAGGGGTCAATAAATGAATTAAAAATTAATTAAAACCTCTCATCTTGGGCGTTGGGAAAGAGAGGAAATAAAAAGGCAAAAAGGAACTTCATTTGATTATGCTATGTTTGATAAAAATTGCTCTCATATTGAGTTTGCCAGTGCATTGGGATTGAGCTTGGCTCTAGGGTTTTGAATATCGATTTGCAGAGACGAAAACCTTTGCAGATTCGCCTTTCTTCGTGCATGTAAGACTGCATCAGGAAGGGACTTGAGGAGTCTTCACTCAGACGATTCATTTGTGCTTCAGTGGAATTCATTTAGTATTGATTCGAGCATGAAAATGAAGTTGTTTGTTGAAGTCTGTTTGTGCAGCCATTGGAAATCAGTTGGAGGACAGATCTGAGCATATTTAGAGGAGATTATTGCAGATATAAACAGCCATAGACAGGCCGTACAATCCCTGCTGAGGCCGTACCTCTGCAGCAGGCCGTAGCATCTACAGTTTATGTGAGATTTGTGGTGTTTTTTCCTTCACATTGGGGTCACCTATCTATTGCAGTTTGGACTGATACAAAACAGTGCTAAGGAAGGGTGATTAAATGAAGATTTCTGCAGTTATTCCAGCTCCCCGGGCCATACTATGCTGATGCAGCACGTGGGTCTCCATAACCAGCTAAGACTTCATTTGGGGTTATCAAATATCTTGCATATCAGGCGCCTAGGAGCAGCAAACAGATTGTGAACCCTTGCTAGTTGAGTATTTGTCTTTGACGGGAGTTGTAACCATTTTCTATGAGTTTGTATAGCCAGCACTCCATCAGCACTGGAACGAACTTGTAAAACTCAACATGGGTATGTATTAGAAATTCATATTTTGGCTTCCTTCAATCTGGGTCTTCGTTATTTTGTTGGTAGCTATTCTAGTTTTTCTGGGTTTTTCATAAATGTTGCATTTCCTACATCAATGTTGCAAAAACTACACATGCAAAAACAACCCATAAAACCCTAAACAGCAAAACACCAAAAAACACAAAAAAATCAGTCAGAGCAAACATATACAAAGGGGTGTATGTTACAACTTTACAACCACACTTCTTGGTTTAGAAATTCAAATTAATGATAGCTTTGACTCCACCCTTTTCCTTTTTAAAGGTCTTTTACTGAACTCAACTGTTTTCAGCTTTTATGTATTATTATTTGCTTTTTCGACTAAAATTGGCTCCTAATAGCTATTGATGTGCACTCGTGCGAAAGCATTTCTGGGTTTTCCTCCCCCTCTTTGGATTAAGCAGATTCAAGGCAACAAGATTTTCAGGCAACAGCTCGAATTAATGGTGTGAATAATAGCTAGAAGCTCCTGTTCCAAACCTGAATTCCACTGCCCCAATATCTTTTTGGAGGCTCTAGGGGTTAAGAGTACGGCGCTGGGTAACTAGGCAAAGAGTAGCAAGGATCATGGAGGATGGAGGGATCTCCCGATTGATTCTGGGTACCTAAACGCTAATAAGCAAGCTACAGAATCTCGATGGGGCTCTTTGAAAGGTTGCAAACCTAGAATTTGGAAAGCTGGTTCAATTGAAAAATAGACGGATCATTTACCTGAAGTTCTTTTTATTTTAGATGACGAAGTGAGTGATTGAGTGAAAACTTTGATAAGTCATGCCCTAACATTGATGAGGTATCTATGCTAGTTTATTAGGTTTCTATATAAATGTATATACAATTGAGCATAATGAATGTTTGACATGTAAATGACAGTCAAATTATGTTACGAAGGTTTTGTTATCCACTCACTCCATTACAACTTCCCCCTTGCTGCCATTATAGTTATACGGTTATACCTACTGGCATAATAAATATCCTATTAGCAAAAACTAGCCCATAATATTTTCTGATTTCCCTCCTACACAATAAATATAACTTATTAAGAATGCACATATGGCAAATATTTACACAATAAATATAACTCATTCAGAATGCACATATTTATGGCCCCATGTCAACTTCCCTTTTTGCTATCTTGCACATGCACATACTTTCTAAGCTCCTTACTGAAATTTGATTTCAAAAATTCATCTAAAAATTTTAAAGAGTACCAAAGATGAAGATTGCACACTGAGCCTACAATTTCAAACAGCAATTAAAATGTCACAACTAAATAATTATTAGTAAGGAAAGCAGTTAACATCATTCGTACAACTTTCTGTCAATCTAGGCATGCCTATGTATTCCTGCTTGCTTTTGAGATCAAACATATATGTTAAAATAATATCTGTCTCAATTTTGCATAGTGCATATATATATATATATATATATATATATATATATATATATATATATGTCTGGCTGTAATGTCCCCTTTCCATCAGTAAGTACTTGAGAATGTTAGCCTTAATTTTTATATCCCGAAGGCTAACTTAAATGATTAAAGGGAAATGTTGCTTTAAAAAAAAAAGATTAATATGAGTTATCTTATGTCACATTTAACAAAATATTCATTAGATAACTTTTTTTGTTTAAAAAGTAAATTCTTGCACTCCTCAAATTGGGCGCTGGCTTCTAGTGGGCCCCTTTCCCCTGTGGACACCTATTCTGGGAATGCACTCTGTGGAGTGGGGCGCTCAAGTAATGAAGGGAATCAATATGCTATTTTTGCATGGGAGCGCTAGGATTCTCCTAAGGTCTATTTATTGGAAACTTGGCTCATTTGAAAAGTTCATGCTATTGGATATATTTTCATGCCTTCTGTAAACTTGTGCTATTGAGCAGAGTTTCTTCTTGGGATTGTTTAGCCTCAATCTCTCATCTGGTTCTGGTTGTGAAAGATCAACCCCAGCTGGATATCTGGTGATTTCATCCAGAAATCACACTGAGCATCAATGGAGTTCGATGTTGTTGATCATTTTTGGAGTGAATGCCTTGTTTCTGTGTTAGAGTTTTGAAATGATATTTTGGAGTGAGGTTTTGGTGTGGGTCTTATTTGCATTTGGAGTTTATGTACTGATTTTTGCTTTCCCAAGGGTGGTCGTACAGCTTGGGGTTTTTGAAGTGCATGTTATGGAAGAAGTTTGATATGCTTTGTTTTATGACTGGAATAAGATTAAGCAAGGTGAGACGCCCAGTTCTAGGTAGTTTATTTTTCATTGATGGTGTTGTTTGTTAAGTTCTAGCATGTCGTACCTGCCATAAAGGACGTGGGAAGGGATGAGATGAAACGCCTGATCTCTGGGTGATGTTTTGTGCTTAAAGGTGGCGCCTAGGGTAGATTTTGCCATGGCAAGCATGTTGAAAGGGAATCTTCAGCCTGGTGAAAGTTCTGAGCATTTTGGTGTGAGTCTGGACTGCTGTACTAGTGTACCAGCAGACTGTAATTTCTGAGTTTCATCAGCCATGTTGTGTTTTCTTCAATCAACCTTGTAGTATCATCATTCTTGCAACAATATAGCTTTCTGGGAACAAATTTACCAAGGTATGGATTGATCCTCAATCTTCCTATGATCTTATGAAACAACACAATGATATTTTGTATCAAACCAGACTTGTTAAGTTTTTGCAGCAGTCTCATGATTTTATTTAAGATGTTATGTTATTAAACTGGGGTGTTCACTACAGTGGTATCAGAGCTGGTATCCTGCCAGCCTGTGAGAAATTCTAACCCTACATGCAGCAAACTAGTGCCAGAGAAAGAAGATACCAGCAAAGAGAAGAGAGAAAGTTGAAATCAGCCTGTGGGACAGAGAGCTCTGTTGAAGAGAACCCAGTCATGGCAGAGAGAGATAAGGAAAATTGTCCACCTCATAGTCCGAGTGAACGGATAGAGAAGAAGTTTGATCAGATGTTCGATATGATGGCCAAATTAATGAACAAGATGGATCAAAACTTATTTTAGGGCCCAAGAAATAATACTGAAGCCAACAGCTTCCAAAACAATGGTGCTACAAATGACAATGTTAGAGAATCCAAGACATCGGTGGGATCCGCTGCTACACCCCTTCAATCATTCGCCAATAGAAGGGAAGAAACACCTCCTGTGCGAGAGGATCGAACTGCATTCACTAATGATATAATGATTTGTCATGATGAATATATGACACTCCCTGACCAAGTCTGCAGGAACTTAACTTTTGATCAATATATGAGCCAAAAAAGGAAGAATGGGGGAAGACATGACATCAGGGACAACAAAGACTACAAGCATGCTCTGAGCAAAGTAACTTTAGACCGTTTTGATGGTAGTGGGAAGTGTTCAGCAAGAGCTTGGGTTTAGAAGCTCGATACCTACATTACCTTGAAGCCTATGCCTGAGGAGACAGCCTTAAACTTTGCTAATTTACACCTGCATGGAGTAACTTACGAGTGGTGGTACCACGGATTGGTGACACAGGGTCACAATCTGATCACAACCTACGATGAGTTCACCAATAGACTCATCGAGAGGTTTGACAAGCAAGATCCGAAACAAAGTTTCAAGGACCTAGCACAGCTGAAGCAAACTGGCAATATTGATGCATACATCACTGAGTTTCAAAGACTTAGTGTAATGGTTCCAGATATTTCTGAAAGAAGGCTCATCTTTTTGTTCATTGAAAGACTAGTTGAACCAATTAGAGGATGGGTCAAATCCTTGGATTCACAAACTTTGCAAGAATCCATTAAAAACGCAAGAAGCATGGATTTTTCATCTCCAAAACCCAAGATTGTAGCCAAACCTTTTTCTTTCAACAAAGACAAAAAGATTTTCTCCAAATTTCCCAATCAGCAGCAGCCACCTTTGCAAAGAATGAGTGATGAAGTCAAAAATGAGCTAAAAAGGAAAAAATTATGCTTTTCATGCAAAGAGCCTTGGGCTCCAGGTCATATATGCTATGAAAAGGGCCAAGCAAGACATTTGGAGGTTTATGTTGATGCTGAAACAGGATCAAAAAAATCAAAACAGCAGGGTGAATTTGTTGATTGTGAGGAGGTGGAAGACTTTGAGGAGGTTGAAGAAGTGAAGGAGGATAGTGAGATTCTTGTTCAGCTGTAAAGTACTCAAAAAAACAACCCATTTCGTGTTCGAGGAGTTCTAGGAGGGCAGTGAATGATTGCCCTTATTGACACAGGTGTCACGCACAACTTCATAGACGAGGGCTTGGTAGCCAAGCATGGATTGAAGATAGAAGAATTCGAGGGATTCCAAGTCATGGTTGCTGATGGCTTTACCCTCACTTGCACAAGGATTTCCCAACTTTGCATCCAATTGGGAAACCATGAGGTCAAACATGAATTTTATGTTGTAGGCATTGGTGACACAAATATGGTTCTAGGAATCCAATGGCTGAAATCACTAGGGGAGATCTACTTGAACTTTCAAACCATGGAGCTAAGATTTGAAGCAGAAGGAAAGAAGGTTACCCTCCGTGGAATGTCAAATAGGGGTCCTAGAGTGGGTATTGCTAAGAGAATGGAACGAATCTTGAAGCAAGGCCAAGCTGAGTGGGCTGCTGAATGTGTTGTCTTACTAGCTTCTATTCATGAGGGGAAGAGAGAGCACCATCCTGATGTGCAAAAAATTTTGACCAAGCATACCAAAGTTTTCAGTGGGTTGCCTCCTGGAAGGCCTCCTGAGAGGGGGATTGAGCATGTGATTGAATTAGAGGATGGAGCCAAACCTGTTATGACTACTCCCTATAGACATCCGAAGCCTTTTAAAGATAAAATTGAAATGCTATAAGCGAGTTACTTGATATGGGATTCATCTGCCCAAGTAAAAGTCCTTTTGCATCCTCAGTTGTGCTAGTGAAGAAGGATGGAACTATGCGTCTATGCATAGACTACCGCGAGCTCAACAAACGCACTATCAAAAATAGATACCCAATACCCAGAATAAATGAGCTCATTGATGAGTTACATGGAGCAGTCTATTTTTCAAAAATAGACTTAAGATCAGGTAATCACCAAATTCACATGCGAGAATCTGATGTGGAGAAGACTACATTTAGATGTCACTTTGAGCATTTTGAGTTTCTGGTTATGCCTTTTGGCCTAACCAATGCTCCCGCAACGTTTCAATCATGCATGAATCAGATTTTCAGCGAGCAGCTCCGCAAGTTCTTGTTGGTGTTCTTTGATGACATCCTTATCTAAAGTAAAACTTGGGAAGAGCACTTGCGTCATCTAGATGAGGTGTTGGGGATTCTTGAGGCAAGTTCCTTGTTTGCCAAGGAATCTAAGTGCGAATTTGGCATGACTGAAATCTTATATCTTGGTCACGTAATCAGTGCAGATGGGTTAAAGTTGACCAAGAAAAGATTCGTGCTATCATTGAGTGGCCACCACCTAAAACTCTTACTCATTTGAAGGGTTTTTTTGGTCTATGCAGCTTCTACAAGCATTTTGCGAAGGGGTTTTTCTCAAGTGGCAACTCCTCTTACTAATCTTACTAAGAAGGGAGCCTTCTCTTGGTCTGAATCAGCACAGAAATCTTTTAAAAATTTCAAGAAAATCATGAGCAATTGTCCTGTGTTGGCACTTCCAGATTTTACCAAGCCTTTTGAACTTGAATGTGATGCTTCAGGGCAAGGTATAGGGGTTGTCTTGATGCAACAAAAGCATTAAATTGTTTTTGAAAGTAGGAAGTTGCGGGATGCAGAGAAAAGTTATTCAATTTATGATAAAGAAATGATTGCTATCATGCATGCATTAATCAAGTTCCGTCAATACCTGGTGGGAGGCAAGTTCATAGTTAAGACTGATCATAATAGTCTTAAATATTTCCTAAATCAGAAGAATTTGAGTGAAAGGCAGCAACGTTGGGTAAGCAAACTTCAAACCTTTGACTTTGATATAGTCTACATGAAAGGGAAGAAAAATATTGTGGCCGATGCACTCTCGAGAAGACCTCATCTCACATCCATTGTGGGAATAACAGCAGATTGGAAAGATCAGATTTTCGTTGAATATGCAAAGGATCCTTTGGCTGCTAGCATCATTGATGGAGTCACATCTAAAGAGAAGTACAAGGTAATTAATGGTCTGATTTTTTATAAAGAACGTATCTATTTAGTGGCAAATTCTAAAGGTGAAAGAGAAGATTATGAGGTCATTTCATGATGATCCCTTAGCTGGTCACCAAGGATTCTATAAGACTTACAAGCAGATTCATGAAAGATTCTCATGGAAAAGGTTAAAAAATGATATCATGAATTATGTTAGAGAATGTTTGGTGTGTCAACAGAATAAAAATGAGCATACTTACCCTGCTGGTCTGCTGCAACCTTTGCCTATTCCCACTCAGAAATGGGAAAGCATTTCAATGGACTTCATTACCAGGGTGCCTAGGGTTCAAGGTAGAGACTCTATTTATGTTGTAGTAGACAGGTTGATAAAATTTGCTCATTTTTTTGCAATCAGTTCAGATTTTAGAGCAGCCCAAGTGGCTGAACTGTTTTTCAGGGAAGTGTTTAGATTGCATGGGTTGCCTCGGAACATAGTCAATGATTGAGACAGCAAGTTTCTAAGCTTATTCTGGCAAGAGTTGTTCCGTTTGAGTGGGACTGAGCTCACTCCGAGCACTAGTTATCATCCACAAACTGAAGGGCAAACTGAGATTGTAAATAAGTGGGTGGAAGGTTATTTGAGAAACTATGTTTCAGGACAGCAGTTGGCTTGGGTTCGTTGGCTTCATTTGGAAGAATATTGCTATAACTCTTCCTATCACATGTCTATCAAAATGTCTCCATTCATGGCTCTCTATGGTTATAATGCACCAAGTTTTGTTGATCTAATTTTTATTGAGTGTAGAGTACCCCAGGCCAAAGACTTGCTATAGCAAAGTCAAGATATCATGAAGGCTCTAAAAGACAATCTCTTGCATTCTCGAAACCAGCAGAAATTTTATGCAGATCAGCGCTGTGTTGAACGCACCTTTGAGGTGGGAGACATGGTTTATTTGAGATTGCAGCCTTACCAACAGTCCACTCTCAAGAAGAGTGGAGCAGAAAAGTTGAAGCCACATTTTTATAGACCTTTCAAGGTCAAAAGGAGAATGGGTGCAGTAGCTTATGAGCTGGAACTTTCGGTGAACAGTAGGGTTCACAATGCTTTCCATGTGTCTCGCCTCAAGAAGGCTCTTGGACACAATGTGGTAGCTTCTTCTAAATTACCTCCGTTGGATGAGGAAGGCAACTTGATATTGATTCCAGAAAGAGTGTTGGAGTTCAAAGAACGAACAGTGAGGAAGAGGACTATTAGTGAGTACCTGATCAAGCGGAAGAACCTACCGCTTGAGGATGCTACATGGGAGAGAGCAGATTTTGCAGCACTCTGAGTTGCAGTTGCTTGAGGGCAAGAAACTTCAGGGAGGGAGGACTGAAATGTGCCCTTTCCATCAATAAGTGCTGGAGAATGTTAGCCTTAATTTTTATTTCCCGAAGGCTAACTTAGCTAATTAAAGGGAAATGTTGCTTTTAAAAAAAAATATTAATATGAGTTATCTTATGTCACATTTAACAAAATATTCATTAGATAACTTTTTTTTTTAAAGTAAATTCTTGCACTCCTCAAATTGGGCGTTGGCTTATGGTGGTCCCCTTTCCCCTATGGACACCTATTCTGGGAATGCACTCTATGGAGTGGGGCGCTCAAGTAATGAAGGGAATCAATATGCTATTTTTGCATGGGAGCGTTGGGATTCTCCTAAGGTCTATTTATTGGAAACTTGGCTCATTTGAAAAGTTCATGCTATCGGATATATTTTCATGCCTTCTGTAAACTTGTGTTGTTGAGCAGAGTTTCTTCTTGGGGTTGTTTAGCCTCAATCTCTCATCTGGTTCCGGTTGTGAAAGATCAACCCCAGCTGGATATCTGGTGATTTCATCCAGAAATCACGCTGAGCATTAATGGAGTTCAATGTTGTTGATCATTTTTGGAGTGAATGTCTTGTTTCTGTGTTGAAGTTTTGAAATGATATTTTGGAGTGAGGTTTTGGTGTGGGTCTTATTTGCATTTGGAGTTTATGTACTGATTTTTGCTTTCCCAAGGGTGGTCGTACATACCCAGTTGTACAGCAGCTTGGGGTTTTTGAAGTGCACGTTGTGGAAGAAGTTTGATATGCTTTGTTTTATGACTAGAATAATATTAAGCAAGGTGAGACGCCTAGTTCTAGGCAGTTTATTGTTCATTGATGGTGTTGTTTGTTAAGTTCTAGCCTGCCGTACCTACCAGTAGGGTCGTACTTGCCATAAAGGACGTGGGAAGGGATGAGATGAAACGCCTGATCTCTAGGTGATGTTTTGTGCTTAAAGGTAGATGTTGCCATGGCAAGCATTGTTGAGAGGGAATCTTCAGCCTGGTGAAAGTTTCGAGCATTTTGGTGTGAATCTAGGCTGCTGTACCAGTGTACCAACAGACTGTAATTTCTGAGTTTCATCAGCCATGTTGTGTTTTCTTCAATCAACCTTGTAGTATCATTTGTCATGTCCCGATATTAAGGCATTGTTTAATTAAAGATTTAAACATCGTGCTAGAAGACGGCAAAGTTACTTTTGTAAAACGTGGTGTTAATCAATTTGAATGATAGAGATAATTACGTACATTATTAAATAATATTATTATATTTTAATATAATTAGAATATAATACATTTATTTTGACTAACTAAATATATTATTATATTTAGTAAATAACAAATACAAATATAAATATAAAGATTAACAATTTATATATTATTATATAAATGGTGAAAATAAATATAAATAATAAATACAAGTATTAATAAAGATATAAATATCTTTATTAAATATTATTATAATTATAACTATACAATATATTAATACATATATGAAAATGAATATATATTAAATTATATAGAAATAAATATTAATCAATTTAAACATTATAAATAACAAATATCATTATTAGTATAAATATCAAATTAGTTATCATTATAACTATAATAATATTAAGGCAGCGAACAGGCATAGGAGGTGCGATCCTTGAAGGAACACAACCATTCCAAAAAGGCACCGCTATTGATATATAAAACAGGCACGGTGGGGGCAGGAAAAGGCATCAATCGGAAAAGAGAAGATATCAGATCTGAGTTAAAAAATCTGCTAGGTCAGCGATCAGGGATATATAGAGATGGGGCATAAATTTTATTAGCTGTGTCATCCTAAGTCTGCCGTACATATTTAAAGTTGTGCAAGTACTTAATATTAATCAGGAATAGCATACATGTTGTTTTATGTGGGACCCTCCAAACCACCTAAGCGCCTCAGCAAGGAATGAATCGTGGGTTTGAAGGAATTGCACCCTTTTAATATATATTGAAGACTTTACATCTACAACCACTTCTTTTGAAGGATTTATGATAGTCTTTAGAGACTAATTTCCAGCCGCTTCATCTGAGAATGATTTCCAATGAATTGAAGATGCACCATTGCTGATTAAAGTGTAATAAGGAATAAATTATCTCTGTAACAGCAATATACTGGTTTATATAAGAAAGATACTCAATCAATATACTCAGTCATCTAAGCATTGCATCATCTATCATTCGATCATCTCATGCATTTTCATCTTTCGAAGGCATCAACACAGCATAGCATACATAGAAGCAGCATTACATCTCTCATTCGAGGCAATCACCTCATAACACATTGAATCTAATATTCTTATCATCATTCAGACTCAGCAGCATCTAATTACAGCAGATCGACGTCTTCCTACAACAATAAGAAGTTTAATATACTTTGACAGCGAACATCTACATTCATCACTCATACAAGGTATGTTACTTACCTTAAGTTAGTATATCTCATGGTAATGAACTTATGAATGATTTCCTCTAAGTCAGTCATAATAGAATAAGATTGTTATAGCATAATAAAATAGTATTCATGAATGATGATAAGCATAATAGGATAGGTATGCATATGTCATAATAATAACATAGTTCCACGGAGTTTCGGGGACGGGGACGGGGGGACGGCAGGGGATGCGTTTTGGGTTCAGGGACAAGAGGGGCCTAAATTTGGGGACGGCGGGGGACGGCAGGGGGATGGCGGCGGGGGGGTGACGGGGGAGCGGTGCGCTAAAATACATATAGTACTTGAAAAATTAGTTTATAAAAAGATGTATAACTGTAGAAGTCTATAAGATGTATAAATTAGTTATAAATTAGACATGTATGCAAAATGTGGCAGCATAGACAAGGCACATGAATTGTTTGACAGAATGCCTCAAAGAAATGTGGTCTCATGGACTACAATGATTGCAGGATATGCACAAAATGGATTTGTTGAACAGGCTTTAGAAATTTTAAAGCAAATGCAATTGGCTGGTCTAAAGCCAAATTCCACAACTAACATAGACATGTATGCAAAATGTGGAAGCATAGACCAGGCACGTGAACTGTTTGACAGAACACCTCAAAGAAATACATCGGCAAAACTGGGGGACGGCGAGGGACGGCGGGGGGATGGCGAGGGATGGTGGGGACGTTTCCCTAAAGTCTCCCCGTCTCGGAAACGGGGAGACGTGGGGACTGCTGTCTTTCAGGGGGGGGACGCGTCCCCGTGGAACTATGAATAATAATGAATTGTATAATGATAAATGTAAAGAAAGAATGCTATTAAAGAATGATGTATGCAATGCTATCATAACGATAAGAATGATAAATGAATATGTGGAATGTTTTATATGATGGACAAGGTCCAAGGAATAATAAATGCATGATATCATAATAATGAATACCATATTTATATATACTTAACCATCACATGAGATGGTACAATGATGAGTTCCTGTAGAGGAACAATGTGATCAAATGTACTATCTCGTGATCCATGGGGATCACGAGATGGTAAGGATAAACTCCTATAAGATATGACTCACAATTCTAATCATGGTATACTCGGATGAGAGTAGGTAGCCTCACCGTTAATCTATCTATCACCCTACGAGCATGGTGGTGAGTTAGGGAAGGGCAGTTTAGGATCTAGCACCTAGGTGACTCTCAAGTGGGTGAAGTATCGCCGGCTGCATAGCGTGAAGCCCCTTGAGCCAAGCGGTGAAGTATCGCCGACTGCATAGCGTGAAGCCCTTGGGCCTATGGTTGTGTAGACCTAATTATTATTATAATAGCTTCACGGTAGGTGACTCTTAAGAGGGTGAAGTATCGCCGGATGTATAGCATGAAGCCCCTTGAGCCAAGAGGTGAAGAATTGCCAAATGTAGCAATGAAACCCTTGGGCCTATGGCAGTGGGTCTCGCTATACCAGCGCCCTAACGTAACCGTACTCATATGGGGTGGGTGAAGTAGTGTAGATTAACGATCAGGGACTAGAAAGACTCTCCCAAGGTATATCATGGAATCTCTATATGATAGAAATGAGAAAATGTGAAATGCATATATGTTAATGAACTTTGATATTGATTATGATTGTGGTTACTAACCCTAATTGCAATATTATGATGTTATAAGGATTTATTGGTTACTAATGTTCTCTTTAAGAAGTTAAATTATGTGCAAGGTTAAGAAATTTTGAGCTTCCTAAAAGGGGACATTACATCATTCTTGCAACAATATAGCTTTCTGGGTACAAATTTACTAATGTAATGTCCCCATTTCCGGGTCCTCTTGCAGCGCAATTGGAGTTGACTTTCTAGGTTTGTGACAACTTGATCAGAGGAGTATTTCGATGTCACCAGTGTGCTCAAGTGTTCTAGTGGACCCGTATGACACTTTCCGGAGGGATTTCGGACAACTTATCCGTACTTACTATTTATAATAAGTGCTTGCATGACGACAATATTTCTGGGTTTTTCTAGATTTGTTCTCTTTGGTCCTCGGAGAACATTGCTATTTATAGTAAGTGTCAGTTTGGACACTGTTTTGGTGACATGGCAGTTCGGCCGTCACGGAGCCTTTCTAGGTGTTGCATTAACCTCAGTAATGTCAGGAGTCCATGATGATGCTTTCCAAAGCGTTTTTGGACCCTTTGCCCATACTAAAAATAGTAAGTCACAGGTTGGAGACCGACTTGGTCAGTTTGCAGTATTTCTATGTCGGGAATGTCGGTTGAATGCGTTGATGGCAATGACTTGGCAATTGGTATAGTTTGAGACGTTTATTTTAAATAACGTTAAATATTAAAGTTAAATTAAATATTTAACTTTATTGTTTATTTAAATATTAAAGTGACTTTATATTGTATTGGGAACTTAATGAAAATTAAAACTAATAAAGTCACTATCTTTATGAGTTGGGCGCCCATGGCAAAAGGTGAAATGTTATTAAAATATTAAAATCCCAAAAAGGGCGTTGGAAAAGGAGAGTGATAAAAGTGAAAATGGAAGTCATTTCTCCTCATTTTCACTTGGCTTATTTTCTCTATGTTTGAGCTTTGTTCATGGTTGAGCAAAGGTTTCATATCAGCAAACTGTGAGGACGAAAACCTTCGTAGTTTGAGCATCTGCGGGGTTGCAAGACACTCTAAAGATGTTTTTTGACGTGGCTTCATCCAGGGGTCACTTTTGAGCTTCATTGGAGTCATTGGGCATTGTCACGGAGTACTTTTCATTGCTATATTTTCAGTTTCTTGTCACTATAATTGTTGGAAGACATTGACAAACAGTTTGCAAGTGATAGATGGGATTTTGATGCATATTGGTGATAGTTTCATGCTGCCAAGAGGGCCGTACCATCTCAGCTAGCTGGCCGTACCATCTGGAAAGACTTTGAGGAGTTTGGGGAAACTTATGTGTTGAATCTATCTCCCAGCTAGGCATGGCATATTAGCAGTCTGAAAACAGAGTCTTTAGCAGTCATATAAAGCAGTTTGTAAGGTGTTGAAAGCTGTTTGAACATCACAGCAGGCCGTCCCAGCTATACCAAGCAGCCACGTTGGATTTTGGTGTTCTTGTGAGGCCTCCAAAGGGTCAATCTCTCCTTATTTCTGATGTATCTCGCTGGACTGAAGTTAATAATCTGAATTTTGTATTGTTTGGAGGAGATTTATTTGTCTTAGCTGCTGTACTGTCAATTCCCCGCTATGTATAAATTGCTACAGCTAATGGGTATGTGAGACATTCCGTGCTTTGTCAATTTTTTCATATGGGTATTGTTCCTTTATGCTTTGCAATACATTTCCATTGAAATAAAGCATCTGGGTATCTCTTGTTTTCGTTATTTGCAAAAATATGTATATGCATGTGTGTTATGTCAAAATGCAAAAAACCCAAAATGCACCAGGTTTCGACTAAACGTCGGAAACACAAGGGGTGGGATATTACAACTAAGGTATGGATTGATCCTCAATCTTCCTATGATCAAATGAAACAACACAACGATATTTTGTATCAAACTAGACTGGTTAATTTTTTGCAGCAGTCTCATGATTTTATTTAAGATGTTATGTTATTAAACTGGGGTATTCACTACACTGGCCCTTTGCATATATTCGGGAAGGTTATCCTTAACTAATAAATTCACATTCTCAGCTCAACCTATGGGAACAAATGGGATCCAATAGATATCAAGGGAACAAATTAATGGAGCAAAGCATGTGCATGATTTATGAAAAGACCTGAAACCAAAGCTCAAAATCCAAAAATTTAGATGTCACCACAAAGCATACCTCCCATCAACAGAACCTGGCCTGTGTAATCCATCTGCAGCTTGCAAAGAATCAATATGATTATCATTCCGCCGCATAGTTCTAGTCCGTCGTGACCCTCGATGTGAACTACCAGATATAATACCAGATGCTGCTAAGGTAGGAATGTCATCATCTTTCTCATTAATGATGGTAGAATTTGAGCTGAAAAGTAATAGACAAAGTTGTTAACCATGATAGATGAAACATATGTAACAGAGACCTCAGTCTTGGTAAAGTCCATTTTCATCATATAATTATAATTTGAAATTAATCAACTATGACAGATGGAAAAAAATTACTAATGAAATTTGATTGTTTCTTTGATGTGTTGCTTTTAATAAGTCTAATAGAATATAAAATAAAATACATAACCAGTTATGTCAGACGGTTTATAATTTAGACTATATTGGAAGAAGAAAGACCAGAAGACTGAACGTGACAAAATCAGGAAGTAGCAACCAGGAAATAGCAAACTCATCTGCTTTCCATAATTTTAGTCTTAATCACAAGTCTTCAGTTTTTTCCCATGTCCTTGTTAGCCAGCTCCTCTATCATGCCTAAATTTAACTCTATGATGCCAAAAAGGGCTGCAAGCAAACATCTTCAATAGAAGGAAATCAAAGAATACCTGTATTCTCCCTTACTATAAAGATGAGAATGCAAGTCTTCTACTACTTTATAAAACAGGGTTCCACGTAACTTAGAAAGTTCTGAACGAACATCTTGCAACGCACCAACCTGCAAACAACAAAAAAGCAACCAATCACTGAGATTTTTGTATTTTCTACAGATCCATTAGTATATCAAGAATTTACAACTGAAACACATGCTCCATCGAACAAAAAGGTTTCGGATGATACATATTGCCTCTATATCCAACAATTTTTTATTTCCTTAGCTTGACCATAATGTTGAATGAAAAATGCTGAAAAGACTAACAGAACTCCAAAATATAGGACCCATACAGACCAGGGCCTCAAATTCTATTAACCAAAATACACATAAATCCCAAAGCATTAGATGTGGTAAACCCGAAACAAATAAGAATTACAGAATACTGGTCTCAAAGAAAATAGATAAGAATTATTTTACCAGACAAAAAGTGTGCCTTTTTCATGATATATAAGTTGACTTATTAGAATCAATACAAAAAGTCTCTGGTTACACCTTTCAATTTTTGCTTTTTCTCTTCTTCTAACAATAAGTATCTAGAAAACATGTGGTAAGCAATAAAGATGATTACAAACACAAGTTGTACCAGGGAGCTCTGTTCATTGATTTTTTGCTGTTGAATAGACTGTTCTTTTGAGCTAGAGTTTCATTCTCCAAATTTGCTGCTAAACAAGAACCTAGGTTTGCTTGCTCTTAATTCTGAATTCAGATTTGCAGATGACTGACTGCTCCAGGTTTGTAATTCTCTCTATTATGTTTGTGGTAATATTGTTCAAGACAATATTTTCAGTTTCCCTCAAATGATCTCATCAGATCAATTCTATATTAGGATGGAAGGCCAGTAGGTCACAAATGAAATGACACGAGTTTTGGTGTATTGCACGCTGTCACTATACTTCAAATCCTGGAGTCCTAAGAAAATAATAAGACTCGTGTTTTACACATGCATTTCATCTGATCAACACAGAAAGAAAGAATGTGAAATTATTTATAGTCCATGAGTGACCAAAGTAGGTCCATGGGACTCATAAATATGTTCAATTATAATAGAAATGTACAAGGGTAAGAAAGAACCCTAAGAGCTGAAAAAGCAGCCAAGAACTAAAATCTTAAAAACAAACAATTACTTGCCATAGAGAAATTATGCAAGCACATTTTGAGGTTGACTCCAATATTGTGCTTCTTACAGTCATTCAAGGAGAATGTATAGTTTCTTACAGACATTCAACGTGATAAACATGAAGTATTTCCCACTGAGGCCTTCACTTGCTCAAACAGACAGGTGAACAGAAAGATCCACAATTAGTTTCTTGAGAAAGTACATATATTATAGATCTTGACAATGCAAGACTATTTATTATTAGTAATTTTATAAATACCTATATCATAATGGACAGAGCACATTGGCGACATGGATACCTCATCAACTCAACCACAAGCTAGGTCTGAGTTGTCTAAATTGTCAGGGCCTTACTCCTGACATTGTGTACTACGCTATGATGATTCGGAATGTTTTTTATGTTGAACGAAAAAAACAAAACAAATATATAAATGGGCAGCTGGAGAATCTCTTTGAGTAAAATCAATACAGATATGGCTTAAGACAACCAAGACTTACCCCTTGAATACCCTCTCGCTCAAGCATAGATGTCGACTGAAGATGAAGTTGGACTGCTGCATAATATTGTTTTTCTGCAATAAGCTTTTCAATACGTGCAGGAACCTGCATTTGAAATATCAACATAAGAAATTTAAAGTTAAACAAACCACAAAATCGAATCTGGAACTTCCAACCTATGCAATCTCATTAATTTTAAGACTCATATTTGACTTTTCTCAATCCCATTCAAATAAAATATAACACAGTTTCCTAAAAAAATACAAGATTGGAGAAGTGAGTTTGATATCATTGCTCAATCCATAAAAAGAGAAAGGACTAATTTCAAAAAATAGATTCTATTGATAAAATATATATGCCTTGGCAGCAACATTGTCCAAAATAATGTGCTAGCCATTAGAGTAATGGTGAAATGATAAGATGAGAGCAACTGCAACTAGGACAACCAGGCTTCAGACCCCACAGAGCTCACTTGCCTGCTCATTATGTTGCCATGTGATAAAGTGGGCCACCATCAGATTGAGTCTTGTTGCATGTCCTTGGTGAAGATTAATGCAATAGAAACCCGTAACGAACAATATTTGCATGTCCTTGGTGAAGATTAATGCAATAGAAACCCGTAACGAACAATATTAAATTTTTGGCATAATCAAAATAGAAATTCACAGTTTTGTCACCATTAATTCTTAGAAGTTCTCTAGATCCCCCTCATTAAATTGGTGACTCAATGTAAAACAATGGACAGAATTGGCAGAAGCATACACTGCTCGAAGATACTAATATAGCACAAAGATGAACAAATAAATACATCAAAACAACTATTATATAGATTTTCAATTTTTGTGGGATTTGACCATGTGTGTTCTAAGCATAACACCACAGGAACGTACTCCTGAGGGTCCAGATGGCATCCCAAACTTCTTGGAGATGAGGGCATAGAGACAAAATATTACCCCCGCACCCATACCACCCTCCCAAAAAATCTAATCGGGTATCCCCGGTACATGCTCATATGATCCTGTTTTTTTGGGAACACCACTGTCATTCCCAATATAGCCTAGAGGATCCTAGGACATTCCTTGACCATACCAATGACAACAAGGCATCCCTAGACACCAGCCATCTTAAACAGCCCCAAAATAATTTAAAATACAAATAAATATAAAAACATAGAAGAGAAGAAGACAAAGAGGGTTTAGAATCTTCAAATTTGCCACATGTACATTCAGTATTCACTCCTTTTATTTGTTTTAAATTTGTTAAAAAAAAATATTTGCAAAGCCATTTGGTATATCTTTTCCTTTTGTAATTTCAAAAATTGTTTGTTAATTCAAGATTGTTCAATCATCAATACAGTGTGTAAAAAAGAAAAAATTACAAAGCCATTTGGCAAATTTTTTCCTTCTGTAATTTCAAAAATTGTTAATTCAAGATTGTTCAACATCAACACATTCACATTGTGATTGATGATTGAACAAACCTGATTTATTCAACACATTGAACCATTGGAAAATGATTTTTTCATTGTCTATGCGTTCAATGTGTCGAGTACCCATAGTTTTCTTCTTTAGATTTAAATGCCAAAGAAATTGTTGTTTTCCCTTTCACACTTACCCTATAAGTGATTTTATTTTCACTTGCAATAGGTTTAGATTTTAAAAAATTCGACTTGCAATAGGTTAAAAAATAGCTGTTTTGTTTTGTTTGCACTTCCAATGAGCTAAAAATGTTGTTTTTTGTTTATACTGCTGTTTTGTTTTGTTTTGTTTTGTTTTGTTTTTGTAGTGCCAATTTGAGTAACCTAAGTGACAATGATGAGCATAACAAATTGAAGGAATTGGCCATTTAAAGTGGGGGAGCCGAAGGGGAAAGAGAAGAGGCCACTCAAACTGAAAATTTCAGTTGGGAGCCTTGAATTTTGATTGTCTTTCCAAGTTGATGGCCAAATATGCCAAGAGGTCATTCAATGACAGGACTCCTTTGCAGCAGTTTGCAACAGCCATTGATCTAAATAAAACACATAATTCAGGAGGATTTAGCATTGGAGGTGTAACATTTGTCTCTTGTTTTGGAGGAGAAACATCACTAGAGTCAATGCACACCTCCTACACATATCTAGCAAAGGGAAAGGTTTTTGAGGTCACCTCACGTGTAAAGAGAAGATGGAATTGATTAAAATTGTATAGTGGAAATATCTCAATGCCATCTATTAATAACTTATGCAAAAAACATATGATTGTTATGCAAAAACATATGCTTGGTGATGTTGTAGTGGTAAGTTATAGCAAGAGATGGTTACATGTAGCCATAGTTTAGAAGAGTACGATATATTATAAGCTACTAAGGAGAATGGAAGATACAAGATTCTTTGTTGTTTTAAAAGTACAAACTAATATATACACACACACAGATGTACATACCTGTGTGTATTTCTATGTTTGTGTATGTATAACTATAATTTGTATTGTAATAAGAACCTTTTCCATTTAAACAAAAGAAAGCACTATTTATTCTTCCCATGACAGTTATAGCACCACTGGTCTGGCATGAGACAGATAAAGCCATCATCCATTTTCCCTTCAGTAGAATGCCACATCAGTTTCATAGAGTGGGTCATGTTTCTTGTTTCTTGTGCTTAAGTTTAAGGTTTCCTTCCTAAAAAACCCTTATTTAGGTCACTCTTGTGCTGATACCTCATTCCTGGCACTAGCAACTTGAGCAGTTAGAGAGCTAAGTAGGCTGCTACTACAGTAAGTGATGGAGGCCATGTTAAGGAAAATTAGTGGGGTTAATGCCATTTGACATTTAAGTTTTAATTAAATATTTGTCTTGTGACTTTACTTGACTCTTTTTTTCCAGAAAGAAGTAACAGCAATTTCTATGTACTTCCCCTCAAGAAGTATATGATAATAGAAAGCAACCAACATCAACACTGTTGTATATCAAACATCCACCACAAATTTATCTAGTGCATCAATGTGGAAAACGTAACATTTGGTAGTCAATTAGAATAACTTCATTAAATCCATAATAGAGAACCCATATTAATCAACACTCACCTTTGCCACATTGTCGATCTGATCCAGTAAAGAAATAATATGGCGTAACGTAACAGAACGGTACCAAAGCTGATGCAATTGCTTGTTACGAGAACCAAGCAGCTTCTTTGACTCACCCAATTCATTTTTCAACCGAGCGATTTTTTTAGTAGATTCACTGAACAAGCGTAGAATCTGCACAACCAACTTTTATTAATTCTTTAAAAAGAAAAAAAATGAAAACCTAAGGAACAGATTATGCAATTATATCAGGTACCTCAAGAAGTTGCCAGTGTCAAAATAGGCAGAATATAGGGAAAAAACATTAAAACTTACATATTATTATTGTTTCAAAAGATAAATAAGCTAATCTGATAAGCACGTAAAGGTAGAAAGTTGAAAATCGTCATTTTCAAGCAATGATAAATAGCAGGCATTATGCAGATACACATGGAGACTTAAGAATAACAAAAAAGGGACCCATCCCGCCCTATGGGCACAAATGCATCCTGATTAATTAACTAAGAGCATAACATTGATATGTTATGATAAGCACAATCCTATGGTAATCATTTCACTGATAATTACAATTATATATATAAAAGCTTAAGCAGAAGTTTGAAATTCATGGCATCATCCATTTTCCTATGAAACATATTTGAAGAGCACCAAATACATTAACTAGCATCTACAGCAGTGTTACACAATGGTTGCAAATTATTTTACAAGTGATCAAAAAAGACAGATGGGAACTGAGAAGAGATCTATGCATTACACATAAATCGAAGCATGCACGAGTCACAATCATCGTATTTATAAGATGACCTACAAAAAGATGATAATCTGAGCTTGAAGACTCCAAATGCCTGCAGCACCACCACCACAATAAAACTAAGCAATAGTCTGTCTTATTTTGGTGCAGACAAATAGGCAGAGATATAAGACACCCAGCATTGCCAAATGGCATATTATCAGACCATCAAGATTCTCCTCAGATCAATAAAAGTGATAACCCTCTCCAATGTTCATTTTTCCCAAGCTGGCAAGGATCAAAAACCCCTATCTTATAACTGTTTTCTCTTTTTGTCTAAATAAAAGTTTCTCATTTCACTTTGAATCCATGAATCATTCTCAATACAATCAGCTTGGAAGAGTCAATCTTCCACTTTGGAATTGGAAGTGCATTGTTAATGTGAATCTCTACAAATCATAAGAACCAAAAGATTCGTGCACAATAGTAGAATATACCATATCAGTATCATTGCAAGGCAGAGTTAAAAGCACCTTGTATTCCAATACAGAAAGAGTCGAAGCTGAAAGCATCTTGTATATCAATATAGAAAGAGGCAAAGCTGAAAGCATCTATAGAGAAGATTTGATGATTTAATGCTAACTACCCAATAGTTAAAGTATGCAATTGTAGAATCTAAAACACAGAAAACATCAATACACTTAACAGTAGCCTTCACTGGATACCGTGCAAAAAGTGATGCATCCATATATCTGTTTTTCGCATAAGCATCCAACCCAGAAAAAAAGCATTGCATTCTTCACAAATAAAATTGGAGAATGGAAAAAGAAGTGAGACCAAATTTGAGAGTAGCTGTTGATAACTTTATTGAAGTTACTATGGTCCTCCCATGGAGAAAATTATATATCTCAAGATGGAAATACTTTGCCTATACCAGGAGCCTACAATCATTTTGTTCCAGAAATCCCAAATCTGATCTGGACTAGAACATTTTTTAAGGCAATCTTTGAGAGAATTTTTTTTTAAATTAAGCAACTAAGAAATAACTTCCTGAAACCAATAAGTCTTATCCACATATCCATTTGAGAAGAGTTCACTTTGTTCATATGTATCAAGCAGTAAAAGTCTGAACAACATCATGAGAAAAAGCAAACCTGAGAATAGTTATGAATCGCTTTGTTGAAGCCATTGTGATAACCATGGACGACTTCATCAACAACATCCTCAATGATATCACTCCGCTCCTTCAAGGCCTCAATCTCCCCTTCACTATCCTTGGATGTTAATATATGAACAACATAGGGCAAAGAATCAAACCGTGCCACCTTCCATCCATCATCTATTGTCGCTAGCTCTGATTTTATGTGCTGTAAACACAATAATGGAAAACTTAGAACCACTGGGAACTACAAAGCTGTGAGACATAAGTATTCAAATGATTCATGAATGTAAATAAAAAACAATACTGAAGGTAGTATGCAGTTTTAGATATGACACATCTTAATTTCTTATTAGATCCTTTAAAAAAGATATAAAAATAAAACAAAAATCATAAATTCAGAAATAGTATACCTTTGAAAGCTGCATGCATCCTTCTAATATAACTTATGAATAGATTCTCACATAAATATTTATTTCCCATAAAGTTTCTAGCATGATACTAGATTATCCTGAAAAAAGCATTTTATTATCAAATAAAGATTTGCACTTAAGAGATTATGCAATGACCCAATAGAATAATATAGAAATATGGATTGATAGGTTACCATCTCTGGACAATACGATGCTTGGTTAGATCATGCAGGGTGACTTCTACAAAATAATGTGGGACCCTCTGTTAAAACTGACCTTGGAATCATAGCATTCTACAAGACATTGTGAATAGACAAACATTAACTTTGTCTTCATGGAGTTTTTGGCTTTCTTTTCTTCTATTTATCATTAAAACTTGATATACTACACTCACAAGGACATCCATTAGAATGGTTTGACGGTTGACCTTCTCAAGACTGCATGTTAGGATGCCAACATTACAAACCAGACTCATCAAGCAAGTTAGTTGATACAACCTACTGACACAGAGGCTGTATGACCCTGAAATAATGTATTTGGAATCCTAGTTAAAGTATTATAAGAATCCAGAAATTTCCATAAGATTCCTGCCTAAGGTTAACATCACTTATCTTCACTACCCATTAGCTGATTCACCTATGGCTGCACCACCCACACATTAGTCTATGTGCACATGATGGTTCTCTGCAGTGGGTCTGAGTCACCTTAGCAAAAGTAAAAATAGCTAAATGCCGAGCCGAGTATGATTAGATCGTGCACTTTGGAAAGTTCTGAAGAGCAGGCCCAGCCAGAGATCAAGAAGTTAATTTCCCACCACAAGAACCACCACAAACAAGCTAGGGTGGTATGAAGAAGTGTGATGATGAGCTGCCTCCCATGGGAGAATTATGATCCGCAGTGGCTTGATCTGTTTCATTTCCTTAGAAGGTTCTGCTTCTTTGTTATCTTGATCAACACTCACAAGAGTATTTGTTTTGAGTTAATGTTACTCTCTTCACCTATCAGTACTTTTTGGGGACTTTGCTAATATTTATAATTGCAGATCTGATGTACAAGAGACTTTTGGATGGGAACTTTGATAAAGCAATTTATTTTATGCAAGTATTAAGATGATATTATTAATCAAATGAAAGATGTATATACAAGGTTGGTGGGTTGTTGAGTTCCTATTATTTCTGAGTACACACCCTATTTTCATGCTCAAATCCCCCATCTTTCTCATCCTATTCTAACCTACATGAACAACTTACTAGAATAGAATAACCACAAACAAATGGGATTAAATATGTTTATTTTAACCTATCCCACTAATATCTCAAGTAAATAAACCAACCTATAGTATATTATTAATAATATATTATGGCCCATGGGGCGTAGACCAGATGGTTAAGCCGTTGAATGACACGGATAATGGTCGCAGGTTTGAATCCCAGGCTTCAACCACTACATGAGTAAGGGCAGCTCATGTGGCCAGAGGTTATAGGCACCGCATTATTAGGACCTTGCAAATGGGGTCCCGGCTAGTGCTAATTCCTCCATATCCTATGCTCCCCGAGGACACGTCCCCCACCCAAAATGACTCTGTCCCCCTAGGGGACATTTCTGGGATGCGGGGATGGGTAGGAAACATCCCCCTCCCATCCCCTTTTTTATGAAAAAATAGGAAAGCCCCCGCGACACCAAATTTTTATTGGAGGACGTCAAGGTACATCAAGGGACGGCTAGTGGGATGGCCAAGGACGGCCGTCCCCTGACGTATTTAGGCATGTTTTTAGTCATTTAAAAAAATAACACAAAAATTTTTACACCCCTCAACCTCACTAGGAGCACTGCCCCCAAACCCCTGCAATGGGCATTGCTCCTTGACCTTGCTTACAACTTCATATAGTCAATGAAGAGGAATAGGCTTACCTCTTGAAATTGGATAAGTTAGTGGTTGTGCATGGTGCCTTGCAGCTGCATATTTTCTATGTTTTTGCCATTTTGTAGTTGAAACTTGCAGCCTTTGGCCATTTTGTTGTAATTTTTATATAATATATATGCACATTGTCAATGAATGTAATTAAATTCTATTAATTTTTTTGCCAATTCTCATGTGAAAAGTTGAAAACTCAATTCAAGTGTAATGTTATTGTTATGTGTTTATTTTTAAGGTTATATAATGCCTATGATGAATGCCTTAGCAATGTTATCCTATAAATATTTGAAATTTCCTTATATTTTAAAATTTTCCTTTTTTTAATAGTTGTCCCTTAAAAAATGGCCCAAAAAAAAAAACATGTCCCCCCATCCCCTGTCGTTCCGAAAACTTGGGGGAGCATATAGTCCGTACCAAAAGAAAATAAATAATATACTATATGTAATCATTCCTAACAAGCTTTATGAATTAATGACTATCATGTGAATATGATTTGTGGTCATAAACCCACCATTTTTGCTCATGAGGTGCACTGCCAACCCACCTACCTTCATTTGTATTGAAAATTGATACCATTCTTTTTAATTATGTAAATGAATGAAACTGTTTAAAGTTGAATAAATTTTTCAAAGAAACCTGCGTAATCCAAGCTACGCCCTTCAAATTCCTCCCAACTATTAGATTTGTTCCATTTTAATGTAAAGAGATGGAAGACAGAACATGGGCTTTGGCTCAACAGAACATGGGCTTTGGCTCAAAAGACATCATTCTAATGAAGGTAGTCACTTTCAATTAACTAATGGCATATTTGCAGAATCTTTATGGAAAAAGCTAATGAAATCCATTTCAAATTTACTGGCGTGCAACTGATCCAAAAACCTATGGCTCGCCTTGAAATGTAGACAATCTTGAGAAGCATGCATATACTGCACCAATTGTTCCCTCAACAGGGTGAATACAGTTTCAGTTGTTGTACTCATTTCCTTGAACAGAAATATAGAATTGATAGGGGGCAAATAAGAGTTGTTTCTGGAATTAACAATTCACATAACAGCCCAAAAGAATCCATAAAAAGAATTCCAGTTCAATAAGAGTTTTACTGATTTTCTGAAAAAGATTGTGGTACTTTTCTTATAAACTACAATTTGAGTTCAACATTTAAGAAGGATTTCACTCAAACAACAAAGGTTTGGCATATAGATTGACCACTATCAAGCTCTATCACATATTCTACTCTTTCTTCTAAAATTAATCAAACACTCACCTGACGGAATTTTAACCATCACATGGTCATTGGCAAATGAATTTCTAGAGGTTTGTGTTGCAGATACAATGTTCCATACTCTACAAATGATAAATCCATAGCTAACTTTATCAATATTTTAACTTGGTAATATATTTAAGGTATTCATAAAAAAATTATGGATTCTGATATGAAATATGCATAGAAAAATTGAGGTCAGATCTCACACTATATGAGGGCACAACTACAACAAGGGTTCTGGACAAAAATTCCAGCCAAAAAAAAAATTGGATACCAAAAACCCTAAATGGGAATTTGGGACATGAACCAGCCGCCAGCTCATTGGAGAAACCAAAAACATCAAGCTTTCCAACTGTATTGATAAATGAGGAAATTCTTAGACAATCTATTCAGAGGCTAAACGAAACAGCTTTCTTTGTAAAACTGGCAAACCATTGGCCTTCAAGAGAAAGAATTTGTAGACCGATTCAAAAGAATTGGGGAAATGAGATACAGATTAAGCCTCTGCCAAAAGAATTTTATATGATCGAATGCCATAATCAGGCGCAGAAAAATGAGATGTTAAAGGGATTAAGCCTCTGCCAAAAAGATTTTATATGATTCAATGCCATAATCAGGCACAGAAATCTGAGATATTGAAGGGAGGCCCCTGGATGATGGAAGGTGTGGAGCTCTAATGTAGTGAAATAACTTGCACAAGAGAAGTATACAGCAGCAAATACTTGTAAATATAATAGGAATTACTTGCAAATACTCAATGATAATAAGCCACTTTGAGGGGACAACCTCCAAAAGTCTTCAACATGAACAGAATTAGCAATATGATGATAATAAACTAACCATTACTTCCTATATATACCATACTTATGCCACAAAGACCAACCAAGCCAACCTAACCACCTATATAAAAATATAGAAATGATAAATTAACTTAATTAAAGGTTATCCTAGCCACAAGTCGGCTACAAATATCCCCATGCTTGCTTTAGGTTAAGGGCATAGCACTATATTAAGGATTGGGAGATAAATGTAGTTGCACCTATATAACCTCCCTTCTGAATATTGGGATCCACCAATTTTGGCAGTAATTGAAAATGTGCTTGGAACATTCATAATGGCAGTTGAAAACACACTTGAAGGCAATGCTAGAATTTATGCGAAAATACGCCTACTCCTAAACCTTTCTTCCCAAATCCCAGAAAAGATCAAATTGACATCCTCACTAGGATCATGCCTTCAACAAGTTGAATTGGAAGGGCCGCAAGTTTTGTGTGAAAAATGTTTAAAATCAGGGCATGATGCCAAAGATTGTAAAACTGCAGAGATAGTGAATGGCAGGTGTCAGAAGGGAAAAGAGTTAGATAGTGATGAGGTAACAAAACAAAATTCACATCAGGAAAACTTGGAGGATCAAACTAGATCTAAAAATGAACACATTGACGCACTGAAGGTCGTGACAAGGTTAGAAATTGAAGGGGAAAATGAAAGATTTACCCCTAACAGTGCCACTCAAAAAATGGGGATAAATGATAGACTAGATGACAAAACATTAAAATCGCTGGCCAAGGATATTTTAAGGCAGGTTGGGGAGGCATTCTTAGAGGAGGCTGTGCAAGAATGCATTCCTCGTTTAGCCCCCCCCCCCCCCCCCTCAGTCAACCACAATCAAGACAGAATTATGACAGATTCTGGTCTCAAGACAATCATTGAAGCTTCAGACCATGCAAATAGCAGGGGCATAAGAACCGATTCTTCGAAAGAGAAGGGGAATCAAAAGAAGAAGAAAAGAAAGAATGCATGGCTGATGAGCAAATGGCATCACTAAAAATTAGAACCATCAACCAAACATCCTCGAAAAAGAATAGAGCTTGTTGTGGGGAACCTAAAAAAAGAGGGCGAATCCCTAATAGAGTTCATAGAAAGGCGGATGGAGATACGGATAAGCAAATGAAGATAATTGACATGACTCTAAGATCTTGGAAGGGAATAACCGTTCCCAAAGGGAAATGAAGATCGTTTCATCGAATGCTAGGGGCTTATATGCCCCACAAAAAATGCTTAATCAAGCGTCAAATGGATATGTCAAGGGCAGATAGATTGTTGTTACAAGAAACAAAACTAAATCAAATTCAAGCAGAAAAAATATTGAGGAAATGGAAAATACTAATCTAGGGAATTTGTGGAAGCTAATGGCGCCTCAAGAGGGCTTGGTATTCTCTAGTCTCCGATGACCCATCAATATCAAGATCATGGGTACGGGGCAAAACTAGCAGGTATGCAAGGTTGTAAATTTCTCATCGAAGTTATGTGTCACACTATTAGAGTTATTTATTTTAATAGTAAAAGTGTTTTTTAAAACCTATTATAATAATATAATTATATAATCCTAATAATAATATTAATTATTTTAATAATAATAATAACAATATTAAATCATTTTTTGGCTGACTTGCATCATCTTCCCAATTACAAACAGGTATAAATGATGGAGGAGTTTCCACTTTGAGGCATGGATGATCTATGCATTTTCAAATTTGCTAAGTTGTGTTTCCAAGTGATTGAACTAGGGCGAAAATCTCAGTTGGTGGGAGTCCAGGTAGGACGAAATCCCTATTCTGGAATAGTGTCTATTGCATATCCATCCATTGTGAGTTCGAGGGAGTTAACCAGTATTTATTCGTTTCAAGAAGGGCGATTTACTATTGGGAGACCAGCTCGTGGAGTAGCAAAGTATAGAAGCAAGCGGCAGAATTCATCTTTAGGCAATATCTCATCCAAGAGGTTGCGCCAAGCATAGCAGATCTATCATAATTGAACCACGAAAATTCAAGCTCACAAGAGCGATTGGGTGTCTGCAACACAATGTTGTACCCACGTTTGGGAGTTTAGGAGGTCGCACTTGTTAAAGGGAGCTCTATCATGCATCTGCGGCACCCAATTTCTCTCTTTCTAAGCCTTTACAACAAGCCAACTACTGTATTTCATCATTGAAAGGAAGGTCGCAAATTACTAGCATAGTGCTCTACGGAACTTGAGCTCATAACTACTCATTCCCCATATTATGAACTCCACTGTGCTTGAACAGGTTGCTATTGTGAGCCTTGTTAAGCATATTTTCTGAGGGGCAACATTTGTATTAAGTTCATCCCATTATTGTCAACAACATCTGAGTGATTAATCATACAAACCCATACATTTGTTGAGATCTGAAACTTTGTTGAGGAATCGCCATTGACCAGTGATTTAAACCGGTTTATCAATTGACTGTACGGTACTAATTGTATATGGATATTGTCTGAGTCTTGAGATATTGATTGATTTAATAATTAAGTTTTGCAAATTGAATGTTGCATAAGTGCAAATCTAAAGTGAATAGGGATAATCTGATAGGGGATTTTACAGTGGTATCAGAGCAGGTTGTCCTATCAGCCTAAAGGTGCACTTAGTGTACGCAGTTGCGCCAAAGGGACCGGCACACTTTGGAGAGAAAGAGGAAGAAGTTAGAGGCAACATCACAGCAAATTGGAGTTCGAATTGGAGGCAGAGGTAAGGAGAAGATGGCAGATCAGGGCAAATGGAGAACATTTATGCAAATACAACAGCAGATAGCACAGAGACAGGAACCAACGGTGTCATGTCCCCATTTCCAGAGTAATCACCTATGGAGGAGTTTGTTGGCCTATTCACCATTCCCATAGGCTAACTCTAGTCGTAAGGGAATGATTTGCGGTTGAGCTAGGACCTTGGAGGCTTGGAGAATAGAAAGTTGGCTCAACTAGCTTTATTTCACTTTTATTTTGGCTAATGGTATTTTATAATATTTTTTTAAAGCCGAAAATAATATTATATCCAATCAAGGCAAAATTAAAGGATGGAAAGATGAAAAGTCAGATAATTTAAAGATTGAAATTGGGAATATTGAAGGAAAAATAAAATATAATATTTTATTATTTATTTTAGCCCAAAAAGTTGACGCCAAAAAGGAGGAGAAAAAATAATAAAATATTATTTTCCTCCTAGCCGCCGCCCAAGGGAAATAATAAAAAAAATTATTAAATAAATATCAAATAAAATATTTGATATTAGCGGTGGACTTGAAAATTCATTATTTTGTGTTTAATTGGGTCGCCCATCTTGAAGGAGATAAAAGGACATCATTTGGCATCATTTTGACATCTTTGATCATTTGATATTTTGCATATTGAGTATTTGCTCTTGGCTGAAAGTGATTTTCAGTTGGTTCAAGGACAAAAACCCTTAAATGTTTGTGGTTTGGACGAAAACCCAATCCACCATTGGAGATGGATTCATGTGGAGTTCATCATTGAGCTTAACCGGTGATTTTTAATGGATAATTTGCTTCAATCAGCTAGGGTTTGAAGATGATATTTGCAATCAGCGGGGGTTTGAAGTTTATTATTCAGACTTAGTTCATATTTTGATATATTTTCATTAATAAATGCTTGAAGAGGGTTTCTGGAGGGATTGCTTGGCAAAGGAGGGTATTTTTAGTGATTTCCATTATTCATACATGGTCTGATTTTATGACAGCAGTCTAAACATTGATATAAATTGCAGATCTGAGAAGTTTGTGGCATCTACATTGAGTTTACATGATCATTTTGGCATCCTAACCCTAATCGCTTCAATTTGGTGCATGGCTGCTTGAATTTGGAGGGTTTTCTTGGCATTTGGCACTAGGGTTTTGTGATCAGCAGCAGGTACAGGTGTATAACAGTGATCAGACATTGGTTTCGCCTCCCATTCTTCATCATCAATCATCTCTAGCAAGGCGTCAATCATTGGGTGTCATCATCTTTGCATTGTACTAGGGTTTGATCACTATTTGAGGCATTTTTGTACATCATGGAAGATCTGATTTGAAATCAGTCATGGCTGTTATGTAACCAGAACTCATCTATGTATTTGATTCATGCCATTTCATGATCCGGGTATGTGAATAAAGAAACCAATTTCATATCTTCAATTTTAAATTGCATTTCCAGTTGTTCTATCTATTTTGTGGTTGTCATTTGTTGTTATATGAATGTTATATTTGCACCTTTCCATCTTCATATCATAAACTACATGCATGTGAAAACAAATCAGAAAATTCAGGACAGCAAGTGAAAAAAGTCGGTTAGAACAAGTCAGGGTTCTTACAAATGGCACAACAGCAAGAACAAACAACACAGATTCTCCTCCAAATGGTGTAAAACATGAATAATTCTAACAACTCAGCCAGACCAGTGCCAAATAATGGAGTAGAAGGTAGTAATACAAATCAAAATGGAGTTGAAATTCACACAAATAATAGCCGAGCTCCGATTGGAACAACACCAAGACCCACATAGCCCACATTTTTGCCTAGAGTGAAGCTACCCCGAGAAGAAGAGGAACCAATTCCAGCAGCAAATGACTTCAATGCTTGCATAGATAAGTATTCGAGACTTGATCCGGATGTTAGATGGAATATCCCTTTCATACAATTCCATAATGCTAGGAATGGATCAAGAGGAAGATAGCCCATGCAACAATCCAACAGAGATCTACAGCAGAGACTGGGTAAGTTGACTCTTCCAACTTTTGGTGGTTCAGGGAAGGTTACTGCACGAGCTTGGGTTCAGAAATTGGATACTTACCTCTCACTCAGCCCTATGATAGAAGATGAAGCTATCAAGTTTGCTATTCTTCATTTGGATGGTACAACACATGAGTGGTGGCATCATGGAATTATCACACAAGGGCATCAACATATTGTGACAACGCCGATTTTACACAAAGGCTCATAGATAGATTTGATAGGAAGAATCTTGGAGATGCATTTCAGAGAATTGACACAATTGAGACAACATGGTTTAGCAGAGGATTATGTGGCCGAATTTCGAAGGGTTTCAGTTATGGTGCCAGATGTTACTGAGGGAAGACTCGTGCTCTTGTTTGTTGAGGGGTTGACAGAGTCACTCTGGGGTTTAGTTAGCGCTTTTGAGCCTACATCTCTACAGGACGCGATTCAAAGGGCGTTGAGATTGGAGGTTACTACAACCAAGAACAAGTTCTACCTTAAGAATGCACCCACAAAGCAGCATAAGAAAGATATTCCTCAACCAATGGCACTACCTCCCAAACTAAACAAGGATGAAGAAACTAAGAATGAGCTTTGGAGGAAGAAGTTGTGCTTTTCTTGTAGAGAGCAATGGGAGCCAAGCCATAGATGCTTGGGGAAGGGGCAATTACATTACATAGAAGTTCCTCCCGAGGAGGATTCAAAGTCTGAAGGAACCAAGCCTAAGACAAGGGTTGATGAAGAAGAGATCACAGGAGGCACTCTTGCTACTCTTTCCGATGCACCCAAGTACCATGCGTTTAGAATTCAAGGAGTTTTGCCGGGTCACAAAGTGATAGTGTTGATTGATAGTGGGGCCACTCATAATTTTATAGATGCAAATTTGGCTTCCAAGAAAGGCTTGGATGTGGAAGAATTTGATGGGTTTAATGTTATGCTCGCAGACAGCCACATTATTCCTTGTAGGCGGCGGATACAACAGCCCAACTTATCCTTGGGAATGTATCAAGTTAAGAATGTTTTCTACATTGTGAGATTGGGCGAAACGGACGTAGTCTTGGGTGTGCAATGGTTGCACTCACTTAGAGGATTCATACAAAACTACCAAACAATGGAGTTCCAATTCAAAGCAAATGGGAAGGATGTGATACTTCGAGGCATTATGAATGGAACCCCAACCAGGGCTGAAATGAAAAGAATGGAAATGAGTGTTTGGGAAAACCAAGCCACACAATGCATGGAGCTAGTCAAGAATTCCCTTCAAGGTAAAATACTCCCACTATGATAATGTTTGGTCCATTTTGAATATGATCACAGGTGCACGCCAAAAATGGCCACCATATGAGGTATTGGTGAAAAAGGAAATTTTGGGGAAGAATTATCATCTGAACATGGCTGTATGGAATTTCGGAGGTAAGAACTATAATACATGGATCCTTATGTGTGCTGTCTTTCATCTCAGCACTGCTGTTATCTATTTTCTCAGCCTTTCCCATTCCTTTGGGACAGCCATAAAGAAGAAGTCAAAGATGCATTTTCAACCTTTAATCTTTAAGAAGGCATTTGGGAATAATGCAAAAACATTTCCAGCCAGCATATCTTTATTCTTGAGCAAGGAAAAGCAAACTGACAGCCATGGCAAAATGTTTCAGTTGATGGCATCATCTTCGGGCAGTGTTAGACCAGCAGGTACGAAGGAGAATTCTTGGGCTAATGAGGTGAATTGGTGGTACCACATTAAGAGAGCATTGAGTATGTACGTCCCAGCATTGTTAGCAATGTCAACGGTCAAGTTCAAGGTAAAATTTGACTGCTGCAATCACCTATCTGCACTCATACAGTTGTTTACCCGTTAAGTGGTGTTTCAAACAGACATGGAGTAAACAGAATCATAAAGCAGTACTATAATGCATAACATAAAACATGAATTTGTAACAGTATTGCACAGAATAACGCATTGTATTTATTCATTGATCATATCAGCAATACAGCACAATATGGCCATTACAACATATCCAACTACATGGATTGACTCCATATATAACTCTTGCCAAGGTTGGTTGAGATATCAACCGTTGGCATCGACTACATAACTATCCAACCGTCGGGATTAATACCGACAACATTCAAAAACTATTTGTGTCCAAACATTATCTAACATATTATTATTTACTTGGCTAATTACGGCCGACTACCACTAACAACAATGATCGACTACATTATCCTCCCCACAAAATGTCTTCCAGACAACATTACAGACAAAAATGGGGACAATTGACCAACATAGTAAACTATTGAGAATGAGGGGGTTGTGTAGACGTCCCTGGGTGTACAAATGATGTCGGGGTGGACGACTGTTGCTCCTGTATCTCCTCGCCTCCTCTGTACGCAGTCGCAGCTGGTGTTGGGCCACAATCTCCCATTCTTTGGCTGCCTTTACCATGCGTGTTGCCTCAAACACCTGAGACTTTGCCTTGTCCACCTCTATTCCTTTTGCTACAAGTTCCACTCCCTTTGCTTCAAGCTGTACCTCCATATCTTTTACCTTCTACTCCAACTCCCACGTCTTCTCAGTTGTATCCTTTTCCATTGCTACTATCTTAGCCTCTAAGGTTGATGCTCATGCCCTCTCGAATGCAGTAACCTAGGTTTGCTAGGACAACTACTTCTAGAACTTCTGTATGTACCGAGTCAACTCTTCTTTCCTCTTTTGTGCTAATTGGAGAGCCTCATCCTTCTCCTTCCCTCTTGCCTCCACTAGTGACTCCTGGCGTTTCATCTCATAGAAGACTTGTCGGAAAGCTTTCTCAATTGTGAACAAAGATTCTATGACCTGGCCATCTCTTCCTCCAATCACTAGCCGTGAGCCTCGCCATGCGTCACGCATACAACATTCTCCACTTCCGGCCACCCTCTCATAGTGAAGCATCGTGCAAACTCTTGTTCGCACCCTAACTGGACGAATCCCCGGATCCTCTTGACCTCCTGTGCTACTACCTGTGATCGTCCCATCCTGAGTTGTTTGGAGATCTCCCCCACCTCCTCCATATATACTGCCATGTTGTGGAGATCCTCCATGTACCTCTGAATGGTCCCAAGTGGATCCAAAGCATCAAGTGTGGCCAGTGTGAATGTCATTCCGTCACAAAAGTCCTCTTCCTCTTCTTCCTCTGATGGGGTGGGTGTCGGTGAACTTGTCACCGCCATGGGAGACTCCTGTGAAGGCCCCCCAATCTCCTGGTTGGCTACAACTGGTTGTGGCAAAATATCATGTTGGGTGCCCTGGCCAGTAGTGAAACTCTGCTGCAATTCGGCACTCTCAGCCACTCTAGGTGTGTTGCCCTCATCCTGTCCCTCGGTCACACTGTGCAAAGGACTGAGTGATGGCACCTCTAGCACATCCAGTGTCAAGCCTATTGTGCTCAACCAACTGTCAATCTGTGATTGCTCTGGAGGCCCCCTGATGGTGCTGCTGGTGGTGGCAGTGGTGTGGTGGATAACTCTGCTGGGGACTGTATGATTGTCCCCCATCGCGTATGAGGCTCAACTGGGGCTGGCGGTGATGTGCTGACTAGTGGTGTTGGTGTATTATCCGGCAGTGATGGTGCCGCTGGTGCTGACGTTGTGACTAACGGTGACGATGTGGTTGGCAGTGTCGCAGTACTATGTGTCTCTATACTACGTGTTGGTGTCGGTAGAGTGAACGACGCTGGCCGAAGAGGTCGTATTATAATAGCTTCCTCCACGTGCATCTCTCGTCCTACCTCTACATCTCCTGCAAGCAACACCTCCTCTATCCCCTCAACATCCCATGCCGCTACTACCGCCCCTGTCCTTGTTCGTGTTACTTTTACTTCTTCTACCAGCGAATCACTTTCAGAGGAGAAGGGTTGGCCACTCTGTTCTTCCTCCTCTTCCTCTTCCTCTTCCTCTTCTTCGCTGTCGACTGATGCTTCTCTCTGTTTTCTCTTCCTTGGCCCCTGTGAGGATTCTTCTCCATGGGTAGTATCTAAGCCTTTCCAATATAAGGTTGTGGGCCATCCTGGGTTTACCTGTGGTGCTGGCTCCAATCTACCCCATTTGTCTGTTGGTACCTGAGTATGGATTGCATCTAGAAAAAGTGTGATTGCATGCTGTGTCATGTAGAATACCTTGTGTGACTGTGTCAAGAATTCTTTGATCCTCTTTGAGAGAAATCTGGCCCAATTGTATATTGTTCCCATGCTCAGCCCTATCATGTAGTCCACCATCCAAATGGCAATGTTTGATGCTCGACTTGCACCAGTTAGTCTGCACTTCATCAAATCTAGAATGCACTTCCATTCGGGGGTTGCCAAAAGATTTTTTCGTAACCCTTGGTTCCCTAAACTCCAAATGATGTCCTTCTCCTTTTGGCTGAGGTCATTCCTGCATACTCTTTGTATGATGGCCTCCTTGTGTTGTTGAGTCATTCTGCTAGGCTTCGTAATACCCGAACTAGTTGCTGGAACACCCATGACCCTGGCAAAATCCAGTGGCCAGAATGATACTGTCACTACGTAGCCTCTATAGTCCACTATTGATTTGTTGGAGTGCCTGCAATAATTTTGTTCCATAGCCTTTAGGTAGGGTTCAAACTCTCAAGCATTGAAGTAGGGCAAAAAGACGGCCTTGTCAACCTGAGAGTGTCTCAACGCCACCTTCAGCACATGATCATCCTCTGTATTTTTCCACCATTGTTTGCATTCGTTGCCAGTTAAACTCTCCCAGGCGATGGCATCTACTCCTGTTTCCGTGCTCATTCTCTTCTTCTTTTCTGATGCAAACTTCGGCCTGTAATGGACCACTTTCTTCCCTTTGTCCATGTTGCACTTTCTCAACAATTTCTGGCACTGGTACTTGTATGTTGGAGAAAACCTTATTGAAAAACCATTATGCTAGAAAAAACCTTATTAAAAAACATGTATGTCTACAGTCGTCTGGCCGAAACAACCTTGGTATTTAGCAACTGTCGTACGTCCAACACCTTCAATTGTACGGCAGCCAACAGTCTACCCTTCCAATCGTACGGCATACAATGACCTCCAATCATACGTCCTCCAGTCATACGACAATCACAACAACCAAATTAAACTCATACGACCAGAGCATGAATTCGTACAGCCAATGGATGAAAGCAGTCGTACGGCGGCTGCTAGACGGGTTTCGTACAACAAAGAGGTCGAAGTCGTACGGCCACGCAGAGATGACTCATCGATGAAGGAGGAATCACTTGTACGGTGTATGGATGCTGAAAGTTTTCCTCTGTACGATGGTCTGTGCGTACGTCCTCAAGCGGCAGAGAGAACACTTCATACAGGCAAGGGAACAAAATTTGTACAGTCTTGATTCATACGGTAGAAAACGGCTAAAGGAGGATTTCGTACGGTCGAAACAAGCTGAGCAACTCCCTGAAGGCAACCCTGCACTTGTACGGCCTTCCCAAATACTCCTTGGCAAAACAAAACTGAATGTTGAAATGGTATGGTTGCCTTTTATAAGGCTAGGTCACTTTATTTTTGCTCTTTTTTTTTTTTGCTTTTTCTGATTTTTTATTTTTTAACTTTTATATATTTTCTCTAAAAATTTTCACTTTTCTATTTTTTTTTAATCTATTTTTTCTTTACCTAGGTTTCCCGACTTCGCTCCAACTCCTCTAATTTTTCATTTTCTTTCAAGACTTCAATTTCAGACATGTGTTGGAAAATGCAGTTTATATAGCCTTTCTGTCGCAAACAGTCGTTGGAACAACATTGATCGATTTCTTCCAATTCCCAGATCTGGTCAAATATCACAGATTGATCTTTGATGCTCTTCAAATTCCACCCCATAGGTTCCTGAACCCATTGAAATGTTTTACCATCGGCATTCATTTTGATATTCTTGCTTCTGTATTTGGCTTTCCAGATTCGACTCCTAGGAAGCTGTGTATGAAGTGCTCCGTCCGACCGGTTTTTCATCCTTAGCTCCCAGATTTCATTACAATATGGCGATCGTTCAACAATAAACATGCTCTCTGCCAAGTACTTGCGTTTTGGAGGGGCCTTTACTTCTTTTGGTAACAAAAATTGAAACTTATCCAGTACCTTATTACATTCCTTTTATCCATTGCATCCATGCCTTCTCTTCGTCTTGATTGTGTTCATATGCCCATAAAACACTATCATCGTCGACTACGCCTTCACGTGTTCCAATTTGTAGTGTTCTGGGTCCAAAGAATCCAGTCACAGGTTCAAATTACGTGCTTGCGAAAAATATTCCATCAATCTTATTTGTTGCCTCTGCTTCCACAGATTGATTCTTCACTGCGTATCCCAACATGTTTACTTGTAATGGTTCTTCCCTTCTCTCCTTGTAGATCTTCAACTTAGACCCACTTATAGGATCCTTTAGCACTGTTTCGTCCAACCTTTCCAATTTGATTGTCCCGTTTTCTCTCACTTCATGGATCATAAATGTTCCCAACCACCTTGTTTTAAACTTACCTGGCTTCAGTTCGTTGCAACTGTTATACTTTAGGACTAACTGTCCCGGTCAAAAATTTGTTCGTCGGAGATATGTCATGCAATACTTCCTTCGTTTTTGCATTACTTATGTTGCCCATTGCGCTAGTACTCGTCGTTCATCCAACTTATTCAACTGAAGCAATCTCTCCTTCAAGCTTTCAGTATCTCCTAGTCTGTTCTCCACTGCGATTCGCAGGCTCGGAACCAGGTATTCTGCTGGTACTACAGCCTCTTGACCATACATGAGTTGAAAAGGTGTATGCCCAGTAGTCACCTTATATGTCGTGCGATATGCCCATAGTACTGCAGGTAGTCTCTCTTCCCAGTCGGCCTCCTCAATGCCACATGACTTGTGAATGACTAAGATAAGCACTTTGTTCGTCGACTCTGCTTGGTCATTGGCTCTCGGATAGTACGGACTCGATAGGTTGTGTAAGATCTTGAACTCTGTTGTCATCAATTGGATGACATGGTTGACAAAATGTCCCCCTCTGTCGCTTGTTATCTAGATCGGGATTCCATATCTTGTGATGACTTGTTCATACACGAACCTTGCAATGCTAATTGTAGTGTTGTCTGGTAATGCCCTTGCTTCTGCCCACTTTGTTAAGTACTCTGTGGCCACGACGATGTATTTGCATCTATGTAGTTGGCTCATCTTCAGTGGTCCAACAAAGTCTAGTCCCCATCGTTCGAATAATTTTTGTGGCTGCGATGGAAACAGTGGCATGAAATCCCTTTTCAAGGGTTTGCCGACTCTTTGACATGTATCGCATCCTATCACCCATTGTCATGCGTCAGTGTGCACTATGGGCCACCACAATCCTGCCAAAAAGATTTTTCGTGTTGTGGTGTCGAGCCCCATGTGTCCTCCTGCAAGTCCTTCCTGAGCTTCTTGTAGTACTCCAGGGATTTCTTCCTCCATAACACACCGTCGGAGTACTTGGTCTGGCCCCATCTTATATAGCAATCCATTGATGAGTTGGAATGTTTTACTCTTTAGTACTAACTTCCGCCGTTCCCCCGGTGGCATGTCTTTTGGAAATGATGATGTGGGAAGGTACTCCCCGATCTTTTCGTACCATGGAGGTAGCGCTGCAATTTGAAACAAGTGCGCATCCGAAAAATCTTCATTCACACCCTTCGATGGCTCGCCAAACCGAATTCTTGATAACTGATCAGCAATAACATGGCTCTTCCCTGGGCGTACTATGATAGTGAATGTGAATTCTTGTAGTAGTAAGAACCATCTGCTTACCCTCCCCTGGATGATAGGTTTTTTCACCAGATACATTAGTGCTTGATGGTCCACATAGAATGTGAACGGTGTCGCCAGTAAGTAGTGCCTGAATTTTTGCACGGAGTACACCATTCCTAATGCCTCCCTTTCCATGGTACTATAATTCCTTTTTGCCTTAGATAGTAGCTGATTGGCAAAACACACAGGGTGATCTAATCCTTGCATGCCTACTTGTGCCAGTGTTGCTCCAATTGCATAGTTGGAGGCATCTACATGGACATGAAATTCTTTATTCTAGTCTAGGTATGCTAGGATTGGTGAACTGATCAATCGTTCCTTGAGTTCTTTGAAGGTTGCTTCTTGCACTTCCGTCCATTCGAACACTTGCCCATTTCGTGTAAGTATGTCTAGTGGGTATGAAATTTGGGCGAAGTTCTTAATGAACCTTCTATAGTACCCAACGTGTCCAAGAAATGATTTCACTCTTGTAACATTTTGAGGAGATTCCATTTGTTCAATCACTCTGATCTTGTCGGGGTCAGTCTTTAATCCAGCCTTACAAACTATGTGGTCGAGTAGTTTTCCTTGGGTACCATGAACGAACACTTCTTCGAGTTGAGTGCCAGTCATGCTGCCGTACATCGTTCCATACACTCTTGCAGTGCCCTCAGGTGTGTTTGTTCATCACTAAATATGGACCAATCGTCCAAAAAAGCTTTGAAGTTCCCTGTTGACATCTTGTCGAAGATATGCAGGATTATTCTCTGGAAGGTCGCTGGTGCGTTGCATAACCCGAATGGCATCCTGTTGTATGTGTATACTCCGTCCTCAACTACAAATGTTGTCTTTAGTTTATCTTCTTCGGCTATACTGATTTGATTGTAACCCGAGAACCCGTCCATGAATAAGTACATCTCATGCCCTACGACTTCTTCCAGTATTGAATCGGTGAATGGGATCGAGAATGGGTCTTTTATTGTTACTACATTCAGGCATTTATTGTTACTGCATTCAGGCATCGAAAATCTATGCATATACAAATCTGTCCAGTTTCTATCTTAATTGATATTACAATTGGCAACACCCAGTCGCTTACTTCCACCTTGAATATGATCCCTGCCTCCAACATCTTCTCAATTTCTTCTTGGACTTTTGTTGCATAGTTTTTGTTCATCTGGTACGGTCTCTTCCGTACCGACTGTGCTCCTGGTACTAGTGGAATCCGGTGTACACATAACTCTGGAGGTACGCCTTTCAAGTCTTTGTACGTCCATGCAAAGACGTCCTTGTAGTCTGTGAATATTTTAAGCGTTGCCGCCTTTAGCACAGGATTCCAGTCATCTCCTACTAGGATCGTATGAGGATTATCCTCCTCCCCCAAATTGACTTTCTTCATATTGGGCTCCTCGTACTTGATCGTTTTATCTTTTTCAAAGTGGTGTGTTGGGGTGTCGTCTATCCTGGCGACTCTCTCCTTGTATTCCCCGTATTCTGGCGGAAAAGTCCGACTTGTCGACACTATCTCTTCTTCTCCCTCCTTTTCTTTGATTTGCAACATATTACAATCTTGTTGAAACACCTCGTAGCCCTCCATTTGCTAGTGGAATAGCCCGTTCAGTGAGTTCGTCTCGTCCTCGGAGCATTCATGGAGGTCCAAAATACCTTCTTCATTTGGCTCTATAGTTTCTCTTTCTCCTTCCATTCCGTTTCCTTCTTCACCTTTTGAGTCTGACGATGCTAACTCTTCACTCACTGTTTGATTTATTAAGTCGATCACATACTTCTTTCTGTTGTTCTCTATGGATAATGTATTTCTCTTCCAGTTGTGATCGGCTTTTGCTGCCACAAGCCATCATCTTCCTAGTAATGTGTCATATGCTCTTTTCTGTACTGGAATGACTACGAAGTTCAGCAGAAATGGTTGTGTCGATAGTCACTTTCTATGCCATTAATGTCCCCAATGGCTTGATGCCATGTTGGTCAGCGCCTACTATCTGGAATGTTGGTGGACAAAGTGTGGATTTTCCGAGACTCCTCCATGTGTCTTCGGTTAGTAGGTTGACTGTCGAGCCTCCGTCCACGATCGTGTTTGCCAATGTCTTCCCTCCAATCTCCATCTGTACAATCGTCGGTTTCTTCCCGATTTTCACTATCAACAACATAGGGTCGACAGTTTGTTCGCCTTGTAGTGGTTGTTCTGTTATGACCTCCTTCCTTCAACCATCCTCTTGTTGTTGTTGGTTGTCACTGACTATATTTGTGATTGCCATCCCGAGTTGTGGCATAGTACAGAGAAGGTCAGTTACCTTAATCGGTACAGTGGTTTGGAGTATCTGTTGTATGATATTACTCTCTACCTGTGCTCGCCGAGAGGTACTTGGGATATCCAAAGCGATTTTGTTTTCCTTCATCATCGCCCGCTCCACCTGTGCTTTTACTTCTTTCATTCTCTATTTTTCTGTAAGTGGATCTGGGTAGATGGCCTTCTTTGCTTGTGCCCTGGTAGTGACCGTCAGTACTTCCTAATTTTGCTCTTCCACATTTAGCATGTTGATGTCTTTCTGCTTCAGGCAGTCATTATCTTCGCGGTCGCCTGGTCCGCACCACTTGCATAGTCTTCCCCTAGATTTTTGACCATTCTGACATTCTCGAGCGAAGTGGCCCCATTCATTACACTTTCTACAATGTATCATGGGCCTCCCCTTGCTTTCGTACTATATTTTGTTTCTCGGGCTATTGTTGTTACTCCTGTTGTTCCAATAACCTCCAGGGGATGCACTGGAATTGTTCTAGGGTTTCGGTGGTGTGGTTGGCAGAGTTGACGGCTCTCCTTGTGTGAAGAGCACCTGTGTACTTCTTGCTTTCAGATTAAATGTGCATTCCTTGACTAAATGTCCCATTACTTGGCAGATATCACAAAACAGTTTCTTTGGACAGTTTGCTTTTATATGTCCTCCGTTGCAATCAGTGCACCATAACTCTCGACCCTCTTTCGTTGTTTCTTTGTCCGCCTTTAGTTCCTTCATCATGCGTAACATATCTTTTCTTAATGCCTGGATGGTTTTTGATTCTCCATCACTGCTCTCGTCGTTGGTACTCTCCTCATCGTCGATCCTCTTCTTACCTCAAGCGGATGTCTGGTTTTCGCTCTCTATGTCCATTGCCCAATTGTACACTTCAGCGTACAATGATGGAGGTACTACTTTCATCTTCTTCCTTAACGACGGGAGTAGTCCTTCAATGAACCATCTCTTATTTAATCCATCGGTTGGCTGGGCCTCCAATTTCCCCAACAATTCCTTAAGTCTCCGATTGTATGCTATTACGTTCTCGTTCTTTCCTTGCTTCGTGTTGTAGATTTCTGCTACAATTTCGTTGTCGTCCCTTAGAAGTTTGAATTCGTTCTGGAACGCTTTCTTCAGTTCTTGCCATGAGGCCTTCTATGCCGCCTCTAGATCCGTGTACCAATTGATGGCTATGCCTCTCAGCGTCGCTGGAAACGCTCTTAGCCAGTAATCTTCATCCTCCTGCCCATTTGCTACCCATATGGTTTCACTTTTTTTACAGTGCCGTACGGGATCCTCTGACCCGTTCCCCATGAACTTTGGCAGTTTCTGTCTCTCACTTGCTGGTGGAGTCACCATGCTTCTCCCCGGATGCCCTCTCTGTGTCTTCGACTTGATTGGACTGGTTCTTTCGTGACGTTCCGGTGTCTTCCTTACACTCTAGGCCACGTACGGTTCCCTCCCACGTCCGTTCTCAGCGTCCTCTACACTTTGAGTCTTCTCTAGTTCCTTCCGGTGCTCCCTTTGCGCGGGGGTCTTTGGCTCAGGTCCTCTGATCCTCCGCCCTTGGTATGAAATGGATAATGCTACGATGCGACGTATGCTATCTTCAAGTTCTTCTGTCAATTTCTTTTCATTTTCTCTTTCTTTTTCTCTATTTATTACTGGTGTTCTAAAATCCTATTCGTCGACTCCCTCGACGAGGCTTTGGTGAAACTTAGCAATGTCTTGATTTATTTTTTCGTGGTGTTCATTCCCTTTTTCAACAATTTGTTTTAGTCTTTTCCTACGGTCTTCTTGTTCTTTTAGTCTTAGCGATCTTCTCAGTGTCTCTTCAGGTGTTTCTTGCCCACTTGGTACTTTGTTCTTATCTTTGTTGAGTTGTATGGGCATGAATCGCTATTGGTATGATCATTGATTGTGTGGCACCCAACGGCGGCTGGTGTCGCGCTCTTCCTCTCTTGTTTCATTCATTCTTCATATCTTCGAAGAATTTGTTGTCTGCATTGTTCTCTATTCCTTTCTTCTCAGAGGTCTTACAGGGTCAACAAATTCCTCGCCAACAACCTCAATATATGATTGAGAAGATGGTCCACTTCCCTATTGACCTCTAGGTTTTCTTCGATGATTTCCACGGGGATGTCTCTTCGGATGGATTCGTTCGTGACGTGTTGTCTGACTGACAAGTCCCACAGGAAGACTAATTCTTGTGTCAGATCGTCTTCCCGATCATTTGCTTCTCGTTCGTTGTCACTTTCCTCTCGTATTCTTTGTAATTCTTCCTCTACTCTTTCTACTTGGCGTCTGGTATGTTTCCTCCTCTAATTGGATCGGCTGGCCCATTATGCAGCCATCATCATTATCTTTCCTTCGTTACTAAGTATGCCTGATGATTCACTTGTCCCTGATGACACAACTTGTCATGGACTCAATGTCTCTAACGACTCAACTTGTCATCAACTTGTTGTCACCCTTCGACCCGATTTCAAACAGGCAATGGCGCCAAATGTTTACCCGCTAGGTGGTGTTTCAGACTGACATGGAGTAAACAGAATCATAAAGCAGTACTATAATGCATAACATAAAACATGAATTTATAACAGCATTGCACAGAATAAGGCATTGTATTTATTCATTGATCATATCAGCAATACAGCACAATATGGCCATTACAACATATCCGACTACATGTATCGACTCCATATATAACTCTTGCCAAGGTTGGTTGAGATATCAACAGTTGGCACCGACTACATAACTATCCAACCGTCGGGATTAATACCAACAACATTCCAAAACTAATTGTGCCCAAACATTATCTAACATATTATTATTTACTTGGCTAATTACGGCCGACTACCACTAACAATAATGACTGACTACAAGAGTCAGTTTTATACCACTTTCCGAAGGGTACAGCGTGGACTATCATGATCAGACAATATAAACTCCCAGGTGAATGTCATAACAGAGATTCGGGAGAGGTATCTGTTCATGATGCTGAAGCTTACACGTATGATGATGAGGTCATTAAGAAAGTAAGAGCCAAAGGGAAGCCAGGATTAGTGAGTATTACTGCTAAAGGGGATAGTTTATTCCTAATTGCTGAATCTACAGGAGTTTTGCCCAGGATCAATGAGCATCACCCCGTGACACGCTACCTTGGCAAGAAGTGGGTAGTGATCCCAGAATTGACATTGCTTGAGGACAAGCAATATTTGGGACGGGAGGACTGTCATGTCCCCTCCACTCAAGCATAACAATATTATTTATTTTAATAGTAAAAGTATTTTTAAACACTACTTATAATAATATAATTATATAATCCTAATAATAATATTAAATCATGTTTTGGCGCCGACTTATCTTCAAATCTGAGCGCCAACTTGCATCATCTTCCCAATTACAAACAGGTATAAATGATGGAGGAATTTCCACTTTGAGGCGTGGATGATCTATGCATTTTCAAATTTGATAAGTTGTGTTTCCAAGCGACTGAACTGGAGCGAAAATCTCGGTTGGTGCGAGTCCAAGTAGGACGAAATGCCTATTCTAGAATAGTGTCTATTGCAGAACCATTCATTGTGAGTTCGAGGGAGTTAACCAGTATTTATTCGTTTCAGGAAGGGCAATTTACTATTGGGAAACCAGCTCGTGGAGTGGCAAAGTGCAGAAGCAAGTGGCGGAATTCATCTTCAGGCAATATCTCATCCAAGAGGTTGTGCCAAGCATTGCAGATCCACCATCATTGAAGCACAAGCATTCAAGTTCACAGGAGCGATTGGGTGTCTGCGACACAGCACTAAACCCACGTTTGGGAGTTTAGGAGGTTGCTCTTGTTAAAGGGAGCTCTATCGTGCATCTGCAGCACCCAGTTTCTCTCTTTCTAAGCCTTTACAGCAAGCCAGATACTGTATTTCATCATTAAAAGGAAGGCCGTGAATTACTAGTGTAGCACTCTGCGGAACCTGAGCTCATAACTATTCATTCCTCATTTTATGTACTCCACTGTGCCTGAACGGATTGTGAGTATTGTTAAGCATATTTTCCGAGGCCCAGCATTTGTATTAAGTTCATCCCATTATTGTCAACATCTGAGTGATTAATCATACAAACCCATGCATTTGTTGAGATCTGAAAATTTGCTGAGGATTCAGCATTGATCAGTGATTTAAACTGGTTTATAAATTGACTCTGTGGTACTCATTGTATATGGATATTGTCTGAGATATTGATTGATCTGATAATTAAGTTTTGTAAACTGAATGCTGCATAAGTGCAACTCTGAAGTGAAGAGGGGATTTTACAAAATGTTTATGGTCCAATTGGTTGCACATTAAACAAAGATTATGGAGCCATTTATCTGAAATCCTCTCCTCACTCATAAATGATATTGTTATAATTGGGGGGGACTTTAATGTTATTTTGTTCAATTCTAACAAATGAGGTGGGGTCACCTGCATCACACAGTCACAGGACTTTTCAAAATTTGTAGAAGTATGGGGTTTAATTGACATCATCCCAAGAATGGTTCCTTCACCTAGATGAGCAAAAGAGTGGGCTTCAGCTACATAGCAGAAAGGTTGGATAGATTCATGTGTAACGAGATGTGGCAGATTTCAAATTTTTTAAATGAATGTACGATTCTCCCTCTATCGGGCTTAGATCATTATCCAATCCAATTGGACATTAAGGATGACCAGCAGCCGAGCAAATGCCCTTTCAAATTCAAAAGTATGTGACTAAGAGACCCCAAAATTTTGGACTCAATTCAAGAGTGGTGGACGAATGACCTAAAAACAAAAGGAACAAAGATGTATAGATTGTTCATAAAGCTCACTTGTAAGCATGTTTAAAGAAATGGAATAGACAACATTTCAAAAATATTCTTGAAGAAAAAGGATGGAAGCAGAAATAGCAGAACTCGATGAGATATTCTATCAAGTGGCGTGGACTAGGCTGCATACAAGAGGGAGAAAGAAATAATGGAATTACATTCTGAGCTTCTTGCTCATGAAGAGATCTTTTGGAAACAAAAATCCAAGGAAAGTTGTCTGAAGGAGGGTGACAAAACCACTACTTTTTTTCACAATTCTGTCAAAGCAAGGAAAAGCATTAACTGGATTTCATCTATCAAATCTTCGAAGGGGGATTTGATAGATGATCCAATGGAAATTCAGGAGGAGGCTGTAAGGTTTTTTGAAGAATTACTTAGCAATCCCAAGGGCACAGATATATTAAATAGAAGGGAGTTATTGGACTGCATTCCAAATCTGATAACAGATGAACAGAATAAAATGCTACTTGCGCCTTTTAGCGAGGACAAAATCAAATATGCCTTACGAGTTATCTCAACTCCAGCCGGACAAAGCACCTAGCCCGGATGGATTCTTGGCCATTTTGTTTCTAAAGATGCTGGGGGATTTTGAAAAAAGATGTATAAAAGGTAGCAGAAGAATTGAGGAAGCATAAATTTATACTAAGAGATTTGAACAACACATTCATCACACTAATCCAAAAAAGGAAACCATATCAACCTTGCAGATTATAGACCAGTTTCATTATGCAATACAGTCTACAAAATAATATCAAAATCTTTGACAAATAGACTGAAATTTCTTTTGCCCAATATCATATCTGAGAAACAAAGCAGATTTATACCAGAAAGATCCATCACAGATAGTATTATCATAGATTCATAACTCACAAGATTCTGCATTTAGTTCAGATGAGAAAAGAGAAAGGAATGGCGGTCAAATTGGATATCGGTAAGGCTTCCAACAGTGTTAATTGGCGGTTCCTGATGAAAATCATGGAGAAGTTCGGCTTTTGCAGGGATTGGATTGACTGGGTCTATAGCTGTATTGCAAGCCGCAGATTCTCAGTGCCTGTCAATGGATGCCCTGCTGGTTTTTTCGAACCCTCTAGGAGCATCTCTGCACTCCTCTTCATAATAATGGTTGAGGCCCTCGATCGCTTTATTCAAGTGGCAAATAACAATGGACGATGGAAAGGAATAAAAGCTACACCTGGCATTGATGCTATTTCGCACCAATAGTTTGCTGATAATACAATTCTTTTACGTCAAGCAAGCTTATGTGAGGCAAAACAAATGAAAAATACAGTGAGGAAATACACAAAGGCTTCCATTAAGAACATTAACAATGAAAATCAAAGATTTTCTTTTTTAATGTGAAAGAGGGTTAGCAAAGGCAAATAGTGAGATGCCTGGGATACAAAATCAGTCTACTTCCAAGCAAGTATTTGCATGTCCCTTTATTTATTGGAGCTAATTGCCCTACCCTTTGGGAAAATTTGCTGGACACATGCAGAAAATGGTTATCCTCATGGAAAGGCAAGTGGCTTTCCTTAGTTGGGGAGATATTGATGCTTAAATCAGTAATTTCTGCTATATCAATTCACCTGATGTCATGTCTTAGGATGCTGGGTAAAACATGCAGGGCACTAGACTAGCTAATGAGAACCTTTCTATGGCAAGGGAATAAAGATTCCAAGAAATTCCCCGTGGTGGCCTAGGAGACGGTTTGATTCCTCAAGGCAAATGTTGGAACAGGGCTGCATACTTGTGCATTGTATAAAAGCCTTGGGCACCAAGCAGATATGGGGGATGTACAATAAACCAAATTTAAAATGGACAAGAATATTGCAGCACAAAACATGGACACTACAGAACCCTCAAGAGTATTAACTCTATTGGATCCCTCACATGGCTCGCAATTATGGAATTTCATGTTGTCTTGCAAAGAGCTGACCACCCATCACATCACGTCAGAAGTTAGAAATGGGTTATCAGCAAGCTTTTGGGATGATTTCTGGAATGGTTATCCGATGCTAAGTAACATAGTAGAGTTGGCAGAAGCACAAGTAACTCTTTCAGCAGTCTGGGGTGTAAAGGTGGATGAGTATTTGTGCAAAAAGTCGTGCAATGGATTGGAAGTGTGGGGTTGGAAAGACATCAAACGAGTAGAAATACCTGAAGCACAAAAGCAAACCTTAAAGGTTGAATTTTTCTTGAGGAAAGTCTTCATTAAGGAGTCCCCCGATATCATCAAATGGAGTACTTCAAAGTCAGGAAATTAGATGGTGATGCTAGGTTATAAGGTGGATGAAACACCACAGATGAGAAAGGAATGGTCAATAAATTTATATTGGAGCAAGAATTGTCTACTGAAGGCAGATGCCTTCGCTTGGACTGCTCTTCGTAAGAAAATCCTTACGGCAGATAGACTCAATCATTTTGGCTTCAATGGTCAATCAAAGTGTGTGCTTTGTCGAAGGGCAGAAGAGACTGATAATCATCTTCTTATCCATTTACCACCTAATCTTGGCAATAGCTATGTGCAAGGCTTGGGTTCTCGGATGCATTACCTGATGATCTCGTGGCTCTTTTAAATCATGGCCATCTATTTAGAAGGGATCAATATTTTCTTGTTTATGGACAGTTAGCAACTCACTACTGATTTGGTAAGCATGGAAAGCAAGAAATCGGAGGATATATCTAGAAGAGGCAATGAACAAAACCTCATTTTTAAACAACCTTGAAACTACAATTTTGGAAGTGGTACAATATATAGTTCAGAATCAGTCCACAAAAGGGAAAGCCTTCTCCTCTTGGGACAAAGAAATATTGTTAAGATGGAGAGGTTGGATCTCCCTGCTATTTATGGGGCAAGTAGAATTAATTCTACCATCGACCCGAGATCCAGTATTCAGTGGCAGCCCCCTCTGAATGGATGGGTAAAGATGAACTTTGACAAAGCGGCTAGAGGTGATACGAGCGATTTAGGTTAAGGATGTGTTGCCCATGACCACAACAGAAAAATGATATGTGCTGCCTCAAAGAAATTTAAAAGGGGAACAAATAACAAAGTGAAGGCACAAGCCCTAGCGCTAGGACTACAAGTATGTAAAATTAACAGTGTGCATAATGTACATAATGTGCAGGTGGAAGGAGACTATGATCATTACTAATGCAGTAAGGAAAAGAAATTCTCCCAATTGGAAATCAGCCAGTATCATTTACAAAGCCTGGAATTCACTTGACCCACTTGAAGCTTACACAGTACAACATGTATACAGAGAAAAAAACAGAAGCTGATTTTCTGGCCAATTACGTGATTGATAACCAAGAAGTTTGCATAATCAATACCAAAGCGGATGCCTGGCCTTCATTCGAAACACAATTTAATCTTATCAATATTTTTGACAAAGGATCAATATGTTTCCAACTTCTTTGGTAAAGGATGGACAAGCATGGACTGGGAATGATGAGAAGGCATCACCTCTATCCCGAAAAAGAACAGATAGATTTGAGACTGGGAAAATGGCAGGGCTCAAATGATGCCTTGATGGTGTATGGTACAAAATCTTGACCACTGAAGGAGGATATTTGATTTGATTTGAAAGCAGTGAAAGAGGTGACATCAAAAGTGCAGTGGCAGCAATCCCATTGACGTGTGTAGCAACAGCTAGGCTCTCTGCCATTTGATTATAAAGGATAGCCTGGAAGACTGAAACTCACACCAACAGCGTTTAGGCTAAAAATCTATCAAAATAGCACAATGAATAAGAGGATTCATATTCCTGAAGGTAAATGGGAGAGTAGGAATGCTGGCAGGTTTGACAAAGGAAGATTGGAAGTTATTTTTTGCATCAGTTCCGGTACATAGAGAGTGCACTTCAAACAATTGTCAGTTATGATTTACAGGACCAGAACACAGTGAGATTACTAGGCAGTGAAGTGGCATCTACATTCCTTTCAAATATCATGGACCTCCTTCAGGACTAAGGATTAACATGGCGAAATGCAATAATTATCTGCTCTAATTAAATCGTCGTGCCAAGTAATCAATATAAATTGACCTCGGAGAGATTAAAAAAAGAGAAAGAAATAAGGGATAAATTTTAAATAGTTTAGCAATCAATGCAAATTTTGACAAATAAAGGGTTCTACCATACAAAACGTTTGCTAGGACACCTGAATGGACCTGATATTGAAAGACCTCTGTTTTAATTGCGGAGGGTAGTTTTGAATTAAGGGGGTTGCAAGGTAAGCATGCCCCATAGTCTAAGCACAGTCAGGGATTCAGGGTACTCTCATATGCGAATACTACCCTGTAGTCTAAACACAATTAAACGCCCATACCGCGAGGCATTACAGACCTTGAAAAGGACCTTTCTTTTCCTTAACGTGTATATAGTTTGACACATTAAGCGAAAAGGGGGATATCTCACAGAAATTTCCAAAACCTCTGCCAATTCTAGAATATTATTGAAAACTAATCAGCGGTTCAGTGTGTCAATCGATCGGCTAGGCAAGCTATCTTATCTGAGTTTTGAAAGTCTTAAGCTTGCATGATCTAGAGTCAGAGGGCTTTGGAGAGAAATCTTTTACACGTCTTATGTTTGTAACAGTCATAAAACAGTATACTGGATCGATTTATGCGACACGATCGAAAACTCACTCAGCGGAAAGAAAGCTAAGAGGTGCAATTCAACAAAATAATAAATAAATGACTGGGAAATAGATAATAAAAGGAGCTGAATGACTCACATCCCAGTCGACTTTTTCAGACGCCATGCTCCTCTGCTTGCAACCCTCCCTTTCAATTCAGATGGATCGTATTCAATGTATTTTACTGTAAGATGAATTGGATCAGGGTTGCATGATCCACCCTCTGTACAAGACAAATAATTACAGATTTGAATTGGTTTTTACTGATTCAAAGGAGAAATGGTAAAGCGAGCGGTTTTATTGTCCTCGTTTTATCAGATCAATAAATTCAAAGAAATGCTTCTTCCTTGTCATTTCCTCCATGAGACCAAAAACACTAGAAATGCTTCTACCCGGTCTTAAATACTCTTCTTCAGTTTTCGAGTATCTTTGATCTATCGGTAAGAAATACAATTTAATTGATTATTAAAAAATAAAAATAAAAATAAAAACTTGATTACAAGAAATTTGTACTGGAGATTCTTCTCTGAAGCTGCTTAGGCTGGATATTGTCGACATGTAGAAACTTATTTAACCTTTTTTTTTTCCGCCTTTTAAGGTATGGGAATAGTTTTTTGTTCTTTTTATTAATATTTTAATTTTGATTTTTTTTTAATTGAAGAAAACTATAATGTGTTTTTCAAATATATATACATAGAAGGGTAATGATTAGAAGGTGGGGGAGGCATTCAAGTAGCTAAAAAGTTAATACCCACGTGACCCACAATAAATGCCACGCGAGCTTCGCTCTCTTTATTGCATGAAAATGTAGCTTTCAATACCTTACCATCTCCACCACAACTTTTTTTATATATAGTTATAATGGGGAAAATTGCATACCCATGTCATTTTCCTTCATGTAATTATGAGTTTATATGTGGTATATTTTTTAATGAATGGGTTTATGACATCATTTTATCAAGAATCTGACATCATTTTTTTAAAGATTGGTCTTGATCCTTAGATTCACCATTCATTAGCCTAAATCAAATTTGCAAGTGTGAACTTGATCTAGGTCATTTCTACAATTGTGGATCTAAACCCTAAACTTTTACAATTCAAATTCAAAACAAACACAATCAACTTCCTCCTATTACTTATTGTAAGCCAACCTAGTGCACATTTGTGTTGATTTGTGTGCATATGTTGTCGTATTTAAAGACATTCACTCATTCATTTGAAATCAAGTTGAAATGTAGAAGAATACCTAGGTCAAAGAGCTTGAAGAGCGATAAATTATATAATGTCTAATTGTGACATCATCCTAGGCCCATTGCACACTTGCTTATTGCCCTCAATCATTGTTCCAAGGTCTTTAAAATGATTGTCCTAAGGGTCTAACTAAGGGGAACATGAGCCTCATGACTCGATGGGTTCCTTAAAGGTGTTTGTAAACATCGTCAATCCTTACTAATATTTAGACATCAAAAGATCAAGGCAATCAAATTCCAATAGTAATACTTTGGACAATCCATTCCTACTAGTATAGGTTTAGGTCCACACAATAGTTCACTTATGTAGTTGCAGAGATCAAATCTACAAGTGCAAAGATGAACCAAAGTAGTGTATGGTCAATTTGAAGATTCTGGGACATTTGTTTGATAAAGTCCTAAAACATTGGCATTGTGGTGAATCCATTTCTAACATCATCCATATCATTTTTCCATCTTTTAAATCTAGCTAAGTGTCACATTTAAATTCATTCTATTTCAATGATTAATGCAACATTTATTATTTTCAGTTTCAACTCATTTATCTAAGTTAATCATATATTTATCACTTAATTGTTTATTTATTCTAGTGACCCTTTCTTAGTGGATCCCATAGATTTTTCTATGCATCATGATGATATACCATTTTTTTATGAAGACCCTCCTTGGGATCCTTTTGCACTTCCTTATGATGTATCCTTGAGTGATTATGGAGCACATTCTTTTATACCTTCTAGCAAACAAACAAATTGCTTAGACATAGATGAGGATGAAGAACAACATCAAGATCTTTTACAATTCCTACTTAGTATATCTGGGGATAATGTGCCACTTAATGATGATACATGTTTCCCATCTTCTCCCACTATTACATATGGCATGCATATACATATGGATACGAAACATGTTGAGAATGATATTTTGCCTTATTTGAGCTCTCTCATCAATAGGAATAATCATCTAGAAAAGTAGGTTGATGCTTATGAGCAAATATTTAAAATACAAAGATGATATTAGCAAGTTATGACATGTAATGCCCCAATATTTCACCCAAGACATTGTTAAACAAAAACTAGAGGAACAATTTTTTCGTGTTGCAAGTGCGACAATCACATGTCACATTGCACACTAACACTAACTAGGCATAATGGGACTTGATACAAACATCATCACTGCACCAAGCATGGTGGTACAATAGAAAATTTCACACGGTGTGGAATAAGTCACCAAGATGATCATGCACGAAAATGGAGCTTTCTCAACTACAATGGTTGGACACAAATCCACAATTTCATTTCCTTGTGAACGCATGGAGTAGGATGAGAGCAACACCATCATCATACTCATCCCAAGATGACACCACAGCACCCAAACACTTATGGGTACCCACACAAGAGGTAGGCCAACTAAGAGGTGCAAGGCCCCAACTAGAAGAATTAACAACCAGCTGATTTCAAAGTAAGGCATGCATCCCAAGATAAATGTGAGAATATCATGCAAAGTACAAAACATCTTGACAAAGTGAGATGATAAGAAGACTAAGCAGGCCTAAAGGAACAACTTCTATTCAAATATTTCTTTGGAAAAGGTTGGGAAGTGCCCATTGTTTGATGATAAAGGATGACAATGTGCAAAGTGGACAATAACACACAAAATGCACTCTGGCATGCCACATTATAGTCCCATTTCTACACTACAATCCTACAAAAAGTGTCTAGGATAGGACATCTTCAAGACTAGCTACTCAATACTAATCATTAGACTTTTCTAATGGTTTTCTCGCAATCAAAAGAATCCTACGATGAGCTATATACTCAAAATTAGTCGAGGAAGTCCTAGGAATCTGACCAACAGGATTCCAACTTGCACAAGACATGACAATACACCTAAAATAAGAGTAGCACAAGTGGAACATTCACAAGATGTCTTGGAATGTCTCAAACCGCCATTAAAACACCCCTACATGCATGGACACACACATGCAATAGGGATGGTAAGAAAAATAGGGGTGCAACCTCCTTATGGATATTGTTAATGACCAGATCAAAATACAAATCAATTACATCAATTAACCAAGGCATAAAATTCATCCACCCCAATTACATGTTCATTTACCAAATTATGAAACTAGGTTCTCTAATCCATTTACCACCACATAGCAAAATATGATAAAAGCAACTCAAAAATCTATTCACGTTCAACACAAATGTCGAGACAAACTAAAAGCAAGAATAAGGCCTTCACCACTTATGTGGATGGATTACACTCCGTTTTAATGGAGATCAAAATAATAATTAAATCTTTACATACGAGGACTCTAATGTCTCGAATTATACAATTTCACTAAATTTCTTGAAATGAAAAGTTACAACAATAGAGATGGAATTCCTATTTTATAAGTAATCTTGAGCTACTCCAAAGGATCTACAAGTTCCTAGTGGTGGTTCAATGCCACCCAACGATGTGGGACCCCTAGACAAACCCCTTTGTCCTAAGAGATGGTCATATGCGTACAAATCACACTCATGCAAAACAAGGAGAATATGGCAACACACATATAAGACAACAAACATAATATATATCACATAAATGTGCATGTACGAGGGTACAACAAGCCATCAGTGTACATGCAAGTGGTATCAACACACGTTGGATACAAATATAATAGAATGATAGGATGAGGATCCTAGATGTAAATCAAGGAGTATCATTATAATAGCGCAATGACCATGTAGAGTTTTAAGTAGAAATCCTACCTCTTACTCAATGATATTCATCAACTTCAAGGATTTGTGGCATGCCTTTTACAACCAAGTCCAAATCCTCATAAGGCATTCAAATTGCAATGTAGTTATCTTATTTAAGCACATAATTTGTTATTCCCAATTCATTTTATGTTTCCACTTGGTTAAAATCTCACTTATCTTTCTCCACCAGTTCCTTCAAAACTTGTGCAAGTGGTGGGAGGCCACCCCTTCCTTGCTCTATACTTCAATCCTAAGTGTTAGAAGTACCAAATTTATAAATTGGATGTGACACAAAAATCAATGCAAAATTTCACAGCACATTACCCAATGATGCATAATCCCAAAACAATAAAGAGACTATTCATCCTACAAATTAAAACAAGCAAACATGAATTTAATTTTGAATTTGTTTTTCTTAAAAAGGTTGAAGAACCGTAAAAAGAACAAATTCACCATTGAAGAGATTCAAGAAACCTTAATTTTTTAACTTAAAAAATACATAAAATTTTTAAATTTCAAGCATACCCTTATGTGCCTAAAATGCACAACAACAAACTTTTCGACACAAAAAGGATTCTAAGAAAATTGTGCCATAACCTTGGCTCTTTTTGTATTTTTTAACCTTTGAAACAATATAATTTAAACTACTAAAAATCACTAAACAAATCCTATGAAAAGGAGGTTATATGCATCCAAATATTGTGGGCATGGTGTAAGAAAAAATCAATTCAATTGCATAATTTATATGAGGAAAATACCTTTTTAATAATTTAAATGAGGAAAAATACCTTTCCAATTTAAATCTTGAGATAATGTAATAGAGTGTTTTTTCGTTGAAGCACAAACCATCAACAAGCTTTGCCACTCACAAGAAACTCCGATCCAAGCCAATCGCACTCTAAGGCGATCTCCAATCCAAACTAAATCAAAATCCTTCTTTTCAAATTGTAAGAAATTTCATTCCAAAGAGAAGAAAACAAGAGAGAGGGTTTCAAGCAAAAGAAAAGTGTTTTAAATAAGCATGTTCTTTTTCTTTTTGATAATTCTGTTGGTGCATTTATTTATTTGCTTTATTGCCTTTATTTATTTATGTTGGTGCAACTAATTACTTATGTAATTAGTTTATTAGTTAAATACTTTAATTAATATCATGCACCAGATAGGATAAGCTTAATTAGCTATTAGTCAACATGTGAATGATTGTAGCACATGACTGACACCTATCTTGTTATTGTGGAGTTCCACTCCACTCTTCATGCATACAGATTTCAGTCAAACTCCACGTGTTGTGTGAGTTCCTGGTTTATCTCATGCTTTTCCTTGCTCTATATAAGCAATGGCCTCTTGTTCATTTGATACACTTTTATTATGCAATTGATATGAATAGAGTTTACTCGATCATATCTGAGTTTCTTCTGTTTAATGCTTTCTTTCATATTCAATAGATCTTGCTTGATTATTCTAACATGGTATCAAAGCTTATTTGAGTCTTTAGTTAGCTTATATATTCCAAAAGATTGAATCTCATTTTTATTTTCATATTCGAAGAGTATGCTCTTCTCTTGTATGCATGCATGATCTGGAGAATCAAAAATTCAAGAAATAAAATATCAGATTCAAAGGAGATTTCTATTTTATTTTTATGCAGGTACAATACAGAGCTCCATGGAGAAATTCTGACCTCACAAGTGAGTCAAGAGTGCCCAAGATAGTAAAAAATGCCTATTAATCCATCCATTTTGGACAAAGGAGGCGAGATTGGTAGAGGGTTTGATCCAGTAACTTTCAAATCTAGATCAAGACAAGTACCTATAAATCAAAGTGTTTTGGCGCCAAACAGACCTCACTGTTGCACTCAGAAGACGTGAAAACCCCCATTTTCATATAAAATTTGTCCAATTTGGACAAATCTGGGAAAAAAGTTTTTTTTCCCTGGTATAGCCGTACAAACTGTACAACAAGAAAGAAATGAATTTTTTTTTTAAAGAAATGAATTTTTTTTTTTTAAATTATTTTTTGCCCGCATGCCCTTTTACAGGCGCGCAGACATGCGAACAGGCACCAGATAGGGTTCCAGCCCCACCAGCCCTTAAAAGGGCTTAGCGGACCCCGATCCGACCCCGCCCAGATGGCCCGGACATCCCACAGCAGGTTGCCACCAACCAGTGGTGGCGTCACTACCCTCAGCACTGCCCTCCACCGGCAGAAACGCCTTCTGCGCCACCCATCACGAGCTCCATCGCCCAGAGCAGGCGTTGCCCAATCGCCACCTTCTCTCAACCTGGTCACTGCTAGGTCGTCGCCCAGTCACCGCTAGGCCACCAAGTCACCGCTCGTCCACCACCAAAGCACCGCCTGTCCTTTTTGCCTTCATCGTTAAGCAGCTTGCATTTATTGGGCAACTTCGGAAGCCCGCCATTTCACCATACGGAGGTATTTTTTACGATTTTTTATTTTTTTTATATAGGCTAAAATTTCGTGCTCTTCGACACTGTGCAATCATTTTTTAGATTCCTTCATATTTTTCTAGAATTTAGTGTTTTTCACAGCTGGCTCTTGCTAGTTCTCAATTTTTGCACCTTTGCAACTCCGTGACTTTCACATACGACCTCAGATTGAGGTGTTGTTTTTTGTTTTAAGTTGATATTTTTTGGAGCACAACGCATTGGTGCAGACATTTTTGTATCAAAGTGCATATTTTCTATACTTTCAGCCTAAGGGCCTATTTGAACTTCTATGTACACTGGAAAACTATAATTCAGTCTTGTAATCACACTCAATTATAAAGTGCCTTATCATTACTTGTTGGGGGGATCACATTCAATAGTTCAGGGGGGGATCTTGTGGTGGTGTATTTGTATTTTTTCATTTATGTTGTGAGTTGGTTTTTTTCTTGCATCATGGGGAATCTAAAGTTTCCTCTCCTAACGTCATACAACTATAATACATGGAAACAAAATGCATGGAACACATTAATGATGCTTGGTTATATGCCATATATAACAACTCTTACTACTAAACCCATTGACGTAAAGAATAAGCAACATTGGATATTTGAAACCATAAAGGTTCTAGGATGTATTAGATCTTTTATGCCACTAGATCTCAATTTTCACATTGAAGCATGTAAAACTCTAAAATAAGCTTGGGAAAAATTACAATCATTGTATGGTAAGATAGATGAAGTTCGAGGTTATCAAATTAATAATGAACTCATAAGTTTAGATCCTAAAAACTTTGCTAATACACGAGACTATATCACTAAAGTCATTGATCTTAGAGCTCAACTCTTAGAATGTAAGATTGATAAGAAGGACATACAATTAGTATTATGTGCCTTACACAAATTAGGTCATGAATATGCTTCCTTTGTCTCTAGTTTTCAAAATCATAGGCTCACAATGGGAAAGGCATACACTATGCCCTCTTTTGAAACCTTTACTAAGATATTAATGGTTGTACAGGAAAAGTTAATTGCAATGGGTCTAATCAAGTCTTCCAAATCACAAGCTCTATTTGCAAGTCAACCCCAGGAGAAGCAAGCTTCAGGTTCAAGTTTAGGTTTAGGTACAAGTAAAAAGAAGCATAAATTTAAGAATAAGTCACAAAAAGACACAATAAAAGGGCAATCATCTAACTTACAAGGAGATTGGAAATCCTCTAACAAGAAAGGGGATTCAATTAAAGAGGAGTACCCTCCTTGCGCATATTGCAAACGGAAGGGACACGGTGAACATTCATGTCATTGATTGATGCACTCAAGAATCTTCTGAAAAAGAACAACATCAATCCCCCTAAACCCAGGGAGTCACCAACTCCTTCATCTTCAGGGAAAGGGAAAGCTACAACACTAGTTGCACTGGCAAATTCTACAAATTCATGGGTACTTGACTCAGGTGCTTCACACCATATGGGTTCTAATGAAGAACATTTTTCAATATTAGAATCATGTTTCATGCCCCATATTCTTATAGGTGATGACACTCCAGTAGATGTAATAGGGAAAGGTATTGTTCGTATTGACAGTGGTGTATCCGAGGATGTTCTCTATGTACCTAATTTGTCAACCAACCTTCTTTTAGTCTACCAAATCACTCACTTTGAGAAAGGCAGGAAAGTTGAGTTCACCCCATATTCAGTCACAATCAGAAATTTGGAGGATAATGCCTTAGTTGCAGTGGGACAAGTTGATAATCAATCTCAACTTTATACATTCTCACATTTTGTACCTCAAGCTTCCTCAAAAGCTTTGCTCACTCACACCGATTCAATGAGCAAGCTATGGCATGAGCGGTTTGGTCACCTAAACTACCGCTATCTACAACAACTTAGTCAACGGGATATGGTTATAGGACTTCCACAGATACAGTTTTCCGAGGGTGTATGTCAAGGTTGTGCCTTAGGCAAGCATCCAGAAGATAAGTTTGATAAAGGGAAGGCTTGGAGGGCTACTCAAGTCCTCAAACTTGTTCATAGTGACTTAGCAGATCCATTTCCATCTTTGTCATTCAGCAAAGCCCGCTATGTTCTCACATTCACTGATGACTACTCCAGATATATTTGGGTTTATTTTTTGAAACAGAAAAGTGAAGAATATGATAGATTTCTAGACTTCGAGGCTCTTGCAGAGAAACAATCTGGAAAGTACATCAAGATCCTTTGCATAGATAATGGAAGGGAATATGTGAACAACAAGTTTGAACAATTCTGTACACTTGAAGGGATTGATCTTCAGCATTCAGTTGCATACACACTTTGGTAGAATGGTATTGCAGAAAGGAAGAATAGATTCTTGAAAGAAATGACAAGTTGTATGATACATGCAAAACATTAGTACCTGAGTACTCGGTGGAAGCTATTAATTGTGTTGCATATATATATAACAGAGTTCCACACAAAGCTTTAAAGTGTATAACACCTTATGAAGCTTGGTACAGTAGGAACTCAGCAGTACGACATTTCAGAGTTTTCGACAGTACAACATGGGCTCACATACCTTCAGAGAAGCGTCGTGCTTTAGAACCACAAAGCTAGCCTTGCATATTTGTTGGATATCCTGATGGTGTTAAGGGATATCAACTCATTGATCCAACTTCACATGAGCTAATTATATCAGAAGTGTTTACTTTGAAGAAAGTTCTTTGAACTTGTCTTCCAACATTTCTCAATCTTCTTCCTTGGAAGATTTAGATAATAGTGACGATGACCCTCCTGCTCCATATACTCGCATGGATGTTGAGGTTTTACCTCCCCCTCTGTCAAGTTTGGCAATTGAGATTCCAGTTCCTCCTCCTCCTCCACTTCCTTGCCTAGAGATGCCTCGTTAGGCTAGGTAGACTTTGGAGCATACAGGACCTCTTGTTGGAGATCCATTGGATAGAAGGAGAACGCAGTCATAGCATGAAGATCTTCCACATTCCTACATTGCCACAACTTACGATCCACAGACCTTTAGGGAAGAAACAGGTACAGTTGAGTGGGATTCAGCAATGGGAGAAGAATATAACTCATTACTAAGGAACAAAACTTGGGAACTTGTTCCTCTGCATAAGGGAAAAAAATGAGTTCGATGTAAGTGGATATATCAGACTAAGTTTGCAGTGAATGGAACTATTGATAAATACAAGGCAAGATTAGTAGCTAAAGGTTTTTTCCAAGTAGAAGGCATTAACTATACAGAAACTTTTGTGCCAGTTGCTAAGATGAACTCCACTCGCTTGATGCTTGCCATTACTACAACTCATGGTTGGGTTGTACATCAGATGGATGTGAAGAGTGTTTTTCTTCATGGAGATCTTCATGAGGAGATATATATGGAGTAGCCATAGGGGTTCATTCAAGATTCTTGATTGGTATGCCGCTTGCAGAAGTCTCTCTATGGTTTGAAACAAGCCCCCCGGGCTTGGTATGCCAAGATGGACACTTTTCTTCTCTTAATTGGGTTCTCAAGATGTCACTCATATCTAAATGTCTATATTATAAGGCATAAGGATTCACTATTGTTCTTGATTCTCTATGTTGATGATCTCATTGTTACAGGGAGCACCACATCCATCATAGCAAATGTCAAGACTGCACTACAAGACAGATTTGCTATGAATGACTTGGGTCTACTGCACTATTTTCTCGAGATTGAGATATCATAGTCTTCTTTCAAGATTACACTTTTGTAGCCCAAGTATGCCATTGACTTGTTAGCTCAGTTTCACATGGCTTATTGTAAACCTGCCTCGACTCCCTTCCTATCTGGAGTCAAAGTTGAGGTTCATTGTTCCACTTCATTGGTTGATGCCACTTTGTATCGCCAACTTGTAGGCAGCCTCATCTACTTGACTCATACTTGGCCCGACATTTCATATGTAGTTGGCATGGTTTTATGCTTTATGCAGGAACCTCATGAGCTTCATTAGAAAGTTGTCAAACGCATCTTGAACTGCATCAGGGGCACTCACAGATATGGGATTCACTACACAGGAGGTACAGGTTTAGATTTGGTTGGATATATAGATTCTGATTGGGTTGGTGATTATGATGACCATAAGCCCACTTCTGGTTACAACTTTCACTTCAAATCCTACCCCATTTGTTGGTAGAGCAAAAAGCAACATGCTATTGCTCTTTCATCGATAGAGGTTGAGTATCGTGGAGCTGTTAATGCCACTACTGAAGCTATTTGGCTTCAGAATATCCTCACTGAGCTTGGTGTTCTATTTCAAAAACCATCAGTCATCTATTACGACAACCAAAGTGCCATTCAGATCTCAAAGAATTTGGTTCATCATCAGAGGACCAAACACATAGAGATCCATATGCACTTCATCAGGGAGTTGATTCAGACTAAGATCATTGATCTTCAGTATTGTCCTATAGAGGAGCAAGTTGCAGACATATTCACCAAACCTTTTACTGAGAGCAAGTACCATCACTTGCATACTCTTTTGGGGGTACGGGACAATAGTTCTTCAAGGGGGTCTCCTAGACCTTACTCTTAAGGAGGAGTTTTTTCCTACGGGTTTTCTCCTTCCTTCATATGTGTAACAGGGTACCTAACATGGCTACTCATTGTCGAGACCCATATCTGCATAACCCTACCTAAGTTTCGCTTATGGGGGGTGTTGGTACATTTATTTATTTATGTTGGTGCAATTAATTTATTTTGTAATTAGTTTATTAGTTAAATAATTTAATTAATATCATGCACCAGATAGGATAAGTTTACTTAGCTATTAGTCAACATGTGCATGATTGTAGCATATGATTGACACCTATCTTGTTATCATGGAGTTCCACTCTAGTCTTCATGCATGCAGACTTCAGTCAAACTCCACGTGTTGTGTGAGTTCTTGGTTTATCTCATGATTCACCTTGGTCTATATAAGCAATGGCCTCCTATTCATTTGATACACTTTTATTATGTAATTGATACGAATAGAGTTTATTCAATCATATCTAAGTTTCTTTTGTTTAATGCTTTCTTTCAGATTCAATAGATATTGCTTGATTATTCTAACAAATTCCCTAGACCCCTTTTTATATTCCATCCATTTCACATTTGAAGGATATTTTAAAGATGGCTTTTTGAAAGGAATAACTATTTTGCAAGGATATTTCATTTAAAACATTTAACATTTGCATTATTTATTTTCTTCAAACATTTCATAAATTTCCTTTGCACAATATATAAATAAAGCTAATGCATTACAAATAGCTTATAAATAATATTTCCCATTAATTTTCTAATTAAATTAATTTTCCAACTATAAAGAAAATTTTATTTCCCTTACACAAAGTACTTTATTTCCAAATAGCAATTAATTTCAATATAATTGTCTTTCATAATAAATAAAGTAATGCAATAAATCTTTTCCAACAAGGCATGACTAGAATTGTCCTTTGATTCAAACATGTTTGATATTCCACAACATGACAAACATGCATTCTAAACTAATTTTAAATGAAATGTGACAAGATAAAATAACCATACACAAAGGATCCACTCATTTACAAGTTTGAACATAACATATGAATTCCAAAATCACCATTGATTTGGATCCAAATGTACACAGAGATTCACAAGAGTCATCTCACACTTAATTTAGGGAAGGCAGAGGTTAAGAAATACGTTTTACCCAATACAAACATCTCTAAATAACTATCGTTGAGGAAAACATGTACCTACACACTGAAGGGAGACATTCAGCATACTTGCACCATATAGGAATAGCTAAAGCAATTCATAAAACATCCAACGTGGCATAATTTCCAAATGAAATAATAATAAATAATCACATCTAATTGGAAATCATCTATAACTAGCATATCCCCAAACAACAAGATGCAAAAATTAATAGTAATCCACAATGTTGAAACAGATATACTATAATCACACCTATTGCATATATAATAAAAATAGTGAAGCTAAAACACTATAATAATCCAAACATATACAGAGACAAAGTATGCGTCCCATAATACATAGTAAAAAATCTAGATGCTAGTCTAAAATCTTGTCAAGAAAACACACCAATGGCAGTACAAAACATCATCACTCCGAAGCACATAACATAACCAAAGTAAAAATTAGCAAGTACACGAGACACAAACACTCGAGGCATTACATGACATAACCCTTTAATTTATGACATTTGGATTTATCCTTTACCAGGGGAATTTGCGGCACCTTATTTTATAAAGTATGATCGTAAAGGTGATCCATTGCTTCCTTTAAGAAATTTCCAACTTATATGATTCACCTATTTTCATGAAAACAAGTTGCTTACTAAATTATTTCCAATAATCTTGAGTGTTCATGCATTTTCATGGTTCTATTCATTATCTCACATTTCTATCACTTCCTTTAAAGATTTAGCTAATGCTTTCATCAAACATTTTTAGTATTAGACAAGTCATTCAATGCAAGAAAGAAAGAAAGAAAGAAAAGAGCAAATTAAGGATTATATCTTCAAATTTTCAACATTTGATTACTAATGTGAGATCTATGCAATGGGATGATGAGCTTGTAAGCATATATTTTATTGATGGAGAGAATCCACTACATTGGAGGATCATCCCCATATTATGTTGAAACAACTTTTGTAGTATGATCTTATTAATTTACCTTTAGTTAAGCCATGGACATGTTTAAGCTTGTACTACATAATATTAGATATTTGAGTGCTTACTATCACATACATGGACATTCTAAGGTTATATGCATAAAATTTAATATATTATCAACAAAGAGATCATATAGTTGAGAATAATCATAACCACGCATATATTTCACTTGATAAGGCTAATCATATGAAATCAAATGATGAAAATTCTTCTAATGTTAGTCATTCCATTGGTTTCTTGATCATAGTACACCATATATTGAGGTTACACACAAGACAAGAGAAATAACACATAATATAGCATCTAAGTTGGATCTTCCCAAGCCTACATCACACTTTTACCCATGAGGGCACACTCTATGACGACAGGAATAGTCCCATGGTGGGCATCAATTTTAGCGATACATTTTTTTGAGCATATTATAGACATACCTGATGAGAGATGAGTTAATTTCTTTGACATTCTTACCTATCTCCCTCACTAGTGATATTTTGAACTTATGTCTTTCCCTTTTGGCTTTATCTTTATATTATGTCATTTCCATGTTCCTACTTGACATGTGGATGATGAAAAGACACCTTGCTAGCAGCTTTGAACATGTGTCATGTTCTCCATGTCACTTATTCCTTATTTTGTATCATTTGTACTTTAGAATTGTGTTTATTTCATGTATGTTGTGATCCCCCTTGCTTATTCTTCCATTTACCTTGTATGTCTATACACTTTGGCCTTTTGTTTGTGCCATTTTTATTGTGCTTTTCTCATTCTCATTTTACCTTTTATATTATGTTTTGTTAGTGATTTTGCCCACTTTGGAGAATCTTCCTTATGGTGGTTGTGTGTTTTCTTTAGATCCTACATATTATTCTTATGTCATCTAGTTCCTATGCTATCCATGTTAAATGTTTATGATATCTAAACCATAGAATTTCTCATGTTCCTTACTTGGATCCTATGATTTCTTATGTTTCTTGTTAGCTTCCATGTTTTTCTTATATGCCTTGTTTAACTCTTGTATCCTTCTATGTTCTATGTTTACCACGTGTTCCTTGTTATGTTCCTATGTTAGCATTATTTATGATTAGTCATGTATTCCCTATGTTTAGAGTTTATCATATCTAGCTATTATGATATCTATATGTCATGACTATTATACTTATTATTCTCCCAATGCCTCTTGTGTTTACATATTATGATACCAACATGTTATATGTTTAAGATATTTACATGTTTCCATATGGTTCTCATGGTCATATATTATGATCTTATATTTTTTAGGACTAGGGGACTACGTGTTGTACACCCTGCAATTCCTTGTTCTAGTTGCAATTATTTATTTTATAATATTGTAAATAATGTGTGCACATGGAAAAGGGAATGCCAATTGGGTGGAATCTTGAGATTCCATAGTTGGTACTCTCCAACATGCATCATTAGTTTTATGACAGTTGTAATAAGTCATTGAATAAGGACTTACTAAGTGGACTATGACTAACACATTTGTCTGGTTGTTTATAGTGCAAGAGGTAATTATTACACTTACATGAACCACTTGGGATTTACTTTGATCTCACTTGGTCTTGGGAGTCAAACTATTCAATCGAGAGTCACATTCTATTTGTGGATGAGTTACACTTGCAAGTGGGGCACATTGGTTGAATGTGGACTACTTTGAGTATTCTTTGGCTCATGGTTTTGAGCCCATAGTTTTGGAAAACCATGTGACTCAAGTGGGAGAATGTTGGGATTAAGGTGTCATCAACCTTGTAAATCCTATTGCATTGTTTCCACTGTTCTTGGAAAGTTCCAAGGTTCTTGGAGAGTTCCAACATCCTTGGAGATAGGGTGTTAATTTTGTAAATTTATTCATAAGGGATGAAGGTTTCACCATCAACAGTAAATTATTTTTACTGGTATGGTTGATAATTATTTACTGGCCTCAGTAATTAATTACTTACCGGCATGTTGTTATGGAGTTACTTTTAGTACTTAAGGAATCTCGGTAAATAGTAAATGAGGTGAGGTGTAGAATCTTAGCGCCTATCTTAGGGAAATGTATTTTTGGGTTGTTATGATGCGTGCCATAAGTTTGTAAGTTGTCATAGATGCTCTTACCAACTTATGGCATGCGTCATAACAGCCCAAAAATACATTTCCCTAAGATAGGGGCCAAGATTCTCCACCTCACCTCATTTAATCTTTATCGAGATTCCTTGACCAGTAAAAGTAACTCCATAACAAACTGCTAGTAACTAATTAATTACTAAGGCTAGTAAATAATTATCTACCATACTAGTAAAAAATAATTTACCGTTGATGGTGAAACCTTCATCCCTTATGAATAAATTTACAAAATTAACACCCTATCTCCAAGGATGTTGGAACTCTCCAAGAACCTTGGAACTTTCCAATATTAGTGGAAACCATGCAATAGGATTTACAAGGTTGATGGCACCTTAATCCCAACATTCTCCCACTTGACATCATACATTGTAAATACATATCCATAGGAAAAAGAAACAAGGGAAAAACATACCTTAGCCAACCATGTGCCATTGATTATTTAACATACTTTTGAGCTCCAACAAGATACCTGCAGAAAACAACCATGATAACCACCATTCCAAACATGAACTCCTCACATCATGTCACCCATGATAGGAGAAGGAACATGCCAAGGTGAAACATATCAACTGTCACTGAAACCTACACCAATCTACACATGAACACAAGCATTAAATTCAAATGATAACAAATGACTCTGAATGACTGCCACACTCATACCAAATTAAAATAGCAACCATAGAAAGTTGCTATCTCGTCCAACCTATCCATACCTCAAACCAGGGTAAACAATCTATCATAGGTAGAACTTCATGCTATCAACATAACAACCCAAATCTGCAAACAAGTCCCCGTATATCCACCATCCTGCAAAAGTAGACTCCAAGGTAATAACACACATAAACGTGTAATTAAAAACCTCTGAAGTAACTCACTGTAATAAAGTGTAACTAGTCCAAGAGAGGTGCCCATCTCATACTGAACACATATAATTTCTAGAACTCCCACTACATAGGTAATGTCGAATCTACAAACAAGATCATAGCATTAACAAGTCCTCCTATAGCACTTCACATAGAGGATGTGGCTAACTCCTCTATCACAGTGTCAAAGAAGCATACAATGATATGCAAAATACATCTCTCATTACCGATTCAAATAACTCTCCCAAGTTCTCCAAACCAATGAAGAAAGAGACCAAGGAGCTACCAAATTGTTGCCAAAAAATAATGAAGTACAAACAACACAACTCCATTCAAAACTTCAACTCCATAAAAATAAGAACCTTCAGGAAGAAGACAATATACCAGGAAAGAGAGAACTTGAAAATCAAGCCATGTCCTTATACCGCACTAACATGTGCCATGTCACACCTCAAATTTTGACTATGTTTTAGTTTTTTACTTTTAAGTAATTAATAGGTAATCTTGTATGGATTAATGATTTGACGTATAGTGAAAATGTCAGGATAAATCAAATGATTTCATGAGTTTTGTTTATATGTTTAGAATTCATACATGTGATTATATGCTATCATGATTATTTATTCGTAATGTTTATGGATTAACTAATGATACATTAATCCCAGTTTGGTGATTGTAAGTTGTAACTAGGAAAAAAAAATTTGCCCTCGAAGAAAGAGAGGGAGAGCACCATTGGAGAGAAGTGAATAGATGTAATGAAAGGAATAGGTTGTTGCCATCTAAGTCTTGTGCTTTCAATGTTTAGTGAACCTCGTCGAAAGTAGTAAGTTGTGTTCGACCTATTTGGTCAAAGTTTTGGGTTTTGACTCGACAATCATCAATTTAACGTCAAGAACCATTAGCGTAGGTTTTGTTAAAAATTTGAGTCAAGAAAAGGGACCATCGACAAGATATGGTCAATAGTCGTTATTTTCTTATGCGTTATGGTTATAATTTGTTATTATAACGATTTAATTTGAGTTTATGCTATATTATTTTATTATCAGTGATTTCTGATAAGTGTTCCACTACAGTAACTTATCCATTCTTTGATGTTTTTGCAAGATAGATAGGGGGAGAAAACCTCAAGCCCATTCTCATATCCTTACAGATGTTGGTAACAACGTAAGTAAGTTTTGGGTGCTTTTTATTTCACCTTGTGATTTTGTATATATATATATATGATTAAGGAGTTAGACCTTTGAGGTGGTCGTTAAACTTATTTATTAACATAGCTAAGATTCCATGGTATTACAAACAACTTTTATGATAAAGTGGCTCGACTCCTTTACTCCCTAACTGATTTTGAGAGTAAAGAGGAGCATATCAACCGATGCATGGAGTGGTCTTTTATGACCATCACCCCCACTATTTGCATGTCTATGAGGAATAAAAGTAGGCTATGATTATGGAGTGAGGAATGCGGTTTGGAGAAGTTGTTATTAATCATTATGGAGAGTCTTATCAAAGGATACACACTAAGAGAGAAAAAGAGGTCACGCAAAGAGATCTGAAAGTACATCGACAACAAGAGAGTATGATCGAGCTCATCGTTAGGGAGTACGGTGACTGTTGAAAGCTCTTTAGTCGATTCAATACAGGTTCTCTTCTTTGCTTAAAAGACTTAAGTATTGATTATGATTCTTTAGTTGTTTTTGTTTCTGTTTGTTATAAGGTCGTAAGTCTTTGTTTACCTTCATGTGAATATGGCCGATATCTATGTATAAATATAAAGTCTATATTCTGTAAGAATATGAGTGATATCTTTGTATAAATATATGGTTGATATTCTGTATGAATATGACCGATATCTCTGTATATATAAATAGTTGATCTTATGTATGAGTTTGGCCGAGTTTCTATATGTATTTGGCCGATGTATCTCTATGTTATTTGGCTGATAGGATTAGAGTTTTTCTATATGTTGCTTGGCTAATAAACTTATAGCATTTCTCTATGTTATTTGGCCAATTTTTGAGAAGCTATGTGGTTGTTTGACATAGACTATCTTTGTGTTATCACGATCGATAAAGCTAGTTTAAACTCTGCAAGTATCTATAACTAGTAAGATTGATTTAATGCTTTGAGTTTAAGGCCGAATAACTTTAGTTCATTTTGTTTATGATTAACAATAGCTAAATATTGTATTTTGGTTGAGTATAGAGATGGATGTATCTCTGCTCACTATTTGGAATTGTATTCATTTACCTTATTCCACGAAAGGAAAAACTTAGTGGCTATTTTTAATGCATTTTGTATTTGTTTACACTGACCGTATAGTTGTTAAACTTAAGTAGGCTGAGATAGTACTATTGTAGACAGTAAGTCTCTTTGTGTATGTTTTCTAGATCCTGAGATGTAGCAAAGGTTTGTATTTTCAGAGCTTTAGTTTGTTTTAGTTATCTACTCCTTATTATAAAACTATGAAGTTTATATGATTTGTAATCAAACTGAGCCTCTAGAGAACTCAGATTAGACAAAGGAGTCAAGAGCAATAAGTGAAGATTGAGTGTACTAGAATTCTTCTATTCAAGTTTTATAGTTTTCATCCTAAGACTTAGTGTTAGGCCTCTTTTTATTCTAAGTAAACAAGAATGATACTGGATATCATTGGAACACCAAGGTGTGATCATGGTATTATATACACTCATAAAGCAAGTATATTTCGTTGTGTACAAGGATAATGTACACAAGTTCATGTAACCTTTCTATGTCGAGAGTTAGTGGATGAAAGGAGACTATTAGATTGAAAACTTTGTTTATTATTCTCTATAGACTCGTAACCTATTTTGGAGAACAAACTTTGTTAAGAGTATTTATATTATGGAAAATATTTATTATAGTTTATTTACATGAAAATAGAAACCAATATTCTATTGTAATTTTATGAGAAACGTGAAGTTGAGTAGAGCCTAAGTGGTCTAGAGAAGACTAGAGGCTAATATACTCATGTAATATTATATTTATTCTTATCGTTGGATAATGAGAGTTTTGGATAATATTTTGTATATTGGGTTAACAAAGGATAAAACCATAGGATCAACCCAGATGGGTCTAGTAAACTTAAAATTCTCAATACGGTTATGGCATTGATTTAATCTAGTGTATTTATGGTTGATAGTATAAGAGTCAAGAAAACCATAGACTAAGAATTATAAATTAGATAGTCTCTAAGAAGCTTTGATTAAGGTATTGATATCTTGTTGAAGTTGAAATATGACTTATAGCACAAGAGTGCTTGATCTTGAGTTGATGAGTAAAATGATAGGAAGTCATAGACTCTAATGTTTGCAAAATGCAACGAAGGACTCTTCAAAATATTAAATCTTCTAAACCTATTCATTGTATTTATATCCTAGAATTCAGGATTAAATTCTATGTCAGAAGGACTAGGAATTAAACTTAGTCAAAACATTTCATATCTAATGTTATTAGGCAAACAAATCAAACTGTAGGATGAGATAGTTTCCAAGTCGATTTAGAGGTGTGTGAACTCACGACTACGTTTATTGTAAATGTTTATCTATATAGAAACTTTGGCCAAAGTGATGCATTTGTCTCTACATGCATTAGTCGATTCACAATGTCTAGATGGCGTAACTTGTCAGTAGGATTATACTTAGCTAGAAGATAGTCTAGAGTTGTATGGTCGATTGTGTTGCGTAGGGCACAACACTAGAACTCAAATGCAAACCTGTTGGTTCCTTATTTCTATACTCTTCATAAGGGTGGGGCCACTTCCAAGAAGGAAGATGTGTGGGGGACCGTTGGTCTGTGGTTGGAGGTAAAGCACTAGGATGATGCTTTCACTCTATAGCAGAATACTCGCCAAGACTTGGGTGATAGATATCGAGATTCCAGATGCAATATTCTTTATGTAAAATTATTCTTATTGCAAAGTGCAATATTTATTGTAAATGTAAAGTGAAATGTTCTCACTTTAATTTATATTTGAATATATTGATTTTCAAGGTTGAAAAATATTCAAAAAAGACATGTATTTATTTTCTTGTGAATGTGCAAATATTTATATAAAAAAAATCATGTTTACCATGTTCATTTACTTTCTTGTAAAATGTTGTGTAATTTTGAGTAATATGAAAAGGCATGTTACATGCCAAAATGTGTAAAGTAAGATCTCCTTCAACACTCCCAAACTAAAAGGATATCAACATCTAACCATTCAACTTATAATGAAACATGGCAGCAATAAATGTAAACCTCTCACAGAAAGTGTTGGACACTTTCTGGAGTTTTTGGGCTAAAGGTCCAGGGCGCCCAAGCGCCATGGTCCCACTTGGGAATTTTAGCCCCACTTTGTAGTGTCGGCTTAGGACACTTCCTTGGTTTGTATTTGTCGGCCTAATTGAGTTTTATTTATCGCAAGTGAGCGGGAGTGCATATTTAAATGAGTGTTGTAGTTCATTTTACACCAAGATAACCACTAGCTTATTGTAAGGAATTATCTTGTGATATTGTGTTCTATGCTAAATTATTCTTCATTCTTGGAGTGTTATCCACTTGTTGATGACATTGAATTTTGTTTGTAGGCTTTGAAGGAAGTTTGAAGCCCTCTTCATCACTCTCCTTTGTTGGTGTAGGATCTTGAGTCATCTTCATCAACCAAGGTCATATCTTTTGTGGTTATTATCATCATTATCATTCATTATTCATCATATTATTACAGATCTAGCCTCTGGCCTCCTAGGGCACGCACTCTTGGATCTAATTATCGTTGTAGTGGAGGTGGGAACACCAACACGAGGTTTGAATGAGGCAAGCCCTTAAACATAGCACAACCTTTTCCTCTTTCTTTGTGTGCAAGTCGAAGAAATAGGTTTCTGGTTCTAATTTTTGGGAAGAAGGCATAGCAGACAAGTATAGGTCTGGTGACATCTGAGTTTTTGCTAAACCCTAGAAAAGGCCTAGGGCACCCAAGCACCCTAGTCCTAGGCATTTATGTTGCAAGATCCAGGTTCTAAATCTTCCTCTAACCTTTGTTGTACTTTCTGTTTGTTGTGATCTGATTCTAATAATTAGTTATAGTCTATTCTTCATCTTCTAGGGTTTGATCACTAGTCTTAGCTTCTTTGCTTGACTTTGGTTGAACTTGGTTAATCCATCTATATACAACAAAAGGGAAGAACCCTTGTAGTTTGGCTCTCCTTCTTGGGTAGAAGCCAAGCTTAGTTTATGCCCTGAATGTTTGCAAAAGAGGGTTTGACCTAGTTTAACTCCATAGGCTAGATCACTCTTTTCCACTTAACACTCTCAAATCTCATGCACATGGCATCGTATACTTGTATCCAAGTATGGAGCATAGGTCGATGAGTCACCCGCAATTATGCAATAGTCCCTTTGAGAGAGTAAACCAAGGTGGCCATGTGTGAGTCCTCCTATGGGAAATGCATCTCCATTTCTTGTTAAAAAGACATTGAATATTCCTATCCCCTTGATATTTTGGTGGGTTGGTAGTGTTTGTTTTACCTCACCTCACTTCATCCATGGAAGGCTTCAGCCCTGGGGCACTGAGCATTGGTGTGCTTGAACCGTTCCATAGTCCCTTCCAATTATACCATAATATCTGTGCACCCAATTGTCACAAGAAGCACTTGTGGTGTCAAATAGGGAGTGGGTATCATCCCAATGAAAGACACCCTCAGTAGTAAGGTCCAACTGTTCCATGCCTTGAGCAGAGTGTTATAGATATGGTTGATCTCCTCATTATTGGAAACAGATTCAACATAGGGCATACCATGATCACTGTCCAAAAGAATAACTATTCTCTAACTAGGGTTCTAAAAGTTGATATAATTCCTTTTGAACCATAGGTTAGCAATATTATTGAAGCACCATTGTTTATCCAGTAGTGCTAAGAAGTTATATACTTTAGTTAGTTCTGTGACCTCAAAGTCCCCCTTGCAATGGACTTCCATTATACTTATGGTGGCTCCATTTAGAACCCTAATAGGTAGGGCATGCATATTATCATCCATGAACAAAACATGAGGCGAAATTTGAAGTGTTGGGTGCCCCATCTTGTTCCAAGCATCAACCATCAAGATATTAACTTTAACTACTATCCACTAGGATGTCCTTGATGAGCCATCCATCAATGGTTGTGTCAACCAATAGCTCCTGATCATATTTTTGCACTCTAGGTAGATTTGACTTTTGGATCTCGTGCATGAATCAACTTCTTATTTATGGCTAATTTCTTAACCTATTGCGAAAGCTCTACCCAAGTAATGGGAGTATTCGTTCTACGTGCAAGAGTCAATATATCTATTGGATCTCATCTTTTTCATCGTTAACTTTTGAAATGTATAGACCTTGATTAGATTCTCATGTCTCCTCAAAGAATTCAATTTCATCTTGCAACTCCCACCAAATGAGACCCATAGTCTCATGTAGAATTTATTTCTGTTGGCATCCATTAGAATAACCCTTAAAACATATGATGGTTCCTTACATCAAATGGCATCCATGGGATTTTCTATGGTACATGTTAGGTCTCAAAAATGCAGGTCGTTAACCCTAAGAGGTTGCCAGGCTCTCTTGACATTTTTGGCTAACTAACATGGGGTAGATATGGCTAAACCCCCTTCACTTCAGGCTCTGTCAGACCTAGGCAGGTAAACCTCTAATTAATAAAGCAGATAAAGAGATGATCACTACTTTAATCATAATTAATCTAACTATTGATAATGGCATAAATTATAAAACAAATGAAAAGACAACAAATTAATTCTAAATGATCTAAATTGGAATGCTAAAACAATAATGCAATCTGACTAAGTAAATCTAAAGTGAATTTGTATAAGTGAAAATGAAAGAAATAGACCAGTGCCTTATTGAATATAGAGTCAGTGCAATCATGAAATTAATGACTATTTGTTTGGTAAAAACTTGAACTATCTGGCACAAAAAGATAGGTATGTAACTTGTACAACCCTGCAAGGAAATAGTTAGTATTCCATACTTACATATATCTAATTGACAAAATATTACCTGCATTCATCTGAAAGGATTTAATCCTTGCTTGAAGGAACCTATTAGAATGATACTACAATTGTAACATATTTATCAAAAATTGGAGACAGAATACAAACCCTAACTATATGACTCTTCTTACAGATCCATGACAATGTTTTCTGAGTTACTGTGATAAATTCAAAGGATTTAATTCTGAAAATAGAAACCAATTAATCTTATCACACTATAATAGCAAATTTGCATAGACAACTTGAAGCTATACTTGATAATTCAAAATGAATAACAAAGAAAACTTTGAAAGGAGACAGTCATATAATTGAACAAATTTAACAGATAATTGATACCAAAATTTTGCAATCACTGCTTCATGCTTACAAATTTGACTTCATCAGAGAATCCTTGCACATGATCTACTAGAGATAAAATATATTAAAAATGAACTAGCATTGCTGTTCAAATCTAATCTCCAGTATCTCCTCTTCTATCACCTTATATAATAATATCCCCCTTCCTCCAGTCTTGGTCATCTCTTATAGAGAGAGGCATACAAGCTTTAGGCCAGTTACAATGGTTGTGACGGTTGATAACCGAACAACAATATTAGTTCTAATAAAACAGATTTATGAAATTTAATACTGGCCGCTAATCATCAAATGGATAACCATTTCAGGGTAGAAAAAGTCTTTAATTGTAGTCCAGCCCAATATCCTTCGAGGGTTTCTTCATTATTCCTAAAAAATCCAGATAAAACACAAATTAATGTCTGATCAAACAATCCAAACAAATTTATTTAAACAAATGTATTTATTTAAGTAATTACTTCCATTATCGATATTTTATTTAGTTCCTTGAGATCCTTTCGTGGGTGTTTTATAGTTTAATCCCGTTGTGTATATCCTGCAAAAATCCATATTTCAAATGTCAGAAGAATATATTAAACATTTAGATTAATGTCATTTTTAGGGTTTCCTTCGTCGGCGCGACCTCATAGTCGGGTTGAAAAAACTTCTTGCCTTTTCGCTTTCTTTTTCTTTGTATATTTGACATGTTTATTGCAACATACAATCGCTAAAACATACAAAGAAATTTTAACATTTAACTTTTCCTTCGCGTCCGGTCCTTGTACATCCTTTTGTATCTATAGCTTGTATCTCGAAGAATGTATGTTCGCTACATACAAAGCATTGAATATACAAGCGCTTACTATTTTGAATAACCCTTTCGGTTCCGCCACTTGTATGTTACATTGTATATGGGCAATGTATGTTTGATAGGTACAAATCACAAACATACAACGGATGTTTCATTTTTAATAACTTTTGGGGTCCGCATTATGTGTATCAGCGTGTATCTCTTGCAAAAATACATACAAAGTTCATTGTATATCCCCTTCGGACTCCAACCGTTTTATAAACCGCAGCTTACTCTCCTTTGATTCCGACATGTATAAAGCAATGTATATCGGATATACATTAAGTGAAGATACATGGCATTAACCGTATTTTAATCTTCTTCGAATTCCGGCGCTTGTATGTATCGGGCAATGTATATTAGATACATACAAACCGGAAACATAGAACGGTTTTACCATATTCTATAAACATTTTACATGCGGCTTGCATAAAATGCAATGTATATTTCTGATATACATTTAGTCTGGATACATTGGTTTATATTAAACTTTAATCTTTTTGGATTTCGTGTTGTATGTAGCCGTGCTTTATATGTTTAAACAATCATAAGGTGCATTCAACGGATTTAAAATAACTATTCACTTAAACTTTGAACTTTTCGGGCCCGACTTGTATGTGCAACCTCCGATGTACATAAAGTCTCGATGCATCCCTTTAGCCCGATTTAATTTTCTCCTGAGTTCCACCTTGTATGTGTGCAGTGATGTATAACCCAAAACATACAAATGCGAATCATACAAAGACTTATCGTTATTTCACAATTATTTCGGTTCCAGCTTGTATGTGGGCATAGTATTTCGGCGATGTATGTATATTTAAATTGTATGTTTCTGAAAGCATACACATACAAGGCGTGATACATACAACAAGTTAACTTTACTTTATAAACATTTCAATTCCACGGTATGTATATTAGCCTTGTATAACCCAAAACATATAAGATGCAAAACATACAACGATTTTACCATATTTAATAATATTTAAGTTCCGCACTATATATATTGAGTTGTATGTTGTACTCTGCCAAATATACAAACATAATATACAAGCAATGGGCCCGACAAAATATATACTTCAACTTTTAATCTCGTCAGGTCCACTTTGTATGGAGCAGTAAAACGTTAGCCAAATGCATATAATTAAACGATGTATCAACCCGATGACTCCTTTATGCGACCATACCGTGACCCGATATACGAGGGACTTAGCACATGCATCATACGATGACAGAACATACAAACTGCTTTGTATATGAGAGATTTTGTATATACAAATGACTTTGTATATACAAACATACAAACCCATACCATAATGTATTTTATCAAAACATACATAACTTGCAAAATACAGGGAATTTTAAGATGGTTCAAAAAGCAACCCTTATTCATTTTCGACAAGGAATTCACCCGTATTCAATTCTGGTACTTAACGCTATTTTTCATTAACTTTCAACACGGTTTGATTAGGATAGATCAAATCCAAATATTTCTATCAGCTCAATTGTTAATTTCTGCTTGAAAACAACTGTGGATATTTCTATATATGCTCTCATACTAAAATCTTTGGATGATTAAAACTTAATATTTGCCAAAAAGCATCTTGGGAATTTCAGTCCCAACAGTACATATGCGGGTTGTAGAGATATGTGTAGTGATGTTAACTCTTGGCCTAGAGTCAACAAAGGGTGTAGTAGGCTTTATCTTCTACTAGGTGTGTCGTGCATGGTCAATTTGGATGATGCTTGCAGTCTACTCATTTTTGTCATTTGTCATAGTAGCATAAAGGTTAGGGCACTCTTCAACTGTGGGTTCTCCTCGACAGTATGCGTAGGTGGGGAAGATAGAGTGATCTCATTGATAATGATATGGGGAACCACACTTGTAATAGGTACGAGATGGGAATCTACTCCCTCTACATCCCTCATCCTCAGCCTAGTCACATACTTCCACTTTGACCCTCCTAGATGTTATCCTCTACTGTGTGGTGAATCCCTAGTGTGTTGGCTTCATGTATCTGAATTATGATCATATAATTCTCAATGTTGTGGGTGTGTGAACCATAGATATTGCAATAGTAAGATATCTTTGTCTAGGTGGCATGCTACAGTAACAGACAACTCCACACATCATGGTTTTTCATACATATTTCACAGGCCTTGAGTAAGGCGTGCACATTCCTTCACAGGCAGCTTGTATTGGTGTGCCCTTCAACCTCGTAGTCCATGCATGAGATACCGTTGTGAGTACATTGTTAATGGTGAGTTTCTCTAACCATGCAACCATCACTACAAGCTAAGATTCCATAAAAGGCTTGATTCCAGTGTCAATTATCCAATTGCTTCAACTCAAAACACTACCTCCAATGCTTCTCGTGGGTCTATGAAGATCTTGTGTGAGAGGGCACATTGAAAAGGTAGCAACAAACCCCCAATGAACCATTGAGTGTTATGATATTTCTTGAAAATGAATGTAAAAATCAATAAAATAGCATACCACTTTGAGGGGGTGACCTCCAATAATCATAAAAGAATATATGAATTCAATATTAGTATTTGGGAGAGTCTCTCTTTCCTATCCCTTTCAAAAAAGTGTTTCCCTCGACGCTTAGTAACTCTAGAGTGTTTTTTATCATGCCATGTTTTACTATAGATGAAGATGTCATCAAAGAATACCAACACCAATTTTCGAACAAATGGGTGGAACACTAAATTTATGAGGCTTTGAAAAGTTGATTGGGTATTAGTGACACCAAATAATAATTCATAATGACCCTCACATGATTTAAATGTAGTCTTATTTATATCCTTTTCCTTTAGTTGAATTTGATGACAATCTACATGTAAATCTAACTTAGTAAAGAAAACTACAATACTAGACTAATCTAGCAATTCATCAATACTAGGAATATGAAACTTATCTTTAAGAGTGATATCCTTGAGCTCCATGTAATTTGGGCACATTCTCCATGACTGATCCTTCTTGTTAACCATAATCATTTGGGAAGAATAAGCACTTTTGTTGGGATGAACAATACGTATTGGTATTAATTCGATGGCTTGATCATGGTCTCTGATTGGAGGTAGACCCTTGAGTTCTTAAAAAAATGTTGATAGTGCTGAATGTTCTCTTAAAGTTTTGCTCGATCTTGAGTTTTCGTGTCTTGTGCTTCTATAAAATGCAGTTGTGCCCTTGTGTTGTAAGAACCTTTCTTAGGCAATTTGTCCATCCCATGGGAGATAATAATTTGACTTGGTGGTGATTGTATCCCTAAACGTTTATACTTTTTCCCATTTGAATTAAAAACCATGGATAAGTCTTGAAAATTGAAAGTCATTGTTCCTAAACGTCTAATCTATTATACACCCAAAACTACATCTACTCCCCCAATTGGGATAGAGAACATTTTTTAATCTATTTGATAATTTCCCATCAAGAGTTTTATATGATGGCATTTACCACCACAAGAGAGTTGTTTCCCATTAGCTATCATGACCAAAAAATTAGATATTGGATACACAAAACAATTGAGATCATTAGCTAATCGTATATTAATAAAGTTGTGTACTACCTGAATCAACCAACATTGGACCACCTTTCGCATTTTAATATAACCAATTACTTTGATTGTTTGTGGTGCACTTGTGCCATTCAATGTATGTAGGGAGATAGTAGTACATTCTGACAAGCTGTCGTAAGGTCCTAACACTTTAGTTGAAAATATGTCAGTTATGTCAACCGAGTAGTGTCCAAGTCTGTACGCAATAGGGAATATTTTTAGACATCTCACTTAGTAACAGTTTTGCTAAATTTTTGAAAATCTTAAAATATAATCTAAATTAGAAAGCATGCAAACTCTAAGCTAGAAAGCGTTGGAATCTTTAATCTAAAAAGCATGTAAACTTTAATCTAGAAATTCACACATGTGATTTTAAATATGAATTTGAAAAGACAACTAACTTGTTAACTAGAAAACACATTTGAAACTTTGAACTAATAACTAACAACAGATTTATGAATGAAGTGGATGCTCTGAAAATTTCAAATGAACATAATTTCAAAGATCATTGACTTAAATACCACAACCTGCAGGAACACATAACAAAGCTAAACACGAAGTGATATTAATCTAAACAGAACATTCACAAAGCATAAATAACAACACCAATAATAAAAATACTTATCTATTCTATAATCCATCGAGTAGCCAGCTCTTGGGAGATCCTATATCGACTCAAATCACATTCAGTACTTCAGCAACTCCAAAGTAAATTCCATTCATATTACTTCCGTTGCTCATAAAAGATTACTCAGAGTAGAACTGGCGATATTCATTCATAAAAGCATCATAGAACGTAGCTACAGATTATCACTTCAAAAGAGATTGTCTTCATTCATAACACATCATAACATATCCTTGTTTTGAGCAACTACATATATATGTACTGTACTACTCCAAAATCCTATATTTTAGATGGCGAGCAAATGTCATTGAACAAGTCTTTAAAGAAAAATAGAATTAAAAACTAACTAGATGTCTATGAAATTAAATACATTAAAGGCTCTGAGTGGAGCTGTAGAGTCTTACGTATGCCCAACAGAAAATAACAGAGTTGCTAACAAAGTCTATGATTATGTATGCCTAAATTTCTGGCTCCCTCAAATTCTGGCACTCTGACTTCAACTGCTTTGAAGTCCACTCCTTCTGTTAGGCCATACATGCAACCCTGCATAATTACACAACTCTACATGCAATTATGTCAACATTAGTGGCTAATTTCAATCAATTAGAAAATAAAGATTTATACATCATTTTATAAAAAATAGATAAATATTGCTTCTAAAAATAAACAAATTGGCATGGTTAGGGTGATTGGGCAAGACAAACAAGTTATATGACTTCTTATAAAAATGAGGTTATTTTATACCTCATCACCCTCCCCTTCGTAGGCCTGAGCAGGTCCTCCTGCTCTCTGATGAGCCCTATGTCTTTCTGCATCCCTATTTCTGTTTAGTTCATCATATTTTGAGCTAAAATCATACATGTCCTATTGAAGTTGATAAACCAACCTCACAGATCCCAATGAACACTTGCAAGCAAATAACCTATCACACAAAGGAGATAAAGAGGCACAACAATGGTGCTTTGCAGACCTCAAGCAAAATGCATAAAGAATGAATAATTACAATAAGACCAATCCTTATGAAAGGAGATCGAAACCCTAAAAGTGAGAACCCTAGGCTTAATAATAAATTATTAAAGCGCCTAAGTTTAGCTTAAGTGAAATAAAGTAAAGGTGACTTAATTAATTAATCAATACAACTAAATTAATTAAGTAATTAACTTATTACTCTAACACCCCCCCCTTAAGATGAACTTAGGGAGAAGCTAAAAAAACTAAGGACTAAATGCTTGAAAGCAAAGATGGGTCCCGGCAACTAGGCCTGATGAGGTACCCAAATACTACCAAATCTCTGTAAAGTAGAGTAAAGGAGAAAACCCAGTGGGAAAAAACTCCTCTCCAAAAAGAGATGAAAGCATGTTTGAAAAAAACATGAAGGAAGGAAGGCCTCATAAAGACCCCCCAAGGACAACTTCCTTCACCCCAAGCATGGATCTCAACTGAAGATAGCGAGGTGATGCCAAAGGTTTCATGAAGATGTCTGCAAACAGCTCCTCTGTAGGAATGTACTCCAAGATGAGAGAACCACCCTAAATCAACTGCTTGATGAAGTGCATGTGGATCTCAATGTGCTTAGTCCACTGATGCTCCACCGGGTTGCGTGAAATGTGAATAGCACTCTGATTGTCACACCAAAGAAGAGTGGGACTATCAAGAGGAAAACCAAACTCAGTCATCAACTGTCGAAGCCATAAAACCTCACGACTAGCTAAAACTACAACTTGGTACTCAGCCTCTGTAGATGATAATGCAATAGCAGATTGCTTCTTGCAAGACCATGTAATAGGACTAGAACCAAGGCAAAAAATAAAGCCAGAAGTAGACTTCTGATCATTAACATCACCAGCCCAATCTGAGTCAGTGAAGCCAATAATGTGAGGTGCTCCTGATGTATAGTGAATGCCATAATGAGTGGTGCCCTGAATATACTTCAAGATACGTTTGGCAGCTTGCCAATGGCTCTCATGTGGATCATGGGAGAACTGAGAGACAAGACCAACCGCAAAGGAAAGATTAGGACGAGAATGCGTTAGGTACTATAAGCTGCCAACCAACTCCTTGTATAATGTAGAATCTATTGAAGGAGTAGAGCAAGTGGAAGACAAGACAACACCTGACTGAAATGGCATGGGGACATGCTTGCAATCAAGCATGCCAAATCTCTGAAGCATATTAAGAGCATACTTCTGCTGAAATATGGAGATCACATCTGAAGACTGAATAACCTGTAGACCAAGAAAGTAGTGCAGAAGACCGAGATCTGTCATCTCAGACTGCTCCATCAAAGCTCCCTGAACACTTTGAATCATGGAGGATGAGCTACCTGTAAGAATCAAATCATCAACATATAGCACAAGGATCAAAAGATCACTCTCCTGACGCTGAATGTACACTGTGTGATCAAAATAACAGTGGGTGAAGCCAAAAGAAAGCCAAAAAGAGTCCATCTTCTCGTACCAAGCCTGAGGGGCTTGTTTGAGGTCATATAATGAACACTGAAGTCTGCAAACCAATGAAGTGTCCTGCACAAATCCCTGAGGCTGCTCCATATAGATCTCCTCATGTAGGTCTCCATGCAAGAAGGCACTCTTCACATCCATCTAAAAAATTGTTCATCCCTATGAAGTTGCAAGTGAAAGTACGAAGCGAATAGAATTCATCTTCGCAACAGTAGCAAAGGTCTTAGAGTAATCAATACCCTCAACTTGAGAAAACCCCTTATCAACAAAATGAGCCTTATACTTATCAATCAAACCATTTGCAACATATTTGGTATGATACACCCACTTGCACCGAACCAACTTTCTTCCCTTATGAAGATGAACAGGATCCCAAGTATTATTCTTCATCAATGAAGAATACTCCTCCTTTGTAGCCATATCCCACTCAGTGTTACCTATCACATCTAAAAACTTCTAAGGATCATCTGAAATGGCATGACTCAAAAGACTAGCACTTGATGTCTGTGCATGGGTACAACAGGAATCTGAAGAATCGCCTGCCAAAGGTCCTGCTACATCAATAGTATTATGGGCCCACTTGGGTAAAGGTTGAATATCTGGAGGTGGTGGTGCCGGTGGATCATCATCAACATCATCCTCAAGAGATAAGGAATCCTCAAGAGATGAAGTGGAAGGAGTATGAAGTGAGGGAGAAGCTGGTGATGGAGAATCCATCTTGGGAAAGCACTGATCAAACTGGACATCTTGTCGAAACAAGACCTCTCTGGAATCAGGATCAAACAACCTATACGCTCTGATACCATGTTAAAGTTGATAAACCAACCTCAAAATAGCTAACAAATATGAGTGGTCAACTTTTCCTCTCCATGGCTTTCTGCTAAGCATCAGGAATATATGCTCAAGCCTCACTACTAAAAACTCAGAATGTAGAAACATCGAGATTGACATGGGTCCAAACCTCCTCAAGAGTCATATGTCGTAATGCCTTATGAGGCATCTAATTCTGAATGTAATTGGCACAATTCACTGCCTCAGCCCAGAATGAAAAATCCATATCACGTGACTAAATCATACAATTGGCCATCTCCCTTAAAGTTCTATTCTTTCTCTCAGCAACACCATTCTACTGAGGGGTGTAAGGAACTGTAAGCTAATGCTACAAACCATGCTCAGTACACAATTCCCTGAAAGCCTGATTGGCATACTCCCCCCATTATCTGTGTGTATCCTCCTGATAGAAGGTCCAGGCTACTTCTCCACGAATGTCTTGAAGATCCTGAAAGTATCAAAGACATCACTCTTGTACTTAAGAAAGTACACCCATGTACGCCTGGAGAAGTCATCAATGAATGTGAGCACAAATTTGGCCCATGAGAATGAAGAAGTCAGAAAGGACATGAGGTCACTATGTACCAACTCCAAGGGTGCCTTAGCACGTGTGGCTCTACCCGTCGGAAAAGAATCCTAGTGATGTTTTCCAAGTACACATCCTCAACAAACACCATCAGTATAGGAAATTGGAGGGAGCCCAATCACAAGTGCCTGTGCACTCATCTACTGTAGATATCTATAATTGACATGGACAAAACATTCATGCCAAAGCCTACTCACTATGTTTGCATGTGCTATAAGTGATGAACCAGAACCATCTGAGCTCTCAAAGCCATCAAATCTATATAAGCAGGATGTAGGATCAACACTCCTAGCATCCACAACTAAATCAGGATCATGGAGGTCTCGAATAACCACATCATGTGGTGAGAACTCAATTGTCTTACCAGTGCAAGAATGGAAAATCTGGCAAATAGAAAGGAGGTTTGTTGAAATGTTAGGAACAACAAGAACATCCTGAAGACAAGCACCGTCCAATGGAACATGACTTGAACCCATAACTAAAAGCTGTGTAGAATCACCAACTGCAATCTATGAAGTTCCACAATGGGCAAGCGTGGTAACAAACTCCTGAGTATGTGTCATGTGGTGAGAAGCCCCGTAATCTAGAATCCATGTGGATGCTAAAGGTAAGGCCCGTGCAGAAAGAGCATGACCTTTCCTTGTGTGTGGGGAAGAAGACTGAGGTGAAGAGATATGATGCTGTTGCATGGCCTCCTCTAAAGCCTCTAATCTCTTCCAACACCTAGTAACTGGATGACCTTCCTTGCCACAAAAACTGCAAGGATCACCTAATTTCTTCTTTGTCTTGGAGGAAGACTCACTAGACTTATAAGACTTATCCTGCTTAGGATTATAGTGTGGTTTGGAATTTGACTTAGGAGGTGGCTTGGAGGAATTCTCATTGTCTGTTGAATCTGACTTGGGCTTTTGTTTCTTCTTTGGCTTCCCCTTAGATGTTTGAACTACCAAGGCTTGGTTCTTTGATCCTGTGAGAGCATCCAACTGTGATAGCTTGGCCTGCTCACGAGTCAAACGATTGCAGAAAACCTCAAAGATAGGCATGGTAAAAGTTGGACCCAAAGCACCCATGGTGGAATAGAATGTAGAAGAAAACATCTGAAAGGAGCCTCAAAGCTTAGATAGAATCAGTTAAATACACTATGTGTCAGTTTTGATCTTGCTACAACCCTACAAAAGTGATCTGAGTGATTTGAATTTCATCAAGAAATCCTTAATAGATGGAAAGGAATCAGGTACCAAGGAAATCAATTCTGCCTCAATCTGAAGTGCTCTGAACTGATTGATGGTGCCAAAAAGATCATTGAACTTGGACCACATTACCCGAGGAGTTGTGCAACTCTCCAGGTGAAATAAAAGACTATCTGAAACATGCAATGATATCAAACCCATGGCCTCAAATATTTTGTTTCTATGTTGTAGAATCTCAAACTAACATGCCAACTGAGGCTAAATGTCATCCAAATAGGACCACAAACCCTTTGACATGAGCAATCTGGTCATATGTGCTTTCCAAATGTGATAATTACGTGGGGTAAGACAGTCAACTAATGAGGTGTCCGCCATGATGTTTAAGTTTTTTAAATGTGTTTAAGGGAAGAGTTTTATGTTCTCTGATGTGTATATACATAAAGCAAGAAAAAAACACCCCCCACAACACAAAAAACCAAACCCCAATGCAAATTTGAAAGTTGGAAAGTGGAAAAAACAAAAATCACTTCAGACAATTCTCTGTGTACCTAGTAAATTTTTTGATAAAAACTCTACAGATCTGGAAAGAGCACTTGAAAACCTTTCCAACGCTTATTCGTTTTCGAAAAACGGAGTCCATATGCAAAAGTTATGCCTCTGGAAGCGCAGAAACAAAGATCTAACTTTGACTGGAAATAAATGAAGCAAAATAGCAAAACCATGAAAAAATACCTAAATCACTGGATCGATCTCAGACCCAACTTTCCGGCAATATTTTGTTTTCAAAAATATGAGTTTGGCTGCAAAAGTTATGGCCAAAATACCAAAACTGCTCCAAAAAGGCTTTGGGGTGAAGCCTTACGGTTAGCTTGCCCCTAGCGGTTAATTGACTGTTGCACCTTGAACTCTATTTTTTTATAATTTTTTCTTGGATTTCGTGTCGTGTCAGGCCGTATGACCCAGAAATGAAAGAAAATTGCCTCCCGGAGTCACTGTGGCTGATTTTGACGATTTTACAGTCGATTTTGGGGTTTTTAGGTGCTTTGAACGCGATGGTGAGGTCCTTTTGGGCTGAAAATGCTCCAAAATTGCAAGTACCCTCTTGATCTGGAAACTCTCTCATACTTTAAACCCTTGTAGATCAGGCACCGTACAACCAAAATTGACGAAACAAATGTCAATATTGACTATTTCGAACCGTTTGGACACAATGGTGAGATCCAAATTGACTCACGATGCACTGAAATGTCTCTTTAAGGCAAGATCCCTCAAAAAATGAACAGGAAGTTGCAGATCTAGAGCTCTGATACCATGTTGAAGTTGATAAACCAACCTCACAGATCCCAATGAACACCCACAAGCAAATAACCTATCACACAAAGGAGACCAAGAGGCACAATAATGGTGCTCTACAAACCTCAAGAAAAATGCATAAAGAATGAATAATTGCAATAAGATCAATCCTTATGAAAGGAGATTGAAACCCTAAAAGTGAGAACCCTAGGATTAATAATAAATTATTAAAGTGCCTAAGTTAAGCTTAAGTGAAATAAAGTAAAGGTGACTTAATTAATTAATCAATATGATTAAATTAATTAAGTAATTAACCTATTACTCTAACATGTCCTCTGCCTCCTCATCCAAATGATCAGGATACTTAAGAAAATCTTTGTTTAATTTTATCCTCATCTTCCATTCATGTAAGTCCCTAGGATCTTGCTTTGTAGTTACTAAAACCATAGGCTGTGGTTGAAGGAGTAATGGAGGTATGTATTGCATTCCTATCCACTTGGTCTTTAGCTACTGTAGTATTTATGTCAAAGCTTCTGCTCATTTATAGGACCATCTGAGATTGGTTGGAGAAATCATCTCCCTTCGTTTTAGAAACATAGGCAAGGGAGTATATCTTGAAATACTGAACTATACGCATTATGGACTGTGGAAATTTGATGTCTATCAAGGGAGTATATCGCTCCTCACAGGCAGTCCATGCTCTATCTATTAATTGTGGCCCATTAACTTTGAAATCTTCAAAATAAATCCTAATACTTTCATTATACTTTTTCTTCATAGCTTCATAGCTTTTAGTCCTTCGGAATTGAGCTTTGAAGGCAAAGGGCTTACAATTAGGGTATCTCATGTGGAGCCCTACAGTTCTCTCTACCTGTAGATATTCTCTGGTCCTATCTTGCCAATGGAGTTGATTTTGCAGATTAGACATGAAAGCTCTAAGCTGTACTTCTCCCACAAAAAGGTTAATGAAGAAATCATTGTATTTTTCCAAAAACAGATTATGTATGAAAAATTCACTTAGTAGATTCTGCTGAATAGGGGGAGCCTCTTTGAGTGCTTCTGGGAATTTTTTGTCATCTGGATCATGGGGGAAGTTACAGGAAATTCTCAAAAGTTTCCATCTCAATAACTATTCATTAAGGAACATAGAATATATTCTAGATGGCTTCCTACAAGCTAATAACAACTCTTTGATTTTGCATGCATCAGTTTTAGCTTGATAGAGTCTGTCATAGGATTCCTTCAACAATACCATTTCCTTCTTAAGTCTGGCATTTTCTACCCCAGCTTGTCTTAGGAAATAGCACATTTCCATCCACTTGGCTAACATGGGAGGAATGTGAACTTAAAACCACTCCATTTTGGTCAGTTCAATTTGTATCTATTTTGGTTCCATGGTTGGCTTAAGACTGACTTCCTGTAATTCCTATTCTAGCTATACAGTTTTACTAAAGAGCTGAATTAAGTTCTACTTTTTGTTTCTCCTGTTCCTCTACAAATGATTTAAGGAATTGCTCCAATTGACAGTCAAATTTTTTATTTGTTCATCCTTTTTAGATAAACTAACCAAATGTTTCTTATCTTTCTCCTCAATCTATTTCATTTGTGACTACAATTCCTTAATGAATTTATCATTATGCTCCAATTGGGTCCCTAGAGTTTTGATTCTCTAATCTTTCTGCTATAAAAGTTTTGTCTGTGTGTCTATTTCCTGTTGTAAAAGTTTTGTCTGTGTGTCTATTTCCTGCTGTTGTCTGGCTATATGTTCCTCTTTTTGCTAGAGTTTAATTTTCAACTATACAATTTCTGCTTTTAATTCTTCTAATTCCACCTTTATGTGATCAAATTTTTTATTGTCTGTATTATTGGAAAGAGGGGGCATAAAAATCTCTGTATCATTGTCAGGCACATGTACTTCATTAATCACTTCTAGTAGACCTTATTCTGTGTCATTGACATTATTTAGATGGGATGACTATCCAATTTGAGGGACTATGTCAATTTTGTGTTCATCTAATGGCTGCTGAGAGGGAGAAATTGTTTCCACGGGCTCATCCTCTTGACCCTCTTCTTCTTCAACAAGTACATAATTTGGGACTTGTTCTCCTATTTCCTCTTGATCCTTCTCAGGTGGATCAATCTCCTTCTCAAATTTAGGGGCATCACTACTTCCAAGGGTTTGATTTTCACTTGACTGGACTGGGTTTTCACTTGGCTGCCTATATTGTCTTTTCTTCTTAGGTATATGCGATTGGTCACAAGCCCCCTGCACAGCTAAAATCGGTAGCCAATCTTTTACTTCTTCTTAGAGGGGAGATCTCTGCAATTTCATTTTAGGCCTCTTTTCCTTTTTGTTGGGCCGACTATTTTCATCCTTAGAGTCCACTAAGTCCACATTTTCTTATTTTTTTGGAGTTTTTGGAACATTATGTGGTCTAGGTTGCTCCTCAGGTTCTACAGGGTTTGAAAGATTTTTCGGCGCTTCGCCTTTGGAAGCTTCCCTGGCAGGTGGGGGTACAAGGGAGGGTTCCCTAGGGTTCTCTGCCGCCAAACTTGATGACTCACCTCTCTCAAAATGTATTGAGGGTGCTGAGGTTTCAAATTTCTTGAGAATTTTTTTCCATTTCTCGCCTTTGTTTCTCTTTTTGAGGAGTTGATGCTTGCAACTTAAAGAAATGAGGTTGTGGTGTTTTAATGGCCCAAACCCAATTTTGAACCTTTCTATTATGTGGATAAGGGAGTCACTTAAGAAGGCAAGAAGATGAACCCTCAATTTAGGGTTCTCGGTGCCATGGTGCAGGTGAATGAGCAAACAGAAGGGAGGACTGACTATGGTAGCACATTGCCCATCACATGTGAAGTACTTAATTATCTAGGCTATCGCCGTTCTCCACGGCTCTGCAATAGACATTCTTTGAAACCCTTTATTCTGCCCCCAGGTATTTACAACTAATAAAGGTTGAGGTTCCCCTTCCCTTAAGAAAAGCTCTATCAATTTCTGGTAGGAAATATTTGTAGTTTCTAATAGATTCAAGCCTTCATTTTTAATACCAGATAAATTAGAAATAGTTTGGGGACTCACCTTAAATTTCTTTCCTCACACAATTGACTGTCCATATGAGAAATTTTCTACGAACTCTTTAACTAGCTGTGTATTATGTCCCTCAAAAAATTTCATGAACTCTAGCCATCCCACCCTTTGAAACCGTTCTAAAATATTACTAAGGGCCAATAACTTATCTAAGGAAGTTGGCTTTGATTTGCACTTTGCTCCTCCCATTCTATCCCCTGTTGGCAATTTTACTGAGTATCTACTGAACTTTGTGGCACACCAAGGTGAGAACTGTTTCAGACCAATTGTTATACAGATTAAGCAAAACTCAATCTTTATGGTCACTTCTACTTTGATAATGCTGATAGGACACAGATTAACTCATGGCATTCAACTGCTCTGTATCTAATTATTACCTTGCATGCAATGGAATGAATGAGCTGCCACTTCTTCTAGTGAAGGTACAATTTGCACAATTTACTAAATTTGGAAAAGAGGGGGAATGTGCCAATTTATTTAATTTTATTCACAATAATTTATCTACTTAAGTCAAAAGATGTACGTACCTTACGTTCTATTATTGATTTGAAAGTCACCTCATTTATGCTGACGTTATGGCATCATAGACGGTGGTGTTATTAGATTCGAATGGGATGGTAAAGGGGTGTAATAGATTTATTATTGATGAAGATGGGGTGGCTAAAAGTGTTCTAATTATTATGACGATAGATTGTCATAATAATATCATTTATTATGGTGAGGGATGGTAGTATAGGGTGCGAATTTCTAAGGTGGCGTTGGTATGGAAAAGTTTGGTCATGGCAATGGGTATGTTTTTTAGGATGTTGGAGCATTTGTAAAGAAGGGGAATCACGAATCTAGAACATCGGAAAAGATGCCCATGGAATGAGCATACGAAGTTTTGAAACAACATTTCAGAGCATCACTGAAAGATGCAGCCGGAATGAAGGAACAAAGTTCTGGAGCATCACCAAAAGATGCAGCCAGAATGAAGGAACAAAGTTCCAGAGCATCGCTGAAAGATACAGCCGGAATAAAGGAACAAAGTTTTAGAGCATCGCTGAAAGATGCATCCAGAATGTAGGAACAAAATTCTAGAGCATCGTTGAACAATGCAGCCGAAGTGTAGGAACAAAATTTTAGAGCATCACTGAAAGATGCAGCTGGAATGCAGGAACATAATTTTGGAGCATCACTGAAAGATGCATTTGGAATGTAGAAACAAAATTCTAGAGCATCAATGAAAGATGCAGCTGGAATGCAGGAACAAAATTCTAGAGCATCGCTGAAAGATGCAGCCAAAATGTAGGAACAAAATTTCAGAGCATCACTGAAAGATGCAGTTGGAATGCAGGAACAAAATTCCAAAGCATCGCTGAAAGATGCAGCCGGAGTGCAAGAACAAAATTTCAGAGCATCGTTGAAAGATACAACTGGAATGCAGGAATAAAATTCTAGAGCATCGCTAAAAAATGCAGCCGGAATGTAGGAAAAAAATTCTGGAGCATCACTGAAAGATGCAGCTAGATTGCAAGAACAAAATTTTAGAGTGTCGTTGAAAGATGCAAACAGAATGTAGGAACAAAATTCTAGAGCATCGTTGAAATATGCAGCCAGAATGCAAGAACAAAATTTTGGAGCATCACTGAAAGATGCAGCTGGAATGTAGGAACAAAAAAGTTCTTGAGCATCACTGAAAGATGCATTGGAATGCAGGAACAACATGAAGGAACAAGATCCGGAGCATCACTGAAAGATGCATTGGAATGTGGTACTTCTTCCAGGATGAATTCTTGCAAAACAATAATGAAATTTAGACAAGTACAAAGATGAAGATATAATAAGAATGCTCTGAAATAATCATGAATACATACACACACGATACTTTTTATTTATTATTATTTATTTATTTATACTCAGAATTATACTGCCTCTACCGAAGCAGAGTCAATACATTGGGTTTCTACTTGCATTTCTGCCATTCGCATAAATTCTTCTTTGTTAATAGGTTTGTGGTAGATTTGTAATTGATGACCGTTGACTAAGAGAGTTCAAGTGTCACCATCTATGGGTTTAAGCTGCACTGCTGCATTTGGAAATACTTTAGAAATCTCATATGGACCCAACTAATGAGTTGTTAGTTGACCTTTTTGATCTTTATATTTGGAATCAAATAACAGTGCCCAATCCCCATTATGGAACTCTCTTTCTTTTATATGTTTATCATGCCAGGCCTTTCGTTGTTGTTGAACTAACTCAATCTGGTGAATGACTTCCAGACAGAGTTCATCTAATTCACTGAGTTGCATGACTCTTTCAACTTGGGCTCGATCAAGGTCCAGGCCTACCTCCATTGTCGTTCTAAGCATTTAAAGTTCAAATTCAATGGGTAGAAGAGGTTTCTTCCCAAAGACTAACTCATAAAGAGTAAGACCAGTAGTTGATTTCTAGGTTGTATTATAGGCCCAAATGGCTTTAGGTAATTTTCTGGCCCAGTCCCTTCTTCTTGATGAAACTATTTTTGTCCAAATGCTTTCAAGCTCCCTATTAGTGACTCCACTTGACCGTTTGCTTGTGGGTGATAAGGAGACGATTTCTTATGGTTTACCTGGAAATGATCAGTAAAGGCTAGCAAAACTTTGGACATAAATTGGGGTCCTTGATCTGTGACAATTGATCTAGGGGCTCCAAATTTGAGAAAAATCCTATTATACAAGAAGTCTGCAACTTGTTCTTCCCTAGCAACTCTCAGTGCTTGGACTTCTACCCACTTAGTCAAATAGTCAATATAGGCCAGCATATATTCTTTACCATGTGAAGGAGGATCTATGGGACCGATGAAATCCAATCCCCACTTTTCAAATGGTTAAAAAAACTACCTGCGGTTGCAAAGGCATCTCGTATGCCGTGGGTCTTCCTACTTATTGGCATTCATCACAACGACGAACATAGTTTTTTACATCTTTATGCATAGAGAGCCAATAATATCCCATACCTAAGATTTTATGGGATGTCCTCTTGGTGAAGTAATAACCTCTAGAGGGATCATCATGGTAGGCTCTAAGGATGTTGTATGTTTCATTTGATCTGACACAATGTCGTAAAACTAGATCAGGGCCACATCATAATAGCATACCATTAATCCATTTGAATTGAGCACTCTCCCGAATGAGGCATTTCTTTTGTTTTGACGTAAAGTTTGGTGGAAACTTAGAAGTGGCAAGATAGTTGGTGATGTATGCAAATCGGGGGGTTTTAATGGAGATGGCAAATAAATTTTCATCTGGGAATTCATCTTGTACAAGAGCACAATATCCATTGTCTTGTTTGATCCGGGATAAGAAGTCTACGACTACGTTGAACTTTCCAGGTCTATCAATGATGGTCACATTAAATTCTTGAAGAAGTAATAACCATCTGATTATTCTTCCATTTACTGCAGGTTTGTTCATTAGGTATTTGATAGCTGAATGGTCTATGAACACAGTTACTTTGTACCCTGTAATGTAATGTCAAATTTTATTGATTGCATGAACCATAGCTAAGAATTCTTTCTCCCTAGTGGTGTAGTTTTGTTCTATGGGGGTTAATTCTTACTGACAAAATATATGGCATATTTCCCTCCATTCTCATCTTCCTGACTTAAAATTGCTCCAATAGCATCATTGGAAACATCTACGTAAATATGGAAAGGAAGATCCTAGTTAGGTCCACCTAGGATTGGAGCAGAAATGAGTTTCTCATTAATGATCTCAAATGATGTCTGACATTCTGTTGTCCAGACAAAGTCTATATCCTTTTGGAGAAGGGAGAACATGGGGGTTGTAATCTTGTTGAAGTTTTCTTTGAATATTCGGTAGTACCTAACATGTCCTAAGAAACTTCTGACATCAGTTTGGTTCTTTGGAGTCTCTAGTTGTTGTATCACTTGGATTTTCTTAGGATCTACCTTTATCCCTTCAGCTGAGATATGGTGTCCCAACACTATCCCTTGTTCTTCCATTATTAAACATTTTTCGTGGCTCAAGGATAGCTGGTGGTCCTCACATCGTTGCAACACCTTGTCCAAATTTTTAAGAGATTCGTCAAAAGTGGAACCATACACTGTGAAGTCATCCATACAGACTTCCACACAATCATTTACAAGCTCACCAGAGATGGCTAGAACAACTCTCAAAAATGTTGTAGAAGTGTTACATAGTTTGAAGGGAAGAACTCGATATGCAAATGCTCCCCAGGGATAGGTAAAAGTTGTTTTGTCCTCATCCTTTGCTGCTACTTGTATTGGGTTATATCCGTTGAATCCATTCAAAAATGAGAAATACTTTCTTCCTGCTAGATTATCCAAGACCAGGTCTATGAAAGGTGAAGGAAAGTAATCTCTATAGGTGGCTTTATTGAGCTCTCTATAATCAATGCACACTCTCCACTTCCAATTTTTCTTTGGGACTACTACCAGAGGTGAAACCCATTTGCTGTCAGAGATGGGATATATGAACCCTACTTGCAGGAGTTTTTCAATCTGTGTTTTAACAATATCTTTGAGAGTAGGGTTGAGTCTTCGTTGTGGTTGGCGAACAGGTCTAAAGTCTTCAATATAGATGTGATGGGTACAAACACTTGGGTGTTTTCCTCTCATGTATGTATAATCCCAAGCAAAATCTTTGGATCTATTTATAAAAACATCAAATAACTTGAGTTCATCTGACTCTGTCAACCAGGTGTTAATATTTAAGGTCTTTCCTAATAGTAACATGATAGTTTTGGTTCCAAGGTAGTTGGAGGTGACAGTATGGGCTTATCTCGTTAAGGTGTTAAGAGGGTAGCTATGCGGTATAATTTTGTGGAGTCTGGTAATATCTTAAAAAGAAATGATTTGTTTTCATAATGATATTAGCCAGAGGACAAGGTAATGCTATGAAGTTGGTGTAATCATGTTTGATATCATTAGTGTGGATTAGGTGTCCTAAAATATCTTCTACTTCTAAAATTTCTTTGTCACTTGAATCTATGACAAGATCTTGCATGTTGTTTTCCAATTCATCTTCTAATTTTTCACCGTGTTGTTTGATTACTACCATAGCAAGTGAGGCTAGATTCTCTTGTTTTACAAAACCATCTGGTTTGTCAACCCAAACTTGGTTATGCATAGCAGGTTGAGCAGGGGGATATAGGAATAAGTGTCTACTATTGGGGCCATTTGAAATGGTCATTCCTCCTACTCTGCAGTCAATTTTAGTTGCAATGGTAGCAATCAAGGTCTACCCAATATTAATGGGTAACTGTCCTTGGGTGTGAGGAACTAGATTACTTGGAAATCCACTGGGTATTCCCAATTGTCAACCTTGACAGGAACATTTTCTAAGACACCTTTGGGAATAGCTATGGAATGGTTTGCCGTTTGCAATATGGTAGTTGTGGGACGTAGATTAGTGAGTCCCAGTTTTTCCATAACGTCCACCGTCATGACATTGATGGTTGCTTCCAAGTCCATAAGTGCATTAGGTATTGCTACCTCGTTGATTGTCACTATTATGAGTAGAGTGCTTGGGTAACCATATTTTAGGGTTGAGATTTTTCTAGCCAGAAGATCAACTAAGTATCCATTGATGTGCACAATGTTAATCTGTTTGTTTTTCCTTCCCAGTGTTTTTATGCACAATTGTTTAACTAGCTGGTTTAGTTTAGGAATTTCTTTAATTGCTTGTAACAATGGAACCTTGATATGGAGTTATTTAATTTATTGTATTAATGCGGTTTCAGTGTATAAGGTCATTTCTAGAGGTTTTTTCAGGGGGGTTTCTTTAAGGCGCTCCGGAAAAGGTGCTTGAGATCTCTTTTTCAAGGTGGGATCCTTCTTTGGAAGATCTGCTAAATGTTGACCAACTTCTTCCTGAGGTAACTTGGAAGTTTTAGGTGAGAATTGTTGAGGAAGCTTTTCTTGGTTACTCGCTGGGTTTTTATTTGAAGGTATGGAAGGTGTCTTTATTCCTTCAGCAGATTCTACATTTGGTTCATCAAGGATCTCAAGTATGGTAGGCTGCTGGAGTGTTTTTCCTAACCTCAACCGTAGGTTTCCATAATAGATAGCGTTAACTCTAGCCATGTTTTCTTGCTTTGTGGAATACACTCGTGTGGTTTGACGGTTATTCTTTGGATTAGGAATAGGTTGCGCTGGGAGTTGTGGTTGGTTGACCTACTCATTTTGTTGAGTGTTTTGGGGTGCTGGCAAGAGGTTCTGTTGTGGATTGGGCATCCTCCTCGGTTCGTGATAGAACTGATTTGGAGTCTGATTCCATTAAGGTGCAGGATTCTGAGGATACCATTGTTATTGAGTCTGATTTGGCCATTGAGGATTTCCCCATGACTGATTTGCCCATTCAGGTGGTCCCCAAGGGTAAGGGCCTCAATTAGGTGGTGCTGAAGGCCAAGGTGGTGCCCATTGACTATTATTCCAATTATTTGGAGGTCGCTAGGAGGGATTTGAATTCTAGCCATAGGAGAAATTCCCTCCAGGTCTTCGACTCACAAAATTGATCTCTTCCTTAGTGTGAGAGGACCTTTTCTTAGAATTTTTTATTGCATTCAGGATCTCACATTGGTCAGTGGCATGACTCTTTTCACAAATTTAACAATTGTCAGCTTTGTCCAACGAACACTCTCTTAACAGATGTTTATTCTGACATCTAGGGCATTAGATGGATAAGGTTTTAGGATTACATGTTTTGGCTTGTATTCCATCCAAAGTGGTGTTTAGCTGAACAAGAATGATAGCTTTCAAATTTGCTATTTCCTCTTACAGTTTACCAATTTCATTTGAGCCCCTCAAAAGACTAGACTTATGGATACCTCCATGAGTACGAGAGAAATTCTTGCATAACTCAATGATATCACCGAGTTCAAGTTGGGACATATCTCCTTTTCCCATTAAATCTAGGCTTCTCCTAGCATCCTCATCAAGTCCCTTGAGAAATATGGTCTTCAAATTTTTGGGGCTTATGGCCTCTTTGCCACATCGTTTGGTTAAAAAGATGAACCTATCAAGGTAATCCTCCAGGCTCTCATCTTCTTTTTGCCTTAGTTTGAACAATTCCTCTTTCCTATCGCTAACTCTACAGTAGGTTTGATATTTGTCTAAAAAGATAGTTTCCATTTCATCCCATGAGGTTATGGATCCTGAAACTAATCCCATGAACCAACGCATTGCAAAGTCTCTTAGAGTGGAGGGGAAGAGTTTAAGTTTTTGGTTATCATTTTTGTAGTCATATGTCTGGAACAGGACTTTAAACTCAAAAAGGAACTGGTCAGGATCTTCAGACGATAACCCTTTGAAGGTTGGTAAGATGGAAGGTGAAATGTTTTTCATGGGTGCATTGTCATCTTTGTTGAGAGCAATAGGATAGGTAAATGTCTGTGCTGCTCTTCGTGGGTTATCACCATCTCCTTGGTTTGATCTCCTTCTGTTGAAAGGGTTATCATTGTTATCAACCATGGTGTTAAAATGAATACTTTCCTCCTCAAAGATTTGGCCTAATGGTTGAATGTTTTCCTCATCAAAGGTTTGGTCTGATGGCTGAGTTTCTGGGGTATGTTGAGAAGTCTCAGGTTGATCCTGATTGATCAATTCGTAAGAAAGTTCTTTGGCTAAGACTTCTACCTCCTTGTTTATGGTCGGAACTACTATTGGGCAAGTTCTTGGTATGAATCTTCCGTGTGGACCTCGTTTCCTGACCATGCAGAAAAGGAAGTCTAACAACTATTTTTTTTCTAAAAGAGGTATCCAAGCAGCCCCCTATTAACACTAGAAAAGAAGGCTCCCTGACAACAGCATCGAAAAGTGATAGGATGTCGTAAGGTCCTAACACTTTTGTTAAAAATATGTTAGTTATGTCGACCAGGTAGTGTCTAAAGCTATATGCAATAGGGAATATTTTTGTACATCTCACTCAATAATAGTTTTTCTAAATTTTTGAAATCTTAAAACGAAATCTAAATTAGAAAGCATGCAAACTCTAAGCTACAAAGCGTTGGAATCTTTAATCTAAAAAGCATGTAAACTTTAATCTATAAATTCACACATGTGATTTTAAATATGAATTTGAAAAGACAACTAACTTGTTAACTGAAAACACATTTGAAACTTTGAACTAATAACTAACAACAGATTTATGAATGAAGTGGATGCTCCGAAAATTTCAAATGAATAGAATTTCAAAGATCAATGACTTAAATACCACAACCTACAAGAACACATAACAAAGCTAAACATGAAGGGATATTAATCTAAATAGAACATTCACAAAATAGAAATAACAACACCAATAATAAAAATACTTATCTATTATATAATCCCTCGAGTGGCTAGCTCTTGGGAGATTCTATATCGACTCAAATCACATTCAGTACTTCAACAGCTCCAAAGTAAATTCCATTCATATTACTTCCATTGCTCAGAAAAGATTACTTAGAATAGAATTGGCAATATTCATTCATAAAAGTATCATAGAATCTAGCTACAGATTATCACTTCAAAAGAGATTGTCTTCATTCATAACATAGCATAACATATCCTTGTTTTGAGCAACTACATATATATACTGTACTACTCCAAAATCCTATATTTCAGATGGCAGGTAAATGTCATTGAACAAGTCTTTAAAGAAAAATAGAATTAAAAACTAACTAGATGTCTATGAAATTAAATACATTAAAGGCTTTGAGTGGAGCCGTAGAGTCTTAAGTATGCCCAACAGAAAATAACAGAATTGCTAACAAAGTCTATGATTATGTATGCCTAAATTTCTGGCACCCTCAAATTCTAGCATTCTTACTTCAGCTGCTTTGAAGTCCACTCCTTTCGTTAGGCCATACATGCAACCCTGCATAATTACACAACTCTACACACAATTATGTCAACATTAGTGGCTAATTTCAATCAATTGGAAAATAAAGATTTATACATCATTTTATCAGAAATAGATAAATATTGCTTCTAAAAATAAAAAAAATTGGCATGGTTAGGGTGATTGGGCAAGACAAACAGGTTATATGGCTTGTTATAAAAATGAGGTTGTTTATACCTCATCACATTCTACTTCCTTAGATTTCTCATGCTCAAGCTCCACATTTGGTTCTTTTGTCACTTCTTTTTCTTGTTCAACCTCATTCTTGATAGTCATTAGTGTTTTCTCACTATTAGTACACTTATGACTTCTAGGCCATTTCCTATCACGATTCCAATAAGATGTAGAGAGCTTACGAATCGGTCTTGGGTTAAATAAGTTGTCCCCATTTCTTTCAATGGAATTATTTTTGTCTTTTAATCCCATGGTTTCACCTTGAGTGAAACTTCTAGTGGTGGAGTTTTGTTGCTCAAGTTCCACATTTGGTTTTGTTGTAGACACTTCTCTCTCTTCTTCAACCTCATTCTTGATAATTGTTATTATTTTATCAATATTGGCATAGTTATGACCCCAAGATGATTTGCTATCACAATTTGAGCATAGATCTTTTTCTCTTTTATTTCCCTCTTGTTGAGGAGAGTGTTTACTAATTTTTCTTAGGTTAAATAAGTTGTACTCATTTCTATCAATAGGATCAGTCACAATTTTGTCTTCCAATCATATGGTTTGACCTTGTGTGGAACTTTTGGTGGTGGATTTATGTTTCTCAATACGCAATGCTATTTACATAGCTCTCCTAATTGTGCAAGGTTCCAACAAATAAACATCATTCTTAATTTGATCATTAAGTCCATTGATATAGAGTTCTAGCCTTTGATAAGGTGTCACCTCACAAGATTGAATTACCAATCTCATACATTATATTCTTAATTTAATTGTTTTTAATTTTTAAATTGGGGATCATAGCTTTCATTCCATGGTTGTTCATAAAGAGTTGCTAAGTCATTACTAAACTCTTTCCAACTAAGTATTTGCCCTTGCTTGTTATCAATCCTCCATTGGTACCATAGATGAGGTTTTGATTCTAAATATCATGGGGCTACGCCAGCCATTGCATTGTTTGGTATATTATGAAACTTAAAGTATTGTTCCATGAGACTTATCCATGAAGTTACATCAGTACCATCAAATTTAGGTAGGTTCATGTTTAGATTTTGAAAAGGTTGTTTTATCTCTTGATTTTGTCTATTAGGGTTGTACCTGCCTAGGTGGTTTTGTTGGGACTTCAATTCATATAATAATTCTTGTTTCAAACTATCTAAACCTTTATCGAAAGATGATGTAAATGGGTCAATCAAATTATCCTTAATAAAATGTATCATTGTTTCACATCCCTAAGAAATTTTACCCTTAATTTTAGGTGGTGGAGAATAAAGGTCATTGGATTCAATTTTTTAGAAAAGCCTTTGAATCCTAAAGATGACATGGTTTTGGATGTGTATGTATTTTAAAATCTAGTTTTTCAATTTATTTCAAAAACGTAAAAAATTGTGGCCTATAGAGCAGAATAATAAAAATTTTGACCTAACATTGACCACTAGATTACAAACTATATTTTATCTCTAATACTAAAATACAAAGAACTAACCAACCTAATTTTTTGTTATCTTTCCAAAAAAAAATAAAAAATTAAAAAATTCTGCAATTTATGGCCTGTAGAGCCAATTAATGAAAATATTAAAATTAAAACAACTTGCCTAAAACTTATTATAGAACTCTGATTTTTTAACTGAAACCTTACCTACCAAATACCTCAAAACCCAAAAATATCGGGTCCAAATTCACAATGATTTGAAAGTTATAGAAGAAACAAAAATCTTGACCCAAATCGTAGCTCTAATACCACTTGTTATAATATTTTCTTGAAAATAAATGTAAAAATTAGTAAAATAGCAGACCTCTTTGATTGGATGACCTCCAATAATAAAAAAATAATATATGAATTCAATATTAGTAGATATGACGGTTTGGGAGAATTTCTCTCTCCTTATTTATATGCATAACTATGTAGGGACACACCCCTTCATCCTAACTAAGTTATCTTAAGGAATAACTAAGACTAATAAATGAATCTATTGTTGGAGTAGGTGTGTTGTACACCTTGCATAACATTAATATTATATTATTATGTAAAATAAATATTTATTTGTGGTGCATCATGTGATGTGTTTATCCACATTAAATATTATTTGGTGCCACTTGTAATCATTGTATGTAACAATGGATTAATTATTTTATGTGTGTGGAACATATAGAGTAATTAATTATTTATTTGTAACTATTTAATTATTGGGAAAACTTAGTACCAATAATTAAATGTGGGGTCAATGGTTTTGTAGACTCGTGGTTTTAGGAAAGATGGTTTTACCATACCACATATTGTATTTGTGTGGGCTTATGTTTATAAAAGCAAACATGCAGGTAGTTGTAAAGGTTGGTTGTTTAGCTTGTTAGCTTGTTGGCTAGGTTTAGCTTGTTGGATCATCTCTTGCAGGTTGCATTTGTGAGGGTTTGAAGCATGGCATTTGATGTATGGTTACAATCTTGTTCACATAGAGTGCAAGTAGAGATCTTAATGTTTCAGAGGTCATCTCTGCATATCTATTGTAATCTTTATTGTTGAGTAATACATGAGAGATGGATGCTTTTGGAGGTTGGGATTTTCCCTTGTGGAGGGTTTTCCTAGGGTATATCTTATGTCACCTATTGATGGTATAATTGTCTATTTCTTTTGCATGTGGATTTCTGGTTATTGTTGCACATTAATCTCTTATTGGGTTATAAGGAATTAGTCTTTATGGCTGCATATTTCTAACATTTGGTATCAGAGCTTTGTTGCTTGGTTGTGAGAGGAAATCCCTATTTGATAACCCTAACTATGAGTAGATTTTTTGTGTATAGTGGAATCCATGGGCTTGTAGGAAGCAATGAAGGCATTTTCGGGTTGCAAGGTTATTTGCAGACTTGGGTTGTTGCAGATCAAGGGTTTCGTGGACATTTGGTATGTGGGTTTTCATTTTGGATTCTTTGTATGAGGGTTTCAGGTAGTGAGCTTTTGCAGGAGGCCTCCTGGGCAAAAATAGACCTCATGGTTGAGTATAGAAGGTGTAAATACCTATGGATCCATATAAAACTCAATATATTTTGGTTGTAGAAAACTTTTGCCCAATTTCACCCATGAAGGAATCTACATAAAAAATATTCTTGTTGTATGAAATCCATACGATAGAGAATCTCGCAAGTATTGTTGGTCTGCAAATGTTTTAAAAATTAAAAAATATTTCCGGCAGATCTGTAGAAAAATTAAATTAAAAAAAAATTATTGAGGGGGGGTCATACCCCCTTGCGCAGGTCAGCGGCGTTGCCAACCGAGCGCCGACAGGGCCCTAGCGGTCGGACCCCAGGCAGCGGGCTCCGTTGCCGGTGGGGAGTCAAGGCCGCAGCCCACCCCCTATGGGGGTTTTAAATATTAAAATATTAAAAATTTCAAACATTTAAAATTAAACATGTCTTAATTTTTATTTGGAATTTGCCACCAAAGTCACCACCCCAGCGCCGTCGTCGGGCCGCCAGCTAGCCATCGGCCAACCACCTAGTGGCCACCTATTTTTGCTCCACAAGCCTTATTGGGCAATTTTTTTCTAGAGGCCATAACTTTGTCATACAGAGTCAAATTTTCAACTTTTTATAGTTGACGGAAAGCTCTTTCTACATACTACGCATGGTGTCAGAGATTTTTCTAGATTTTGCCATTTTGATAGTGTTTTGTCATTTGGAAGCTAGATGTGTGTTTTGAGCTTTGACCATGCATAACTTGTGCATATAGAGTCAGATTTCAAACTTCTTATAGGTGTTGGAAAGGAATTTCTTAGCACTATGCAGTGGAGTAGGTTTGGAGATGATATTCTGAAGTTTGTTCAGTTTGAGTTCATTTTGGTTCCTTTGACTTTTGGTGCATTTGTGAGTTGATGGCAAATCAAATTTGGGATGATTTGGTGTTTGAGTCATTGAAGAATTATAGGTTTATCTATGATTATCCTTTGTTGACAATATTATACATGTATTGTTGAGTTTGCATGATGCATTGTGAGATCTATAGGTTGTGCAGTGTTGTAGGTTGTATATGCTTACAGGTTGCATATATGACTCGGATGTGGGTTGTCTATGCCCATAGATATTTCAGTGTTGATGCAGATTCTGATTTGTCACTTGGGTTAGTCACATGTTGCATTGGTTTTGCTTGTCATTATGAGATATAAAGAGAGATGGTATTACCTGGTACAGTCATGTTTGGGACCTATATGTGTTGACTATATGGTATAGTTGCGCAAGACTTGATGGGAGTTTAGTGTAGGTATTTTGGGTGGTGATCATGGTGTCATGGATTTTCCTTATTTAGTTGGGACTTTGTCATGACATGATTGTTTTACAGGTGTAGTTTTGGTGGTGTTGAATTGATGTTTGGTTTACAGGTTTTGTTCATCTTCTTGGTTTGGAGATTATGGTTTACTCAACCTTTTGGGAGTTGTGTCATTATAGTGGGATTCTTTAATTGTGTTGGGGTCATGGATGATCTTCATGTAGGAGATGGTTATCACGATGTCATGGATAGCTTGCTACATGTTTCAGTGGGAGCTTTTGACAGTGATGGTTTGATGTTTATGATGTTGCCATGTATAGCTTGGTATCACAGTTCAATGGGAGCTTTGGAAGGATATGGTTACCTTCATGTGATTTGGAGACGTTGATCCTTAGTTTAGAGATGTTGCTATTATTTCTTGGTTTACTCTTGATATGGGTTTTGAGTTTTGACATGATACAGGTTCTCTTGAGACAGGATGTGTTCATTAATACATGTGATCTTCCTTTGAGGAGATGATTATAACATGATGTCATGATATGTTCCTTGGTTATGCATATGTGCAGTGGGAACTTTGATTATGATCTTGATGGTTCTCTTGGTATTGGGTACATTGGTCATGTGCTTGGGAGCTTCATGATAGTGTGGTGTTGCACTTGGAGTTTAGCATGGATTGATCATGGAGGTACTCATGGATACTTGGAGATTTAGGTGAGGCTTGAGTTTTCTTGGGATTAGAGACATGTGTTGATATGGTTACTCTTTTATGAGGATTTCAGCAACAAGATCGAGGAGCCTACACCTTGGTTGGATGTGAGTTCAACATGGACATGTTGAGGAGATTGTTCTTGGAGAGAGTCTTCGAGGCTTGGTGCATCTTGGAGGGGCAATCTTATTCCCACTCTTGGTCCACTTAACGATGTAATGATTTGATAGGTATGCCCACCTGATTTTCAAATCCATTCTTTATTTGTATGGTATCTTCTCATACTTTAGTCTTGAGCTATGGATTATGGTTGCGAGGACTTGTTTGAGGAGTAGATGCATGGTTATGATTAGTTATCTCATTATGGTTGATCCTGATTTGTTACGAGATCATTATGTGTAATGGAGATGGTTAGTGGCTTTGGGCTTATTCCTACTTTGGGATGGTTATGATTTTGATCTACCTTTTGGTTCGAGAGGCTTACATCTTGTTGTTGGATGTTGTGCATGCTTCTTGTTTTTGGGATTGTAAAGGAGATCATACTTTTCACAGCTATAGCACATTAGTGTGGATACAAGGACATGGTTATGATTTGCAGGTTCTCTCTTGATTGGTCTTATTCTTCTTCCTGGATATTTGTGTTCACATGACATTGGAATTAAGATGTGTATGGAGCTTTTGAGTCTCTTTGACTTCTTCTCTTATGATGTGGAGTATATGGGAGAGATATGGACTTGAGGAGAGTTATGTTGTGGCTATTTAGTTTGCAGATTTTGCATATTTATGTGTGTGTTCTTTGACACTATGTGATAGAGGATTTAGCCACATCTTCTATGTGCGTGCTATTAGTGGATCTTTGGATGCCTTGATCTATTTTTAGATTTGACATTTACTCAAGTAGTGGGAGTTTCAGGATGTATATGATTCCTTTGTTGGATGTTCTCATTATGCTGCAGCATGGAGGGTTTTAAGGTTTTTTATTACATGCTTTGTGTTGTTACCTTGGAGGACTTCTTTATGCAGGATTGAGTATATACACAGACTTGATATCATTGTGATTTGAGTTGGATATGTTGTTGGTATAAGGTCTACTTGTTATCTTTTGTATACCTTGGTTTGGAGGTATGGTTAATTGATGCATTAACAACTAGTTGTGGTTGCTATTTCAGCTATGGTGATTGATTCGTGTCAGCTACTCGAGCCTATTTGTTACCATTGGATTTGGTGCTTGTGTTTGGATATTAGTTGATGCAGGTTTCTTGCTTCTATGTGACAATTTAGCGTGGCATCTCTTTTGAGGATCTTATTCTTCATGGTTTGGCTAGATGGAAGATGAGGGGATTCTTTTTTGAGATGGTGGACACCTCTATTATTGTTGCAAGTATCTTGGAGCACATGGATGGTTATATGGTACATGTTGGGCATATAAATGATTTTCCTTGATGTTTTGAGTTTACATGTTGATCCCTTATGCAATGTATACAAAAAGTGGGAGAATGTTGGAGTAGGTGTGTTGTACACCTTGCATAACACTGATATTATTTTATTATGTAAAATAAATATTTATTTGTGGTGCATCATGTGATGTGTTTATCCACATTAAATATTTATTTGGTGCCGCTTGTAATCGTTGTATGTAACATTGGATTAATTATTTTATGTGTGTGGGACACATAGAGTAATTAATTATTTATTTGTAATTATTTAATTATTGGGAAAACATAGTACCAATAATTAAATGTCAGGGCAATGGTTTTCTAGACTCATGGTTTTGGGGAAGATGGTTTTACCATACCACATATTGTATTTGTGTGGGATTTTGTTTATAAAATCAAACACACAAGTAGTTGTAGAGGTTGGTTGTTTAGCTCGTTAACTTGTTGCCTGGGTTTAGCTTGTTGGAGCATCTCTTGCAGGTTGCATTTGTGAGGGTTTCAAACATTGTATTTGATGTATGGTTACATGCTTGTTCACATGGAGTGCAGGTAGAGAGCTTGATGTTTCAGAGGTGATCTTTGCATATGTATTGTAATATTTATTGTTGAATAATACATGAGAGATGGATGCTTTTGGAGGCTAGGTTTTTCCCTCATGGAGGGTTTGCCCAGGGTATATCTTGTGTCACCCATTGATGGTATGATTGACTATTTCTTTTGCATGTGGATTTTTGGTTATTATTGCACATTGATCTCTTATTGGGTTATGAGGAATTAGTCTTTATGACTGTATATTTCCAACATCTATTACGGTTAAGCATGCCACACGAGCTTAAATTATTGTTGTTGTCATGTGAAATTGCACCCTACTTGAAGCCTATTCAAGCATTCCAATGACGCAATGGGACTGATCTCAAGGTGTGGGACCTTGCAGTTGAGATCAGACCTCCAGAGAAGGTTGGTTCCTCTTTCTGAGCTTAAGGCTCCAAGAATTAAAATAAATCTAATGCTACACTTACCAGGGGAAAAGGGATAGAAAGAATGTAGAAAATAAAATTGTGATGCACCAGATTTAGGATGCTTAGCTAGAATTGACATAACACAGTGGTGATTTCAAAGGTTGTTCATAGACTAACACATACTCATACAATCTTCAACAGAGGCCAAAACAGATTGCTGAAACTTATAAAGGGACCATTTTATCCACAAATTAAATGAGCAACATTCAAATAGACATAGTGTAAAAGGGAATGAGAGAGGCAGAATCAGTTGCTTATATTAACCACAGAGGTCAAATAATCATTACAAAAGATAGATGATTTGTTATAAAAAAGGTAGACACATAATAGCCATTTACATTCATTGGCAAACCATACTCAGAGACATCGAAGGCTCAGCTTCGAGCACAACGTATCAAATCTAACTAGTTATTGCAAATGCGCTACAAGGTCCGTGACAACAAATTATTTGGCCAATATAATAGCCCAGAAGAACAACTAACAACATTACATTATTTTCATATGCATATATAGCATTTGAAATTCATCGTGCAACAAATGTACTGAAACTAGTCAACCAATCATGCATGCCTACACTGCAAAAAAAATTAGGCTTAGAGTCCCTACACACATAGGACGGCGACCATGCTCATTGAATTCTGTAAAATTATAGAGGGGATTGCCTGCATGCACGGGTGCCAGGCGTATTGAAGAGGGAAGGGTTGAAGTCCTTCTACGTACCTATAAATCCATCTGGCAGCTTCATTTGTACTGCAGCATTGAAAAATTCCACTATTTCAGCTGCCTATGTTTGACTTGGCCTATGGAATTTAATGTTGGGTACCTTTCCTTGAGAAAATGACATGATTTCAGGGAGAAGAAAGATTTTACAACACTTTAAAGTGTTGTATCTTCAAAATCAACTATGGAACCACTGAACTCTTTATCGGCTGATTGGCATGGGCTGAATTTTGCTTCTTGTCGCTTGATTGGAGAAAACTACATTCTTAGAACTATTGGGCTCTGCGTTATTGGCAAAATCCCATCTTTCATAACCATCTCCTTCTCGGGCCCTTATATTGCTTTATCGGCGAATTTGCATTTTTTCAAACTTGTCTTGCTTCTTACATTTCTTCTTTGCCTTGCTTTATCATTTATCTCTCTTTGTCAACAATTTTTCTTTTTTTGCCGAACTATTGCCTTTTCACTCTAGGTGCACATTTTTGCCTTATCGGTGAATTCATCTTTTTCAGAACCCAACCTCAACAACTTTCTTGTCGGTAAACTTGGACTTTTTCAAACTTTTCTAAAATTTGTGGCTTCATTGATTCTCCAACTGGCCTTTCTGTCATCTTGCCACTTGGTCGACAAAATTCACATCTAGTGAACTATCCTAGCCGTAGCCAAATTTTACTTTATCTTCTGCCCTCTCAGTGAATCCTCAACTTTTTGAACCACTTCATTCGTCACTTATCTTCCTCAGTCGATGAATTTGCCCTTTTTGAAACTCTTTGTGCCTTAGCTATATTTGGGCCTTGTCAGCAAACTTTTGCTTTTGTGAACTTGGCCCTCTTTCTCCATTGTTGGCAAAAATGACTTTTTCATAACTTTCCATGCCTTAGTCGTTTTCCTTCTCATCGGCAAACTCTAACTTTGTCAAACTTCTCTTTAGCCACTTTTGGCCTTTAGTCGGTGAATCTACTATCTTTGTAACCAAATCCCTTTGGCGCTTTCATCTAATCTCCCATTGCCTTATCGACAAATCATTGAAAACTCGAACTACTTCACAAGTTCTTAATCCTGTCGATTTGCCGATAAGACCCCTTTTATGTGCTTTGCTTTAGCCGATCCGCCTTTAAGTAAAAAAATTGACGAATTAACAAACTTTTGAACCTACGTTCAAAGGTTCGCCAAATTGAACTTTTGCCGACTAAGGCAAAGAAAGGGCAAAAACTTAGAATTTTTTGGGTATTTTTTCTGGGTTTTTTGCTAAGGGAAACTTCTTCCATTTTAGGTGTCTCAGATTAGATTTTTTTTATGGAAGAAGGGATTTTTTGGGTTATTTTGGCCTGGGTGAAAATAAGACAACGATTATAATCAGGAATATCATATTAGGATCATAGCATTGAGCATGCTAAGCAAGATGAATCTCGTAAGATAACTTAGATATCAAGGTTTTGACCCAAGCATCATAGACATGTAGACTTTTAATGAGCTCTTGCTTAATATCCTTTAGAGCAAAGGTACTTTGTTGCTTAAATTTTTGGATATCAAAATATTTTAGAAAAGCCTCTGATAATTTCTCATAATCCATAACTACCTATTGTAGATTGTGCTTTCTATACCAAATATGAGCACATTCCATGAGGGTAGTGGTAAACTAACTTGCTTTTCTTTCTAGAATAATGACCCCTTTAATGTGCTAGATTATCTTGTATTTGTGAACATGCTCAACCACATTTTCCACCCCACAATATTTTGGGAGATGTAATGACATCTCATAGAAGTATTGTGGGGCGAGGTTAATAGGTGCAAGCCCAATTATACTTGAAGTTTTTTCCACACCAGAGGTTGGGTTCCCTACACTTCTAGTCATGAGAGGTAATTATCTAGTAGGGATGGTGCTTGTGGATGTCACAAAGGTTGTCCCTATGGCATGTGAGGTAGGTGTTGGCTGGGTTGAAGATACACCACTAGTACCTCCAATTGGTGCGCTAATAGATAGTTAGGTGATTGGTCCACTACCTATCATCCCAAGTGCTTGCGTCCTTGGCATTGGTGGTTTTGAAAATTTGTAGGGAGTAGTCTTCTCCAAAAAAGGGTTGTCATCCAACAACTTTTGTTGGAACAATTGGTGCATAGTTATCCTGCCAAGCGTTGCAATATCATCTTCTTCACTATCAACTTATTCTATAGCAACAATCTCTTTGTGTCAATGTACCTAGGTGCATAAACATGTGTATTAGGTGGAGAATGGTGACCTACAAGGCTATTATAAACCACAACATCTTATAGCTTGATTGTAGGGTACGCAAGTAAGTCTATTCTAAGCAACCTTTCTCTCGATAGATTTCATCTTTGTGCCATTCCATTTCTCCTAGTGTCATCTTGACACACCTAAAATGTATCTCTGCCTTTTGTGTAGTGTCTCTCTTAGCCAAAAAGTTTAGCCAAACCTCTTCATACTTGCAATGTCGTGAATCACAATCATTGGGCCCATCCATGTTGCACCTCTTCCTTCACCATAGGAAGAGTCTCAATACCCATGTCTATCAAGAGTTTAGTCAGCCATAGGAAGAGTCTCAATACCCATGTCTATCAAGAGTTTAGTTGGCCATAGGAAGAGTCTCAATACCCATGTCTATCAAGAGTTTATTAATTTCAATTGGAAGGTGTTTGATATAAGATCCACACATCTCTTAAAGGAATGGGAACTTTGCTTCATCAGGGCAAGTGTAGCTTCCTTACTGTGTCTATTAAACTTGGTGACAATCACATAATTCAGAGGAAAAACCTTACTAAATAATCCACTTGAACCTTTGGAAAGACCTTCATTGAATTGTTGACCAGGGCTAGTAAGCTTGTGATGGTACTGGCATTGTATGTGCTTTCAAAGATTTAAGACTACCTAACTTGCTAGAAAATCTCAAAACTGCATAACGGTAAATAATGTAATGCTGCCACTATTGCTATGAGTACATACAATATAAGACTGCAACTAATTACTATCAAGAAATGAATGCTAAGGTTTAACTTGATACTGATAATCTAAACCTACACTCTACACTCTAGAGTACAAGTTGAAGCAAACTAGAATATCTCAAAGAATCTACTGCATTTATAAAATAACTGTTACAACAAAAGTAATCATACATGAAATGAAGTGAGGGACAGTTACTTTGAGTGGCCCTTGCTCAAGTGACTGTCTCCACTGATCTAACTCAAATCTAGCTTCTTAGATTGACACAATCATAATATTCAAAAATCATTCATTACACAATCTTCACAATATCACATAAGATTATGCTAAAATATCTTATTCATGAATTCATTATTAAACAATAAACATTATCTGTGTAAAACAACTAAAAGATCTGATAACTATATCTACGACTTGAACAACTTACAACTTTCCAACTAATGCTACCTCAACCACCAAGCCATACATATAGGCACGAGGGAAGTTTATTAAAACAAGTCTCTCAACTTAAAATCATAAATCACCACTCCCTATCTATTAGAGTGTGATAAATACCAAGCAATCAATAACTAAAAAAGAAAGAAGAGTCCAAATGAAACTGAGACTCTTACTATAATAGAACTGGAACGTGGACTGGTTGAATCAGTCACATTAGATTCCTAATTGCAATAGAGTTCTTCTCCTTCAATCATATTTATTTATTGTCATCATGATGCACAATCATCTTCATTAAGTTCCTTGATGCCGTAATTGTTGCGCTCAGTTTATTCTAGAACCTCCCTTGCTCTGCTGTTTGGGAACTCTTTTGGGGAACTCTTTTGGGTGTGGGCTGCACCTTGTAGTTGCTGCAGGCTACAGTCTATCTCCTCCATCTACAAGAGTTAGTTCACAAAACATGCATACAATACTAACAACCATAGCTAAGCACAAATATCTTTTACAATCCATACATTCCCACACATAATCATGCAATATCCATCATATCATAACCATATTTCCATATACTTTAAATCAGGTTGAGGGTTGCATAATGAGCATGAAAGATAACATAGTGTAGGAATATGTATAAGATAAATGTCTGAGAAAGTCTATGAACTTGCATAAAAACATAAGAAAACTAGCTAATAATTGGATTCATCAGCAAGAATATGTTGAGATGGCATATTCTAGAGTATAGCTATGAATCACTCCACTTTACTAGATATTGGTTGCACAGGTCCAAGTAGCATCTTATGTTGCAAGTTGTTTGAGGTGCTCCCTTGTTCAATGGTATTTTTGACCCAAGTTTATGTCTCATTATAAAACATAGGCTGCTAACCATGCATGCAAATGTGCAAGTAGCTCACTGAAGAATGTTTCAAATAAATCATCATAAAATGTTATTTCATCCATTTCCTTGGTGTACAACCATTGGCTTACTTATGTGCAAACTCATCTTTGACCCATTCTAGCCAATGTTTAATATTTTCCAGTGAAAGGCAGAACATCATCCTTCACCATCATGGCAACAAAGTGTAATGGGTCTCGATAATGGAACTAAAATGTTGGGCATGCAATTTGTAAACGATTAGCCTAGGTGCATGAGGTTACCACTTCTCTAGGTGTGCGAGTTCACCACATCATGGGGTGCACATATAACCTACCATACTTCCATGTCGGTATATCAGCCAACGTGGAAACTTGAGAGCTCACCCAAGGTGTGAGAGTGAACTAGTCCACATTGGATTTTGATGTTGCATGATGGTGTTAGGAAAAACTTGGCAACTCAAATTATACATAACCCATACCAATGATCAGAGAGGTAAACTAAGCTTGAAAGGTTCATGAACACAAATGAAGTATCAACCATTCATTGTATTTATTTAAGGTAGTCATAACGTTGATTCCATGTTCTTCTTGCAACATAGTTCTCTTGAAAAACAAACATAACAATATCTATCTTAATTGTTTCATCAAAAGCCCTTTGTGAATAACAACCAGAGAGGCAAGCTCATGACTAGAAAATATAATAACAACTCTACAACTAGAGAATAATAATAATGACAACTTCCAACAACCCCCTTTTTCAAACTCAAAAGAGGGGTATATATAATAGTGGGGCATTGCCCTTCACTAATTACAACTAATAACCACGATCTGAACTTCCCAAGTTTGTCGTTGTTGTGAATGCTTAGAAAGCTACTCATGTTACCCTACAATTGTGCTTCATGCTTCATTTTCTTCGCACTTGGACTATATCCATGACAACTTCCTTCAGACATTGGTAACATACTCTACATGCATTGCTAGATTAGTGCCTCCCTTGTCCACTTCTGGTTGACTTTTTTGTGCATGATTATATTGTTGACCATTGTCCAAGTCTTTTACGTCAGTGTAAGAAGGCTCCCCTTGTCTTGTGCCACCTATCAAATTCTTCACTAGTTCTTTCACACCCTTAGATTCTTCAAAATTGGTTCCATGTTGCGTGCTCTTGTCAAAACTTTAGGCCCCTTTGGAAAAAAATGAATTATAAGCTAAAATTTATGTCTTAAATTAAATTTGGGATCAACATATCATATCCTAGATTCTAGTGTGATTATTGTGCCCTTAGATACCTCGTTACCAAATTACTCCACATTTTTCATGGCCTAAGTCCTCGGCTAGACCAAAATACAATTTCCTTTGGCCAAGGTAATAGAATCCCTAAGTCCTCGGCTAGACCAAAATACAATTTCCTTTGGCCAAGGTAATAGAATCCCTAAGTATAGACATAGGGCAATCTCATTCATTAGAAATAACCACTTGTCTAAAGAAAAACTAGACTAATACCCTAAATTTTTTAATGCAACAAGTAGTAAATTGACAGTCCCAAATAATACAACATAATTATGTGATAATCCTCAAGTATATTTGGGTGCAACAATAGCAAGAGGTCTGTCAAATATTGATCCATTCTTTGTTTCATTTCTCATAAATGGTTGGTTAGTTAGAAATTGCAAAATTGATTCAGGTGCTTCCACAATTGTCAGGGCATTGCGAGTCATGAGTGAGTTGGGCTTGAAAAATTTTAAGTCATTTGGGAAGTGTTCTATAATGGATTCGAGAGAAGTGCATGTCATTGGTATTGTTGATGAGGTTCAATTCAAGCTTGTTGCTTTCCCTGAGAAAACTTATACTGTGAATAATACAGTGGTGGGTTGCCTTCTAAAATGAGGAATGTTACTATCAATAAATTGGTTAGTAACCATTGGAGGTAGCATCTAGATGGATTATTCATATACCACTATTCACATGAATGAAAAAGAAGTAAAACTGATAGATGAAAAGATGTTACATAATGTTGATGATCCAATAAATAAGGCTAATGAAGTGTGTTACATTGACAAGGGACCATATTATTTTGTTGGTCATTGTAGTTTAGAAGAAAATATTGTTGCACCCCTTGTGACTCATACAAAGGAAGATACTCCCATTAATAGCCTATTGACTATTTTTTTATGGAGCTTGTTCTAAAGAAGACGATGGTGTTGGTATTGTTCTCATATCACTAAATAATTAAGTTCCCTTTCAAGTTGAAATTCCAGTGCACTAACAATGTGGCTGAGTACAAAGCTTTATTGTTGGGAATGAACATGGCTCTAAACATGATATTAAATGGATAAGGGTCTTGGGAGACTTAAAGCTTGTAGTTTCTCAAGTCTAAGGTACTTATGATACCAAAAATAAAATACTACGTACTAAAATGTTGTATTGGATACAATTGTGTTGTTTGATACCTTTGGAATCGAATGGGTTGAATGAGAAAAAGAACACTCTAGTTGATGCATTGGCAGTATTGGTTGCAAGGTTTTATGAAAATTTAATTTCACCTATGTTTACTATAAGAATGGAATTATTAGCGAGACCTACTATCCCTGATAACATGTACAATTGGCAGGCCTTGAATAATGATCACCAAATTTATGACTTCCTACAATGTGTGGGTGATTTTGATGAGCAGTCCATTGTTTGGGAACCTATGGTGGAAATAGTGGATGGAAAAGAAGTCTTGTATGGAAATAAGATTATCTAGTTGAAAACTAATATACTACCAAGGGGATTGGTTACATTACAAGGGGAATTTGATGGAGCCAACAGGTTTAAAGTGAGAGCCCAACCTTTGAATGAGAAAAATGTTGAAGAAGTAAACTTAGGAGCAGAATTAGCTCATAGACTAGTCTGCATTGGCAAGAGGGTGTATCCTAATATTAGAATGATTTTTATTAATTTTCTTAGGAGGTACAAATGAGTGTTTGCATGGTCATACAATGAGCTGAAGGCATATAGGGAGGATTTGTTCCTACATGAAATATTGTTGAATCCCAATGCAAAACTTTTTAGGCAGAAATAAAGGCCTATAAATCCCACTCTAGCCCCAAAAACACAACAAGCGTTAACTAAGCTCAGAGATGGGGGTATCATAAAGCCAATTAGATATTCTACATGGATGTCAAACCTAGCCCCAATCAGAAAGAAAAATGGAGACATAAGATTATGTGTAGATTTTAGAAATCTGAATGTATCTTCCCTAAAAGATAATTATCCATTGCCTAACATGGAGGCCATGCTACAAAGGGTCGCTGGATGTGAATTGTTATCTATGATGGATGGTTCCTCTAGGTATAATCAGGTGAAGTTTAGGGAGTTTGAGCAATATAAGATTGCATTCACCACCCTTTAAGGAACCTATGCATATGTTAGAATGTCATTTAGATTGATAAATGCAGGAGTGACTTTTCAAAGAGTTATGAATGTGGCTTTTTCTAGATCAATAGATGAAATTATGGTTGTATACCAAGATGAATTGACTACATTTTCAAAAGGAGGTAGACCAACATTGTGAACATTTGGAGAGGGTATTAAAAAGGTGCCTAGAATTTTGCATATCATCGAACCCCAAGAAATGTGTACACATTCGCCATGTTGACATTTTTATTGAGAAAGAATGAAAGGAACACATTTTTTATGCCATTAAGGTTATTAATAATATTTTTCTATGGATTCAATGATTGATATACTTCACTCCCCATTATGGCAATGATGAATATAGGTCTTGTTATCTACCTAGATCTAGCTAGAAAGACATGCTCACATTCATAAGTGGCTTTGTTAGATATTATTATGACCCACTAGGTTTCCATGTTTGGTGTCCAAGGCTGCTTTCTAGGTTTACCCTCTGCTTTATGGTGCTAGTTGGAGAAAAATGGTAGTCTTTAAGCAAGGAGAAGGGTAAAGGAAAAGAGAGAGCCAAGGAGGCAGCAAAGAAAATGATACGAAAATAAATGGTTAGATGGGAAAATGTAGGTAGGGTGGTGGTGAACATTGTTGAATATCTAGACAAGGAAATTTCCAACCTTGAGATACGCATTTTTCTTTTGTGCATGTGGATCTTGGAAAAATATATGGATAGGGAGTCATGAATTGACATTTGATAGGCTATGGATTCTCTCTGCTTCTCGATCCTAGCCGATCCATGAATAAGATAAATGTTTTTGATGTCTTATAACCTCCCAATTGTGCACCCATGTTGTCCACGACAAGTGGTGCTTTCATGCTTCATCAAGTATTTGTGGCATCATTAGTCGGGTGGAGGATTTTTGACTATTATTTCGATTACTTCTGCAATCTATTGGATGGTCAAGTATGGTTCTCCAAAGGTATGCAATACATTGCCAAGGCCATGAATGTCAATCTTACTATAGTTAAAATTGTTTTATTTATTGCTTAAACTAAATATGAATGTTTTATTTATTGCTTAAACTAAATATGACTTCGGTGATAATAGAATCTAGGTGTTTTCTAGTGATAAAATTAATAAGGTTAAACTTTTAATGATTAGATTTGGTGAACCATATATTTTTATGGCTTCTAGGTGCCTAACTCAAATTATTTAGTATCAAATTATTTAGTATATATATAATGTTTTCTATATATAATTATATATTATATTTATAAATAGTATATAATATCATGAATTATATGTTATTTATACATGTAATAATTATTATATATAATTATAAATATTTGATATTTTTTATACAAATCAATAAATAGATGTAACATACAGACATACATACAAATGTATGTATGTATGTAATAACTTTAATTTTATAATATAATGTTAGATTCAATTAATTTATAAAATGGTTTTCAAACAAAACAATACGCTTGAATGGGTATATGTGTCCAACTTTAGGCAAACTCAATAGGTTCAAAATATCATGATCAAAGACCAATTTAATTTAAAATTAAAGAAAAATAAGGAACTACTAATTGCTAAGGGTATACTCTAAGATAATTAATGAACTTTGATAATACATCCATCTTATTTAACTAAAGAATAAAGTATAGATATGCCCTATTTAAGTAAATTGATATGATTAGATGTTATAACTCCACCACTAGCTTTGTTTTTCAAAATAAAATATAACTATGCATCGTCCTTGGAAATCATCTTAGAGACATGATTGTAATGATATCCATGTCAATTGTAGAAAAAAACTATGACATCAAAACCCTAAACTTGCTCAACCAATGTGTTTTCAATTAGGTGTCTAGTGATAAATTGAGAGAGATAGTTATGGAGAATGGAAAGATTGTGAGAAAATTAATGGATTGGGGAGTAGATTGAACTATGAATCCTTTGATTCCCTATTTGGGATATGTAGGCAGGGCCACATAGATGGCATGCTAAGGAATAAGATAGGCCAAGCATAGTGTGTAGAATATGTGTTAAAGTAGGCTAATAGAAAATGCTAGTGGAATAGAAATTTGTTCCTAACCATAATTAATTTATTTACAGGATTAGATCCCTAACATGATAATGAATTTGTAGACACCTAAAAATGTCCAACACCTTGTCATTAGTATGTTTTGCCCTAGGTACCCTTGTCATCACCTAATTAGTTAAATAAATTTTATTTATTTGACTAATTTATTTTATCCCCTTTCAATCCCATAATCCCATCTTCTATAATTAAATAAATTAAGATTTATTTAATTATTCATGGCCATTTATCCCCTCTAATTAAATAATTACTTTTAATTATTTAATTAGTCATTTATCTATTTTCTATAATTAAATAAATCAAATATTTATTTAATTAGTAAAATCTTAAAAATATCTTCTTGCTTTCTTTCCAAATTTAAACTTGTGTATCTAATTAATTTATTTAATTAGATATTTCATCAATTATCTTCCCATCTTTTTTGAAAATTTATTTCCTTTTTGAGGATTTAAAACTAAAAGCCAATCTTTCTATCTTTTTTCTATCTTATCTTGTTTTATTTCCTCTTTTATCAAATCTTCTTCCCTCCACATCAAAAATCATTCCTTGCCTATAAATATGGCCTCTCATAAGCCATTTGGCATGCACTGAGTTTGATATCCTTACTCTGGCGAAATATTCTTCCATCATCTATCTATTTTTTGCCAATCTTCTCCATATATCTTCTTCTCATCAAATCTCCATCTCAACGTTATGCTACATATTTGAGCAATCAACATTAACACAGTCTTCATTGATCAATTAGGCTTGCATCGATCATTCAAAAAAACTGAGGTATTCGAAAGGTTTTGGGTAAAAAGGTAATTGCATGTTTGTTTTATCTTTCTTATTTATCCAAATTTTTCGGTTACAGAATTATATTTAGTTATTGTGGAAATTAAATATATTTATGGATGTTTCATAATAAGTTATGTCAAATAATGCTTAATCATTATTATGTCTATGATTATTTGATATTGTAGTAATGTGATGAATTTAAAAAATAATTACTACATAAAACAAGACCTACTTCTCAATCGGTCCTCAGATGGATCTTTTGTACGTCCCTTGGTGTAAGATCTAAAACTGGGGCAAGAAGTGTAATATTATGTTACCCTAAAGAGCGAAGACCTCGGCATAATCTGTCACACACACACATATCTTATTTAGTAGTATCATTACACAAATTGTGGCTCTCCAATGGGAAAACACAAGCACAAAAGGCCTATTTTGCATGTCTCTAACTAGAGCAATGTGGTCTTGACCCATGGTAGTCAAGGAATATTGTAGGGAGAACTTGTGGACCTATCCCACCAATATTTATGGTGGAGCTAACACCATTGTTGTTATCCTAAGCATACAAAAGCCTAGGTTTGCATGATTAGGCATACTTGTATGTGATGGTGGAAGAATTCTTGTTAAGTTATGAGATTATGTATTGTAAGTTATTGCTTCTTCTTTTGCACTAGCACTAGATTTTAATTACGAGTTATAATCTGATATGTACATTGCAACATCTTTATGATATTTTAAAAATACACAAAATATGTTTATGTATCAATGATGCCATTCATTTTCATATTCATTGAATGAACTTTTTTAGAATGTATAATGAACATTCATTTTTGAACAATGCACTTTAGTTACATGTTTATTGAATGTTAGATTCATAATGCATGTTAGCACAATGAAACAAATGAAGAAACAAATAAACAACAATAAAAAAAGTAGAATCAAAATTTGGGATATTTATAATTTATTTAATGTTTTGGAAGGAAGTGACATTACAAGTCGCATGGCTTCTTTAGGTTGACCCTTTTTTTGGTGTTTAATTCAAAGATCTTGGAGTGTGATCCATATAGCTCGAAGAGCATTTACACCACCCTCTGCAATATTTTTGACAAAATTTGTGCAACTTTAGGCAACTCTATTTTTTTACCGATTTAACATGATTTCGATTTGATTAGATATGGAGTTTCTTATATTGTAAATACTAATTATGTTTTGGTCACCATGTAGGAATGGAAGTGTAAGATTAGAAATTGCATACTTTGCAACACTCCTTATACTTTACACTCATTTTAGCTTTTGTGTTTTGTGCCTTTTGCCCCTTATCTTGACCCTAGTTGTTGTCTTCCTATGCCTAGTCCTACTTCCTATTTGTCATCCTAACCCCTTGCCTATGTGTTTTATTTTAATTTCATGGCTGCCTCCTTTAATTATCCTCTCCCTAGTTTTTGTCCTTTCCATGTTCCCCTCATGCCCTCCTTATAAGTTCCACCTTTTTGACCTTTTGCCAATCAACCAATTAGATTCTATCTCCTAAGCCTAGTGCAAAACCACCTCTTTTTGACTTTTAAAACATGTATCTCAAATATAATAATGATTAGTAACTACCACCTTTAGATGTTACCTTTACCCTCGATCTCTCATAGGCCTCCTCAGGCTCATGGACCAATCCTTAGTCATGGGTGATTACTAGTCAGCTTGGTCTTTTTCTCCAATCAAGTTTAATTTCTAATAAGATGTGTATTAATTAAGCTAGCTCAGGGTGCACTAATTTCCCTCCCTAAATTCCCTCCAAACATTATATAAAATGGGCCTCCTATTGGGACTTCATTGTCTAAACAATTAAAATTTGCAAATTCCTATTCCCGTCCTCATTGTATGCCTAAATTTGTAATGCATAAATTTGAGAAAAATATTCAAGTATGTGGAAATCCCTATGTGTTTTCTCTTCCTAATGTATTTGAAATGGCTCCCAAGTGTTTGAAAAGAAAGTATGTTCATTGCCTTTCAACTGTTCCTAAGTTCACATAACTCCGAAATTGTCAGCAAGGGCCCACAAGGAACTAAAATTGTTGAAGGTGAAGAATTAACCAACGAGAAATAGAAATATAACAAAGACAAAATATAAGGAATTCACAATTGGCTCCAATTGCCAAAATAAATAGGTTTGTGATTTGTATAAATCATTGAAATTGCTTAAGTGAGTGGAAGTAAGGAAAAAGTAAAGGAAATAATAAGCAAAGTAAAGGATGAATATTTATATTAGAGATTTAAAGTGTTGTGAGGCCTCAAAACACATTATTGAGAGTCCCAATTTGAACACTTGCACACCATAAATGTAGAACAAAGATGATTGCAGGTGGGTAGGAAAGTTGGTGAGCTTCAATGCAACATGTACTAAGGTAGGTGGACATTTAGGGTCTTCCCGCCCAGGATGCGAAGGTGAAAATGATGTTATATATACATGCAATGATGATGTTTTCAAGGTTGGTCATTGTTCACTTCCAAGTATTTTCACAGGTGCAAAAAAGGAAGATTTTTCCAGGTTTAAGGGGCAAATCTAGTTCTTCAGGAAGATAAAGAGCAATACGACAGATGTGAGATTATATATTGCAAAGATACTAGTATGTACATGTCTCCATGGTTGTGGATGCATTTTAACAGAAATACCTAAGACGTCGCTGATATGATTGTAATTTCAAATTTGATACATGTGATAGCACTCTAAAGCATTACTATATTAGTAATGGTCTTTTCTAAATTACATATGGATTTGTATGGCACAGTAGTGGATTACGAAGTATGTTTATATATTCGGTATCAAACTGATGAGTGCATTTTATGTTACTTAGTCAACTCTCCTTAATCTTGCTTCTTTTCTTCTCCTTTGATAAACTAGACTCTGTTGTCCTCTAGAAAGGCATTGGTCCTAGAAGTGGTGATAAACACACTCATTGAATGAACAAATCTCTCAATAATACCATAGAAAAGAAAACCACTATTTGTATGCATTGTTGTGATTTTGCATCATAACCAGGGAATATTATTAGTAAGTATTCTAAGAACCATTTTAGTGAATCCCAAGTGCATACCAATATCTTGCCTTCATGCAAGAGTGTTATTTATTAGGTTTAATAGAGGTATTAAAGCACAACAAGTTTATCTCAGTCTAGTGACTATATTAGGGATTGAAACAACAACTTGGGTATTGTTGCAAAGTGTGAATCTGAAAGTGTTTTGTGTTGTGATTAATCCCTATTAAGGGATACCTCTAGAAATAGCCTCCTTGGCTTAGCTAGTGCAAAAGCTAATAGGAGATTGCCCACTCCTAACCATTGGCCCTTGATCACATTCAACTTGTGGATGAGCCTTTTTCCTATCTCTTAGATGACACCCCTGGCCTGGGAGTTAGGAATTAACTCTAGGGTTTTAGGTTAGCTATTTTGGGACCCAACAGATTGGCATCATTGTTGGGGATAGTCTAATTCTAGTAATAAAATTTAGAAGCTTTGCACCTTAGTGAATATCTTGTGGTTACACCAATACATATGGTTTGCAAAGCTTTTTCTTCTAAGTGAAGAGTGGTGGCTCTGTTCAAGTCAACCCAAAAATTAGTTTGAGTTTGAAAGAAAAGTTATTCACAGTGGAAAGAAGAAGAAGACATCAAGAACAGTATGGACAAGAGGAATATTTAGGCTAGATGATAATTCAAAGAAATAGATGGAGAGAAAGAATTCCTAGGTAGTTACCACCACTAAATGTACAAAATCTAGTGAGAACATCAGGTATGAATGGTCCATTTGATGAATTGATAGATCCATTTCAGTATACATCTAAGGCCTTTGTTGATAATAGGTGAAGGACAAATAGAAGAATAGACAGAGATGAATATGAAGTTCAAAGAAATGAAAACATTATTGTCAGGCGAAGTAGAAAAAGATCATATGATGCAAATATGAGAACATTTAGAATGCCTAATGAAAATGAATAGACACTTCAGGTTGTCCAAAATCCTACTTCACCTACTAGGTCAATGTGAAATTAGCAAGATAAAATTCCTAATAATGATGAACAACCTAGGCAACCTAATGCTGAGGAAGTGGAAATAAATATTGATGATCAATTTGACATACTTGATCATATCAGATAAAGCAGAGAGAAGCACAGGCTCTACTTGATTTGTAACAGGCTCAAATTTCCCAAAATGCTCAACTATAGAATCGGCTTCAACATGGTAATGTCTTTGTTCAACTTGCAGTGAATCAACAACAACCTCAACCACCACAATAGTAGTACTAACAAATGGGACAGCAGGGTACGAATCATGCTCATGTTCAAAACGTTCATAACCAACCATCACAAAATCAAATGAATCCACAAATGGAAATGTCTAAAATCCCAGAGTTGCACAAAGAAGACAAGCACAAAGGTTATCTCTACCCAAGCAACCTTTGTGAGCAGATAGGTACAAACAACTTGACTTTTTTGGTATTCTTAATTTTCCTAATCCTATTCCTAATGAGATTAGAGGGAAGATACCTAGATTTCATGGTAACAATCCAGTCACATGTGAAGATCATTTAAGACATTTCATAAATATTATTGATGAATATGAAATAGAAAATGAAGATGTCACGATTATATCATTTGTGCATTTATTAAAAGAAACTGCAAGGGAATGGTATAAGGGCCTCCTAGATAATAGTATTGATTCTTAGGATGAGTTCATAGGGGTATTCTAATTGCAGTATGGGGATAAGATTGACCCTAAGTTTTCCATCCATGAACTCACAACTATCAAAAAGGCAATTAATGAAACAGTAGTTGATTTCAATAGCCACTTCATCATGACCATGAGAAAGGTACCTTCTCATCTCAGACCTAATGAGTTAATGTGTTTAGTGTTGTATTGTGGTGCATTTGACTCCAAAATTGGTTATTGTTTGAGGGACAAGAGTCCACAACATTAAGAAGCTTATGTCATAGCCATTAACATTGAAAGTAATATGAGAGATTCGGGGAAGCACATTAAAAGCTCAGATGTAAAACTTTCCCAACAAGATAGGGCAACCTTTAACAACCAGAGACAAACTAGACAAACTCATCGGGGTCATGAAGGATATGTCTTATAAAATGGGATGAAATGAGAATCTTTAGTTGCCTCCACTGGGTGCTACAACACATTTCAATGAAGGGTAGAGGTTGCACAATAAGCCTTATAACATTGATTGGTCTAAAAGGCCACAAAAAAATGAAAGACAAGCAACTCCAAAGTAGGGAATTTTTAAACAAAAAATTGAGAAAGAAACTCTCGACCCTTTAAGAAGGGACAATGTCAACTTTTAAGAAACTTCTTCATGTTTCTAGGCTTGCTATCTCCCACATGATCCAACAAATTGTGTAGTTGCACACTCAATGAGTAAAGAGGAATTTCCAAATGAGGAAAGTGCAGCTAAATACTATGAAGAAGATGAGATAAATTAGTTTGACACTGAATGCTATGAGCTATTGGATAGAAATGATGACTTTAACAGTCGTCAAGAAGATGATCATATTTTTCAATGTGAGTATTGTGCAGGCCCCAAAAGGTATGACCTGCCAGCTCATGATTTTGAGCATTTAAGGGACCTTATGCATAAAAAGTGTAAGTTGTCTCAACCATCAAGGGAAGAAATGAAAACCTTGACTGATGTAGCCGATATGCAAGTCCAAGTGGATACCAACTCAAGAATAGGCACGTGCCTATGTAAGGGGTTGCTGCTATGAATCCAACTGGAGACAAATTTGAGAATTAGAAGGAGAAAAAGAGAGTGGATGTTGAAAAAGAGGAAGATACTATCCTCAAGAAAATGTCTGAGAAGAAGAAAGTGAATGTCGAGGCAAAGAATGGAGATACTCAAAGGAAAGTGTTTGATAAGAAGAAAGCTACAATGCAACAACCAACAACCACAAAGAAAAAATATGTACAAAAGGCTCTAATGCATGTAGTAAAACCAGTTGTTCTACCTATTACTAATGCTCACAAGCCAAAGAATGATGCCAAAGAAAGCCACCCTTCAGTACCAAATGAACCACAAAAAAGAAAAGATAAGGGTAAGGAGTTGAAAGGTACATATATATCTTCAAATCGGCTAATGTCATTTATCTCTGATGCAAATGATGTTACAATCTTTTGTGATACTCCACTACCTAATTATCACCCCATAGACATGGATCAAGTATTGAGTCAAATAAGAATATTAGTCCCAGTAACAAAATTGTTTAGAGTCCTTAAGCAGAGGGATAGGGCTGTCTCATTTATTACTATTACCAATCCACCCAAACAACCTGTTGTTGTTCCATGTGATGATGATGAAACTATTGAAGTTTATTTGGGGTCATCCATGGTTAATAGTTAGATGGGTGTAGATCCTTTTTACACCACTTTGATTATCAATGGATGTCTATTACATATGTGTATGCTCGATTCTGGAGCATCTAGAAATGTCATGCCACTTGAAATCATGAATGATTTAGGTTTGAAGTTATACAAATCTTTTGTAAAATGCTTTTCTATGGAATCTAGGGAAGTGAATGTGATTGGCCTTGTCAAGGACATAGAGGTTCAACTTGTTGCATATCCAAACAAGTCCTTTTTGATGGATATAATCATTGTGGACCACCCTGCTAAGTGTGGTATGTTGTTATCTAGAAAGTGGGCAACTTCCATGGGGGGTAGTATCTAAATGGATGTGTTATGCTACTATCCTTGTCCATGAAGTTGAAGTGAAGCTATACAAGGAAAAGAAGGTGGATGCTCAAAATATAGAGGACTGTTACAAAACTCATGAAAAAGTAAACTTCTTTGATACAAAAATTGATCTTTTTGTGGGGTTTTGTGATGAAGATGAACCTAAGGTATGTGTTGATCTGCCTCGTATTGTTGCTCCTGTGCATGATGAAGATGCTTTGTGGGCATTTTATTTTGATGGTGCATGTTCTAGGGATGGCTCAGGTGTAGGCATAGTTTTAATCTCACCAGATAAGGAGCAATTTGGGCTTTCATTCAAGCTTGATTTCCAATGCACGAACAACATAGTTGGGTATGAGGATTTGTTGTTAGGTTTAAATGTTTCTCATAAGTATGGAGTCAAGTGTTTGAGGATTTATCCAGTGACTCTGAATTTGTGGTGCAGCAAGTCAGAGGTATTTTTGCAACCAAGGATAACAGGTTAAGAGCTTATAGGAATGAAATGTGGGACGCTCTAGAGTTCTTTGATGCTACTAGAATTGAATGGGTAGAAAGAGTTGAGAATGAAAGGTAGATGTCTTGGTAGTAGTTACTTTAAAATTCAATTCTCAATCAACTTCTCCTTATTGTCATTATGTTGTTGAAGTGCTTGCAAGGCCAACAAACCCTGATAATATCCACAATTGGCAAGTTTTTAATGATAGAAATCAGATTTAAAGGTTCCTTAATTGCAACAATGAGTTTGATAATCAACTTATTAATTGGAAGCCTATGATAGAGATTAAAGATGGTAAGGAAACCTTATTTGGAAATGAGGTGGTACAGTTGAAGACAAATACTATTCCTAGAGGTTTGGTGGCACTTGATAGAATGTTTGATAATGTTGATCGTTGCAAAAGCAAAGGTAAAGCAATTGAAGAGGACAGTGTTGAAGGTGTCAACCTTGGCACTGAGGAGGCTCTAAAAATGGTATACATTGGTCAGAAGTTAAAACCCCATTAAAAGCAAATGTTGGTTGTGTTATTGAGAAAATTTACAAAGTGTTTTGCATGGTATTATGATGAATTGAAATCATATAGGGAGGATTTGTTTCAACATACTATTCCTCTTCAGCCTAATGCAAAACTTTTTAGGCAAAAACAAAGGCCAATTAACCCCATCATAGCTCCCAAGATGCAAAACGTCTTGGTAAAAAATGAGAGATGGAGGCATCATTAAGTTCATTAGGCATTCTGAATGGGTGTCTAATCTTGTCCCAATGAGAAAGAAGAATAGGTAGATTAGGTTATGTGTTAACTTTAGAAAATTGAACATAAAATCTCTCAAAGATAATTACCCTCTCCCTAGCATGGACCATTTATTGCAAAAGGTAACTAGATCAGATTTAATGTCCATGATGGATGGATTCTTGGGCTACAACCAAGTGTCGGTCAAGGAGTCAGAATAGTACAAAACAACATTCACAACTCCTTGTGACACATATGTTTATGTACAAATGCAATTTGGGTTAAAGAATGCAGGTTCTACTTTTCAAAGAGTTATGGATGTGGCCTTTATTGGCCTTATTGAAGAAATTATGGTTGTTATCAAGATGATCTGACTGCATTCTCAAAAGATATAAAGGATCATTGTAAGCACTTGGAATTGATTTTTGAAAGGTTCTTAGAATATGGGATTTCTTTGAATCCCAAGAAATGTCAATTTGGAGTTGAGGAGGGAAAGTTGTTGGGACACATTATGTCAAAGGATGGGGTAAGAATAGACTCGAAGCAAGTCAAAGTCATTGATATTATCCCTCAACCCAAATTAGTCAAAGGTATGCAGTCTTTCTTTGGGCAAATCAATTTTGTAAGAATGTTTATTCCTAATTTTGTAGAGAAAATTAAAGCCATAATTTCAAAGATGCTCAAGAAGGGGCAACCAATTGCACAGAGTGAGGAGCCAGTTGAAACATTCAAAGACATCAAGAAAGCTATCAAGGATGTACTTGTATTGATAAGTCCAAATTATTCCAAACCCTTGCAGTTGTTCTCTTTTGATTCATTTTATACTATTGAAATTGTTTTACTTTAGAAGAATGATGAAGGATATGAATAGTGTAAGAGTCGCCAATGGACTCAAGGAAGCCCAAGATCACCTGCAATCAAAACAAACTTCCACAACAAGAGAGAAAAGCAATAACAATGCTTTATTGCCAAGAATAATGATACATTAAATATCCCAAGATGCAAGGCTTGACTTGATATGAATTACTCCATTGCATGAAATGTACAAAGAGAGACCTTGCTTATATAGACAAGGTTGAGAGGTAGGACAAACTAGGATGATGGCAAGTGTCTTAATCCTATGACACGAGACACAAACATTTAAAGTGTGTTGCAAACACTAAATGTCCTAACTACCTAAGTAAACTTAACATATGAACATATGTGAATAGGTCCTAACTAATTACTATTTAGATAAAGTACCTTGTTCACACTACAAAGGGGAAACAAGATAGGAAAACACCCCTGTTCACACTAACAAATAGCCTGTATCATTCTTCAATAATCATTACAAGCAATTGAGTTAAGATAGTTCATAATGGAAAAGCATGCTTATGCATTAGTAAAGGTTGTGAAAATTTTTAAATCTTATCTCACAGGAACTAAGGTCATAGCATATGTGCCACGTACACGGTAGTCAAAGACATATTCATGCACCAGGAAGCCTCGTGTAAGAGGTGTCGTTGGATAAACAAGGTTAAAGAGTATGACATGGATGTATAGGTTACAAAACTTGTTAGAGGCCAGGGCTTGGCAAAATTAATGGCTAACTCCAATTTGGAGATAGCATAAGTAAATGAAACAGATGTAGATGATGCTCCTACCCCTTGCAGATTGGCTGATAATGTATGGTATAGAGATGTGATATTCTATCTTAAAAATATGAATTGTCCATCATATATGGATGAGAATTAGAAAAGAACCCTCAAGCTGAAATCTCAGAGGTATGTGCTGCTCCAAAATGAATTGATATGGAGAAATCATGAGGGTGTCTTGCTCAAGTGTCTAGATCAAGATCAAGTTGACACAGTGATGAGTGAATATCATCATGGTATTTGTGGGGGTCATTCAAAGTCAAAACTATTGCCCACAAGATCGTCAGAGCTGGGTATTAGTGGCTAACATTATTCAAGGATGTAGCACAAATGGTAGAGAGATGTGATGCTTGTCAAAGATTTTTGAGCAAGTTGAAATTTGTTGGAGCTCTTCCCTTTTTGCCTCTTGCAATTGACGCACCTTTCTAATTATGGGGAATTGATTTCATTGGAGAGATACAAGAAAAATCTAGTAATGAATTTAAGTGGATCATTGTGGCCACCAATTATTTCACCAAACGGGTGGAAGCAGTCCCAACTCAAAATGCAACATCCAAAGTGGTGATTGATTTCCTAATCAGCAATGTAATAACTAGGTTTGGAGTGCCTATTACGATTTTGGTTAATAATGCAATGTGTTTCAAGTCTCAAGAAATGTTAAGTATGTGTTCTAAATTTGGCATAAACCTAGTGCATTCATCTCCATATCACCCACAAAGCAATGGACAAGTTGAGACAAGCAATAGAAGCCTGATGAAGATCATAAAGAGGATGTTGGATCAAAATAAAAAGAGATGGGATGATAGTTTAAAGTATGCTCTATGGGCTGATAGAATAACTTTCAAAAGAGCCATAGGTAGAATCCCATTTGAATTGGTGTATGGAATAGAGGCAAAGATGCCAATCGACATGGAATTACCAGTTTTCCAATTGTTATGAGATGTAGACGATGATCAATGTGATACATTGACTTATAGAATTATGCAGTTGACTGAGTTAGAAGAGCAAAGGAGAGTTGCACATGATAAAAATCTACACCATAAACAAACAATAAAATGTTTGTTTGACAAGAGTACTATATCATGGATTTTTCAAGTTGGTGATTTGGTTCGTTAGAATGTCGAATCTGAAGATAATGGAAAGCATGGAAATTTTGATCCATTGCGGCTTAAGACTTATGGAGTTGCTAAGGGGTTTGAGATTAGTGTCTATCGCTTGGTAAATCTGGAAGGAGAACTCATGGAGCTTCCTGTTCACGATCAACATTTGAAGCATTACTTCTCGTAAGTAATGGTGTCTTTCAGTTTTTAAATGATAAATTCATGATATATCTTTCATATTTTGATTCATGAGAAGTCTTGACCACTATTGGTCTTTATGGTATGTCTGTGTTTGTTCCCGCCTCATGTCGTGTTATGTGTTGTGTTTTTTGGTTTATCCTAAAGATCTATTAGTTCTCTCTGTGCCAAATTTTGACACATGTCCCCAATCAGAGCCAATATTGGGACTTCATTGTCCAAACAATTGAAATTTGTAAAATTCTTATTCCCATCCGCATTATATGCCTAAATCCGCAATGCATAAATTTGAAAAAAATATTCAAGTATGTGGAAATCCCTATGTGTTTTCTCTTCCAAATGTATTTGAAACAACCCCCAAGTGTTTGAAAAGAAAGCACATTCATTTCCTTTTGGTGGTTCCTAAGTTCACAAAACTCTTAATTCACCGACAAGGGTCCGCGAGGAATCAAAATTACTGAAGATGAAGAATTAACCAGAGAGAAACATAAATAGAACAAAGACAAAATATAAGGAATTCACAATTGGCTCCAATTGCTGAAATAAACAGGTTCACAATTTGTATAAATCGTTGAAATTGCTTAAGTGAGTGGAAGTAAGGAGAAAGTAAAGGAAAGAATAAACAAAGTAATGGACAAATATCTCTAAATTGGATATTTACAGTGTTATGAGGGCTCAAAACATGTTTTCGCGAGTTTAGCAATTTGAACACTTGCACGCCATAAGTGCAGAACAAAGATGATTGCAGGTGGGTAGAAAAGTTAGCACGACCTTCAATGCGGCAGGTACTAAGGTAGGTGGGTGTTTAGGGTCTTCCAATCAAGATGCGAAGGTGAAAATGATGCTATATATACACACAATGGTGACATTTTGGGGGTTGTTCATTGTTCACTTATAGGCATTTTCACAGGTGCAAAAAAGGAATATTTTTCCAGGTTTAAAGGGGGTGTATCTGGTTCTTTGGGAAGATAAAGAGCAATAGGGCAGACATGAGATTATAGATTGCAAAGATAACAGTATGTACATGTCTCCATGGTTATGGATGCATTTTCAAGGAAATACCTAAGTCATCCCTAGGATTGCCTCTTGCCCTGCTCAAGGGTATGATTGTAATTTCAAATTTGATAAATGTGATATCATTCTCAAGCATTACCATGTTAGTAATGGTCTTTTCTAAATTACATATGGATTTGTATGGCACAATAGTGGATTACTAAGTATGTTTATATATTTGGCATCAAACTGATGAGTGCATTTTATGTTACTTAGTCAACTCTCCTCTATCTTGCTTCTTTTCTTCTCCTTTGATAAACTAGACTCTGTTGTCCTCTAGATAGGAACTGGTCTTGGAAGTGGTGATCAAACACACTCATTGAATGAATAAATCTATCAGTAATACCATAGGAAAGAAACCACAATTTGTATGCATTGTTGTGATTCCACACCATAACTAGGGAATATTATTAGTGAATCTTTCAAGAACCATTTTAGTGAATCCCAAGTGCATACAGGTATCTTTCCTTCATGCAAGAGTGTTGTCTATCAACTTAAATAGAGGTATTGAAGTGCAACAAGTTTGTCTCATTCTAGTTACTATAATAGGGATTGAAACAACAACCTGGGTATTGTTGCAAAGTTATGAATCTAAAACTATTTCATGTTGTGATTAATCCTCATTAAGGGATAACAATAGGAATACCCTCCTTGGCTTAGTTGAGCCAAAAGCGAAGAGGATATTACCCACTCCTAACCATTGGCCCTTAATCACCTTCAACCTGTGGATCCACCTTTTTACTATCTCTTTGATGTTACCCTTGCCCTAGGAGTTAGGAATTAACTCCAGGGTTTTATGTTAGCTATTTTGGGACCCAATAGATTAGTGTCATTGATGGGGATAGTCTGATTCTTGTTATAAAATTTAGAAGATTTGCAACTAAGTGAATCTCTTGTGGTTACACCAATACATCTTTTTAGGTTTTGTTGCCATTTTTTAAAGATTTCCTCCCATTTGAAAAAACCCTATCATTTCATTGTTTTAAATTATCAACCCTTATTTATACTTTAGATTTGTGGTCCATTAGTGTCATTTTTATTGCATTTTCCATCACCCATTTCTCCTTTTTCTCTTTGTGAGCCATAGAGAATCTTGTCATAGGTTTTGTCTCCATTTTCCTTTAGAAATGACTACCCACTTGTCAAATCACTTTCACATCCCTGTCACAACAATCACATCCACTTTTACTTCAAATTTGTTTCCTTCTTTTTGCCATTTTATTGTTCTTTTTCCACCCCCTAACTCATCTCTCCTTTATAAACCCTTAAATAATTAGTTTCAATTTTACTTCCCAATTTCTTTGCAAGCCCGCACTATTTTTCCCTAAACTTATGTTTTCCACTCCCTAACTCAACCCTTTTCAAACTTCATTTTTTTACCTTTTTGTTGATTTGCTATTTTGTTCTCCCAATATTTCTCCTCACCTAGCCTTTGTTGTGCCTTTACCATTGTTGTCATTTATCTTATACAATAAAACTCTATGTTTGCACTTAGAATTAGAGTGATTTTTGAGTGTAGGGTTTATATTAATGTTCATATTATTATTTTATGTCATGTGGACTTTGCTTGAATGCCCACAAGGAGATTAATTGAGGCGGACTCCACTTTTCTGTTTTGTAGGGTCTTCTTCACACATTTTAGAACTTACAAGATAAATAACAAAAAAATGGTGAAAAATCGAACAAAGACCCCAAGGAACCTCCCAATAAAATTATAGGCAATTCTAAGACAATGGACCAAGATGACCATCTAGACCAAACCATATAGTTGGCTACCCAATAGGACTAGGTTGACCACCAGGCCATTTTGAATCTCAACTGACTTGTTTTGAGCTTTGTTTTGAACAAAAAATGGTTTGTAGGTCCATGACAGTCTGTACTTCAGATTTCTTGTGTTCACTTTTTAGTTTGCAAGGTGTTCACTTGTCATTCATCTATTTTAGCATTTCATTCCACTCTGTGGTCTTTTCCCTAACAATTACCCATACAAACATTTGATCAAGAGGCTATTTCATAGATTCCTTGAAGTTTTTGGACCATTTTGAGGTATAGGACTAAGCTATTGGCTTGGCTAAAACCCTTTATATAGATGTCCTAAAAATTCAACAAATTTTGGTTTGCCATCACTTGAAGATGTCCTAATTCTAGAACTGCTGATAACATTGACATATAGGTGCATGTACTCCAAGGCATTTTCCTTCCTCTTACCTAACCTAGATTACGAGTGTTTGTTTCCAATTTGTCACATTTTGTTTGTCTAATTTGTTGTCATGTTGTCAATCCTAGTTTTAACTTGATATGGTAATTAGTGTCAGGGTAGCTGAAGATAGCCTTAGATAACATTAGTTTGCATTGTTTACACACATAATCACACATAAAAAGAATCAACTTTTGAACTTCTTAAAAAGGTTAATCTTTTAGGTTCTTTTAAGAAGAACCTTTTTTACCAACATTATTTGAGGAAACATGGTGTTTACAACAAAAAGATAAGTAGTGAAATTTATGTGGTCATCAGAAAATAGCTTGTTCATACTAGTAGGTCGTAGAGTAGTTGAAGATATGTTCAAGAGTAAGAAATTTTTATGCATTAGCTATTTGCTAAAAGTGATGGGTGTAATATTTTGAGGTCTAATGCCCTCAATGATAGAGATTAATGGTAGTGGAGATGCAAAGTTAGTGGAGGCATAGTCTTTAGTTGAGAAAGTTGCCTTGACTGTTCATGTAATTGATGACCCTTCTCTTCTTGTTGTGACTTTTTGCATGTGGATTATAGGAATCCTGTCATGTATTTTGCCTTATGTTTTTCAATACTTTCTTTTCCCATAGATCCCAACCACTCATTGTATAAGCCAATTTCGCACAAATTATAGTTTTACATTTTAGAAGATTCATGGCAATTATTCTTCCACAAAGGCCAATGAGGGTCTCTTTGATTTGTTGAGAATTATATCTCAATTGAAGTCCTTTCAATGTGACAAAACATGTCTTTATTACAATATTTGCCTATCCTGGTGTTGCATTTGGAGGTGGAGATGCCTTCTCAATTAGAGGCATCAATTTCCTTCTTAATTGGAGCCATCAATTTCATGAAAGGTTTCTACCACAAGAATATCAACATTGTAGTAGCATTAATCATAGTCATAACAACACATGTATGCTATTCATTCATCACAATTTTTTAGATTTTGTTCACCAGGTGTCACAAAATTTTAGTTTTGATCTAGTGAGGTTCAAGACTCAAATGCTAACCTACACTAGTCAAATGTTGGGGTTCCATTGCCCTGAATATGAATATTTTTTTCTAGTAGGTTACATTGGCATTCCAACCACTTTTAGTTTCAAATAGAATAGGAAATTAAATGGGAACTAGGTATTTGCATGTTTGAATTTTTTTGGGAAGCAATTGGTAATTACAAAATTAAGAGCAATATTTCTTATCAAACACGAGACAACTAAGCAATCATTAGTTACATATTGAATGGTTTTGCCTTCTTTCAATCAACATATTTTGTTCATATTTTATATACATTTAATAAAACATTGGCTTTATCAAGGATTTAAGTTTTCATGTAGGTTTTAGGTTATGGATGGGTTGGTTTGTTAAGAAATATTTAGTAGAATGAGTACATGTATGGCAACCCTCCAACCTAATACATGTCTCTCCATTTAGATGAGCTAAAAGCATATGTTTTACAAGTTGACCATTCAAAGTAACTTGTAATCCATTTTATTAATCAATTTGTTTATCTCATAATCATTTCAAACCATGGTTTATAAATATGATGCTATGAGCCATAAATCACTAGCTAAGCAAATGTAGTTTTGGAGTTTACCCTACTTAGAACATTATTTGGATATTAGTCCAAATTAAATAGGGTTTTTTAAGTTTTGCACACTATAACAAAACAGGGAATTAGCGCCTACAATAGCGCCAGAATTTAGTGCATTTGAGTTCTTGAATTGGATACTTCTGTCAACGCAAAACTCGGTGCCAAAATGTGTGTTCACTTTGGCACTAGATTTAGCGTTGGGTTTAGCGTCAGGTTTAGTGTCGGGTTTAGTGCCGGATTTAGTGGCAGATTTTGTTGCTTCTAGTTTGGCTTCTGATTTTGCTTCTTGTGTTGCTTCCAAGTTTGCTTTCGGTTTTGCTTCCAAGTTTGCTTCTGGTTTTGCTTCCAGGTTTGCTTCCGGTTTTGCTTCCAATTTTGCTTCTGATTTTACTTCTGATTTTGCTTCCGATTTTGCTTCCAGGTTTACTTCCGTTTTTGCTTCCAGTTTTGCTTCTACTTTTGCTTCCAATTTTGCTTTCAGTTTTGCTTCCAATTTTGCTTCCACTTTTGCTTCCACTTTTGCTTCCAATTTTGCTTCCAGGTTTGCTTCCAATTTTGCTTCCAATTTTGCTTCCAATTTTGCTTATGGTTTTGCTTCCAGTTTTGCTTCCAATTTTGCTTCCGGTTTTGCTTCCAGGTTTGCTTCTGGTTTTGCTTCCACTTTTGCTTCTGGTTTTGCTTTGAGTTTTGCTTCTAGTTTTGATTCCAATATAACATCGCTTATTGCTTCCAATTTTGCATCTTTTGTTGCTTCTAATATGGCTTCTATTATTGCATCTTTTGTTGCTTCTAATATTGCTTACATTATTACTTCTTTGTTTGCTACCTGAATTGCTTCTATTTTTGCTTCCTAGATAACGCCAAGTTTTGCTTCCAAGATTGCTTCTGGTTTGCTTCTAGTTTGGCTTCCATTGTTGCTTCATTTTTTGCTTCTAAAAATGCTTCTTGTTTTGCTTACATTTATTAATTTAATATGTCTTATTTCAATTTAATTAGTTAAATATATCATGCCTCTTAAATAACTCATATGATTATAGAGTAGGTAATTTAATTATTTAACTCATATGATTAAATAACAAGATAATTATTATAACATGATCATCATCTATAATTAAAACAAGTGAGTCAAATATCTATAATTTAATTGAATTTGACAACATCCATCCTAAGCAGTAAATTAAAATCATCATACGTAATAAATATCCATCCAAAAATCATCGACCACTTTCAATATATATAAATTGACAAGTCAATATTGATCATATATAACTAAAACAAGTGAAAGTCAAATATGCCAGTAGATCAATAACATGTCAAAATGATACATGTCCAACAGTCGACATAAGTCAAAATGATATGTGTACAAATGATATAAGTAAAAATGATAAATTATGTAACTCAAAATGATACAAGTCAAGATGATACATGTCCAAATGATATAAGTCAAAATGATACATAAATTTATGATACAACTCATTAATATGGTACTGCAGGTCGTGAAAATGACACATATGATAGTAACCATGAAAAGAGGCATCATAACGATATATCAGCAATGATCCATGATGTAGTCTATATGATCATGAATGTCATTGGCTACTACCAGCAACTGCCTCATCATCATCACCACCATTGTGATCATCATCATCATGATCATCATCATCGTCATCAGCCTCAGTGTCTTCTGTATCTGTGTCATCATCATCCTCTGCCATGTGATCTGTACCAGAACCAACATAATCTAGAACTATATCATGAGGATCATCTTGATCTCCTGGAAGACCCGTGTTCTACAAAAAAAAAAAAAAATGAAAAGTTATTATTTATTTCATGCAATAATTTTTTTTTTTTAATTATATATCTAATATTACAACATATGAAACGAAACCATAATCATATTACATCGTATCAAAGTGCACATACCATAATAAAATTTCAAAAAAGTTACAGCTAATATGTCATTCCAATGATGTAAAACATGCAACAATTCTAATAAACGTTAGTAAAGATCATAAAAAAAAATTGTTATACAATTTAACTATCAACTGTAAATTTTATTACATAACCTTAAGTGCCACAAATTGCTTGGTCCATGTATGTTCTTTTTCACTATTAATCTAATAACCTGCATTAGACAGAAACATTAAAGAGTTTTTAAGTACCAGTTGATTATATTCTCCTACATGTCATTAAGGAATGCACGGTTTTTTTTTCAATAATTATTTATCTTAAGGTTCATGATTAACCTTAAGACAAAGGTCTATTTTGTTTGAAAAAAAAATGAAGTTAGCAATATGTTATCTGGCCGATTTTAGAAAGAAAAAATGTTAGCCCTATTCCTGCTCACAGGTCTTCAATGTGAGCGGGAATAGGGCAAATTTGGGGATTTAGAAAGAAAGATAAAGTTTAGGGTGTCTTCAAGATAGCCAACATGGGCAAGGAGGTCAACCATGCACACATAATGATCAACTGTAGGTGTAATGCAATGAGGGTTACAAATGTGATTGAAGTATGTACAACTCTCATTCACTAAACCTGCATGGATGCATGCACCTAGAATACAAGAAACTCTTACAATGTTAGGATATGTTCTAGAGTGCTTAATTAATTCAAAGATTTTGAGAGCATCCTTGCAAAATCCATTTTGTGCATATCCTACAATCATTACATTCCATGAGATGACATCTCTTTGAGGAATTCTGTCAAATAGTTCACATTTTTTTATCTATGATTCCATATTTTGTGCATATCCTCCAATCATTGCATTCCATGAGACCACATTTCTTTGAGGCATTATGTCAAACAGTTCACGTGCCTTGTCTATGCTTCCACATTTTGCATGCATGTCTAACATGGTAGTTGCAACTACAACATCTAACAAAATTCCTCTATCCTTTATGTATTGATGGATGTCCATACCCTATTCCAAAGCTCCCATTTTGACACAGGCAGGGAGGATGCTGGAAAAGGTTGTGGAATTTGGCTTTACACCAACTAATTGCATTTGCTTTAAAATTTCTAAAGCCTTTTCAACAAATCCATTTTGTGCATATCCTGCAGTCATTACAGTCCATGAGACCACATTTCTTTGAGGCATTCTGTCAAACAATTCACGTGCCTTGTCTATGCTTCCACATTTTGCATACATGTCTAACAGGGCAGTTGCAACTACAACATCTGACAAAATTCCTCTATCCTTTATGTATTGATGGATGCCCATACCCTATTCCAAAGCTCCCATTTTGACACAGGCAGGGAGGATGCTAGCAAAGGTTGTGGAATTTGGCTTTACACCAACCAATTGCATTTGCTTTAAAATTTCTAAAGCCTTTTCAAAAAATCCATTTTGTGCATATCTTGCAATCATTGCAGTCCATGAGACCACATTTCTTTGAGGCATTCTATCGAACAGTTCACATGCCTTGTCTATGCTTCCACATTTTGCTTACATGTCTAATAGGGCAGTTGCAACTACAACATCTGACAAAGGAGGACTTAAGCATTCAGAAACCTGACCATGCCACCTTGTGTGGATTTGATGAATGGCTTGTAGCCATCAAATCCAATGAACTCTTAAATCATCTCTTCCTTAATCTGGACCAACAATGTAGAGACAGTCCTCTAAAATAGAAGAATATAAAGTGGTCTTATTTTGTGTCTGCATTTGTATCATCATTACTGTCTCCTTTGGGACATTATTTTTTACCATCGAGGGATGGATGATTGAGACTAGTCAACACAGACATTATGGTTACCATCAATTCCATCTCTTTGGTATTGAAAACTATAGTTGCATTAATTGTATGATGGAAATGAGAGGATACAATGACTGCCCTAGATTTTTTGTAATGACAACAATCCTATTTAACACTGAATTATGATTCATTCCCATAGTGGGATCTTCTTAGAGGAGTTTCAGAAAACTCATACTCATAGAGTCATGGTTTTAGGTCACATATGTTATGGTAACAACAAGGGATTCCAACTATGGTTACAATAGCTAAGACTGCCCTCATTTGTGACCGTAACAAGGTTCTTGGACAACACTATCTTGCTCTTCACACTGGGTACTATATAGGCCAAGATTGGGTTGAAGAAATCATTTGATGGTTACCTATATAGTGATACCACACCCTAATACCCCCATGCATTCTAAATAGCTTGAGATTTATACAATACTCAACCAAGATGAAATTGTATCACTGTACCACACTTAACTATGGTAGTCCCTTCTTGACAACAATTTGTAATCTTTAGACTATTGGGATCCTTGCCACAAATAAATATTAGGTCAATGAAACAAGGATTTTAAACAAAAACCATAATCCCAACTCTATATCCATCCCCTTGGCAGTCTTAAGGGCCACCTTGAGACAAAAATGCTAATGTACTATTATGACAGTTATGATTGTCCTCCATCGTTTCATTGTGGATTTGAAACTTGAGATGAGGATTGGGGAAGTCTCCATTGGTATTTTGTCATAGACAATTTGGGAATAGCAAACCCCCATCTTATCAATAAGGAAGATTATATAAATCCTAAATAAAACAAGAAAAACCTCATGACTGTCTTGCATGTTAGCAAATTGACTGTGACAGTAGTAAGGTTAGTCAATAATTTCCACACCTTTATATTCAATCTTTGGATCATTAGGGGGGTAAAAGCATGGAAAATACTCATGGAAAGATCTTTAAAATAGGCATATTTAACTTCAAGCATTTCTGCAGACCCTAGGAAGGTGGATGTAAACTTAGTGACTATAATTACCACCACAAAGACTATCCCCTTTGTGACTATGACAAGGTAACATTGTTGTGCTCTTTATGACAATCCCTTATCCAATGGGTGATGGCCTAATAACATTTATCTCCTTTGTGATTTCAATGCCTCTCTAATGCACTATCATAGGAGTCTTGACAGTCCTTATGTATCAGTGAAGAAGGCTTCCAACAAATCCAAAAGAAGTGCTTAAGATTACATACAAAGTCCTAGCCTTCATACCCTAGTCACATATCACCCCTCTAAGAAGCCTCAAGACTTTATGGGTTCCAAACGTAACACAAACCCAGTCCTATATGACTGTCACTACCCTAGGTCCCTCAAAATTCTTATATCAACCTTCCCTTGGCCTGCAAGGGTCTTGAAACTCCATTGTCCCTGCTAGTCTGAACTTGGAATGGTCATTATAATGATTCTACTACAATGCATAGTTAGGGCTACACTAAGGAAGTCCTACCTACCCTAAGGAAGTCCTACCCACACCTAAACTATGATGTATCTGTGATCTTATCAAGCATGATCTTATGATAGTGTTTTGACTAAACTTGTATAGTTTTAGGGCATTCACACATCTCAGTTACAGTTTGGTGTGTGAGGAATTATTACTAAATGGTTGCTACCATGCACATAAACTATACACATATCTGAAGGTTGTAATATGACATTATTGTGATGGAATCCTAGGTTGGAATGAAAGTTAGGCCTCAGACCATTTTAAATTGATTCCTTGCAAAAAAAATCTAATATGAGATCCATTGTGTCCTCAAATACCATTCCACCAGCCTATGGACCTAGTGCAAGGTGTGCAACAAGTCTAAGAAGCAACAACAACATCCTTCTTTCTGTCATACTGAGAACCACAAAATAATGGATTTAAATCATGGAACATATATAATTGATACCTTTAATGCATCTTCCATGCAAGTGAGTTTAAAACTAAAGATATGGGTGTAGGAAAGGACTTATGAATAAATGTTCATTAGAAAAGAAAGAAAACAAATAGTTTTGAAATAGAAAAAACAAAAATCACAAAATCTAAAGGTTTCCATATTCTGCTAAGCCCTTCTTTATCCACACATCTACTTGGAGTGCAACTTTGATCTTCCTTCAAATCACCCTGACTTCATAAGGAATCCAAAATGGGATCAGTCATAAGAAGGAGGCAGGCAAACAAGGGTTTGTTGTTCATTATTAGCCCTTCAAACTTAAGCATATGAGATAGCATGGCACACACAAAATGTTGTGGATAATGACCACAAGATTAGGTTAATTGCAACCACTTTTTGTAAGCATGCACAAGACTAGTATACATAACTCACGTTTGTATATAAGTGATTGCCCTTACAATTGTCGAGCTTTGTGGATTAAAATTATTGTGAAAAATGTCTAAGGATTGTTTTGTAAAGGTAAAAAGGTGCATTCATAATGAGAGTGACTGAAGTTCAAATCTCAACACTACAATAAGGTAACTAGGAGGACATGTGCACATGTCCAAGACTGCAAATAATGGGACAATTGAGTGGGATCTAGGGCCAATAGAGAAGCACTTTAGAACTCATCCTACGCATCAATAAACAACTAAATACAAGAAATGCAAATTGACATATTAACACAACAAATATCCAACTAAGTTATTGAAAGTCAACTACTGATACCTTTTTCTCCATCCAGATTACAAAATCGGTCCACTTTTTTCTTTGTAAAATTTCCTTTTCAAATTGGCTTGGATGTTAGCCATATTTCTACTCCTGTCAAAACATGGCACATGGACTAGTTAAACTAATTAATATGCAATCATTTACTTTTTCCTAGGAAATTAAAAAATATATCATTTAACTTATTAAATATACTTACAAATGTACAGATCAAGACCTGTAAACCTTTCTAGCCAATGTGATGCGTGGCACGAAGTTTGTCAAGCCCAGCCTTGGAGGCCTTGTCCCGAAACATATACTAATTCAATTTAACTATGCACAAATAAAATTTAAAAATTGTTTAATAAATTTGATATAATCTTATGAGCAAATTCAAATACCTGCGTACTCTCCTCACCGGACTTCCTCCATGTATCGGGCTTCTCATATGCTTTTACAAGCTCTTTCCATACTTTCAAACTTCAATCAATTGGCCTTTTTTTGAGCCTTAGCTCGGGAGGGAGTTTTTTAATCTTCTTTGTTTGGTCGCACCAAAATCTCTTGCAGTTTTGATACATTCATAGCTTTATCTTCTTTACAGACCAACCTGTACCAAATTTAGTCTCCATGTCATGGATAACTACTTTTTGCAGGTGCATGTGTATCTTTGAGAATGGCAAATGTAGATGGTATTTGAACCGTTGAAGGCTTGATTCCTTTAACCTATTCACAAACATTTTTCCAGCATCTATCATTCGAACTTCCCTTGAAACCACATCATATTCTATCTTGGTATCGTAGGTACCAATGCAAGATGCAAAACATGGCATGGTGGTCGAAGAAGTCTGTGTCCCAAGAGTGGTTGGGACATTGGAAGCCTCTGTTCCCTATTCCACATTCTTGGAGGTTATTGTTATTGATTTCCTCCTGGATCTTTTGCCCGATCCAGGACTGGTTGGGGAATCAATTGATTCTCTTTGACACTGTTGATTTGGTTGCAATGTTTCAGGGGCTTTACTAGATCATTTTTCTATGTATCTGGCAAGCATTGTCAAGTCCACACCATCCAATTTGTTCACTGCCTCTACCCCCAATATGGAAGGCAGTGCCTCTTTATCTTTGTCAGTCTCATGTCCCTATATATATATAAAATAAATTTCTTCTTTTAAATTTAGAAATAAAAAACTAAAAACTAAAAAATCAAAGAAATAATGGAAGCATTTACAAATCTATAAATTGACAATGAATTACCTCATTGTGGCCAGAGTCTTCTCCCTTTGCTCTCTTCCCTCTATTGCTTGATATTTTGAGGCAACCTAGGGCAAATTATTTTCGTCCAGTCTGTGGAGGCAAATGAAGTACACACTGCTAGGTATGAAAGTTTTCATCCAGTTTTTCTGTATTCCTCAAGGTTTTTTATCTTTATTTCGTAGAGAAAATCATGAAGTTGTTTTCCTCTGTAAATTTGCTGCAAGAAAGTAAGCTTATACATCAATTGAAATAAAGCTAGAGAGAAATTTTATCAACTAGTGGCAAAATGTGATTTCATCCATATCAAGATAGACAACAATTTCTTTTAAGCAAGGGTTGAGATATCTGATTCACATAGTTTAATCCTGAAGCACACATTTATAATATTATGGAATGTGGAAATTTGTCGTCTATTATGAAAATCCCTACTTGGAATTATCTTCAACAGATGCCCTATGAATATTACAAGACTCGCATTTGTCTAAACAAATCTGACGTCTGACAAGAAAAAAGAGTAGATGAAAGAGAAGCGATGCCCTTACCTGGCACAAATAGAAGAAGAGCAGAACAAATTGAAAGGTTGAGATATCTAGAAGCAAAGGTTGTCATGGCTTGAACTTGGGAGTTTTGAGATGTAAGAAAGTGAGTATGTGCTTTAGGAATGGAAAGGAAATTGGGGTTGGAATACAGGCCCACAATTGCCAAGGATCTACCCAAAATAAGGGCGAACACAAATAACCCAAACGCTCGATCTTTGCATGCTAAACGCTCGATCTCCAAACACAAAATGAACTCCAAAAATCAATAAAGTTTTGTTTTGTGTTTTTATTTTATTTTGGGGTATGTGCAGGTGGGATTTTTTTAAAAAAAAATAATCCATTAGTCAGCGCTATAGTCGGAGTAGTTAGCGATGTAACTTTAGCACCGACTTTTAGGCCTAAATGTAATCTTTTTGGGGAAAAAAGGTGACACAAAGTGTGCCTAATTTACCGCCTATAAGTGAAAAATGATGTATTTTGCTTGGAAGTTGATATGACTATCTAATGGAATGCCAAATTTGGTTGCTTGTAGCAACCTCACCAGTTTTGGATTGTCCTTATAATAAGTAACTATATCTTGTTTCCATGATAGCATTTTGACTTCATGCTTCTCTTATGATTAGCTCAATAATGACTCTCTTTCACGACCTTACATAGATGGTTGGTGACAATCCTTATACAAGTGATATGGCTTTGGAAAAACCAAACAACTCTTCTCTTATATTGGGACTATATTGGCAGCTTATGGCAATGCTTATGGTATTGTGATTTTCATTTATATGTTCTCATTAACCTATTTTAGGTTGAAGCATGGTAACCAACCCACTAGCTATTATGATAGTCATAAAATAACTAGACAATCCTCTCCATCTTGACTATGACAGTCCTATGCATGGTGTTTTCTTCATGACAGTCCCCAATAATGTGAATTATTGATAGTAGCTAGTTCAAATGGAGTTTTGGATGGTGTAGTAAGTTGTCCCTATGGCTCATGATAGTGCATGCCTTGGTTATGTCCTTGTGACATTACTCTCTAGATATCTCCTCTTTATAGTGACAAGGTTTCAAGAACATGACAACTTGGGTAAGGTATCAACTTATCTCTTTAACCTCTGGATTGTCATTTTTCAAGAACTGATCTCATTGAAATGCAAAGACAACATGTTGATTGATGACTAACTACATTGTTACTATGATAGTGACTTAACCTGGTCACAAGATTAATGCTACAATTTTATGGTAATAACTCTATGGATGCATACCTAGCTATCCTAGGTGTACTATGACAATAGTTTAATGTTGCTAGTGTTGCTTTTAAACCTCCTATGGTTGTTACCTATGCCTCATGGTATGACAACCTCTACAATGTTAATTGTGATATTCATATGATGGTGAATATTGGAGCACAACTGTTATGTGACTATTGTCATTGTTGTGTATTATAGGATCTAGAAGAGGCCATGGAGAAAGGACGTGGATGGCGTAGAACTACTAAATCGCAGAGAGGAAAGTGGGTGGAAATAGATATGACAACAGAATCTGCAGATACAATAGAGGTAAGAAGAGAAAGCAACCTCAACTAAAGGAGGAAGGTGTTTATGAATTCACAAATGCTACAACATAGAGGAGATAAAGTCATTTTTATGTCCATGAGGCCTCTGAGGTCAAACTTATTGGCTGAAAATGCATAGGAATGGTGATTAAATGTGATTCTATGATCAAGGGAAAAGTTTGAAAATTAGGATGGCCAAAACATGATATTAATATGTCAAATATATGACTAAAGTGAGGTTTTGTGTTGGATAGCATGGTCATTGAAATGATATAATTGGTGTACTAAACATTATTTATTATGTTGTGTATTATAGGGGCCAGACGAGGCCATGGCAACAGATCGTGTCATATCAAATGAGGACACAACGGATGAAGCAGGACATCAAGTACTCAAATTTTGACTTAACTTAGGAAAAAATGATCTGATGGCATTTTGTGATACGTCCATCTTTTTTCATAGTATTATTGAAATTTATAATGTATTATGCAATCTTGACATAAATTAATGCATGTTGTTGATTATTTTAGATGGAGATTGTAGCAAATGCAGAGCCTGAGCGTTCAACTAGCAAAAGAAAAAGATATGTACGTGGACGTGGACCTAAAACTGTTAAGTCACGTAGAGGATAGTGGGTGAAAGAGGACATGAAAATGGATCCTGTAAACACAACAAATGATTGCACTGAACAAGAGGTTGGTCAGGACTATAGTACATGGGATGAATACTTTGAGAAAATTGTTGTTTGTAGATGTTCTGTATGTCATGGAAAGAAACAATTCAAACGAGTGATTGTACAAAGAAATTACTTATATGATGAGCTTCCAGTCGGTAGTATGCCTCCTACAATCGATTCAAATCCAATAGGAATTGTGGTAAGGAATTTTCCAATTTGATATAAATAACATGTATACTTCGTTTAAACATTGTTTTATATTATTTAGATAACTAATTTTTTTTCTTAATGGATACTTGCAGGATAAAGTTTTTGGTTTAAAGTTTCCTGGATCACCAACTTCCATCCTAAAGGGCAATGATCATTTATCAGACGATACATGTAACAAAAATATGTGCCAATATACCAGCTCGGAAGATGAGGAATTGATGAAAACAAGCAACAGAACAAGAATCAGTTTAAAGATGCATAATTTGCTTAAAGACAAGGGGAAGGTGGACTACATACCCTATGAGAATGAATTCTAATGGAGATGATGACTTGCCCCTGAGTTTGAGATCAATTTACAAATAGACATTTGATCGTCAACTATATTGCTCTTGGCCTACTGATCAACAACTACCTAGAGTGTATGAGGTGTTTCAATTTTGGGGATACAGCTACATGATACGACCCTCCAATATTCATGGAGCGAATCTAGGCCTTTTTATTGTCCAAAATGTACAGGTGGGATCTAAACATAGAAGCAATTCAGAACTAACCACTAGGAGATTAATGCCATATTATGGTCCATCATATTACAGTGGTGAATGGAGAAGGCTAGCAGAATATAAGCCTAGCATGTCAGCATATGGTCTAAATTTGAATATAAGCCTAGCATGTTAGCATATAGATGGACATGCATACACACAAAAATATTGCAGGATTTATAAATAGTAGTAAGGGAAGGGACCCTACTGTAAGACCAAATTGTCAATTTGTTGAGGTTATAAATGATAAAGATGGAGATATGGAAAGAGAGGTTGATAGATTGATAATGGTTAAGGCTATTATGGACTTTACCATTGGGGATGAGTTATTGATTGATTACCCCTTCTTAAAATGCACTCCTGCGCGAAAGAAGAGGGAAGAACATGGTCTCCCTAAGGATGTTCTTAAGGGCAAAAAACCAAAGAATAATAAATGAGAGTGGATTGATGTTTTATAAACTATGTTGTCAAAATTGTGTTTTATTTAAATTATTGTATAAGAAAGGTAGTCTATAAAATAATGTTCCATTATTCAATTGATGTATATATGTTATATTTCTTTGAAATTGATACATTTATGATTTATCCAATTGTTTCCAAACATTAAATAATGCTTTAGTTTGTTGATGGGTAGAAGATGTTGATGAAACACATACTAATACCCAAGATCCAACTGGGTTATTAAGATTTGGACGGGATGATTCAAACCATACTTTAAACCATACTAGGGTGAAAAGAGCAACATTGAAGAGAATACTACCAGTTGAGAAATTTGAAGAGCTGACGAGATCCACATACACTGATGACATGCCACCTAGCCTTAATGATGATGATCATGATAGTGAAAATGCAGTGCATGAAGAAGGATTGAATGAAATGCTTACATATTTCCTTGGGGATGGAAACAATGATGACAATAATGATCATATGGTTGATAGTAACGATGATAGCAGGGGTAATTACCACCAACATAATGTTCATGATAAGAACCTAAAAGACTCCATCAAGCAAGCAGTGAAGACACCCGTGTTCAAATTGGGTGCAAGTAGAACCTCAAAACTGGCATGCACATTAATATTATTATAAATCAAGTCACTATTTGGTTGGTCAGAGAAAGGATTCACTACCCTACTGAAGTGAGTTGAAATCTATTTCTTACTTTGCATTGTCAATTGGTGTACATAATTCGTAAACATTCATCAACTTTGTTTATATTTCTTTAAGGGGATTTTAAAACCATATATTGTATATAAACAGTCCTAGTATAGATTGATATATCGAACATGTTCATCATAAGTGAAACATTCAATTGATTTAATCTCTGGCAATCTTACAGGGCACTAAAAACTAAAATATTCCCTGAAGAGAATGTGTTGCCATCAACTTGCAGAGAGGCGCGTCTGTTGTTGGTTGAGTTGGGGATTGAATATAAGCAAATTTATTCATGTAAAAATGATTTCATTTTATACAGAGATGAATATCAAAATAAGACCTAGAATGCCCTGTATGCAAAGAAAAGAGATATCGTACAGATGTACAAGGTCCTACAGTTCCAAAGAAGGTTTTACGTCACATGCCAATTATACCTAGACTTCAATGAATGTTTCGTTGCAAGTCACTTGCACAATTGATGGACTGGCATGCAAAGAATAGGAGTAAAGATGGATTCATGCGAATTCTGGCCGACTCCAAACCAATGGAATACATAGAGGAAAAATGGCCAAGAAAATTCAAAGATGAACCTCGTAGTATCAGGTTTGGTCTTGCAATTGATGGAGTGTGCCCATTCTCTTTCTCGAGCTCAAATTATAGTGTTTGGCCAGTCGGATTGATAGTATACAATATTTCCCCATGGATGAGTGTTAGAAAGGATCACCTTATGTTGATTCTCATTGTTCCAGGAAAACATCAAGTTAAAAACATGGATGTTTATCTTGCACCTTTTATTGATGAGATGCAACTACTATGGAAAGGCATAAGAATGTATGACATATCACGTCCCCCATCAAATAGGTCCTTCAGGCTGTATGGTGTGCTATGTTGGACTATTCATGATTTCCCAGGACTTGATGTTTGTTCTGGTAAGATAAAATATTTACGTATTTACACTCATAATTTATTTTCATCCCAACACTCATACAAGTAGTTTTATACTATTTTTTTGATGTTATTACCATTACTTATTGAATTGCAGGGCTTCAAACAAAGGGGATATTTGCATGTCCAAGATGTGCAGAACAATTTCAAGGGTGGTATTCTAAAGATCTACATAAATTTATTTACGTAAACAACAGGGTTTTTCTACCACTAGATCATAAGTTTAGAAATCGCCTGAAGAATCAATTTGATGGAAAAATTGAAAATAGAGGCCCTCCCATGATTATGGGTCTAGGTGATTGGCTTAAGAAGTATGAAGATGCTGAATTGAAAGGTTGTGAGGATTTTTTTGATCGGGGTGATTCAATTGAAGAACCAGAACAAGTTGTAGTTAATATGCCAGAAGGAATGAAAAGGAAATCCATATTTTATGAGCTCCCTTACTGGGAGGATCTATTAATATCTCACCTATTAGATCCTATGCACGTCTTCAAAAATGTCCCAGATTCTATATTTCGACATATATCAGGCAAAGAGGACACCTTGTCTTCAAGGAGAGATATTGCTCTTTCGCGTACCAAAATTGATAGAAAACATTTGTGGCCAAACAGGGAAAATGAAACGTATGCAGAAGCTCCATGGATTTTGAAAAAAATAAGAGCTAGACCAACTGAAAAATGTCATCCGTTCAATAAGGACACCTACTAGCTATGGGTCATCATTGGCTAAAGCTTTTACAGTTGATGGACATATCACAGGATTTAAAACACATGATTTTCATAATTTTATGAAGGTATTATATATCATCATTTAACATTTATTGGTAACATTGATTAAGTACTAAATATATTTTGATATTTTGTTGTGTGAGAAAAAATTACTAATGACCTTTTCATAAATGTGTTTGATAGCATATCATGCCATTGGCAATTATGGGGGATTCCTGTCTTACAGTTGACTTAAGGAATGCCATAAGTCGATTGTCAGCATTTACAAGGTATGTGGTTATATGAAATGTTCATGTGTGAGAGACATAGAGATATTATATTGCATTTTAATTTTTTACTAAAGGTTCATACTAATTTACTATTCTTATATTAGGTGGGTGACCGCCAAGGAGATCCGCGAATGTGAAGTGCCAAAATGGAAGAAGGAAATTGCAGAAATTGTATGTGTATTTGAGAAGGAGCTCCCTACAAGTTTCATGGACCTACAAGTCCATTTACTTATACACCTAGTCGATGACATTGAATTGGTGGGTGTCGTATCAATGAGGTGGATGTTTTTCTTTGAGAGGTCTATGAAAACTCTAAAAAGATATGTCTGACAAAAGGCACATCTAAAGGGTTGCATGGCTGAAGGGTATGTATTGAATGAAGCATTTTTCTTCCTATGTGAATTCCTTGGTAAGGATTTTGAAGATGGGCCATGCTTCTGGGATGAAGAATGAGCATTAGATATTATTAATGGAGAAAAACCACAATCTAATGGTGTTCAAGTAGAAATTAGTAAGTAAATTCATTATCAGTGTGGTTGTTTTTCTTGCAATCATTAATTTACTCTGTAATTTATTTGTCAAATTAACAGCATGACATTTGGAGTTTGAAATAAACATGTTGACATGTAATAGGTGTAGACGAAAGTGCTATACTCGACAAGTTCATTCTGTACCACATGGACTTTATGAACAAATGGATTGATCTGTATGATAAAAAGAGAGAAGTGTTAGAAGCAAGGAGACAGTTTAAGAGATCGAACCCAAGGAATACTCGACTTCCCACTGATCTACTTGGGGAATGGGGCAAAAATTACACACTAGAATGGGTTACCGAACAAATTCAAAATCAAATAGAAGATGCAGGTATAGATTCAAACATAACAGAAGATGAAATCAACATGTCTAGAGGATGTGAAAGAAAGGTACAGTTAGAATTTTATAAAATGTTATTTCCTTACAGTTTTGACACTATTAACTATTTTAATATTCGTCATTATATTTGTTTTCACTGAAATAAATGGTCTTTCACAGGCGAGGAAATATCCAGCAATGTGGGCATATGGTCGACATTATCGTGTAGAAAGTGTAGATGTAAAGAGACGATCCTTCGATTGTGGCATCATGGTTGACTTCAAGCAATCCAGTCGATCAAGCTCAAAAGATAAGAATATAATTGAAGGGAATCTATAATATGTTGGGAAAATACAAGAAATTATTGAGTTAGATTACCGCTCTTTTAAATGTTGTATTTTTAAGTGTAGATGGTATGAAGCATTTGAGAGGAGACGAAGACATGATACCCATAGTGGATTGTTTTCTATAGATTCCTCATGTTTCCTACTGGAGGATAAGGAGCCTTATGTTCTACCAATTCATTGTGAGCACGTATTTCTTTAACTCAAACAAGAAGCGGTAGTGATAATTAATCTATTAATTCATAGTTTATTACGAATATATACATGTGTTTATTAATCAATAAAATTGTTATACCATACGTCTAATACATCTAATATATGTATGTCGTTCATGTGCAGGTATTTTTCTATGAAGATATTTTGGACCCGAAATGGATATTTGTCATACATTATGATCCAAGATTAAGGCATGTATTTGACGATGCATTAGTGGATACTAAGTAAAACAACGATGGCTGACAAAATGAGAGAGAGGGATTAGAGAACATCGAAGAAATTGACATCCATGATGATGTTGAAGATGGTTATATTCAGGCACAAGAAGACAACAATCCAGAGTTAGATGATGTTATGGAGGACAACAATATGGATGGTATAGAAAATGATGATCCAAATACATCCGATAACAATATAGATGGTCTACAGTCGAATTTCAATGATGATGAAGATGATGTAGGTCAAGATGAGGATGATGATAATATTAAATACTTGAAAGAACATATGAACATTAATAATGATACACTAGATGACATTGTAGCAGATAATAATGTTAATGACCAAGACTTCTAAATTTTTAGAATTATTTGCAATCCATGTTTAAAAAGGATGATTCTTATGGCCTAAACTTTGAAATGCTTCAGTAATATTATTTGTGTCGATACAAATTACCTATTGCAATATCCTTAAATTGTTCAATCTTTGGTATGAATTGTTGGCAGAAAAAATTAGGATTACTTGGATGCAATTTCCTTTTCGTTGCTTTATATTTTGCTTGAATGTCAAGGTCTCAACCTAATCCTCATTTTGCACTAAGAAGAAACCTTAGGCTTAACTCTACAATGGCCTCGATTCATTGCGAGGAAGTTATGATTAAGGATTTGATGACTACTACATATTTTAATGGGGAAGATAATTTTCATCATGATGCACATGTTGCACATATGGATAGGCAAGACATGAATCTTACTATACAAATACTTATATTAGACCTTTACAAATTTGAGCAATAATGTTAATTATTCAAATTTAATTGATGTTCTTCATAACTTGTTAATGGATAATCCTTATGTGATGGAAGTATTAAGTGATATAGGTCAAAGGATATGCTCACCAAGTTCCTTAAATAGTGTGTCTCCTCCCCTTCCTTCACAAGCCTCTTCATCTAGTGTGCCTCCTTCCACATCTTCTCCTACATTAGGCAAGCCACATATTTCTTCTCTTCTCTGTAATGCTTATCAAATTTTCATAGCTCCTATCATTGATCCTCTCATTGTACCTACTTCTCATATTGTACCTTCCACTCATCCCCTGATTGTGTTTACTTCTCACCCACTACTCATGTTCCCACTTCTAGTGTTGTCATTCCAACTTCATTCTTTGTCCCCCAATCAACCTATTCTCCACATATTATCTCATGTTGCCACTTCCACTCCCATTTTAATCATAACTCCTAATGTTCATCCTTCCAACATAGATGTCATCCTTAAAAGAATTGATGAGATGCAAAGTAAAGTTGATGCATTACCCCTAGCAATCAAAGAAGAAATCAAGCATAATCCACTTTCATTTGAGTTATTTCTTATCCATTTCTAGTTTGTTCAGTGGCCCCTAGTTTTGTAATGTATAGTGGTAAAGGGGACCTTATGACACAATTGGGAGTTTGTTTTGATTATGTTTATGATGATAAACTTTTTACAAATCTCTTCCCTAGAAACTAAAAGGATTATGTAATTGAATGGCTTTATTCTCTTCCTCATAGTTCTATTCATTCCTTCAATGATTTGACCAATGCTTTTGTACATCACTTTAATGTCAATATTGGTTTTGTTGGTACTCAAATTTGCAAAAAATAAAACCCTAAAGATATGCGAAATCTTATGATTAGGTTTTATATGTGAATTTGGCCAACTAACAGAATTGATCAGATTAATCAAAATTCTCTGCACTTTAGGCTCTTTTCAAGCCTAGGTGGGTGTTACCTTGTTTCACCAATGACAATTTACTTTCAAGTTTGCTGGTGACTTTAGAACAAATTAAGGAGCTTATGTAATTTTGTCAATTAAATCATCCACTTCACTTAACTCAATTTGGCATACAATTTCAATTAATATTTTCTATAAATCTTTGAACCCTACTCCTAAAACAAAAACAAACAAAAAAAATTGGATTTTGAAAATATATACAAGGGAATGATTTTCAAAAGCGAGTGACCGGTGCCTACCTTTGGGTTATGGAGTTTTCACTCTAAGAAGAATATGTGGTTCCCTTTTAGCCACAACTCGATTTGCTTGGCAATTCTAGGTCTATGACTTGCATAGACATGCAAATACGTAATTTATCAGGTTCTTCTTTAACAATCCAATTTAACTTTCCAAAGTTATTGTGATTCACCTGCAGGATTGTAATCCTTGCTTGAAGGAGCCCAATAAACAAACCACACAAGAAACATCAAATGTGTTATGACAAATCAACAATATACTTGATAGGTTGATTTGAATAACAAAGAAAAAGTAAATTGGAGACAACCAGATAAATTATTAGCAATCGAATTCAACAAACAAATGAGAACAAAAAGTTGAGCACTAGAGAATAGCAACTTTTATATTGATTTGCTTCAAAGTACAGGTAGTGCAATGTCTCTTTCAAAAAATCAAAATCCCGGATAGATCCTGAGCCATAAGATCTTGGTTTCCTTTTATAAAAGAAGCAACAAACTTTAGACCTTTCACATTCAAAATGGCTCTTTGTATTCCTAACCCTTGATATTACAATATTTGCCTTTTATAAGTCCAATTTAGATTTTCAAATATATTTGAATACATTTTGAAAACATGAAGAAAACATAAAGAGACAAAAGGAGAGCGTTCAAGATGTGGTGGTGCTATTTAACGCCAACATATGGCTCATTGGTCCTCTGCACCTGAACCTGTGCTGCTAATGATTCATCTCTGAGATATTTCTCCTCCCATTTATATATTGTAAAATCACCAGGCCATTGGTAAGCCTGAATCTGAAGCAAGTTCTCTTGGCGATCTTTCCATAGTTTATCAAGCAAAGCTCTGACATCCATCACAATTTTTCCATACCCAACATCCAAGGCAAATACTCGGTCCAATATCATGTTGAAACTGAGAATGCTGACATCTACATCCTTCAAAAAATCCATAACTTGGAATACTATTTGGCCGAATTCCATCTTCCATGTGTCAAGACTTTTGATTTTCTCTTCTTCTGACAATATGAAAGGAATAAATTTATGCTTAAACGTAGTAAAACATTCAACCTTTGCTTGCATCTTCCAGATTTTCCCATTCACACACTGGTATTCATCAATGATCATTTTGACCATTTTCTCAGTGGGCTTCAAAGTTGTAGGGGCATCAGTATTCCTTTGCACTACTAAGCACATCGTAACCAAAGTGTGAAGATAGGGTTGCCATTTTTATACAACAAATCCAAAATAGAAAAGTTTATCTTTAATTGCTCAATGGCCTGAGATAAAGAAGAGTAGCAATCATGCACACTCCCAAGCTTATCCACAACCAATTTTACTCTATGCTCCAAAATTTTCTCAAAAATTTCAAAAACTTTCATCTTTGCCTCATTCTTTGTCATTTCATTTTGTTTATTCAAACTTTCAATTTCCTTTTCAAATTTCAATCATATTGCATTAAATTTTGCAGTAGACATTGTGACATCACTTGTTGTTTGTGGCATAGGGGGCTAATAGGGTATAATGGCTTGACCTTGAGAAGAATTCACAGCTTGCAATTGTTTCTTTAATTTCACATTTTCAAAATACAATTTGTTTACTTCATCATTCATTACCTTCTAAGTTTGCTCATAATTTGTTAGCCTTTGTTCTAACCTCTTCACAATAGCATGAGTAAACATAGCAGTATGAACATTGAGAGCAGATGCTTCTGTTGCTGATGTATCTTGAAAAGTCTTTACCAGAGTTGTACCCCTCATTTCTTGAACAATATCAAGCAATCTTGGTTTGCTTGTATTCTTCTGAGTAGTCCAGATTGCAAGGGTCTCTATCTTTGGATTAAAACCAAATCCACTTATGCCATCTTCATAATCAAATTCTGAAACAAGTTGTGGATCATCCTGACTTCTAACTTGGTCAAGCAAAAATACCTTTTTCAATTCAAGGCCAGGGATGATGAGCATATTACTTTTGAAGACCATTTGTCTTGCCTCCTCTGGACTCACATCAATTTCATCTACTTTCAAATCTTTGAAATTTTGTGTAATGATTTGATCATGTTGTGCTTCATTAGCACCCATTTTATTTATTGCCACTTTTTCATTATATTCTTCCATTTTCATTTTCAGCGAAAAATCCTTAAACTCTAGAGTTTTGATGAAGTCATCATCTTCTATGAACCTCATGGATGCTATAATCCTTTCATCCTCCTCCAACTCTGGTTTAGCTTGGGTTTTCTTACCCTTCCTAGCCTCACGCTTATGTGCATCAGTGGGTTGACCAACCAATGGTTGATCAACCTCTTGCTCATCTCCCATGTGCCTCAAGATGTTAGCCACCTCATTAGTATCCCTCACCTCTTTAGTCATTTCATAGGGGACAAGTGGAGATACCTCTTTTGTCCTCTGCTTCTTTGTTGGTGGTGATTCTGGGACCTGTGGATCTTGCACTGACAAAACATCAGGAGCAAACTCATGAATCTCAATCCCTGCAGACCTTTTCACTGGAAGTTTAGTAGCCTTAGGAGGCTGCTTCTCAGATTTACGATAAATACTTTCAAAATTATGAATGATTGCATCAATTCTCTTTAGAGGGTCTTTTTCTTCAACAAAGAATCCAAGAAATAGGGGATTTTGCTTTTTCTTTTCATCTTCAATATTTTTCAAGATATCCCATTTTCTCTTCCTACTGTATACCTCATCAAAAGTGACAAGATTTCTTATCACATCCTCATCAAACAGGACCTGATGGGATACGACCATTTTAGTCAGAATTGATTGTCTCACAAGATTCATATGACCCTCAGGGTCACAATTCCTCTCGATGCCCAATTTCAAAGAATATTTCACCTTTAAAAAGGCTTACAAATTTTCAAGAGTGTCAGAGCCAATAGACCAATCACCAAAAATTATAGCATAAAGAAGAAATGTACCTTTCTTTTGTCTTTTCATTACCTCCTTTTCCATCCACATCATTTGCCACATAAACTCCATGAATACAATTCTATCTGATACAAATTTTGGCAATATGTGAGGTGGCTAGGAGCAACCATACACTCTAATTATAGTATGATCTTACATAAAAAACCAATCAGCAAAATTATGGTTGTGGCCCTGCTCTGGTTTGTGTTCAAGCGACCTCAACATTACCCTGACTTCCTTAGTCAACCTAGGAAACCAGATACCAAGAGAATTCAATATCTTAACAACAAACAAATCATGAAATATAATGTAGTTACTATTCTGGTAATAGGAATCCCGCTTATAACACCAAAACTGAGTCGGCAATCTTTGTCCTTTCTCATCAACCATACTCAGATCCATTTTGCTTGACAATCTCCCTCTATTCTAATACAGAATCAAGTGACACAATAAAGAAAAGAATTTGAAATCTAAGGGTTGCTTGTTCTCCTTCACACACAAGAATCCTTCATGCAATTTTTTCTCAATATGAGATGCAAAGTCGTATTCATTGTTCACCTCTGGATGTTGTATTCTCATAGCAATCATCATTAAGCTAGTTGGCATTCTTCCTTGTGCATCAATTCCCAAGACCTAGCATAGTGCAAAATAGGTTCTCTTGAAATATACAACAAATTCTTCCACAGGGAAAGGCTCAATAACATTTGATGGAATCTCATTTTTTCTGTTGTTGGCTCCCCTTCTCATATATATTGGCAATTCATCTCTCCCAAGTGTTTTCTCCAGGCTTGTGTAATCTCCTTCACTTCTCTGAAAATCCACTTGAGTGAGAGCTTGCTTGTTCAACATAAAACAGTCAACAATTGCATTCCTATCTATTGTCACCAGTGGCAATCCATTTGGCATTCTGATTGTTTTAGTGGCAGGATGGTAATATTGTGCTAGTGCCCTAATCAATTCCACATCCACAAATACAACGGGCACCACCAACTTTGCCAAATCCAATTTCCATGGATTTTCCACTGGTCCCTCACCGTCCCTTTTTGCATAAAAATGCCAAAACAAATCCCACCCAGAGATAGGGATTGTAGCATCTCGAAACCCTTCTGCTACGTCTCTAAACATCTTCTTTGGACACTTGTCTATGGACTAAGGCAATACTTCTAGCAGAGATTGTTGAAGTGGTCTTTTCCTAGGAACTACAGGCTCATTACCTTTACTAGCAGACTTAGACCTCTTGGGTGCCATGTTCAATGACTTGAATAGGATAGGGTTTTTCAAAATTCAATTTATTGTACCAGCAACTAAAAAACAAAGTGAAATATATGGCAACTTCTAATCAGAGAGTGCAGGAATGAACTTACCCGGTCAATTTCAGTTTGCAAGAAACACACTAAGCTGAGTTGTGCCTTCTCCAAGTTACGTCTGAATTCTCTGAAATGAGCAAATGCCAAGAAATCTTCAAATCTTATTCAGCCAAGGAGTTCATCATATCACCATTACTCTGGTTCGTGCCATGAGATCATGAAATCTCAGCATTCAATTCCTTTCAAATATTGGCTATTGATTTGATTTGATCTGACGACTAGGTATGCATATTAAGATTTGACAGCAATTCTTGATAACCGCGACCCCGCATTGAATGTGCTTGCCATTTATTTCTTTTACCACGTCATCGCAAGGCTCACCCAGGCTGGCTGCAGATAGAGGGGGCTCACAACCACTACACTTCTATTTGATCCTTTATCACTAGACCACAAATGTTTAGATTGACCCCTACGGGACCACAATAAATTATTACCTGATGTCCTTCTATATATCGCCCACCCGTAAATGTTATGAATGGCCATCGCGGGACGGCAGGGCGAAAACCCATTACATTCTCCTCTTGCTGCTCTACTGCGGGCCTCGGTTGAAACCCTTACGGGGAAGTGGTAAGTGATACCTCCTGATGTTATTACCGCAATGCCGCCGGTTACTTTTCAAACCTCCGCGGGACCGTGGGAAGAGACTATCTGCACCCGAACACCGCCAAGCTGCAAGCGTGATATGAATCGTCCATGGGGTAGCGGTAGTTTCTTCATATCAACCGCTTCCTACCACCAAGATGCAACCTGTTCTTTTATGCTCTGTGGGAATGAGGTATGTGCCATATTTCATTCCTCTTGTTCCCGCATAACCGTAAAAGATATTCAATTAACTGAAGAGCAACCCAAGATTATCCACTTGCCAAATCTCTCACACCACCAGAGAAAACTAGATTTGTACCATTCTTTAAGAAGAAGAGAGGCAGCTTTGCTTGATCATACGTAAACATGCCAGGTTTGGACCCAAACCTGATTCTACATCATTTGCCATTGGATCCAGGGGTGAAACCAGTAAAACAGAAGCTGAGAAAGATGCATCCTCACATAGCCCTTTTGGTCAAAGAAGAACTCAAGAAATTGCTAGCCATAGATTACCCTGAATGGATATCTAATATTGTGCTAGTGTCTAAACCAGATGGCCGGGTTCGACTATGCAATGATTTTCAAGACTTAAACAAAGCATGCCGCAAGGATGACTTTCCATTGCCAAACATCGATATCATAGTCGACCTCACTGCAGGACATACAATGCTATCACTCATGGATGGATTCTTAGGGTACAATCAAATCAAAATAGCACCAAAGGATCAACACAAAACAGCTTTTACTTGTCCATGAGGTCTTTTGCTGGAATGTCATGCCTTTTGGGCTGAAAAATGCAGGTGCTACATATCAGCGGGCCATGACAACTATATTCCATGACATGATGCATGTAACTATGGAAGACTATGTTGACGATATCTTAGCAAAATCTCTCACAAGGGACTCACACCTGGATGTCCTAGAAAAAGTCTTTCAACGGTTGGACCAATTCCAAGTCAAACTGAACCCAAAGAAATGTGTGTTTGGGGTAACTTCAGGCAAGCTGCTAGGCTTCATTGTGTTGGCAAACGGAATAGAGGTTGACCCTGCCAAGGTCAAAGCTATAATGGACATGCCACTGCCCAAGACTCTAACTCAGTTGCGATCCCTGCAGGGCAAGCTGCAGGCCATCCGCAGGTTCATCTCACAGCTGGTGGACAAGTGCCAACCTTTCAGCCATCTCCTGCATAAGAACATTCCATTTAGGTGGGATGAAAGGTGTGAAGAAGCATTCAACAAGCTAAAGGAGTACCTTATGAATCCACCCATTCTCATGCCTCTGATCCAAGGAAAGCCTCTAATTCTCTACATATCGGCTACACCTACCGCTCTTGGAGCTGTTTTAGCACAGCAAGATTACGAGAACAAAGAAAGAGCTGTATACTACATCAGTCAAACCTTAGTGGGCTATGAGTTGCAATACTCACAAGTGGAAAGATCATGCCTTGCGGTAGTTTTTGCTTCACAAAAACTCCGACATTACATGTTGGCACATCCTGTCAAACTCATTGCAAAAATTGACCCATTGAAGTATCTCCTCGGCAAAGCAGCTCTCACAGGTCGACTAGCAAAGTGGGTAATGCTTCTCAGTGAATATGACAGAATATGTGGACAGAAAAGCCATCAAGGGACAAATCATCGCTGACCAACTGGCCGATGCACCATTACAAGACACCTCACCAATGCAGTTTGAGTTTCCCGATGAGTCTTTATTCACTCTATCAACATCTCCTTGGAAACTCTACTTTGACGGGTCTTACACCAACCATGGATCAGGGGCAGGTATCCTGTTCATAACTCCCCAAGGCGACACAATTCCAAAGTCTTACCGTTTTTTATTTCCATGCACCAATAACATAGCGGAGTATGAAGCCTTGGTAATTGGTCTTAAGATGGCAACTGAGTGGAAAATCCAAGAACTACATGTCTATGGTGATTCTCAGCTTATCATCAATCAGGTCAATGATGAGTATCAAACCAAAGATGAAAAGCTCATCCCCTACAAAAGAATGGTCGACAACTTCAAAGAACACTTTGGGATCATCTCCTTCAAGCAAATACCCAGGATCGAGAATAAAACAACAGATGCAATGGCTACCATAGCCTCTCTTCTAGAAATTCCTGAATATGAGTCACGGTATGAGTTCTTAGTGGAAACCATCCGGCAACCGGCTTATGATCTCCTTGAAACCCATTCCATTTGTCTCCTAGTCGGATCTGATTCACCTTGGTACGGTAAGACTTACACTTACCTCAAGGACAATATTCTCCCACCGGACCTCTCTTCCAACCAAAAATGAACTTTCATTCGACAAGCCTCTCGTTACACCATCATAGCCGATACCCTTTACCGACATGGTCTGGATGGTACTCTACTCCGTTGTTTGGAACAAGAAGAATCCATAACTGCCTTGCGAGACGTACACGAAGGGATATGCGGAACACACTCCAACGATCCTTCCCTAGCCAAGAAACTCATGCGTTTGGGTTATTACTGGCCAAATATGGAAATGGATTCATATCAGTTCGTCAAAAAGTGCAAACAGTGCCAAATACACGGGAACCTGATCCATGCACCTGCTCAAGAATTGAGACCTTTAATGACACCCTGGCCCTTTTGCTAGTGGGGACTTGACCTTGTGGGAAAGATTCACCCACCCTCTTCCAATGGCCACAAATTCATCATAACCGCCACTGAGTATTTCACAAAGTGGATTAAAGTCGTTCCCCTAACCACCGTCACAGGAAAGCAAATTTTCTCTTTCATTCTGAATTACATTATCTGCAGATATGGCATTCCTTCATCCATCATAACAGATAATGGAAGACCATTCAAAAATCAGGATGTCTAGGAACTCTGTGAGTGTTTCAAAATCCAACATCGTTTCTCCACTCCATACTACCCCCAAGGTAACGGCCAAGCTGAGGCATCGAATAAAACCATTCTAAAAATCCTAAAGAAAACTGTCAATGAGGCTGGTCGCGACTGGCATGTCCAACTCAACCCCACTCTGTGGGCCTACCGAACCAGTATACGCACTCCCACAGGTGCTACACCCTACGCCCTTGTCTATGGTTCGGAAGCCATCCTCCCCATTGAGGTCGAACTACCATCCCTCAGGGTGTCATTGAAAGGTCTCATATCAGACGAAGAATACAGAGTCTCCAGGTTACAAGAACTAGAGCTGCTAGAAGAAAGGCGCCAGAAAGCCTTCGATCATCTTAAAGCATATCAACAGATGATGTCCAGAAGTTATAATCACAAGGTTCGACCAAGATGCTTTAAGGTTGGGGACCTAGTTCTAAAAGAGAACCCTCGCAATCAACACGACAGAGAAAAGAAAGGTAAGTTCGAGCCTAACTGGCTTGGGCCCTATGTGATTGTAGCTGCTTACGGATCGGGGGCATATCAGTTGGCCACTTCAGAGGGTGAGTTGTTAGATGATCCAATCAACAGCATGCACCTTTGCCGGTTCTATACCTATGAGAACCCCAATGCAAGGGAACACAATAAAATCAAAAAAAAAAAATCAAAAAAAGTTGAAAAGAGAAAATACCAAAAAAATTAGAAAAAATAGAAAGCATACAAAAAAATCGTCCTTTGGTGAAAACCTGGCAAACAGGCGCCTTGGATAGGTATCATGATGAAAACTTGGCAAACAGGCGTCATGTTTACTTTCTAGCTTCTCGTGCAGATCAAAGCAAGTGATGAAAACCTGGTAAACAGGCGTTACTTGTGATAAACCGCCTTCTCCATCTTTGGGAATCCAATCACCTTGAGTCCATTCTTTCTCCATTTGCCCCATTTGACCCATATCTATCCCCCAAATAAACACTTGACAGTTACCTATCATGGCTTGATACTCTCCTTATGGCCTTGTCAACCAAGGTTTTGTCCCATACCGTCTCCTCAATGTGAGCCTAGCATAGGGTCTCTTGTCAGTGTCCATGGTCCAAGTCCGTGAACTATGTTGCCTCTACGCCGTCACGTAGGCAAGGCCATTATTCTAATGCGCCCCCGAGGCTTCCATTTCTCCCGCGGTCCCATTCGTCCCCTTTCTTGTCTTCATTCTTGTCGTCTTTCTTCTAGTCCATCCATGGTCCATTAGGGTTTACCCCGAACTACGTTGCCTCTGCGTCGTCACGTAGGCAAGGCCATTTAGCAATGAGCCCCCGAGGCACTAGGTCAGTCCCTTAGGGTCCGTCTCCCCAATAAGGATTGTGCAATCTTCTCACCAAGCAAGCAAATGCAAGCAGAACCCACGCCTCAAGCAGACATCTTGACTGTGAGCATCTTAACCTATCCAATGCAAAGCAAATACCCAAGGTCTTCTAAATGATTTTATGCAAATTAAGGCAAGAACTAAACACATCTCAACACAAATATGCTTTGTAGATCAGAAACATAGTTAACAATTTGAGTCTGGATTTTTGCTATCATACCTTCCTATGCTACTCAAGGATGCCAAGAGCTAGAGATGCTATGATGGGGGCATGATTACTTTCTTTGTTTGCTGTTTGTGGATTAAACTTTAGTAATGTGAAGCCTTGTCTAAGGACATGATCGGCAAAAGATCATCGAGGACATCACTGGTATAACATGAACGGGGGCAATCCTTGTTTGTTGAAACGCAAGAAGTACTCAGGTCATCTAGATTCAATTTTGACTAGATGCTTATATTAACTTGCTAAATCACAATCCATGTAAGCGGTACTCAGGTCATCTCGGTTCAATTATACCTCGATGCTTGTATTCACTTACAACATTTCAGAAAAGTACCACAAAATAAAATTGCCCAATGATGAAATAAAGCACTCCAATAGCAAAGCATCCATCCTATATCCATTTATACATCCATACCATACCCCATGCAGTAAAGATCCGATAATGTAGAGTATCAATACAAATAAAAGCTTGTGAGTCCTTCTATCGAGTCTTTCTTCTATCAATCAGATTTCTATCTATCATCATATCTTTCATCCTTGTCTAGTCAGTCTGAGCAATGATCCAAATGTAAGGTCCATCCTTAATCCATACCAATCAAGTCAAGTCAATCTTGCACAAATGATCCAATCACAATCAGGGGTCTTGATCTTTGTCTGGTCGTAAACCAACTCGATCAGTTAATCAATCAATTGTCTTATACAGGATGTTGCATTGTCGAAATCAGACCAATACACGCGTCTTACACGACATGCTTCATTTCCTGAAACTAGACACTATCCTTCATGTTGCTCTAGGGATCCATCGTTCCCCACCATGACAACACGCCTGTCATGTTGGTCTAGGGATATATCGTTCCCCGCCATGACAACACTGTCGTATATCATTATCAGTATATCATTGGTTTACCGCTTGACAGGGGCAATACCTTGTTTGTTCTTGTGTCATTTGTGTGTACTTGCTTGCTTGCTTGTGTGTGTCATCATTCCATCTTGCATCGCGTATCATTCGGCTCTTTCTTCACCCATTTTCTTCAAACTTAACCTTCTTCATCGTGAGATTGTCCGTCTCACGCCTTTTGCCTTCTTCCCGTCCAATCTCCCGAGGGGGCATCCTATCATCATAACTTGTACCAGGGGCAAACTGGGGCATGTATCACTGTCGGCCTATTTATTCTTTGAAGCAACGCTGTAAACTGCATTGCATCAAAGAGGGGCAAAATGTATACGTCTAAAAATGACACAAATCATCCTAAATAAATATTCTAAATATTTATTCTATTCTTCTACCAATTAAATAAATATTCTAAATTTATTTAATCGATTCACTGTTCCATAATTAAATAAATTCAATTTATTTAATTAAAATTCTTCTAAATGTCCTACACAATTAAATAATCATAAATTATTTAATTAATCCAAATTCCTCTATCCTAAGTTCTAAATTCAAAAATCCACCTCACCTTGTCCACATCATCAAGTTGCACATGTAATTAAATATATTTAATATTTAATTACCTATTTTTCTCTCACCCACATGGCCTATTTCTTCTCAAATCAGAAGTTAGTTAACTAATCAATCAAATCTGTTAACTAATTAGTCATTTGAGTTCACTGGTCAATCTATTCTGTTGACTCCTCAATCAACCCAGTTCACTGGTCAATCAATTTAGTCAATCCCATAATCCACTCTTCTAACTAATCAATCAAGTCTGTTAACTGTTCAGTCAATGGAGTTAACTCTCCAATCAGTTTTATCACATCCCCTCTTTCATGATGGAGCTAGGACACTTGTCACATTTCCACTGGTTGCACATTCCTCAACCATTCTCAGCCATTGATCTTCATATCTTCTCTCAACCGTTGATTCCCATTCTTCCAAGTCTATAAATGAAGCTTCATCCCTCCATTCTAATCATCCAGGCTTTTGACATCGTTACTCTGCAGAAATATCACTAGCGCGCCTTTGGCACCCTTTTACCATCCACAAGCTTGAGATCACATACTTGCATTGGAGCTCATCTTCATTGCATATCACCATAGCCATTTACCATCGACTTCCTACGAACAGCTAAAAAGAGTGCACTCTCTGAGGGCTCACTTCATCTGCAAAAGGACGATTGTAATAGGCAAACAACAGAAGCATCGGTTTCAAGGAAGGTTTGCTTAGTGTTATTCATTGCTATTTTCGTTTAATCTTTCTTGTTATCCACTATTCTGTTGATGTTTGGGTCTTATATAATTCATTTGATTGATCAGCATTTTACCTTTACAATACTCATATAGTAAAAAATAGTCAATTAAATAAATATTATGTATATATTTAATTGTGGGGGAATGTTGGGGGTGATTGATTTAATTAAATAAATGTGGATTGATTTAATTAAATAAATGTGGATTTATTTAATTAAGAATGAGACTTTAGAGGAAGGGTTAATTGGATATGTTAATCAATTAAATAAATTATCATAATTTATTTAATTAATGTTAGAAGAACAGTTAGATTTATTAATTAAATAGTGTGACTTATTAAACTGATATTAGGAGGAATGATCAAAGTGGTTAATTAAATAAATACGATTTATTTAATTAACATTGTAAGAGAAGATTTGGGATAGATCTAGTGTGATGTTAGGCCATGGTAAGATTTAGGTGTCTACATTTCTAACAGTGCATTAGTTTTTGGGTTGATGAATAATGATCACAATTTATCTTTGGTAATTTTTTCCTTCACCATAGCATGAGACAATTTTGAGGAACAAAATTGATGACAAATTTCTCTATGGGTTGCCCATGTATTTATTTTCCTTCACTAAGATAGATTGAAGGAATAGGAGAGCATCAAACAAGGATCAAATGAGTGCAATCATGATTATGTTATTGGATTTCAAACTTTGTCAACAAAGATACACTATCAAATTCCTATTGATGAATTGCAAAGAATATTTGTTAAGGGCTTATTACCTACTATCCAAGCTGAGACAATGTACCTAAACAACTATTATTCTTCCATGGATTTGTGTGCAAATGTAAGAAACATTGAATTGAAACTTCTTAAGTCTAATGCACTTAAATATGGATCTCATCCTTCAAAATTTCAATAGGAAAATTTAGTTTTCAAAAGGGTGAAAATAAGCAAGAAAATCAACAAAATGCTCACCATGTTGTTAATTTACAGTCAACTTTAGATGTTATTTAATCTAATTCCCAAGGTGAACTAAGGGACAATCGTATATTATCTATTAATGTAATAAGATCATAGAATACATAAAGGAAAATAGATATGTAAACCAAAACACATTCAAATATAGAAGGGTTCTAATATATATGTCACTTCTATTCAAAATTAACAAAGGAAAATATACAAACACATTCAAATATAGAAGGGTTCTAACATATATGTCACTTCTATTCAAAATTAACAAAGGAAATATACAGAGAGGAAAGATGAAAATTTGTTATAGCTCTTTTACTCTACAAAATGTACAAAGTAGGCATTTGTTCAAGAATACCATCAGTTATGCTCCATGTAGATGTTGACAAGTATCCAACATGTGGTGCATTTCTTATATGGATGGGATGAGAACAAATGTACTCAAACTTGTATGGTGCCAACTAGATCATTATGGCATGTGGCGTACATGGACATCACCATGTGT